>CP106732.1:108455245-109705245 GCA_025506655.1 Gossypium rotundifolium | reverse complement strand
TGTGCATTTTTGCTTAATAGCATGTTCTTGTGATATGTGGTGTGCATTTTAGAACCTTGGAAATGTAAGAAATGTATGGAAATGTATGGAAATACAAGGAAATGTATGGAAATGTAAGAAAATGTATGGAAATGTATGGAAATGTATGGAAATGTATGGAAATCTAAGGAAATGTATGAAAATGTAAGGAAATGTATGGAAATGTATGGAAATGTAAGAAATGTATGGAAATGTATGGAAATGTAAGGAAATGTATGGAAATGTAAGGAAATGTAGGAAATGTAAGGAAATGTAGGAAATGTCACGGAAATGTAAGGAAATGCTTTAGAAATGATAAGTTAAAAGAGGAAAGTGAACATTTATGGAAACTAGGAAAATGATTTAGAAATGATTCAAAAGAGGAAAGTGAACATTTCGGAAACTTGGAAACGTAAGGAAATGTCAAGTTTAAAGAGCCAAAGCGAAAATTTTGGAAACTTAGAAATGACTTAGAAATGTCGAGTTTTAAAGTTTAAAGAGGAAATTAAGGCAAGGTGGCCTTAAGAGAAAAAGTATGTGAAATTTGACACACAATCGGCTTGGAAAAGTGGCTGAAGATGCCACTTAGGGCCTCTGAAATGGCGCCACATGCAAGTGTATTTGGGCGAGGATCGAGTCACTTAAGAAGCAAATAAAAGAAATTTTATTTTGCTACAAAGAGCAGAGAGGTGGACGGCATGAGGGCTCTTAAAGAGGAGTTTTATTTCCTTTAGAATTTCTGCTAAATAGGAGATAAATAATAGATTTAATTATCATTATTTTAGGAGATAATTGTTGGATTAATTCTTTTAATAAAGTGATAATTCAAAGGATAAAGTTATCATAATAGAAGAGTGGTGGCCAAGTAAGGGATTCTGAGTAGTAAATTCGGTTATAAAAGGAAAAGAGAGGCCATTCAGCATTATTTTCTCTTCCTTGATAACCTCTGTCGAATTCTCTTAAGCAACTATTCTTTTCTTCTTCATTCTTTTCCTCTCAATATTCCAAAAGCTGAAACTTGTGTGACTACTCTCTAGGTCTTAAGCCGAATCTTTGAGGACTCAAGAAAAGAGGGCTATCGATTACAAAGATTAAGGGTAAGGTCAGTAGTTATCGATTTCCATTCTTTTTCTTCTAAGATTAAAGCCGAAACTAGGAAATCTAACCCCATTATTGTGTTAGTCGAAACTTGGAAAGAAGGCTCTTCGAGATTTACTAAGTGTCGACTACAAGGAAGGAGAAGTTCTTTTCCCGAAGGTACACCATAGGCCGCGTGTTCCCTAGTTATTTGGTGAATTTCGGGATTTAAAATCCACAAGGTAAGACATGCGAATATTCGGCCAAGGCCTATTTTTGGTGTTTTAGATCTAGTTCATATTTATTCAAAAGCCGAAACTAATTTGTTAAAGTGATTTAAAGCTTTGCCGAATACAAGAAAGAGTATAGTGAAGATTTCGGGATTTGGCACCAAGGTAAGTTTTAGTGTACTAATCCTACTAGAATTTGGATTTATGGCCGAATGGCTTACTAAGTATTAAATGATTATTTAAATGTAGAGATTTAAGATCTAAGGCATTAGATCAATCTTTTTGGGATTTGGATTGGAAACCTTAAGCGAATCAGGTGTGTACCCCACACTAAATCTCAATAGATTTATGGTTTTAATTCATTATATGTGTTAATATGAAAGTGTAAGAATATGGCTAAGGTACTGTGTGTACCCTACGCTAAGTTTTAATATGTTCATGGCTATGTTTTAAATTAAATGTGTATGTTTATAAGAATGTGAATATGGCTAAGGTACCATACTATGGTACAAAGTACTCAGGTACGTTTCCTACTCCTACTAGGAATATGAATATATGTTATTTTTAACATGTGAAAAGTGATAAGAATGTGAATTAAGCCATGATTTTGCATATTGTGTATGAAATATGGGGGCATATGGGTTATATGAAAAGGGGAAGTGAATGTGGTGACCTAAGACCACAAATACGGTGACCTAAGACCGTGATATCTGATTGTCGTGATCTAAGACCATAATAATCTGAATGTGGTGACCTAAGACCACAGAAATCTGAACGTGGTGACCTAAGACCACGAATGCGGTGACCTAAGACCGCGATATGGAGTGTAGCGGAAGGAGGGTCGACTTAGTAGTCCCCACGGTGTGCAGGATGGTACGGGTGGTGTGTAGCTGATGGCATATAGGTTTGGGTTCGGGTTGCATCATATTGTTTAAATTCTTTATGAACATGTATGACATTGTATGCGAAATATTAAATTTTAGTGTTGGTTACACATTGAGTCTTGACTCACCCGTTGTGGGATTACTTTTCGGTGACGACCGGTGATGGGTGGGCGGCGAGATGCTTAGTGGAGGCCATGTGAAGTTCAAATTTCTTTTATTTGGACTATTTTATTTTAAGTATTTTGAATTTAAATTTTGGGAATTATTTGATGTAATAATGCCTTCGTAGAATTATTTTATTCTGTATTTATTTATTAAGCTTACAAACTTTTACTTATTAAAAGATTAAGTAAATCTATTTTTAAAACAAAGCCCAAACGTTTTGTCACTTAAAGTAAATGATTCTTAATAATGAAATAAATTTGTTTTCATTTCAAGCCCAACCCAAAATGATCTTTCTTCCAAATCACACAAGTTTTTCCTAAGTAAGAAAAGAATTTGAAATGGTTTACACCGGGGAACATACCAGATCCAGTCAAGGCTCGTGGGCCGGGTGTGGGGTATTTCAATTTGGTATCAGAGCCCAGTTTTAAACTCTCGGCCTTGGGTTGAAGGACCAAAACGTTTTCCAAAGTAAGCCCAAAAGGAATTTTTGAAAAATTTTCGTGTTTTTTGGCATGGCCCACTAAGTCTCAAACCATGATCCACCGGTAAGTACTTGACTTCAAGTGATTTGAATATGTGAAATGTATGGGCTTTTATGGAAACGTAGATTAGTCTGATAAGTATTTGAACCCTAGGACTAGTGTACCCCAACAAATACATAAGACTTAAATATATAATTAAACAAACCTGTGGTTGAGTCGCCGAGTTAGGGTGTGGCAACCATGGTGCGCATGTCTAGGATTGGTTTCGGTGGGAGCTTGGTATTTAAGCAGTCCGCGTGACTCACCTCCTCTCCACTCGAATCCTACCTGGTACGTAGCCTCGGTTCACCCTAATCAAGAGGACTTATTCACGGGCTAAACGCCTAACTAAAACCCGAAAGGGACTAGCTATATTTTTATGGAAACCCTAGCTTTAAAATCCCTATATTACCCTTTTAGGAGTAGCAAAAGATTTTTGCGGAAATTCTTCCAAAATATTTCCTACTTGCAAAATTACTAAAATGCCCCTAGTGGTAAAATTACAAAAATGCCCTTGGTTTATGAAATTTTCAAAATACCCACAATTCTTATCAAAATTTCATTATTTTATAAAATGTTCAAAAAAAAAAACCCTAATTTGCCAAATATCAAGATACCTTGATTTTGCAAAATTACGAAATTACCCCTACCCTGCAATTTATCGAAATACCCCTAAGTTACAAAATTACCAGAACGACCCCCGATCTTCAAAAATTTTTGCAACAATACGGATTTGGAAAACAAATTTTCAGAAACAACCTTCAAGTTTTGAAAATTCCAAAATATCCTTGATTTATTAAGATTTACAAATTCACCCGGGGTAATTACCAAAATACCCTCGGATTTCAAATTTTCCAAAATACCCCCGGGAATGCAAAATTTCCAGAATACCCTCATTGACGAAAACACCAAGGAACCTTGTTTCGATAAATTGCAAAAAATACGCCTGTCGGACGAATTACGAAAATACCCCAGAGTAGTGGAAAAACAACAACAATGAAAACTACAACATTTCTCTGAATGAACGAAAGTTCATAATTGATTGATGGATGAATGTAAAGACTGTGTGCATGTATGAATACGAAAGAACCACTTCTAAAAAAAATTCTTTCCATAAAACTTCTTCGCGAAAACTTCTTAATCAGATTAAATCGCGACGTTAGAAATGAGTTCTGAGGGACGTGAACTTAGAGATTGTGCTGGAAAGTATGATGGTTCTATTAAGATCGAGTCTTGCACGTAAGCATAAGTCTTTGTGAGAAGGATTGTACTGTTGTTAGTAAGTAATTTCGAGGACGAAATTATTTTTAAGGAGGTAGAAGCTGTAACATCCTAGACTAGAGGTTATGCGTTTGTGCATAATTCATGACTAGTAGGTTTTGGCGGTGTTTGGAAGTGAATTAAGGGTTTTAAAATCCTAGGATGGAAGAAAGCTTTGGACAATTATTGGTTTTAAGTTAAAAACAAGAAGTGATGTGGAAAAGTGGCAAGGGACGCCACCTAAGGTGCAAGGTTATGGCAACAAGTGAAGTACTTTGAGGAAGAGGTTGAATCCCATTGTGTGCATTTTGCTTAATAGCATGTTCTTGTGATATGTGGTGTGCATTTTTAGAACCTTGGAAATGTAAGGAAATGTATAGAAATGTAAGGAAATGTAAGGAAATGTATGGAAATGTAAGGAAATGTATGGAAATGTATGGAAATGTATGGAAATATAAGGAAATGTATGGAAATGTATGGAAATGTAAGGAAATGTATGGAAATGTATGGAAATATATGGAAATGTATGAAAATGTAAGGAAATGTATGGAAATGTAAGGAAATGTATGGAAATGTAAGGAAATGTAGGAAATGTAAGGAAATGTAGGAAATGTCACGGAAATGTAAGGAAATGCTTTAGAAATGATAAGTTAAAAGAGGAAAGTGAACATTTATGGAAACTAGGAAAATGATTTAGAAATGATTCAAAGAGGAAAGTGAACATTTTGGAAACTTGGAAATGTAAGGAAATGTCAAGTTTAAAGAGCCAAATGAAAATTTTGGAAACTTAGAAATGACTTAGAAATGTCGAGTTTTAAAGTTTAAAAGAGGAAATTAAGGCAAGGTGGCCTTAAGAGAAAAAGTATGTGAAATTTGACACACAACAGGCTTGGAAAAGTGGCTGAAGATGCCACTTAGGGCCTCTGGAAATGGCGCCACATGCAAGTGTATTTGGGCGAGGATCGAGTCACTTAGGAAGCAAATAAAAGAAATTTTATTTTGCTACAAAAAGAGAGAGGTGGACGGCATGAGGCTCTTAAAAGAGGAGTTTTATTTCCTTTAGAATTTGGCTAAATAGGAGATAAATAATAGATTTAATTATCATTATTTTTAGGAGATAATTGTTGGATTAATTCTTTTAATAAAGTGATAATTCAAAGGATAAAGTTATCAAAATAGAAGAGTGGTGGCCAAGTAAGGGATTACGAGTAGTAAATTCGGCTATAAAAGGAAAGAGAGGCCATTCAAGATTATTTTCTCTTCCTTGATAACCTCTGTCAATTCTCTTAAGCAACTATTCTTTTCTTCTTCATTCTTTTCCTCTCAATACTCCAAAAGCTGAAACTTGTGTGACTACTCTCTAGGTCTTAAGCCAGAATCTTTGAGGACTCAAGAAAAGGGGTCATCGATTCTGAGAGATTAAGGGTAAGGTCGGTGAGTTATCGATTTCCATTCTTTTCTTCTAAGATTAAAGCGAAACTAGAAATCTAACCCCATTATTGTGTTAGTCAAAACTTGGAAAGAAGGCTCTTGAGATTTACTAAGTGTCGACTACAAGGAAGGAGAAGTTCTTTTCCGAAGGTACACCATAGGTAGCGTGTTCCCTAGTTATTTGGTGAATTTGGGATTTAAAATCCACAAGGTAAGACATGCGAATATTCGCCAAGGCCTATTTTTGGTGTTTTAGATCTAGTTCATATTTATTCAAAAGCGAAACTAATTTGTTAAAGTGATTTAAAGCTTTGCGAATACAAGAAAGAGTATAGTGAAGATTTGGGATTTGGCACCAAGGTAAGTTTTAGTGTACTAATCCTACTAGGATTTGGATTTATGGCGAATGGCTTACTAAGTATTAAATGATTGATTAAATGTAGAGATTTAAGATCTAAGGCATTAGATCAAGCTTTTGGGATTTGGATTGGAAACCTTAAGCGAATCGGTGTGTACCCCACACTAAATCTCAATAGATTCTGGTTTTAATTCATTATATGTGTTAATATGAAAGTGTAAGAATATGGCTAAGGTACTGTGTGTACCTATGCTAAGTTTTAATATGTTCATGGCTATGTTTTAAATTAAATGTGTATGTTTATAAGAATGTGAATATGGCTAAGGTACCATACTATGGTACAAAGTACTCA
Organism: Gossypium rotundifolium; assembly: GCA_025506655.1. Taxonomy (NCBI): domain Eukaryota; kingdom Viridiplantae; phylum Streptophyta; class Magnoliopsida; order Malvales; family Malvaceae; genus Gossypium; species Gossypium rotundifolium. The sequence goes on along the minus strand of CP106732.1, from coordinate 109,698,949 downwards.
GCACGTTTCCTACTCCTACTAGGAATATGAATATATGTTATTTTTAACATGTGAAAAGTGATAAGAATGTGAATTAAGGCATGATTTTGCATATTGTGTATGAAATATGGGGGCATATGGGTTATATGAAAAGGGGAAGTGAATGTGGTGACCTAAGACCACAAACACGGTGACTTAAGACCGTGATATCTGAATGTGGTGACCTAAGACCACAATAATCTGAATGTGGTGACCTAAGACCACAGAAATCTGAACGTGGTGACCTAAGACCATGAATGCGGTGACCTAAGACCGCGATATGGAGTGTAGCAGAAGGAGGGTCGACTTAGTAGTCCCCACGGTGTGCAGGATGGTACGGGTGGTGTGTAGCAAATGGCATATAGGTTTGGGTTCGGGTTGCATCATATTGTTTAAATTCTTTATGAACATGTATGACATTGTATGCGAAATATTAAATTTTAGTGTTGGTTACACATTGAGTCTCATTGACTCACCCGTTGTGGGATTACTTTTCGGTGACGACCAGTGATGGACCGGGCTGGCAGATGCTTAGTGGAGGCCATGTGAAGTTCAAATTTCTTTTATTTGGACTATTTTATTTTAAGTATTTTGAATTTAAATTTTGGGAATTATTTGATGTAATAAGGCCTTAGTAGAATTATTTTATTTTGTATTTATTTATTAAGCTTATAAACTTTTACTTATTAAAAGATTAAGTAAATCTATTTTTAAAACAAAGCCCAAACGTTTTGTCACTTAAAGTAAAGGATTCTTAATAATGAAATAAACTTGTTTTCATTTCAAGCCCAACCCAAAACGATCTTTCTTCCAAATCACACAAGTTTTTCCTAAGTAAGAAAAGAATTTGAAACGGTTTACACCGGGGAACATACCAGATCCGGTCAAGGCTCGTGGGCCGGGTTTGGGGTGTTTCAATAGCTACCCTGTTGACAAAGCTATTACAGAAAGATGTTAGATTTGAATGGTCGAAAAAGTGTCAGAAAAGTTTCGATCAGCTGAAAGCTCTTTTGACCGAAGCTCTAGTGTTAGTTCAGCTTGAATCGGGTAAAGAATTTGTTGTTTATAGTGATGCTTCTTTAAATGGTTTGGGTTGCGTTTTAATGCAGGAAGGCAAAGTTATAGCTTATGCTTACAATTGAAGCCTCACGAAAGAAATTATCCAATGCATGATTTAGAGCTAGTAGCCATTGTATTCGTGTTAAAGATAAGGCGTCACTATTTGTTTGGTGAGAAATGTCATGTTTATTCAGATCACAAGAGTTTGAAGTTTTTAATGACATAGAGAGATTTGAACTTGATACAATCCAAATGGTTAGAGTTGTTGAAAGATTACGTGTTAGTGATTGATTATCATCCGGGAAAGGATAATGTTGTTACGGACACCTTAAGTCGAAAATCATTATTTGCTCTTCGTGTGTTGAACGCACATATGGTTATGTCTGATGATGGTTCGATAATAGCCGAATTGAAAGCAAGGCTGTTATATATTCAACAAATTTTTGATGCTCAGAGAGTTGACAAAGATACGATGGCAAGACGAGTTCAGAGTGAAAGTAATGTAGAGTCAGAGTTTCGAATTGATGAAAATGACTGTTTGAACTTCAAAGCCCGAATATGTGTTCCAAGGAATGTGGATTTGATTCAGATGTTGTTGGATGAGGCCCATAATAGTCGATTGTAGGTACATCCGGGTAGCACGAAAATGTATAATAATTTGAAATAGTTCTATTGGTGGCCTGGTATGAAGCGGGACATATCCAAATTTGTATCGAAGTGCTTAATTTGTCAGCAAGTAAAAGCCGAACATCAGGTGCCTTCTGGGTTACTCCAGCCGATCATGATACCTGAATGGAAATGGGATAGAATTACTATGGATTCCGGTTTGCCTTTGACACCAAGTAAGAAGGATGCAATTTGGGTCATAGTGGATAGACTAACCAAATCAACTCACTTTGTTCCAATTCGTACAGACTATTCGTTCGATAAGCTTGCTGAGTTGTATGTATCTCAAATTGTGAGATTACATGGTGTACCGGTTTCCATTATTTTGGACAGAGACCCGAGATTCACATCGCAGTTTTGGAAGAAATTGCAAGATGCTTTAGGTATCAAACTACACTTTAGCACAGCTTTTCATCTGCAGACAGATGGTCAGTCTGAACGAACCATTCAAATACGTGAGGATATGTTAAGATGTTGTGTCCTCGAGTTTGAGGGTATGTGGGAACAATACTTACCTTTGATTGAATTTGCTTACAATAATAGCTTTCAATCTAGTATCAAAATGGCGCCCTACGAAGCTTTGTAAGGTCGTAAATGCCATACACCTTTGTATTGGACTGAACTCAATGAAAACAAGATACACGGGGTTAATATGATTAAAGAGACTGAACAGAAAGTGGCTATGATCCGTGATAGTTTGAAAGCTGCACCCGATTGACAAAAGTCATATGCAGACATTTAGTTTTAGATCAGAGACCGGGTATTTTTGAAAGTTTCTCTGTGGAAGAAAGTACTTCGATTTGGTCGTAAAGGCAAATTAAGTCAGAGATTCATCGGACCGTATAAGATCATTGAACGTATTGGGCCTGTTGCTTATAAATTAAGGTTGCCTTCTGAGCTAAAAAGATACACAATGTATTTCATGTTTCAATGCTTCGTAGATATAGATCTGATCCGTCACATGTGATTTCCTCGTCTGAGATTGAAATTCGATTTGATATGACATACGAGGAGGAACCGATTCGTATCTTAGCTTGTGAAGTTAAAATATCCGACTCTATTTAACGTTAAGATTTTTGGGGACGAAAATCCCTAGGGGAGAGTTGTAACAGTCTGAATTTGACCCTAATCGGAACAGTGGTTTCAAGACCACAAATCTGAGTCCAAAAAAAAATTTAAATATTATTTTCGGTGCTTATTATATGTGAATTATTATGTGTGAAAGTTTCGTATGAAAATTAGATCGTTTGAGTGCTCAATTTGATAAAAGGACTTAATCGCGTGAAATGAAAAAGTGACTTACTATTTGTTAAAGTGCTATATTGTTATGGCTTTATTTATGTGGGGTCCTTAAAGTGGAATTTGACCATTGAACATTAGCATGAACGGTAATGGACTTTAAATATATGATTTTTTATGTTTATTTATAATGGTTAAAAAGGTAAATTGGCTTTTATAATGTAATAAATAAAATAAAACATAAAATGCATGCAAACTTTCATATTGTTGGCCGAATGTAAGGGAAGAAAAGAAGCCATTTTCTTTGTTTAAGGTTCAGCACCTTGGAGTTCAAATTAAGGTACGGATTTTGTTTGGTTTTTGATAATTTTTACGTTTTTGTAATCGTTGCTTCGAATACTTCAAGACCCATGCTTAAATTTTTGATTTTGATGAATATTTTGAAATGTGCCATTGATGAGTTCATGACTTTTGTGATGATAGTTGATGAATTATTAAAGATATATGTTAGATTAATATGTTTTGTATTAAGATTTTTGGTGATTTTGAGTAAATAGGGCTAAATTGAGAAAATAAATTTTTGAGGGGTTAAAATACAAAATAAATGAAATGCATGCACTTATATGGCTATGTGGAAGATTCGGCCAAGCTATATTGTTTGGAGATTTTACATATTTTGTGTTTTGTGCAAATAGGATTAATTTGTAAAAATGTGAAACATTAGAGGCAAAATGGTAATATGCCTATTTATGTGTTTTGGGACTAAATTGAAATGAAATGTGCTTGAATGAGCTTAATTTGAATATGTTTAGATCAAGAACAAAGAAAAACGAACTTGGATCGAGGAAAGGCGAAAGTTATCGAATAGTCGGTTCTTGTCGTCCGACGATACCCGAGGTAAGTCTTTAAGCAAGTTAATACCGTAATTATCGATTATAACCTAGTATATATGCTGAATCATGAGTTTGTGAATTGAAATATGACAAAGCCGAATATGTTAAAGAAATTTAGAAATGAAATGTAGTTGAATTAATTGATTTCACTATGTGAAAGCGATGTGAATTATATGTGAGATATGTGATATTGCTAATGCGTAATGTCAATGAGTTGGCTCAGTAATATGAATTTTCGAGCTTCGAGCCTAGCAGGCCTTATGCCGGTAAAATTAATCGGGCTTATTGCCTAGTAAGCCTTGTGCCGGTGAAATGTATCGGGCTTATTGCCTAGCAGGCTAAATGTCGGTGATTAAAATTCAGACCTCGTTCTAGCCGGCTTAATGCCAGTGATTTTTAATATGAGCTTATGCATATAAAATGCTGGAGTTATGGTGACAAAAGAACCAACTATAGTTTATTCATGTGAACTAATCTACTTGGCCATACAAGTAAGTGCCTATGAACTATTTAATTGAGTTTCTACGATCGATCAATTAGGAAAGCATATATGTGAGCTCTGTTGGACAAGAATGTGATTCATGATCATATATGTATATTCGGCCTTTTTAGTTATGTGATCATATTATCATTATGTGGATATTGAATACTTAGAGTTATGAAATGTTAAATGGATAAGTGCATATATATATATATATATGTTCTTGTATATGGTTCTAATGAATGAAGTGTATATGAAATGAGTGCGTGGTTGGAAATTAATACTTGCCATTTGAATCTTGAACTGAGATAGTGATTTATTTGCTGAAGGAAAGATAAGGAAGAATGTTAAATTATATAAGGTATTGAAGTTCGGCAATGAGATACCATATGTGTTTTGTTAAAGTTTAATTGTTATTAAGTATATGATCTGAAGTGTTAGAGTGTTAAATTGAATCACTTTTAATAGCTTAAGACTTACTAAGCTAAATTAGCTTACTCTGTATGTTTATCATTTTGTTTTATAGATTTTGATCAAGCTACGAGCTCAGGCGATCGTCGATGAATTCATCCACACTATCAACCTATTTTGGTACTTTTGAGTTTGGATTTTTGAACTAAAGGCATGTATAGGCTAGACTAAGTTTTGAGCTATGAATTTGTTCTTGTATATATTAGCCATGCGAAAATGGCTTAACTTGGATCATTAGAATTAGACTTGACTTTATGTGTTCGTGAGTGAGTGTTTAATGTGTTTGGTTTATCAATTCGGTTATGGCTTAATTTTATGTATTATATGGTTGCTATGTTTCGTGAATAATGTGGTGCATAAGTTGATATATGTATATGACATGTGTGGTATGTATGGATTTGGTAATTCATTGAATTGATTATGTATTTGAGTGTATATTGGTTAATTATATTATGTTGTAAAATGGTAAGTAGTAAATGTGTTTCATAATGTTTTCGGTATAGATCAAAAGAGTAAATGATGGATATGATAAGTATGTTACGATTAGTTGTAATGGACAGTTAAAAGAATGTGATATGAAGTTCGGTATACTAATATGTATATGCGATTTAGGTGTACAATGAGATGTTGTTTGTGTTTTAATGTTTAAAATATGTCTTTTGATTTTTGGTAAATATGCATTATATATATTCTTATAAGCTTCATTAGAATGATCGACCATGTATATGTTATTATATTTCATATGTGATTAACTATTATTATAAAGAGAAAATTTGTTCAGTTGGTTTTATTATATGCAAGCATAGATAGAATAATTGATATTTGATTGTTTGGCAATAGAAATAGTATGTCTTGCTTATGCATCATATTTATGTATTTGATATAGGCTCAATATATGATATGTAATGTTATGTGATTGTAACAAGCATAACTTTAATATATGATTGATTTGAACTTAGGAGTACTAATGATCGAAATTTGAATAGGATAAGTGTATTAATGTGGTTCAATTATGAAGCATGAAAGTAATGAATGTCTAATCCGAATGTCTGTTCTTAATTGAGTATTGTTTGGTAATACCATATAACCCAAATCTGGCGACGGATACGGGTTAGAGGTGTTACATAATTGGTGCAGCTGCATACATTGGACGGTTTGAATAAATGTGAGCTGATGATTCCTTTCTCCCAAGCTATCCATTGTGTTCTCCAACAGCCTTTAAGTGCTTTCACATTTGCTGGAGATCCCTTTCACATTCGTGGCTGTTCAATTTTGAGTTTTCACACTCAAGGGCTGTTCAATTTCGTTTGATCGCACTCCAAAGCTATTGAAGTGCCCTAAGCTATCATATAATTTCACTTCATTAAATTCAAGTTGAATCCTCTTCTTCTAAGGGACTGTTCGTGAAGACCAATGGACAAACAAGCATTCACATTAGTCCATTTAGCTAACAATTGATTTCACACCATGGAAGTTATTCAAATTCATTTGTTCACATTGGAGGCTAATTGAACTCAAGTGTTCACACTAATTGGGCTATTCGTGCACCTCAATGCCCATTAATTTGGCTGCTGCTTATTCAGTTGCCCAATGAGGAATTAAAGGCTGCTCATTATTACTTTGGCTGATCAATGCTTGAATAATTCAACTCATTTAAGCTAAACACAATCGGCAACCCAAGGCAATTCTTTAAAGGATGTTCACACCTTGTAATTAGCTAGGTTCAGCACCATTCTCACTTAATTAAAGCCAAGCTACCTAGGAGACTACAAGGGACGTTTTTAGGAAGGTGCTAAGAAATTTCAACTCAAGTAAGCTAATTTGACCTGTCCATTTAGTTTCTTTTATGTCCATTCGGCTAGCCTAGATGTTTATTTATAAATACTTAGCTATTTTCATGTTGTTTAGACTTTTTGCTCATTTGATGACTGTTTATAACATTTGTGAGTTATTCAACTCTCTTATTTCGTTTAATACTCAAACTAACTTATCTAGCATTGCTAGTGGCGTCTACCTTGTTTCTTTTTGAACTTATCATTCAACTTTGGTTCCTATCTTTCTAGGCAGCGGGTCAAGGTCCTATCTACATCATTAGTCCACCTTAAGTGTCTTATAATTCTTGGGTCAATACTCACTCATAGTATTGGTTCATTCTTGACCCTTAAACCCTATTTCCATTCCATCCACAACTATCAACTTAATCACTTTGTTTCCTTGTTAGCCGAATCTTCATCATCCTTTCACTTAGCCATTTCAACTATCATCTTTGGTTTACTTTGTCTCAACACCTAGCTGAACCTATCCTTAATCCATCTTAAAACTCTTTGAAAACCTTCCATTTAAGACTACATTTAGCAAAATTCCCTTAAACTCTAAATTGAACAAAACTCCTCCATTTAACAATCGGGCACAAAAAACGACTCGAATCAAGTCACCGAGGCGAGATCGTATTATTTGGTATCAAAGCTAGCAAAATCGAGGGGTACGGGCGTTCGAGCCTTCCTAGAGTAAGTTTGTGAAAAAATAAATTAGAAAAAAATTCGTAAAAAAAAAGAAAGAACATACAGTGTATTAGAAGTGCATGTTGATGTATATAAAAAAATTATAAAAAAGAAGAAGAGAATTTCGAAATTAAAAAAAAATTGAAAAAAAATGTATTATTTCCTATATAAAAATATATTGTACGAGTGTATTGAAAGTATATATATTTGAAAAAAATAAGAAGTTGTTTCGAAAGTGCTTGAAAAATTTGTTCCCGATCATCAAAACCCACTTTTGCCCAAAATCAACCCCTTTTGCCATACTACCAGCCCTTTTTATTTTATTTTATTTTATTTTATTTTATTTTAGCCTGCTCAACACCGAAACATCATCAACCATTGTAACCGTTTTGAAGCTGACCCCTAGACTAGCTTATAAGTGTAAACGAGTCTTTCACGAAATTACAAGAGGGGAAACGATTGGAAAAAAGGCACGAGTGTTGTGAGAGCATTAGAGAGAAGAAAAAGCCACTAAAGAATGCAAACACAAGTGGGAGTGCCATCTACTTTTTTCTTTTTGAGTGAAACGTGAGGAATTTGTGGTGAGGTTCAAACAATATGTCTCTAAGTTTCGAAAGGACTGTTGCTGCCAATTATGGTTTGTTCGATCCATCATACCAAGCATCCAATGAAAGCGAAAGGCGATGCGTTCATAGAAGCTGAGGCTTTAGAAAGCGTGAACATGTTGATGAAAATTTGAAGAATATCAAGTTAGACATTCCACTGTTTCAAGGTAGATCCGACCCGGAGGCTTACCTTGAATGGGAAAAGAAAATCGATTGGTCTTCGAGTGCCACAACTACTCGGAGAGCAAAAAGGTGAAACTTGTGTCGAACAAGTTCTCCGATTATGCCATGATTTGGTGGGATCAATTCACCACAATTCGAAGATGAAACGGAAAGTGCCTGATATCAACTTGGTCCGAAATGAAAGCTATGATGCGGAAGCGTTTCATCCCATCTTACTACCATCGAGAGCGAATTTTTCCAAGTCAAAGGATGGAAACAAGATTGTCAAGGAGTCTAACTTCCAATGACTACGTGAGAAGAGATCCCTAATGAGATTCCTATTCAACGAGGACTTCGAGTCGAAATAACTCAAGCTTCGAGTTTGAAGCCTATTACGGTGACAAACGAGAATATCCAAGTAATTTTTTGTATGCACCAAGGTATTCATCCCTGAAGATTTAATCTCGAAGAGATGATCGTATTTCGTATGTAGATCCCTCCTCTTTTTTCCAATGAAAGGTTTTTCATTCTGAATCTTATATGTTATCTTCTTCTTGTAACGAAAGAACGAGATAAAAAGAAATTAAATGAAAAGAGAGACAAGAAATGCTAATAAGAGAAAATGAACGAATATGGAATGAAATTGAGAGAAGGAAAAAAGAAGTGAAATAAAAAGAAATTGAAAAAGAAAAGAGAGTGAGAGTGAGAGTGAGAGTGAGAGTGAGAGAAAACAAAAAGAGAATGAGATTAAAAAAGCATGTGAGAAAGAAAAGAAAGTTAAAAAAAGAGAGAGATTGAAGAAAGAAAAGATGGTGAGCAAGAATCGAGTGTTGTTGAAAAAGAAAACGAAATGAAGAGTGAAAGTGAGTTTTCAACAATAAAAGAGACTGAGGTAAAATAAAGAGGATTTGAAAATGAGTTAGAAAAAGAAACGAGTGAAAAAGATGCAAGTGAACAAGAAAAAGTGAGTAATGTTTTTACTAACCAACGTGCGAATAGTCATTGTATTACTTCTTCTTTTCAGGTTTCTAGAGATTCAATTGATAAGTTTCAACTTCATTACCTTCCTAATGAGAGAAAATTTCAATTGATCGAGAAAGGTAAGGTTGAAAATGAAATCCAACCACAAGTGCTTAAAGGTAAGCAAGGTAATGAGTCTTTAGTCATTTTAGAAAAAAGTTATAATTAATTTTGAAAACTATCTTTGTTATGAAATTCGGATTTGAAGACGTGATATTTTGGAAAAATGGTTATCAATGTTTTAAGGAAAACATTTGTTTTAAACATTTAAAAATAAATAGTAACGAAAATGTAAGTTTTAAGAAAAGTTATACCAATGGCCTTATTACAACAATAATCCCAAAGTAAATATTATCCTGAAATTTAAAACGTAATAGAAGTTTACTAGAATTTACGATGTATGGCCACCTCAGAGTCCTCCTCAGCTCCAAATCCACTAACGCTCGGGATCACCTGTAAGGTTGAAACAACGGGGTGAGTTACGAGAACTCAGTGTGTAATCCTCTAAATGTTATTACTGGGCCTAAGCCCATAAGAAATCCCCATTGGGTCGAAGCCCCATCAATGGACGATCTGGGCCATAGCCCTATACAGTATCAATCTGGCCCACGGGCCCAAAATCATGGTAAAGCAAAAATAACATGCAACGCTCCCCGAACCAAACAATCCATCCACTACACTCCACTAGTACCAGCCCTACACACCTGTGGGGATTTCTAAATCGACCCACCCATCTGCTACACTCCAAAAATGCAGTCAAGCTGCCAAGATAGTCGAAAGAAACTGTCGATATCGAGAATTGTGGCAAGCCACCAAGATGTCGATACAAATGAAAGTCGCTAGTAATGAGACACTTCCTCCAACATATACATAACCCAACCCCGTGCATCATGTCATGGCATAATAATCTCATGAATGCAATAACATGACATCATGGAAAATTAATCAAGTATACACAACATAGCATAACTACCTCTCAGAGCATAACAGTCATTTACCCAACGAGGGCATTTCAGTAATTTATCCTCTAGGGGTATTCCGGTAAATTTTACCCACCGCGGGTATTTCAGTAACTTCATATTAATCGCTCACTCTGAAGGCCCATGGTTGCCTCGAGTGACTCGGCCACCATCTTCGGTCGTTACCGGACTGTTGGGCCTAAAATCCAATTTCAACCTATTCGGGCCCACACGCTCGTGTGGCCCATTTCGCGAGGTTTCAATTACATATTTCTAGTTTTTCACAACCGTACTTACTCTTGACGACTTTTCGCTATCTTTGCCCATGTAGGCCGAAAAGCCCATTGGGCTTGTTAGCCCGTATAGGCTCGGTTAGGCCCGTTGTAGCCCAAATGTCGTGAGAGCACTTGTGACGCTCACAAAGAATTACCGTCACTACTCGTATCACGATTTACCACCATGAACGCTCGCACGCTCGAGTGGCATAGATGCTGGTTTTCTAACTTTTCAGCTTTTGGCCACTTCGCAAGTCATCACATGCAAACATTCAGAAGGGTGTAAGATTACACACCTGAAACGAACGTAGATTTAATCCTCGGACTTACGCACCTATGAATCCATACACTTAAATCATTAATCTTAATCTCAATAAGTCGTATCTATAGATTGAAAATGACAACCCAATTCACATCACTTACCAAGAATGTCAACAACTCTTTGTTATGATTGAGAGTTCGGTACACTTTCTCCGATTACCAATCGAGTCCCTAAGAAGGAGTACGAGTCAGTTATGTAATCACAAAATGACGAAGAAACGGCCTTTTGGCCTAAATAAACTTAGAAAACAAAATGTCCAACCACCCCCTCCATTCGGCCAAAACTATCTTACCAATAAACTTCCGGAGACCAAGGTTAAAAGAATGATGAGCGGTAGCAAAGGGTGATTTGATTCGGACCTTACCCAAAAGAGAACAAAATAGAGTTTAGAATAAAACAAGTGAATGCATTCGACTTAACCAAGAGAAGAGAACAATAAGAAAGGAAGATATCATGCGTTCGGCCAAAGGAGAAAGAATTAACACGATAAGAAAAGAAAAAGAAGACCCAATGGCATTGAGAACTTACCTACTCGACTGCTGTCCAGAGAAGGGAATGATAGAGCAAGAAATATTTGGCATTTGCAAATGGAAAGGTAAAAGATTGAAGAAGAGGAAGAAGAAGAGTAATAGTGGTTTCGGCTATGTGTAGCAAAGAACAAATGGGAAAAAAAATGGAAAGGTTCGGCCAAACTGTTAAGCACAACAATTGAAGAAAATGAATGGGAAGAAGAAAAAAAAACAAAATGAGAGAACACAAGAAGAGAGTTGAAGTTTCGGTATCCCAAAATTTGAAGCATTAATACCCAAAAATGCAAAGAAAACAAAACACCCACCAAAGAATTTCGGTTTACTACTTTCACAAATGACCGAAAATGCACTCACAAACAAAATGCCCCTTTCCCCCTTGGCACTTTCTCACACACGGCACAACTAACCCACACAACCCACATTCGGCCAACCATCAACCACTCCCCCAATTCCCTTGATCCATTCCTTGTTTTACTCCTCTACTCACTCCCCACCACCCATTCAAAATATTTGACTAGGTCTTCCCTCTCCCCTCCAGAGTTTGAACTCCACTCAGCCACCTCCCTTGCCTGAGTACAAAAATAAAACCCCCAAATGCTTCTTGTAAGATTCAAACCTCACTACCCTTGCTTCACAAGGGACGCCAACTTCACCCTTACACTTGCTCAACTTGCGCTAGCAATCTACCAATAATTTCTCTTGAGCCCTGCCTCTAACAGTCCTCTCCCCTAAAATGGCCAAAAACCAAAATTTTGGCCCCAGGCTTAAACTCGACCCCAGGCCTTCCTACGACCCCTAAACACCCTTAAACCACACAAAGAACCAGCACAACATGCAATAGCACAAGTTTTATAGACCCCCAGATCTTAGGATGTTACAATTCTACCCCCGTAAAGAAATTTCAACCTCGAAATTTACCTGGTTAAAAGAGATAGGGGTATTGCTGTCGCATTGCCTTTTTTGGCTCCCATGTAGCTTCCTCTGAACCGTGATTATGTCACAACACCTTGACCAACGGAACCAATTTCCTCCTCAACACCTTAATATCTCAGTCCAGGATCTGTGCTGGTTCTTCTTCAAATGACAGATCAGGTCTAACCTCTATTTCCTCCACCGGTACTATGTGAGAGGGATCTGAACGATAGCGTCTTAGCATCGAAACATGTAATACATTATGTATCTGATTTAGCTCTGGGGGCAGCTCAAGCTGATACGCAATTGGTCATACACGTCTCAACACCCGATAAGGTTCGATGAATCTGGGGCTCAACTTGCCCTTCCGTCCAAATCTTAAAACCTTCTTCCAAGGTGAGACCTTTAAGAAGACTTGATCTCCCACTAAAAATTCTATCTCCTTACGCTTCAGATCTGCATATGACTTCTGTCTATTAGAAGCTTCTTTTAACCTTTTCCAAATCAACCTAACCTTTTCCTCAATTTCTATGATCAATTCTAGACCCAACAACTGTCGCTCATTTAATTCTGTCCAACAGGTAGGGGTACGACACCTACGACCATATAATGCCTCGTAGGGTGCCATCTAAATGTTGGATTAGTAGTTGTTGTTGTACACAAATTCCGCTAACGACAGATAATCTTCCCAACTACCTTTGAAGTCAATCACACAGCCCCTTAACATGTTCTCCAGAATCTGGATTACCCTTTTCGACTGACCATCAGTCTGTGGATGAAATGCTATGCTGAAATCTAGCCTCGTACCTAAAGCTTCAAGTAATGCTTTCTAGAACCGAGATGTAAATTTAGGGTCCCTGTTAGATATGATGGACACTGGTACCCCATGCAACCTCACAATCTCTGCTACATACAAGTTAGCCAATTTCTGGAGTGAGTAGTCAGTGCGAATCGGTATAAAGTGAGCAGACTTAGTCAGCCAGTCAACAACTATCCACACTAAATCTTTCTTAGTAGGCGTCAAAGGTAATCCACTAACAAAATCCATCGTTATCCTCTCCCACTTCCACAATGGAATCTTCACCATTTGCAGCAATCCTAAAGGCAACTGACGTTCTGCCTTTACTTGCTAACATGTCAAACATTTTCTCACGAAGTCAGTAACCTCACGTTTCAACCTTGGCCACCAATACTGCTCACACAGATCTCAGTATATCTTGTTTCCATCGGGATGCATAGCGTATGGGCTACTATGTGCCTCCCGTAGAATCATCTGTCTTAACTCAGAGTCCTTCGGCATTCAAATTCTTCCACTAAAACATAATACCCTTTCATTGTTCAGTCTAAAATCCACTGTCTCTCTACTTTCTACTTGCTGAAGCCGAGAACCCAACATTTCATCCAACAACTGCCTCTCTTTAATCTAATTAACCCATGTTGGCTTTACCAGAAGTTCCACTAACAAGCTACCATCTTTTTAAAGACTGAGATGAGCAAACATTACTCTCAGATCCGATACCACCTTTCGACTTAATGCATCTGCCACCACGTTGGCTTTCAGCAAATCTATCCATCTTCGTTGCCTCAAGTTCAGCTCCTTTTGGGTAAGGAGATATTTCAGACTCTTATGATCGGTGTAAATAATCGACTTTTCCCCATACAAGTAATGTCTCCAAATCTTCAGTGCGAACACCACTGTAGCAAGTTCTAAGTCATGGGTGGGATAGTTCACCTCATGAGGCCTTAACTGACGGGATGCATAGGCCACTACCTTCCCTTCTTGCATTAGCACATATCCCAAACCTGTGTGTGACGTATCACAATAAACAACAAATTCTTTCACTGTCTCAGGCTGAATCAACACTGACGCCTCAGTCAGAATCTTCTTTAGCTTTTCAAAGGTTTCCTGCTGTCTATCGGTCCAAACAAATGGCACTCCCTTACACAGTAACTTAGTTAAGGGTGCAGCAATCAATGAAAATCCCTCAACAAACCTTCTGTAATATCCAACCAAACCCAGGAAACTTTGAATTTTTGATATTGAATTCGGTGGTTTCCAATCCAATACTGCTTCAACCTTTAGAGGATCAACCCTAATGTAACACCCCAAACCCGGTCAATACGTTACGACCAAATCTGGTATGTTATACGGAAAGGAAATTTTGGGCAAACTAACTAAATATCATAATTTGGAAAAACTTGGCATTTCGTTGTTTTATTAGAGAAAATTTAAAGTAGTTGTTTAATTTGAACTGAATTACGAAGTCAGGTTTATTTGTCGAAATTTGAATTTAAGGAATTTCATAAAACTTGTCAGTTGAAAACGATGTTGCGGTTTTAAGTATATTCTCTAAATCAATTTGTTGCTTTTTATCCATCTTTCGTTAACCATTTAGAAAAAACTATTTGTGTATGTTTTAAATTGTTTTGAAAATCCTATTTTTGATAGTTTATAAAATTTGCAATATCACCATTTAATCAAATCCCAAGTTAAAGTTATAGTGGTTTTATTACAAAACCAAAACCCAAAATTAATAGTGATTCTAAATAGAGAAAACGAAATTACTAGAAATTACTGCATGGCCACCTCGAGTCCGCCTCGGCTCCAAGTCCGCGATCTAGTGATTACCTGCAAAATTAAGCAGAGGGGTGAGTCATCGAGATTCAGTATGTAAATCCCCATTTAAACGAAATCTAGGCTTTAAGACCACGAATGCCCATCGGCCTTAACCCACACAAGACAACATATTAAACATGTTTGCAATGCAACCCAGCCCAACCTAATTTTCCATCCTCTACATCACCTGAATCAGCCAAATGCCCGTGGCACGAATCCACTGTGGTTCCAGACCACCGTGATACCAGATCACTGTGACAAAGTCACTAATAATGGGTGTGAGGCCAACCTACCGTGGTACCAAACCACTGCGACAATCCCGGATTAATATATGTGGGGCCAACCCACTATGGTACCAAACCAATGAGACAAGTCGCTGAAATATTTATATACGTGGTGTCAAACCACCGTGGTAGCAAACCACTGAGACATAGTCACTGAATAAGATATGTGGGGCCAGCCCACCGTGGTACCAAACCACTGTGACAGTCCCTAAGTAACACTTCCCCTTTTTCATCATATCCAAAACCCATGCATATGTTAACATACTGAGATGAAAGCAACATACTTTGAAGGTATAATGTATAATCAACTCATACTACATTAACCTGAAAGTATCATTATAGTGGAATTTACTCGGTGTCTCCAACCTTACCCACGAGGGTATCTCGACTATCAAAATAGTCGTTTCGGCTTTCAGCCAACATAATTATTAACAAGAATTAATTAACCAGTAAAGCGTGAGCATACACAAACCTGATAATACGTAAAACTAGACCCTCTACGTCGACGCTCTCACTGACAGGGATAACGGCTATTTGCCTATCCCAGGCAGACGTCGGCTCTCTACCACAACCTAGGGGATACTCTCAAACCGCCGATACAGCACGCCTTTTAAATTTAGGAGCAGAGACTATGGGTCCACTCCCCTTTTCAGCTTGACCGATACTTGCATCCATGGAGAAAAATCTAGACCAACACTATGCTATCAAGAAAATAGAGATTTCCCTAGCAAGGGTTGAATTATGATAGAGTAATGAATAAAGGCTCAACACAAAGAACAAAAGAGGCCCTTTTACCTTAAACCCGATTGGAAAGGTAAGATTCAGAAATCAACCAATCTTTAGACTTTGGACTTCAAAACGTTCAGCTTCTGGAGTTTCCCGGAGTAAGCAGTTCAAAACGAGAGAAAAGAGAAGGGAGTAGCCAAAACCCAAACATCGAAACACAATAGCCATTCGACTATGACTCCCATAATACCGAAAGGAAAAGAAGAAACAGAAGAACCCACTTACCTTGCGGTTACCGAAGATTCAAGAGAAGAGAATACCGCCCAAAAGCACCCTCCTACCTACGACCACTAGAGGTAAAAGATATGGAAGAAAAGAATCGATATTGCAGGCTCATTCGTGCGGTCATAACTCAGATAAAGAAAAGAAGAAAAGAAAAACATTTGAATGTATTACCTTGAACTATCACAATCGGATGAGGAGGACCTTCGGCAATTTCACAAACACCTTGCTCCTTGGTACACGGCTAATATTTACAAAGAAAACACAAGAAGAAGGAATAAGGTGAGAGGTAGCAAGGTTTCGGTTAAAAGAAAAGAACCCAAAAGAAGATTCGACTTCAGAAGAAGATAGTAGCAATAGGAGAAAAGATGGTAAAGAGAGATTCGGCCAAAAATGTCTTGGTAACCTTGAAGAAAAAAGAATGCACGAATGGGAAGGTTTGACAACAAGAGAGAAAAGATGAGAAAGAGCTGAGAAAACAAAAAGAAATGAAAAGAGACTTTGGATGCACGTAGGGTGTTTCGGCACACAAAAGCTAAGCAACCCGAAATAAAATAAAAGCTCACTCACCAATTCAGCACACACTCTCTTCTAAGCTTCCGGTTTAGCTAACACACATCTCATGCCGTCACCCCCTAATCCCAACAACACACATAGCCGAAATTTCCCTCCCCACTCTTCAACATTCGGCCAACACTACCCACCTTCACCAAATCCCACGATTCCCTCCTTGTTTCACTCCCCCTCACTCATTTGAATTAGAAGAGCAAGTCTTCCTCAACAAACTCCTTCACACCTTCCATCCAAACACTTTGACTTCTTCAACCAACCACCATGAAGAGTCCAGCCGAATGCTAACACCTTAGCTCCCTAAGCACAAAAAATAAAGCTTCAGGATGTTATTGACGAGACTCGAACTCTTTCCCCCTGCTGCTCCCTTGTGACGCCACACCCCTGCACCTTAAGTGGCATCTTCTTGTGACTCTACCACACTTCTTCTTATGTTAACAAACACAAGAAATTACTCTTAAGACTCGCCTCAACCAACTCTCCCCTAAAGTGCCTAAAAACAAAATTTTTACCAAGCCCTGGCTTGACCGCGGGCCTTCTCAAGACCCCCAAACACACCAAATTAACAAGCAGAACAAGCCAAACACACGGAAGCCATAAAATACAGAACCCTTAATTCTAAAATGTTATAGTTCTACCCCCTTAAAGAAATTTCGGCCTCGAAATTTACCTGGTCAAAAGAGGTGAGCGTATTGCTGCCGCATCACATCCTCTGGCTCCCATGTGGCTTCCTCTGAACCATGATTTTGCCACAAAACTTTAACTAACAGAACTATCTTCCTTCTCAATACTTTAACATCTCGGTCTAAGATCTGAACTGGTTCCTCTTCAAAAGATAAACAGGTCTTACTTCAATTTCTTCCACCGACACTATGTGGGATGGATCTGAACGGTAGCGCCTTAAAATCGAGACATGGAATACATCATGTATTTGCCTCAATTCTAGAGGTAACTCAAGTTGATAAGCTACTAGTCCCACACGTTTCAACACTCAGTAAGGCCCGATAAACCTGGGGCTCAACTTGCCCTTCTGTCCAAACCTTAAAACTTTCTTCCAGGGCGAAACTTTCAGAAAAACCTGACCCCCCACTGAGAACTCTATATCCTTACGCTTCAGATCTGCATAAGATTTCTGCCTGTCGGAAGCTTCCTTCAACCGATTCTGAATTAACTTAACCCTTTCCTCTGTCTCTAAAACCAATTCCAGACCCAATAATTGTCACTCACCCAACTCTGTCCAGCAAGTAAGAGTACGACACTTACAACCATACAACGCTTCGTAGGGTGCCATCTGGATACTGGATTGATAGCTATTGTTGTATGCGAATTCTGCCAAGGGTAAGAAATCCTCCCAACTACCCCTGAAATCGATAACACATCCTCTCAACATGTCTTCCAAGATCTGAATTACCCTCTCAGACTGACCATCAGTATGTGGATGAAACGTTGTGCTAAAATCCAGTCTTGTACCCAACGCTTGATGCAACGCCTTCTAAAATCGTGATGTAAACCTAGGGTCTCTGTCTGATATTATAGACACTAGTACCCCATGCAACCTCACAATCTCTGCCACATACAGCTTGGCTAACTTCTGTAGGGAGTAGTCAACACGAACTGGTATGAAGTGAGCGGACTTCATCAACCGATCGACAATTACCCACACTGAATCTTTCTTAGTAGGCGTAAGAGGTAGCCCACTAACAAAGTCCATTGTTATCCTCTCCTACTTCCAAAGTGGAATCTTCACTGGCTGTAACAACCCCGATGGCAACTAATGTTCCGCCTTCACCTACTGACACGTCAAGCACTTACTCACAAACTCGGTCACCTCTTGCTTCAGACCTGACCACCAAAACTGTCCACGCAAATCTTGATACATTTTACTCCCACCAGGATGCATAGCGTATGGACTACTATGCGCTTCTCGCAGAATCTCCTGCCCTAACTCGGAATCCTTTGGCATACAAGCCTTTCCATGAAAGCACAATATCCCATCACTGTTCACACTAAAATCTTCTGTCTCACCACCTTCCACTAGCTAAAATTTAGAACTTAGTGATTCATCCGACAACTGCTTCTCTCTAATCTGACTGATCCAAGAAGGCTTCACTTGAAGTTCAGCTAGCAAACTTCCATCATCATACAAGCTGAGATAAGAAAACATTGCCCTCAAGTCCAATATTACCTTATGGCTCAACGCATCTTCCACTACGTTAGCTTTACCCGGGTGGTACTTGATCGAGCAGTCATAGTCCTTCAACAACTCAATCCACCTCCGCTGTCTTAAATTCAACTCCTTTTGGGCAATGAGATATTTCAGGCTCTTGTGATTGGTGTAAATAATAGACTTTTCTCCATACAGATAGTGTCTCCATATCTTCAGAGCAAACACTACCGCCACTAACTCCAGATCATGAGTTGGATAGTTAACTTCATGAGATCTCAATTGCCGAGATGCATATGCTATCACCTTCTCTTCTTACATCAACACACATCCTAACCCTGTGTGTGACGTATCACAGTAGACAAAAAACTCCTTTCCAGCCTCAGGCTGAATCAACACTGGTGCTTCAGTCAAAATTCTCTTCAACTTCTCAAAACTTTCCTACTACTTATCTGACCAGACAAACGGTACCTTTTTCCATAATAACTTATTTAACGGTGCAGCTATTAACGAGAACCCCTCAACAAACCTTCTGTAGCACCCAGCCAAACCAAGAAAACTTTAAATTTCAGCCACATACTTAGGCGATTTCCAGTCCAACACGACTTCAATTTTTTAGGGATCAACTCTAATCCCCTCAGTAGACACAACATGCCCGGAAAAGTAACCTCCCTCAACCAAAACTCACACTTAATGAACTTGGCATAGAGCTGCTTCTCTCTCAAAATTTACAGAACCACCCGAAGATGTGAACCATGCTCCTCTTCCGTTCTTGAACAAACCAAGATATCATCTATGAATACTATGACAAACCAATCTAGATAGGGTTGGAATACTCAGTTCATCATATCCATAAACGTAGCTGGTGCATTCATCAACCTGAATAGCATCACCAAGAACTCATAGTCACCATAACGAGTTCAAAAAGCTGTCTTATGAATATCCGCTTTCTTGACCTTAAGCTGATTGTAAAGTAACCTTAAGTCTATCTTTGAAAAGATCGAAGCGTCTCGCAGTTGATCAAACAGATCATCAATCCCAGGCAACGGGTACTGGTTCTTAATCGTCAGCTTGTTCAATTGCCTTAGTCAATGCACATCCGCATCGACCCGTCCATCTTCTTAACAAATAACACAAATGCTCCCCACGGAGACACACTTGGTCGGATAAAACCTCGATTCAACAGTTTCTAAATCTGGGCTTTAAGTTCTACCTGCTCCTTCGGCGCCATCCTATATAGGACAATGGACACTAGCACTGTTCCCGGAAGAAGATCAATACGAACTCCACCTTGCGATCTGGAGGTAACCTTAGAAGCTCTCTTAGAAAAACATCGAAGAATTCCTTCACTGTTCTAACATCTCCTATTGATAATTCCGTGGCTTCCAATGTACTGACAAAAGTTAGAAAAGCCTCGCATCCTTTTCTCACCATCCTTTCAGCCTTAAGAGTAGACACCACATTGGACAGATAATTCCTTCTTTTGCCTATCACTAACACCTCATTATCCTCGGGAGTCTTCAATACTGTACGCTTAGCAGCACAATCCAGGTTTACTCGATACTTAAATAACCAGTCTATGCCTAAGATCAAATCGAACTCGCTGAACGGAAGTTCCATCAAATCAGTTGGGAAAACTATCCCTTGAACTTCTAAAGGCACACTCTTAAAGAGTTTGTTCACCACTACAAATTGTCCTAAAGGGCTAATCACAGTCATCTCTCTAGGAGCACTCTCAGATTCTATGTTCAGAGTTCCAGACATAGTACTAGCAACATAAGAATGTGTAGACCCAGTATCAATCAGTGCAATAAAGGGCAAACCAAATATAAGGAACATACCGGTTATGACGTCCGGTGCATCGCTCTCCTCTCAGCGTTTGGCTGCATAAACCAACCCAGGCTATCTCGCATCTGTATTCCCAAAACCTCTGCTCGGTGCTCCACGCCCCTAACCAAAACCATTTCCTCCTCTAACAGGAGCACGACCTCTCTGTGGTTGCTGACCACCTCTTCCAGACTGAACATAACTCTGACCCACTGGCCGCGCTCTGTTTGGCTCTTATAGACAGTCCCTTACCCAATAATCCATAGATCCACACCTAAAACATCCTCTACTACCTACCCAACACTCCCCCGAATGAAATTTCCTACATCAAGTACACAGTTGAGACCGACCAACAGCAACAGGCCTCGCAGCTCGACCCGGCCCATCCAACCTAGGCCTCTTCTGAAAATTCCCTACAAACCCTGACGACCTAAAATTTCTTTTATTCCTACCCTTGTCCCTATCCTGATTCTGCTTTTCAGATCGCTTTACCTCTTCAGCTATTTTAGCCTTCTCAACCAAAATAGCAAATTCTCTTTCCCGTTGCGGAGCTATCAGTACTCTCAACTTGTCCCTCAGACCATCCTCAAATCAGACACAACGCTCGTGATCTGTTGCAACAATACCCCAGGCATAACGGATTAAACGTAGGAATTTTACTTTATACTCAGCCACTGATTTATACCCTTGAACCAAGTTTAAGAATGCCTTCCTCTGAGCGTCCACATAACTTGACCTAATATACTTCCCCTGGAACGCTAACTTAAAGAAATCCCAGGTAATGTGGTCAGCTGCTGTACCATCCCTTACCGTAATCCACCACTGGTGTGCCTCATCCCGGAGAAGCGACACTACCCTTTTCAATTTTTCTTCCGCGGTACAGTCAAGATCATCCATGATGCGCTCAACTACTTCTAGCCAGCACTCAGCTACGTTGGGAGCCACGCCAGAAATACCCCTAAACATATCAGTCCCATTAGCTCAGAGTCGCTCCGACATAGATTTTTGAGCCACTGATCCCGTACTTGCTCCTGCAACCCACTCCAAAACACGTAACATAGCCTGAGACACAGCATCGTCTCCTCCAGTTTGATCCTGAAATCTCGCTTCCACAATTGGTGATGCTGGCACTTCACCTTCCAGCTTATGCCCTGACTTCGAGGGTTCAGCTTCAACACCCCGGCCTCTACCACAACCGTGTATACCACGTCCACAACCCCTAGTGCTTATGACTACTGATTTTTACTTAATTTGATTAAAAGTTTTATGAATTAGTATTTTTCTTCCACTGTTTATTATCAAACAGTCTTATGAAATAGCACCAGAAGTAGATTTTTGCAAGAAATATTTCTAAAGGTCTCTATTCTTAGAGTTATATTTCTCACTACTAACTATCACAATACCTCATAAGAATTCAAAACAAAGATCGAAAAACTTATAGTGCGGATTGGTACAGAAGACTCGGGTGCCATGCTTCCAGAAAACATGTATTTTTTTTCTACACCATTTTCCAAATCAACTTTTGAAAACATTTTTAAACCTCAGACCCACAGTCGAGTTTTTGAAACCTGACTCTGATGCCACAATTGTAACACCCCAAACCTGATCAATACGTTGCGACCAAATCTGATATGTTACAGGGAAAAGAAATTTTGGGCAAACTAACTAAATATCATAATTTGGAAAAACTTGGCATTTCGTTGTTTTATTAGAGAAAATTTAAAGTAGTTGTTTAATTTGAACTGAATTATAAAGTCAGGTTTATTTGTCGAAAGTCAAATTTAAGGAATTTCATAAAACTTGTCAGTTGAAAACGATGTTGCGGTTTTAAGTATATTCTCTAAATCAATTTGTTGTTTTTTATCCATCTTTCGTTAACCATTTAAAAAAAAAAACTATTTGTGTATTTTTAAATTGTTTTGAAAATCCCATTTTTGACAGTTTAAAAAATTTGCAATATCACCATTTAATCAAATCCCAAGTTAGTTATAGCGGCCTTATTACAACAACAAAACCCAAAATTAATAGTGATTCTAAATAGAGAAAATGAAATTACTAGAAAATACTGTATGGCCACCTCGAGTCCGCCTCGGCTCCAAGTCCACGATCTAGTGATTACCTGTAAAATTAAGCAGAGGGGTGAGTCACTGAGACTCAGTGTGTAAATCCCCATTTAAACAAAATCTGGGCTTTAAGCCCACGAATGCCCATCGGCCTTAACCTACACAATACAACATATTAAACATGTATGCAATGCAACCCAGCCCAACCAAATTTTCCATCCTCTACATCACCTGAATCAGCCAAACGCCCGTGGCACCAAGCCACTGTGGTTCCAGACCACCGTGATACCAGATCACTGTGACAGAGTCACTAATAATGGGTGTTGGCCCAGCCCACTGTGGTACCAAGCCACTGCGACAATCCCGACTTAATATATGTGGGACCAACCCACTGTGGTACCAAACCACTGAGACAAGTCGCTGAAATATATATATACGTGGAGTCAAACCATTGTGGTACCAAACCACTGAGACATAGTCACTGAATAAGATATGTGAGGCCAACCCACTGTGGTACCAAACCACTGTGACAGTCCCTAAGTAACACTTCCCCTTTTTCATCATATCCAAAACCCATGCATATGTTAACATACTGAGATGAAAGCAACATACTTTGAAGGTATAATGTATAATCAACTCATACTACATTAACCCAAAAGTACATTATAGCGGAACTTACTTTTCCAACCTTACCCATGAGGGTATCTTGACTATCAAAACAGTCGTTTCGGCTTCCAACCAACATAGTTATTAACAAGAATTAATTAACCAGTAAAATGTGAGCATTCACACACCTGATAATGCATAAAACTAGACCCTCTACGTCGACGCTGTCACTGGCAGGGATAACGGCTATTTGCTTATCCCAGAAAGACGTCGGCTCTCTACCACAACGTAGTAGATAGTCTCGAACCATCGATACAGCACACCTTTTAAATTTACGAGCGGAGACTATGGGTCCACTCCCCTCTTCAACTTGACCAATACTTGCATCCATGGAGAAAAATCTGGATCAACACTATGCTATCGCGAAAATAGAGATTTCCCCGACAAGGGTTGAATTATGATAGAGTAATGAATAAAGGCTCAACACAAAGAACAAAAGAGGCCCCTTACCTTAAACCCGAATGGAAAGGTAAGATTCAAAAATCAACCAATCTTTAGACTTTGGACTTCAAAATGTTTAGCTTTTGGAGTTTTTCGGAGTAAGCGGTTCAAAATGAGAGAAAATAGAAGGGATTAGCCGAAACCCAAACATCGAAACACAATAGCCATTCGGCTATGACTCCTATAATACCGAAAAGAAAAGAAGAAACGGAGGAACCCACTTACCTTGCAGTTATCGAAGATTTAAGAGAAGAGAATACCGTCAAAAGCACTCTTCTACCTACGGCCACTAGAGGTAAAAGATATGGAAGAAAAGAATTGGTATTGTAGGCTCAATCGTGCAGTCATAACTCGGATAAAGAAAATAAGAAAAGAAAAACATTTGAACAAGTTAACGTATTACCTTGAACTATCACAATCGGATGAGAAGGACCTTCGGCAATTCCAAAAACACCTTGCTCCTTAGTACACAGCTAATATTCACAAAGAAAAGACAAGAAGAAGGAGTAATGTGAGAGGTAGCAAGGTTTCAGTTAAAAGAAAAGAACCCAAAAGAAGATTCGACTTCAAAAGAAGATAGTAGTAATAGGAGAAAAGATAATTGAATGAGAAGAGTGGATGGTGAAGAGAGATTCGGCCAAAGATGTCTTGGTAACCTTGAAGAAAAAAGAATGCAAGAATGGGAAGGTTTGACAACAAGAGAGAAAAGATGTGAAAGAGTTGAGAAAAAAAAGAAATGAGAAGAGACTTTATATGCCTCTAGGGCATTTCGGCACACAAAAGCTAAGCAACCCGAAATAAAATAAAAGCTCACTCACCAATTCGATACTGTAACAGCCCGATTTTGGGGCTAGTCGGAACATTGGTCTGGAGACCACTAATCTGAGGTTGAGGAAATTATTTTAGTATTATTTTATGTGTTATGGCATTAATATATGGCTATATGGAAATTTTGGTGGTTTAATTTTAGCAATAGAGTACTTAATTGTGAGAAATGACTAAATCGCATAAAGTGCAAAAGTTCTATTTTATAAGGTGGGGGTACCTAATAGCTATAGATTGTAAATTGGAGGATTTTAAAAATGAAATTAGGCCCTATTATATGTGTTGGCTGGCCATACAAGTTAAGGGGGACAAGAGCATTAAATGCTAGTTTAAGTTGGTGGAAATTAAGTGATAAAATGAATAAAATAAGAGCAGCAAAAAATGTTATCATCTTTCACTATTCACTCATCTCTTTCCACCAAAAATTCAAGAGAGGATAGAGTTCTTGGAGGTTCAAACTTTCAGCCACTCAATCCTCATTCAAGTAAGTGATTTAGGTGGTTTTAGTTGATGATTTTCATACTTTTAGAGTCCCCAAAGCCTAAGCTAACTAATAAGAGGACTAATTTGTGAAATGGTTAAAAGTTTAGGGACTTTCCATGAGAGAGTTTATGTTGTTAGCTGAGTTTTTATGGAAGAAAATGAATGATGGGGAGGTTAGAGGCAACTTTTGTGAAAGGTGTTGTCATGAAAACACCTAAATGGGACTAAGTTGTAAATGTTGTAAATTGGTAATAAATGCATGAAATAGTTAGATTTGTGGGTTGTTGAAAGAGGAATAAATGTTCAGCTAGGTTTTTTTAATGGGAAAATGTAATGAAAAATGATTTACGAGCCTAGGGACAAAATCGTAATTTTTCCAATATACAATGGCAAAATGGTCATTTTTGCCCAATTGTAGAATTTGACGTATATTAATCATAGAATGTCCTAAATGAATGAATTTCATTGTTATAGATCAAGAAGAGTGCGGAATCAACCTTGACCGTGGGAAAGGCAAGGTGATCGAGTAAATCGCTAGCTAACACGTTTTGCATCGAGGTAAGTTTACGTGCAAACGATGCATTTTACATGCACATTATTGTTGTTAATTGGTGCATAGCATAATTGAGAACATGTATAATTCAAGTAGATAGAAAGTGGAAGTTAATGAATAATTCTGGTATGAATGATGGAATAGATAGATATGTGTGTTATATCAAATTTTGATGGTGGGCTAAGTACGATACCACCTTGTTTAATTACGATGGGCTGTGTGTGATACCATCGTCTGCTAACCTTTCTGGTGGGCTGTGTGCGATACCACCGTAATTAACCTTCTTGGTGGGCTATGTGCGATACCACCCTAATGAAGACTGATGGTGGGATAAGTGCGAAACTACCGGGTAATGTATTTTGATATGGTGATGTGTTACATTAAGTGACCTTGTGATGCTTAGTGTAGGGAAACCGTTATTGAATGTATGCATTAGGCTTTTGATGTGATTGGGATGTGTAAATGGAGGAAATGAGTAAGCCTAATCCTGAATGTAGATTGATTTCTTGCTTAGCAAATAATGCTATAAAAATATTTTATTCATTTTAGAGTGTTATATTGCTTACATGTGAACTTACTAAGCTTTAAGCTTACTCCTCTCTCTTTCCCTTGTCTTATAGGTCTTAAGAGCTGAGCCGGGATACGCCATAACTAGAAGACCACCCACACTATCTACTTACTTCGGTATAATTAGATTAGTGATTTTGTATATGGCATGTATAGGGCTAGACTAGTTAGATTATTTTGTTATTTTGACCAAAGGTGTATTGGCTTTTGCTAAGACATTAATTTTGTAAATTGCCAAGAATGATGGCATATTTTATCATTTATGAAATTTCAAAGTTATCAATGTAAGTGCATGTGGATTAAGAGAGGTTTTTTAATTTGTTGAATAAACCCATGTAGAGTAAGATATAGGGATGTTAGAAGCTTGGCAAATGGCCTTTATGTGCCACACGAGTAGACACACGGGCATGTGTCTAGGCCGTGCCAACCCTGCACCTTATTATTACTAATTAGAATAGGCCACGGGTGAATCCTATGGCCATGTGCATGAACTGTGTAAGACACACAGTAGGGACATGGGCGTGTGCCCAGGCCGTGTGGATCAAGTCTATAGCTGCCTACGGTTAGGAGACATGGGTGTGTCCAGGCCGTGCTAAATTAGTCAGTAACTCCCATGAGCGAAAGGCACGGGCATGTTGTAAGGGTACACAAGCGTGCCCCCATTTCACATGGGCGTGCCCTAGCCGTGTGAGTTTTGGCAAAATGTTGGGGTTTTTAGGCATGGTGTGAGCACATGGGCGTGTGTGACTACACACGAGCGTGTGTGTCATCTAGCACTGGCGTGTACTCCCTGTCTAGATAAAAAGAAATTTTATAGACCGTAAGATTTCTGATATGATCCTGAGAGTTCTCGTAGGTACGATTGAGATCTCATAGGTTGAGTGTGAAGTAGTTGAAGCGATTCGAGAAGAGTAGTCACGTTGAGCCTAAGTGGCGATCAGGTAAATTGTTCGGTAACGTCTTGTGCCCGATTCTAGCGGGGATTACGGGTAAGGGGTGTTACAGATACACACACTCTTCTAAGCTTCTGGTTTAGCTAACACAAACCCCATTCCATTTCCCCCTAGTCCGAACAACACACATAGCTGAAATTCCCCTCCCCACTCTCCAACATTCAGCCAACACTACCCACCTTCACCAAATCCCACGATTCCCTCCTTGTTTCACTCCCCCTCACTCATTTGAATTAGAAGACCAAGTCTTCCTCCACAAACTCCTTCACACCTTCCATTCAAACACTTTGACTTCTTCAACTAACCACCATGAAGAGTCCAGCCGAATGCCAACACCTTAGCTCCCTAAGCACAAAAAATAAAGCTTCAGGATGCTGTTGATGATACTCGAACTCCTTCCCCTTGCTACTCCCTTGTGGCGCCACACCCCTGCACCTTAAGTGTCGTCTTCTTGCCACTTTACCACACTTCTTCTTATGTCAAAAAACACAAGAAATTACTCTTAAGACCTGCCTCAACCAGCTCTCCCCTAAAGTGCCTAAAAAAAATTTTACCAAGGCCCTGGCTTGACCCCGGGCTTTCCTAGAACCCCTAAACACACTAAACTAACAAGCAGGACAAGCCAAACACATAGAAACCATAAAATGTAGAACCCCTAATTCCAGGATGTTACACCTAATCCCCTTGGTAGACACCACATGACCCAAGAATGTCACTTCCTTCAGCCAAAACTCACACTTACTGAATTTGGAGTAAAGTTGCTTCTCTCTCAATATCTATAGGACAACCCGAAGATGAGAGCCATGCTCCTCCTTTGTTCTTGAGTATACCAAGATGTCATCTATGAATACCACTACGAATAGGTCTAAATATGGTTGGAAGACCCGATTCATGATATCCATAAAAGTGGCTGGTGCATTCGTCAATCTGAACAGCATCACTAGAAACTCGTAATGCCCATATCAAGTTCGAAAGGCAGTCTTGTGAATATTCGCCTCCTTGACCCTCAACTGATGGTACCCTAACCTTAGATCTATCTTCGAGAAAATTAAAGCTCCTCCCAGCTGATCGAACAAATCATCAATCCTCGGTAACGTGTATTTGTTCTTAATAATAATACCGGTGCTCCCACGAAGATACACTTGGTCGAATAAACCCACAGTCCAATAGCTCTTGGATCTGAGCTTTGAGTTCTACCAGCTCCTTCGATGCCATCCTATAAGGGGTAATAGACACTGGAGTCATTCCCGGTAATAGCTCAATACCAAATTCAACCTTGCGATTCAGAGGCAACCCTGGAAGCTATTCATGAAATACATCCGAGAACTCCTTCCTACTATGGAGCTATCAGTACTCGCAACTTATCTCGTAGCCCATCTTCAAAATGCACACATCGTTCATAATCAGTTGAGACTATCCCCCGGGCGTACCGGCTTAAATACAGAAACTCTGCCTCGTACACTACCACAGATTTACTCCCCTGAACTAGACTCAAAAATTCATTCCTCCGAGCATCCCCATAGCTAGCCCCGACATATTTTCCTTGAAAAGCCGCTTTAAAGAAATCCCAGGTGATACGATCCTCCTGAGTACCCTCCTTTACTGTAAGCCACCACTAGTATGCCTCATCTCGCAAGAGAGACACTATTCCTCTCAAATTTTCCTCTATAGTGCAATCTAGGTCATCCATAATTCGTTCAACTACCTCCAGCAAGTATTCAGCTACACTTGGAGCTACCCTAGAAATACCCCTAAATACCTCAGTCCCGTTTGCCCGGAGTTGCTCAGGAATAGATTTTCGGGCTACCAATCCGGTACTTGCTCCAGTAACCCGCTCAAAGACTCACAACATAGCTTGGGACAGAGCATCGTCCCCTCCAGTCCGGTCTTGTGATCCTACTTCCGCTACTGGCGATGCTGGCACTTCACCTTCTAGCTCATGCCCTGATTCTAAGGATCCAGCCTTAGCACCCTGGCCTCTACCATGGCCGTGTGTACCACGTCCATGTCCTCTTGCACTCATGTTACTGAATCGATTTAATCTGATATTAAAAATTTTATGAATTAGTGTATAATTCCAATTTTTATTAGCAAATGTTTTATGAATTACAGCAGTATGAGTAGTTTTCGCGGCTCAAGTTTCCCTAATGTCTCAGTCTCTATAGGCTTAGCTATTATAGCTAACAGCCTCAGTATACTAACTCTAATATTTTCTCACTAAAGTAATTTCATTCATTTACAGAACAGAATCAAAAGACTTACGGATTTGGTGTCGGAGACTCGGGTGCCATACTCCCACAAATACATATTTTTCTAAATGAATTTTGAAAAGCATTTTCGAACCCATTCCACAAGCCGAGTTTTGCAACCTGGCTCTAATACCATAAAATATAACACCCTAAATCTGGCCTAGACGTTACGACCGAATCTGGCATGTCACATGAAAGTATTGTTGTTGGAAGACCGCGCGTTTGATAAAACTTTGTATCCTTTTGAAAACTTCGAGTTCGGACGTTTGTTGATAAAGACCCATTTTATATACTGACTATTTTAGAAAAAGTTATAATTAATTTTGAAAATTGTCTTTGTTATGAAATTTGAATTTGAACATTTGTGGGGACGTGATATTTTGGAAAAACGGTAATCAATGTTTTAAGGAAAACATCCATTTTAAACATTTAAAAATAAATAGTAACGAAAATGTAAGTTTTAAGAAAAGTTATACCAATGGCCTTATTACAACAATAATCCCAAAGTAAATATTATCCTGAAATTTACAACGTAATAGAAGTTTACTAGAATTTACAATGTATGGCCACCTCAGAGTCCTCCTCAGCTCCAAATCCACTAACGCTAGGGATCACCTGCAAGGTTGAAACAATAGGGTGAGTTATGAGAACTCAGTGTGTAATCCCCTAAACGGTTATTATTGGGCCTTAGCCCATAAGAAATCCCAATTGGGCTGAAGCCCCATCCAGTAATGATCTGGGCCTTAGCCCTATATAGTATCAATCTGGCCCACGGGCCCAAAATCATGGTAAAGCAAACATAACATGCAACCTTCCCGAACCTAACGATCCATCCGCTACATTCCACCCATACTAGCCCTACACACCTGTGGGGATTTCTAAATCGACCCACCCATCCGCTACACTCCAAAAATGCAGTCAAGTTGCCAGTATAGTCGCAGTAAAGCTGCCGATATTAGTAAATTGTGGCACAACCACCAGTATTAATATTGTAGCAGAGCTGCCAGTAACAGTCACTTCCTCCAACATATACATAACCCTACCCCGTGCACCATGTCATGGCATAATAATCTCGTGAATGCAATAATGTGACATCATGGCAAATTAATCAAGTATACACAACATAGCATAGCTACCCCTCAGGGCATAGCAGTCATTTACCCAATGAGGGCATTTCAGTAATTTACCCTCTAGGGGTATTCCGATAAATTTTACCCACCACGGGTATTTCATTAACTTCATATTAATCGCTCACTCTGAAGGCCCATGGTCGCCTCGAGCGACTCAGCCACCATCTTCGGTCATTACCGGACTGTTGGGCCTAAAATTCGATTTCGGCCTATTCGGGCCCACACACTCGTGTGGCCCATTTCGCGAGGTTTCAATCACAGATTTCTAATTTTCACAACCATACTTACTCTTGATGACATTTTGCTATCTTGGCCCATGTGGGCCGGAAAGCCCATTGGGCCTGTTAAGCCCATATCAGCTCGGTTAGGCCGGTTACAACCCAAATGTCGCGAAAGCACTCGTGAAGCTCACAATGAATTACCGTCACTAATCGTATCATGATTTACCACCATGAACACTCGTACGCTCGAGTGGCACAGATGCCAGTTTTTCAGCTTTTTGACTTTTGGCCGCTTCGCAAGTCATCACATGCAAACATTCTGAAGGGTGTAAGATTACACACCTGAAACGAGCGTAGATTTAATCCTCGGACTTACGCACCTATGAATCCATACACTTAAATCATTAGTCATAATCTCAATAATTCATATCCATAGATTGAAAATGACAACCCAATTCACATCACTTACCCAGAACATCAACAACTCTTTGTTACGATTGAGAGTTCGGTACACTTTCTCCAATTACCAACCGAGTCCCTAAGAAGGAGTACGAGTCAGTTATGTAATCACAAAATGACGAAGAAATGGACTTTCGACCTAAATAAACTTAGAAAACAAAACGTCCAACCACCCCTCTCTATTCGGCCAAAACTATCTTACCAATGAACTTCTGGAGACCAAGGTTAAAAGAATGATGAGCGGTAGCAAAGGGTGATTTGATTCAGCCCTTACCCAAAAGAGAACAAAAGAGAGTTTAGAATAAAACAAGTGATTGCATTCGACTTAACCAAGAGAAGAGAACAATAATAAAGGAAGATATCATCCATTCGGCCAAAGGAGAAAGAATTAACACGGCAAGAAAAGAAAAAGAAGACCCAATGGCATTGAGAACTTACCTACTCGACCGCTATCTAGAGAAGGGAATGATAGAGCAAGAAATATTCGGCACTTGCAAATGGAAAAGGTAAAAGATTGAAGAAGAGGAAGAGGTAGAGTAATAGTGGTTTTGGCTATGTGCAGCACAGAACAAATGGGAAAAAGAAATGGAAAGGTTTGGCCAAACTGTTAAGCACAACAATTGAAGAAAACGAATGGGAAAAAGAAAAGAAACAAAATGAGAGAACACAAGAAGAGAGTTGAAGTTTCGGTATCCTAAAAATTGAAGCACTAATACCCAAAATGTAAAGAAAACAAAATACCCACCAAAGAATTTCGGTTTACTACTTTCACAAATGACCAAAAATGCACTCACAAAAGACCCTTGGCCGAAACACCCCTCTCCCCCTTGGCACTCTCTCACACTGGCACAACTCCCCCACACAACCCACATTCGGCCAACCATCAACCACTCCCCCAAATCCCTTGATCCACTCCTTGTTTTACTCCTCTACTCACTCCCTATCACCCATTCAAAATATTTGACCAAGTCTTCCCTCTCTCCTCCAGAGTTTGAACTCCACTCAACCACCTCTCTTGCCTGAGTACAAAAATAAAACCCCCAAATGCTTCTTGTGAGATTCAAACCTCACTACCCTTGCTTCACAAGTGACTCCAACTTCCCCTTTACACTTGCTCAACTTGTGCTATCAATCTACCAATAATTTCTCTTGAGCCCTACCTCCAACAATCCTCTCCCCTAAAATGGCCAAAAACCAAAATTTTACCAGGGCTCAAACTCGATCCCAGGCCTTCCTAGGACCCCTAAACACCCTTAAATCACACACAGAACCAGCACGACATGCAATAGCACAAGTTTTACAGACCCCCAGATCTTAAGATGTTGCATGAACTCTCTAAAGTTTTGTACAGAATCCTCATGTATGTGAAAGAATTTTAAGAGGCTTGATTGTTTGAATTTGTTTATGCCTAAATCTTTTCTATTTGGCATGTGTGATTTATTGGTGAAAACAAAATTTTTGTTGCGTTATGGATCAAGTGATCAAAACCATTTTTTTAAGCCCGGAGCATGTTTTCATAAGTTGTTGATAAATTAAGGTAAGCATCATGAATTTATTTTGCTTAAATGTGTTAAAACCTTTCATCTGCTCCGAATTTTATCATTTTGTTTGAAAACAAAGCATGGGAATTTTGTTGGCTTGCAAAGTCAAAATCAAATTTTTGATTCTGAAAAATGTTCTATATTGTGGTTTAAAAGATTCAAGCATGATTCGTTTGATAATGATTTTAAAGTGCTTCATGTTCTTTCTATAGTGCCAATCAAGGAACTTTCAAGTCTAAGTGAAATGGTAAGAGAAAGCCTTATTTTTTATCCCGGTGATTATCGTTCTTTATTATTGATCAAGGGATTTGAACAAAGGGATTTTGATTTTTGAGACTATAACTATCGAAGGCTTTGTTATTCTGGATCATTATTGAAAGAAATCAAGCATTCTGAATTTCGTGTGAATAGATGTGTGAACCATTTATGCTTGCTTGATGTTTTGTCTTTAAATCTGAAAATAAAGTTGTTGAACTGTGATAAGTTGCAAATGCTAAATCAAAGCTTTGTGTTCAAAGGAATCGAATCATGGACTTTTTTTGTCCAAAATTATAATTCTCGAATGCTTCATGATTCTGTTATATTACCATCGAAGAAATTTTTTATTCATTTTGAAACCGTAAGGCCAACTCATGTCTTTTATCCCGGCATTGGTTCATATGTTCAATTTTTGAATAAGGTTTCAGAAAGTTATTTTGAGCTTATAAACCATGGTGTCACTAATCTATTTTATTTTTGTGTAGGTGACACTTTGAAATGGTTCCCTCTTAAAAAGGGAGGGCATGAACATAACTTGTTTTCTTTTTGAGGCATGTTTGATTTTCACGTTCTTGGGAGCAACTATGTCAATTTCATCAACCAAGAAGCTTGCAACGGTGAAAGATTTTTCATAAGCAAGTGGCCCGATTTGAGGACAAATCGCTTTAAAGAGGGAGGGGATGATACGACCACACCCCGAGAATGCTCTTGGACCAGCTCACCAAGCGTGGTTTGCAATCTCTTGCTAGTTGATCTAGCTCAACCCTAGCTCAATGGAGCTCAATGCAGCTTGATTCTAGCTCATTAAGCTCGATTCTATCATTTTTACTTTATGCATTTTAAGTTGCTGGAATAAATCAATTTATTTAGTTTAGCTAGTTAACTTAGTTTCAGCTCATAAATATGATATAATCTGAAGTGAATAATTGCATGTTATTAATATGTCTTAGTTTAATGCATGTTTTTAATGTGTTTTAGTTTAATGCAAGTTTTTAATATGCTTTAGCTACTGCCGAATTTAGTTTGTGTCTTAGTTCTTATTTGTGTTTAATATGTCTTAGCTGAGACAAATTAATTACATGTTCCAAATTAATTAGTTTAATTGTTGCCAAATTTAACATGTCTTAAGCTAATTAATTTGCTGAATTAATTGGTGTAGCTACATACATTGGACTGTTTGAATAAATGTAAGCTGATGATTCCTTTCTCCCAAGCTGTCCATTGTGTTCTCTACTAGCCTTTACGTGCTTTCGCATTTGCTGGAGATCCCTTTCACATTCATGGCTGTTCGTTCTGAGCTTTCACACTCAAGGGTTGTTAAATTTCGCTTGTTCACACTCCAAAGCTGTTGAAGTGCCCTAAACTGCCATATAATTTCACTTCATTAAATTCAAGCTGAATCCTCTTCTCTAAGGGACTATTCTTGACGACCAATGGACAAACACACATTCACATTAGTCCATTCAGCTAACAATTGATTTCATACCATATAAGCTATTCAAATTCATTTGTTCACATTAGAGGCTGATTGAACTTAAGTGTTCACACTAATTGGGCTGTTCATGAGCCTCAATGCCCATTAATTTGGCTGCTGCTTATTCGGTTGCCCAAGGAGGAATTAAAGGCTGTTCATTATTACTTTAGTTGATCAATACTTGAAGAATTCAACTCATTTAAGCTGAATACAATCTGCCCATTAAAGTTCATGACTATTCGACAACCCAATGCAATTCTTTAATGGATGTTCACACCTTGTAATCAGCTAGGTTCAGCTCCATTCTCACTTAATTAAAGCCATGCTACCTAGGAGACTACAAGGGACGTTTTTAGGAAGGTGCTAAGAAATTTTAGCTTAATTAAGCTAATTTGAGCTGTCCATTTAGTTTCTTTTATGTCCATTCGGCTAGCCTAGATGTTTAGCTATAAATACTTAGCTATTTTCATGTTGTTTAGATTTTTTGCTCATTTGATGAATGTTTATAACATTTGTGATTTATTCAACTCTCTTATTTCGTTTAAGACTCAAACTGACTTATCTAGCATCGCTAGTGGCGTCTACCTTGTTTCTTTTTGAACTTATCACTCAATTCTGAGTGTGGAATTCACCCCATTGATACCTTCGGTTCCTATCTTCCTAGGTAGCGGGTCAAGGTCCTACCTACATCATTAGGCCACCTTAAGTGCCATATAAGTCTCAGGTCAATAGTCAGTCATAGTATTGGTTCATTCTTGACCCTTAAACCTTATTTCCATTCCATCTACAACTATCAACTTAATCACTTTGTTTCCTTGTTAGTCGAATCTTCATCATCCTTTCACTTAGCCATTTCAACTATCATCTTTGGTTTATTTTGTCTCAACGATCGGGCACAACAAACGACTCAAATCAAGTCACTAAGGCGAGATCGTATCAGTTGGATAATTGCTTGTTTAGGAATGAATATGAGTAGCTAAATCCTAGGTGGCTGGTTGATGAAAATTTTGTTTAGTTAATTTTTGGTTCAGAGACTAAATTGCAAAATCTTGACTAAATTGAATAGATTTCATAACTTAGGATTGACGTCCCTAAGGGAAAATTCAGATGAGTGAGATCGAGGGGAGGTCTCATTGGACACCAGTTTGATAATCCTGAATTAGTTTGGTAAGGTCGAGAGAAAAACTGGACTAATTTGTCTAACTTGGTAAAATTGAGACCGAGAGATAAAATTAAGCAAATTTAGAAGTGCAAGCGATTTAGATCCCCAACCCAATGGTTAGTTAACAGCATGTAAGTCAATCAACTTATGTCTGTTATTGATTTGTTGATTTTGTAATTTTTTTTTTTTACAATTTAGTCATTTTCTGTTTTAGGTAATTAATTAGCATAATTAACCTCAATTATGGTCTGCTATAATATGACACTTAGTGAGTACTTAGGTAGACTCCTTAATTGCATGCCAATTGTTTAGGGATCACTTAATCCCTGACTCCTGTGAGTTCGATCCTTAGAATACTTGGGTGTTCCATTGAGCATTACAAATATTACAATTGACATGTTACACTTGTAGCATACCGCACTATATTTGATTGTTTAGTGTTGATTCTTCGCCTCGGTGCATGCACGCCAGTGGCGGAAGTGGTCATATTATATATTTAAAAAGGAAAGCTTATATATTTAAAAAAGAAAATATATATTTTTAACTTTCTGAAAATTTTCTATATATTTTTTTTTATTTTTTCAAAAGTTGATATTTGTTTATGCTATTTTTTTGTGTTTCTTTTGCATTTTAAAATTTCTCAGACTATATATATATATATATATATATATATATATATTTTATTTTTTAAAAAAATTGAATGATGGTGGAACAAATTTGCAACTCCACCAGCAGAAAGGGAGTGTTTTAATTAAAAATTGAATGTTTTAGCTAAGCTGTGGTTATGAACGATAATAATTGAATGACAGTCAATGTGTAATTTAATGGTTGTTAAGGTGGACCAAATGCTTAGTTTTATTTTGTTATGTGTAAAAATTAGATAAAAATATGATGATTGTGAATTGATTAATTGTGAATTGATTATTGGAACTTTAAAACTAATTTTCATGGACTTCCCCTTGCGCAACCCACCACCCTTTTACCACTTTTTTAAGACATTTTGAATTATACCAACGAATACATCTATTAAATTACATGAAAAAGAAAACCTTAATTATATGATTAAAACATTTGTATTTTTGCGTATGATGTCTGTCTGCTTTCTTTTTAGTAATTCATCCAAACTGAATTTATCATTGCTTTTTTTTATTATTATTATTATTATTATTATTATTATTATTATTAGTAGTAGTAGTAGTAGTAGTAGTAGTAGATTTAATTCAATAAGAAGTACTCAAATTATTAAGTTTGTTTGAATTAGATATTTAAATTATTTTTAGTCAATTCGGTACTTAAACTTTGATTTCATTCTTGTAATTAATACATGTTATCGATTGTAGTTAAAAGATGTGTTAACCAATTAAATTTTACCACATAGTTATCTTATTAAAATATAATTAAATAAAAATTTAAATTTAAATTTTATATTAATATTAAATAATAAAAAATTTTTACCTCTCCTCCCTCCCCACCCTGTCCATCGTCCTTCCACCGCCTCACCCCTCGGCCCCAACCCACCCCTCTCCCTCCTCTCCCCCAACGTCCCCTTCCCCTTACCCTTACCATCCCTCTCCCTAAAATGAGGAAAACAATTTCAATTAAGATTGCAAGCTACTCAAATATAGGATACTCAAATTTAACTTGTTCCTCAATTTGACCATGATCAAGCTAAAGTAAAGCTCTTTTTTTTAGACAGAACCTAAGTACCTACAACACCAAATTCTCACTAGCACGAACAAATAAATTGCATACCGCATTATAGGGTATTAAAACGAGGGCTACTTATGAGCATAGAGATGCCCCTAAAATCTATATTTTTGGTTACCATACATCCCCCTAGTGACGGGAAAAAGTAGCAACTTGGTTGAGCCATGACATAAAAGAAGGAGAAACCGCTAAGCAAAACAAATTGTGTTGAAAGATGTAAGTTGAGAAGGAAATAGCATGAAACTCCATAAAAAATCAATAGATTATATAAAATGGGGGAGAGAGACAGTGGGGGCAAGGAAAGGGGACGGTGGGGGTGGAGGGAGGAGAGGGAGAGGGAGAGGGATGGGGGAGGAGTTGGAAAAATCTAGTTTGAAAATGGGTTTTTGCACAACAAAAAATAAAAATTTTGAAAACCGACCCGATTTGTGATATTTATAGCAAGAAACCCTAGATCAAAATCATACATATGTTTTCGGATAGACAGGTCCTTTCCATTCACGACTTTTAACCAAAAAATCTTCTCCGCTATTCTCGTACCACGAATTGCTTCAAGTGTGGGCTCGAACTATTCAAATCAAACACAAAACTAGAAATAGTTATCTTTTCTTTTGGGGTGAAAATAAAAATTCCCTTTTCAAATAGAAACTGACAAAATCATTATTCCAGAAAATATATTTAATTCTTAGTAAATAAAAGTAGAGAAGGTAGAACCATTGTTGAATTGTAGAAGTTTATTTCAACTAAAAAACGAAATCCTAGTTAACTAGTTAAACTAGGATGTAGGGGCCGACATCCCTAGTTAATGTTACTAGTGTTTGTCTCCCCCTTGTTACATAAGGGCCTTTTGGGCCTCTTCCATATCGGATCCAATTACAAGTAATTTTGGACTTTTAACTCAATAGTTTATAATTTGATCCAACCCAATATTTGTTTTTTTATTTCCAAAAAATAAACTTCAATATATTTCTAATTAAATAATTTTCTCACCCCAATTCTAATTCCTTTAAAATCATGACGACTTTCTAGTAAAAGAATATATGAGGAAATATATTTAATATTTCTTCATTCAATAGTTCACTAGAATCAAATGATTTATTTCTATTTTCGAACTTCATTTAATTCAACAAATATAAATTCATTTTTCATTTCATTTTCATTTTTATTTTGGAGAAAATCATATTTATTTCCAAATGATTTCATTTCTCCATTTTCATTTTCATTTTGGAGAAAACCTTAATTGATGGGCTCAAAACTAACTATTATTTCGACAAAGGCAGGTGCACCTATCGAACAGTAGTATAGTTATGGCAAGTTTGGAATATTGTATCCTCAAGGACTAAAATTACTAGTAATAATTATCTTTTTATTATCTAGCCTAATAATTAAGGGAATTTATTTATTTTATCTAAAATTAACTAACTAATTTAACTAACTAAATGACTATGAACGTGACTGAGAGTGAATTGGGAAAATACTTTTGAACAACTTATATGATATAGGCAATACCTAAGGAAGAATCCACCTACGCTTCACTTATTACTTTTGATTCATATGATTTATTCACTTGACTTAATCCGTAAAAATCCATGATTTATCTTAATATCTCTTTCAAGACTAAAAACAACTAACTCTAGGTTGATTAATTGAAATCTCTTTCTAATTAAAACCCCTACTGTAGCATTAACTCGATCTATGGATTCTCTTATTAGATTTGACTCTAATTCGGAAAAAATTCGTCGCCATATTTCTATGGTTGCAATCAGCTCCGCTTAATTGTGTTGAGCTTCTCTTAAATAGGGACTTTTGCTCCACTGAATAAGCACATTCGACTTGAATCAATAACCTGAATTATCAAAACAAGAATAAAAACTCACAATTAAGAATAAGAATAAGTATTTATCTTATAAATCAAACAATAATAAGATTCGTCTTAGGTTTCATCCCCTCAGGTATTTAAGGGATTTAGTTCATACTAATAGAAGGAAACATTATAAAATATGGAAAACCACAAAACATAATGAAAACCCAAAAACTTCTAAAGAACTTGATGGGAGATCCTTCTCCTAAGCTGTTCCCTAAGGCTGTCTTGGGGTATTTTTCGCCTCCTATTCAGCGTCTATTCAACGTCCCCTTTTAGGTTGCCCCCTAGGGTGTTTATATAGGCATTGAGATGCCTTACTTGGCCCACAAGTATCCTATTCCGAATAGAATTCATCCTAGTTTCAGCAGGGACACGCCCGTGTGACATGTCCGTGGTGGACTCCTTCGATCGTGGTCGATTCTGCTCGCCACACACGGCCGTGTGATCTACTCGTGGTCGATAGTTCAGGCCGTGTGATTTCTGATGTAGGCCCATTTTGTCCCTTTTTGGCCCATTTCTCGTTCTTTCTAACTCCCTAAGCTCTCCTGAGTATAAAAAATGAAATTAAAAGATTAGGAGTATCGAATTCATCAAATTTAATGAAAATTCATCCAAAAATAAGCCAAGCATGGGGTTAAAATATGTGTAAATTATGGTTTATCATTAATCATTTCCAAATATTTCTTATTTCTTGATTTCACCATTTTTGTTCATTTGATTCAACATGCAATTTATTTCTAGTTTCAACGAGTTAGAGGAGGGGCTGATTGGACATATTCAATTGAGTTCCAGTTTTTCGCCTATTAATTATAAACTTATTTAGTCACGAAGTCGTTTTACTATAGTATCGTGACTGAACTCTCCCCAATAGCATACCATTACAAAAGCAACTCGATTAGTACTCATCCAATTACCTTGCCATAATGTGTTATCCTCATAAGATATCCTTAATCTCTTTAGGATAACATCTGTTCTATCAATATGATACTATTTTATCTCATGGTAATCATCACATCTTCCTTTATGAAAAGTTAATTACTATCAAATAGTAATCAAGTCATTCATCACAAAGACGAATGATCCATGGTGATATTTACTTTTCATCAACCATGTAATGCCAATGAGAGGATATCATTTACCCATGTCGCGAGTTATGAATTCCACTATTGTGGATGATGCCACATACTGGAAAATTTGTACACCCAACGCACCGACTTTCATTTCCTTATCTATCCAAAACCTGGCTTTTACTTACCTAAAAGTACTTCGAGTCACGCATACATAGTTCGTCATCCACTTAGGATTTATGTATACCACATTATGAACATCACAAGTGAATAAATCCATAAACAGATTCAAGATCTATTTTTCTTGGATCCTATTCGATATACTATCAGTCCAGTCAGTCACATCTATGTCTCTATCTTCTGGGGGTCATTTGGTCCGATGCCCAAGACAAATTATATCCACAACTGGACTTCATAAACAACATATCATTCTTTAAATCATTTTGCTCATTTCTGACTAGATTAATGATATGTTTAGGTTCATCTGCTAATATAAGTTGTCTTTCCATATTACGATCCGACCACGTAATACCGCTTAGTATTAGTTTCAAATTAGACAAGCAATGAGTAACGTTTGCTTTTTTTTTTTTTTTTTTTGCTTTGCGCGAAAAAACCATATGAGGATAGTTATACAAAGTATATTAATGTAATCAATAAATTTGTTTTATCAACTAATCTGCTTGAAAAAATTATAAGTTTACAAATGAATATACTACACTTAGGACATCAAATCCAACAAAAAGGAGGAGGAAGGAGAGAGGGGTGGTGGGAGGATATTTTTTATTTTATTTAATATTAATATAAATATTAAAATATTTTCTTATTTAATTATATTTTAACGAGATTATATTTTAATGAAACCCATTAAACCAACACTCAAAGCAAAAACAACTCTTGTAATGCAAACTCAAAAAGCCAACAGAACAAGTTCACCATACTAGCGAAACAAACTCTTACCAGGACTACGAATTGAACCAAGAAGGAGAAACTAAACCCTGTACAAAATCAATTTCATGCAAGAAAGGAAAACACAAGTAATTAAAAAAGAAAAGGCAAAACAAAGAGGAAGGAAAATAGAGAGGAATGGCAGAAAAGAAAATTGAAAAGTGGATGTGGAAGAGAAGGGAATTTTGATTGAAATTTAGTTATTTAAAACAATAAGAACTAACTCAAAGTGCAGCATTAACAAAAAGAACATTCTCCTATTACTTTCGCAAAGATTTGAACACAAGACCAGAGGGTATACAAAAGATTAACCACTGAACCACTAGGCTCATTATTATAATCAATTGAGTGAAAATACTATATAAACCAGATGCTCAAGAATAGGGTTTAGACAAAGGTAGCAAAATTCAAAAGAAAGGGTTCGAACCCAGGACCCCGCACATACAAACATAACAATTAGTCACTGAACTAGATCGATTACTTTTCAAAATTTTCAAAATCTTAACTTAAAATCAAAATGTAACCACTCTTTATTTCGCCAACTCAATTTCTTCTAATGCGGTTTTTAGGATGTAACATTTAATATAACCCTAATAACACTTCATAAATATTTAATAAAATATTTACAGGCTCGAATTATAGAAACGAGGTCCCAATACCTCATCTTCTAAAACCACTTGAGTTTAGAAAATAACCACTTAAATTTACTATACGACTAATAAACGTAATATATTAAATTGAAAATTCAATAATATAATACTTGACTCATAAATATTAATTAATAATATTTGCGAACTCACTCGTCAGATTTGTGGTCCCAAAACCACTGCTTCCAACACCACTAAAAAACGGGCTGTTACATATTTTCATTTCATTGCTAGCTGGCTTAAACATCCGGAGTTTAGGGATGTGGCGATTAATTCATGTCGAGCTAGCAATAATATATTTGAGAATATGTGCATTTTACTAAATTGGTGAAATAATGGAATACCACCGTGTTCAATAACTTTTTCATTCGTAAGCGAAAGGCATTGAGAGAATTAGATTGTATCCAAAAAGCTCTGGAGCTAAGTAGTTTAGTATGGTTAAGACAAAGGGAAATTGCAATTTGACTAGAGATAGAAAATATCTTAAACCAAGAAGAGATATTATGGTTACAGAAATAATGGTGCATATGGCTTGCGAATGGGGATAAGAACACTAAATTTTTCCATTGTCATACATTGAGCAAAAAAAAAAAAAAGCAAAACAAAATCGATGCTTTAAAAGTAGATGGGGTTGAGTGGTGTATCAATGAAGATCAACTAGAGAGACTTGCTATTGATCATTTCTAAAAAATTTATACTTTGGATGATTATTCGATTGGAGAATATTCAATTAAGGGTTGTTTCCCGAAAATTTGTAGTGTTAGTATAGCGGAGCTATCTGTTGATGTTAGCGAAGAGGAGGACTGATAGGCGATTTTTAGCATGGCTCCTCTTAAGACAGCTGCTGTGGATGGGATTCGTCCTAAATTTTACCTGTAACACCCCTTTTTCGTATCCAACGCCAGAACTGGGTATGAGGCATTACCGTACTTAACTCGCTCAAGTATACAATATTGAGTCATAAAATTTCATTTCAACTCAAAACTTCTTATTC
Source organism: Gossypium rotundifolium (assembly GCA_025506655.1). Lineage (NCBI taxonomy): Eukaryota > Viridiplantae > Streptophyta > Magnoliopsida > Malvales > Malvaceae > Gossypium > Gossypium rotundifolium. The sequence goes on along the minus strand of CP106732.1, from coordinate 109,656,097 downwards.
GAGATCATAATGTCCCTACCATAGGTCCATGAGACCCTAATCATACATAGAATGGCTCGGGACTAAACCTGAAACTTTTTAACACTTAGAAAATTTTTACACAAAATAGGGCTACACACCCGTGTGGAGAGGAACATGCTCGTGTGGGCAGGCTGTGTGGTCACACAAGCCCATGTTCCTAGCATGTGTGGATTTTATTTTTCATTTCAAACCTATAGGGGTTTTCACACGGCTGGACACACGCCTGTGTCCATGACCCATGTCCATCACATGGCTTAGACACGCCCGTGTCCTAACCCGTGTGTAAAATCTTGACATTTTGTTTCCAACTTCATCATCTCAATAAGGTCACACGGTCAAGGCACACACCCGTGTCATTCGACCATGTGGCAAATTAAATTCCTAATTTCAGTTGCAGACTTCACACGGCCTGGGCACACGCCCATGTCCTAGGGCTATGTCATCCACACGGTTGAGACACACAGCCATGCCTCAGCCCGTGTGTTTACTACTGGCACTCTGACTTGCCAACCTAGCATGCAGGGGGACACACGGCCTAGCAACATGCCCACGGGGCTAACCGTATGTCACACACGGCCTAGACACATCCTCGTGTGGACAATTGTAAGGCTATCTACCAAGCTATTTGCCACTCTACATGGCAACCACAATTATACCATTTCAAGGCAACATATATCATGACCATAAGGCACTTCTAATACCCAAAATCAAGACGTCCATACACATAGGTTTAAACTACATTCATCATGTGTATACTTGACTCATTACTCATCCCATCACACAAGCATGTACTTCATAAACTTCATCATCATTTAATATATAAACTTTTCAAGTATTGGCCAATTTCCAATGACCATTTACAAAATGAATTTAATGACATTAATAGCCACACATTGGCTAACAAATATGACATAACACAAAATAACCAAGTTCCTATACATGCCATACTCAAAATTTATCAAACTTTGCTATACCAAAAAGAAGTTGATAGTGTGATTCCGAACTCCGATGTCTTATAATCCCCGAGTTAGCTTGGCGATACTACATGGAAAAGGGAAATGAGAGGGTAAGCATGAATCTTAGCAAGTTTTCATGAAATAGATAGAAACATAAAGGTTCATGATAACATCCATTCATCACATTAGATAATACACAAGTTCTCAAGCTCATCAGCATAACTTACTCATGCTTACTCTTGCCAAATCACATATCACACTTTGCATTTATTACTCATAAGTTACTCTTGCGTAATTGTATCACTTCATCACATAACTTCAGTACTTTTACTCTCTTGAACATAGAATCAACTCATTGGCATCTTAAACGTAAACTTTGCTCTTTACCCGTTGAATTAATTGGAATATCGAAGGATACTCAATGTCATCATACATGTAACACGATACCAATGCCATATCCTAGATATGGTCTTATATGTGATCAGATCTCGATGCCGATGACATATCCCATATATGGTCTTACACGGGATCTCATATCTCGATGTTGATGTCATATCCCAGATATGGTCTTATACGATCATATATCGATGTCGATGCCATGTCCCAGACATGGTCTTACACGAGATCTCCCTTCGATGTCGACGCCATGTCCCAGACATGGTCTTATACGGGACCTTCTTTATCTCATGTTGTGATAATGGTATCCTTACTATTCCTAATGTTCAACCGGGGCTTCAACTCAACATAATAGCATTATACTTTCATTGAGGCATCATTAATCAATTTCATAGAAATACAAAACATTTCTCATGATATCAAGCAATTAAGAATATAATAGCATTATGTAGCTTTAATTTCACACTAACTTATCTCGATACCAAAATATATGTGGAATTGTTCAATTTAGTCCACGACTTTATCGTTGCCTCGGTTTCGGTCTAGGCTTCGTGTTTCTTGATCTATAATAAAAATTTCACTTGTTCAATGACCACATTAACTAAAATAACCCATGAATCATACTTTAGCAAAAATTACGATTTTGCCCCTAATCTTTTACAAATTTATGATTTTTCCCCTAAGCTCGTAAATCGATTCTAATCAAATTTCCTCCTTTAAAAAGCCTAGATGAAAATTTATTACTCTTATAACAACTCACAATATCAATTATTTCACACATTTACCACCTATTTACAACCTTTACAAAAAGGTTCTTTTAGGTGTTTTCATGGAAACACCTTTTACAAAAGTTGTTTATTTAACAACTAAGACTCATTTTCTTCCATAAAATTTTAGAAATCAACACTAATGCTCTTATGGAAAAACCTTAGGTTTTCAACCATTTTGCAAAATAATCCTCTCATTAGCTAGCTCAAGCTACAAGGGTCTCAAAAATACAAAAATTATAAAAGATTGACCATTAAAACACTTACTTCCAAGGAGAAAAGCTTGGCTAAAATTTTTGAGTTCTTAACCCCTTATTTTGCTGAAAATTTCAATGGAGAAGATGGAGAGAAAAGATGATATCTTTCTTTTCTTTATTTTATGATTAAAAATTATTTTAGTCACCAGATTTTTACCTAACCAATTGACCAAGTCTTTTCTTTGTCCCTATGGCCGACCACCACCCTTAGCAAGGCCTAATTGCACATTAGGGACCTCCAATTAATGTTCCTTAGCTATTTGAAACCTTTAGCTTGTAAAACAAAACTTTCGCACTTTATGGGATTTAATCCTTTTTTGCAATTAAGCATGCAATCGCTAAAATTAATGCACCAAATTTTTCATGCATTCATAATATCATGCTATAACACATAAAATAATATTAAAACTAATTTCTCCAACCTCGATTTCTTATTTTGACTAGCCCCTAAATCGGGCTGTTACAATTCTCCCCCTTAGGGATTTTCATCCCCGAAAATCTTACTGGTAAAAAGGTTGGGATATTGGTTTCTCATAACTTCCTCAGGCTCCAATGTAGCCTCTTCTACCCCATGTCTTTGCAATAGTACTTTCACAAGGGCTATACTTTTGTTTATCAACTGTTTTACTTCTCGTGCCAAAATCTTAACCGGTTCTTCGTCATAAGTCATGTCCAGTTGAATTTCTACCTCTGCTGGTATAATCACATGCGAAGGGTCTAATCGGTAGCGACATAACATAGACATGTGAAAGAGATTATGAATCTTTTTCCAACTCAGATGGCAAAGCCAAACGATAAGCTACTGACCCTATCCTCTCGGTAATCTCATACGGTCCGATAAAGCGCATAATCAATTTGCCTTTCCGGCCAAATCTGAGAACTTTCTTCCATGGTGACACTTTCAAAAATACCTTATCACCAACTTGAAACTCAATCTCTTTTTGTTTCAAATCTGCATAGGACTTTTGTCTATCAGAGGCAGCTTTTAAACAATCGCGTATCACCTTTACTTTCTCTTGGCAGTTTCCAATCAACAATAGCTGAAATCTTGGCAGTTTCCAATCAACAATAGCTGAAAACTTCTAACCTCAGATACATTTCTTGGCAGTTTCCAATCAACAATAGCTGAAATCTTGCTCGGGTCAACTCGGATTCCATCTCTCAAGACAATGTGCCCCAAAAATCCAACTTCTCTAAGCCAAAAATCACTCTTATTAAACTTGGCATATAACTGTTTATCCTGCAAAACTTGTAGAATAGTCCTCAAGTGTTCGGCATGCTCGTTCTCATCACGAGAGTAAATAAGTATATCATTAATAAAGACTACAACAAATTTGTTCAAATATGGCCGAAATATGTGGTTTATCAAATCCATAAACACAGTAGGGGCATTTGTTAAATCGAAAGGCATGACTAAAAATTCATAGTGTCCATACCTTGTCTGAAATGTTGTTTTCGGCACATCCGAGTCTTTGACTCTTAACTGATAATATCCAGACCTCAAGTCTATCTTGGAAAACACCGTGGCTTCCTTCAATTGATCAAACAAATCATCAACTCTAGGCAACGGGTACTTGTTCTTCACGGTTACGTTATTGAGCTGCCGATAATCTATACATAACCTTATGGAACCTTCTTTCTTTTTCACAAATAATACGGGAGCACACCACGGAGAATAACTCAGTCTTGTAAAGCCTTTGTCCATCAACTCTTGTAGCTGTGCCTTCAATTCTTTCAACTCAGTTGGTGCCATTCTGTACGGAGCAATCGATATAGGCGCAGTACCAAGGGCCAACTCAATTCCAAATTCAATCTCCCTAATCGGAGCCAACCCTAGACATTCTTCTGGAAAAACATCTGGATACTCACATACTATGGGCACCAATTCAATTTTTAAGTCAATCTCTTTAGCATTCATCAAAAAGGCAAGGTAAGCTTCGTACCCTTTTCTCAGGTATATCTGAGCCAACATGGAAGATATCACTATAGGCAATCTATCTTGCTCATCTGATTCAACACGAAGAATATCCCAATTTTCATATTTTAACTCAATAAATTTCTTTCCATAATTCACTATCACATCATGAGTAGTTAACCAATCCATCCCAAAGATGACATCAAATTTATCAAATGACAATAACATGAGATTAGCCGGAAAGTAATTACCTCTAATCATCAAAGGGAAACCTTTGCATACTCTATCGACTAACACACATTTGTCGAGGGGATTTTACACTTTTATCACAAATTCCATAGACTCTACAAGTATGTTCATACTAGAGACTAATTTCAAGCAAATATACGAGTGGGTAGACCCCAGTTCAATTAAAGCTATAACATGAGTATTATAGAGAGAAAATGTACCCATGATCACGTCAGGGGAGGACGCCTCTTCGCGAGCGCGAATGGCATATATTCTCGCCGGTGCTCTATCCTCAGATCTTGCGGTCTGCTCTCTAGGTGTATTCTTACTACTCATTTCATTTCCCTGGTTTCTCTGTGGCCTTCCTCTAGTAGTACTTCCCGATCTTGCACTCTGAGGTTTCTCTTTCTCACCCACCTCAGGGAAATCTCTGATAAAATGATTTAGGGATCCACACTTAAAATAGGCTCTCTCTTTTGCTCGACACTTACTGGGATGACGTCTGCCACACTGTGGACATTCTGGTCTACTTGGTCGAGCATTGCCAACACTAGCAACTGAAGTGGTCTGAGCTTTAGACCTCGAGTACTGCAACACCCTTAACCTGTAACTGTCGCCAGAAGAGGGTTAAGAGGCATTACCTATCAATTCAAAACATTCAATATCATTCCACATCCAAACATAGCAATTTACATTCAATTAGTCCCTTAATGAGGTCTACGAGACCTTTAACACGTGTTAGAAAAGGGGTTGAGATTCATACAAAAACTTCTGAAATTCAAACATTTTTCTAAGTTATAAAGGTCACACGCTCGTGTGAGTAGCCCGTGTGCCTCACACGACCTCGAACACACCCGTGCGTCCAAGTCGTGGCAAAACAGGGCATATATATTGACTTGTCCACACGGCCTGAGACACGCCCGTATGCCTCACCCGTGGTCAGCACTAAATTGCACCATACGGCCAGTCACACGTCCGTGTGTCAGCCCGTTGTCAAGTCTGACTTATTTTTGAAACACAACCATAAAGGACACAATCAAGACACATGCCCGTGTGCTTAATCGTGTGGGCAATTATAGACCATTTACAAGGCCAAACTTGCCACCCACACTTGAGATCACCTACAAGTCTCAAATCATAAACATTTATACCTCAAATGGCAACCAAAACATACCAAAACATGCACCAATTAATCATCAACTACATCATTTATTCCTATGTTCAAATTCAACTCAATAAGCCTATCTAAAATACCAATTCCACATTCCAAATCCTATAAGTCAAACATTATATAATCCATACTACAAGTTCATGTCTAAACCTCAATTCTCATCAACCATTTAAGCATGAAACATACCATATTCATCATCCTTATAATTCCACACATATATACTGACATTATTCAACTTTCAAGCCATACCACATGACAAAGTTTTTACACCTCAAAACATGCCATATCAACTAGCCTATACACTCCATATTCATATTTATACACCTTTCCAAAAATACCAAAATAGATAACCGATAGTGTGATTGAGTCGTTGACGATCTCCAGATCCGAGCTTGCTTTAAAGACACTGTAAAACAGACAAAACACTTCACACAGTAAGCTATAGAGCTTAGTAAGTTCGTAATATAATAAATTTATCTCAATAATGCAATATCAATACATAAATAAACCATCACTTAGATTGATTCACAACTAGACACAATATCATTCTCAACCATATGCTCATACATTCATCCATTCAACCTTAAAAACTATCATCAACCACGTAGGTTCAAAAACATACCTTTGTCAACACTTAGTTAACAAACGTTCTTGCTATTCAATGCTCGGTACCATATTTCATTCACTGTTCATTATCTCTTCAATTCAATCGCACACTTAGTGCCCAAATCATAGCTGAAGCTTAGATAACATCGCACACTTAGTGCCTCTATATCAGACCGAACTTGATTCGGTATCGTACACACAGTGCCAATCAATATATTCGATACTTTCTTTATTTCGCACACACAGTGCCATTCATTTCTGTATAAATTCTATTTCGCATTCTTAGTGCCATATTTCTCCGTTCCACACATATAATATTTCTACTCGATAAACATATAGTTATTCATTTCGTAGCACTTAAACATAAATTTAAGAACACGTATTATATCCAAACTTACCTCGGACGTAGATATACCTAGACTACTCGATCAATCGAGCACTTTGTCTTTGCCTTGATATCGATCCGAATCTCTCCTTTCTTGGACTATACATATTCAAATTTAGATCATTCAATCACCAGTTCATTAAATTTAGCCCAAATACACATATTTAGGGCATTTTACAAAATAGCCCTCACATTTTCACATTTCGACACTTTAGTCCTTTTTTCACAAAATCACAAAATACACAAAATTTCACTTCACCCATGCCTAGCCGAATTCTCCATATGTCCATACAAACCCACACATTCATTTATTTCACATTTTAGTTCTCTAAATTCTTATTTTCACAATTTAGCTCAAATTACTCAATTTCACTAAAAATTCGAAGACAAAACATGTTAATCTTTCACATATCTTTCATATTTTATCCTCAAACATTACAAAGCTTGCAAAATCATCAATGTAATATTTCACATTCATCATCAATTCACAAAATTAAGGCATGAGTTTTGAAGAACACTAAGCAACGATTACAAAAATGTAGAATTTATCAAAAATTAGACAAAAACTAACTTTGAATCAAGCCACAAATGTGTCGAATATTGAAAAGATTTAAACCCTTATTCTTTCTACAATATTCGGTGGAAGAAAAGATGATAAAAAGGGTCATCAAATGCTTTGTTTTAATTATAATACATTAATACACATTTTACCATTTTGCCCTTTGTTAAAACATTTTTATTTCGTTCATTTAATGGCTATATATGTCAACTTATACTTTCAAAGGTCTAATTACCACATAAGGACTCCTCATTTAAAAAGCCATGCCAAATAACCACTTTAACAATTAGCACACAGCTTTTGCATTTTATGCGATTAAGTCCTTTTTGCTAATTAAGCACTCAATCGATAAAATTTTCACACAGAACTTTCACACATGCTCAATCACATATTATAAACGCCAAAAATAATATTAAAATATTTTTTTAACCTTGGATTTGTGGTCCTAAAACCACTATTCTAACTAGGGTCTAAACTGGGCTGTTACAAGTACTGTCTCCCCTTACTTCTATTTGAAAACCCAGCCGTAGTGGCTGATTGAGTAGTGAAATCTCTTAAATTCTTAGGTGAGGATTGGTATGACTTACCCAGTTGTCTCTTACTCGAGTCACGAGACTCGATTTCAGCCTTTCTTTTCTCTTTGACCAGTTCCTAGGCTTTACAGGCTCTATCTACTAATACAACAAATTCTTTTAGTTCTAGGACACCGACATACAATCGGATATCCTCATTTAATCCATCCTCAAACCTTTTGCACATGATGGCATCAGTGGACACACACTCCCGGGCATACTTACTAAGCCTTACGAACTCACATTCATATTCAGTCACTGTCATTCTACCTTACTTCAGCTTAAGGAATCCTTTTCTCTTCTGATCAATAAATCTTTGACTAATGTACTTCTTCTGAAACTCTTCTTGGAAAAACTCCCAATTAATTTTCTCCCTTGGTACAACCGACACAAGGGTGTTCCACCACTGGTAAGTGGAATCTCTCAAGAGAGACACCACACACTTCATGCACTCTTTAGGTGTGCAAGATAACTCATCAAATACCTTGATGGTATTTTCAAGCCAGAATTCTGCTCTTTCTAGGTCATCATTTTTGTTAGCCTGAAATTGCTCTACTCCTTACTTCTAGATCCTATCAACTGAAGGCTTTCTCTTCTTACTACCTCTACCACTTGGGGAGCTACAGGGATAGGTTGAGGAATAGGTGGGGGTGGAGGAGGTTGAGCATTAGGATTTGTTAGAACAAATTCAGTGTACCAGTTACTCATCATATGGAGAAAGATTTATCGAGCCTCTTCTCCCTGACCCAAAGTCTTGGGTCTACTTTCTACTAGCGCGGTCCCTTGCACGGGAGCCAGTGCATTACTTGCAGCATCATCGGCCGTAGCTTAGTCAGGATCCATTTACTATATAAAAAACACAAATTAAATTGTCAAGAGTCGTCACACTATCATTACGTAAATACTCATACGTATGGCATGTATAGCTAGACTCATACTTATGCTACGTTAGTCTGAAAATTGACTAAAATATAGCTCTAATATCACTAAATATAACACCCCTTTTCCGTATCCAACGGGGAACCGGGTATGAGGCATTATCGTACTTCACTCGCTCAAGCATACAACATTGAGTCATAAAATTTCATTTCAACACAAAACTTCTTATTCAAGATCATAACGTCCCTATCATAGATTCATGAGACCCTAATCATACAAACAGAATGGTTCGAGAATAAACTGGAAACTTTTGAACAGTTAATTTTTTTTTTACACAAGACAGGGCCACACGCCCGTACGAAGTGGAACACGCCCGTGTGGGCAGGCCATGTGGTTACACACGCCCATGTTCATAGCCTGTATGGATTTTATTTTTCATTTTGAACCTACAGGATTTTTCACAATACCGGACACATGCCCGTGTCCTAACCCGTGTGTAAAATCTTGACATTCTGTTTTTGACGTCATCATCTCAATAAGGTCACATGGCCAAGGCACACGCCCATGTCCTTCGACCGTGTGGCGAATTAAATTCCTAATTTCATGTGCAGACTTCACACGGCTTGGGTACACACCCATGTCCTAGGGCGGTGTCATTCACACGGTTGAGACACATGGCTATGCCTCAGCCCGTGTGTTTACTACTGGGAATTCTAACTTGCCAACCTAGCATGTAGGGGGACACACGACCTAGCAACACGCCCATGGGGCTGACTGTGTGTCACACATGGCCTAGACACACGCCCGTGTGTCTACCTGTGTGGACAATTGTAAGGTTATCTACCAAACCATTTACCACTCTACAAGGCAATGACACTTATACCATTTCAAGGCAACATACATCATGACCATAAGGCACTTCTAATACCCAAAATCAAGACGTCCACACATATAGGTTTAAACTACATTCATCATGTGTATACTTGACTCATTACTCATCCCATCACAGAAGCATGTACTTTATAAATTTCATCATCATTTAATATATAAACTTGTCAGGTATTGGCCAATTTCCAATGACCATTTACAAAATGAATTTAATGACATTAATAGCCACACATTGGCTAACAAATATGACATAACACAAAATAACCAAGTTCTTATACATGCCATACTCAAAATTTATCAAACTTTGCTATACTAAAAAGAAGTTGATAGTGTGATTCCGAACTCCGACGTCCTACGATCCCCAATTTAGCTTGGCGATACTACAGGGAAAAGGGAAATGAGAGGGGTAAGCATGAAGCTTAGTATGTTTGCATGAAATAGATAACAACATAAAGGTTCATGATAACATGCATTCATCACATTAGATAATACACAAGTTCTCAAGCTCATCAGCATAACTTACTCATGCTTACTCTTACCAAATCACATATCACATTTTGCATTTATTACTCATAAGTTACTCTTGGGTACCTGCATCACTTCATCACATAACTTTAGTACTTTTACTCTCTTGAACATAGAATCAACTCATTGGCATCTTAAACATAAACTTAGCTCTTTACACGTTGAACTAATTGGAATATCGAAGGATACTCAATCTCATCATACATGTAACACGATGCCAATGCCATATCCCAGATATGGTCTTACATGGGATCACATCTCGATGCTGATGCCATATCCCTGATATGGTCTTACACGGGATCCCATATCTTGATGTTGATGGCATATCCCAGATATGGTCTTATACGAGATCATATATCGATGTCGATTCCATGTCCCAGAAATGGTTTTACATGAGATCTCCCTTCGGTGCCGATGCTATGTCCTAGACATGGTCTTATACGGGACCTTCTTTATCTCATGTTGTGATAATGGTATCCTTACTATTCCTAATGTTCAACCGGGGCTTCAACTCAACATGATAGTATTATACTTTCATTAAGGCATCATTAATCAATTTCATAGAAAAACTAAACATTTCTCATGATATCAAGAAATTAAGAATATAATAGCATTATGTAGCTTCAATTTCACACAAACTTACCTCGTGTACCAAAATATATGTGGAATTGTTCAATTTAGTCCACGACTTCGTCCTTGCCTCGGTTTCGGTCTGGGCTTTGTATTTCTTGATCTATAATAAAAATTTCACTTTTTTAATGACCACATTAACTAAAATAACCCATGAATCATACTTTGGCAAAAATTATGATTTTTCCTCTAATCTTTTACAAATTTATGATTTTGCCCCTAAGCACGTAAATCGATTCTAATCAGATTTCCTCCTTTAACAAGCCTAGATGAGCATTTATTACTCTTATAACAACTTACAATATCAATTATTTCACACATTTACCACCTATTTACAACCTTTACAAAAAGGTCATTTTAGGTGTTTTCATGGAAACACCTTTCACAAAAGTTGTTTATTTATAACTAAGACTCAATTTCTTCCATAAAATTTTAGAAATCAACACTAATGCTCTGATGGAAAAACCTTAGGTTTTCGACCATTTTGTAAAATAGTCCCTTCATTAGTTAGCTTAAGCTACAAGGGTCTCAAAAGTACAAAAATTGTCAAATATTGACCATTAAAACACTTACTTGCAAGGAGAAAAGCTTGGCTAAAATTTTTGAGTTCTCAACCCCTTATTTTCTAAAAATTTCGATGGAAAAGATGATATCTTTCTTTTCTTTATTTTATAATTAAAAAATAATTTAGTCACCAAATTTTTACCTAACCAATTGACCACGTCTTTTCTTTGTCCCTATGGCCGGCCACCACCCTTAACAAGGCCTAATTGCACATTAGGGACCTCCAATTAATATTCCTTAGCTATTTGACACCTTTAGCTTGTAAAATAAAACTTTCGTGCTTTATGCGATTTATCCTTTTTCGTAATTAAGCATGCAATTGTTAAAATTAATACACCAAAATTTTCATGCATTCATAATATCATGCTATAACACATGAAATAATATTAAAATTAATTTCTCCAGCCTTAGATTAGTGGTTTCGAAACCACTATTCTGACTAGCCCCTAAATCAAGCTGTTACATTACCAGACGCATTGGGATATTGTGGGTTCTAGTGTTTACAAGATAGTAAATGAGGTTTTTTCTCTTAGACTCTTGGATCCAACTCTAAACAAAACTCTCTTAGTCCTCGTTCCAAAATATAGTGGTGTTGTTTCAATAAGTCAATATCGACACATCAATTTATGTATTGTTTTGTACAAAATAATTATAAAGGCAATTGTAATCTGTCTTCAGATAATTATGCAAGATCTGGTTCGAAAGAATCAGTCGAGCTTTATCGCCTCATAGAACATTTTGGATAATATCATTATATCTCAAGAGGTAATCCATACGATGAAACAAACCAAGAGTAAGAAGGTTTGGATGGCGATAAAAGTTGATCTTCAAAAAAACATACAACAAGGTTAGATGAGATTTCCTTCAGGATACTTTATCTGACGTAGGCTTGTTGGAGGTGTTGGTACGAATGATTATGTTATGTGTCTCGTTTGCCTCAATGCAGCTTCTTTGGAATAGACATATTTCCAATTTGTTCATTCCAACAATAGGTGTTTGAAAAGGTTATCATCTATATCTTTTTTGTTTTGTGTATGGAACGTTTATGCAATCTAAGTGAAGCAACAATTGATCAAAAGCTATGGGAACCAATTATGCTTTCTCGTCGGAGACCAGGTGTGTCACACCTATTTTTTGCAGATGATTTAGTGTTGTTCTGTAGAGCTGATGATTCAAGAGCCGATTGTCTCAAGCATGTCTTAGACACCTTTTTTTTCATTTTATTGGTCACCATGTCAATAAGCAAAAGGCTCAAATTTTCTTCTCATCTAATGTTAGGGACGAGGAAGTTAGTAGTGTATGCTCTAAACTTGGCTGTACAAGGGTCTGTGATTAGGGGAGATACCTCAAAATGCCTTTCTTTCAGGATAAAGTGGGAGTTAATACATTTCAATTAATACTATAAAAAGTTAGAACTCAACCTTCTGGGTGGGATGTACGCAAGCTATCATTAGCACGTCATTTGACATTGGTAAAGTTTTTTTTACTGTCGATTCCTAATTATTTCATGTCAAATGAAAGAATTCCTGTCACTATTTGTAATGAAATTGAAAAATTGGCTCGTGCTTTTTTATGGGGGTTTTCCACTTCTATTCGGAAACCATCCCTAGTCAACTGGAACGTCAGTTACCGGTCTAAAGATAATGGTGGTATGAGAATCCAAAGTTTGCAAATTCAAAATAAGTTGTTCCTTATAAAGCTTGGCTTCAATCTGATTGCTAATCCTGGTGCATTTTGGGTTAGAATTTTAAGAAATAAATATAGTATCCATAGTTTGGTACTTGATGATATTCGACGTAGTAACCCATATTACTTATGGAGGTCTTTGACGCACATTTGGGATGAAGTCAAAAAGGGTATTATCTGAATTATTCGGGTTGGTCACCTAGTCAATTTTTGAAACGATGATTGGGTGCGAGAGATTGGTCCTCTAAGACAACTCTATCTTGGACTTGGGGAGCCCGATGACACGATTTTTGTAATAGCCCATTTTACATTGGTTTTGCGACCACAAATCTGAGGTCAAAATATTTATTTTATTATTATTTTAGTGTCTACAGCATATTAATTGAGTCACATGAAAATTTCGTTAAGAAATTTAATCGTTTAGATGCTTGATTCGATAAAAAGGACTAAATCGCATAAAATAAAAAATTAGAGTTCTATAATCTAAAGGGATTTAATAGCTATGAAATTAAATGATTGGAGGTTTTATGTTGTAATTAGACCATTAATAGCATGAGTGGGCAAATATAGACATGATAAACCATAATTTATACATATTTTTACCCCATGCTTGGCTTATTTTTGGATGAATTTTCATTAGATTTGATGAATTCGATACTCCTAATCCTTTAATTTCATGTTTTATACTCAGGAGAGCTTAGAGAGTCGAAAAGAACGAGAAATGGGCCAAAAAGGGACAAAATTGGCTTACCCTAAAAATTAATATGGTTTGGACTATAGCACACGGGTAGATCACACGGCCGTGTGTGATGAGCAGAATCTAGCACGGCCTAAGCCATCGCACACGGGCATGTCATACAGGCATGTCCCTGCCGAACCCAAGTTTAATTCTATTCAGAAAAGACCACTTTTGGGCCAAGAGAGGTGTTCCAAAGCCTATATAAACACCCTAGGGGAGGACCTAAAGGGGATACACAGAGTAGAAGGCAGAAAATACTCAAAGACAGCCGTCGGAAGTAGCTTGGAAGAAGGATCTCCATCAAGACTGAAGATTTCCTATCAATTTCTCTTGAAGTTTTTGGTTTTTCTTATGTTTTGTTGTTTTCCTTATTTTAAGATGTTTTCCCCTATTAGTATGAACTAAATCCCTTAAATACCTAAGGGGATAAAACCTAAGACGGATCTTATTATTATTTGATTTATAAGATAAATACTTGTTCTTATTCTTGTTTTGACAATTCAGGTTATTGATTCAAGTCGAATGTGCTTATTCAAAGGAGCGAAAGTCCCTGTTTAAGAGAAGATCAACACAATTAAGCGGAGTTGATTGCAACCCTAGAAATAGGGCGACATAAATTTGCCAGATTAGAGTCAAATCTAATAAGGGAATCCATAGATTGAGTTAATACGACAATAGGGGTTTTAATTAGAAAGAATTTCAATTAATCAACCTAGAGTCAGTTGTTTTTAGTCTTGAAAGAGATATTAACATAATTTAGGGATTTCTGCCGATTAAATCAAGTGAATAAATCTTATGAATCAAAAGTAATAAGTGAAGTCTAGTTGGATTCTTCCTTGGCTACTGCATCTCACATATAGTTGTCTAAAAAGTATTTTCCCAATTCATTCCTTGTCGTGCTTTTAATTAATTTTAGTTTAAAAGAAATCACTCCAAATCTTAGGCTAGATAATAAGAAGATAGTAATTACTAGTACTCTTAGTCCTTGTGGATACGATATTTCCGGTCTTACCATAACTATACTATTAAACGATAGGTGCGCTTGCCTTTATTGTGATCATAGTTAGTTAGAGACACATCAAGTTTTTGGCACCGTTGCTTAGGAACACATAATTTTTATTAATTTAGCCATTCTTATTTTTATTTGCAATTTGTTTTCATTTTAACTTGTTAATTTTTTCTTTTATTTGCTTCTGGCGGTGATTTTAGTTTATGAATAGAAGGAACCCATCAGGACCATTACTTTTTGATAATGATATAGAAGGTACCGCTCGCAGAAATCGTAGAGAGATAAGGAGAAGTTTACAATACGTAGAGGAAGAGCAAGAGGAAGATACTAATATTACTGAGGAGATGGCTGATAATAATTCACTACCTCCGGTGGTTGCCGAAAATACTGCTCCTTGTACTATGTATGATTATGCTAAGCCTACTTTAACAGGAAATGAATCAAGTATTGTTACACCTGCTAATTTTGAACTGAAACCTAACACTATTCAGATGATTCAGCAGTTTGTTCAGTTTGATGGTTTGCAGGATGAGGATCCAAACAATCACTTGGCAAATTTTCTGGAATTTTGCGACACTTTCAAAATTAATGGCGTTTCTGATGATGCCATTTGCCTTCGGTTGTTTCCCTTCTCATTGAGGAAAAAAGCTAAATAGTGGTTTAACTTGTTACCACGAGGATCAATCACTACATGGGAACAAATGACTGAAAAATTTTTACTTAAATATTTTTCACCGGCTAAAATGATTAAGTTGAGGAATGATATCTCTTCTTTTGTGCAGATGGATTTAGAAACACTTTACGATGCATGGGATAGATACAAGGATCTACTGAGAAGATGCCCTCACCATGGGTTACCATTATGGTTATAGGTTCAAACCTTTTACAATGGTGTGAAACTCACAACTAGGTAATTGATTGATGCAGCCGCCTGTAGAACCCTAATTTACAAAACCCCTGAAGTGGCTTATGAGTTTATAGAAGAGATGTCACTAAATAACTATCAGTGGCAAGTCATGATAACAAAGCTGATAATATCCACCAATGTTTTCAACCTCGATGCAGTCACCATGTTATCAAACCAGGTAGAGATTTTTAAAAAAAAGATTGATAGTTTATCTGGTTCATCGCAGGTACATCTAGTGATGCAATACGATACGAATGGAGGAGGAATGGGTAATACAGAATATCCATCTTACAACCATAGTATGGAGAATGAGCAGCTAAATTATATGGGTAATAACTCTAAACCTCCAAATAATCATTACAATAATACATATGGTACACGATGGAGGAACCACCTAAATTTCAACCACCATACCAGCAAAAAAAAAGTCGAACCTTGAAGATATGCTAGCAAAGTTTATTTCGGTGTCAGAAACTCATTTTTAAAATATCGAAACAGCGTTGAAAAAATAGCAAGCATCAATTCAAGGGCTTGAGAATCAAATTGGACAACTGGCTAAGTTAGTTTCTGAAAGGCAACCAGGTAGTTTACCAAGTTACACCGAACCGCACCCAAAGGAGCACATGGAGGCAGTTACACTAAGGAATGGGAAGGTATTGGTTGAAGCTAAAAAGAAGATGCCACAAGAAACTGATAAGGCAAAGGGTGAGAAAGTAAATGAGAATGTAACACCGGTACTTAAAGAGTATAAACCACCGATCCCATATCTAGCAAAGTTGAAGAAAGACCACATGGACGTATAATTCAGTAAATTTCTTGAACTTTTTAAGCAATTACACATTAACTTACCTTTTGTTGAAGCTATTTCACATATACCGACATACGCAAAATTCTTAAAAGAGCTTTTAAAAAATAAAAGGAAGTTTGACGAGCTATCAACCGTGGAGCTTAACGAGGAATGTTTAGCTATTCTCCAAAATAAGCTACCAACCAAATTGAAAGATCCAGGAAGTTTTACTATTCCCTATTTAATTGGTAGTTTAAATATTGAGAAAGCATTAGCTGATTTAGGTGCCAATATTAATTTAATGCCTTATAAAATGTTCAAGCAGCTTGGTCTTGGGGAACCAAAACCCACTAGGATGAGTATTCAATTATCTGATAGATCTATTAAATATCCTAGGGGAATTATTAAAGATGTTTTGGTAAAAGTTGATAAATCCATATTCCCTATTGATTTTGTTGTGCTTGACATAGATGAGGACGTTGAGGTGCCTTTAATTTTAGGACGCCCATTTTTAGCTATTGCTAGGCTGTTATTGATGTAGGTGATGGTAAACTTGTGCTCAGGGTAGGTGACGAGGAGATTATTTTTAAAATTTATGATGCTATTTGATACTCTAGAGAGCAAGATGATTCTTGTTATTTTATCAACACTATTGATCATTTTATTCAAGATTTTTTTCAGGAAATCATACATGAAGACACGTTGGAACTGTGTCTTACCCAAGGTGAAGAGGCAGATGACGATATCAATGAGATGGGGGAGATACAAATCTAGTTAAATTCGAATACTTCTCCAAGACAAAAGAAGTATAAGGGCATTGAAATAAATGACGAACTAAAACAAAAACCTTCTATTGAAGAGCCTCCCAAATTGGAATTGAAACAGTTACCAAATCACTTAGAGTATGCGTTCCTCGAAGATAATTCTACACTACTAGTAATTATTTCTTCAGAATTGGAACCCAATGAGAAAGATGAGTTACTACAGGTACTAAAAGAGCATAAAAGAGCCATAGCTTGGAAGATTTCTGACATTAAAGGGATAAGCCCATCGTTTTGCACCCACAAAATTTTAATGGAAGATGAATATAAACCATGTGTGCAACCTCAAAGACAATTAAATCCCAACATGAAGAAAGTTGTTAAAGCTAAGGTAATTAAACTTCTAGATGCTGGAGTTATTTATCCTATTTCTGACAGTACTTGGGTAAGTCCTATGCAGGTTGTTCCAAAAAAGGGAGTCATGACTATTGTAGCCAACGAGAAGAATGAATTGATTCCAACAAGAACAAAGTTGGAGAGTTTGCATTGAATATAGGAAGTTGAATGATTCCATGAGAAAAGATCACTTTCCTTTACCCTTCATTGATCAGATGCTAGAAAGATTATATGGGCATATGTACTATTGCTTCCTAGACGGACTCTCTGGCTACTTCCAAATCCCAGTAGCTCCTGAGGATCAAGAAAAGACAACATTTACATGTCCATATGGTATGTTTTCTTATCGTAGAATGCCTTTTGGATTATGTAATGCTCCTGCTACTTTTTAGCGCTACATGCTAGCCATCTTTGATGAACTTGTGAAAGATATTATGGAGGTATTTATGGACGAATTTTCGGTATTTGGTAATTCTTTCCATCTTTGCCTTAAAAATTTAAAATAGGTTCCAATGAGATGTGAGAAAACGAGCCTTGTGCTTAATTGGGAAAAGTGTCACTTTCTGGTTGGAGAAGGGATTGTGTTAGGTCACAAAATTTCTAGTAAATGGATTGAGGTTGATAAAGAAAAAATTGAAACCATAGAAATATTACCTCTTTCTAGTTCAGGTAAGGCTATTAGAAGCTTTTTAGGACATGCTGGGTTTTATAGAAGATTTATTAAGGATTTTTCTAAAATAGCTAAGCCATTAACGAAATTACTAGAAAAAGATGTGCTTGCCTTTCAATTTTGATCAGGAATGTTTAGATGCGTTTAATACCCTAAAAAATAAATTAATAAATTCTCAAATTGTAATTGCACCTGATTGGCATTTACCCTTTAAACTAATGTGTGATGCGAGTGATTTTGCAATAGGTGCGATTTTGGGACAGCGAAGAGACAAACATTTTTAGTCAATTTATTACGCTAGAAAAACATTGACGGCCGCACAAGAAAATTACACCACCACAGAAAAAGAGTTGCTAGCTATGGTTTTTACATTTGATAAATTTAGACAGTATTTGATATTATCTAAATTTGTCATTTACACTGACCATTCAGCTCTTCGTTATCTTTTAACTAAATCTGATGCAAATCCTCGACCCATAAGATGGATTTTACTCTTACAGGAATTTGATTTGGAAATTCAATATAAGAAAGGAGCTGAAAATCTTGCGGCGGACCATCCTTCTAGGCTGGAAAATCCACATATCAAAGAACTTGACGAGAGTGAGATAAATGACTCATTTCCCAAAGAACAACTCTTTGCTATATCCGAATCTGGGGTACCTTAGTTTGCAGATATTGTGAATTACTTAGCTGCTAACATCCTACCAAAAGGGTTAACACATCATCAAAAGAAGTAATTATTTGCTGATGTGAAAGACTATTTTTGAGAGGACCCTTTTCTTTTTCGTACATGTGCAGATCAAGTAATTCGGAGATGTGTTACAAAGGTAGAAGCAAGCAAAATCCTAGAACATTGCCATTCAGGACCAACAGGAGGACATTACAGTGGGACTAGGACAGCACATAAAATGTTCGAATCAGGTTTTTATTGGCCCACTCTGTTCAAGGACGCTAACAGGTATGTTACTTCGTGTGATAGATGTCAAAGAACAGGTAATATCTCTAAACGCGATGAAATGCCTCAAACGTATATGCGATCATGTGAAATATTTGATGTATGGGGTATTGATTTTATGGGTCCATTCCCTAACTCATTTGGGAATAAATACATCTTAGTAGCGGTTGATTATATGTCAAAATGAGTAGAAGCTCAAGCCTTACCTACTAATGATGCTAGAGTGGTAGTGAGATTTCTTAAGAAACTCTTCTCTCGATTTGGAACACCTAGAGCAATTATTAGTGATAGGGGTACTCATTTTTGTAATATTCAATTTGATAAAATCTTAAAGAAATATGGAGTGCACCAGAGAATAGCTACCCCTTATCACCCTCAAACCAGTAGATAAGTTGAAGTAGCCAATTGAGAGCTTAAGCGTATTCTAGAGAAAATCGTAGAATCAAACAGGAAAGATTGGACATTAAAAGTAGACGATGCTTTATGGGACTATAGAACCGCTTTTAAAACTCCCATAGGAACATCCTCATACAGACTTGTCTACGGAAAGAGTTGTCATCTACCATTTGAATTAGAGCACAAAGCATTTTGGGCTATAAATTTTTTAAACTATGATCTTAAACTTGTAGGTGAGAAAAGATTGATACAGTTGAACAAGCTAGATGAGTGGCGAGCCAATGCCTACGAGAACTCACGTTTATACAAGAAAGCAACAAAGAGGCGCCATGATGCTCGTTTGAAGTAGCCAAAGCAATTTGAAGTTGGAGATCTTGTTCTACTATACAATTCAAAGCTCAATTTGTTTCCAAGAAAGCTGAATTCAAGATGGTCAGGTCCATTCATAATCAAAACCGTTTTTCCCTATGGCACAATTGAGGTAACTCATCCGACTTATGGCACATTCAATGTAAACGGTCAATGAATTAAACTATATAATGGTGAAGATTTTAGGAATATAAGAGAGGAGCTTTAGCTCCGTGAACCTTCATACAGAGATGAAAATAGGGTAAGTCTAGCTTAAGACTTTAAACTAGCGCTTCTCGGGAGGCAACCCGAGCATTAACTTCACTAACGTCAATATTTTTTATCTTTAGCACCTAACAAAAAACTAACCATCTTAATAGGCGCAGGTTTCCCTGTCCATAAGGTCTTGCACACGGGCATGTCTATGGCCGTGTTGACACCACGAGTAGGTACATGGCGTGGCGGAGCCCATGCGGTAACAGGACGAAAATTTTCCCTAAAAAATGGGCTGTGATAAAATGACACGGCCGTACGATGCAGCCGTGGTTGATACTGACTAAAGAACATGGCATTCAAAACCTTCACACGGGTGTGCCTTAAAATCGTGGGCGATACTGAGTAAATGACAAGGGCGTGCGACATGCACGTGCCCAAAAGCCGTGGTTGAAACTGAGAAAGTCACATGGGTGTGCGACACGCCCGTGCTTATAGGCCGTGGTCGACACTGATTAAGTAACATGGGGATACGAAACCTTTACACGGGCGTGGGAGAAACAAACGAAGCATCACACGGCCGTGCGATTCGATCGTGTGACCTAACACGCCCAGGGAACACGGGCGTAGGCCAAGACTCAGACACGCCCTAAACCAAAATTCACGAAACACACGGGCTGGCCACGCCTGTGCACCCCAATCTCTATTTAAACCCCGACCACCGTTCATCTCTTCCCAAATTTTCCCTCCAACAAACCCTAGCTGCTCTCACCCAAACCAACCTCTCATTCTCCCTTATTTTGGCCACTGTCGACTCTTCCTCCTCCTCCCTTCACTTCCCCCTTTCTCCTATTTCTCTTATTTTTCCTTTCCCTTTCTTCTCCACGCACACCAGCCCTGCAATCCACACCCGTAAACGACCACCACGCCCATGCACCACTGCCACGTCCGTGTACCCCCTTTCAACACCTCCATCGGTTCACCCTTCTCCACCATTGTTATTTATTTCTTTCATTTGTTTAATTAATTGATCTTATTCTGTGTTCTTACTATCATTTTCATTACATTTTAAATTTCTATTTCAAATTCTTTAGTTCTTTTGATGGTGTATTTAGTTTGATTTTATTCTATTACTACATTTAATGATTAGTTTAATACTACTTCTTAGTATAATTTTATTTTAGTTTATTCTATTGCTAATGCTTCCATGCTGTCTAATGTTAACATTACTTGATAATCTAATTCACTATTATAGGATTATACTATTTAGAACTACTAGGATAGTACATTTTTGGCTGGCAATGATACTTGATTCATTGAAAATCTTGTGCATTTTCAGGTATACAATGACACCCCCGCATAGAAAAAAGACCTCTGTCCCCGCTTCGAAAAAGTAGAAGGGACTCGGAGCCACCTTTGCGAGCGCATCTACCGAAGTGTGCCACCCTTTTCTACAGTTTCCCCAGGGACCCAAGGAGGGAATTTTTCAGACACTTCGCGCACGACCCCTCGGTGTGGGGAGATGCATTGATTGGGTCGCCTTGGAGTAGGTCTAACTAGCAGACGCAGTTCGGGCCCTACTGACTATCGACCCATGAGGACACTTTTTTGAGATTGTCTAGCCGACATATCTAGAGCTCACTTTGGAGCTCTGTTCCACATTTCACCTCCAGACGGTTATGTCAAATTTTGATGACCCGGGCACAGTCCAATTCTACCTTAGAAGCCTTATACGAGAAATGAGTATCCTAGAGTTTGGGGTCACTTTGGGACTTTACACTGAGGAATTCATAGAGAACGACGACTACAAGAACCTCTATCGCCACATCCACTACTCCCATTCATCCTGTTGGAGAGACTTAGTCCCCGCCTCGGCCACCTATGACCCCAGTCGCTCTAAGGCGTTAGCTTTCGCACCGTCTTTGAGGCACTTACACACCATCCTGGCTCATACTTTGACGGGTATGCGAGAGAGCACCGGCATCTTCAACACTCATGACGCCTACTTTTTATGGTGCATGGCGCAAGGGCACGTGTTTGACATAGCTTATTTCAATGCCCTTGCCATTCGGCATCAGACGGAGTGACATATGAGAGGAATCCTCTCCATTGGCCCCTACTTGACGAGCATGGCTCTCCACTTTGGACTCCTTAACACCGCAGCTCAGTCCTCTTCACTCACGCTTATTGGGCAGATGTCCCCATAGAGCATCCAGACGATGATCCATATGAGGATGATTGAGCGTCGATATGGGTTTGATCCTTCTCAGTACCGATTATTGCGAGCCATTGATCAGAACGATCCAGAAGACATTACTGATGATGTCCCTCTGCATCATGAGGAGCCACCGTCTGTGCCACCACCACCTCACCGACCAGTTCATGCGGCTACATCATTAACTAACATCTCTGAGCGCCTTATTCATTTCGAGCAATACTGTAGTCAGTAATTTAACGACAACACTCGACAATTCGACGGCATCGAGGCGACACTGCAACAAATTTGTCAGTATTTTCACATATAGCCACCACCCCCACCTCGCGATCCATCTAATGATGAGGACCTTTGAGTCCATTTATTTTTTTTGTTTTCTTTATTTTAATTGTTAAACTATTTCTCTTTATCTTTCTTGTCTTTAAATTATATTAGTATATTTTGATTTCTTTTTATCTTTGGCTATTTATTATCGAGTAACCATAACGAAATCCATTAATAAAACCCCCTAAAACTTTAACTTATAACTCCGTAGTTTCAAAAGGTTCAAGGTGCTACTAAGGAACGAACAAACTACCGGAGTATTTGTAACAGCCCAATTTTGGGGCTAGTCAAAACAGTGGTTCGAGACCACTAAATCAAGGATAAGGAAAATTATTTTGATATTATTTTATGTGTTATAGCATTAAAATATGGCTATGTAGAAATTTTGGTGCTTTAATTTTAGCAATAGTATGCTTAATTGCGAAAAAGGACTAAATCGTATAAGATGCAAATGTTCTATTTTATAAGGTTGGGGTACCTAATAGCTATAGAATGTAATTTGGAGGATTTTAAAATGAAATTGGGTCATTTTGGAGTGTAATGGCCGGCCATATGGTGCTTAGGGAACAAAAGCATTAAATTTAGTCAAACTAGGTGATAGTTGGTGACTAATAAAATAAGATAAATAAAGGAATCTATCATCTTTCACTATTCATCTCCCCCTCTACTACCAAAAATTTTAGCAAGTTTAAGGGTTTGAAAGCTTGAAAATTTCAGCTACATCTCATCCTTGCAAGTAAGTAATTTTTGAGGTTTTTCTTAATGATTATTGTACTTTTGGGGTCCCCAAAGGTTAAGCTAGCTAATGAGGGGACTAATTTGTGATATGGTTGAAAGTCTAGGGACTTGCCATGAGAGTATTCATGTTGTTAGCTGAGTTTTTGTGAAAGAAAATGAATGTTAGGGAGGTGAGAAATAACTTTTGTGAAAGGTGTTAGCATGAAAACACCTAATTAGGATTTAAATGCAAAGATTGATTTTGTGTTATAAATGCATGAAATAGTTGGAATTGTGAGTAGTTGTAAGAGAAATAAATGTTCAACTAGGCTTGTTTAATGAGAAAGTAAGTTGAAAAATGAATTACGAGCCTAGGGGCAAAATCATAATTTTGCCAAAGTATAAAGGCAAAATAGTCATTTTTGCCTAAGTGTAGATTATGATGCATTATGATCATAGAATGATCTAAATGAATGAATTTTATTGTTATAGATCAAGAAGAGTGTGGAATTAACCTTGATCAGGGAAAAGGTAAGGTTACGGATTAGACCGTTAGTTAACGCATTTTACATCGAGGTAAGTTTATGTGTGAACGATGCATTATATACATACATTGTTGTTCTTAACTAGAGTATGACACAATTGAGAACTTGTATGATTCAAGTGGGTAGAATGTGGTAGTTATTGAATAACTCTAGTATGAATGATGGAATGGATATGTAAATGTGTTATATCAATATTTGATGGTGGGCTAAGTGCGATACCACCTTAATACTTAATTAAGATGGGCTATGTGCGATACCATCGACTATTTATCATTTGGTGGGCTATGTGCGATACCACTGTAACTAACCTCTTTGGTGGGCTATGTGTAATACCATCCTAATAAAGACTGAGGGTGGGCTAAGTACGAAACCAATGAGAAATTTGATTAGGAGTAGTTAATTGAAAGATTGTGATGTGTTGTATTATGTGACATTGTGGTGCTAAGTGCAGGGAGGCATGCTAATAAATGTATACATTAAGCTTGTGATATGGTTTGGATGTGGAAATGGAAGAAATGAGTAAGCATGATTAGGAATGTGGAATGCTTCTTGTTTAGTATGTAATGCTATTTATTGCTTAACACATACTATAATGCTAATTGTTTACATGTGAACTTACTAAGCTTAAAGCTTACCCCCTTTCTTTTCCCTTGTTTTATAGAGTTTAAGAGCCGAATCGGGATACACCGATAACTAGAAGATCGTCCACACTATCTACTCACCTCGGTATACCTAGACTTAGTGATTTTGTACATGGCATGTATAGGGGCTAGGCTAGTTGGATTATTTTGTTATTTTGGCTAAAAGTGTGTTTGCCTCTTATTAAGATAACTATTTTGAAAATCGCCATGGTTGATAGCTCACCTTATCATTTATGAAAATATGAGGTTACTCATGGATGTTCATATTGAAATTATGAGTTGTTTATTGGTATGTTGAATAGGTTTATGTGGTGTAAGCTAAATGGGTGCAAAGAACTTGGCAAAAAGCCTTCTTCTCGTCCAAATGGGTAGGCACACGGGCGTGTGTCTATGTTGTGTGTGACACACGGCCAGACTATGGGTGTGTGCCTAAGCCGTGTGAAGTCTGCACTTAGGATTTGGAATTTAAATCGCCACACAGTAGAAGCACAAGGGCATGCGACCAACCGTGTGGATTTATCAGAGACGACCACGAGCCAATCACACGGGCGTGTGCTTTCGCCGTGTGCTAATTAGGGGTTGATGATGTCATAGTTAGAGAGCACTACGGGTAGAAGACATGGGCGTGTCTAGGCTGTGTGACTAAGTCAGTGTAGTCTACGGGAATCAAACACAGGCATGTGAGATGACACATGGGCGTGTTCTGGGACTAACAAGGGCGTGTGGCCCCTGTTTTGATGAAAAGTTTCTCGGGTTCATAAAAGTTTCAAGATTAGTTCCAAAGCCTCTCGGAGGTATGTTTAGGGCCTCGTAGGCGAAGATTAAGCTTTGTGATAGGTTTAACAACGATATTATATAGCCCGTTCTGAGATGTTAAGTGTGATAAGTTAGGTAATGCCTCAAACCCAGTTCCGACTTCGGATACGGGTAAAGGGTGTTACAGTATTCTCCCCTACCTTCACTCTGCCTAGTTCATAATATCATTGGCTCTATTTCTACAATTTTCACTCCCTAAGGATTTCATCCTTAATTCAGGAAGTCTCACTCCTCTCCCTATCTTATGATTTTATTACTATATTCCTATTATCTATCTTTGTACATTGATGACAATGTACATCTTAAGTGTGGGGAGGTTAATTATAGTATTATTAGAAAATCCCTGAATTATGTCTTGTTCTTAAGTAAATTTTCTCACATTACTAATTAGAATAAAATTTCTATTGACTTATGATTTTTATTAATATGTTTTGGATTAAGTCATAGGTAATTGTGCATTGATGGTTTAAACTTTATGATATTAGAGAATCAAGCATGATAAGTCTATTTTCAGAATTAAATTTTTTCTAGGTTGTTTCTCTAAATTTAAATACTACTTTGAAGTTTGAAATTTGCAAGTTTGACATCAAAAACCATAATTTTTATGCGATCTTGAGCTTTTAGAGCATATATTTTTCTTTCTCACTTTGTTAATTATGAGTGTATCATTATTGAATTGTTATTCTAGAACTTGCTTTGATTTTGCATATCGAGACTACACTTTAGATTTGATATACTGAGATGATAAAGGCACCTAGGATTTAACCCACTTATTTCATTAAAAGTCTACCTTTATAATTAACCCCTAGTGAACCCCTTTGATCCTAATAAACTGTTTCTTGACTTATACCCTTAATATTAACCCAAAACTTTTTTTTATTCATTAAGAATTTTACCTATTGTATTAATCCCTTTTTGTCGAGATTTGATTTGGTCAGTTGTCTAACTATGTTCTTTATTACAGTTGTTAAATTCGTCTCATTATACTTGTTCTTATTTTTAAAAAAATGGAAAAATTAATTCTATGTTATTCGAGCTTAAGCAGTTAATTTCACATTTTGAGAAGAAGCTCATCTTATTATTGATAAGTTTTCAATTGATGTAATTATTCAGTATTAGTTTATTTTTCTAGTTAGGTAAATTGCCAATTCAATCTCGATTTTAACTTTTTTTCGGCCTTTAACCCCAACCCAGTACAACCCTTTTAAAGACCTTTTGATTGATGTATCATCTCATTTTATAGTGGTGGAGATTTAATTTTCATGCAAGCCTATGGTAATAACTTTTCATGTTTGACTTTTGAGTGCTTAAATTTGAACCTTAAACACTTTGAGTGATTTGAGTGAATCTTTAGTGAGGATGTCAATTCTTGTCAGTTTTAGATCAAAGGTAATTATTTAGACAAGGGGAAACACCTATGTTTTCGTGCTACAAAAATTTGTGACATAGATTGTTTGAATCTTTAGGCCTCTTTAAAGTTAAATTATCAACGTATGAATTATCTGTGAATTATGATGAAACATTATTGATAAAAATTATGAATTAAGTAAGTTAATTTTAATTGTGAGTTGAGAATTTTGCTTGAGGACAAGCAAATGATTAAGTGTGGGAATATTTGATAAACCATAATTTATACATATTTTTACCCCATTCTTGGCTTATTTTTAGATGAATTTTCATTAGATTTGATGAATTCGATGCTCCTAATCCTTTAATTTCATGTTTTATACTCAGGAGAGCTTAGGGAGTCGAAAAGAACGAGAAACAGGCCAAAAAGGTACAAAATGGGCCTACCTCAGAAATCAACACAGCCTGGACTATAGCACACGGGCAGATCACACGGTCGTGTGTGACAAGCAGAAACGAACACGGCCTAAGCCATCACACACGGGCATGTCACACGGGCGTGTCCCTATCGAACCCAAGTTTAATTCTATTCGGAAAAGACCACTTTTGGGCCAAGAGAGGTGTTCCAAAGCCTATATAAACACCATAGCGGAGGACCTAAAGGGGATACGCAGAGTAGAAGGCAGAAAATACTCGAAGACAGCCGTCGAAAGTAGCCTGAAAGAAGGATCTACATCAAGAATGAAGATTTCCTATCAATTCCTCTTGAAGTTTTTGGGTTTTCTTATGTTTTGTTGTTTTCCTTATTTTAAGATATTTTTGCCTATTAGTATGAACTAATTCCCTTAAATACCTAAGGGGATGAAACGTAAGAGAGATCTTATTATTATTTGATTTATAAGATAAATACTTGTTCTTCTTCTTAATTGTGAGTTCTTATTCTTGTTTTGATAATTCAAGTTATTGATTCAAGTCGAATGTTGCTTATTCAGAAGAGTAAAAGTCCCTATTTAAGAGTAGATCAACACAATTAAGCGGAGTTGATTGCAACCTTAGAAATAGGGCGACATAAATATGCTGGACTAGAGTCAAATCTAATAAGGAAATCCATAGATCGAGT
Source organism: Gossypium rotundifolium (assembly GCA_025506655.1). Taxonomy (NCBI): domain Eukaryota; kingdom Viridiplantae; phylum Streptophyta; class Magnoliopsida; order Malvales; family Malvaceae; genus Gossypium; species Gossypium rotundifolium. The sequence continues at coordinate 109,628,186 of CP106732.1, read as the reverse complement.
TAATGCGACAATAGGGGTTTTAATTAGAAAAAATTTTAATTAATCAACCTAGAGTCAGTTATTTTTAGTCTTGAAAGAGATATTAACATAATTTAGGGATTTCTACGGATTAAGTCAAGTGAATAAATCGTATGAATCAAAAGTAATAAGTGAAGTCCAGGTGGATTCTTCCTTGGGTGTTGCATCTCTCATATAGTTGTCTAAAAAGTATTTTCCCAATTCATTCTCTATCGTGCTTTGAATTATTTTTAGTTTAAAGAAATCACTCCAAATCTTAGGCTAGATAAGAAGAAGATAGTAATTACTAATACTCTTGGTCCTTGTGGATACGATATTTCTGGTCTTACCATAACTATACTATTAAACGATAGGTGGGCTTGTCTTTATTGTGATCATAGTTAGTTAGAGACACATCAGGACACTTTATTAAGTGAATTAAAGGTTAATAATAAAGGTTATATAAGTAATTTCATAAATAAAATCTAAATTAAGTAAAAAAAATCAATTTTGTCCCCATTCATCTTCTTCAACTAAAATTTAGGGCAGCCATTAAAGAGCTCCAAGCATTCAGCCATCTCTCCTTGCTTGCATGTGAGTATTTTTCGTCCCATTTTTAATGATTTCTATATTTTTAGAGTCATTATAGCTTAACCTAGCTAGCCCAGGGACTAATTTGTAAAATTGTTAAAAGTCTAGGGTTTTATCATTTTTGAATGTGTATGTATTATGAAGTTTAATGGTAGAATATGAATGGTTGTTGTTAGATAAACAACAATTGTTAAGTAATTTTGGTTGAAAATGTCAAATAGGGATTTATTTGTAAAATATGAAAATTATATGGTGAAATATGTGAAATAATGAAATCTGTGGGCTACTATGAGCATAGATGAAATTCGGCTAGCATGGGTGTGGACTCAATTGCATGACTTTGCATTTTTATGAGCTAGGGACTAAATTGTAAAGATGTTAAAATATAAGGGGTAAAAGTGTAAAATTTCCATAATATGAATTTTGGATTAAATTGAATATAATGTATTTTGAATGAGTTAAATTTGATTATATAAATCAAGAAAACCAACATACGAATCTAGATCGGGGAGGAAAATAAAGTATTGGATTAGTCGATCCGATTCCGTCGTTTTTGTGATCGAGGTAAGTTCGTATGTTAATAAACATTAATGTAATTGTGCTTTAAGTGCTTTATAATTGCATTATTGATGAATACAACTTTACAAAAATATTCGATGAAGATTTGGCGACGTGTGAAATCCCAGTTGAAACTTAAGAATAGATAGGATACAAATGACATGTCATTAGGGGTTATTGTGTTTTGGGTGCTGGTCCATACGTTCTACCGGTGGTTGAGTTTTTTGGCATGTGTTGTGGTTACTCGTCAGCTTGTGTGAGCAGCACCGTGTAGTTACGTCTTGACCGGCTTGTGTGAACAGACCCAGTGATAGCTCGAGAGTGAGCATTTATACGAGATATGAAATAGAGATGGTTTAACCATGTATTGGCACTTAGTGTGCGAAATTCCTGAGTATCCGATAGTATTCCAAATTTTTTAACGAGTATATTGATGTATGAAAGAATGAGAGATTGATATGTATCATTACAAGTATGTATATGAATCATATAAGCATTGAATCTATGAAAATGGTGAATTTTTATGTCTAACCTTATGGATGAATATGTGTTAGGTTTGTGGATTAAGTTGAGTTGCATTATACCATGTTTAAATACTTAAATTATGATTAAATGGTAAGTTGTACTTATTAGCCAGACGAGCTTACTAAGCTTAATAGTTTACTTTATTTACTTTTCCGTGTTTTATAGTGATTTCGAAGCTTTCTCGGATTGGGAGTTGTCGGAGATTGCACCACACTATCCAGCATTTGTTTTGGTACTTTTGAACTTGTGTTCTTGGTTATATGGCATGTATAGGTGTTGTGGTTAATATGGCCTATATGTTTGTAATGTTGATAGCTAATTGATTTGGCTTGTAAATGATAAATGTTTTTGGTTATGTGTGTGATTTGGCTTATTTTGGTAAACTTGGTTATGTAAATATGTGTAAATGGCCCTTTGATATGTGGTTCACAATTGCTATGTGAATGACTTGTTGAGGTTTGGTATTAAAGGTAGAAAATAGTTGAATTTGAGAATGTATTAGCATGTTAAATATTAGGCAAGATAATGCATATATGGAATTGATCATTTATGTAATTTTTATATGTGAAATTAGTATGAATTTGAATGGCCATTTTGGGATGCTTATGAGCATTTTGATTGTTGGTATTGATAGTAAATGATTTTGGCTTGAAATTGGTTGGTTATAAATGTCTATTTATGCATTGGTTGTATGTGCATTGTTGAACCTAGGTTGACAACATTTAGGGTAAGAAATATAGCTTAAAAAATAGCCTATTTTTGTCCACACGGGTAGAGACACGGGAGTGTGTCTTAGCCGTGTGTCACACATGGCTAGGTGATACGGCCGTGTGTCCCTTAGTACTTATTTAGAAACCAAGTCAGTAGCTCCACAAGGCCCAGTACACGGACGTGTAACTTGGCCGTGTGGCATAAATCAATATACCCTTCAATTTTCACGCAATCTACCACACAGCCTAGCACACGGGCTAGTCACACGGGCATGTGGTTGGTCGTGTGACCCAAGTCAGAGAGTTACATGGGGTTGGACACGGGCTGAGAAACGGCCATGTGATCCTATTTCAGATGTCTACACAGCTTGTGACACGGTTATGTCTCTTGGCCCACACGGCATGGCCACACGGACGTATGTCCCCTGCACTTTAAAAATTTTTTATCTTTTTCCAAAATTTTCCTGAGTTTTCAGTTTAGTCTCGAAACACGTCTAATACTTGTTTTAGGCCTCGAGGGCTCGTATTAGGGACTCTATGATTTTATTTGAATGATGTTTGTTTGGATATGAGAATTATATGATTGTTTAATTGATAAGTCTGGTAATGCTCTGAAACCCTATTTTAGCGACGGATATGGGTTAGAGGTGTTAAATTTATTGGTATCAGAGCTACAGTTTAGTCGATTCTCAAACTAATGTAGCGTGTGTGTCTAGCTATACATGCCATATATAACCTGTGATAGTGTGATATCTCCTGACAGTTTTAAATCATGTTTTCATATAGCAATAGATCCTAATCGAGCAGTTGCTGATGATGTAGAAAGTATGTGCCAGCCTCTATTCATGGAGTAGCGCTGTCTGAATCGAGACCTATATTTGAGTGTCAGTGAGGAGAGGCCAAGGAAACCTTTTTCCAAATGATGAACGAATGGTTCACTGAGTTTTTCTGAACGAATCCGGCTGCTCAGCAACCTCTACCCCCACCTATTCCCCAACCAATTCCCATAGCTCCTCAAGGTTTGGAACATTTGCGTATGAGTAAGCCACTTGTTGAAAAAATTTAGAAGTATAGGGCTGAAGAGTTTAGAGCTACAGTTGATGATGATCCTGAGAGAGCTGAGCTTTGGCTTGAGAATACGATATGGGTATTTGATAAGCTGTCTTGTATGCTAGCAGGATGTGTTAAATGTGCTGTATCACTTCTTAGAGATACTACATATCAGTGGTGGAACACTTTGATATTTGTGGTACCGAGAGAATGAGTCACGTTTGAATTCTTTCAGACTGAGTTCAGAAAGAAATACATAAGCCAACGGTTTATTGATCAAAAGCGCAAAGAATTTCCAGAGTTGAAATAGGATCATATGAATGTGATCAAGTACGAAAGAGAATTTGTAAGATTAAGTATGCTCGAGAGTGTGTTTCTACTGAAGAAATTATGTGTAAATGGAAGACGGGTTGAATGAAGACATTAAACTTCTAGTCGGAATTCTGTAATTAAAAGAATTTTTTGTTTTAGTCGGTAGAGCTTGCAAAGTGGAGGAGCTTAGCAAAGGAAAGAGAAAAGTTGATTTTGAGGCTAGAGATTCAAAAAAGAGGTTAATGAGTAAACCCTATCATTCTTCTTCAAAGATATCAAGGGATTCGTATAACCATTCGACTACTTCAATGGGGTATTCCAACAAAAATCGTGGGAAGAAACACACGAGTCCAAAAGCTCAAGCTACTTCAATATTGAGTGTTGGTAATGTTAAAACCAACAAACCTGAGTGTTAACAGTGTGGAAGACGACATTTTGGATACTGTTGGATGAATACTAAATCTTGTTTTAGATGTGGCTCACAAGATCATTTTATTCAGGATTGTCCTGAGTTACTTGAGAAAGATAAATTTCTGAACACAAGGCCGAGTAATACAGCTGCCAAAAGGAGACCACCTAGAAATACTAGAAATGTGACTAGTAGAAAAGGTGTGACAAAGGACACTACTGTGAGATCTGAGGCTCGAGCGCCAACTAGAGCCTATACTATTCGTGCTCGCGAGGATGCGTCATCACCAGATGTTATTACCTATACATTTTCTCTTTATGACACTGATGTAACTGTTTTGATTGATCCTGGATCGACTCATTCATATTTCTGTATAAATTTAGTGTCTAGTAAGAGTTTACCTGTTGCATCAACTGAATTTGTGATTTAAGTATCGAACCCCTTAGGCCAGTATGTTCTAGTTGATAAAGTTTGCATGAATTGTCCTTTGATGACTCGGTGTTACTGTTTTCTGGCTGATTTGATGCTTTTACCGTTTGAAGAATTTGATGTGATCTTGGGTATGGATTAGTTGACTCTGCATGATGCTGTTGTAAACTGGAGATAAAAGACTATTGAGTTGAAATGCCTTAATAGTGAAATTATTGGCATTGAAACTGATTATTCGAGTGGGTTGCCTATTGTGATATCGACGATGCTAGCTCAGAAATATGTGAGAAAGGGTTGCAATGATTACCTTGCGTATGTCCTTGATACGAAAGTGTCTGAATCGAAGAATGAATCAGTACTAGTGATTTGTGAATATCCAAATGTGTTTCTAGAAGAGTTACCTAGGTTGCCACCGATTAGAGAAGTCGAGTTTGCTATTGAATTAGTACTGGGAACATAACCGATATCAATAGCTCCATATAGAATGGCTCCTACAGAGTTAAAAGAGTTGAAAGCTCAGTTGCAAGAGTTAATAGATAAAGGTTTTGCACGACCTAGTTTTTTGCCCTGGGGTGCACCAGTTCTGTTCGTAAAGAAGAAAGATGGATCAATGAGATTATGTATAGACTATCATCAGCTTAAAAAGGTTACGATTAAGAATAAGTATCCTTTACCGATAATTGATTATTTGTTTGATCAGTTGAAAGGAGCAACAATATTTTCAAAAATTACTCTGAGATCTGGTTATTATCAGTTGCGGGTTAAAGATTTGGATGTGCTGAAAATTGCGTTCAGAACCAGGTACGAAAATTATGAATTTCTTGTTATGCCGTTCGGGTTAACTAACACTTCTGTAGTATTTATGGATTTGATGAATAGAGTCTTTAGACCGTATTTGGACAGATTTGTAGTTGTACTCATTGATGACATTCTGATTTATTCTTGAGACGAATCTGAGCAAGCTGAGCATTTAAAGATTATGTTACAAACATTGAGAGATAAGAAACTGTTTGCTAAATTCAGCAAATGCAAGTATTGGCTTCGAGAAGTTGGATTTTTGGGACACATTGTTTCGGCAGAAGGCATCTGAGTTGATCTGAACAAGATTTCAGTTGTTGTTGACTGGAAACCACCAAGAAACGTATCTGAGGTCAAAAGTTTTTTGGGATTAGTTGGCTATTATTGGCATTTTGTAAAAGGGTTCTCAATGATTGTTATACCGATGACTTGATTGTTACAAAAAGATGTAAAGTTTGAGTGGTTTGAGAAATGTCAATAGAGTTTTGATAAGTTGAAAGCACTGTTAACCGAATCACCAGTTTTAGTTCAGCCTGAGTCGGGTAAAGAATTTTTGGTTTCCAGTGATGCGTCATTGAACGGTTTGGGATGTGTTTTAATGCAAGAAGGAAAAGTGATAGCTACACTTCCAGACAGTTAAAATTGCATGAAAAGAATTATTCGACACACGAATTAAAGTTGGCTGCTATTGTTTTCACATTAAAAATTTGGCGAAATCATTTGTTTGGTGAAAAATGTCATACTTTTAGCGACCACAAGAGTTTCAAGTATGTAATGTCTCAAAAAGATTTGAATTTGCGACAACGAAGATGGCTCAAACTATTAAAAGACTATGAGTTAGTGATTGATTATTATTTGGGGAAAGCGAATGTAGTCGCGGATGCTTTGAGTAGGAAATCTTTGTTTGCTTTGCGGACGATGAATACACAGTTAAACTTGTCTGATGATCGTTCGATTTTAACAAGCTACACCAGTATTTCTTCAGTAAATTTGCGAAGCTCAGAAATATGATAATGAATTACAAGCTAAAAGAATACAATGCAAGTCGACTACTGATTCAGAGTATCAGATTGGATCTGATGATTGTCTGCTGTTCCGAGGTAGAGTTTGTGTACCGAGGAATTTCGAGCTTATTCAGAAAATTTTACATGAAACACACAATGGTTGCTTATCTGTTCATCCGGGGAGTACTAAGATGTACAGTAATCTCAAACAGATGTACTGGTGGTCGGGCATGAAACGTGACATTTCAGAATTTGTGTCGGGATGCTCGGTTTGTCAATAAGTTAAAGTCGAACATCAAGTGCCTTCAAGATTGTTACAGCCAGTAATGATACCTGAGTGGAAATGTCATAGAGTTACGATGGAATTCATATCGGGGTTACCCCTATCTCTAAAAAAGAAAGATGATATTTGGGTGATTGTTGATCGTTTAATGAAATCTGCATATTTCATTCTGGTACGTACCAACTTTTCACTTGATAGATTAGCTGAATTGTACATCTCTGAGATTGTTAGAATGCACGGGGTGCCAGTCTTCATTATTTCGAATAGAGATCCGCGGTTTACGTCACGATTTTGAAAGAAATTGCAAGAAGCTTTGGGTACACGATTGCATTTTAGTATTGCATTTCATCCTCAAACTGATGGTCAGCCTGAGAGAGTAATTCAGATTCTCGAAGATATGCTTCGTTGTTGTGTTTTAGAGTTTGAGGGCAACTGGGAAAAATATTTACCGTTGGTTGAATTTGCGTATAACAATAGTTTTCAATTGAGTATAAAGATGGCACCGTACGAAGTTTTATATGGTCATAAATGTCAAACTTTGTTGTACTGGACCGAGCTTAGTGAGAAAAAGATTCACGGGGTTGATTTGATCAGAGAGACCGAAGAGAAAGTGAAAGTAATTCGCGATAGTTTGAAAGCAGCCTCAGATCGATAGAAATCGTATGCGGATTTGAAACGTAAAGATATTGAATTTCAAATTAGCAATAGAGTGTTTTTGAAAGTATCACCATGGAAGAAGATTCTTAGATTTGGTCGCAAAAGAAAATTGAATCCGCGATTTATCGGGCCGTATGAGAATATCGAGAGAATAGGACAAGTGGCATATCGGCTACCTTTACCGTCAGAACTAGAAAAGATCCATAAAGTGTTTCATGTATCAATGTTACGACGGTACCGATCAGACCCATCGCACATAATTTCTCCAACAGAAGTTGAAATTCAGCCTGACATGTCGTATAATGAAGAATCCATCAAAATTTTAGCCCGAGAGATTAAAGAGTTAAGAAACAAAAGCATAGCTTTAGTGAAGATTCTTTGGCAACGTCATGGTGTTGAAGAGGCTACGTGGGAACCCGAGGAAGCATTGAGAAAATAGTATCCGAACCTATTTTCTGGTAAGATTTCGGAGACGGAAATTCCTAAGAGGGGAGAGTTGTAACAGCCTATTTTTAGTCAAATCGAAACAGTAGTTTTGGGACCACAAATCTGAGGATGAAATATTTATTTTATTATTATTTTAGTGTCTACAACATGTTAATTGAGTCATATGAAAAATTCGTTAAGAAATTTAATCGTTTGCATGCTTAATTCGATAAAATGACTAAATTATGTAAAATACAAAACTGGAGTTCTATGAGCTAAAGGGATTTAATAGCTATGAAATTAAATGATTGGAGGGTTTATGTTGTAATTATACCATTAATAGCTTGAGTGGACAAATATGGACACTTTATTAAATGAATTAAAAGTTAATAATAAAGGTTATATAAGTAATTTAGTACATAAAATCTAAATTAAGTAAAACAAAATCAATTTTTTCCCCATTCATCTTCTTCGACTGAAATTTAGGGCAATAATAACAATTAAAAAGCTCCAAGCATTCGGCCATCTCTCATTGCTTGCATGTGAGTATTTTTTCTCCTGTTTTTAATGATTTCTATGTTTTTGGAGTCGTTGTAGTTTAATCTAGCTAGCCCAGGGACTAATTTGCAAAATTGTTAAAAGTTAGGGGTTTCATCATTTTTGAATGTGTATGTATTATGAAGTTTAATGGTAGAATATGAATGGTTGTTGTTAGATAAACATTTGTAAGTGATTTTGGTTGAAAATGTCAAATAGTGATTTATTTGTAAAATGTGAAAATTATATGGTGAAATGTGTGAAATAATGAAATGTATGGGCTGCTATGAGCATAGATGAAATTTAGCTAGCATGGGTGTGGACTCAATGGCATGAATTTGCATTTTTATGTGCTAGGGACTAAATTGTAAAGATGTTAAAATATAAGAGGTAAAATTGTAAAATTTCCATAATATGAATTTTGGATTAAATTGAATAGAATGTATTTTGAATGAGTTAAATTTGATTATATAAATCAAGAAAAGCAACGTACAGATCTAGATCGAGGGGAAAATAAAGTATTGGATTAGTCGATCCTATTCCATCGTTTTTGTGATCGAGGTAAGTTCGTATGTTAATAAGTATTCATGTAATTGTGCTTTAAATGCTTTATAATTGCATTATTAATGAATACGACTTTACGAAAATGTTCGACGAAGATTTGGCGACGTGTGAAATCCCAGTTGAACCTTAGGAATAGATAGGATACAAATGACATTGCATTAGGGGTTATTATGTTTTGGGTGCTAGTCCATACGTTCTACCGGTGGCTGAGTTTTTCGGCATGTGTTGCGGTTACTTGTCAGCTTGTGTGAGCAGCACCGTGTAGCTACGTCTTGACCGTCAGCTTGTGGGAGCAGACCTAGTGATAGCTCGAGAGTGATCAGTTATACTAGATATGAAATAGAGATGGTTTTGACCATGTATTGGCACTTAGTGTGAGAGATTCTCGAGTATCTGATAGTATTCCAAATGGTTTAACGGGTATATTGATGTATGAAAGAATGAGAGATTGATACGTATCATTACAGGTATGTATATGAATCATATAAGCATTGAATCCATGAAAATGGTGAATTTTTATGTCTAACCTTATGGATAAATATGTGTTACGTTTTTGGATTAAGTTGAGTTGCATTATGCCATGTTTAAATGCTTAAATTATAATTAAATGGTAAGTTATACTTATTAGCCATACGAGCTTACTAAGCTTAAAAGCTTACTCTGTTTACTTTTTCGTGTTTTATAGTGATTTCGAAGCTTGCTCGGATTGGGAGTTGTCGGAGATCGCATCACACTATCCAGCAGTTGTTTTGGTACTTTTGAACTTGTGTTCTTGGTTGTATGGCATGTATAGGTGTTGTGGTTAATATGGCCTATATACTTGTAATGTTGATAGCCAATTGATTTGGCTTGTAAATGATATATGTTTTTGGTTATGTGTGTGATTTGGCTTATTTTGGTAAACTTGGTTATGTAAATATATGTAAATGGCCCTTTGATATGTGGTTCATAATTGCTATGTGAATGTCTTGTTGAGATTTGGTATTGAAGGTAGCAAATGATTGAATTTGAGAATGTATTAACATGTTAAATATTAGGCAAGATAATGCATATATGGAATTGATCATTTATGTGGTTTTTGGATGTGAAATTGGTATGAATTTGAATGGCTATTTGGGATGCTTATGAGCATTTTGATTGTTGGTATTGGTAGTATATGATTTTGGCTTGAAATTGGTTGGTTATAAATGCCTATTTATGCATTCATTGTATGTGCATTGTTAAACCTAGGTTGACAACATTTTGGGTGAGAAATGTGGCTTGAAACATAACCTATTTTTGTCCATACGGGGGCTAGGTGACACGGCCGTATGTCCCTTGGTACTTATTTAAAAACCAATTCAGTAGCTCTATACGATCCAACACACGGGTGTGTGACTTGGTCGTGTGGCATAAGTCAGTATACCCTTCAGTTTTCATACGGTCTAGCACACGGCCTGGCACACGGGCTGGTCACAGGGGCGTGTGGTTGGCTGTGTGGCCCAAGTTAGAAAGTTACGCAGGGTCAGACACGGGCTAGGACACGGCCATGTGATCCCATTTCGAATGTCTACACGGCCTGTGACACGAGTGTGTCTCTTGGCCATGTGAGACACACGGCATGGCCACACGGGCATGTGTCCCCTGCACATAAAATTTTTTTATGTTTTTCCAAAATTTTCCTGAGCTCTCGATTTAGTCCCGAACCACGTCTAATGCTTGTTTTAGGCCTCGAGGGCTCGTATTAGGGACTTTATGATTTTATTTGAATGATGTCTATTTGGATATGAGAATTGTATGATTGTTTAATTGATAAGTTTGTTAATGCTCTGAAACCCTATTCCGACGACGAATACGGGTTAGGTGTGTTACAATTTTAGTACGTGACGTGGCTCTCTTGGATGGAATCTGGAATATATAGCGGTTATCTTCAATTTTCCCCAGAGGAATTTTAACACATATTCTTGCACATAAAGCGTCTACTTGTGGTGTTGGTTTGGACTTTGTTTCCTAGAAATGGTCATTGGCAAGGAAATTCTCTGTCGTGGTGTCATACAAACATCTTTTTATTGCGAACGATTCAGGACCTTTTAGGAGCGACAAGCTAATATGGAAGATTGCGGCCTCTCAACGAGTGAGGATGTTTTTGTTGTTGCTTATTTGCGTCCGGCTACTGACAAACGAGGAGCATGATAGATGAGGTATGATTCAATTTCCATTTTGAGAGCAATGTGGTGCCATTTTGGAATATACATTGCATGTTGTTAGGGACTTCTCTTTTGCACAATCAATTTGGAAAGCAGTTGTCCCTATGAAATATTGGAGATGTTATTTCAATTTCCCTCTTGAAAAATGGATCATGTTGAACTTAAAGAATGAAGGTAATTGTGTGTATGGTAGTGGACAATAGGAGTTTTTTTTTTTTTTAGATTGTTTGTTGGTTCGTTTGGAAAAGCAAAAATGTTGCCATCTTTAATCGGGCAAACATGAACTACAGAAATATTATTTCCTAAGCTATTGCATGGACTGAATCATTACAAATAGGAGGGGCAATTGAAAGATGGGCGTGCAAATCTATGACGATGAATAGTTGGTAAAATACGACCTTTGGATGGATCAAAATTAATATTGATGGATCGTTATCAAGGAGCGGTTTAAAAGCAGCAATTGGCGGTGTGGCGAGGGGACCAAGTGGTGGCTAGTTGTTTGGTTTCAAGATGGCAGTAGGTATAACATATATTTTCCAAATTGAAGCCAAAACAATTCTTGAAGGGCTGAGACTAGCCTGGGATAAAGGTTTTAGACAAGTCAAATTGGAAAGTGACAATGCTTTGCTTATTAAGGTTCTTCAAATCAGACTTGTAGCGATTAGCAATGTTATTGAAATTCAGATGATTAACGACTTGTATTCCAAAGATTGGAAAGTAAATTTTAGGAGCATTTGTAGAACTAATAACAAAGTGGTGGATCGCCTAGCAAAGACAATTAGTGATAATATCGATCATTTAGTGGTCTTCAAAGATCCGCCATGCGAGATCAATATTTTTCTAGAAGAGAATATCCGTTTGAATATTCTTGTGGAGTCAAATAGAAATTAATTTCTCTAACTTTTAGGCTTGGCCTATTTTTCTTTCTACAAAAAAATAATAATAGCATTAAAGATTTTAAATTTTTTAGTAAAAAAATTTAAAAGAATGGATTTAATAAACTCTTTAGATATTAGATTGGCACATGACAGCAATATATTCAACCAAATGTCATTGAAAGAATTATGTCAATAAACTGAAATTATTTTTTATTAAACACCTAGCTATAAATAATATATACTAGTTTAGTACATTGTTTATATAATTTTTTATAAAAATTGTAAAATTATAAATAAAACTTATGCTTTAAATATGAAATTTAAAAGATAAAATTGTGATAACATATAGATTTGTAATAAATAATTCACAATCTTATAAACAAGGTCGAAGTTAGAAAAAAAATTTAGGAGTTAAAATTGAATTTTATTTTTATAGTTTATATTTTTATAATTTTTAAAGGTTTAAATCAAATTTTATCATTTTTAAAAGGCCAAACTATAATTTTACCATTACAAATTTTAAATTTTAATTTTTTTAAAATGTCTAAATAGATAATTTTTCATTTTAGAGGTATCGGGCCCTTGACAGACCCGTAAATATGCCACCGATTATAATATGTAATAATATAAAGATTTGTAATAAAATATATAAATTCAAAAGTGAGCGAATATAAATTGTCAAATTATATAACTGTTTGAGAGAATTATAATAAAATAATTAGAAAAGTATGATAATAGGAAGTAATATTCAAAATTCGAGTAGAGTTAACAAATAATAAAATAAAATAAAACAAATTCTTTCTCAAAAATATCTTCTATATATTTTACTAAAAATTAATTCAAAATATGGTAAAAACAATTAAATAAGAAAAATTAGTTATGATTTGATAAAATTGTAAAAATATATATTTTTTTGTAAAATTTTAAATGATATTTACAAATCTTAGCCATTAAATTAAAAATATTTTGTAAATTCTAAAATTACAGTAAATTTGTTTAATAATTAAATAAAGGCTTTAAAAAGTATTTTATAAAATATGTGTTTGTGAAAAACAATTTTTAAACCATAATTTAAAAACTTTATTATTCATTTAATTTGAATTTTTCTATTATTAAACAGTATTATCAATAAAAATTTGAACATTTTTTTCATAAGGGAATCTTAAAATATATTTTAATATAAATATTTTATTTAAAATTTTTAAATATATTTTAATACAAATATATTTTTATCTAAAATTTTCAATGTAGGAGAATTTGAGTTCGAGCGTGTTGAAGCGCTTATCTTCTTATTTAAGAGTTGGTAAAAATTATAGGTAAATCTAAGCTTTATATAAAAAACAGTTTTAATAAGTTTTTTAGAAAATATTTTTAGTTTAACTTTTAACTATTTTAATTTTTTCTAAAATGTAGTCCACTTTAATAATTAAGAACTATTTTTTACAACTTTTTCATAACAAAAATTAGTATAAAATTTTGTTACAAACAATTATTAATAAAGCCAACATATTTCGTTCAAAAAAATAAAGTCAACTTATTATTTCAAAAATGTTATTATTGATAATTGTGATGATATTATGAGGAAAGTAGTTCCTTTTTATTGATAATTGTTATGATATTATTAAGAAAGTAGTGACTTTTGTATTATGAGATATATAATTTTTTAATGAAATAAAATAAAATCATTGTTTGAAAAATCCCTTATTTTTTAAAAAAAATATTAAGGACTAGCACAGTAAATTTAAGTTACAATTTCTTATGTATAAAAGAATGTTACCTTTCACTATCTTTGCAGATACTAAAAACGGCGCCAGAAAAAGAAATTTGATTCTAGATTCCGGCACCAGAAATAAGATAATGGGCCGGAAATAGGCTAACCAACTTAAACACTTTATCACGGAGTTGACTGATCTATTTGACAAAACAAAGAATCCATTTTTCAACCATATATACATAGATTAAGCATGTCTGTTTCAAAGATACAAATTCCTCTAGGTGACGAGAGTTTATGAGCTTATGAACATGGCTGTGATATAGACAGGATGATTTATCAGAGAAAGGAAAAGGGCCAAAAAGAGCCAGTTATCCTCTACAACCAACAAATATACAAGCCAAAACCAGAAGGATGAAGACGACAAGATGTCATTTTGTTTTTATTTATTAAATATTTGCATCATTCTTCAACATGTCAGCATAGAAAAACTTTGGGATTACCTCCTCAGACGCACTTACCTTAAATATTCCTCTGGCTATCCCTAGGTAATGAACCCCAAAAGAAAACATGGAAAGAATCATTAAACGCGCTTTCTTCGTCATCTTCACCATCTCTTTCTTGTTCTTCTTCTCCTCTTTCATCCAAGAACAACTCTTTTTTGTTCGCGAAACTTCTCATCCTACTTACAGAGCCACAGTTTACCATACATTCGATTTCATCATTCACTATGGCTTTCCTGCACCAGGAGCTGTTATACGAACTGTTATACAAGCTTTTATTGCTTGGAAAGCTTATAAACTTCCATGGCCATTCAATGTTCTATTGATTGCTGTCGACCACTTCTATTTATCAACCAAAACAGACCCTTTCTATAAGGAAAGCGTTTGCTCAAAGCTCTTATTGATTCCTTACCAAGTAAGTTATGCTGACATCTTTGCTTTCATAGCTCGTTTTTGCCTTGTTACATGGCTATTAATTATTTAGAAATATGCTATTTATGGTATTCCTTTGGGATAGAGTTACGAGATATTTTGATTTCAACAGACCAATTGGAAACACAAGTTTACTAGGCTCAATCTTGGTTTCCACTTTCGGTTATCCAACGTATTCTGGATTTTTTATTTTTATTTGGGGGAGGGGGGGGGGGAGGTTGTCATTGTATATGGAATTAAGGTCATAAATAAAATTATGTTTGCTGAATATGTATTGTCATCGAATGAAGAAACAAAGTAATAGCTTTGAACTTATGATATTTTATCTTCCAATCAACTAAAAAGAATGTTGATTTTTAGTTTTCATAATCAAATATGATTTCACAAACTTTATTATTATTTAGATCAATCGGACAAAATAATCAACCCAAGGTTCTTTAATTCTAGACTTAAGAAATAATTAAAATTGACAGGCGGGACTAACAAAGAATTGTATTTACATCTTAATAGAAAACAAATCAAGTATGCTGATTATAGGAACCATCTTTTTCTGTATTATTATTATTCTTTAAAGTTTTAAAAAAATCTAATCAATCATCCTAGTTTTTAGCCTTCTCTGATTGGATGTATACCGTAAAGAATCTTCATAAACCTGAAAATTAATTTTGTTCTGCCAAAATTTAATCTGATAATCGAGTTTACCCAGTCGTCCTTGATGTGATTCGTAAGTGACAGAAGCAAGCTTTTTTGCATTGGGTACATTGATTAACTAGAGACGACCTTTTCGACATCATATGGCATTTTCTACTTTGACAATCAACTTGGAATCTCTATCAAAGTGTGAAAATGGGATTAGGTTAACAGATGCGTATGAAAGACAAACCTAAGGGTTTTTCAAAATATTTTCAAGGAATACCAAGTACCAACCGTACAGCCTAGTTCCAATGGAACTTGGATGAGTAATGATAACAAGTATATGTTCGAACATGTGTGTAGTCAATTTTTTTATATGTTTAGAAGACCAGACCTCATATGGAAAGGCCAGGTGGGAGGCTAAATCGTAGAGCTTGGTAGGCTTGTGAGGGGCTGAAATACCTACAATTGCAGTTTTCTTTTAGTAGTATAGCTGCGAGGCTTAACAGATTGGGTAGAATGTGGCTGTTAGCTACATCAGCGCACAAATTCCTTCATTGTTATTGCCGCCCTGGGTTCGATGATCAACATTTCAGTTTTGATTTTTTATCTTCTGCCATCCCGGACCTGGTCTTCAGGACCCAACACAATCTTATTATTTTTATACGTATTTCCCTCAACAGATGCAAAAGGTGTGGATACATCCTATCCACATACAAAAGCTTACATCTTCCACGCATTACCACTTTGGCTGCAGGAGGGGAATGGTTAAGTGAAACTCTTGCCATCGGGATGTTTACCCAAGAGCCGTAGTCTTGCCTAACCATAGCCTTTCGAAAGGTATATTGCTTTATGTTCTACTTCTTATTCACTTTGCCTACACGCATACAGAGGTTTGAACCCATTCAAAGAAAGTAAAATAGAATGAATAATAATGGGTCGTTGGCTACGTTTGCAAAGATCTTAGCAGGAATGACCAAATTAAACATGATGACCTATGATCAAATTTAAGATACCAAGTACAACATCTTGGTTCATCTAAAAAAACTAAGAAAGATATACCAGAGCTATAGCATCACTAGTAAAATGTAAAAATCAACATTAAAAATTTTCCTTTCAATGAAAATTCAGGATGTTGCTGATTTCAAAGACGATAAAAGGTTTTACTAAAACCATGATCTGAGGGACATCCCAATCCTCCAATCTCTAAATAACAGCCTTTTATTGAGAGGTTCTTTTCACTAACATACTATTAATGCTATTTTCAAATAAGGAATTTACAAACTATTATTCTTCGTTCTACTGCCTATCCCCATTCTGAGCCATATCTATTTCTTCCCTAGAAAGTTGTATGATTCATGTGTAATATGGTGATCAATTTATTTTAACTTCCAGGGGTATAAGGAAGCAACAATGAAGTCGAGGGGTCACTACCAGATTCTCTTATTTCACTTCCTGGACTTAACTCCATTATAAGTTGTTTTTTACACAAGGTTCTATATTGTGCTGCCAAACTAGCTATTATCTGTTTCATATTATGAAGATAAAGGCTAGTAACTCAATTATCATGATATTTCTTCCCCAGATGCTAAGGATGCAATCCTCAACTTGAAAATGATCTCCCATCTTGCTTGAAGAGCTTGAGACTAGCCATCAAGAACGAAACTAAAATACAATTTATGACTTCGGAAAACAATGGAGGGATTTAAAAGAATCTGTACCGACATTTTGCAGTGTGTGTGTTCTGGAACTCAAGTGATATTGCTGCGTATGGATCTACTGTAGCTATTGCTGCTATTGGAAACATTCTGGTTTGCCTTTACAGACAAAAACTAATGACTAGTAGAAAACGTAATGGAAACAATTCTCAAGGCAAAGAGCAATCCATTGACATGAATTTAATATCAACTAACTACATTCTGAGTTTTGTATAAAGGTTAGAAGTATTTTTCTAGCGTGTATAATGTTCTGACAAAGTGGATTGATTTACCTTACCTACTTGAAAATGCGGATACGGTGTTGCCCACAACTAGCACAGAAGTCTATGAATCCAGGATACCTCAACTCAAGAATTTGAGAAAGTGGTAAAATGTCTTTATTCACAAGTCGTCATCTTAGAATCCACCATTTATGGCCACAAGCAATATGTGTTAAAGCATATGCAAATTGATAACTAATTCAATCTATCTATAGCTAAACCACCGTATCTTGATTATGGAACAGTTCAGCAACTGATGACTTACCATGGTATGGAACTGACATTGCACTATGAATCCAGACTGATTGACTGAACACTCAACTGCGGGGGATATTAAAGCAATTGCCAACATAACATGTTTAAATTGACATCAATTAACATACAAGAGACCTTTTGAACATCTAAAACTTATAACCATTTTAAAGATGAATGAGCTGATGGCTAAAGGAGCCAAAAGAAGCCATTTTAGTTATTCATTTAATACCTTTAAGCAGACTAACTAGCAAGTCAGGCAAGAATTAAAGTTTGAGCAAAATAGATCCAAATTCAGATTAAGAAGATTTTACTTTTAAACACAACCATGCAGCTAATTGACAACTGTTTTTTTCTAAGCAGCTGAAATATTGAAACAAGATTGACAAAAAAATATACAATCAAGGAAAGGATGAATGAAAGAAAAATTCAACAGCAAGATTCTAATGTCTTACAAATATGACAGATTCGAAGGAAACGAAGAGCAAAAGTTCACTAATCGCCAAGGTTACTATATAGACAAAAAGAAAAAGAAGAAAACTTTGTTTTCCTACAACGTCGAAAACTAGGAGAGGAACAAAATCACGACAAAGATATGGAAACAAATACAACTTTTAAATATGAATCACGTATTGAAAAGAGAAGGGTTAGCGGAAGCAGTTCCAACTTGAACTTCAAGAAGCTCCAAACGACGTTCCAGGGTGTCCAGTTTCTCGTTCAAGGATGCTAATTTGCTCTTCGTTGTAGCCTCTAGAAGCAACCAAAAAAAAATTAATAATTTTAAAAAGAAAATATAAAATTGAGCTTGAAAATGAAAAAGAATTACCGAATTGGAGAAGAAATTCAAAGAGGCGACGAACATTGAGGGAAATGTGAGAGATGAATTCGCGATTCTCCCAATCGGCTTGGACGGCTATCCCTACGTTAACGGCGTTCGTTATCCCTCCTGCTCTTGCCATTTCTTCCCCTTTTTTCAGAGATGCCGATTTTTACAGATCTTCTTCACCTCGCCTATTTCTGGCTTTTTCTTTTAAATTTCTTTTAAGAAAAATAATAATAAAATTGGTACGGGTTGGTGGATGGGTTGGTTTGGGTTAAATGTGGTTTTATAATTGGCCATTTCACACTCGGAATTTATTCGCTTTTGTTTTGGAAAAAGAAAAATTAAGCTATTAAATTGTGAAGATGTAAGAGCCAATATATTCATCAAAATAGGTTTAAATATAAAATTCATACTTCAACTTATTCACTTCTCTTATATTGATATTTAAAGGTTTTTTAAGGTTAGTGTCTGAATTTTTTTCAAAAACTAAATCGATATTTTTTATAACGTCATTAAGTTAAAGATAAATGGCAAAATAGAATTGTGACACATAACATTAATGACATTTATGGCAAGTTAATTTTGTACTTTTAATGTATCTATTTTTGGCTAATTTTTTAATAGAATATTATTGAACTTATGAATTCTTACTTAAATCTTACCAAGAATGAAATTGGAGTGCCAAAATTCAAAATCAAGCAAAACGGACTAAATCGGAACAAAAAACAAGAAAAGTGATTGAATTAGAAAAATTGCAGACTTAGTAGCTAATTAAATCATATTTTTGAAATTATCAAATTCTATAAATAGGGAAAATCTAATTTTAGTTGGCATAAGGCATCATGCTAATTTTAGTTGGTTGATTCATGCTGAATATAGCACTTGAAAAATGTAGAAATATTTGTATTAGTGGCTAGGAAAGATACACTTGAATTTACACTTGAATGAAATTAAATACAATTGTTTTCTTTTATTTCATCCAACCTCTATAGCTTTTGGGCTTACTGCCAATTTTTTTTTTTCTTTTGGTTCAATTCTTTTGTAAGCCCCTTTTCTTTTTCACCTGTCATCATTATATTCAAATTCACTTTTAAACCCCAATTGAGTATGATTAATTTCATACTCAACTAAAAATTTGGTCACTATTCCTATCGAGAACCGTGAGATATGAACACATACTAAAACCTTTCAAATACGTTATTTATTATCTCTCCGGTATATGGGATAGTTACAATTGTCCCTTAAAGTTAATTCAATTTCAATTCAAAAATCGCGCGTTGACTTGGAGTTGTTTGGCATAAAATTGGAAAAACGAGCCAGTCGTCGAGTTCCCGTGAACAAATTGGCTTGTCCAGGTAGGTAAGGGTTTGTTGGACCTCCGTCAAGGGAGATAGTAATCGGACTTAAACGACCTATACAGTTGAGACCGTTAATTCGAATTGGGCTTTTCTAGATTGCAAGGCTGCCGAGATCTTAAATTACAGACGCGTGTTACGTGATTAGATAATTGGTAAGGGTTGGTTTGTAGGTTACATCGAAACCAACTACACAAGAAAAAGTTTGCGGTTAAGGCATCTTTGATCGTTATAACCAACTTATCATATGGATAGAAAAATCTACTTTCAAGGATCAATTTGATTTAGGAGCGTACCGAAGCTTAGGCTAAGCATTAATATATTTGATTCACCAATTTAATTTAATTTCCTTAAATTTTTTTTGCAATCATTATTATTTTATTTTGTTTTTATTTTTTTTATTTTCTTTATCAACTAAAATCTCCATTTTTATTTTTTTCAGCTCTGCAACACACAGGTCATGGGCACGACAGTTGTCTAAACTTAGGAATCTGGTTATGTAAACAGAAAAATTAGGAGTCTCAATCCTTGTGGGATCGACCCTACTACTTTATACTACTATCAGGTCATGGGCACGACAGCTATCTAGACTTAGGAATTTGATTATGTAAACGAAAAAATTAGGAGTCTCAGTCCTTGTGGGATCGACTCTACTACTTCATACTACTATTTAATTAAGTTAAAGGATAGGAAATTATATTTGGTGATTTCGACGCATATCAAACATCATGATAATGTCATAATCTAAAAAATATTAAAAATCAATAAAAATATAAAAAAATGGTTTCTTTTCTCTACTATTCCTTTCTTTGTATTCTACAAATGGTGAAGCTGACAAGAGGTCGTCGTTCTCGTTTTGTCTCCAACTCTGGTTCCTCTTCTTGTTCTTGTTCACAGTCTAGGTCTAGCTCCCGCTCTTATTCCGATTCAGACTCCAAATCCAAATCCAAATCCAATTCTAGCTCTCGCTTTGTGTCCTGCTCTAGATCTGCTTCCCTGTCTAGCTCTCGTTCTCGCTCCAGATTTTTCTCTTCTTCCTCTCCTTCTCGTAGCGGTAGCTCTTGAAATCGCAATCCTTAACATCAAAGGTTACTTCCTCTGTAAATTTTAAGATTTTTTAATGAAATTTTCATATCTGAATTTTTTAAAGATATGAATATGTTAGATTTATAAAATAAATCTTAAATACCAGGATCTATCATGTCAAATCATTAAGAATAAATGAAGAATAAAACTAAATGCAGAAGCGTACCTGAATCCATGAATTTCTTGAAGTTTTGCCGGATCTTGGGGATTTGATCTTCCAAATTAGCACACAAGAAATTCAAAGAATATATGCTCTCTCTTTCCTAATGATGGGATATTAGAAAAGATATCTTGTGTATAATTTGGGGACCATAACCCTAATATTTATAACCTTGGCATATTAGTTCTAATCAAATTCTAATTAGCCCATCATTAATTAGAATTTGATTAGAAGAGTATCTACACATATTTGACCCATACTTTATTTAATAATTAAAAGCCCAATAAAATTCTAACCAAATTAGATCACTTTTAATTTGGGCTAACCTATCATGATAGTAGATAATAACATGTAATTATCCTTATTATATATGTGATGTCCAAATTTTCCAACAATCTCCCACTTGGACCACATATATATACTAATTTATAATTACATGTCATTATATAACCTTATGAGCTCAAAATTTTACTATCATATCCAAAAGGTATTCTGAACAATCTCGTCCATTAATTATGTTAACATAGAACCAAGGCAACTTTCGTTACATATATCGTAACTAAATCTATCCATGATCATGTATATTAACACAACCAAATGACATAGATCAAGTATGGATGTGTAGCATGGAAATTACATGCAATATGATCTAAACATGTCTATTTCCAACTGGTCCTCTTTAAACTTAAGTGAGGTCAGTTTCAAAACAAAAAACTGAGTGAATAAACTGCATACTTCATTTTTGATCAGAAAGTAACCAAATACATAAATGTCTGAAAACAAATAAAATATAAACTCCCACTAAATCATGATATCCTCAAACAATGTAACACCCATGTGAGCAGTGTGCTCATGAAAGAGCTTGGGTGGTAGTCCTTTTGTGAGCGGATCTGCTATCATGGAGTTTGTCCCAATGTGCTCTATGGATATTTGACCATTTTGCACTCTTTCTTTTACAACTAGGAACTTTATGTCAATATGCTTTGACTTAGATGAACTCATGTTGCTATTGGAATACAGTACTACTGACTTATTGTCACAAAATAATTTGAGTGGTCTTTCTACATTCTCCAAAATACACAGCCTTGTGACAAAATTTCGCAACCATATTCCATGGTTTGATGCGTCATAGCATGATACAAACTCTGTTGCCATAGTGGATGAAGCTACAAGTGTCTATTTGACACTTTTCCAAGATATAGCTCCTCCAACTAATAGGTAAACATAGCCTGATGTAGATTTCCTACTATCTTGGCATCCAACAAAATCAGAATCAGAATACCCAATGACCTCCAAAAGATCTGATCTCTTATAAGTAAGCATGTAATTTTTTGTTCTCTGAAGATATCTCATAACCCTTTTGGCTGCTATCCAATGGTCTATACTATGGTTGCTTAAATATCTGCCTAACATCCCAACAATGTACGCAATGTTCGGACGTGTACAAACTTGAGCATACATTAAACTCCCAACAGCTGATGCATAGGGAATCTTTTACATTTTCTGAATTTCAAGGTTACTTTTAGGGCATTGAGTAAGACTAAATTTGTCTCCTATAGCGACAGGGGTGTCACCTAGTCTACAACTCTGCATGCCAAACCTTTTGAGTGCTTTATCGATATAGCTCTTTTGTGATAATCTAAGAATACCTCGAGATCGATCTCGATGTATCTGAATTTTTAAAACAAAAGAGGCGTCCCCAAGATCTTTCATCTCAAAATGCTTAGATAAAAACCTCTTGTTTTCATGCAATAAGCCTATATCATTAGCGACAAGCAAAATATCATCAACATATAGAACCAAAAATATGTACTTACTCCCATTGGATTTGTGATACACACAATCATCAACAATATTTATCTCAAAACCAAATGAGATAATTATTTGATGAAACTTATGGTACCATTGACGGGAAGCTTTTTTGAGTCCATAGATGGATTTTGTCAATTTGTAAACCATATTCTTTGAGTCTTTTGACTCAAAATTTTCTGGTTGCACCATATAAATTGTTTCTTCAATGTCACCATTAAGAAACGCAGTTTTAACATCCATTTGATGTAACTCAATATCAAAATGAGCAACAAGCACCATAATTATCCTAAATGAGTCTTTCGATGAAATTGGAGAGAAAGTCTCTGTAAAATCAATACCTTCTTTTTGAGTATATCCTTTAGCTACAAGAAGCACTTTACGCCTCTCCACATTACCATTTGCATCCCTCTTGGTTTTAAATATTCATTTACAACCAATTGGTTTTGCACCTTCAGGTAATGGGACAAGTTCCCAAACTTTATTGTCTTGCATAGATTTATACTCATCCTTCATGGCATCAATTCACTTTTGAGAATTAGAACTTTTCATGGCCTGATGAAAGTTGATTGTATCATCTTCCATCATTCCATTATCATCCTCATGTTCTTGGAGAAATACAATATAATCATTTGGAATAGCATTTCTCATTTCTCTTATAGACCTCCTTAATGGCACTTGTTCTTGATATTGTTGAGTTTGTTCTTCTGGAATAATTACCTCATTTTGAATGGGGTGTTGTTCATCATTGTCTTGTAGAGGTTCTTGATTCACTTCTTGATCAATGATAGGTATAAGAACCTGAACATCGTCAAAAGTGATAGTAGGAACTGAGTTAGAATCCAATTCCTTCTCAAAAGCAATGTCTCTAACCTTATTTCTCCCCCCAAACTCAACATCCTCAAAAAATGTTGTAGTTCCCGTCTCAAAAATATTCCTTATTATAGGATCATAAAATTTATACCCCCTAGATCGCTCAGAATAGCCAATAAAGTAGCTGCTTACTGTTTTAGAGTCCAATTTCTTTTCATGTGGCCTATAAAGCCTTGCCTCAGCTGGACATCCCCAAATGTGAAAGTGCTTTAAACTAGGCTTTTGACCTGTCCAAAGCTCATAAGGTGTTTTTACAACTGCTTTATTGGGTACTCTGTTTAGAATGTAAGCTGTTGTCTTTAATGCTCCTCCCTAGAGGGACTTAGGTAAGGTAGAATGAGCAATCATGCTCCTTACTATATCATTAAGAGTTTTGTTTCATCTTTCAGCTACACTATTCATACTAGGTGATCCTGGCATGGTGTACTGTGGGACAATACCGCATTCCTCTAGGAATTTCGCAAATGGTCCTGGATATTGTTCACCTGAGCCATCATATCTACTGTAGTACTCAATACCACGATTAGATCTGATATTTTTAATCCTTTTGTTGAGTTGATTCTCAACTTCAGCTTTATAAGCTTTGATCATGTTCAAAGACTGAGATTTCTCATGAATAAGATATTGGTACCCATACCGTGAGTAATCATCTATGAATGTTATGAAATATTGTTAACAATTCCAAGATGCCGTAGGGAATGTCCCACAAATATCTGTATGAATTAATTCTAAGACGTCTGAAGATCTGTTGGCACCCAATCTCTTGGTTTTCGTCTGTTTTCCCTTAATGCAATCGACACAGCATCAAAGTCTGTGAAGTTAAGGGACTCTAAAATACCATCAGACACAAGGCATCCAATTCTAACTTTTGAGATATGACCTAAGTGCTTATGCCATAATGATGCTGAATTTTTCTTATTTAATTTGCGTTTAATACCACGTGATTCCACATGCAAGGTTTCATTATAGGATGCAACTGTTTCTAGCAAATAAAGGTTGTCATAAGTATTTAAATAACTAGTTCTAATAACATTTGAATTTAAAGACAAATTAAATTGATTGTTTCCGAATGAACAATAGTAACCAAATTTGTCCAACGAAGAAACAAAAACTAAATTTCGTCTAGATGGTACAATAAAAGTGTCTTTTAAATCCAAATAAAAACCAGTTCCTAATAATAACCTAAAATGCCCAATTGCTTCCACTTCTATCGATTTTCCATCGCCCACAAAGATGTGTCTTTCACCATCACTTGGCTTTCAGTAACTCAGACAACCCTACATAGAAACACTTATGTGAGTAGTAGCACCAGGATCTATCCACCAAGTGTTTCTAGGTACTGAAGCTAAATTAATCTCAAAACAGACCAAATTAAGAATTATACATTTCTTTGAACGCCAAGCATGATATTTGGTACAATCTTTCTTTACATGTCCAGACTTGTTACAAAGGAAACAACTCTTTGTAGCTTGTTATTGTTTCTTTTGAGCTTGACTCTTAGCAGCTTCATTCTGATACTTTCTTTTCTTGCCCTTGTCTTTAGGGGCATTGGCCAAATGAGCACTTTCAGACTTATCACGCTTCAACCTTTTTTCCTCTTGAACACAATGAGAAATGAGCTCATTTAGGGTCCATTTCTCCTTTTGACAGTTATAACTAATTTTAAATTGATTAAACTATGTAAGAAGCGATACCAAAACCATAAGAACAAACAATTCCTTAGAAAGCTCGATATTAAGTGCCTTAAGTCTTGAAGTAGTATGGAACATCTCCATAATGTACTCCCTTACGTTTCCTTGACCCTTATACTTCATAGACATCAAAGAAGTCAGAAGTGATGTCATCTCAACCTTATCGTTTTTAGCAAAATGTTTCTTAATTTCATCAAGGAAACCCTTGGCCTAAGTAATCTCATCATATTCTATGCCCTTAAAGGCTTCTGGAATGCTGTGTTTCATGATCATAAGACTCATGCGATTTGAACGATCCCACCTCTCAAAATCCCTCTTAACATCAGGGGTGCTTTCTGCAGTGAAAGGTGCAGGTTATTCTTCCCTTAGTGCAAGGTCTATATTGTAACATCCTAAAAATAGGGGTCTGGCATTTTTGTGTTATTGCATGTGTTATGCTTGATATGTTGTTATTTAGGCATGTTTGAGGGTCTTGGGGATGCTCGGGTTCGAGCTTAAGCCCTGGTGAAAGTTTGGTTTTTGGGCACTTTAAGGGGTGAGTTGTTGCAAGCAAGGCTTAAGAGTAATTAATGGTGTATTGCTAACACAAGGGAGCTTGTGGTGGAGTGGTGTTGGCGTTACTTGTGAAGCAAGGAAAGTGGGGTTCGAATCCCACATGCTGTATATTGGAGTTTTATTTTGTGCTCAGAGAGAAGAAGATGTGGAGTTGAAGTGGAACTTTACTTGGTGAAGGTTTGAAGTGGTCAAACTATTTGAATGGGAGGTGGGGAGTGAATGGTGGAGTGATTTGGGAAGAAAATCGTAGGATTTAAAGTGTGGGAAGAGGTGGCCGAATGTGGGAGTCTAGCAAAGGGAATTTTTGGCTGAGTTAATGAGGTTGAGGTAGCATTTTTGGCTTTGTGTAGGGTAGAGTGTCGAAATTCTTTAGAATTTCTTTTGGCTTGCATTTATGCATTTTGGGTCTTTTGTGAATCATTTGTGCTAGTGCCGAATTTCTGAGCTCACCTTTTTCCTCCCGTTCTTTTGGTTTCATACCTGGATGCTTTTGCTCGTTACCTTGTGAACCTTGGCCGAATCTCTCCTTTTCACTCCTTTTTACATATCCTCTTCTACTTTCCTCTCATCTCATTCCTCTTGTGTGTTCTTCATAGCCGAACCTTTTTTCTTCTACTTCTTCTTCTTCCTTGCTTCTCTACTTTTTATCCACTAACCGAACCTCTACTTTTCCCTAATTTGTAGTGGTGCTTCTCGAGTAGCCTGAAGCGTGAGAGACTATTTTCTGCCGAAACTACCTTGGCTATTCGGCACTATTGTGAGCACAAGGTAATATCTTTTTTTCTTATCTCTTTTCCATCGGTTCTTTCTTTTTTCTTCTCTCTAAAGTTGAAAATTTCATTCTTCTTGCAAGGCTGAATCTCTTCTTCTTATACGACTCATCTCAGACTTGAGGATGAATCTGTTGGAGTGCTAGCATACCCCATATCGCTTTGCTAGTCTTGATTTTCGGAGGTTGGTTGGTAAGTAAGGTTAAGGCCGAATATGGGGTGATGGGGTTTTAATGTTGGGTTGTTCATTTTCAAGCCGAAAGGCTCTTATGATTTGAAGATTGAATGTGAGTTTAATAGCTTACACTGCTTCTCAGTTTCAACATTGCAAGGGACTCGATGGGCTTAAATCAAGGAAACGTTTAGACAATTTTCCTTTGCAGTGAATCTCTTGGATTGTTGGTAAGTGATATAGATTGTTAATCAATCTCAGTACATAGAAGAAGTATTAAAGTTTTAGACTAACTGTTAATTGATTTCATCCTTAGGTGCCTCAGAGAGTATCGTATCACGTATCCCATAACATGTGTGTAATCTCACACCCCTCTCTAAATGATTGGTTTTGGTGTTGTGTGAATCGGCCAAAAGTCAAAAAGTCGAGAAACTGGTATCTGTGCCACACGAGCGTGTGAGCGCTCGTAGTGGTAAATCGGAATGTGAACAATGACGGCAAGTCGTAGAGAGTGTCACAAGCACTTTCGCGGAGCTAAGGCTGTAGCGGGCCTATCCGGGCTGAACGGGCTGAACGGGACCAATGAGCTTTTCGGCCCACATGGGCGAAATTATTGAAAACGGTCAAAGGGTGAGTGTCGTTGTGAAATCTGGAATTCTGAGACCGAAATCTTGAGAAATGGGCCACACGAGCGTGTGGGCCCGTTTGGGCCTAAAATGGATTTTAGGCCTAATAATTTCGTAGAGACCCAGAAAGGGTCTTGTGTCGTTCGTAGCGACAATAGGCCTTCGAAAAGGCCATTAATTGTAAAATTACCGAAATACCCCTGAAGGGGAAATTATCAAAATACCTTTGGAGGGGAAATTATCGAAATACCCCTACAGGGTAAATTATTGAAATACCCTCGGTGGGTAAATTACTGAGATACCCTCATTAGGTAAAATTACTGTTATACCCTGAGGGGCAATTCTGGTATGATTGTGTATAACTTGATTAATTTCTATGATGATACATTTTGCATACACTGAATTATTATGCCATGACATGTTGCATTGGGATGGGTTATAATGATGGAAGAAGTGTTGTACTGGTGGCTATGCCACAATATACTGATTTCATTGGCTCAGCCACATACACTGATACTGGCAGCTTTGCTACGTTTATACTAGCAGCTCGACTGTATTTTTTTGGAGTGTAGGGTTGGGTGGGTTGACTTGGTCCCCACATGGAGTGTAGGGCTAGTACGGGTGGAGTGAAGCGGATGGACTATTAGGTTGGGGCTGCATTTTCTATTTGTATTACCATGACTTAGGGGCCGTGGGCCCAAACTGATACTGCATGGGGCTTAGGCCCAGACTGAGACTATGACTGAAACTGAAAATGGGATTACACACTAAGTTCTTGTAACTCACCCCTCCATTTTAACCTTGCAGGTGATCCCTAGCGTTAGTGGATTTGGAGCTGTGGAGAACTCCGAGGTGGCCATACATCTGGATTTTTAGCACGAACTTAGTAAATTTTTGTTTTGCTTTACTTCAGTCTTATTTTTGTTTTTATTTTGGGGTTAATATTTTAGTAATAAGGTCGTTGGTTTACTTTCTTAAGGTTTTCATTAATAACTGCTAAATTGATAGATACGTGGTTTTCATAAAATGACAATAATCATTTTCAGAATATCGCATCATTGCAAATAACTAAATTTGATTTATGTTATAAACAGAGTTTTCAACAGTAATAATAAAAAATGTTTTTACTACAACACCATAAAAGCGAAACTGATTTTTTCACACACAACAAAGTTTGGAGTTTCAAAAAGAATACAGCTTTTTAACAAGAACGGAGTTTTTAAACAACCTAACCATGAGGCATGCTAGATCCGATCGTAATGTCTAGGCTGGGTTAGGGGCGTTACATTTTATGGTATCAGAGCCAGGTTGCAAAACTCGACTATGGAATGGGTTTCGAAAATGTTTTCAAAATATGTTTGAAATTTGGTTTAGCAAAATATATCATTTTTGGAAGTATGGCACCCGAGTCTCTGACACCAAATCCATAAGTCCTCTTACTATATGTTTGATTATATGATACAATGACTTCAGTAAGAAACTATTAGAGTTGGAGATAGTATACTGAGACTGCTAGCTATAAGAGCTAAGACTATAGAGACTGAGACATTAGGAAATTCGATCTGCAAAAACAACTTTTATATCTGCATTCCATAAAACATCTGTTAATAAACATTGAATTATATACTGATTCATAAAATTCCTAATCAGATTAATTCAATTCAGCAACATGAATACAAGAGGACGTGGACGTGGTTGACGCGACCGTGGTAGAGGCCAGGGTGCTAGGGCTGGATCCTCAGTATTAGGGCATATGCCTAAAATGGAAGCATCTACATCACCGGTGACCGAGACAGGGTCTCATGACTGAGAATTGTAGGCCCAATAATTCCGTAGAGACCTAGAAAGGGTCCCGTGTCGCTCGAAGCGACAATAGGCCTTCGAAAAGGCCATTAATTATAAAATTACTGAAATACCCCTAGAAAGGAAATTACTGAAATACCCTTGGAAGGGAAATTACCGAAATACCCATGGAGGGGAAATTATCGAAATACCCCTGGAGGGGAAATTATCGAGATACCCTCATTAGGTAAAATTACTATTATACCCTTAG
Source organism: Gossypium rotundifolium (assembly GCA_025506655.1). Lineage (NCBI taxonomy): Eukaryota > Viridiplantae > Streptophyta > Magnoliopsida > Malvales > Malvaceae > Gossypium > Gossypium rotundifolium. The sequence continues at coordinate 109,598,790 of CP106732.1, read as the reverse complement.
GGGTAATTCTGGTATGATTGTGTATAACTTGATTAATTGCTATGATGATACATTTTGCATACACTGAATTATTATGCCATGACATGTTGCATTAGGATGGGTTATAATGATGGAGGAAGTGCTGTACTGGTGGCTATGCCACAATATACTGATTTCAGTGGCTTAGCCACATACACTGATACTGGCAGCTTTGCAGCATTTATACTGGCAGCTCGATTACATTTTTTTGGAGTTTAAGGTTGGGTGGGTTGACTTGGTCCCCACATGGAGTATAGGGCTGGTATGGGTGGAGTGTAGCGGATGGACTATTAGGTTGGGGCTGCATTTTCTGTTTGCATTACCATGACTTAAGGGCTGTGGGCCCAAACTGATACAGTATGGGGCTTAGGCCCAAGCTGAGACTATGACTGAGACTGAAAATGGGATTACACACTGAGTTCTTGTAACTCACCCTTCCGTTTTAACCTTGCAGGTGATCCCCAGCGTTAGTGGATTTGGAGCTGTGGAGAACTCCGAGGTGGCCATACATCAGGATTTTAACGTGAACTGAGTAAATTTTCGTTTTGCTTTACTTCAGTCTTATTTTTATTTTGGGGTTAATATTTTTGTAATAAGGCCGTTGGTTTACTTTCTTAAGGCTTTCATTAATAACTGCTAAATTGATAGATACGTGGTTTTCATAAAACGAAAATAACCGTTTTCTGAATATCACATCATTACAAATAACTGAATCTGATTTCTGTTATAAACAGAGTTTTCAATAGTAATAATAAACAACGTTTTTACTACAACCCCATAAAAGCGAAACTATTTTTTTCACACACAACAAAGTTCGGAGTTTCAAAAAGAATACAACTTTTTAACAAGAATGCAGTTTTTAAACAACCTAACCATGTGGCATGCTGGATCCGGTCGTAACGTTTAGGCCGGGTTTGGGGTGTTACATATGTCCATACAGCCAAGCACTATAAGTAAGTGCCTTTTCCATTCCTTAAAATTAGTCCCATTAAGCATGGGTATAGAATTTATATTAGCAGATATTGTGGCAGCAGAAGATGAATTAGCTGAATATAGAACAAAAACAAACTTAAATCAATATTCATGAGTAAACAATAAATTCAAGATAATGGTTAATCCCATCTCAAGATACCAAACACAACATTAATATTAAGTCTTTGGATAGTAATATTAACAGTAAGTGGTACTCTTGTTGTAGCAATCAAACATTAACAATAAATTATGTCAAACAATGAATTAATCTTTGGACTAACTTATTACTTACATAAAATACCTTATAATTGTCACACATTTATCACCACAGGTGTCGTTGAAATTTTGACAAATATTAACTTACCTTTGGGTCAATTAATAAACGCATGAATCACAAAAATATATAATCATCTTAATATTTCAAATAATCTAATCTACACAAAAGATGTCACTTTGGCGGCATTTTGTTTCAACTATTTTATTTAAAATATTAGACATCCTTATTTAAAAGCCAAAATCTCAATTTATTTGTTTCAAAATATTTACCTTAATTTCATCTTTCAATCAAATTGAAAGATAATTATATATATATATATATATATATATAAATTTCCAAATCAACATGCATTAAACCAATCAAAACATGCATATATTTTATATTTATATATATAAACAAAACATATAAATGAATCAATTTCTATATATATATATATATATATATATATTTAAATGTCATATAAGATTTAAATAATAATCACATGCCTTACAAATACACAGGAACTTAAGAATCGAAGCACAAACCATGAAAAAAAGACAAAACCCGTGATTGATATACATATACATATATTGATATAGCATATTTTATATAGCAAAAGCACTGGCTTATCAATCACAGATCATGTAATCGCGGACTTAACCTTCATGCAATATTTATTTATTTATCATAAAGCTAAATGCAAGATAGGATTGTTAACAGAAACTGAATCGCAATATTTTCAAATTAAAGCTTAAAAACGTAGGTATCAAATATTACACAAATATTTTAAACTTTATAATTGAATCCATTAATTCGAAAATCACCCAAATTAAAAAATAAAACTTTAAAATTTTAGTATGCCTTAATCAATTCCCAATGATTCGATATGAAAGGTTCTGATACCACTTGTTAGATTTATAAAATAAATCTTAAATACCAAGATCTATAATGTCAAATCATCAAGAATAAATGAAGAATAAAACTAAATGCGGAAGCGTACCTGAATCCATGAATTTCTTGAAGTTTTGCAAGATCTTGGGGATTTGATCTTCCAAATTAGCACACAAGAAATTCAAAGAATATATGCTCCCTCTTTCCTAATGATGGGATATTAGAAAAGATATCTTGTGTATAATTTGGGGACAATAACCCTAATATTTATAACCTTGGCATATTAGTTCTAATCAAATTCTAATTATCCCATCATTAATTAGAATTTGATTAGAAGAGTATCTACACATATTTGACCCATACTTTATTTAATAATTAAAAGCCCAATAAAATTCTAACCAAATTAGATCACTTTTAATTTGGGCTAACCTATCATGATAGTAGATAATAACATGTAATTATCCTTATTATATATGTGATGTCCAAATTTTCCAACAATATCTAGCCGAGAGGCCGTGGTTCTCATTTTGTCTCCCAACTCCGGTTCCTCTTCCTGTTCTTGTTTACGATCTAGGTCTTACTCCTACTCTTATTCCGGTTCAGACTCCAAGTCCAATTCTCGCTCTCACTTCGTCTCCCACTCTAGATCTACTTCTTCATCTAGCTTTGGTTCTCGCTCCAAATCTTTCTCTTCTTCCTCTCCTTCTTGTAGCGGTACCTCTCGAAATCGCAGTCGTCCTCAACGTCGAAGGTTACTTCCTCTGTAGATTTTAAGATTTTTTTATGAAATTTTCATATCTGAATTTTTTAAAGATATGACAATAGTCGAGAGGCACCTAAATGGTGAGGTATGTTTTTTTTTTTTTTTTTTTGTTCTAGATATCTGTATGTATCCTCAAATGGGGATTTTTCCTGATATGAGTAAACAGTAATTTCGTGTCTACGATGAACTATAGCTGAAATCCATGATTTTGAATATGAAGTTTATTACATTTCAGTTTGTTAGTTGTTTTTTAATATATGATTTTTTTTTTTCTATAAGATTTGTATATATTCGAGATATAGGTACTGAAAGTTAGTAAATGAATGATCTACGTCATGATAAGAACTTGGAAACTTGACTTATGGTGTTCATGGTGTTGTAGTTCACCTACTTACTTTATGTAGTAATTTAACTTTATTGAGTTATGGTTGTTTGGAAGAGTTGGAAGGGCGAATTCACATATCTTTGTTTGCTAATTGAGTTGGCATCCTGTATTCAAGTGTCGATGAAAGTTATGGTTTTTAATATATTTTTTTTTCAAATTTTTAATATATTTTTTAGATTATGACATCATTAATATCACGTCACAATTTTATTCAGACACCTATCTTGAACTTAACTGTAGCAGCCCATTTTTCAGTGGTACCAGAAATGATAGTTTCAGAATCTTGTTTTTCGATGATTGAATTTGTAAATATTAGTATTTAATATTTATGAGTATATTACAGATTATATTAAATTTTGGTCTAGTAATTTTATTGAACGAATAGTTAACTAAGGTACAAGAATTATATTATAAAAGTGATAAAAGTTAATTGTTATAGATTTTTATTTGTTAAAAAACCTATTTAGCAAATAAACTAAAGTTTAAATGGCAGTTAGAGCATTTTTAAAAGCGGTGGAAGGTTAACTACTTTTTATTAAGAGAATTATGTGTTAAAATATTAATTAAACTATTATTACATGTTAATGATAATAAAAACAAAAAAAAAAAACAAAAATGGCATCATCATTCATTCAGGATGGGTTTGGATGGGTGATTGGGTACAGTTCGGTGCATTTAGTTTACTTTTTGTCTCATACTACAGTATTGCTACACTATCTAATATCACCACCACTATTGTTTTTACACTAATCGCAGGTAAATGCACCGCCCATCCAAACCCACTTTTAGTTTACTTCCACCGAAATTTCAAACAAACACACCCAAGAAACCATTTTTGGAAGCTTCATCATTTGGCCAAGCTTCTCATCCTCGCATGGTAAGTCGTTTGAAGTCATTTTTCGTAAATTTTGTATTTTTGAGATCGTGATAACTCAATTTAGCTAATCTGTGTTTTATTTTTCAAAAAATTTGAAGTTTCAAAATGTTTCTATTAATGAATTCTTGAAGTTTGGTGTTAAAATATTAATTTTTAAGCTTAGAAATGAAAAAATGACTAGTTTGTAAAGTTTAAGTGTTAATTTTTTAACATAAGGGCTAAACTGAATAAGTTACAAAACTGTCATGAGATTTTGAGAAAAATAGAGAGTGGAGAGTAGTATAAGGTCGTAATTGAAATCAAATTGTAAAATGAAACTCAAATGTGTAAGTTATGATAATTTCGATTTTAGGGACTAAATTAAATAAAGTGTAAAATTTTAGGGGTTTTGTGAAAATGAAATTAAATAGGTTCATGCATACCATGGATTTTCATTTAAATGTTTGACATTGATAAATTAAAATGAATGATTATATAGATCAAGAATTAAACTAGTCAAAGGATATTTGAGGAAAAAGCAAAATTATGGATTAGTCCTCAACATCTTGTTTGTTGTTGTTTTAGTCGTAAGTTCATATGGAACTTATTATGTTGATTTCCTTATTTACATATATATATATATATATATATATTTTGTATATTGAGTTGGAATTAAATACGCTTACTTTTGACTTAGATGAACTAAATTGTAATGTTTGAAATATAGGACAATTTTTAATAAGTACAGGTTATCGAACAAATGTGAAATATATACATATGATTGAATGATATGAAATTGTATATATGATGATGTTGCATATATTAAAATGGTACGAGTATAGAATAAGGCTAGGACGTATTTAGTAAATAACTAAGGTACGAATGACAAACCATTACGATTTTAAAGGAATTGGATGTTGGTCAGGGACTTAGTTATCGATGGCTGAGATCTAGTATATGTTATGGATACTATACAGCTTGTGTGAGTAGTACCGAATAACACTTATATGAATAATCCCGACCTACATCTTATGCGAGTAGACCCAAATGATATAGTTCCAGTCCTGGTCAGGGACTTAGTTATCAGTGGTTGAAATCTAGCATATGTTGTAGATTCTCTACAACTTGTGAGAGCAGCACCATATAACACTTATATCGGCAATCTTCACCTACAGCTTGTGTGAGTAAACTTGAATTGTATAGCTTGTGTGAGCAAAATGGTTCTGTGTTTACGAAGTTAGTTTATTATAGTTCTACAGGAAAAAATGGTAATAAATCGAAAAGGAAATGGTTGGTGAGAACGATTATAAAGTTAGTTGATATGTTTATAAATATATATATATATATATGTTGGAATAGTATAGAGCAAATGGTTTGGTGGTACATGCATGAGATCTGAGCACTTTGATCTTATTATGCCAACGTACTAACTTGAGGTTGTTTTGTGAACGTGTACAAGAGTGCTTAAGGATGTCAAAAAAATATCATGATAAGCATATTTGTGTTTTTATTGATTAAATTGATATAATTTTAGGCAAGTTAAGTTGAATTTTGTATGAACTTACTAAGTATTCATTATGCTTACCATTGTCTTCTTCCTTTTGTAGTTTGTTGATTATGGAGAGCGTCGATCTAATCACCTTAGAGCTTACACTATTCATCTCTTGATTCAATAGTCTTTTGATTATGTTACACTCAGTTATATGTGGCATGAACTTAGGAGTTGTCATGTTAACTTATAATGCCTAATTAGTTTGGAATGTTAGTTTATATTAATCTTGGGTTGTAAATGTCAAATTGTATATGTACTTAAGCTAGTAGTATAATGTACTATGTGTGATTAGTAACTATCATTACATATTTGAATATGAATTGGAAAAATGAAATGATGGAATATTATGGTTACATGTATGGATGATAGACTTGAAAATGTATAAGTAGTTTTGATGTGAAATGGTGTCAATTGTGACATATTGGTTAGTTGGTTGAATAGTTACTTGTTTGGCATGTTTTTATGCAAGTAAAACATACGCAAATTGTACCAAAAGACTTAGTTGAAGGGTTGTTGTGCATTAAGTACTAAAAGGCTTATTTTGCGCTAAAACAAGTTTCTCGTCCCAACGACAACTTTTCCGCGACGCTGACGGGTAGATTGTGATGTCATGACGTCAAGGGATCCAATATCGTGACATGACATACTGTTTTGGCAACATCATGATATCAACCTTAAGCTTTTGAAACTTTGCAAATTGGTCCATGTTCGATCCCGAGTCAACTTTAAAGCTTACGTAAGCTCGTTCAAAGCTTAGGAAAGGTTTTAAATTGTATTGAATGACTTGAATGATTGAATTTAATGATTTTTTACTCAAGTTATCAGGAAAATGTTTGTAACTATTCTGTTTTGTACTGTAGCATTAAACTCACTCTCGATGATCTAGACGGACAAGGGGTGTTACATTAATGGCATTACAAAAAAGTACTGATTTAGTTTATGGAAAAAAGGTTCGGGTACCAATCTGGAACAAAAAAACTTAAATACCAATCTAGGAGAAGTGGACAAGTTCAGGTGCCAATTTTATATTTAAGCCATTAAAATATTATTATTTCATTAGATCATCCAATTTTCATAAGTTTTCATGCTAAACATTGTAAAAAAAAAAAGTTTTGCAATATGCATATACCATTATATACTTCTATCATTTTACTCACCATCGTTGCAAAATTTTATCATTTTAGTCATCTGCTATTAATTTATCGCTACACTTATTTTAGTCACACAACTTTAATAATTTTTATTTTATTGATTAATTTTTTTAGAATTAATTTAAAAAAATAAACCTCATATTTTTTTGGAATTAAGTTATTCAACACTTGAAATGAAACCTATATTTCTCACTTGTAACTTAGTTTTATGTTCAAACTCATATTTAAACCCAGTTAATTCCTTATAAAACCCCAAGTGATTCCTTTTACTAAAAAATAGAATTAATTATAAAAATTAAAGGAAATCAACAAAATAAAATTCTTTTTCCCATAAAAATTCAATTCCTATAAAACTTTAAAAATTTCCTTTTACCCAAAAAACTAGAAATAATTGTAAAAAGGAAAAAAGAAAAGGATATGAAAAACAAAAAGTGGTTTTCCTATAAAAGCGCAAGTTTTTTTTCTATAATAACCGAAATAATTAACTCCTTGTAAAAATTAGATTTTTCCCATACTAAAAAAAAAACTTAAAATTAATTCTTAAAAAATAATAAAGAAAATTAAAAGATAAAATAAATAGTCAAAATGAAAACTTGGTAAAATAATGTGATTAAAATGAGTATGTCATACTAAATCAATGGTGGATTACTAAAATGATAAAAGTATGTAATGACAACGCCCATATAATAAATGTTTTTTCGGTGCCCAAATGAACAATTAAGAAAGTTTGGTGACCAATTGTGTGGTTTACCTTATTTTATAAATAAATTATATTATTTTAAAGATAATTTTCTTTTACTTTTTAAATGTTTTATATAAAAAAATAAGGAAAAAGAAATATACAATTTAAACTCAACACACTAAAGTTTTAAACATATCCCTTTGTCATTTCACCTAAAATCTCATTTGTTTTTATATCAAATTTTGCTTATCATTTCAACTAAAATCTCATTTATTTTTATATCAAATTTCTATACATATATTTGTTAGATAATGCTATTTTTAAACTAAAAAAATCATTTGTTTTAATATTAAAATTTTATAGTTATATTTATTACATAATTTTATTTTTTCACCTAGGTCAAAAAATAATTTGAGATATTTAATTTAATCAATTTCCTTTTATATTTACTCATATTTATAAATAGTTCATGGTTTAGAGCATTAAAACATGTGATTTTGCCTTCGACAATAAAGGATTTCCGAGCAATTTAGGTTGACCCAAGAAGAGAATTAAGAATCAAGGTTAGATAGCAGGTATGCTATGCCAAAACACGGGCCTTTCACGGCCATTCAACAGGCACTGCCTTTTAGCTATAAAACCTTAATTCAAAACATCTTCTTGAATCAAAACAAGCTAGTATCTTGGATCCAAGTCTGAGTTCTGTTATGCAGGATCCAATAAATGGTAAGCACAAAGCATACTTTCAAGACTTAAGAATCATTCATGAAATTCATGATTCTTCTTATCCTTACTTAAACCCGAAAAAGAAAGGAAAGAGTTTAAAAAGCCATAGTATAAGAAAACACACTGGAAATTTTATTAGATGGAAACTCAATGCCCTTACAAGATGAAATACATCTCCTTTTATAGGCAAAGAAGATAAGAACAGACAAACATAGTTACAATACAAACTAGATAAGAACAGACAAACACACTTACAGTACAAACTAATAATGCATTAATACAGTACATACTCATGACTTATAAAGGAAAAGCAATAAAGCAAAAGGTTCTTTCTGTTCTTCTAGTGGCAAGATGCTTTAACTGTTAGTGTTGGAATGAGGAAACTATGCATTGTCCATAGAGCTTTCACTGTTGCTGTCAATATCTTTACACATATCCTTATACTTATCATCTTGAACTGAACTGTTATGGAGTCTTATCCTTTTAATCTCAACTTGATTGTAGCACATAGGATACTCTTGGGACCATTCAGTGGGATCTAGAATATCATCTTTATATTCTTGAAGTTCTTGAAGAAGTTGTTGATAATAAGGGCCATCTAGCACAGTGTCCCATGGAGCATCAATATGTGGGGGAGTCCAGATTTCAAATGGGATAACTCGATTAAGCTGGCAAAGATATTTCTACAGGTTTTTGTATTCATTACCAGAGTGCGTGACTTTATCTAAATAGTTTCTATGAATCCAAGCGGTTGGAAAGGAACCTAGCTGTGTAGCTCGTCCACATTGCACGAAATATTATGGTTTATAGAAAATGATTACAGCTTTATGTCCAGGAGTTCTCATTTGTTCATTTGTAATCATGTTCAACCATTGGTCAAAAGGATGGAACCAGCTTAAGAATGTGAAAAGTTTTTGATATTCAGGCTGGATGTTTCCATGAACTGCATTGCGTAGGAAGTATTTGAGGTCTGAAACATAGAACTGCATGGCTACATGGTAAAGATGAGTAAAATACCATAAAAACCATTTCAATTCTTCTGGAACTTTAGTGAAATAAGTCCATTGCATAGGATGAATGATCGTATGTCTGAAAGTCTTAAAATTTATATAATGAATGATCGAGCCTGGAAACTAACTAAGACAATGATTGGGGCAAGCGCACCTATCGAAGAGTAGTATACTTTAGTGGCAAGACCGGATTGTCGAACCTAAAGGAACCAAAAGTACTAATACTAACTTTCTTTTTATTATTTAGCCTAAGAATTAAGGGAATTATTATCTCATCTATAATTAACTAACTATTAAGCTAAAGATGCTAAGACACAAATAATGAATTGGGGAAATACTTGTGGGAAAAACCAATTGATTAAGACAATACCCGAGGAAGAATCCACCTAAACTTCACTTGTTATTTAACTCGAACTGCATTTATTTATTCACTTGACTTGATCCGTAGGATTCCTAATTTATATTAATACCACTCTCGAGGCTACTAACGTCTAACCTTAGGTTGATTAATTGAAATCTCTTTCTAATTAAAACCCCTAAAATTGCATTAACTCGATCTATAGACTCCCATATTAGGTTTGACCCTAATCCGGTAGATTTTTGGCATCCTATCTGTAGGGTTGCGATCAACTCCGCTTAACTATGCTAGATCTACTCCTAAACAGGGAATATTCCTCCTCTGCCAAAGGGCATAAATGCTTGAATCAATATCTTGAAATATCAAAACAAGATTTAAGAACACATAGTTAAGAACAAATCAAATATTTATCATATAGTTCAGAAAACAATAACAAGATCCGTCTTAGGTTTCATTCCCCTCAGGTATTTGAAGGGTTTAGTTCATAATCATAAAAGGATACATCTCAAAAGAAAATATAAAACAAACATAAGAAAAACCCTAAAACCCCCTGAAGGAATTGAAGGAGAGATCTTCGGTCTTGAGTATGATCCCAGCTTCTTGAGATGGATCAACTGGCTTTCTTCGAGTGAATCCCACAATTCGACCTCTCTGGCTTGGCTCCTAGGCCTAGCTGAACTCCCCCTTGAAGGTCGGCCTCTAGGGTGTTTATATAGGCTTTTGGAATGTCTTTCTTTGCCTTTAAGTGCCCTAATCCGAATGAAACTCTTCTTTGATGCGGCAGGGACACTCCCGTGTTGCACGCCCGTGTGAATCGAGTCCAGGCCATGGTTGGGTCTGCTAAGGAGGCACGGTCGTGTGGCTTGGGCCCAGGCCGTGTTGATTTCATTCTTTGGCCCATTTTCTCCGTTTTTGGCCCGTTTCTTGTTCTTTTCATCCTCTGGTGCTCTCCTAAGTATAAACCATGAAATTAAAGGATTAGGAGCACCAAATTCCATAATTCAGGGAATAAATCATCCAAAAGTATGCTAAATGTGGGATTAAAATATGTACATATTACGATTTATTAATGAATAAAAGGATAATCAGGGTAAACACCAAAGATTTTGAGGACGAGACCTCCAAAGTTCCTGAAAACTTGGAGTTGATATTCAAACATCATGTCTCGGGTTTTTTGGTGAAAATTTTTTTCTTCAACAAGCCTCATAAATTTTAGAGGAAATTCTAGATTCAGGTTGGGTGGAATGGGAAAGGCTTGCACAGAGTTTTTTGAAGAAGATGATGCTACTGGTTTGTACATCATTATGTGCCTAGGCTGGAAAATTCTGAATGCCATAACATCTTTTGTTGGCCTGGTTAAAAGATCTGTCAAAACATTGGTCTTTCCTTTAATGTGTTTAACATCAAAGGAATATTTAGAAAACCATTAAGCCCATCTCAAGAGTTGAGGATGTGGAACAGTTTTCTGTTTGAACTTGAGCATTTATGGAAATGAAGACATGTCCATTTTAACTAAGAAATGGTATCCAATTAGATGGAATTCAAATTTTGAAATACCTTTCTTAACTGCAAGGGTTTCTTTGAAAGCGTAGTGGTAATGAAGTTCTGCATCAGTAAATCTTCCACTTTTAAATCCACATTTGCCTTTTTCCTTCAAGTTCTTCAAATAAGATGGCTCCCCAATATTTATCACTTGCATCTGTTTGAAGAATTTTTTTTCTATCAGAGGGGATCTATAATGCAAGAAGATGTTGTAATTTTTCTTTTAGTATTTGGATGGCTTTGGTTTGAGTTATGCTCCATGGAGGCAAAATTTTCTTTAACATCTTGGTGAGAAAGTTAATGTATCTAGAGATTTTAGGGATGAAATCTCTAAGAAAATTAACAACTCCCAGAAATTGCTGGATTTGTGTCTTAGTTAAATTTGCATCAAGAAACTCAAGGAGTTTTTCAGCAATATATGGTCCTAGAGAATATTTGCCTTCTTTAAGATTCATTTCAATATATTCTATCTCTGATTTGTTGTGTAATAGGTCAATTTAGTCCGGGCCCATACAAAAAATAATAAATCCAAAATAATAAAACAAAGTCCAAGTCCAGTCTAAAATATATCATTTGGCCCGATCGGAATGACCCATTAAAAGATTGAAGGTCCATCTACAAGCTTGACGTATATGGGAACACAATCTTCAAGGATATGCAATCTTTAGATATGATATGCAAATCTTAGATATGATATGCAATCCTAGAAGATATGGTATGCAATCTTAGATATGATATGCAAATCTTAGATATGATATGCAATCTTAGAAGATATGATTTTATAATCTTAGAGATTTAATTTGTACATACCTTTTAATCTTAGCCGTTGATGTAATTGATCTGTACCGTTAGATTTGGGGAGGTTCAACTATAAATAGAGGCATCTCCCTTCATTGTAAAAGACATTTGAGTTTTGAGTAATAAAAATTCTTGAGAGCATTCACTCAAATTTCTCTCTCTTTTGCGTTCTTATTTTCTGTGACTTGTTCTTATTTTGTTCTTCACTCATCTTCGTTTCTTTTTAAGTTGCTTCCGTTCGAGTTAGATTTTGGTGGAGGAATTTCGTTGAATCCTCATATTACGGGAGTTAGGTTGACTTATTCATTTTTTTTAACAATTTTTATTTATCCATATCATTTTTATACTTTTTTATTTTTTAAAAATTTTTATAATATTCATTAATTGTTTTAAGTATATTATTTACATTATATTTTTTATACATGGATTTAATCTTGTGAATAATTTTTTAAAAATTTTCCATAGATTCATTTAAAATTGCTATTATCTACTCTATATTTTTTTATTTTGATTGTTCATTTTTTAAAAAAATTTTGAATCCATTATCTTTATTTACCTTAACATTATTATTATTGCTTTTCATTTTTTACTTAATTGTTTATGTTAGTGCTAATTGTTAATATGACTGTAACTTTATTATATTGCACTTTTTGTAATAACTTAATGTTATTTTTTAAATCTTTGTTTAAAATATCTATCTCCTTTAATTACTACATTTTATCCAAAAGTTTTTCATAAATAAGGCAATGTTTTATGTTTAGAAATTAGAAATAGTGTCCTAATGTGCTGGGTTTCGATTTTCCGTTTGACTAAATAATTAAATATCCTTTTAATGAATTTTGTAAATCATGAGATGATGTTGGCTACGAGGGTTTAAAACATTATGGCCTACCGTGCTGGATGTGATGTTTGTATTCTTTTGGAACAAAGGAATCTCAAATTCCAACGCAAATTGTTCAAGTTTTTAAAGAAATCATGTTTTCAAATCTTTTCAAATTTTCGACATTAGGACAATAACTAATCAATCCGGTACCAATTTTGGGCGTTACGAGGGTGCTAATCCTTCCTCGTATGTAACTGACTCCCGAACCCGTTTTCTTGAATTTCGTAGGCCAAAATCAATATTTTGAAATAAAATGTTTTATAAGGTGATCGAATCACACCTAAGCAAAAAGGGATTGGTGACGACTCCATTTTCGTTTTTAAAGTCGATCCCCGTTTTTTTTAAAAAACTTAAAAATAGTTTCGACAGCTTGACGACTCTGCTGGGGACATAATGAGAGAGTCAAGCCGTAAAATTGATTATTTCCTATCCTTTGGTCTAAATTTGAAAATTTGATTTGAAAAATGATGATCCTTTTTATTTCATGTTGTTCTAATATTCTTGTAAAGTATTTCTACATTGCATTGTATGACCATTATGGTCACACCCTTTTAAGTGGGAGTGAGAAGCTACTCCTTCGTGAGGTTTTCACCTCTGTGCAAGATAGTGAATCACTTCCGAGATACATCCGTACCTATGTCTTCGTGAGATTTCATCTCCGTGCAGCCATAGGGAAATGTATTCCCCTGAACTGAACTCGGTCCGTATGAGCCTATAATGGGTGAGGATCGAGGAATCTACTGGTTCGGGTACCTTAACTTTAGAGCTAAACCACATGTAGAAAACCTAAGGGCTTACCCTAGGTAGAACTATGCCAAACCCTAGTGGTCACCCAGATAGGTGCCGTATTTTGTTATTTATTTCTCTTGTGCTAACGTGTTCTTTTTTGTTTTGATTGCATTGCGTTCACATCATAGAAAAGAGGTGTTGATTCAAATTTGATTGCTAAATAGAAGAGTTTATCATGAGAAAATGGATTTCTTGATAAAGTGGATTAGAATACGGTCGTCCGAATATGGTCCAAGTAAACACAATGAGAGAAGACTGATAGTCCATGAAGGAATACAAGACTTTATTACCCAAGGATTCAAGCTGACAAAGACTATTTGAGAATCACCACGTCTCGGCTTTCTTGAAGTGGCTAACAAGCATTGCGAAGATAAGTGAGTAATGAGTCGCGACCCGAGCAAAAAGGAGCTAGTAGAGGCATCTATTAAAAGTTTGTAAGATTTGACCTTTGCGAAGAAGGGGATTGATGTTTTTGCTTGGAATATGAGGGCAAGGCCGCATATGTAATCCATTTTATGTAAAGAAATTTGCTTTTTAGAAAAGTTGTTCTAATGGATTTGAATTCAGAATCAACACCTCTATTCTTTTGCATTCATTCCATGCATTTGCATTACATCGCATCATATGCATTAAAATTCATAGAAGGACCCTAATTAGTTGAAGTTATTTCAGAAAAAGAGAGAAAGAGAGAAAGTTAATATGGAAACTAAACATTGTTATGGTACCCGAGCTAAGACAAGAGGTGTGGATCAAAGATTAAAAAAAATCGAGCAGTTCCAAAGAGACATGCAAGACCAGTTACAAGAGCAGTTGGCAAAGATCCAACAAGATATGAGGGAACAAATGGTGGAAGCCCAAAGGAATATGGTGGCTCAAATGACTCAGCTACTGAATGGGGCAATGGACAAGGGAAAATGCCCCATGACTAATGCTGGAGAAGATAATGAAGACTATCCTCTGGGTTTCACCCCACCACATGCATAGATACAACCTGAGGTGCATCCTTAAAGGCCATCTGTCATGATTAGGCCTCAACAAGGTCAAGCTGATACTGGAGTGCCCATGAACTTCCAAGTTGACTCAGGATCTAACCCAAGAGTTAACCCATCTAATCCTATTATCCCTAATTTGGATATAGTAGAGAGAGAAGGGGCAAGAACTGAATTGCCAAGACAGTCAGAGGATCGTTGTAAATGGTTGGAAGAAAAATTCAAGGCCTTGGAAAATGCTAATAATCATAATGGAATTGATGCTAAAGATTTGAGCTTGGTTCCAGATTTGGTGCTTCCTCATAAGTTTAAAATGCCAGAATTTGAGAAGTACAATGGGACTAGCTGCCCTGAAGCCCACATTACCATATTCTGTACACGGATAATCGACTATGTTAATAATGATCAACTCTTAATTCATTGTTTCCAAGATAGCCTGTTGGGGGCAGCATCCAGGTGGTACAACCAATTGAGCCCTACTAGGATTAATTCTTGGAGAGACCTAGCACAAGCATTTATGAAACAATACAATCATGTGAAAAATATAACGCCTGATAGAATCACCTTGCAAAACGTGAAGAAAAAATCGAATGAAAGTTTCAGGCAGTATGCGCAAAGATAGAGGGAAGTTGCCATACAAGTTCAGCCACCGCTTTTAGAAAAGGAGACCACAATGCTTTTCATCAATACTCTAAAAACCCCATTCATTAACCATATGTTGGGAAGCGCCACCATAAGCTTTTTAGATATAGTAATGTCTAGTGAGATGATTGAAAATGCGATAAAGAGTGGGAGGATAGACACGGGAGAAAGCGCCAAAAGATCAGCCCCGAGAAATAAGGAAAATGAAGTAAGTATCCTAAACATGTATCCCAAATCAGTCACCGTAGGCCAAACGAGGGTTGTAACCACTAGCTATCAAGGCTCTTCACAGCAGGAATCCAATTTGAGGCCAAATACGAAAAAGCTCAAGTTCACACCCATCCCGATGACATATAAGGAGCTGTATCAGAATTTTTTTGATATGCATGTGGTGTCTCCGTCCTACTCGAAATTTCTGCAACCTCTATTCCCAAAATGGTATAATGAGAATGCCCAATGCGAGTACCACGTAGGAATAACGGGTCACTCAATTGAAAACTGTACTACGTTTAAAAAGTTGGTCGAAAGGTTCATTAAAATGGGAATTGTGAAGTTTGACATTTCATCAGAACCTGATCTTTGACGAGGCAGTAAATGCGATAATTGAAGGAGGAGACAAGAAAGTTACGACTCCTTGAAGAAATCAAAAGTGAAGAGGGAACTAGGAACGAAGTTTCCAAGCCCTTGTGTACTTGAGAGTGTTTTGAATAATAGGACTGTGGAAGAGACCCTTGTATTTTTAGAGCTAATCTAGAGTAATATTCAAAGTACGCTTGTTGCCTTAAGCCTAGAGGTAATAAGAACCCTTTTGTGAAATAGGCTTGTGTCCAAAATTTTTATTTCAATACAATGCATCTTTTTGAACAAATATTCTTCATTTCATACTGTACAAACAATTGTTCTTAGTTTTTTTCTTTTGTTTGTTCTTTGGACTTTCTTTCAAGTATTCTTTCATGACCATACAAATAATCATTCTTAGAATAATTTATTCTTTGGAATCTTCTTTCGAACCTACAATAGGTCTCCAGATATCAATGATATTAGCAATGCTGTTACTGACTCAGAGTTTCCTTTCGAGTAAGTTATGTGTCTAGAGGGATCTCAGGACTTTAAAGATGACAGAGATTGTAACATATCTTCTAATTGATTAAGAATGGTAGAACAAGATGAAAAATAAACCCTACTCTACAAAGGGTTAGTAGACATTACGAGCCTAGGAAAAGGGTGAAGATCGAAGCCCAGCTCACCAGAGAAATAAGGCAAGACATCATTGAGTTATTTTCAAGAATTCAAAAATGTTTTCGCACGATCACATCAAGACACGCCTGGAAAATCTTAAAAGAGATCCATAAGAGTGTTTAAAAAACATGATAATGGTTCTACAATAACCAGGCTAATCATAAGGTTTAGATTTTCTATGTGTGGGGAATGGATATTATGGGGTCGATAGCTTCTAGTCGACATTAATTCATCATCGTGGTCATCGTTTACTTCACTAAGAGGGTGTAAGTAGCTTCATATGCCAATGTTACAAAGTTGATAGTCATCAAATTCTAAAAAAAAAGATCAGGTGCCGATAAAGAGTGCTAAAAAGGGACAATGTCAAAAGTTTGGAAGTTTATTCAAAGATCAGACGCCATATCATAGTGTAGTAAAGGCCAAAAAAAAACCAAAAAAAAAAACAAAAAAAAAAAGGATCATGGGAAAGATGACTGAGACTTGTAAAGATTGACATAAAGAAGTTACCATTTACCCTCTGTCTTATCGAACGTCGGCTAGAACCTTTGCTGGGGCAATAGATTGGAATAGAAACAGTTTTGCCAATTAAATCTAATCGAAAAAAAGGTTAGAGTTATCTATCACGGTCAGATGATGCAAGCTTACGACAAAGAGGTTCATCCTAGAGAATTCCACGAGAGGAACCTGATGTTGAAAAAGATCTTTCTTCTACAAAATAATTTCAGAGGAAAGTAAATGCCAAACTGGGAAGGACCTTGTGTTGTAAAGAAGACCTGTTCTGGAGGAGCATTGATATTGACCGAGATGGATGGCAAAGACTTGCCCAATCCGGTGAGTTCAGGTTCAGTCAAGAAGTATTTTACCTGAAAGGGGAAAGGCCAAGGTGAAAACCCGTAAAGGGCGCCTTGAGATCAATTTTTTTTTAAAAAGGAAGAGGCCAAGGCAAAAACCCACAAAGGACACTTTGAGACCAAAAGGGTTTTGAGCTGAAAACTCGAAAAGGGTGGCTCAAATTTTGATCAAAGATAGAGCATGTGGTAGTCTTGCTATGCTTGAATTAACAATCAGGAAGTATGCTATGTCTTAGGGCATTGACAAAGTACTTCGGATCCTCTAAACACGTATTGAGCTCAAAATGGTCCTCAAGAAGTTTGTACAGAGAAGTTCAGGCTGTGATATCTGGGGCACCTAGCTTCTATCTTACCCATTTTTAATTTGCTATCTTTGATTACTTTATTCTTTTCAAGATACACCCCAATCAATTTTCTTTTATGGCTTTAGCTATCTTTAATTACTTTATTCTTTTCAAGATACACCCCAATAAATTTTCTTTTATTGCCTTGGTTATCTTTGATTAACTTATTTGTTTCGAGCTATGCTCTTGATTAATTTCTTTCTCATCCATTATTGTGATTTTTTTCAAGCATTTTATATTGAAATAACGATTAATGGACTAATAATACTTTCATAAAATGAGTTTTGCATATTACTCTGGAAGCTTCTAAATAATATGAGAATCTAAAACAGGACTATTGTTTAGAACTCACCAAGCCTAAGGATTGGAAACATTGAAAGATGATTATCTCTTCGGATTTTTATTAGATAAGACATTTCGTTAGTGATACCATCTCGAAAAATGACGAGCAATGTCAACCCAAGTGTAAAGGGGGATCATTCTCGGGAAAAGAAAAATGATACCCTGCATTCATGCAAATTTCAGGCACATACATCTGGTCATTACACCAAAGGAATGGTGTAACAGATCAAATTGATTGAAGATGATACAAATTCTATACCTCTGAGTGGTAACAGATTGGATGGAAAAAAACCAAATGTTTTTCCCCTAAAGTTGCAGTGGGAGGTACAAACTTTATGTCCCAAGGTTCAAATGGAGTGGACTCAGAATTACCATGGGGCAAATTATTTGAGCAGAATATGATTGATGCTTCGTGGGGAATGAAGATGAAACCTTGACAAATAAATGAGTGATGACACCTGAAATAGGAATCATTCTCATAACATTTTTTGCATTCATATGTCATAGCATGTCTAAATAGGAGCATTTGACTCATTTCGATCATGGCATCCTAATTATTAGGCATAAGCATATACCCATTCTATAGGTTATGTACTCTAGAGGACAATGTAGTAAGGTAGATTGAAGATATTAGTCTGGTCTCCCTGAGTTTGCAGTGGCACAGACTGAAAATAATAGATCTAGCATTCCTGAAGTTACAGTGAAGCAGATCAAAGACATCAGATCTTGTCTCCCTAAGTTTGCAGTGGAGCAGATTAAAAATAGCAGATCTGACATTCCTGAAGTGAAGCAGATCGAAGACATCAGTCTTGCCTCCCTGAAGTTGCAGCGGAGCAGACTGAAGACAACAGATCTTACCTTCCTGAAGTTGTAGGAAGAAGATCGAAGACATCAGATCTTATCTCCCTGAGTTTGTAGTGGAGCAGATTAAAATAGCAGATCTGGCATTCCTGAAGTTGCAGTGAAGTAGATCGAAGACATCGATGATTGCCTCCACGAAGTTGTAATGAGTCGATCGAAGACAACAGATCTTATCTTCCTGAAGTTGCAGGAAGCAGATCGAAGATATTAGCCTACCTCCCTGAAGTTGCAGCGAAACAGACTGAAGACAGCAGATCTTATCTTCTTGAAGTTGTAGAAAACAGATAAAAATGTCAGCCTTGCCTCCCTAAAGTTACAGCGGAGCAGATTGAAGACAGTAGATCTTATCTTCCTAAAGTCGCGGGAAGCAGATCGAAGATATTAGCCTGCCTCCTTGAGTTTGCAGTGAAGCACACTAAAGACAGTAGATCTTATCTTCCTGAAGTTGCAAAAAACAGATCGAAGATATTAGCCTGCCTCCCTAAAATTACAGCGGAGCAGACTGAAGACAGCAGATCATATCTTCCTAAAGTTGCAGGAAGCAGATCGAAGATATTAGCTTGCCTCCCTGAGTTTGCAACGGAGCAGACTGAAAATAGCAGATATTGTCTTCCTGAATATTGCAGTGAAGCAAGATCAAATATACTAGTCTCACTTTCCTGAAGTTACAGTAGGATGGATTAAATCTACAAGAATAGGTCTTATCTCCCTGAAGTTGCAGTAAAATAAGATTAAAGCTACAGATTCAATCTCCTTGAAGTTGCAGTTGGGTTAGAGACTACTTGAAGAAGATGAGGATCAAGAAGTTAAGGCTTGGCAAGACCGGGCAAAATTGGTCCTTTTATAGTCTTTGCTCCATTCTCGTTACACGACAATGAGCAAAGAAGGGCAGCTGTAATAGGCCAATTTAGCCCGGGCCCATACAAAAAATAATAAACCCAAAATAATAAAACAAAGTCTAAGTCCAGTCCAAAATATATCATTTGGCCCGATCAGAATGACCCATTAAAAGATTGAAGGTCCATCTACAAGCTTGACGTATATGGGAACACAATCTTCAAGGATATGCAATCTTAGATATGATATGCAAATCTTAGATATGATATGCAATCCTATAAGATATGGTATGCAATCTTAGATATGATATGCAAATCTTTGATATGATATGCAAATCTTAGATATGATATGCAATCTTAGAAGATATGGTATGCAATCTTAGAAGATATGATTTTGTAATCTTAGAGATTTAATTTGTGGATACCTTTTAATCTTAGTCGTTGATGTAATTGATCTGTACCGTTGGATTTGGGGAGGCTCAACTATAAATAGAGGCCTCTCCCTTCATTTTAAAAGACACTTGAGTTTTGAGTAATAAAAATTCTTGAGAGCATTCACTCAAATTTCTGTCTCTTTTGCATTCTTTCTTTTTGATAAAATACTGGATTTTCATTGATATAGACCAAACCTAAAAGTCAGAGAAACAGTAAAGCAACTGAGCAAAATAAACACCTAAACAAAATAAACATCCTAAGCCCAAGACCAAAATAACAAAAGAAAACAAAAAAGTAGAACAAAACTTAAAAGGAATTCGGCTCGTTATCCATAAAACCCAACATCAGATAATGATGGGAAAGCTAAAAGGACTACGTCCCAGTTGTGGTCAACATTAAACCCCATCATTGAGACTCTCAAACAGTGTTGGTGAAGTTATCAGAAACGTATTTAATGGTTCCCATCATTTCCGAAGCGAAAACTGTCCCTAAAAAGCCAGAGGCTCTTCTCGAAACTCCCTATACTTGTCAACAGAATTCCCTAAACACTATCAAAGCCCTCTCAAAAACCTTTAATCTTCTCCTTTAACATCTTCTCCTTCTTGTTTCCTACTCCTTTTCTATCCATCTGCGGTCTTCCATCATCACCGATTCAGCGCCAGTCGAGACTCTTTGAGACATATAAGTATTTTTTTAACTTTTTAAACCTTCAGAAGATATTTTATGTGCAACCTCATTTGCTTCCCTATTTAGAAACAGAAAAACACTCTATCTGAACTGTAGCGCTATTTCCTTTGAATCCTTGATATACGCCGCGATTTTTGATCTGTCTTCTTCTTTTTCTTATAGTTTCCTGATCACTGTCCTGGTATCTCCCTCTATTTCCACATCTCGTAGACCTAGTTGGAGTCCCAGATCAATGGCCTGAGAACATGCTAACACCTCGGCAGCAAACACTGATGGTATATTCTTATTTATAATAGTCTTTGAAACCAAAATTTTTGCATTTCCATTTCTAATCACTAATCCTGAGCATGATTCATTTCTTTTTCTGTTAAAATCCGCATCAAAGTTAATCCTCCAACACATCCCAGTAGGAGCTTTCCATTTGTTCGTGTAGACATTTCTACCAGGTAAGATATGTTTTACCCCATCAAGTTCCCTTAAATCATTTGTAATGAACTTTGCAATTTGGATCCCTATTTTTATTTCCTCCTCATGAATGAGTTTATTTCTGAAAGTCCAAATCCCCCATAATGCACATACAAATTTCCTGCACATTCCAAGTGAATTGACCTCAAAAAATTTTTGTAGCCATTCAGTGAATTCCATATTTTCTTCTGAATCAGGCCCAACAATATCTAAACTTTCCCATGTTTCTCTTGTAACAGGACAGTCCCTGAATAAGTGCTCCCTCGTCTCTGCTTCCACATGACATCTTCGGTAATTGACACATCCTATTAAATGTCTATAATGTAGATTACTATAGCTAGGCAAGTAGTTGCAAGAACTTCGCCTGACTGTAATCTTTATTTTTGATGGTAGATCTAGATTCCACAATCGTTTGTAAAATTGTTTGAAATTATCCTGTAGTTGAGTCTGTCCATTTTATGCAAGGACTCTGTGTCCACTTCGAACTGTATGCTCCCCAGTTGGTTCTTCTCGCCAGATAACAAAGTCTTCATGTGGATCCCGGGACAATGGAATACATAAAATCCTCTCAGCATCCCTCGTTGTAAAGGTATTAAAGACTAGGTCCTCATTCCATTTCCTTATGTTAGGTTCAAATAGATCTACAACTTTTCCTAGATTAGAGTTAATGGTTGAGTTCTGACCACTGAGTACTTCATTTCCAGGGACCCATTTGTCATCCCAAATAGATAGCTTCTTTCCATCTCTAATCCTCCAACCCATCCCTTGTAAAAGGAGACCTTTTGCCACCCACAGGCTCTTCCAGGTAAGAGAAGGTAAATTACCCAATTCTGATTTGAGAAAATCTAAATCTTTGTAATATTTTGCCTTCAGAGTTCGCGCTAGTAACGGATTAGGATTACGCAATAGACGCCAACCCTGTTTGGCCAGCAAAGTAATATTAAAAGAATTCAATTCACGAAAGCCCATTTTGCCTACTTCCTTAGATACACTTAACGCTTTCCAAGTACACCAATGCATTCCTCTCTTTCTATTTTTTTGTTCCACCAAAATAAGCTCATTATATTTTCTAATTCCAAACAAAAAGATTTTGGCAAAAGGAAATAAGACATTGTATATGTGGGAATAGCTTTTATAAAAACTTTCTTACCTCGTTGCGAGATATACTTAATGTTCCAGCTGTTAATTCTCTGTTTCAACTTGTCTTTTAACACTTGGAAAGCCAGATTTCTTTTACGTCCCACATGTTTGGGAGTCCTAGATATTTCGAACATCAAACTCCAAGAACCTGAAATACCAAATTCCTATCTTGGTCTGTTACATTTGAGCTGAAGAACGCCGTCGATTTCTCGAAATTAACACACTGCCCCGAACATGTTTCATATTCCGTGAGAATATCTTTGAATGCATTAACTCCTCTATTCGACACTTTTCCGAACAGAATGCAGTCATCTACAAACATAAGGTGGGTGATTGTTGGAGAAGCTCTACACACCTTTGCTCCACTAATCTTTTTTTCTTGATAACCTAATCTCATTAGTGCTGATAATCCTTCTCCACAAAACAAAAATAGGTAGGGTCTTAATGGATCTCCTTGACGTAAACCTCTCGTGGACCTAAAACTCGATCCTTCTTCCCCGTTAGTTAAAATAGAGTACAGGACAAAATTAAGGCAGCGAATAATGAGTTCAATAAAATTTTCTGCAAAACCCAACTTGGACATTACTTCTTTTATAAAAGGCCATTCCACTCTATCATAGGCCTTACTCATGTCAAGCTTTAATGCCATAAAACCTTTTCGACCTGATCTTTTATTCTTTAGAGAATGAAGGACCTTGTAAGCAAGCAACACATTATTAGTAATAAGTCTTCTAGGAACAAATATGCTTTGAGTATCGTCAATACATTCTTTCAGCACCTTTTGTAACCTATTGGCAATAGACTTTGCAATGATCTTATATATCACTGTACAAAGACTTATAGGTCAAAATTTTTTAAGATTTGTGGGAGTCACTATTTTTGGTATCAGTACCACCAAAGTTCTATTGATCTCATCTATCAAATTCCCATGATTCAATACTTCCAAACAAAAGTCGCTAGTATCCTTTCCAAAGATGTGCCAAAATTTTTGATAAAAGATTGTCGAAAAACCATCAAAATCGGTAGCCTTTGTCGGTTTAATGCCTTAATGATATCCGTCTCCATGTAAGGTGCCATCAGGTTTTGATTCATACTTTCTGATATGCAAGATTTTACTTTTGAGAAAATGTGTGATACATCCCCAACTCCCCTTGATCCAAATAAATCAGTAAAGTATCTCCAAGCAATCTCCTCAATCTCTTTTTCATTTGTTGCAACAGACCTATCAATGTTTTGTAGACCCCTGATTCGATTAATACGCCTTCTTTGTAAAGCACTCTTGTGAAAAAATGAAGTCTTCTTATCCCCTATTTGTAACCAATTAACTCTCGTGCGTTGTTCCCAATATCTTTGCTTCTTGTTCATTTCCATGTTTAAATGGAGTTTCATCTCCGTGAGTTCCGCTAGCGTTCCTTCTGAGTTCTCTTCACCATTCAATTCTTTAATTCTTCTATTTAACCTTTGTATCTCACCCTTGTGTTTGAACTATAATTTTCCCCCCAAACTTTTGGTCTATTTGCAAGAGAATTCATTCAATTAAGATATGGTCCAGAGCTTTCTTCCCAGAGTTTTCGAATTTCTTTCTCACATGTTTCCTCAAGGACCCACCAAGATTCGAAGCGAAAACGACTAAAGTTTCTCCCTCTCCTCTCTACCTCCGTTTCAATAAGCAAAGGAAAATGATCTGAAAAGGAGTGTGGAAGATGCCTCAGCGAATAATTTAGAAAATTTTGAATCCAAGAATTTATCGCAACTCCTCTGTCAATTCTTTCTCTAATATTTCACTCTAGAGTTTATCCTCTCTCCCAAGTAAATCAAGAACCCAAAAAATCGATATCACTTAACGAGCAATCCTCCAACATTCTACGAAACACCTCCATTCTAGTCTATTCCCTTGGATTACCTCTTCTTTTCTCATGAGCAAAAAGAATATCATTAAAATCTCCTCCAACCAACCAAGGTAACATGTTACTTTCCCCCAAACATTGAAGTAGATCCCATGTTTCCACTTTGTTTCTAACTTTAAGATTCCCATAGAAACCCGTGAACCTCCATCGAGGCTTTTCTTCTTCTTGAATCTCCACATCAATATGATTTTTTGAAAAACTCTTCAAGTTGACTAACTTCCCCCCATTTAACCCTAAACTGAATCCTCCATGAAAGCCTTCAGCCGCCACGTCAATACCATTGAAATAACCACATCGTCTCCTAACTCTTTCCATTCTATTAGTGTTAAATTTAGTCTCTATGAAGAAGACACTTTGGGGATGATAAAATTTCAGCGTGCGCTGAAGTCTTCTAACTGCTCGTGGACTCCCCAATCCGCAAACATTCCAACAAAGAATCTTCATTGCTCTCAGTCGGTTTGCCCTGAGGCAGTCGCCGATACTTGATAATTGTGGGTGAAAGGCCTAGCACAAACCTCCACCGAATCTTGTTCATTAGAAACGTTGAAGGTTAAAGAATCAGAACGTTGTCTTTTGTTTCCCTCTTCATTACTTATTGGATCTTCCTCTAAGTCACATTCCATATTTGACATCTCCATTTCATTCGTAATCCCCTTACTCACCGATGCGTTTCTGATAACTCTGTTAATATGCGTTAATCCCATCATTTGACTCTTCCTATGTTCCACCCTTTTTCCTTCTATATGACCAGATTTCTCCCCTTTCTGATTATCATGTAGCACCTCAATTGATTTGTAGCCTTTCAAATTCATCCCAAGAGTATTATTAACCTCTCTCCATTGTTCACGTTCTTTATGATTCCTTGAGTTGTAGCTATCTTTCTGTTCTACCCGAGCCTTACCAAAACGACCACTATCTCCTTCATCTCGCAACCAGATGCTGTTAGACGTGAAAGCCCTCCTCGTCGGTACCCTCAGTGACAGATCCCATCCGAACTCTACCTCCTGTGTTCCAATTCGTAATCTTACCAGGCAAAAATTCTCGCCATGTCCCAAGCATCCATATAAAAAGCAAAACAATGTTAATTTTTCGTACCTAAAATTTGCATACGAGAACTTTGACTCAGCAATCTTCACTTTTTTCCTTCTTTTCAAAGGTTTTCTCACATCCATCTGCACACAAATACTCATAAATTTCCTATATCCATTAATAATATGCTTTGTATCATATTCTAAAAATCTACCAATAAAATTTCCAAACTGAACTGCCATTGACTCCCTAAAAAAATCATGAGGCAAATCATGAATTTGAATCCACCAATCTGCATACACTAGCGGGATAGACATTGGATCTTCATTCTCCTAAACTCGTTTGAAAATTAAAAGATGGTTATTAAAAGTCTAAGGAGCACCTGTGATTACCCGAGAGATATCTATTTCATTGAAGAATTTGAATAAGAAACGTCTTTCTCCCAGATCTGATATTTGTACCTCTTCCAGTGGGTGCCAAATGTTTGCCAAAGTATTCCGCATGGCTAGAAAGTGAACCACACTAGCTGTAAGAAAACAACCCACCAAATATAAATTATACTCAGAAAGTCTTTCCTCTAATTCCTCCGCAAAGAGAACGCTTCATCTTCCCCATCCTCCATATTTAAATCTTTAAACCCTGTCCATTACTCAAAAAGAGACAAAAACCTTTCCCCACCACCGGCTGTAATCGGAAGATGCACAAGCAAGAGACGAAAAGTTTCAGTGAATAAAACCTGAAAAAACCCTAAAAAAAGTGCCAAGAGCGGCAGAGAGAAAACGTGCCAAAGATGGCAGACTAGTATTCCTCTCTTTTGCGTTCTTATTTTTTGTGGCTTGTTCTTATTTTATTCTTCACTCATCTTCGTTTCTTTTTTAGTTGCTTCCGTTCGAGTTAGATTTTGGCGGAGGAATTTCGTTGAATCCTCATATTGCGGGGGTTAGGTTGACTTATGCATTTTTTTAACTTTTTATTTATTTATCCATATCATTTTTATACTTTTTTTTATTTTTTAAAAATTGTTATAATATTCATTAATTGTTTTGAGTATATTATTTACATTATATTGTTATTATTATTTTATACATGAATTTAATCTTGTGAATGATTTTTTTTAAATTTTTCCATAGATTCTTTTAAAATTGCTATTATCTACTCTATATTTTTTATTTTGAATGTTCATTTTTTTAAAAAATTTGAATCCATTATCTTTGTTTACCTTAACATTATTATTATTGCTTGTCATTCTTTACTTAATTGTTTATGTTAGTGCTAATTGTTAATATGACCTGTAACTTTAATAAATTGCACTTTTGTAATAACTTAATGTTATTTTTTAAATCTTTATTTAAAAATATCTATCTCCTTTAATTACTACATTTTATCCAAAAGTTTTTCTTAAATAAGACAATGTTTTGTGTTTAGAAATTCGAGAAATAGTGCCCTAATATGTTGGATTTTGATTTTCCGTTTGATTAAATAACTAAATATCCTTTTAATGAATTTTGTAAATCATGAGATTATGTTGGCTACGAGGGTTTAAAACATCATGTCCTAATGTCCTGGATGTGATGTTTGTATTCTTTCGGAACAAAAGAATCTCAAGTTCCAACTCAAATTGTTCAAGTTTTTAAACAAATTATGTTTTCAAATCTTTTCGAATTTTTGACATTAGGACAATAACAAATCAATCCGGTACCAATTTTGGGCGTTACGAGGGTGCTAATCCTTCCTCGTACGTAACTGACTCCCGAACCCATTTTCTTGAATTTCGTAGGCCAAAATCAATATTTTGAAATAAAATATTTTATAAGGTGATCCGATCACACCTAAGCAAAAAGTGATTGGTGGCGACTCCATTTTTTTTAAAATCGATCCCCGTTGTTTTTTAAAAAAACTTAAAAATGGTTTTGACATGTTGATGTGTATCTTCTTTTCAGAAACCATAATTCCATACTGGAATACGAGTTAACTAAATTGGTTGAGCAATTCAGAATGAGTTTCTTCATCTGGACTGTATAAGAGAATGGCATCAATATAAATCAATGTACTATTCATGATTGGCTGGAAAATCTTGGTCATGGCCTTTTGAAATTTGGATAGTGGTGTTGTTAGTCCAAAAGGCATCACTTTCCACTAGTAGTGTTTGTTTGGAATGCAAAACCCCATCTTTGTCCTGTCTTCTGGAATGACTCCCAATTGCCAAAATCTAGCTTTGAGATCAAATTTGGAATAGACTTTAGCATTGGCTAAACTGAGAAATAATGTCTTCTTATTTCGCAATGGGAATTTATCATCCTGAAGGAAAAGATTAAGGGGTTCATAGTTTACCACCAATCTGAGTTTTCCCCTTATTTGTTCAAACCTTTTGTTGACATAAAATGCTTCACACGTCCATTGTGAATATAAGGGTTTAATTAGGCTTTGTCGTTGAAGATCTTCACATTCCTTTTCTGCAAGACGGAGATGTTCATGATTCATTCCTTGATGACTGACTTTTGTGGGATTTATGTATTCATTCTTCTTAAATTGCGAAGAGATAAAGAAATCAGAATTTTTCCACAGAGGGTTTGAGCATTTGGAGAGAAATTCGGTGTGGAAATCTGCACAGGCAATGTCTTTGAGTTTTTAGACTATTTGGATATCTTGTCTGATTGGAAGTTAAACAATTTGGGTATCTGCACAAATGATTGGAATTAATTTTTATATCTAAGCCTATCTAGAAGGATTCTCAGACGTTGGGCTTTAGATTAAATATCAAAACCAATTACAATATATTTTCTTGGAAGCTTGGATCCAAGAACAATTGTCTTAACAAAGCATCCAGGGAAAAATTGAATGGTGATAGGCTTACTTTTCATATATGTTGCAAAAGGATAATTTGCTACTGAGTTGAAAAATGATGTACGAGGCATCCACTATTCTGATGGAAGAACATCTGGGTTCATGATAGTAGCAGCAGCTTTAGTGTCAAGAAATGCAGTAATAGTAATAGGCTTACTGTATTTGTCTAAATAGATCTTCATTGGGACTTGGGGAACTCTTACAGTATCTTTTGCAACAACTGATTGGTGTTGTGTTTGTTGGGCCTACATGGCGATCATCATGTAAATGGATGAGTCCGAAAAATCAGACTCACTGCCTGGAAAATAAGTTGGAATAGCACAAAGAGTCTTTTTTGTTGGTTCATCATCTATTGAGAAAAGAGATTTGAGATCATCATTTTTTTCTTATTTGAATTCCAACTTTGTTTTGGATCTGTTGGATCATATTTGCACCTTTTTTGTTATTGGGACAATTTTTTGCAAAATGCCCATTTTTATTGCAAATATAGCATCTGGATGATTTTGTACCTTGAGGAGATTGCTTCGTTCTCAAATATCTCCACTTTGGCTTCCATTTTCTTAAAGTTCTAGAGGATTTGTTGCGTTGGAATATAGATCTCTTGAAATGTCTTTTCTTTTTGGTTCTACATAAGCAAGAACGATCTTTTGGGCATTTGAACTTCAAGTAAGAATCATCACAAGCTTTTTCAATCTTTTTATCTCCATAAAGATAATTTTTAAAAATCTTCCTTCTGTTGCAAATATCTTCAGGAGCAATAAAAACTTCTAATTAAATTTCTCCAGCTGTAAGACTCAGAATGTATTTGTTTTTTCTATGGAGAGCTTGATTTAGTGCAACTTGTAGGGATTTGGGGTTGAAGCAATAATTACTGGTTTGAGATTACTGTTGAGTCCTAATGAACACAAAAGTCGAGTCACTATTTTGAAGTGCCTTGACAGGTCTTTTTTGCTGTAGGAACAACATTTTCTTTTAAAAAACTCTTGTCGCTTCAGATTGAGTAAATCATTTGGATTGCCAACAAAATGTTGATGAATGATCCGGATTGGAGTACTCAAATCTTGAAGGACTAAGAACTGCATCTATGAATTTTGATCAATTAAATTCCAAGTTTCTGTAATCTTCTCCTTTTAGAATCTAGTCTTCATATTTTTATTTTTAAGAATTTAGTCTTTCTATTTTTGAATTTAAAATTCAGGTATAATATTAACACCATTAAAATTATTATATTAAATTTTCTAGTGTGACATTCTAAAATAATAGTATAAATGTACTAATTGATACTCAAGTCACAAAAATGGTGTTGCAATGGACTTGAATTTAACGAAAATTTTTTTAACAATGTTAACAATTCTTTAAATTTACGTCGGCTTTTTAATTTAGAATAAAATGTTTAGACTACTAATGACATTATAAACGTCAAAGTACCAAATTATGTATAAAATTAAAATATAAATATCAAACATTAAATTTGACCATTTTGTATAATTAAAAGTAGAGGACTACAATTGAAATTTAACCATTATTAAAAGGACAGGTGTCAAAGGACTGAAATTGAGATTTGACCATTTTGTAACTAAAAAGTAGAGGGACCACCATTGAAATTTTATCATTATTTTTAATAATGTAATAAAAAAATTAAGGACAGGTGTCTTCCTTTTAGTATAGATAATATATTATTGAAAATTTTAAATAATTTATATTCGTTAGTATATAAAATTACCATGATAAATTGTTTTAAAACTTTTCATATAATTTAAAAATAATACTAAATTAACATTGGAGACGAGAGCATTTAGGGAACCAATTGGTGCTCATTATTTCTTATTGTTTGTTAGTGTTTTTCTATAGAAAAGGCGCAATGGTTTTATTTTTAAAGAAGAGAATAGTACCTGCAAAGAGGTTTCAGTGAGGAGTTTGTCTTGGACAAGAAGCTTATCTCAACTGGGAGCTATTAATTCCACGTTGGCGTACCAATGGAGATGGATGGATTAAACTCAATTATTGGTTCAGGCATTTCAGCCATTGGTGGTGTTTTGCGTGATGCAAATGCTGGTTGGGTTGTTGATATGCTTAGATATTAGGCAAAAGGCAAAAGCAAGGGCGCTGCTGGACTGTTAATTGAAAGGTTATAGGAGGGTTGTAGCTGAGAGTGATAACTACATGCAATCAACAAGGTGCCGCTAATGGAATAGCTAAGATCAAACTTATCCATGAGTTAACTACACATCTTGGGCGATTAGTTTAGACTTTAGAATGTATCTCTTATATTATGATTGCCTCTTTAACAATATTCAAATTAAACTCAAGTTAGGATATAACTGGTGAGCTTGGGAAATCAAAAGCATTAATGAAATTGCATATAAGTAACGACTCTTCTTCAAAACATCAGAGCGATACTTTCTCCGTAGGCGTGGGGTTATAACAAGCAAATTTGTTATTCATACATATGAACTTTGCATTTACCATAGAAATCAAATTCTAGACAGTAATATTATATCTCAAAGCAAAGTTCGATGTTTCATATCATAAATATGCATTCATATATGTATGTATACACATTTAGTGAAGATGCAAACCGAAGTTTTCTCATTAAGACCCTTGAAAGGTTAATTCACATTCTACACAATTTGGCCTGCCAGTAAAGTTTTATTCCTGGTCCGCCTCCACTACTAATAAATCTCATGCATACCTGTGTCCAAACATATGAATAATCAGCCAAAAAACATGACAAGACGAAGAAAAGAACCAAAATGACATGTCTTGTTGCAAATATGGAAAACATAATTGGGTTTTTGATGTCAACTAATTTGCCTTGTCAAGATCTAAGAGATGGCTTAGCAAGGTGAATTTAATAATATACCTCGAGACAAGGCTGATATCTTAGTTCTTGTACTTCATGGTTTCCTTATCGAACCCAATTGTGGGGAATTGCTTTGCATACTCCTCAACACCGTGGCGGAGTTTTGCAACCTCAGATTGAAAGTGAGCAGACTGCAGTGTGGCCACAAAGTCTTTCAACTTTGTCCCTGGATTACCCAAAATCAACAGCATGCATCCACAAATTAGTAGCACACTATACTATTTGGACTAGAGTGTCAGATATGGGTATGTTCGATTTTTCTTTAAGATTTTCCTTCAGAGGATCGTAACCCCACAACTGTGTTCACAAATGTGTTGAACACAGGTACTTCAAAAAGGAAAAAGATCATCGAAGCAACATAGGTAGAATAACAAGCATAAGGCAAGAGACAGAGTAGAGTGTAAAATAGGAGGGAATAGGGGCTTGCAAAAAACCTGTAGTTTCAGCCTTGATTTTAACTGCCAAGTTCACAGCAGCATCAAAGTATTCTGCTACCTTGACAAAGTCCTCCTCAACAAATCCCCTAGACGTAAGAGCCGGAGTTCCTGATATGCAACCAGATTTGTCAGAATAATGTTATTCATGTGAGCACAACATTAATGGTAAAAGCCTTTACCCATCCTGATGCCACCAGGAACCATAGCAGACACATCTCCAGGTACAGTGTTTTTGTTTGCAGCAATATGAACTGCTTCCAATACCTTTTCAACCCTGGAGCCATCAATGCCCTGTAGAGTCCATTCAATAAAAAGCTTCTTACTAGTAAAGAGCATTGTCTTGAACATGAGAACTTTTAAAGAAGATTTATTAATGTCTCTAAGTGGCCTGAGGATAAAAATGTCTCTCTTACCTTGTTCTTCAGATTAACCAAAACTAGATGATTCTCTGTTCCACCAGAAACAAGTTCGTATCCTTTTGCAGCCAGAGTCTGAAAATTGGGAAGATCTTGGTTGTTAAAACATTGGGCATTTAAGAATAGAAAACCCCATATGTTTATTGTTTAAAACCATCTAACATGTCCCTAAGAATGCCTCCTGGCATACTGGTTCATTCTAACTAGACATTTTCCACGCTTGGTTGCATAACAAGTTCTTCAACATCTTGTCAATGATACCTGTGCAAACTTCGAGCAATTACTGAGAACTTGCTCTTGGTAGGCCTTGTACTCCGGAGTTGTTGCCTGTTTCAGCGCAACTGCTAGACCAGTAATTGTGTGGTTGTGCGGACCACCTTGAAGTCCAGGAAAGACAGCCTGATTGATTTTGTCTTCATAGTCATACAGAACCTGCAGGGAAAAAGAACACTAGTCTAAATCTTTGTGCCACTAACATCTTTGAAAGATGCAAAGTTTACTTTCAGCAGCTTACCTCTTTCCCTTGTTTGTTAATCCCTTTCACTCCCTTTCTGAAGAAAATCATGGCTCCACGAGGCCCACGAAGTGATTTGTGAGTAGTGGTGGTAACAACATCGGCATACTCGAAAGGTGAAGGGATAACACCGGCTGCAACCAAACCACTGATGTGTGCCATGTCTGCCAACATTATTGCTTTTTGCTTGTCACAAACCTGGTTATTGTGTAACAAATGTGACATCCAATGGGGTCAAGAACATGACGTATGATGAATTGACAACTCAACCAAATGGCTTAAATAAATCAAAAGATGGTTACCTTTCGAATGCGTGCATAATCATACAGGCGTGCATAAGCACTGGCACCAGCAACTATTAATTTCGGCCTGAAAAGAGTTGCACTCTTCTCCAACTGCAATTAAAAACTTTGATGTCAAGAAAATATTCTACCCGGAATCCAATCACACGCTGAAATTTTATCTGTTTTGAACGAGAAGGAAAGAAAGAAAAACTAAGAAGCTAGCACAGTTTGAAAACTGATAACATACCTGATCATAGTCGATATAGCCAGTGTTTTCATTCAACCGATATGGCATTGTCTCAAAAAATATGGACACAGCAGATATCTTTTTGGTGTCCGTCTAAGCAACCACAAATGAAACCATGTAAGTTTTAAGCTGCAACCAGAAAAATACTGATACAAACAAGAAGAGTTCTTAAGGACCTGCTTTCAGTCATTTAAATCTACTTAAGCATCAGAGTATAGAGATGTTAATACATTGGCAATAAGTTGACACTTCCAGAAGAGAAAGAATGTTACATGCTTTATTATACTGCCGCACAAGAGATGAAAGATTCAAAAGCAGACCTTCAAATCTCAACTAACAGGCAAAATATGAGTGACGGTGCTCAACTAGACAATCTGTTTCGGGAGAAAACTCGGAGAATATTACATGAGACTGGGACTTCGAAAGAGAACCATAAAAGTTTAAATGAGACAAAGAGAGTAAAGCTGACTGTCCAGCTTGGTGTTCTAAAACTTGTACTAGGTATCTGTTCTCACAAATAACAATGCAAAAGCATGGAAAGAAATCAAAATTGGGGCTTAATTTCTTAATTATCACTACTATCTTTTAACTCTGTCCACCATTTTTCAGAAAACCAAACAAGAAGAAAAGACATTAGGGAACAATCATCCATCCTTTTTAAGTAACTCCAGCAGTTGCTGAGGCAGATCCAACTGATGTTTGAATTGAATAATATCTAGCAATCTAGCTTTAACACTTAATTGCCAAATGAGTCTTAGCTTAATTGGTATTGCTATTATTGCCAGTGCAAGAGAACGTGAGTTTGGGTGCGCTGAAGCGTATTATCCTCTTATTTAAGGATTGGGGAGGGACTATGTGTAGTTCTAGGCATTGTATAAAAAAAACAAACACTAGGAATCGTGATGCTACAAGTTACTCAAAAAGAAAAAAAAGCTTTAGCGAAGTCATAGTGTACTTAATTACTGTCAGCAATAAATGAAAACATGTCAGTGAAACCAAATTAGCAATGGGATTTTGAAGTACCTGATAACCATGAGAGAGATGACCACCATGGGGAAGATCAAGTGCCATAATTCTGTCATGAGGCTTTAAAAGTGCAGTGTAAACTTGAAAATTGGAAGGAGAACCAGAAAGGGGCTGCACATTCACTGCCATACAACGAAGTTCGATGAACATAGAAAGCATGTCAGCAACCAAATGCTAATAAGGCTCAAAACAGAAACAAAAGCACTTTCCAAAACATGAAGCATCAACAAGTAACTAAATTTATAGCCATAATAAAATTAGACGTATCTCTTACCTCCCCATTTTTCAGGATCTAACCTGAATGCTTCCAGAGCACGCTTCTGACACAATGTCTCTGCCATGTCGATGTACCTAAAACATGAAACTTAAAATCACTCAAGCATCCAAGTATAACATAAATTTACTGATTCTGGTCAAATCAAACACCCAAAAACAATATATTGGTACTTGGTAGAATCAAAAAGAGTATGAAGAAAGATGAACTTACTCATTCCCTCCATAGTATCTAGCACCGGGATACCCTTCACTGTACTTGTTGGTCATGATAGACCCAACTGCTTGCATCACTGACACCGAAGTGAAGTTCTCCGATGGAATGAGTTCAAGTCCCTTTGAAAACCAAACATGTTTTATTTCACTTAATTTAAAAATCTTAAAAACTTTATAATTTTAGCATGTTCATGCACTTAAATAAGTATTTCCTGATCAACAACAGTACATCTGATCTTAGTTTATCAATCAGTTTACTACAGAGTAGCCTAATTTAGCTATTATCTGCTATGAAATTCAAATATGACTTTAAAATATTATTTTATGCATCATTATTAAAATTCTTCTTTGAAAAAAAAATAGTTAACATGATATAAATGTGAAGGAAATGAAATTGAAAAGTTGGAACTTGGATAAGAAGGTACCTTCCATTGGCGCGCTTTTTCAAGCTCGATGATGTCAGCAATTTCAGGATCAACGGTTTCAAGTGGAGCATTCAGTTGCTTTGGCCACTGTATAGAAAGAAAGATTTAAAAATTTTTAATTGAATAATGAAAATGAAATAAAGAGAGTATTTTCAATCTAAAACTAAATAAACTGAAACTTGAATTCTTTTAAAAAAAGAAGTTTACAGTGACGCCAGGTTTCTCCTTCTCGTACACAGCTTCATTTGGCAAAGACGACTGCACTCACCAATTAAAAAAAGAAAAGATTAAAAAGGAAATGATTGCAGAAATTCAGAAGAAGAAGAAATGAAAGAGAAGAAGAAACCATGTAATAAAGGGAAGGGGCATTGAAGAAAGGACGGAGAGGCTTGTCAATGGAAGAGGAGAGTCGTCGAAGCGCCATTGCCATGGCCATTTTTGTTTTTCTTCTTGTTTTGGGTTGTGGAAGAAGGTAGTTAGTTGAAGTGGAGGTGATTCATATATGCAAAGCTTGTTTGTGGCATTGGGTGTGGGTAAGCTATTGGTGGTTGTAAATGGAATGCCGATTTCTTTTTTTATTTTAATTTTGTGGGTTAAAATATTCGGGACTTGGCTTTATTTTGGTTGCATCTCTGATTCTAAGACACTGGCCCTTGTCTCAATGCAATAATGCTGTGTGTCTCTAACGAGTAAGGATGGTGAATTGGGGGATGGTGATGAGAAGAAAACTAAGCCATGAAGGGCTTATCCAAAACTCTCCCTTTCTTAGCCACAGAGATACATATTAGCTGATAAATATCTCAAACGTAAATTTGAGAGAGAGAGATTTGGCCACCGAAGGTCTGGACTGTTTCTCCTACAACTCGTGTCATTTTCGCCAACAATTTTGTATACCAATGTTAGTTGGACAAAAAAGCCTTCAATTTAGAAATCTAGAACACCATTGGGCTCCTAGTTGGTTTGTACAGTTAAATGTCAAACTATGTCGTTAGGCCCAAACTGAGTACTGGCGAGGCGGCCTTATGGCCACCTATACTGCACTCTACATTTACCCCCTTTGTCTACTTGTTTAACCATCCATTACAGATCGAGTTTTAAACAATAATTTTCGGCAAAATTGTAGTTACTCAATTTTAAAAGGGTTACAAAATTATTTGAAAATTTTTATTTAACTCATTAGTTTGTTAAAATTATTGTTACATGACCTTCTCTTTTTATATTTATTGCACTAATCAAAAACTCTCTTTTCTCTTCTCTTTTACATTTAGTTTTTTTTCATAAAACAATTTTAAATGTCACGATACCTCCAAATCAAAATCCAAAAAAGCTTTCTTCTTCGATTTTTAGCACTAACCGTCAATCAATTTGGATCTAGGATATATTTTTCTACTCATTGATGAGTACTAATCCACCTACTGACCGTCAATTTGTTGCTTGAAGCTTATTAGTCGAACTTTAAAAAAAAATTAATAACTTTGTGACTTAAATAAAAACTTTTGAACAGTTCAATCACTTAAACGAAAACTTTCGAATAATTTAATGATCATTTTGTAAGTTTTTGAAATTGAGTAACAAAAACGTACACTTTCTAATAATTTAATAACATTGGATGTAGTTTACCTAATCTCTTTTTATAATTTTGAGAGGTGGATTGTTATTTAATAATTATTTTTAATTTAAATTTAATAATAAATTTATAGATATTAAATAATATATATTTGATGCAAATCATGCAACATAAATCTATAAAATATAAATTTTGTTGAGACTATAAATGATATTAAACCACATATTAAAAAAAATATTATATTTATTGCTTCAACATACTTTAGGTAAAGATATTGTTTAAACTGTATTTGAAACTCCACCAAATCTTTGTAGCAATGCCTCTTCGTGCCTTTCTGTTTTTCATTTGTACATTTATGACTCTACCATAAAATAACGACATCAAGAAAATATATAGAAACAACATATACCTTAAGACATTATCTTTGTGCCAACAAGGCAAAAGTATTGCTTCATCTTTAGAAGGACTTGTTCACATCCTTTGTAGACCTAATTTCTTGAACTCTTTTGATTTAAGGATCTCAATCTTGTGTGTTAGGGTGTCATGCTAGCACATTATTAACCAAAGTTGTTTTTGCACAAAACAATCTCCCTTTGAGCTCTTTCATCTCTTTCCTCAAAGCGTCAACTATGACTTCAAAAGCATATATATATATATATATATATTTATTAAGCAAGTCCAACCATCGCTTTGAAAGCACCCTACAATTTCACCATTAAGTTCTTCTCCTATAGTCCAATTTTTTGATGTGACCTTCACAATCTTAAGGCTTTCTCAAATAGCTCCTATTGTTATCTTGAGTTTGGTAACTTTGTCTTTCATTATCAACAACTTATCCCTCCAAGTACTAACCTTCTTAACCCACCCACAAGTGTTTGATAGGACATCATAACCCTCTACCAGAGACGTCATCTCAAAAAACTCAACATTTTAACTGAATCACGAGTTCTAATACCAATTTTAATAGGCTTGGTTTTAATCGAACAAACCATACGCCCATAATCAAGGAATTTGTTTTCGAATTGCCTAAGTCAACTTAAACTTTCAAATTGAGAATAAAAAAAATCTCTAAGGCACTATAGCTAAAAAGCCAATAAGGCAAAAACAATAATAAAAGTAAAGCACTTCTAAACAATGCTCTCAGTGTATTTAATTACTAATTGGTGAGGGATACAAATGAATTCAAAGGAGGACTTTATCTATAGTTGAGTACCCTTCAAATCACCCGTACAAATTCAATTATATCACAACTAAAATTTAAATCTATCTACAAGATAGAGTTTTAAGGAATTTAAACTCTTTGATAATCTCTGTCCTTAAAATTTAAATTAACTTATGACACATTTGGTTCGCTGGAATTGTAACAGCCTGATTTAGGGGCTAGTCGAAACAGTGATTTTGGAACCACTAATCCGAGGTCGGAGAAAATTATTTTATGTGTTATAACATGTGTAAGGCCCAATTTATGCCCGAGGCCCATTAGCAATAAACCCATAAAATAAACATAAATTAACAGTCCAAAATTACAAAGTACAAGCTCAATTACCAAACAAAATTCAAAACCCAAATTAACAAAACCCTAACCCAATGTCTAAGGCCATAACCTAAATAAAAAATCAGAAAAAAAAACCCTAGCAAGCTTCAGCCGCCGCTCTCCCACAC
Organism: Gossypium rotundifolium; assembly: GCA_025506655.1. Classification (NCBI taxonomy): domain Eukaryota; kingdom Viridiplantae; phylum Streptophyta; class Magnoliopsida; order Malvales; family Malvaceae; genus Gossypium; species Gossypium rotundifolium. The sequence continues at coordinate 109,560,617 of CP106732.1, read as the reverse complement.
GTGCGCCGCCACGTCAGTAGTCCCTCCCATGCACGCAGTACCTCCCCAGCCAGCAAGCGTCCTCCTCCGTACCTGCAAAAAAGGACAGACAAATAGCACAGTAATAGAGAACAACAAAAAAAGAAAATGTTGTATTTTTTTTTTTGATCTTCGGCTTTAAAAACCGAAGGAAACCATTGTATTGTTTTACACATACGAAATATCATAATACAAAAAGAGCAGATTTCAAGCGACAACAAAAAAAAGGTTGCTTTCTATTTTATTTCTCTTTTCCGTTTCATTTTTGCTTGGAATAAAAAATAAACAAACAAAAAAGGGGATATCTTTCCTCGCCGGCAGCCAGAAGAGCGGAAACCGAAAGGTTTTGGTCTTTCCTTCAATCTTCGAAGGCGCTTTTGGATGTCTTAGGGGCAGATCGGTGCCCTACGTCAGACGGGGTTCACAAAGGCGTCTTTTCGCCTTTTTCGACCATCACAGAGACGGCGGCCGTGGTGGTCGTGGCCGTATCTGGTGGAGTTTGGTCTGATGAGGGAAGGTGAGAGATTTGAGAGCTTTTTTGTTTGTTTTTTTAGGAGAGTGTGAAAAAATGAAGTTTTCTTCAAAAAAAAAAACTTTTATAAATAACTAAAACGACGCCGTTTGCCCCTAAAGATCTGCGCGTTGACCCAACCCGCAAGTAGAATCTGCGTGTTTTCTAATGGAAGGGCTAATTGCACTTTTAGCCCTTTCACTTTTTTATTGTTCTGCAATCAAGTTTCTTTTTATTTTCTAATTTGGCCCCATAATTTATTGTGATTTCAATTAGGCCCATATTCGAACGACGACGTTTTGGAGGGTGGGGGTTAATTTCCCTATTGGTCCCTCCTTGTTATTCACGCGTTCAATTTGGTCCTTTCTCTTTTTATTTATTTCGAATTTGCCCCCAAATTTTTGTTTTAAGTTCAAATTAGTCCTTTTTTGTTATTTTTGCTATTAAATTAATTAATTATAATTATTATTATTGTTGTTGTTGTTGCTATTATTATTATTATTTTTATTACTGTTACTATTACTTTTATTGTTACTAGTACTATTATTTTTATTTTTATCACTATTATCATTATTATTATTATTATTATTATTACTATTATTTATTTATTTATTTATTTACTATTATTATTCATTTATTATTATTATTACTAATAATATTATCATTATTTTTAAACTGTTTTACCTAATATTCATTCATTTATTTATTCGTTGGTTCTTATTAAATTTTTAATTACTTTTTTAATTGTCATTTATTTACTTACTCGTTATTTTTATAATTAGTTCGTTTTATTTTTATTTTTATTCATTCATTTTTATTTATGATTTTATTTATTATTATTTATCTTATTATTTATTTTTATGTTTGCCCTTATTATTGTCATTTACATTAATGCATTTATTATTAGCCTATTATGCATATTAGTACCGTAGTTTATTTTTATAAAATTGTGTTACATTAATCTTTGTCCGATACAAAATTTTTTTCATTAAGCAATTTTTTATAATTCGAGATTCGAGAAATCGTACCCTAACTTACTGGGTTTCGATTTTTCTTGTTGAGCCTAAAGAACCGATTATCTTTTTTTTTTAAAATCAAAGCGTATGATCATGTCAAACATTTGAGTTTTAATATTTATAAAAGAGTGATCAAACCTGTAGACTGACCGCGACAACGATAGAGGCAAGTGCACCCATTGAACAGTAGTATAGCTCAGGCAAGAATATCTTATCGAACCCAAGGGAACCTAAAAGTACTACTACTCACTTTCTTTCTATTATTTAGTCTAAAATATGGAGTGATTGGATTATTAAACTAATGAGATACTTAGACTAAATGCAAAGACAAAAGAATAAATGGGAGAAAGACTTTAGGAAAACTTAGTTGATAAAGACGATACCCTCAGGAAGAATCCACCTATGACTTCACTTATTATTCATTCCCCAAACCATATGATTTCTTTACTTAGCTTGATCCGTGAGACTCCCTAACCTATATTAAACCCTCTCTCGAGGCGAATAACGTCTAACCTTAGGTTAATTAATGGAACTCTCGTTCTCTTATAATAACCCCCTAAGGAAGCAGTAAATCGATCAATGGATTTCCATATTAGGTTTCACCCTAATCCGACAAAATCTCGTAACCCTATCTCTAGATGCCCGATCAACTCCGCTTAATTATGCTAGATCTACTCTTAGGCGGGGTCTATTCCTCCTCCACCTAAGCACATCAGATTAAATTAAGCAACATAATTAAGAACAAACTAAGTACTTATCATATAATTTAGAAATCAAATAACAAAATCCATCATAGGCTTCATCCCCTTCAGGTATCTGAAGGGTTTAGTTCATAGCTAAATACGAAAATATCTCAAGAGTAAAGAATAAACAAAACATAAGAAATCCTTAAAACCCCTGAAGGAATTGAAGGAGAGATCCTCCGTCTTGAATGGAACTCCGGCTTCTTGAGATGGATCAACTAGCTATCTTCAAGTGACTGCCTAAAAGATGAAAGCTTCGGCCAAAGCCTCTGCAAAAAGCCCCCCTTTTATGTCTGCCTTGGGTTGTTTATATAGGCTTTGGGATGCTATACTTGGCTCCTAAGTATCTCCTTCAAGTAGAATTACTATTAGAGTGTTGGAGTAGACTTAGGAGATTGTTTCTTTGGCTTCAAGCATCCAAATCCAAGTGAAATTGCTCTTTCCCGTGGCAGGGGCACGGCCATGGCACATGCCTGTGTAACTCGTGGTTGGGCCGTGTCTCGATTTTGTCATTTTAGGCACGACCGTGTAAGTCAGGATTCAGGCCGTGCTTCAGGTCTGTCAATTTGGGCACGACCATGTAGATCACTAGGCACGTCCGTGTGATAATTGGATGCTGCACGACTGTGTGTCAAGGAGTTGAGGCCGTGCTCTAGGTAGTTGGCGAGGCACGGTCGTGTGGGATTTGGGCCAGGTCGTGTTGATTTCTCGCTAAGGCCCAATTACTCCATTTTAAGCCCGTTTTGTGTTCTTTTTATCCTCGGGTGCTTTCCTGAGTATAAATATGAAAAGAAAGGATTAAAAGCACCTTTTTACAGAAATCACAGGCTAAATCATCCAAAAGCCTATTAAATATGGGGTTAAAATATGTTACTTTTACGGTTTATCAAATACCCCCACACTTAAGCTTTTGCTTGTCCTCAAGCAAAATTCTCAACTTACAATTAAAACGAACTTTCCATAATTCATAATTCCTATCGACAATGTCTCATCATAATTCATAGATAATTTATACATGGATAATTCAACTCAAAGAACCCTAAAGATTCAATTACGATAAGTCATACCTTTATAGCACGAAAACATAGGTGTCTTCCCTTATCTAAGTAATTACCTTTAATTCAAAATCGACAAGAACTGACATCCTCACTAAAGATTCACTCAAATCACTCGAAGTGTTTAAGGTTCAAGAATAAGCACTCTAAGTCGAACCTAAAAAGTTAATCCCATAGGCTTGCCTGAAAATCAAATCTCCACCACTGTATATGAGATGATACACAAATCAAAAGGTCTTTAATCAGGGTTGTAACGGGGCTAAGGTTAAGGGTGTGGATACAAGCTGAATTAGAGGGTTAGAATCGAGATTGAATTGACTAATTACCTAATCTAAGAATAATGAACTAAATATGAATATTTACATCGAATGAAAACTAACAATATCTACTATTGATAATTACTCTATAATAAGGAGTATTTTGATAATACTTTTAATACGAGCTTTTTCTTCAACAATTGGAGTTTAAATGCTCTAAGCTCTTTTATATACTACTAATATTGAATATACTTGGATTTTTTTAGAACAAACTAAAACAAACCTAATAGAAGGAACTTTGGTGATTGAAATAACCTAATTGACAATGGATCAAATCAATTCTCGATAGAGGGGTAGTCAAAGGAATGTTGATAACAAATACAAAGGGATTTTGGATTAACATTAGTGGGTGAGTCAATAAAAAGGTTGTTAGGATTCAATGGGGTTCACTAGGGGTTATTTATGTAGGTAGGCTTTTTAGTGGAGTGAACGGGTTAAAACCTAGGTGCCTTTATCATCTTAGTATATCAAATCATTAATGTGGTCTCGACATGCATAAACGAGGCAAGTTCTAGAATAACAATTCAAAGTCGACACACTCATAATAATAAAAAAAAAGTGACACGAAAAATACTATATGCTCTATAAGGCTCAAAATCTCACAAAAATTATGGGTGTTTTGACATCAATCCTTATAAATTTTGAACTTCAAGGTGATACTCAAATTCAGTTCAACAACCTATCAATTTTAATTTTTAGAAAGTAGACTTATCATGCTCGATTCTCTAGTATTTCTTCAAATTTAATCATCAATGCACAATTATCTATGACTTATTGTAAAACATATCAATAAAAATCATAAATCATTAGAAATTTCACCTAATTAATAATATGAAAAAATACTTAAGATCAAGACTAATTTGGGGTTTTGAGAATTATGAAAAAGTTAGGCACTATTACCCCCACACTTTAGATGTACATTGCCCTCAATGTACAAAGATAGATAATGATAATTAGATGCCAAATCAAAGAGATAAGTGGGGACAGTAATACTCCCTGAAATCTGGATGATCCCTGGCGTCTTTGGTGGCGGTGATGGTGACTCATTGGATGTTTCTTAATTGTGTGTTTGTGGGAGTGAAGTGTGTAATTTATTCTGCACAGTCGCTAGGTTAATACTTTTATAAAAGAGATGCGGGTATGGAATCATGAATAGCCAATATTAATGGTTTTCAACAAGTTCGAATAACATAAGATAAAGTAAGACTGAAAATATCAGAGAATAGGATAAAAATAATTGTCTTAAGAGGATTCAGAGGTCCTCATCATTGGTCGGTGCCGATGGTGGTGCTTGGGATGAGATATGAAGATGTTGGTATATTTGCTGAAGAGTCTCATCCATTCTATCTAGGCGCCGAGCGTTCTCGATGAAATATAACTCGAACTGATCGAGTCTTGCAGAGATGTCTACTAATGATGGTGATGCTTTGTAATGATGGTGGCTCGAATTTGGTGCCTCCTCTGATGGTGGTGGGATATTATCAGTAATATCCTCAGGCTCCCCTAAATGCGTGGGTGTCACTAGTTGATATTGAGGGGGTCGATCCCTCGACGGTGTTTAATCATTCGCATATGTAGCATCGTCTGGATGCCTTGAGGTGCCATGTTCCCCATTAGTGTTAGGGAGGTGATTTGATCGTCGGAGTTTAGGAGGTCAAAGTGCCTAGCCAACCTTGTAATGTACGGTCCCATCGACAAAATCCCCTTCTTATGATGCTCTATCTGATGTTGAATCGCGCAGGCGATGAAATATGCTAAGTCGAAAACATGTCCTTCAGACATGCATGATAGGAAGTAAACGTCCTGCTTGTTTACGATGCCTGTGCTTTCTTTTTGCCCTGTAATGGTGTGTGCGAGGATGGCATGAAGATACCTTAGGCTAGAGGAAGTGTCGATGCCTTAGAGCGGCTGGGGTTGTAGGTGCTCGTCGTGGGGCTTAGGCTACGCCAGCATTCTCACGGAGTGCAGTGTGGCTCATGATCTAATCCAGTAAGTGGGTTTTCTTCTAGGAATTCTGGTGTGTACAGGCCAAGTGCCGTTCCGAATTATGGTTTACTTAATTGACGCACTGGGCCCTCTAGTCGGAATTGGATAGCATCGGGTTCGTCAAACTGAGTTGTCACCGCTTGTAAAGTGAAAGTGGTGCAGAATTCTAATGTAAGCTCCAAATAAGTGGATTCGTTGATGTTGAAGAAGTTCTCCCATGGCTCGGTTGAGAGGAGTGCTTGAATATCAGACATGAGCCCAACTTGGCGAATTGCTTCCCAGTCGATGCGTCTACCAATGCCTATTGGTCTACCCCGGATTGCTTGGTACTTTTCGTCTTGAGTAGCTTGAGGAAAACGAAGGAATGGGTGTCGAACTTCGGTGGAAGCACTAGCGGAAGAGGAACCTGGCGCCTTTCTCTTCTTACTCGGGGCTGAGCGTTTTACTCTAAATGTTGACATATTTCCTGCAAATTGGAATTGAATCTAAAGTAATTTATCTAATCCAACCAATATCTTGAAAATTTGTGAATCATTATTCATAATCAAATTTTTGACAATAGCATAGTAAGCAATTCTCAACGAAATAATAACTAATATCTAATATGTAGTAATAATCAAAGAATAAAGAATCATGTTTGTTTAAAAACTAAAGAAATAAATAAAGCAACCAAGAATTCTAAAGAAAGTGAAAAAAAATTATGGTTATCATAAAATAATCAATACATATACTAAATGAAACAAATTGAATCAGATTTTTAAGTCTAAAATTAAACAAAAACTTAAATAAGGAGGAAGTATGCAAAAAATGTGAAGAAGAAGGAACCAAGCACGGTGGTGCTTGACGAGCACGGGTGGAGCGCACAGCGGTGGTGCTGGTTTCTTCAGCGTGGGCACGGCCTAGTAAGGGCGTGTGCTGCGGGCGTGTGGTTGGTTTTGGTTAGTATTTTGAGAAGAATGGTCGGAAGGAGGTGGGTTGGAGGGAGGGGGATGATTTGGTGGCCGGATTGAAGAAGGGGTGGGTTGGAATCTGATTTTAGGGTTTGGGTTTTTGGGGAAGAGGATGGTTATTTTTATATATAGGGTCTGAGGCACGGTCTTTCTACACGCCCGTGTCGTTTTAAACTTGCCCATGCTTTTCGCGATTTTGGGCTTTAGGCGCATTTAGATGGGTTTGCCATGGTCGTGTTGACGTTGCCACGCCCGTGTGTTGATTCACACGGTTGGGTTGAACGGGCGTGTGTAGCCCGTGCTTTATAAGTCAGTATGTTCGCACGGTCGTGGGCACGACCGTGTTCTAACCGTGCTCAATAAGTCAGTAGCTTCACACAGTCGGGGGACACGATCGTGCGGAGCCCGTGCTGAATAAGTCAGCAGCTACACACGGTCGGAGGACACGGTTGTGCAAAGCCCATGTCATTAAATTTTTTTTCTTTCTTTGTTCTATTTATGCACGGATCCGGCCACGCCCGTGGCAGTTCCCCTATTTTGTACACGGTTGTTGGCACGCCCGTGTTCATAAACGTGTTTACAATCCTGTATGTTTGTTTTTTTTTTTACACAGAAATAAAGTTAATGTTAGGGAATTAGCACTCGGGTTGCCTCCCGAGAAGCGCTTATTTATAGTCTTAAGCTAGACTTTCCGTTTTCGATTCTAAAGGAGGGTTCGTGGAGCAGAAACTCCTCTCTCATATCTCCAGAATCTACACCATTATAAATTTTAAGTCGGTGACCATTTACCTTGAATGTGCCTTTTGTGGGATGAGTTACCTCAATGGTGCCGTATGGAAAGATTGTTTTGATCATGAATGGGCCTGACCATCTTAACTTCAGTTTTCCCGGGAATAATTTAAGCCTTGAATTGTATAGTAGGACCAGGTCTCCTACTTCGAATTGTTTTGATCGCTTGAGACGAGCATCGTGGCGTCGCTTTGTTGCTTCCTTGTATAGTTTTGAGTTTTCATAGGCTTCTGTTCTCCATTCATCCAGCTCATTCATCTGCATCATTCTTCTCTTTCCTGCAATTGTGAGGTCAGTATTCAAAAATTTTGTTGCCCAAAAAGCTTTGTGTTCTAGCTCAAATGGTAGATGACAGCTTTTCCGTATACAAGTTTGTATGGGGATGTTCCTAGAGGTGTTTTGAATCTTATTCATAGGCCCATAAAGCATCATCTACCTTAACTGCCCAATCTTTTCTATTTGATTCAACCGTTTTTTCTAGGATGCTTAAGCTCTCGGTTTGCGACCTCAACTTGCCCGCTAGTTTGAGGATGATATGGGGTGGCTATTCTATGGCATACTCCATATTTCTTTAGAACTTTTTCAAACTGTGTATTATAGAAATGAGTACCCCTATCACTAATGATAGCTCTAGGTGTCCCGAATCGGGAGAATAATTTTTTGAGAAATTTAACTACTACCCTAGCATCATTGGTAGGTAAGGCTTCCGCTTCTACCCATTTTGACATGTAATCAACTGCTTCTAGGATGTATTTATTTCCAAATGAGCTAGGGAAAGGTCCCATAAAATCAATACCCCATATATCAAATATTTCACATGACAACATATATGTTTGAGGCATTTCATCACGTTTAGAAATATTACCTGTTTTTTTGGCATTTATCACACGAGTAACATACATTGGCATCTTTAAATAGAGTGGGCGATAATAACTTGATTCGAGTATTTTGTGTCTTGTCTTAATACCATTGTAATGTCCTCCTGATGGTCCTGAATGACAATGTTCCGAGATTTTGCTTGCTTCTCTCTTTGTAATGCATCTTGAATTACGATCGCACATATCACGGAAAGAAAGGATCTTCCCAAAATAATTTTTCACATCAGCGAAGAATCGCTTCTTTTGGTGATGTGTTAATTTTCTTGGCAAGACGTTAGCTGCTAAATAATTCGCAATATTTGCAAACCATGGTACTTTAGAATGCGTTAAAGAAAAGAGTTGTTCTTCGGGAAATGAATCATTTATTTCTTGTTCATCAAGCTTTTTGGTGTGTGGATTTTCGAGTCTTGAGAGGTGATCTGCCACCAGATTCTCAGCTTCCTTCTTATCCTGTATTTCCAGGTCAAATTCCTGTAAGAGTAAAATCCATCGTATGAGTCTAGGTTTTGCATCAGGTTTGGTTAAAAGATAACGAAGAGCTGAATGGTCAGTGTAAACGACAACTTTCGATAATATTAGATATTGTCTAAATTTGTCAAAAGCAAAAACTATAGCTAGCAATTCTTTCTCAGTCGTGGTGTAATTTTCTTGCGCGGGTGTTAATGTTCGGCTAGCGTAGTAGATTGGCTGAAAATGCTTGTCTCTTCGTTGTCCCAAAACTGCGCCTACTGCAAAGTCACTTGCATCACACATTAGTTCAAAGGGTAAATTCCAATCAGGTGCGATTATAATTGGTGCATTTATTAATTTATCTTTAAGGATATTGAATGCATCTAAACATTCCTGATTGAAATTAAAAGGAACATCTTTTTCTAATAATTTTGTCAAAGGCTTAGCTATTTTAGAAAAGTCTTTAATGAATCTTCTATAAAAACCTGCATGTCCTAAAAAGCTTCTAATAGCCTTCACTGAACTAGGAGGAGGTAATTTCTCTATGGTTTCAACTTTTGCTTTATCTACCTCAATCCCTTTTCTAGAAACCTTATGTCCTAAAACAATCCCTTCTCTAACCATAAAGTGGCATTTTTCCCAATTCAAAACAAGATTTGTTTCTTCACATCTAATTAGAACTCGTTTTAGATTTTTAAGACAAAGCTGGAAAGAATTATCGAATACCAAGAAATCATCCATGAATACCTCCATGATGTCCTCTACAAGTTCGTCAAAGATTGCCAACATACAACGCTGAAAAGTGGCAGGAGCATTACATAATCCAAAAGGCATTCTACGATAAGCAAACGTACCGTATGGGCATGTAAATGTCGTCTTCTCTTGGTCTTCAGGAGCTATGGGGATTTGGAAGTAGCCGGAGAGTCCGTCCAGGAAGCAGTAGTACATATGCCCGGATAGTCTTTCTAACATTTGATCAATGAAAGGTAGAGGAAAGTGATCTTTTCTGGTGGCATCTTTCAGCTTCCTATAGTCGATATAGACTCTCCAACCGATAACTGTTCTTGTGGGAATTAACTCATTCTTTTTGTTGGGCACTACCGTCATTCCTCCTTTATTTGGAACTACCTGCACAGGACTTACCCGAGTGCTGTCAGAAATAGGATAAATTATTCCTGCATCTAGAAGTTTAATTACCTCAGCTTTGACCACTTCTTTCATGTTGGGGTTTAATTGTCTCTGAGGTTGCACACATGGTCTATATTCTTCTTCCATTAAAATTTTGTAGGTGCAAAACGCGGGGCTTATTCCCTTAATGCCAAAAATTTTCCAAGCTATGGCTTTCTTGTGTTCTCTTAGTACCTTTATCAGCTCCTCCTTTTCCTTGGGTTCTAGTTCTGAAGAGATGATTACTGGTAACATAGAATTGTCCCCGAGGAATGCATATTCTAAATGTTTTGGTAACTGTTTTAATTCAATTTTGGGTGGCTCTTCGATGGAGAGTTTCTATTTTAATGCGTCATCTTCTTCAATGTTTTTTTCTTTCATTTGTTTGAATGATGATGTGTTCAAACTAATCTCATTACCTTCATCCTCTTTCCCCTCGCCTTGAGGCAGACACAGTTTCGTCATGTCACCCTGCAGGATTTCCTGTAATGAATTTTTAGTAATATGATCCGTAGTGTCAACAAAATAACAGGAATCATCTTGCTTTGTAGAATATCGCATGGCATCATAAATTTGGAAAATAATTTCTTCATCACCTATCCTTAGTGCTAGTTTGCCGTCACCTACATCAATAATAGCTCTAGCAGTGGCTAAAAAAGGACGCCCTAAGATTAAAGGAACATTGATGTCCTCATCCATGTCTAACACAACGAAATCAATGGGGAAAATAAATTTATCAATTTTTACCAAGACATCTTCAATAACTCCTCTAGGATATTTAATAGATCTATCAGCTAATTGAATGCTCATCCTAGTGGGTTTTGGTTCCCCAAGATCTAGCCGTTTAAACAATCGATAAGGCATTAAGTTGATACTAGCGCCTAGGTCTGCTAATGCTTTCGTGATGTTTAAACTACCAATTAAGCAAGGAAGAGTGAAACTCCCTGGATCTTTTAACTTTCGTGGTAGTCTATTTTGGAGAAGGGCTGAACACTCTTCATTAAGCTCCACCTTTGATACTTCCTCAAGCTTCCTTTTGTTTGTGAGAAGTTCCTTTAAGAATTTTGCATACTTGGGCATCTGGGAAATAGCTTCAACAAAAGGTAAGTTAATATGTATTTGTTTAAAGAGTTCAAGGAACTTACCGTATTGAGCATCCAGTTTTTTTTTTTCTTCAATTTTTCTGAATATGGAATTTGTGTTCTATTCTCTTTAGGCAATGTATTGTCATTTTCAACTTCTACACTTTTTCCTTGATAACATCATGTGTGTCTTTCTTTGTGGTTCAACTAGCTCTTTGCCACTCCTTAGTGTGATTTTGCCTTACTTGCTCTGTGTCTTTGGAAAAGATTTAGTCCTTATTTCACATACTATTTGATAAGTATTCCCACCGGCGTAATGAGCTCTCCCACGAGTCTTGATTCCTTGAGTAAGATTTGCTATTCATCAAGTGTTGGAGACGAGAATCTGTAGCTGCCATGAATTTTATCAACATCTCTTCAAGGTTTGATTTCTTTTCCTGTGGATAGGGCTGATTTTGGTAATTTGGAGTATGTTGCTGCCTTTGATTTCCTTGTCCTCCCCACGAAAATTTTGGGTGGTTCCTCCAACCTGCATTATAAGTGTTACTATAAGGGTTATTATTAGATCGGAAATTGTTACCTATATAGTTTGTCTGCTTGTTTTCTGCTCCTGGTTGGTAGGGTGGGTACTCAGAATTTTCCACATTCCCGCTTGCTTCGCATTGCATGACTAGATGTACCTGTGAAGAACATAAATTATCAAGTTTTTATTCATTAACTCCACTTGTGTTGTGACATTGTCCTGCGTCTATGTTAAAAACTCCGGCTGATTTTGTCGGTTTAGCTCTTGTAATTTGCCATTGATAGGTGTTCAACGACATCTCCTCAATAAAATCGTAAGCCGCTTTAGGAGTTTTATTATTCAAAGTTCCATCGGCTGATGAATCAATCATTTGCCTAGTTGGAGAATTCACACCATTGTAAAAAGTTTGGACTTGAAGCCACAAAGGTAATCCGTGGTGTGGGCATCTTCTTAGGAGATCCTTGTATCTTTCCATGCATCATATAATGTTTCTGCGTCATTCTGCACAAAAGAAGATATGTCATTCCTAAATTTAGCCATTTTGGCTGGTGGAAAATATTTTAAAAGAAATTTTTGGTCATTTGATCCCATGTGGTGATTGACCCTCGTGGTAACGAGTTCAACCAACGCTTTGCTTTGTTCCTTAATGAAAAGGAAATAGCAGAAGGCGTATGGCATCGTCGAAACGCCATTTATTTTGAAGGTATCACGAATTCTAAAAATTAGATATATGTGTGTTTGGATCTTCATCCTGCAAACCATCAAATTGAACAAACTGTTGAATCATTTGTATTGTGTTAGGCTTTAATTCAAAATTATTAGCGGCTATAGCGGCCTAACAATACTAGATTCTACTCTGTCAAATTAGGTTTAGCATAATCATACATAGTCTGCGGAGCATTCATTCTTGCACATTTGGTGGATTATTCTTGTCCATCCCTTGATAGGATTGGATCTTTGCTGTTCTTCTCTTTGATAGTCTAGGGCTCGTCTAATTTCTCTGCGATTTCTGAGCGGTAGCTTCAATGTCACTTTCGTATTCTAATGGTCCTCTTGGATTTCTTCTAGTCATAAACTAGAGGTACCTGCTATGAAAAGAAAGAAAGAAATTTAGAAAAACAAAAACACAAATATATGTATAAAAGAAATTTAAAAATAAAATAATGGCTAAAGTAATAGAAATAGAGCTTTCTTAATATTTTAGATGTTCCCAGCAGCGGCGCCAAAAACTTGATCATGTCAAACAGTCAAGTTTTAATATTTATAAAAGAGTGATCGAACCTGTAGACTAACTGCGACAACGATAGAGGCAAGTGCACCTATCGAGCAAGAGTATAGCTCGAGCAAGAATATCTTATCGAACCCCAGGGAACCTAAAAGTACTACTACTCACTTTCTTTCTATTATTTAGCCTAAAATATGGAGTGATTGGATTATTAAACTAATGAGATACTTAGACTAAATGCAAAGACAAAAGAATGAATGGGAGAAAGACTTTAGGAAAACTCGGTTGATAAAGGCGATACCTCGGGAAGAATCCACCTATGACTTCACTTATTATTCATTCCCCAAACCATATGATTTCTTTACTTAGCTTGATCCGTGAGACTCCTAACCTATATTAAACCCTCTCTCGAGGCGAATAACATCTAACCTTAAGTTAATTAGTGGAACTCTCGTTCTCTTATAATAACCCCCTAAGGAAGCAGTAAATCGATCAATGGATTCCCATATTAGGTTTCACCCTAATCGACAAAATCTCGTAACCCTATCTCTAGATGCTCGATCAACTTCGCTTAATTATGCTAGATCACTCTTAGGCGGGGTCTATTCCTCCTCCACCTAAGCACATTAGATTAAATTAAGCAACATAATTAAGAACAAACTAAGTACTTATCATATAATTTAGAAATCAAATAACAAAATCCATCATAGGCTTCATCCCTTTCAAGTATCTAAAGGGTTTAGTTCATAACTAAATACGAAAACATCTCATGAGTAAAGAATAAACAAAACATAAGAAATCCCTAAAACCCCCTGAAGGAATTGAAGGAGAGATCCTCCGTCTTGAATGGAACTCTGGCTTCTTGAGATGGATCAACTGGCTATCTTCAAGTGACTCCTTAAAAGATGAAAGCTTCGACCAAAGCCTCTGCAAAAAGCCCCTTTTATGTCTGCCTTGGGTTGTTTATATAGGCTTTGGAATGTTATACTTGGCTCCTAAGTATCTCCTTCAAGTAGAATTACTATTAGGGTGTTGGAGTAGACTTAGGAGTATGTTTCTTTGGCTTCAAGCATCCAAATCCAAGTGAAATTGCTCTTTCCGTGGCAGGGGCACGGCCATGGCACGCGCTCGTGTAACTCGTGGTTGGTCGTGTCTCGATTCTGTCGTTTTGGGCATGGCCGTGTAAGTCAAGGTTTAGTAGTGCTTCAGGTCTGTCGATTTGGGCACGGCCATGTAGATCACCAGGCACGTCCGGTGTGATAATTGGATGCGTTGCATGGTCGTGTGTCACGGAGTTGAGGCCGTGCTCTAGGTAGTTGGTGAGGCACGATCGTGTGGGATTTGGGCCAGCAGTGTTGATTTCCCGCTAAGGCCCAATTACTCCATTTTAAGCCCGTTTTGTGTTCTTTTTATCCTCGGGTGCTTTCCTGAGTATAAATATGAAAAGAAAGGATTAAAAGCACCTTTTTACAGAAATCACGGGCTAAATCATCCAAAAGCCTATTAAATATGGGGTTAAAATATGTTACTTTTACGGTTTATCGTTAAAAGTCAAAAGACAAGCTTAGTTTTGAGGATTTGAAATGTCGTATCCTAACTCACTGGGCGTGACATTTTCCTTCTTCGAAATAAGAGGTCTTAGCATCTAATTTAATTTATTCAAGTTTTATTCTAAACAAAGAGGATCGTATTTTAAAATCTTTTCAAATTTTCGACATTAAGACGTTAATCGATCAATTCGGTACCAATTTTGGGCGTTATGAGGGTGCTAATCCTTCCTCGTGCGTAATTGACTTTCGAACCCATTTTCTCGAATTTTGTAGGCCAAAATTATTGTTTTAATAAATCAAAATGTTTTAATGATCAATTTCAAGGTGGTCTGATCACACCTCGAAAAAAGGATTGGTGGCGACTCCATTTTCGTTTTAAAGTCGATCATGTGTTTTTTGATAAAAAAATGGTTTCGACAAATAAAAAATGGTTTCAACAGCTTGGTGACTCCACTGGGGACCAATAAGAGAGTCAAGCTATAAAATTGATTATTTTCTGTCCTGTTGTCAAAAATTGAAAATCTGATTTGAAAAACTACGATCCTTTTATTGCATTTGTGTGTGTTATTTCATATGATTACTGTGGTTTGAGTCTTGTAGAGTATTTTCGCATCATATTGCATAAGGACCGTTTGATCTTACCTTTTAAGTGGGAGTGAGAAGCTACTCCTTCGTGAGGTTTTCACCTTCGTCCAAGATAGTGGATCGCTTTCGGAATACATCCGTACCCATGTCTTCGTGAAATTTTCATCTCCGTGGAGCCATAGGGAAATGTTTTCACCTGAACTGAACTCTGTCCGTATGAGCCTATAATGGGTGAGAATCGAGGAATCTGCTGGTTCGGGTACCTCAACTTTAGAACCAAACCGCATGTAGAAGACCCTAGGAGCCCACCTTAGATAGTACCGCGAGAAACCCTAGCGGTTACCCAGATAGGTGCTTGATTCTCTTTTATTTACTTTGAGTTTTGTTTTGTATATTGTACTGACTAATAAATCATAAAAGTAACACATTTAATCCCATGCTTAGCTTGTTTTTGGATGTTTATTTAGAGAATTTGACGAATTCGATGCTCCTAATCCTTTAAATGCATGTTCTATACTTAGGAGAGCATAGGGGAGCAAAAGGAACAAAAAACAGGCCAAAATCGGACAAAATGGGCCATCTTAAGGGTCCACACGGCCAAAGCCCGCACCACACGAGCTTAACACATGCCCATGTGAACAACACGGGCTGGACACACGCTCGTGTGCCAGCCTGAGTTGATCTAGAGCCATGTAAATTCCCACACGGCCTGGGCCTCCTCACACAGGTTAATCACATGCCAGTGTCCCTATCGTACCCTACTTTGTTTTCACACTGAAAAAGCCAATTTTAGGGTTTCTGAGCCTTCTAAAGTCTATAAATACACATCAGAGGGAGACCTAAAAGAACACGCAGAGTAGATTGCAGAAATTACTCGAAGGAAGCTGTTGGAATCATCCAGAAGGTAGATTCACTCCAAGACTAAAGATCTTCATCAAGTTCTTTAGAAGTTTTTGGGTTCTTTATGTCTTGTTGTTTTCTTAATTCTATAATGTTTTCCTTTTACGTTATGAGCTAAACTCCTTAAATACCTAGGGAGGATGAAACCTAGATGAATCTTATTATTTAATAAATCTGAATTACGTGATAAATACTTGATCTTGTTCTTAATTATGTGTTCTTAATCCTTGTGTTGATGTTTTCAGGAATATTAATTCAAGTTTAATGTGCTTGTTCAGTGGAGCAAAAGTGCCTGTTTAAGAGATGATCTAACATAATTAAATGAAGTTGATTGCAATCCTAGAAATAGGACGACATAAATCTGCTGGATTAGAGTCAAATCTAGTAAGGGAATCCATAGATCAAGTTAATGCGACGATAGGGGTTTTAATTAGAAAGAAATTTCAATTAATCAACCTAGAGTCAGTTGTTCTTAGTCTTGAAAGAGATGTTAACATAATTTAGGGATTTCTACGGATCAAGTCAAGTGAATAAATCATTTAATTCAGAATCAGAATAATAAGTGAAGTCTAGGTGGATTCTTCCTTGGGTATTGTCTTTATTCATTCGATTATTCTCTTCACTCTCTGTCATGTTCATAGTTATTTAGTTAGTCAATTAGTTAGTTAATTTTAGATTAAAAACAAAACCCCTTAATTATTAGGCTAGATAATAAAAAGATTGTTATTACTAGTAATTTTAGTCCTTGAGGATACGATATTTCGGACTCACCATAACTATACTACTGTTCGATATGTGAGCTTGCCTTTGTCGAAATATTAGTAAGTTTCAAGCCCATCAAGTTGTTGGCGTTGTTGTCGGGGACTAAAATATTAGGAACACAAAATTTTTATTACTTTAGCTATTTTTATGTTATTACAATTTATTTTTATTTAATTTTTACTTTTCTAATTTTTATTTTATTTGCTTCTGGCAGGTATTTCTAGTTTATAACTAGAAGGAACTCGTCATGGCATTTACTTTTTGATAGTGAGATAGAAAGTACTGCTTGTAGAAATCGTAGGGATATAAGGCAAATTTTATAATACATAGAGGAAGAGTAGAGGACGATACTAATACTACCAAGGAGATGGCTGATAATAATCCACTCCCTCCGGTGGTTGCCGAAAGTCCTACTCCTCGTACTATGTACGACTATGCTAAGTGTAATTTAACTGGGGCTAAATCGAGTATTGTTAGACCTGCTATTGTTGCAAATAGTTTTGAACTGAAAGCTAACACTATTCAAATAATTCAATAGTTTGTTCAGTTTGATGGTTTGCAGGATGAGGACCCAAATACTATTTGGCCAACTTTCTAAAATTTTATGACACTTTTAAAATCAATGGCGTTTCTAATGATTCCGTTCGCCTTCGGTTGTTTCCCTTTTCTTTAAGAAATAAAGCTAAATAGTGGTTGAACTCGTTACCACGAGGTTCCATCACTACTTGGGAACAAATGACCAAAAAATTCTTATAAAAATATTTTTTGCCGGCTAAAATGGCAAAGTTGAGGAATGATATCTCTTCTTTTGTGCAGATGGGTTTAGAAACTCTTTACGATGCATGGGAGACGTATAAGGACTTATTAAGGAGGTGCCCTCACCATGGGTTACCTCTATGACTACAGGTTCAAACTGTTTACAATGGTTTGAATCCCTCAAATAGGCAACTGATTGATGCAGCCGCCAGCGGTACCCTAAATAATAAAACACCTGATGAGGGTTATGAATTCATAGAGGAGATGTCACTGAATAACTATCAATGGCAAGTCATGAGAACAAAGTCGACAAAAGCCGCCAGTGTTTTCAACCTCGACGCAGTCACCATGCTATCAAACCAGGTAGAGCTCTTAAACAAAAAAATTGATGGTTTATATGTTTCTACGCAGGTGCACTCGGTGACGCAATACGATACAAATAGAGGAGGGATGAATGCCACAGAGTATCCATCCTACAACCCGAGCACAGAGAATGAACAAGTTCACTATATGGGTAACAATTCTAAATAATCCCTATGGTAACAATTACAATGCTGGTTAGAGGAACCATCCCAATTTCTCATGGGGTGGTCAAGGAAATCAGAGATAACAACCCCCTCCAGGCTTTCAACAATAACCCTACCCACAGGAGAAGAAGCCAAACCTTGAGGAGATGTTAACAAAATTCATCTCGGTGTCAGAAACCCATTTTCAAAACACCGAAATGGCACTAAAAAATAGAAAGTGTTAATTCAAGGGCTCGAGAACCAAATAGGTCAGCTTGCCAAATTGATCTCAGAACGACCACAAGGTAGCTTACTGAGTAACACCGAGCCTAACCCAAGGGAGCAACTCTATGCCGTCACGGTGTGCGACGAATAAGGGTTAGTAGAATTTGAATCAGAACTGAGGCAAGAAGTTGTGGAAAATAAAGGTAAGGTTGAGGTAAGCTACAATGCACAGGCACCGGTAAGAAAAGAGTATAAACCTCGTGTGCCATACCCCAATGCGACTAGGAAGGACCATACAAATGAACAATTCGGTAAATTCCTTAAACTGTTGAAAAATTTGCATATTAACTTACTGTTTATTGAAGCTTTTTCGCAGATGCCTAACTCAGTTAAATTTTTAAAGGAGCTTCTAGCAAACAAACAGAAATTAGATGAGGCGTCGCATGTGGAGCTAAACGTAATCTGCTCAGCCATTCTATAGAATAAACTACCCAACAAACTAAAGGATCTAGGGAGTTTTACTATTCCTTGTTTAATTGGTAGTTTAGATGTTAGTAATGCTTTCACTGATTTAGGGGTGAGTATTGACGTCATGCCCTATAAAATGTTTAAACAACTAGGTCTTGGGAAACCTAAACAAACTAGGATGAGCATTCAATTAGCAGATAAAACCATTAGATTTTCTAGGGGCATTATTGAAGATGTACTCATAAAAATTGATAAATTCATATTCCCAGTTGACTTTGTTGTTCTAGACATGGATGAGGATAGTGACGCACCTTTGATTTTAGGACGACCCTTTCTAGCAACTGCTAGAACTATTATAGATGTTGGCACAGCTGAGACAATACTTCGTGTATGTGATGACACGATTAAACTCCAAGCTCGTGATTCTGTTAGGATATCTAGTGATCAAGATGATATTACGAGTTCTGTTAATGTTAATAACCTTGTGGCCCAATATTCTTTGTAGGAAACACCTCGAAAAAAATATGATAGAGCCACAATTCAGTTTATATGACACAAACAGAACAAATCATGAAGAAAGAATGCTACAAATCGATGAATTAGATGAATGGCATACACACATCAAGGGGAAACCGAGAATTTAAGATGAACCAAAGTGACTCCATGACAAGCTTAAGGATGGGATGAACCAATTTGAGATCGGGGATCATGTATTGTTGGAAAAAATGGACCCTCAAATCGCCACTTCAGAGCTTAATGCAAATGGAGCAAGTCCTTTTATGGTACTGAATATTTTCCTATACGGTACAGTCGAGGTAAATCATCCTAAATTTGGCACTTTTAAGGTAAATACTACTCGGATAAAACCTTATTTAAATAAAAAAATTGATAGCAAAAAAGAGGAGTCTTGACTCCACGAACCACCGTGACTGTGCGAATATGAGGTAAGTCGAGCTTAGACTTTAAAAAAGCGCTTCTTGGGAGGCAACCTGAGCACTAACCCTAGTAATTAGTTTGTTTTCACTTTCGTTCATGTTTTAATGCAGGTTTTTAACCCACATGACCTGGACACACGGGTGTGTCCTTGGCATGTGGATGTGGGGACTTAGTTTTTAAAATTTAAAGAAATAGTCAGGAGGCTCCACGAGCATGACACACGGCCGTGTGTTTGAGCATACGGGCGTGTCCTAGGCCGTGTGAAAACTGGAGCTCAATTTTTCAAAATTCAAAATTTAAACCAAGTCAGGGGGCTCCACGGGCAAGACACACAGTTGTGTGTGCAATCACATAGGCGTGTGGAAATCTACATGGGCGTGGGAGAAGCGAAGGGCTTCGCACACGGTCGTGCAATATGGCCGTGTGGACCACATGGCCTGGACATACAGGCGTGTCCAAGGCCATTTGAAAATTTAGCTTCTCAAAATTGCGACGAACATGAGTTAGGGACTCGACCACACGGACGTGTGACACGGTCGTGTGGCCCAACACAGCCCGTTACACGACCGTGTCCCCTATTTAATCCCATTTTTCTTTTTCTTTTTTCTTCCTTTCTTCTACAAATTCCCTTCAAACCCTAGTCGCCTCACGCCCCTGCCACTTCCGACCACCATCGATTCCCCCTCCTCCTTTTGCTTCTCCTCTTCCTTTCTCCCCTAACCCGAAACCCTTCTCCTTCCCTTTTCTTTCCCCTTTTCTTCCTTCCTAATCTTTCCCCCTTCCATTTCCCTTCTCTTTGCACCATGGTAGCCTCGCGACGCGTCCGACGATGAGGACCTCTGAGTCCATTTATTTTCTTTTTATCTTTTTTTTTATTATTTTTATTATTTTTTATTTTTTCATTTTATTTCTATTTTTAGTCTATGTTTCTTATCATATTTTTTTAAAGACTTATCTTTTATATTCTGAACTATATTTTAGCTTTTATAATTATTCCTAATTGAGTAATCCTTTAATCGTCTTCCACAGTGGTGTTTATTTTCTTATTAGTTGCTCAGAATTATGCACTTCACTTTGTTATATCAACAATTCTATGTCAACTTTTCCATGAATTTCATCCAAAATTCAGGAAGTTTCACTTCTCTCCCCCTCTTTTGATATTCTTATATGGTACATTGAGGACAATGTACATCTTAAGTGTGGAGAGGTTAATTATAGCATTATTAGAAAATCCTTGAATTATGTCTTGTTCTTAAGTAAATTTCCTCATATTACTATTAGAATAAAATTTCTGTTAACTATGATTTTTATTGATATGTTTTGGATTAAGTCATAGGTAATGGTGCATTGATGGTTTAAACTTTAAGACATTAGAGAATCAAGCATGATAAGTCTTTTTTTTCCTTGTTAGGTTGTTTCCCTAAATTTAAATATTATCTTGAAATTTGAAATTTGCAAGGTTGACATCAAAAACCATAAATTTTGTGAGACTTTGAGCCCTTGAGCATACACTTTTCTTGCTCACTTTATTATTGGTTATGAGTGTGTCAATATTGATTTCTTATTCTAGAACTTGCTTCGATCATGCATATCGAGACCACACTTTTAATTTGATATTCTGAGATGATAAAGGCACCTAGGTTTTAACCCAATTATTCCATTAAAATCCTACCCTCATAATTAACCCCTAGTGAACCCTTTTGAGCCTAATAAACCGTTCCTTGACTCACCCATTAATATTAACCCAAAACCCAATTTTTGCTTCTTCTACTTTATTGACTCCTTTTCTGTCGAGATTTGATTTGGTCATTTGCCTAACTATGATCTTTATTTTAGTTGTTAAATTCGACTTATTATTGTACATAAAAAAATTAAAAAAATGGAAATATATATTACTAGTTCTATGTTATTTGAGCTTAAGCAGTTAATTCAATCTCGATTTTTACCCTCTAATTTAGCCTTTATCCTTACCTTTAACCCAAGCCCTATTACAACCCTTTTTAAGACCTTTTGATTTATGTATCATCTCATTTTATAGTGGTGGAGATTTGATTTTCAAGCAAGCCTATGGTAATAATTTTTCATGTTTGACTTTTGAGTGCTTAATTTGAACCTTAAACACTTTGAGTGATTTGAGTGAACCTTTAGTGACGATGTCAATTCTTGTAGGTTTTGAATCAAAGGTAATTATTTAGATAAGGGGAAACACCTATGTTTTCGTGCTATAAAATTTGTGACTTGAATTGTTTGAATCTTTAAGATTCTTTTAGCTAAATTATCAATGTATGAATTACCTGTGAATTATGACAAGACATTATTGATGAGAATTATGAATTGAGGAAGTTTAATTTTAATTGTGAGTTGAGGATTTTGCTTGAGGACAAGCAAACGCTTAAGTGTGGGGATATTTGATAAACCATAAAAGTAACACATTTTAATCCCATGCTTAGCGTGTTTTTGGATGTTTATTTATAGAATCTGGCGAATTCGATGCTCATAATCCTTTAAATTCATGTTCTGTACTTAGGAAAGCATAGGAGAGAAAAAGGAACAAAAAACAGGCCAAAACCAGACATAGCGGGCCATCTTAAGGATCCACACGGCCAAATCCCGCACCACACGGGCTGGACACATGCCCGTGTGAACAACACAAGCTGGACACATGCCCACGTGAACCACACGGGCTGGACACATGCTCGTGTGAACCACACGGGCTGGAACATGCCCGTGTGCCAGCCTGTGTCGATTGAGAGCCATGTAAATTCTCACACGGCCTGGGCCTCCTCACACAGGTTGACCACACGCTCGTGTCCCTATCGTACCCTACTTTGTTTTCACGCCGAAAAAGCCAATTTTTAGGGTTTCTGAGCCTTCTAAAGTCTATAAATACACATCAAAGGGAGACCTAAAAGGACACGCAGAGTAGATTGTAAAAATTACTCGAAGGAAGCCGTCGGAATCATCTAGAAGGCGGATTCACTCCGAGATTGAAGATCTCCATCAAGTTTTTTAAAACTTTTTGGGTTCTTTATGTCTTGTTGTTTTCTTAATTCTATAATGTTTTCCTTTTATGTTATGAACTAAACTCCCTAAATACCTAGGGAGGATGAAACCTATATGAATCTTATTATTTAATAAATCTGAATTACGTGATAAATACTTGATCTTGTTCTTAATTATGTGTTCTTAATCCTTGTGTTGATGTTTTCAGGAATATTAATTCAAGTTTAATGTGCTTATTCAGTGGAGCAAAAGTCCCTGTTTAAGAGAAGATCCAACATAATTAAGCGGAGTTGATTGCAATCCTAGAAATAGGACGACATAAATCTGCTAGATTAGAGTCAAATCTAATAAGGGAATCCATAGATCGAGTTAATGCGACGATAGGGGTTTTAATTAGAAAGAAATTTCAATTTATCAACCTAGAGTCAGTTGTTCTTAGTCTTGAAAGAGATATTAACATAATTTAAGGATTTTTACGGATCAAGTCAAGTGAATAAATCATTTAATTCAGAGTCAGAATAATAAGTGAAGTCTAGGTGGATTCTTCATTGAGTATTGTCTTTATTCATTCGATTATTCTCTTCACTCTCTATCACTTTCGTAGTTATTTAGTTAGTTAATTAGTTAGTTAATTTTAGATTAAAAACAAAACCCCTTAATTATTAGGCTAGATAATAAAAAGATAGTTATTACTAGTAATTTTAGTCCTTGAAGATACGATATTCCGGACTCACCATAACTATACTACTGTTTGATAGGTGCGCTTGCCATTGTCAAAATATTAGTAAGTTTTGAGCCCATCACTGACTTATTGTGTTTTTGCTATGTTTGCATGTCATTTCATATTCGAAAGAGGTCGATTTGAGTTTGATTACTAAATTAGAGAGCTTGTCATGGAGAACGAATTTCTTGATAAAGTGGAAGATAATACTGCTGTCCATATGTGGTCAGAGAAAACACAATTAGAGAAAGGAGATAGTCTAGCTGTGGGGTACACGTCAGAATTATGGGACTTCACTCGTATCATTGTGATGCAAAATAGCCTTTAGGAATTAAAAGAGATATGAGATCAGTGGAATAATGAAACTAAGTAGTTGTTCTACTGTAATTATTGTGATTTGCCGTATCTACTCGACATTAAGGTAGAAGAGCTTTTTTTTCGGGCCCTCGCTCAGTATTGGAACCCTGCATACAATTGCTTTACCTTTGGAAGGGTCAATTTAGTGACCATTGTTGAAGAATATACAGCCCTACTACGTTGTCCAAAGGTTCAAGTCGATAAAGCTTATTCCAGAGTCGCTTATGTCCCGGCCTTTTGGAAGAAATTGATGAACAATACAGGAATGAGAGAACAGTGGATTACAGCTAGAATCAAGAAAAAAGGAGAATGCAAGTGCATCCCATGGAAGAATTTAAGAGATTTGATTCTAGTGCATCCTGATACGAAGAAGAGAGTCGATGTGTTTGCTTTGAGCATCTACGAATTAATGATCTTCCCTAGGGCATTAGGGTATGTAGTTGAGGTGGTCTCGGATCTCTTTAATCGACTTGATAAAAGGGTCACACCTATTTCTGCAATCTTTGTCGAGACATTTAGATCTTTGAATGCATGTAGGAGGTCCGGTGAGGGCAGATTTATAGGGTGTGCACAATTGTTGATAGCTTGGTTCCATAGTCATTTTTGGAAAGTGGATAAGGTTTTTTATCGGGTTTTCTCCGGGAATTACTTTTCATTAAAGGAGATAGTGGCTACACCAAGAAGGGATGACATATCAGAGGAAAATTGGATAGCGCTCCTCCAAAATCTCGAGGAAGAAGACATCGCGTGGAGAGCTCCTTGGTTGATTCCTCACGAAATTCTTTATCGATGTTGGAGTTTTGACTGGGTCCCATTTTTTGGGATTTGGGGAGCTGTTGGGTATGCTCCTTTGCCCGTATTGAGGCAATACAGATCAAGATAGTTCATACCGGTAACACATGGGCTAGTTCAATGTGAGTTTTCGTTTAGGGGAGATAACTACAAGAAAAGGGTAAAGGAGATTTCTAACGCTTAAAATTAGACTCATTGAATGAAAAGGTTGGCCGTAGGTTCAATGACGACTTCCAAGTACAGTGGATGGTGGGGTAAAATAGTTAATGATAATATCCCTGGGCCGAACTTAGAAGGCGTTCTATCGATGGAGGAGAACTTATAAGTGATCCTGTTAGACCTAGAAATCATAAAGCAAGACTTTGAGAGGAGGAATTTGGAACTTGAAAAGAAGATAGAACAATTGAAGGAAGAAAATATGCATTTAACGTTAGATGCTGATGTCCAAAAGCTAGAGGCCGAGAAATTAAGTAAAGGAAAGAATAAAGCTGAGGAAGACTTGGATAGTTTGAAGACGGATTACAAGAAATTGCATCTATCAATGAGAATCATTGGATTGGGAAACATCAGAACAATGGCGACAAGAGATCCAAGAAGAAAGAACCAAAGCCAATCGGTGGGAGAGAAAATTCTAAGAGGCTTAGGCACAGAAAGAGGCCCTAGAAAGGAGTTTGTTAGAAACCCAAAAATGACAAAAAAAAAAAATTAAAGGCTAGAGTGGCAGGACTTGAAAAATCACTTCATCAGTATAGAAATCGTAATTCTACAGTTGAATTGAGGGAAAGTTTAAACAAGATTGAAGAAATGAAAGGAAAGATAGAAGACCTAGAATCTAAATTACAAAACTGAGAGCTCCGGGTAGAGCTTTTTGAGGTAAGCGAGGAACGTTGGAAGAAACAGCTTCACCATTTTCAAAATCAAGTTAAGAATAGAGATTACATAATGGGCGAGATCATGGCTCAGATTCGAGAGGTAGTTGATCATTTACAGACCTTGGTAATTCAGGCTGACATGCTAAGCGTGAAGTATGAGCTAGAATCAGATCGAGGTCAAGAGCTAGCTTCGTTGCTTAGGAAAGTTAAAACTTTGAGCATTAGGGCAAAGCCATATCTATACTCCATTTTATGTAAAGAATTTTTTTTTTCTAGTAAAGTTTTCTAAATGAAATTGAATCAGAATCAACGCCTTGTTGCATTCATTTCATGCATTAGCATTGCATTACATCATATGCAATAAAACTCATGAAAGACCCTAAAATCTTGGCAGTTACCCTAGAATATCAATAAACGAGGAAAAGTAAAGAAATGGACCAAAGGTTAGAAAGATTAGGGCAAATGAAAATACAGATGCAAGAGCAATTGGCCAAGATTCAACAAGATAAAAAAGATCAAATGCTAGAATTCCAGAGAAACATGATGAGCCAGTTAACCCAGATGCTAGCTAGAGGGTTAGAAAAAGGGAAAAGCCCTATGGTTAATTCTGGGGACGATAACAAGGATCCCGCTTATCATTCAGGCTTTACCCTAGCAAATACCCAAGCACAACCAAAAACATATCCACAAAGGGTGTCCGTTAACATCAAACAACAATACCAGACTGGTACCTCAATACTGGTGAACTTCTCGATAGGTCCAGGTTCTAGTCTAGGGGACGATCCAATCAATCCTGCTGTCCTTGATCTGGATGATCTAGTGAAAACAAAAAAGGTGAGAGTGGAGCTCCCAAAATAATTTGAAGATCGTTACAAACGGAAAAGACAAAAGAGGAGCTCCCAAATCGATACTTTAAAGGCCCTGAGGAGGAGGGAAAATGAGGTGAATAATGCGAGTATTATGACAAGGGCTATTCAAAGTTGATTACCATAAGCTAGCCAAGGAAGGCAACTACTAGCCATCAGGTCCCTCCAAAGCAAGATCCCAATCCAAGATCGAGCTCAAAAAAACTCCGGTTCACACTCATCCCAGTCACGTATGGGAAGTTGTACCAAAGTTTGTTTGATGCACATATAGTATCCCCTTTCTACCTAAAACCTATGCAGCCTCCATTCCCCAAATGGTACGATGCGAACGCCCAATGCGAATACCACGCGGGAATCACAGGGCACTCGATCAAGAACTGCACCTCTTTAAAAAAGATAATCAAAAGACTCATCAAAATGGGTATTGTGAAATTCGATGATCCATTTGGTGCAGAAAATTCGTTATGCAACCATTTTGGCAAAGGGGTAAACACGATAGTCGAGAATACGGGGAAGAGAATCAAAATGAATATAGCAAAAGTGAAAACCCCACTAAGAGAGGTTTGGAAGAAAATGGTAGAAAGTGGATTAATCACATAGGATTTAGGGGAAAAATCCGGAGAAGCAAGGAACTATTGTGAATTCCATGATTAAGAGGGTCACGTGATTCAAAAGTCCAATGAATTCAGAGCTTTGGTGCAAGGCCTGATGGATAATAAGGAACTGGAATTCTATGAATCTACTTAAGGCCCGGATGGAATGTTTAGGAAGGGGAGCATCAATGCTATATCTGAAGAAGGAATCAGAGCATAAAACTTATCAAGCATTCGCCCTTATGAGCCTGTGAGTGTTTAGAACAATGGGACTGCGGAAGAGATCCCTGTATTTTTTAGAGCTAATTTAGAGTAATATTTAAAACACGCTTTGATCGCTAAAATCAGAGCTTTAAAATTTATAAATAGAATGATCAAACCTGGAAACTAACTCTGACAATGACTTAAAGGCAAGTGTACCTATCGAACAGTAGTATAGCTTAGGCAAGACCGGATTATCGAACCCAAAGGAACTAAAAGTACTAATACTAACTTTCTTTTTATTATTTAGCCTAAAATATGGAGTGATTGATTGATTGATTGATTTAATCTAGTTTAAAGACTACTAAGCTAAAGATGCAAAGACAAAAAGAACGAATTTGGGAAATAACTTGAAGAAACTCAATTGATTATGATGATACCTTCAGGAAGAATCCGCCTAACTTCACTTGTTACTTATTACTAAATCATATGATTTCTTTACTTAGCTTGATCCATAGGACTCCTTAACCTATATTAAACCCTCTCTCGAGGCGAATAACGTCTAACCTTAGGTTAATTAGTGAAACTCTCGTTCACTTATAATAACCCCCTAGAATAGCAGTAAATCGATCAATGGATTCCCATATTAGGTTTCACCCTAATTTGGCAAAATCTTGTAACCCTATCTCTAGGCGTTCGATCAACTCCGCTTAATTATGGTAGATCTACTCTTAAGCAGGGTCTATTCCTTCTCCACCTAAGCACATCAGATTTGGATTAAGTAACATAATTAAGAACAAACTAAGTGTTTATCATATAATTCAAAAAATAATAACAAAATTCATCTAGGTTTCATCCCCTTCAGGTATTTGAAGTGTTTAGTTCATAATGAATAAAAACATCTCAAGAGAAAAGATAAAACAAAACATAAGAAATCCCTAAAACCCCCTAGAGGAATTGAAGGAGAAATCCGTCGTCTTGAGTAGATTTCTAGCTATTTGAGATGGATCTTCCTGCTATCTATGAGTGATTCCCACAAATGTGATCCTTCTGGCTTGGCTCCTTGGCCTAGCTCATCGCCCCCCTTTCAGGATACACTTAGGGTGTTTATATAGGCTCTTGGAACGTTTTACTTGGCCTCTAAGTGTCCTAATTTAAGTCTGCTTCTTGCTCGGTATTTGAATAAGCTTGGAAAGTGTTTCTTTGGCTCTAAGTATCCAAATCCAAGTGAAATTGCTCTCTCCCATAATAGGGGCACAGCCATGGCACACGCCCATGTAAATCGTGGTTGGGCCGTGTCTCAATTCTATCGATTGGGGCACGGCCGTGTAAATCGTGGCATGTCTGAGTCTTAGTTAATTGTCAAAGCGCGGCTGTGTGGCTTGAAGTCCAAGCCGTGTCTATTTTCTTCTTTGGCCCAAATTGGCCCGTTTTAAGCCCGTTTCTTGTTCTTTTCATCCTCGGGTGCTTTCCTGAGTAGAAATATGAAAAGAAAGGATTAAAAGCACCTTTTTACA
Source organism: Gossypium rotundifolium (assembly GCA_025506655.1). Classification (NCBI taxonomy): domain Eukaryota; kingdom Viridiplantae; phylum Streptophyta; class Magnoliopsida; order Malvales; family Malvaceae; genus Gossypium; species Gossypium rotundifolium. Next base: position 109,532,297 of record CP106732.1, on the reverse strand, counting down.
TAAATCAGGGCTAAATCATCCTAAAAGCATACTAAATATGGGGTTAAAATATGTTACTTTTACGGTTTATCAAATACCCCCATACTTAAGCTTTTGCTTGTCCTCAAGCAAAATTCTCAACTTACAGTTAAAACAAACTTTCCATAATTCACAATTCCTATCAATAATGCCTCATCATAATTCACAGACAATTTATACATCGATAATTTAACTCAAAGAGTCTTAAAGATTCAAACAATATAAGTTATGAATTTTGTAGTACGAAAACATAGGTGCCTCCCCTTATCTAAATGATTACCTTTAATTCGAAACTGGAAAGGTTGACATCCTTACTAAGGATTCACTCAAAGCACTCGAAGTGTTTAAGTTTCAAGAAAAAGCACACATAAGTCGAACCTGAAAAGTTAATCCCATAGGCTTGCCTAAAAATCAAGTCTCCACCACTGTAATATGAGATGATACACAAATGAAAAGGTCTTTGACAGGGTTGTAATGGGGCTTTGGTTAAAGGTGCAGATAAAGGCTGAATTAGAGGGTTTAGAATCGGGATTGACCTGACCAATTACTTAACTAAAAATAATAAATGATTACATCAATTGAAAATTTGAAACTAATAATACTACTATTGATAATACTTTTGATACGAGCTCTTCTTCAACAATTGGAATTTAAATGCATAAGGTCCTTTAATCATATACTAATACTTGAATATACTTTGGTTTTTTTTAAGAACAAACTAAGTATATAACTTTATCAAATAATTCAGTAACTTGATCAATTCAATTCTCGATAGAAGGGTGGTCAAGAGAATGGTGATAACAAATACAAAGGGTTTTAGATTAATATTAAGAGGGTAATTCAATAAAAGGGTTGTTGGGATCAAATGGGTTCACTAAGGGTTAATTATGTAGGTAAGCTTTTTAGTGGAGTGAATGGGTTAAAACCTAGGTGCCTTTATCATCTCAAGATATCAAATCATTAATGTGGTCTCGACATGTATAATCGAGGCAAGTTCTAGAATAACAATTAGGTGTTGACACACTCATAATTAATAAAGTGAGCATGAAAAGAATATATGCTCTATAAGGCTCAAATCTCACAAAAATTATGGGTATTTGACATCAATCTCAGTAAATTTCAAGCTTCAAGGTAATATTCAAATTCAGGTTCAACAACCTAGGAAATTTTTTGATTCTTGAAAAATAGACTTATCATGCTTGATTCTCTAGTATTCTTCATGTATAAATCATCAATGCGCAATTATCAATGACTTATTCAAGAGCTGATCAATAAAAATCATAAATCATCAGAAATTTCACCTTAATTAATAATATGAGAAAATTTCTTAGGGACAAGACTAAAATTCAGGATTTTAGAATAATGCAAAAAGTTAGGAACTTTTACCCACCACACTTAAGATGTACATTGCCCTCAATGTACAAAGATAGATAAATAATTATGTGATAAAATAATCAAAAGAGAAGGGGAGAAGTAACACTTCTTGAATTTTGGATGATTTCGGGAGTTGGCGTCTTTGGTGGTAGAAAGTAGGTGGAGGAGGTGGTGGTAGCGTTTTCTATAGGCCTGGTGGGGTATTTACCAATGATCTTTGTGCTAGATAAAGAAATTGGGTAGCCTGCAAAGATATAGCAAAAGAAACATTAATAATATACTAATACTATAATTAAAGACAAAGGAAATAAAGAGAAAGAGACTAAGAAGAAAACTAAAATTGAAAGAAAAGACTAATGGACTAAGGAGTCATTATTGTTAGATGGTTCGCGAGGTGGGTGTGACCTCTAAGGCTGTGGTGCGTGATTCCCAAGCAGCCTTTGGAACCTAAAACCAAGAAACTAAAAGAATTTAAAATATATTAAGTAGAAGAGAATTATAGATAAGTAGGATAAAGGGGAAAATAAACATAAAGAAGAATTTAAATGGTCTAAAAGACCCTTGGCTTGGTTTTTGAATGAAGCGACCGGCATGAACTTATGTGTTGGGGTCTCCTTTAACGAGACAATGCTTGCCTTCTTACGCTTCTTTGGCATGATTCTAGTGTAGCTCAAGAGTCTAGACACTTTTTCTAAGGAAAGAAAGAAAAAGAAAGAAGAAAAATGAGGGGAAAAGGAGGAGGGCTGTGGGGTTTAAATAGGGTATCAAATCTGGCACGTTCCCACGCCCGTGGACCAAGGGTGTGTTGAATGACACGGCCGTATCGCACGGCCATGTGTCAAGGTGTGTTTGCACACCAACGCCCGTTTCTTTGACACCACATCCGTGCCTAAAAAGGCAGTGTGTTGGCACGATTGGACAGCAAGGGCGTGTTTGTCCCGTGTCTGATAAGTCAGTGGCTTCACACGGTTGTGGAGCATGGTCATACCAATTTACTGGGGCCCATGAGGGAGTGGTTGGATCCGTGACGCCGTGGGGTGGTTGGGGCTGATTCGCATGGCCTCTGTTGTGTCAGTACGGTGGTTCTAGTGGTCCATACAGTCACGGACACGACCGTGTATAAGGCCTTGTGGCCTTGAAGTTTTGCACTTCTGGTTAGTTTAAGAGGAAATAAAGAAGGAAGGGAAAGAAACTAAAAATAAATTTGAAAGTAAATAGTGTTAGTACTCGGGTTGCCTCCCGTGAAGCGCTCGTTTATAGTCTTAAGCTGGACTTTCCTTGAATTAGAAAAATTAGGGAGGTTTAAAGGTTTGAATATCTTCCCTCTTGCTTGAAATTTTATTTTCTTGATGAGGTTCAAGTCGAGAAACGTTTACCTTAAAAGTGCCGAATGTTGGATTGTTTACCTCAACTATTCTATAGGGGAAGATACGTGTACCTTAAGAAGTATATCTCCCTTTTTCTTTAGGTCTGTTGTGGTGATGTGCAGATCTGCTTTGTCTAACAATACCTAGTCTCCTATTTTGTAGTGGTTTGATGTTACTACGAGCTCTTCTTATGATTCCTCTGGTTTTACTTTGTGCGATTCTTCTTTGACGTGTGTCCTTTGCTCTTCAAACTTGTCAATCCTAAGGTATTGTCCCTTGTAGGATTCTTCTTTGTTGTTTTGGGACTTATGAGGCGGCTCAGGGTTGTCGTTATGTGGTGTTTCCTGCGATGAAAGTTAAACAATTTGATTATCAACTGTATTTACTTTCTCACCTTCATCGATTATTATTCTGGCCGAGTCAAGAGCTTGAAGACTGATTGATTCGTTTCCTACACAGAGTATGAGTTCTCCTGTGGCAATATCAATTTTTGTCTTGGCAGTTGCTAGAAAAGGTCTTCCTAAAATTAAAGGGATGGTATTATCCTCATCCATATCTAAAACAACAAAATCTACAGGAAAAACAAATTTATCTATTTTGACAAGAACATCTTCAATAATGCCCCTAGGAATTCTAACAGTTTTATTAGCTAATTGTATACTCATCCTAGTTTGTTTGGGTTTCCATAGACCTAGTCACTTAAACAATGAATAATGCATGACATTTATGCTTGCTCCTAAATCAGCTAACGCATTATTAATAGTTAGACTACCAATTAAACATGGAATTGTAAAACTCCCTGGATCTTTTAGCTTTCGTGGTAGTTTATTTTGTAACATTCTTTGAGCATCTCTGCGTTTAATTCCATGTAGTGCTCTTCATCTAATTTGCGTTTGTTAGTCATGAGCTGTCTTAAGAATTTCCTCGCGTCTGGCATCTGAAAAAGAGCTTCAAGAAGAGGTAAGTTAATATGTATTTTCTTTAAGAGTTTAAGAAACTTACCGAATTGTTCCTCTAAATCGTCTCTTTTTATCACTTTGGGATAAGGTATGCGAGGTTGGTACACCTTGATTTCCGATTTTGGCTTTTCTTGTGTTACCTCTATCTTACCTTCGTCTACCTTGTTTTCTTGTATTGATTTTGGTTCATCTAACTCCTTACTGTCTTGAGCTGAGATGGCTTGAATTTGCTCCTTTGGGTTAATCTCGGTGTTACTTGGTAGACGTCCTAGCGGTCGTTTTGGCATTAGCTTTGCGAGTTGTTCGACTGTATTCGTGGCTTCCTTGACTGACTTCGCAAGTTCCCCCATTCGATTCTCGTTGCTCTTAATTATTTTCACAATTTCTTGGAAGTGCTTTTCTGTGTTTGACGTAAATTTTGTCAGCATCTCTTCGAGGGATGGCTTCTTTTCTTACGGATATGGCTGATTTTGGAAATTTGAAGGAGGTTGTTGTCTTTGAATTTCTTGAATTCCTTGGCCTCCCCATGAAAAATTTGGGTGGTTTCTCCAACCTGGATTGTAAGTGTTACTATAAGGATTGTTATTAGATCTGAAATTATTACCTATATAGTTTGTCTGTTCACTTTCTGCGTCCGGTTGATAGGGTGGATGCTCAGGATTCACCACAGTTCCACTTGCGTTGTGTAATATTCGGGATTTAGGGGTTATGCATTTTCACTTAAGTGTATGTGGTAGCATGCTTATGTGTGATTTGCATGTGTTTTGGGGGCTTCGGGAACCTTGGGATGTAGGTAGAAGCCTTAGAAAAATATTTGATTTCTAAGCCTTAAAGGAGAATTAAGGGAGCTAGGCCTTAAGGAGTTTAGTATGTGGACTAGGACACAAGAACTCAGCTAGTAAAGTGGCAAGGGAGGCGCCACTTAGAGCACAGGAGAGTGATGCCACAGGGAGTGTGAAGGGACCTAGGTTCGAGCAGCAAGAGAAGCATTTTGGCATTTATTTTGTGTCAAGGAGAGGGAAGAGTTGGTGTTGCCATGGACACTTCATGGATGAAGTGTAGATTGGGTCAAACAGCTCAAACATTAAGCTAAGTAGGAGGAAAAGAAGGGATTTGGATGAGAGAGGAAGAGTTGGCTGAATGAGGGGACTTGGTGTGGCATTTTCGGCCAAGGGACTTCTATGATGGCAAATTCGGTCACCTAGTAGCCAAAATCCCCTAAGCCGAATTTTAATTTGAGCCTCACCATCACTTTCTTTTTTTTTTCTTTCTTCTCACCAATCTTTCTTCCTCTTTCTCACCAAAGCCGAACCACACTATCTTTCTCTTCTTCTTCTTCTCACAATTCCTTCTGTCATCAAAAGCCGAAAGCACATTGACTATGGCAGATTGTACCTTTAACCCATTGAAACCGATTGTTCCTAAGCACTAAAGGTAAAAAGCCGATCATCTTTCTCCTTGTCAATCTCTTAGGGCCAGTGCTCATTGCGTTAGTCACTCTTTTTGGGTAAGGATCTCTTTTAGGCTGACTTCTTTTTCTTCTTTTTTTTTTCTTTTTGGACTGTCTAAAATCAAAAACTCTAATCCCTATATCTCTTTGGCTGAAACCATGAAGGGAGAATTCGGGATCCACTTGTAGCTGATGATTTAAGGGAGATCTTTCAGGATTTTGGATATCCAAGGTAAGCAAGGCATACCATTCGGCCAAGGGCCATTTCTATTGGTTTTAAGGCACTAAGCCGATTCTAACCTAAGCCATGTAGGGATTTCGGCTATTTCAGGAGCAGACAATAGTTTCCGGGATTTGAGCAAGCAAGGTAAGGGAGTTGTAATATTCGGCCAAAGGCCATATTACTTATTGAGGGTTGCCGATTCTAACTATGGTATTTAGGGGGGAGTCGGCAGAGATAAGGAGAAGTTTCGGGATTTAGATCTATTCCAGTAAGGTTCTAATGTTTCGGATCTGTCTCTCATTCGTTCAAAAGCTAAAGGCTAATTAATTTTGTGTGCTAGTGCTTGGTCGATTGTAAAGGAGGTGCATCACGTAGCTTCAGATTTGGTTGGAAACCAAATCGGCATTAAGGTAAGGTGTTATCTTCATGCGACATATCTTTCGGGATTTCTTGTTGACCCAAATAGGCTTTTGGTTACTAACAAAGGGTTGGCCGATTGTAGGAAGGGGGAAGACAAACATCTCGGGATCTCGTTAGTTTCGCATAGTTTCAGGATTTCACTTAGATCTACGAATAGTCAGGTGTGTAACCCTACATTAATTCCCAATAGATTAATGGTAGCAATATTAAACATGTGATTATGAAAATATGAGTAACATGGCTAAGGGTACCATTCAATGGTACAGTGCATTCAGGTACATTACCCCTAACTCTCAGTTAGTAATGTTATAAACATTGATATGGAGTATGTGTGATTTTGTTATGACTTTGGGGTAAGGTGCATTGCATGATATCTAAATAATATGTATGTTGCATGGGCATATGGGTGATAATGATAAAGGGGAAGTGTTCCGGTGGTTTTTACCACATTATCCGGTGACTTATGTCACATATTATGAATCCGGTGACTCTGTCACATTATCTGGTGGCTATGCCACGATTATAAGGGCGATGTACAATTGACTGCAGTGACTGCCTTCGATGTTGTGTAGCAGATGGAGGGTGGATTTAGTAATCCCCACGGTGTGATTGGCAGGTATGGGTAGTGTGTAGAGGTTGGACATCTAGGTGGGTTTGGGTTGCATCATTGCTTATATTTGTTATATGTGATTTGATATGCCTTAATCGTTTGGGAGTCTGTGATGGTTGTTACACACTGAGTCTATTGACTCACCCTTCGTGGGCTAACATTTTGCAGGTGATACTCAGTAAATGGACCGGGTCGGCAGGGACTTAGTGGTGGCCATGCTCAGCTCAGCATTTTCGGGTTTTCACATAATTAAACTTATCGCGTTTTCTTATTAAGTTTTCAAGATTTATTTCGGGTTTTGTTTTGTTGTAATAAGGCCATTACTATTTAATGCTTTTATTTTGTGTTTTAATTTTTATTACGATACGATCAACATTAAACAAATGGTTAAACAATTTTTCGTAAAACAACTTCAAATGTTTGACACCCAAACACCTACGATTTTCAACCTATTGATAAGCTCTAAAATTTGGCATTTCTTTTAACTTGAAACTTTTGAAACATGAAAATAACGTTTTAATGAAATACAAACTTTAAAAACAACACAGTTTTCAACTTGATCATAACACAAATCTATTTTCTTCAAAACCATCAATTTTTTCCAAGAGGCCAAAAACGAGATTTAGCTACTTTTTACTCAAGGAGCATGCCAGATCCGGTCAGGGCTTGTGGGTTGGGTTTGGGGTATTTCAACTTGGTATCAAAGCCCGGTTCAAAACTCGACCTTGAGGGCTTTCTGGGCCCAAAACATTTTTTTTTGAAATTGAGTTTTACTAAAAGATTAGCAGGTTTTCTGGCATGGCACCCGAGTCTCCGGCCCGAAGTCCACCAGGTAAGTACCCCTAATTATTGTGTGATTTGTATGTGGGTATTACGGGATTATAGATTAGCAGATTAGGAGCTATTGAACTCTAGGATTAGCTTACTCCAAAACAAATTCACATAAAATTTAAAGACTAATTGAACAAACCTGTGAGTAAGTTATCGAGTTAAGGGTGTGGCAACAGTTGTGCGCATGTCTAGGATTGGATTCAGGGAGAGCTTGGTATTTAAGCAGTCCTAGTGACTCACCTCCTCTTCACTCGAATCCTACCTGGTGCGTAGTGACGGTTCACCCTAACCAAGAGGACTTACCCACAAGCTAAATTCAATAATTAAAACCCGAAAGGGACTAGCTACACTGTTTTATAAAACCTTAGTTTTGAGATCACCGAATCACCCCTTGATTTGTAAAAACTATTTTAGCTTTTGGAAATTTTTTTTTGAAATATCCCCGGTTTACAAAATTACCGAAATACCCCTGGTTTGTAAAATTACTAAAATACCCTCAGTTTATAAAATTACCATCCTACCCTCAATTTTTACCAAAATATTCCTATTTTTCAAAATACCAAAAACCCCTATTTTGCAAAATTACCAAAATACCCCTATAGGAAAAATTACAAAAATACCCCTGGGTTTAGAACGGACAAAAATGCTCAAATTGGTGAACATGTGTAGTAGATACTATTGAATGAATGTGATTCTCTGAATTAGAGTAAGAGATTAGAACGAAAACTTTGAAATGATCGAAAGAACTACCACTAAACTTCGTTACATAAAATTTGTTCGTTGAAAATTAGTGGAACAGAAAGCTAATACATAAAATTTCTTAAATCAGATTAAATCGCGATCATAGACATGAGTTCTAGGGGACGTGGTCGTAACGTGCATGGGCGTGGTAGAGGCAGAATGACCGTATCGAAACCAGTTAGGTTTGGTCAAGGGTCTAAGAATGAGATGCCACCACCACCAACCGGTGTTGAATATCGAGGATCGAGCGAGGATGATGCGATGATCGTGGCGATCTTTGCGAGTTTTGGAGAGGGTGGCTGGAGCAGGTGGAGGCATGGGAGCTCAGAAATCTATACCTGAGCGACTCTGAGCCAATGGAGCTGAGGTATTATGAGGTGTATCTGGTGTGGTGCCCAATACGGCTGAGTATTGGTTGGAGGCGACGGAGTGAATCATGGACGATTTAGACCTGACTACTGAGGAGAAACTAAAAGGGGTGGTGTCGCTTCTCCGGGATGAGTCATACTAGTGGTGGCTCACAGTTCGGGATAGTGCTGCAGCAGAGATCTCACTTGGGAGTATTTCAAGGCGGCATATCAGAAGAAGTATATTGGGACTAGCTATATTAATGCGTAGAAGAAGGCGTTTCTGAGGCTGGTTCAGGGGAGTAAGTTCGTAACAGAGTACGAGGCAAAATTCTTAAGGTTGAGCCAGTATGCTCGAGGTATCATAGCTACGGAGCATGAATGGTGTGTCAGGTTCGAGGACGGACTGAGGGATGACCTGAGATTGCTGATTGCTCCACAGCAGGAGCGAGAGTTTACTGTGTTGGTAGAGAAGGCTAAGGTAGCCGAAGGGGTCAAGAAATCTGTGAGACAGAATTCGGATAGAAATAGACAAAAGAGAGGTTTTGGATCGTCAGGGTCATCCGAGAATGCTCAAAAGAGACCTAGAGTTGATGGGCCGCAAGGTCAGTAGGTTGTTATGGGAGGACAGTATCGTACTTGTGCTCCGTGTGGAAAGATGCACCCGGGAGAATGTTGGAAAAGAATAGGGGGATGTTTTAAATGTGGGTCCAAAGATCACATGATTAAGGATCATCTGTGGAAATAGGCGGAGAGCCGACCGAAGAAGTCGTGGTCTTAATCAGCCGAAAGAGGTGGACAAAGAACCACCGAGGGTCGTGGTCTAGTTGGCAGAGGTAATGGTTCTGGTAGAGGTCGCGGGACACCGGGCAAAGGTGTTGGTAACGCAGAGGCGAGATAGTCGTGTCTAGTGTATGCGGTTCGTCGAAAGGAGGATGGTGATGCACCTGATGTCATAACGGGTACGTTCTTTATTTCTGGGTTACCCTTTATTGCTTTGATAGATATAGGGTCAACTCATTCATACATCGCTAGTGAGGCATCTGGAACTCTGCATGTGAACTCTGAGACTGTACCTAGGAAAATGACTGTACTTAGTCCTTTAGGGCAATCAGTAGTAGTAGACAAACTCTTTAGGGCAATGCCCTTTGAAGTTCAGGGGGCGCAGTTTCCAGCTGACTTAATGGAGTTGCCATTCGGAGAGTTTGATCTAATCTTAGGCATGGACTGGCTAGTGAAGTACAGTGCGAATGTGGATTGTGCTGCTAAGCGCATGTCATTGAGAACTTCTGACAACAATGAGGTTGTGGTGATGGGTGAGAGACGGAATTACTTGTCGAATGTAGTATCTGCCCTTAAGGCGGAGAAGATGGTAAGAAAGGGATGTGTAGCTTTTCTGATGTTGGTCAGTGCTTTAGAGGCTAAGGAAGCAGCTGTAGGAGGGGTCAGGACGGTAAGAGAATTTGTGGATGTCTTTTCGGAGGAGCTGCTTGGGTTACCCCCGGACAGGGAGGTAGAGTTCAGAATTGATTTACTGCCAGGTACAGCTCTTGTGCCAATTGCTCCGTATAGGATGGCGCCAAAGGAGTTGGTAGAGCTCAAGGCCCAAATCCAAGAGTTACTCGATCGTGGGTTTATTCGACCCAGTGTGTCTCTATGGGGAGCACCGGTCCTATTCGTGAAGAAGAAGGACGGGACTATGCGTATGTGCATAGATTACCGGTAGTTAAATAAGCTGACCATCAAGAACAAGTACCCATTGTCGAGGATAGATGACTTGTTCGATCAGCTTAAGAGGGCTACGATATTTTCAAAGATAGATCTACGGTCGGGATATCATCAGCTTAAGGTGAAGGAAGCAGATATCCATAAGACAGCTTTTCGGACTAGATATGGACATTATGAGTTTTTAGTTATGTTGTTGGATGACGAACGCCCAACCCAGCGTTCATGGATATGATGAATTGGGTTTTCCAACCTACTTGGACCGATTAAATCGTTGTGTTCATAGGCGACATCTGGTATATTCCAAGTCCAGAAAGAGCATGATGAGCATCTCGGGTAGTATTGCAAGTGTTAAGGAAAGAAGTTATATGCCAAGTTCAAAAGTGCGAATTTTGGTGAAGGAATTCGTTCTTAGGGCATGTGGTGTCCGCGGAGGGGATAAGGGTGGATCCTCGGAAGATTGAGGCAGTATTAGATTGGAAACCACCTAAGTCTGTGGCAGAAGTTCGTAGTTTCTTGGGGTTAGCAGGCTATTACAGGAGATTTGTTGAAGGGTTCTCGTCAATAGCAGCACCCCTGACAAAGTTGTTGAGAAAAGAGGTACCTTTCGTATGGGCGGATAAGCAGCAGGAGAGTTTTGAGAAGCTTAAGAGAGTATTGATAGAGGTTCCGCTTTTGATTCAGCTGGAAGCAGGGAAGGACTTTGTGGTGTATTGTGATGCTTCCCATACAGGATTGGGATGTGTTCTAATGCAAGACAGGAAAGTGGTCGCTTATGCGTCCCGACAATTGAGGCCATATGAGGTTAACTATCCGATGCATGATCTGGAGTTGGTGGCGGTAGTATTCGCTCTAAAAGTGTGGAGGCACTACTTGTATAGAGAAAGGTCGGTGATTTACATGGATCACAATAGTCTAAAATATTTGTTGACTCAGAAGGAGCTGAATTTGAGACAGCGAAGGTAGGTGGAGTTGTTGAAAGGCTACGACTGTTCAATAGAGTATCACCCGGGCAAGGCAAATGTAGTGGCAGATGCCCTAAGTCAGAAAGTGGTGTCAGACCTAAGGGTGATGTTTGCACATCTTAGCCTTTATGATGATGAAAGTTTGCTAGCAGAGTTGTAAGCGAAGCCGACATGGTTAAGTCAGGTGAGAGAAAAAATAATTGGTATATAGAGAACTAAGTGCTAAGCTGCTGCAAGTACAGAATGGGGAGTTGGAAGACTTTGGTGTAAATAGCGATAAAGTGCTGTGTTTTTGAGGCAAGGTCTGTATGCCAAAGGATGAGGAGTTAAGGCAGAGAATTCTTCAGGAATCGCATAGTAGCCCTTATGCTATGCATCCTGGAGGAAGTAAGTTATACAGGGATCTACGGGATCAGTTTTGGTGGCCCGGTCTGAAACGAAAAGTTACAGAATTTGTCGGGAAGTGCTTAACGTGTCAGTAGGTTAAGGCTGAACACCAAGTACCTTCGGGATTGCTTCAGCTGATAAATATTCCGCAATGGAAGTGGGAGAGAATTACTATGGACTTCGTTAGTGGGCTTCCCCTTAGGCCTACTAAGAAGGACTGAGTATGGGTGATAGTAGATCGGTTGACGAAGTCTGCACATTTCATACCAGTGCGGGTTGACTATTCTCTGCAGAGGTTAGCGAAGTTGTATGTGGCAGAAATTGTGAGGCTGCACGGAGTGCCGGTGTCGATTATCTCAGATAAGGATCCGAGGTTTACGTATCGATTTTGGAAAGCACTACATCAGGCATTGGGCACCAGGTTGGACTTTAGTATGGCATTTCATCCGCAGTCGGACGGCCAATCTGAGCGGGTAATTCAAGTGTTAGAGGATATGTTAACGGGTTGCATGATAGACTTCAGAGGAAACTGGGAGGAGTTCTTGCCTTTAGCGGAGTTTGCGTACAATAACAACTATCAAGCAAGTATTCGGATGGCACCATACGAAGCGTTGTATGGACGGAAGTGTTGCACTCCTACGTGTTGGACAGAATTGGGGGAACGTCAGGTTTTGGGTCCGGAGATTGTAGCATAATTGGAAGAAAAGGTTAAGGTAATTCGGGCATGGTTGAAGGAGGCATCTGACAGGAAAAAGTCATATGCAGATCTTAAGCAGAAAGAGATAGAGTTTGCTGTGGGAGATCAGGTGTTTCTAAAAGTTTCACCATGGAAGAAGGTGATGAGATTTGGTCGCAAGGGAAAACTAAGTCCCAGGTTTATAGGACCTTATCGTGTTTTGAAGCTGGTTGGACCAGTAGCATATCAGTTAGAGTTGCCTTTAGAGTTGAAGCAGATGCACGATGTGTTCCACGTTTCGATGCTACGTCGTTACCGATTGGATCCATCTCATGTAATACCGATTGAGGAGGTCGAGCTAAGACCAGATTTGTCCTATGAGGAAGAGCCGATTTAGATTCTGGAATAGGATGTGAAGGTGTTATGGAGGCAATCAGTTCCTCTAGTCAAAGTGTTATGGCGTAACCATGGATCGGAAGAGGCTTCGTGGGAGCCAGAGGAAGCAATGCGACAGCAATACCCTCACTTATTTTAGTCAGGTAATTTCGAGGTCAAAATTATTTTAAGGGGGTAGAACTATAATATCCGGGATTTAGGGGTTATGCTTTTTCACTTAAATGTATGTGGTAGCATGCTTGTGTGTGATTTGCATGTGTTTTGGGGGCTTCGAGAACCTTGGGATGTAGGTAGAAGCCTCAGAAAAATATTTGATTTCTAAGCCTTAAAGGAGAATTAAGGGAGCTAGGCCTTAAGGAGTTTAGTATGTGGACTAGGACACAAGAACTCAGCTAGTAAAGTGGCAAGGGAGGCGCCACTTAGAGCACAGGAGAGTGACGCCACAGGGAGTGTGAAGGGACCTAGGTTCGAGCAATAAGGGAAGTATTTTGGCATTTATTTTGTGTCAAGGAGAGGGAAGAGTTGGTGTTGCCGTGGACACGTCATGGATGAAGTGTAGATTGAGTCAAATAGCTCAAACATTCGGCTATGTAGGAGGAAAAGAAGGGATTTGGATGAGAGAGGAAGAGTTGGCCGAATGGAGGGGTCTTGGTGTGGCATTTTCAGCCAAGGGACTTCTATGATGACAAATTCGGTCACCTAGTAGCCAAAATCCCCTAAGCTGAATTTTAATTTAAGCCTCACCATCACTTTCTTTTTTTTCTTTCTTCTCACCAATCTTTCTTCCTCTTTCTCACCAAAGCCGAACCACACTATCTTTCTCTTCTTCTTCTTCTCACAATTCCTTCTGTCATCAAAAGTCGAAAGCACATTGACTATAGCAGATTGTACCCTTAACCCATTGAAACTGATTGTTCCTATGCACTAAAGGCCGAAAGCCGATCATCTTTCTCCTTGTCAATCTCTTAGGGCCAGTGCTCATTGCGTTGGTCACTCTTTTTCGGTAAGGATCTCTTTTAGACTGATTTCTTGCTCCTCTTTTTTTTTCTTTTGGACTTTCAAAAATCAAAGACTCTAATCCCTATATCTCTTTGGCCGAAACCATGAAGGGAGAATTTGGGATCCACTTGTAGCCGGCGATTTAAGGGAGATCTTTCGGGATTTTGGATATCCAAGGTAAGCAAGGCATACCATTCGGCCAAGGGCCATTTTTATTGGTTTTAAGGCACTAAGCCGATTCTAACCTAAGCCATGTAGGGATTTTGGCAATTTCAAGAGCAGACAATAGTTTCCGAGATTTGAGCAAGAATATTCGGCCAAAGGCCATATTACTTATTGAGGGTTGTCGATTCTAACTATGGTCTTTAGGGGGGAGTCGACAGAGATAAGGAGAAGTTTGAGATTGGATCTATTACGTAAGGGTTCTAGTGTTTGGATCATCTCTCATTCGTTTAAAAGTCGAAGGCTAATTATTTTTGTGTGCTAGTGCTTGGCCGATTGCAAAGGAGGTGCATCACGTAGCTTTGGGATTTGGTTGGAAACCAAATCGGCATTAAGGTAAGGTGTTATCTTCATGCGACATATCCTTCGGGATTTCTTGTTGAGCTGAATAGGCTTTTGGTTACTAACAAAGGGTTGGCTGATTGTAGGAAGGGGGAAGACAAAAGTCTCGGGATCTCGGTAGTTTCGCGTAGTTTCGGGATTTCGCTTAGATCTAAGAAATGTCAGGTGTGTAACCCTACATTAATTCCCGATAGATTAATGGTAGCAATATTAAACATGTGATTATGAAAATACGAGTAACATGGCTAAGGGTACCATTCAATGGTACAGTGCATTCAGGTACGTTACCCCTAACTCTCAGTTAGTAATGTTATAAACATTGATATAGAGTATGTGTGATTTCGTTATGACTTTGGGGTAAGGTGCATTACATGATATCTAAATAATATGTATGTTGCAAGGGCATATGGGTGATAATGATAAATGGGAAGTGTTCCGGTGGTTTTTACCACATTATCCGGTGACTTATGTCACATATTATGAATTCGATGACTCTGTCACATTATCTGGTGGCTATGCCATGATTATAAGTGCGATGTGCAATTGACTGCAGCGACTGCCTTCGATGGTGTGTAGCGGATGGAGGGTCAATTTAGTAATCCCCACGGTGTGATTGGCAGGTACGGGTGGTGTGTAGAGGTTGGACATCTAGGTGGGTTTGGGTTGCATCATTGCTTATATTTGTTATATGTGATTTGATATGACTTAATCGTTTGGGAGTCTGTGATGGTTGTTACACACTGAGTCTGTTCACTCACCCTTTGTAGGCTAACATTTTGCGGTGATACTCGATAAATGGACCGAATTGGCAGGACTTAGTGGTGGCCATGCTCATTCAAACATTTTCGGGTTTCACATAATTAAACTTATCACGTTTTCTTATTAAGTTTTGAGATTTATTTGAGTTTTGTTTTGTTGTAATAAGGCCATTACTATTTAATGTTTTATTTTTGCATTTTAATTTTTATTACGTCGATCTACATTAAACAAATGGTTAAACAATTTTACGTAAAACAACTTCAAATGTTTGACACCCAAACACCTACGATTTTCAACCTATTGATAAGCTCTAAAATTCGGCATTTCTTTTAACTTGAAACTTTTGAAACATGAAAATAACATTTTAATGAAATACAAACTTTAAAAACAACACGGTTTTCAACTTGATCATAACACAAATCTATTTTCTTCAAAACCACTAATTTTTTCCAAGAGGTCAAAAACGAGATTTAGCTACACTTTACTCAAGGAGCATGCCAGATCTGGTCAGGGCTTGTGGGCTGGGTTTGGGGTGTTTCACATTGCATTGCATGACTGGGTGTACCTGTGAAGAACATAAACTATCAAGCTTTTTATTCATCATCTCTACCTGATTTGATAGCATGGTTACTGCATCAATGCTGTAGACTCCGGCTGATTTTTTTGGTTTTGTCCTCTTAACCTGCCACTGATAATTATTCAACGACATCTCTTCAATGAATTCATAGGCTGCTTCAGGAGTTTTATTATTCAAGGTTCCACCAGCGGTTGAATCAATTAGTTGTCTCGTTGAGGGATTTACACCATTGTAGAAGGTTTGGACTTGAAGCCATAATGGTAATCCATGGTGTGGACATCTTCTTAAGAGATCTTTGTATCTCTCCCATGCATCGTATAATGTCTCTAAATCCATCTGCACAAAAGAAGAAACATCATTTCGTAATTTAGCCGTTTTGGCCGGTGGAAAATATTTTAATAAAATTTTGGTCATTTGTTCCCATGTAGTGATTGAACCTCGTGGTAACGAGTTCAACCACTGCTTGGCTTTATTCCTTAATTAAAAGGGAAATAACCGAAGACGAATGGCATCATCAGAAACGCCATTTATTTTGAAAGTATCATAAAACTCTAAAAAATTTGCTATATGAGTGTTTGAGTCTTCGTTCTGCAAACCATCAAATTGAACAAATTGTTGAATCATTTGTATTATATTACGCTTTAATTCAAAATTATTAGCAGCTATAGCAGGCCTAACAATACTAGATTCTGCTCCTGTCAAATTGGGTTTAGCATAATCATACATAGTGCGCGGAGCATCCGCCACATCTCGTGGTGGATTATTCTCGTCTACCCCTTCAGTAGGATTGAATTTGTCTTCTCACTCTTCTTCTGTGTACTTTAGAACTCGCCTAATTTCTCTGCGATTTCTCCGACAGTAGCTTCAATTTCACTATCATACACTAGAGGTCCTGTCGGGTTCTGTCTAGTCATAAACTAGAGGTACCTGCTAGGAAAAAGAAAGAAAAATAAAATTTAGAGAGAAAAAAATAATGGAATAAAATAAATTGTGAAATAAAATAATGGCTAAAGTAATAAAAATAGAGTTTTCTTAATATTTTAGTTCCCCGACAACGACGCCAAAAACTTGATCACTGAAATCAGAGCTTTAAAATTTATAAATAGAATGATCAAACCTGGAAACTAACTCTGACAATGACTTAAAGGCAAGTGTACCTATCGAACAGTAGTATAGCTTAGGCAAGACCGGATTATCGAACCCAAAGGAACTAAAAGTACTAATACTAGCTTTCTTTTTATTATTTAGCCAAAAATATGGAGTGATTGATTGATTTAATCTAGTTTAACGACTACTAAGCTAAAAATGCAAAGACAAAAAGAATGAATTTGGGAAATAACTTGAAGAAACTCAATTGATTACAATACCTTCAGGAAGAATCCGCCTAGACTTCACTTGTTACTTATTACTGAATCATATGATTTCTTTACTTAGCTTGATCCATAGGACTCCCTAACCTATATTAAACACTCTCTCGAGGTGAATAACGTCTAACCCTAGGTTAATTAGTGGAACTCTCCTTCACTTATAATAACCCCCTAGAATAGCAGTAAATCGATCAATAGATTCCCATATTAGGTTTCACCCTAATCCAGCAAAATCTCGTAAACCTATCTCTAGGCGTTCGATCAACTCCGCTTAATTATGCTAGATCTACTCTTAAGCAGAGTTTATTCCTCCTCCATCTAAGCACATCAGATTTGGATTAAGCAACATAATTAAGAACAAACTAAGTATTTATCATATAATTCAGAAAATAATAACAAAATTCATCTAGGTTTCATCCCCTTCAGGTATCTGAAGGGTTTAGTTCATAATGAATAAAAACATCTCAAGAGAAAAGATAAAACAAAACATAAGAAATCCCTAAAACCCCCTAGAGGAATTGAAAATCCCTAAAACCCCCTAGAGGAATTGAAGGAGAAATCTACCGTCTTGAGTAGATTTTTGGCTCTTCGAGGTGGATCTTCTGGCTATATTCGAGTGATTCCCACAAATGTGATCCTTCTGGCTCGACTCCTTGGCCTAGCTCACCGCCCCTTTCAAGATACACTTAGGGTGTTTATATAGGCTCTTGGAACGTTTTACTTGGCCTCTAAGTGTCCTAATTTAAGTCTGCTTCTTGCTCAGTATTTGAATAAGCTTTGGAAAGTGTTTCTTTGGCACTAAGTATCCAAATCTGAGTGAAATTGCTCTCACCCGTAATAGAGGCACGGCCATAGCACACGCCCGTGTAAATCGTGGTTGGGCCGTGTCTCGATTCTGTCGATTGGGCATGGCCGTGTAAATCGTAGCATGGCCGTGTCTTAGTTAATTGTTGAAGCACTGCCATGTGGCTTGAAGTCCAGGCCGTGTCCATTTTCTTCTTTGGACCAAATTGGCCCTTTTTAAGCCCGTTTCTTGTTCTTTTCGTCCTCGGGTGCTTTCCTGAGTAGAAATATGAAACGAAAGGATTAAAAGCACATTTTTACATAAATCAGGGCTAAATCATCCTAAAAGAATACTAAATATGGGGTTAAAATATGTTACTTTTACGGTTTATCACACTTGTTGTTTTAAGCCTAGAAGCAATAAGAATTCTTTTGTGAAATAGGCTCTTGTCCAACATCTTTATTTCAATAAAAATTGCATTTCTGTGTCTCACATTGAGAAAATATTCTTTTATTCCTTTATTTCATTCATGTTCATACCACATAAATAATTGATTCATTTGTTCTTTGAATATTCCTTCATACCTATAACAGGTCCCTAGATATCAACGACATGAGCGATGCTGCTATTGACTCAGAATCTACTTTTAAACAAGATATGTGTCTAGAGGGATCTTAAGACTTTGAAGACGACAAAGATTGTAACCTATCTCCTGCTTTGTTAAAGATGGTAGAATAAGATGAAAAATAGACCCTACCTTACAAAAGGTCATTATGAGCCTAGGAGAAGAGAAAGAGGTGAAGAATGGAGCCTGTATCATCACATGTACAACACGAGACGTCATTGAAGTTATTCAAAAAATTCAAAGATGTTTTTACATTATTGTATCAAGAGATGTCTAGGCTACTAAGACGTGTGGATGTTGTTAAGCATAAAAAATCTTAGAAGAGGTCCATAAGGTTGTCTGAAGGACACATGCTAATGGTTTTACAATGGCCAGGCAAATCATGAGGTTCGGGTATCGCTGGTCCACCATGGAAGGGGATTGAATCAGTTATATCAAGAAATGCCATAAGTGCCAAATTTATGGAGACAAGATTCCTATGCCTCATTCATCTCCTCATGACATCTCCGTGGACTTTCTCTATGTGGAGCATGAATGTCAGAGGGCCAATCTCACCAAAGGCTTTTAGCGGGTATCGATTCATCTTTATGGTAGTCCATTACTTCACCAAGTGCGTGGAAGCTACTTCATATGCCAATGTCACAAAGTTGATAGTTAGCAAATTCTTGAAAAAAGAGATCATACGTCAGTATAGAATGTCAAAAAGGATCATGTCTGACAATGCACTGAAGTTTAACAATAGCACGATAGTAGAAGTTTACAGTCTGTTCAAGATGAACATCACATTGCCCCAAAATGAACGGTGCAGTGGAGGTAACACCAAAAAGAAAAACAAAAAAACCAAAAAAGGAAAAAAGAAAAAGAAGATCATGGGGAAAATGATTAAGACTCATAAAGATTGGCATGAAAAGTTACCATTTGCCCTCTATGCCTATCGGACGTCTGTCAGGACCTCTACCGGGTAACGCATTTCTCATTAGTTTATGGATGGAGGCAGTTTTGGCCATCGAAGTCAAGATTCCTTCTCTCTGAGTTTTTTCAGAGTTGAAGTTGGATGAGGTAGAATGGATTCAATCTCGATATGATTAGCTGAACTTGATCGAAGAAGAGAGGCTAAGGGCTATCCTCATGGTCAATATTACTAAAAGCAAATAATATGGGCCTATAACAAGAAAGTTCGCCCTAGAGAATTCCATGAAGGAGAGCTAGTTTTGAAAAGGATACTTCCCATATAAAAGGACTTCTGAAGAAAGTGGATGTCAAATTGGGAAGGACCTTATGTGGTAAAGAAGGCCTTCTCTAGAGGAGCATCGATGTTGACTGAAATGGATGGCAAGAGCTTGCCTAATCCTGTAAATTCAGATTCAATCAAGAAATACTTCACCCTAAAAAAAGAGAAAGAAAGAAAGAAAATAAAATAAAATAAAATAAAAAGGAGAGGCCAAGGCGAAAACTCGTAAAGGGCGTCTTGAGACCAAAGGGGTTTTGGATTGAAAACCCGTAAAGGGAAATTCAAGTTTTGATTAAAAAAATAGAGCATGCGATAGTCTCGCTTTCTCCAAATTAACAAGAAGGAGAGATGTTATGTCTTGGGGCATCAATAGAGTACTCTAGATTCCCTAAACACAAATTGAGCTGAAAATGGTCCTCAAGAAGTTCGTACAGAGAAGCTCAGGTTACAGCATTTGGGGCACCTATTTTTTTCCCCCACCTATTTTGTATTCCAGCAATGTTTTCTTTCTTCAATTAACCTATTCTTTTCAGATTTTGTTCTTGATAAATTTCAGTTTTGTCCATCATTATGATCATATTCAAGCATTTTGCATTGAAATAACTATTAATGGACTAATAATACTTTCACAAAATAAGTTCTGCATATTACTCTGGGAGCTTCTAAATAGTGTAAGAACCTGAAACAAGACTATCATTTCGAACTCACCAAACCTAAGGGTTGGAAATATTTGAGAAAGAAGAGTCTAAATTGTGACTATTTCTTTAGATTTTCTGTCAAGGATATCAGCTGAACAACAAGACGTGATATTGCGTCAGTGATTCAACCTTGATGAACAGCGAGCAATGATAACCTAAGCATTAGAAATGGATCCTTCTCGTAAAATGATATTCTGCATTCATGCCAATATTATTCATACATATCCAATTAGGAGCATTTGATTCATCCTGATCATGACGTTCTAATCATTTGGCATAAGCATAGGCCCATGAAATCGATTCTACACGTCATGTCCCCTTGAGGATAGTGTAGCAAGATTGGTGAATCCACAAATCTCATCTCCCTAAAGTAGTAGTGAAGTAGATTGAAGTTGTAGATTTTATCTCCTTGAAGTTGCGGTGGAGTAGATCGAAGATGGCAGATCTTATCTTCCTGAAGTTGTAGTGAAGCAGATTAAAGCCACCAGCCTTATCTCCTTGAAGTTACAGCAGAGCAGACTGAAGATAGTGAATCTTATTTCCCTAGCGTTACAGTGGAATAGATTAAAGCTACAAATTATGGTGGATCTTATCTTCCTAAAGTTACAGTGGAGCAGATTGAAGCCACCAGCCTTATCTCCCTGAAGTTGCAGCGGAGCAGACTGAAGACAGTGAATCTTACTTCCCTGGCGTTACAGTAGAATAGATTTGTAACATCCTAAAATTGGACCTAGTAGAGTTGGGCCCAATATGTAACATCCGGGATTTAGGGGTTATGTATTTTAACTTAAATGTATGTGGTAGCATGCATATGTGTGGGTTGAATATGTTTTGGGGACTTCGGGAACTTTAGAATGTAGGAGAATGCCTTAGAAAAATATTAGATTTTGAGTCTTAAAATAGAGCTAAGCAAGATAGACCTTAAGAAAAATTGTATGGGATTTTAGACACAAGAATTCAGTTGGCAAAGTGGCAAGGGAGACGCCACTTAGGGCCTTGGGAGGTGACGTTACAAGCAGTGAAAGGGGGCTTAGGTTTGAACAGCATAAGCAACATTTTGGGCTTGAATTTTTTGACAAAGAGGAGTAGTGATGGACGGCACAAGGACTTTAAGTGGATGAGGATGAGACTTGGTCATATTCTTTTAAAAATTTAGCTAAAGGGAGGAGATAAGAGTTGACTCATTCAAATTATTTTGAATGAGTAAAGAAGAGGAAAAGTAGGAGAAAAAGAAGGAAGTTGATAGGGGGAAGAAAAGTTGGCCAGCTAAGGGATTTCTTTCGTGTCAATTTCGGTCATGTTGAAGGGGGAGGAAGCCGAATATGCATAGTGAAGTTTAGGCATTATCTTTGTGCAATTTCTTTGTCTCGAAAACTTGTGTTCTTTTTCTTGTGGAACCGAAATAAGAGATCACTTGTGCACATTTTTCTCTCTTGACCAAAAGCTGAAACCATTTGTGCATTCCCTTCTCAATCTCACCATTGCCGAATTCTTTTAGCCTTCTTCTATACTTCTTTCCTTTCTCTCAACTGCAAGTTTATACATACTCTTTTGGTGGCCGAATATCCCATCTCCATTTGGGAGTATTAGCCGAATCTTATGTCCCTCATTCTCTTTTCTTTTTCACAAATCCTTAAAGCCGAAACATTCACCATCTAGCCGATTTCTTCATCTATTTCTCCTTCAAAGTCAATCATTTTTCTATAGTAGCCGAATTCCTCTATGGTTCTAAGCAAGAGTGCAATCGATTTCAACATTAGGGGTAAGGATCAACAGTCATTCATTTTTCTTTCTTTTTCTTTTGGATTAGTGAATCTAAGGATCTAATCCTCTTATTCTCAATTGGTAGAAACCTTGAAGGGGATTTGAATTCTTTTTGTAGACGACGATTAGGGGAGATCATTGGATTTGAATACCCAAGGTAAGTGAACTGTGATCTTAGGCCGAAGGCCATTTACTTTGGTTTATTAAATGTTAGAATCGAATCTAACATATACCATATAGGAATTTCGACAGACTCTACAAATAAGTGACGGATTCGGGATTTAGACGATCAAGGTAAGGGATATTAATATTCGGCCAAGGGCTAATTTTTGTTCTAAGACTATGCCGATTCTAGCTATAGTGTCTTAGGGGGTTTTCGACAGATCTTCGGGATTTGACTAAGCAATCTAGATAAGGTCTTTAGTGTTTCAGATCTGTTTCCTATTCGTTCAAAAGCCAAAAACTAACCGTTTGAGTGTACTAATGCTTAGCCGATTGTAAGGGGAAACATCACGAAGTTTCGAGATTTGGTTTGTAACCAAATCGACAGCAAGGAAAAAAAGGGATTTAGAGCGTTAGATCGGGATTTTTGAGATTTCGATTAGATCTACGAGTAATCAGGTGTGTAACCCACCCTAAATTCCCAATTAACAATAATATTGATTTGTATATGTTAATAAGGCTATGCATGAATAAGGCTAAGGGTACCATTCCATGGTACAGTGCATTCAGGTACGTTACCCCTAACTCTCAGATAATTAAAGTTTATAAAATATGAATATGGATATATGAGAAATATCGTTATGGCTATGGGGTAGGGTATAATGCATGTTATTCATATGTTTTGTATGTTGCATGGGCATATGGGTGATTATGTGAAAGGGGAAGTGATCTGGTGGTTCCTACCGCAATATCTGGTGACTCTGTCACATTATCTGGTGACTATGTCACATAATATGAATCTGGTGACTCTGTCACATTATCTGGTGGCTATGCCACAACTATAAGGGCGATGTGCAGTTGACTGCAGCGACTGCCTTCGATGGTGTGTAGTGGATGGAGGGTCGATTTAGTAATCCCCACGGTGTGATCGGTGGGTACGGGTGATGTGTAGAGGTTGGATCTAGGTGGTTTGGGTTGCATCATGGTTTATAGTTATTTTATGTGAATTAATATGCCCGGTATGTTTTGGGAGTGCTGTGGCCGGTGAGTTACACACTGAGTCTGTTGACTCACCCTTCGTGGGCTAACTTTTTGCAGATGGCACTCAGTAGATAGACCGGGTCGGCAGGAACTTAGCGGTGGCCATGCACAGCTCAGATTTTCAGTTTTCTTATTAAGTTTATCTTTATTTATTTTGGTTTATATTTTGATGTAATAAGGCCATTATTACTTAACTGTTTTATTTTCATTGCGTTTTAAATTTCTGATATGATACGAACAACATCAATTGTTTTGAAACTCAATCACCTATGGGTTTTTTTTTTCAAGTTACAAAAATATTAAACTCTAAAATTTGGTATTTCTTTAACTTGTAACTTTTGAAATATGAAATTATCGATTTAGCGCAAAATTAAATTACAACTCAATTTTTTACTTGAGAACAACCCAAATCTATTTTCTTCGAAACCACCACGATTTTCAAAATGTCATACGAGACTTAACTACGTTTTACTCAAGGAGCACGCCAGATCCGATCAGAGCTTGTGGGTCGGGTTTGGGGTGTTTCACAATAGGCCTTGAGAATGGGAATGTTTAAAATTTTTGAGATGCATGTAGCACTTAGAATGTTATGGTAAGGTATTAATGGGCTTGTGCATTGTGTGTAATTATATGTTTAATATGTTAATTTGAGGTTCAGTTGGGCCCAAAGAATTGGGTCAAAATTTTGGCAGCCAAGGTGAGCTAAAGGGGGACAGCACAAGGCTATGGTTTAGGGATTATTTTTGTTTAATTAATGAGGATAACCAGCTGATAAAATAAAGGGAGAGTTGGTGCAAATGTGGCCTCTTATGGATGAGTGTTTTGATAGGGATAAGGGATAGAAGGATAGAGGAGAAAAGATATGAGTTATCTTACGAGTACTGAGTTGGCCAAAATTCCATCTCCGGAGGGGTGCTTGAAATTCCCTATAAATAGGGGGTACCTCTTCAATTCCAGCATTTTGAACCCCATTCTCTTCTCTCATCTTCTGTGTCGAAATTCTCAGTTCTTCTTGGTAATCTCTTTTCTTTTGATTTCTTCTGAAATCCGAAACCCCTAAGTATTCTTTCTCTCCACTTTCTTTTCACTTTCCTTCTAAGCCAAAACACTTCACTCAGTTTTTCTAAAAGCCAAAAATGCATCAATTCATCTTTTCCGGGATTTTCATAAAAGCTGAAATAGCTAGATCTCATCTCCTGTGGTTGTCGAATCCTCTTTAATGGAGTCTGCTTGTGCCAGAATCTAAAGGAAATAATAGGTAAGTGTTGATTTTGGGATTTCAATGTTCTTTCGGCTTTTCAAAGTCCTTAGCCGAATGGCTATTAGAAACTAATCTCTTATTTCACACTTCTTTTCGGTATTCCGAGATTTGAAGAAGGAGGCCAATCGCATAGATCTCTAAGTTATAGAATAGTGTTACTTTCGGGATTTCAAGGTAAGAGGAATTTTTTATTTATATATATAAAATCGGGTAGAATACTAACCATGGCCGAATATAGGAGAGGGCATATTTTCACAGTTTTTTGGCTTTTAAGCAAAGTTATAGATTGAGGATAATAGATCCAGATATCAAGGACATCGACTAAGAATATTGGATTTTACGATATTAGGTGTGTAACACTTCCTCATCATTTAGATCTGTCTGTTAAATACCTGTTTATAAGTATTATATGTTGTGATAAATGCCGAAATCCCGGCATAAAGATGGAAGCCCAAAGAGGGTAAAAGCGAATCACCATGTCAGTGAATATTCTGATTATATGTTATAAGTGTATTGATTTTTATGATTGCATAGGGTGGATTTGATGAAAGGAGGAAGTTATACGTTATATGTGTAGTGGTTTTTACCGTGATCTGTTATATGTTGTAGTGACTTTTGTCGTGATCTGTTATAAGGGCTTCGGCCATGATATGTTGATGAGCAACATGACTGCCATCTTGGCGTGTAGCGGTGTGGGTTGATTGTAGAAATCCCCAATGGTGTGAACAGTTGGTACGGGGGCGTGTATCGGATGGAAACCTAGGCAAATGGGTTGGACCTTGCATATTATTTATTATATATGTACATGAATTTATTATTCTATTTTTATGGGTTAAGGCCCAAATCTAATGGTGCATGAAGGTTGCACACTGAGTCTCGCGACTCAACCAATTAATTAACATTTCAGGTAACACTTAGTGCATCGGACCGAGCTGGAGAGGAGCGCAAGGTGGCCATGCAAAAGAATATGTGGATCCGGCAAAAAGACTCGAATTAATTATTTTTATATTATGTTTTATTTAATGGATTTTAAACCTCGTTGTAATAAGGCCATGGGCCACTAGTTTATATCTTGTTTTATTATGGGATAAATTATTTTTAGTTATTCAAACATTTATTTTAATTAAACTAAGGTATGTAATTAAGTTTGGGTTTTATTCATAAAGGTATATTTTATATAAATTACATTTGGGCTTTTTGACAACACGATTTGTTTTACAAAAATTTCTTTAGTGACATACCAGATCCAATTGTGGTGTTTGGGCCGGGTTTGAGGTGTTACAAATTGGTATCAGAGCTCGGTTCAAAACTCAGCTTTGGGTTTTGGGCTCAAAACGTTTTCTAAAAATAGTTTTTTTTTACACATGCATGTTTAAAAATGGTACAGGGTTTGTTTTCTCGGCATGGCACCTGCGTCTCCGGCCCAAGTCCGCCAGGTAAGTATTCAGAACTCCTTGTGTGATATATATATGAATATGGGCTTGATGGGTTTTATGGGACGTAGGTTAGATTAGTTAGACTTTGATGGACTATAGGCTTAGGTTAAACAACTTCTTAAATTACATAAGACTTAAATTATCCAAACAAATCCTGTGAACTGATCACTGACTTAAGGTGTGGCAACAGGCACACGCATGTCTAGGAAATGATATGATGAGAGCTTGGTATTTAAACAGTCCTAGTGACTCACCTCCTCTTCACTAGAATCCTACTTGATTCGTGGTGACTGTTCACCTTAAGCCATGTTAGGGTGTGGTAATGGCTATACGCATGTCTAGGAGTGGATATAGGGAGAGCTTGGTATTTAAGCAGTCCTAGTGACTCACCTCCTCTTCACTGGAATCCTACCTGGTGCGTAGTGACTGTTCACCCTAACCATGAGGACGTGTTGACAGGCCAAAACCTATAACTAAAACCCGAAAGGGACCAGCCACCTTATTTTGTACAACCCTAAAGTAAACCTTGGTTTTGAAATCACTAAAGTACCCTTGATTCGTAAAAATTTCTCGATTTGAAAAATGACCAAAATACCCCTGATTTGCAAATTGACCAAATTACCCCTAACTTGTAAAATTACCGAAATACCCGCGATATGAAAAATTACCAAAATATCCCCAAATTGAAAATTACCAAAATACCCTTATTTCGTAAAATCACCTGGAACCATATTTTTTAAAATTACAAAAATACCCCTGTAGGTTAAAATTACGAAAATACCCTTGGGTAGTGAAATGACGGAAATACCCTTAGATGATGGATGCTATTTGTATATTGGTGTGTATGGATGTTGAATGTGCATCGTTCCTAGAATTAAGAAGACTGAAACTTGTAGATAGGTTTGAATTCGAAAGAACTACTTTTAAAACTATTATTCATAAGACTGTTCGTGGTTAATCAGTGGAAGAAAACTAATAATTCATAAAATTCTTAATCGATAAGCGAATCGGTAGTATTAGTACAAGGGGACGAAGACGCTCCAGAAGCGAATAATGGTGCGTATCCTACCATAGTATACTAAGTGTTTATTTGGCTTTGGAATTAGAGTGCGCAGCGAAAGCATAGTGATGAGACTTGGGTAGTACGATTACTAGTTAGTCAAAAATTTTGAGGATGAAATTTCTTTAAGGAGGGTAGATTTGTAACATCCTGAAATTGGACCTAGTAGAATTGGGCCCAATAGGCCTTGAGAATGGTAACGTTTAAAATTTTTGAGATGCATGTAGCACTTAGAATGTTATGGTAAGGTATTAATGGGCTTGTGCATTGTGTGTAATGTTATGTTTAATATGTTAATTTGAGGTTCATTGGGCCCAAAGAATTGGGTCAAAATTTTGGCACCAAGGTGAGCTAAGGGGGACGGCACAAGGCTATAATTTAGGGATTATTTTGTTTAATTAATGAGGATAACAAGTGATAAAATAAAAGGAGAGTTGGTGCAAATGTGGCCTCTTATGGATGAGTGTTTTGATAGGGATAAGGGATAGAAGAATAGAGGAGAAAAGATAGGAGTTATCTTACGAGTACGAGTTGGCGAAATTCCATCTCCGGAGGGTGCCAAATTCCTATAAATAGGGGTACCTCTTCAATTCGCATTTTGAACCCCATTCTCTTCTCTTATCTTACGTACCAAAATTCTCGGTTCTTCTTGGTAATCTCTTTTCTTTTGATTTCTTCTAAAAGTGAAACCCTAAGTATTCTTTCTCTCCACTTTCTTTTCACTTTCCTTCTAAGTCAAACACTTCACTCGCTTTTTCTAAAAGTGAAAATGCATCGATTCATCTTTTTGGGATTTTCATAAAAGCCAAAATCGCTAGATCTCATCTCCTATGGTTCTTGAATCCTCTTTAATGGAGTGCGCTTATTTGAAATCTAAAGGAAACAATAGGTAAGTGTTGATTTCGGGATTTCAATGTTCTTTCGGCTTTTCAAAGTCCTTAGCCGAATGGCTCTTAGAAACTAATCTCTTATTTCACACTTCTTTTCGGTATTTCGGGATTTGAAGAAGGAGGCCAATCGCATAGATCTCTAAGTTATAGAATCGTGTTACTTTCAAGATTTTAAGGTAAGAGGATTTGTTTATTTATATATATAAAATCGGGTAGAATACTAACCATGGCCGAATATAGGAGAGGGCATATTTTCACAATTTTCTAGCTTTTAAGCAAAGTTATAGATTGAGGATAATAGATCCGAATATCATGGACATCGAATAAGAATATTGGATTTCGCGATATCAGGTGTGTAACACTTCCCCACCATTTAGATCTGTCTGTTAAATGCCTGTTTATAAGTATTATATGTTGTGATAAATGCCGAAATCCCGGCATAAAGATGGAAGCCCAAAGAGGGTAAAAGCGAATCACCAAGTCAGTGAATATTCTGATTATATGTTATAAGTGTATTGATTTTTGTGATTGCATGGGGTGGGTTTGATGAAAGGAGGAAGTTATACGTTATATGTGTAGTGATTTTTACCGTGATCTGTTATATGTTGTAGCGGCTTTTGCCGTGATCTATTATAAGGGCTTCGGCCATGATATGTTGATAAGCAGCATGACTACCATCTTGGTGTGTAGCGGTGTGGGTTGATTGTAGAAATCCCCAATAGTGTGAACGGTTGGTACGGGGGCGTGTAGCGGATGGAAACCTAGGCAAATGGGTTGGGCCTTGCATATTACTTGTTATATATGTACATGAATTTATTATTCTATTTTTATAGGTTAAGGCCCAAATCTAATGGTGCATGAAGGTTGCACTGCGAGTCTCATGACTCAACCAATTAATTAACATTTCAGTAACACTTAGTGCATCGGACCGAGCTGGAGAGGAGCGCAAGGTGGCCATGCAAAAGAATATATGGATCCGGCAAAAAGACTCAAGTTAATTATTTTTATATTATGTTTTATTTAATGGATTTTAAACCTTGTTGTAATAAGGTAATGGGCCACTAGTTTATATCTTGTTTTATTATGGGATAAATTATTTTTAGTTATTCAAACATTTATTTTAATTAAACTAAGGCATGTAATTAAGTTTGGGTTTTATTCATAAAGGCATATTTTATATAAATTACATTTGGGCTTTCTGACAACACGATTTGTTTTGCAAAAATTTCTTTAGTGACATACCAGATCCGGTCGTGGTGTTTGGGCCGGGTTTGGGGTGTTACAAGATTAAAGCTACAAATTATGGCTGATCTTATCTTCCTAAAGTTGCAGTAGAGTAGACTGAAGCCATCAGCCTTATCTCCCTAAAGTTGCAGCGGAGCAGACTGAAGACAGCGAATCTATTTCCTTGATGTTGCAGTGAAATAGATTAAAGCTACAAATTATGGCCGATCTTATCTCCCTAAAGTTGCAGCGGAGCAGACTGAAGACATCGAATCATATTTTCCTGACATCATAGTGGAACAGATTAAAGCTACAAATTATAGCAGATCTTATCTTCTTGAAGTTGCAGTGGAGCATATTGAAGCCACCAGCCTTATCTCCCTAAAGTTGTATCAGAGCAGACTGAAGACAATGAAACTTATTTCCCTGAAGATGCAGTGGAATAGATTGAAGCTACAAATTATGGCAGATCTTATCTTCCTGAAGTTGTAATGGAGTAGATTGAAACCACGAGTTATAAACCTTATCCCCCTGAGGTTGCAGTAAATAAGTTTCAACGGAGTAGATGAAGCTACAAATCTCTTCTCCTTGAAATTACATTGGAGCGGATCGAAGCACCAATTCCTACACCTCTCAAGATGCAGTGGGATGGAATGAAGCTACTCGAAGAAGAAAGGCACCAGAACAAGTAGAGACTCAGCGAGGCCGGGTAAAATTGGCCCTTTTTAAAGTCTTTGCTCTATTCTCGTTACACGACAATGAGCAAAGAGGGGCAGCTGTAAAGCCCAATTTATGCCGGGGCCTATTAGCAATAAACCCAGAAAATAAACATAAATTAACAATCTAAAATTACAAAGTACAAGCCTAATTACCAAACAAAATTCAAAGCCCAAATTAACAAAACCCTAACCCAAAGTCCATAACCTAAACAAAAAATCAAAAAGAAAACCCTAGCAAGCTTCAGCTGCCGCTCCCCCACACGCGCACCGCCACATCAGCAGTCCCTTCCACGCATGCCGTACCTCCACAGCCAGTAAGCGCCCTCCTCCGAACCTGCAAAAAAAGATATACAAATAGCACAACAAACAAAGAACAACAAACAAAGAAAACGTTGTATTTTATTTTCTTCGATCTTCAGCTTTAAAAACTGAAGGAAACTATTGTATTGTTTTACACACACGAAATATCAGAATACAAAAAGAGCAGATTTCAAGAGAAAACAAAAAAGGTTACTTTCTATTTTATTTCTCTTTTTCGTTTCATTTTTGCTTGGAATAAAAAATAAACAAACAAAGGGGGATATCTTACCTCGTCGGCGGCCAGAAGAATGAAAATCGAAAGGTTACGATCTTTCCTTTGATTTTTGAGGGCGTTTTTGGACGTCTTAGGGGCAGATCGATGCCCTATGTCGGACGGGGTTCACAAAGGTGTCTTTTTGCCTTCGGGCCACCGTGTACGGTGGTTGCTAGCGGTGGTCCGGCACAGGTATCCTGGCCGGAGTTTGGCCGGACTGAGGGGAGGGCTAAGAGATTTGAGAGCTTTTTTTTTTTAAGAGAGTGTGAAAAATGAAGTTTTCTTCAAAAAAATAGCTTTTATAGATAAGTAAAACGATGCCGTTTGCCCCTAAAGATCTGCGCGTTGACTCGACCTGCAAACAGGATCCGCGTGTTTTCTAATGAAAGGGCTAATTGCACTTTTAGCCCTTACACTTTTTTATTGTCCTACAATCAAGTTTCTTTTTATTTTCTAATTTGGCCCCATAATTTATTGCGATTTCAATTAGGCCCATATTCGAACGACGACGTTTTGGAGGGTGAGGTTAATTTTTCTATTGGTCCCTCCTTGTTATTCACGCGTTCAATGTGGTCCTTCCCCTTTTTATTTATTTTGGATTTGCCCCCAAATTTCTGTTTTAAGTTCAAAATTTTCCTTTTTGTTATTTTTCTATTAAATTAATTAAATTTAATTATTATTATTATTATTATTTTTATTTTTATCACTATTATCATCATTATTATTATTATTATTACTATTATTTATTTATTTATTTTTACTATTATTATTCGTTTATTATTATTACTAATATTATTATTATTATTAAACTGTTTTACCTAATATTCATTCATTTATTCATTCGTTTGTTCATTATTAAATTTTAATTAATTTTTTAATTTCTATTTATTTAATTACTCGTTATTTATTATAATTAGTTTGTTTTTTTATTTTTATTCATTCATTTTTTATTTATTCATTTTATTATTGTTATTTATCTTATTATTATTTTTATGTTTGCCCTTATTATTGTCTTTTACATTAATGCATTTATTATTAGTCATTATGCATATTAGTACCGTAGTTCATTTTTTATAAAATCGTGTTACATTAATCTTTGTCCGATACAAAATTTTTTATTAAGCAATTTTTTTGTAATTCAAGATTCGAGAAATCGTACCCTAACTTACTGGGTTTCGATTTTTCTCATCGAGCCTAAAGAACCGATTATCTTTTTTTAAAAATCGAAGCATATAAGTTAAATAAAAACTTATTCTCGGGAATTCAAAAATGTTGTGTCCTAACTCACTGGATGTGACATTTTGTTATCTAGAGGTAAAGATTTCTAAAAATAAAGGCAATATTCTGTATTCGAAATTTTGAGAAATCGTGCCCTAACTTATTGGGATTCAATTTTTCATTTGACCCAAATACCCGAATATCCTTCTTAAACTCAAATGCATGAGTTTTAAAAGTCAAAAGACAAGCTTAGTTTCGAGGATTTGAAATGTCGTATCCTAACTCACTGGGCGTGATATTTTACTTCTTCAAAATAAGAGGGTCTTAGCATCCATTTTAATTTATTCAAGTTTTCTTCTAAACAAAGAGGATTGTATTTTAAAATCTTGTCAAATTTTTGACATTAAAACGTTAATCGATCAATTCGGTACCAATTTTGGGTGTTACGAGGGTGCTAATCCTTCCTCGTGTGTAACTGACTCCCGAACCCGTTTTCTCGAATTTTGTAGGTCAAAATCATTGTTTTAATAAATCAAAATGTTTTAATGATCAATTTCAAGGTGATCCGATCACACCTCGAAAAAACGATTGGTGGCGACTCCATTTTCATTTTAAAGTCGACCCTGCATTTTTTTGATAAAAAAATGGTTTCGACAGCATGATTACAAGAGTGCACAAAAATTTTGGTGCATTAATTTTAGCGATTGCATGCTTAATTGCGAAAAAGGACTAAATCGCATAAAGTACGAAAGTTCTATTTTATAATCTAAAGGTGTCTAATACCTGTAGGATATTAATTGAAGGTCCCTAATGTGCAATTAGGTCTTGTTTAGGGTGGTGGCTGGCCATAGGGACAAAGAATTAGAAATTGGTCAAAGTTGGTGGAAATTTGGTGACTTAATTGACTTGTTGTAATAAAATAAAGAAAATAAAAATATAATCTTTTCTCTCCATCTTCTCCACTAAAAATTAGCAGCAAAATAGGGGTTGAGAGCTCAAAAATTTCAGCCAAGCTTTTCTCCTTGCAAGTAAGTGCTTTAATGGCCATTCTTTGATAAATTTTTGTACTTTTGAGACCTTTATAGCTTAAGCTAGCAAATAAGGAAACTATTTTGCAAAATGGTTAAGAGCTTAGGGTTTTTCCATTAGAGAATTAATGTTGTTTTCTGAAATTTTATAAAATAAAATGATTCTTAGTTGTTAAATACACAACTTTTGTGAAAGGTGTTTCCATGAAAACACCTAAAAGGACCTTTTTGTAAATATTGTAAAATAGTTGTTAAATGTGTGAAATAATGAGTATTGGGAGTTTCTATAAGAGTAATAAATGTTCAGATAGGCTTGATAAAGGAGGAAATTTAATTAGAATGGATTTACGAGCCTAGGGGTAAAATCCTAATTTTGTGAAAGTCTAAGGGCAAAATGGTAATTTTGCCGAAGTATGATTATTGAAATGTATTGATTAATGTGGTAATTAAATGAGTGAATTTGTTATTATAGATCAATAAGAATGAGGAATTAACTTTGACCGAGGAAAAGACAAGGTTTCAGGCTAGATCGACAAATTTGCCTATTTTGGAATCGAGGTAAGTTTGTGTGTAATAAATTCAACATCATGTTATTAAGTTTTAAAATGTTATATTCGTGAAGATGTAAATTTTTTATTTTAAATTGAGTAATGATGTTAAATGAGAAAATGATGAAAATTTATGACTTTGAAGTCCCGGTTGGACTTTAAGAAGTGAAAGGATATCATCATCAAGACATGAGATTGGTAAGGTCCCGTATAAGACCATGTCTGGGACATGGACTCGGCACCGAATTGAGATCCCGTATAAGACCATATCTGGGATATGGCATCGGCATCGAATATGAAAATCGTATAAGATCATAACTGTGCTATGGCATCGACATTGATATGAGATCCCGTATAAGACCATATCTGGGATATGGCATCAACATCGAGATGTGACCCTATGTGATACCATATCTGGGATATGGCATTGGCTTCGTGTTTATGTGTATGATGATGATTGTGTATCCTCGGGTATTCTAAATGATTCATCAGGATAAATAGTTAGGCTTATAATAGAGATGAAATTAGTGCTAAAGCTATGTGATGAAGTGATACAGGTGCATGTGAGTAATTCACGAGAAATTTTTACGATATGTGACATGACATGTAATTGGTAAGAGTAAGCATGAGTAAGTTATGGCAATGTGCTTAAGACTTTGTGTTTTTATTCAATGCAATGAATGGATGACATTATGAGCCTTTATGTCACTATTTATTTCATGCAAACTTACTAAGCTTTATGCTTACCCCTCTAATTTCCCTTTTCCTTATAGTATCACCAAGATAACTCGGGGATCGTGGGACGTCGGAGTTCGGAATCACACTATCAACTTCTCTTTGGTAAAGCATAGTTTGATTAATTTTGAGTATGGCATGTATAGGAACTTGGTTATTTTGTGTTATGTCATATTTGTTAGCCAATGTGTGGCAATTAATGTCATTAAATTCATTTTGTAAATGGTCATTGGAAATTGGCCAATACTTGATAATTTTATATATTCAATGAAGATGAAGTTCATGAAGTGCATGCTTGTGTGATGGGATGAGTAATTGAGTAAAGAATATGCATGTTGAATGTAGTGTAAACCTATGTATGGATATATTGATTTTGGGCATTAGAAGTACCTTATGGTCATGGTCTATGATGCAATGAAATGGTATAAATGTGGTTGTATTTCAAGGTGGCAATTGGCTTGGTAGATAGCCTTACAATTGTCCACATGGGTAGACACACGGGCGTGTGTCTAGGCCTTGTATGACACATGGCTAGCCCTATGGGCATGTTGATAGGCCGTGTGTGCCCCTGCATGCTAAGTTGGTAAGTCAGTTTGCCTAGTAGTAAACACACGGGCTGAGACACGGCCGTGTATCTCAACCGTGTGGGAGACACGGCCTAAGACACGGGCATGTGCCTGGGCCATGTGAAGTCTGCACCTAAAATTAGGAATTTAATTGGACACATGGTCTAAGGACATGGGCGTGTGCCTTGGCCATGTGACCTTATTGAGATGATGATGTCATAAACAGAATGTCAAGGTTTTCACACACGGGTGAAGACACGGGCGTGTCATGGCCGTGTAAGGGACACGGGCTATGGACATGGGTGTGTGTTAGGCCGTGTGGAAACCCCTGTAGGTTCGAAATGAAAAATAAAATCCATACGGACTAGGGACATGGGCGTGTGTGATTACACGGCCTGCCCACACGGGCGTGTCCCTCTTCACATGAGCGTGTGGCCCTATTTTGTGCAAAATTTTTCTAAGTGTTCAAAAGTTTTCGGTTTAGTCCTGAACCATTTCATATGTATGTTTAAGGTCTAGTAAACCTACAACAGGGATGTTATGGTTTCGAATGAGAAGTAGGAATGAGATTGTATATTTGAGTAAGTTAAGTACGGTAATGCCTCGTACTCGGTTCAGGTGTCGAATACGGGTAAGGGGTGTTACAGGAATGGATATAATGAGTAAGAATGAAATAGAGTAGTAATAGAATAAAATGAGTACAACAATAGTTTGGTTGGATGGAATGGAATGAAATAGAATGAATATGGTAAAAGTATTCTTGTGTTTGGCTTAAGGAAATAAATTTTGTACCAACACAATAAAAAATATTGAAATCACGAATATACCATTTAATTCTTTTAAAATATTGAAAAATTAAGTAATTATTAAAAAATATATCAAATGTCTAATATATCCTTTGATTGATTTATTTTTATTTTATAAAATATAAAAAATATAAAAAGATGCATTCATGTTTATCATTCCTCTATACATTACAACCGATTAAACCTTGAGAATATTGTTAAAGGAAAATTGATATTTTTTGTAAAAATTTTAAAACTCAAAAATATAAAAAAAATGATATATTTGTGTTCATCATTCCTCTATATATAACGATCAATTATATCATGAGCATACAAGTTTAGGTTTAAGGTATTAAAGGAAATTTTAGATTATTCTCCATTTTCCACTTCTTTGAGACTTGGGTTTTTACTTCATTTTTCAAACTAGATCTAAAGCTTAAAGACTCATATAAGTTTTGATACGAGAACATGGAGCTTTCTAGTAGAATTTATGAAGTATAATTAGAATTCTATTAATCAATGAAAAGATTAAGACACAAAACAAAAAATTAATGCAATTCAACCATAAAATTACATGGAAACCATGTAAGTTAGGAATGAACAAGGTAAAGTTTCTTCTAAAGATAAAAAATAGTGTAATAGGCCAATTTTGGCCTGGCTCGATTGACCCATTTAACCAAAGACCAAATAAAAAAAAACCAATAAAACAAAAAATAATAGAAGTCCAAAACAGTCCCCTTTTTTATAGTTTTTTACAAACCCACAAATAAAGGCCTATAGCCCAAAATCACAAGGCCCAAATGGCCCAAATTTTTAGAATTTTCATAAAACCCTAGGAACTTCCAGAAATTTCCAATGCTGCCACCGCGTCCTTCACACGTGTGCCACCACGCACGCCTCTACGCCGCCCGCCTCCGTACACCACGTCACTGCCATAACTGCGAAAAGGACAAACAAATGACAACAAGCACAACAGCAAAAAAAGAAAAATATATTGTATTTTTTATACATTTTTTGAAGATAAAAAGTGAAAGGAAATTTGTATTTTGCCTACAGATTTTTTCACGAACATTTGTTTTGAAGCATACAGAAAAGATATACAAAAAAGAAAAAGGTGATATGCCTCTTTATTCTGCCGATGTTCTTGTTTTATTTTCTTTTTCTATTTTCATTTTTCACAAAATAGTAAGTAAAATAAAGAGATTTACCTGGGTCGATCCGCCCTCTTCGTCGCAATCGAAGCAAGGGGATTTCGAGGCCATGGGTGATAACTCTCGAAACTCCAAAGGATATATTCGAGCCTTGCTAATCACCACTCATGGTGGTTTACGGGCACCGGTTTGAAAGGGGTTTTGGTGGCGGCCAATTAGGGAGATTAGGAGGGTGACTTAGTTTTTTTCTTCCTTTCTATTTTAAATGACTAAATAACTAAGGGTTAGGTTTTTTTTTGGTTTTATATACAATCTGAAACGGCACCGTTTGGAGCCTGATTCATTGGCACCAAAACAGCGCCATATTGTCCATTACCCAATGATCCGACCCGAATGTGGCCAAGATCTGCGTGTTTTGGTCTCTGAGGGAATATTTACCCTTTTAATCCTTCCATATTTAGTTTCTTTTCCAATTAAGTTCTATTTTGTTTTAATTGCGCCTTTACCCTTTCATTATATTTTAATTTAGTCTTGTTTTAAGCGCTGTGTTTAATAACTTGGGGAAATGGCGTTTTTGGTCCCTTTTAATTCATGCGCCTGGCATTCTAGTCCTTTTCATTTTCTTTCAATTTATTGCTCGAGCCCTACAATTTTGCTACGATTTTAATATAGCCCTTTAACTATTCCGTTCAATTATTTGTTTATTTTCTAATTGTTCCTTTTAAATTAATATTAAATATTATATTTTAAATGGTTCCTAATGTTATTTATTTCTACATGTCATTTTCATGAGTTTTTATTATATATGTATACACATATATACAATTTATATTAAATTATTTTTTGTGTATATGTATTTGACTTCGTGTTATTTTATGTAAACACTCTCTTTCAAGTATTCACGCATGTATATGTATGTATATATATATTCTCAAATCAGTTTATGTATAAAATTGGTTTCTTTGAAAACCCTTTTAAATTATATTTGTTTATTCCAAACGCTTTCATACATTATTATTATTTTAATATACAATTATATTATATCAAGTTTTTATTATGCATGTATTATTTAAGTTAACATACTATTTGCTATGTATTAGATGTTCACTTGTTTGTTATTGTATGTATTATATCTCTTAATTTGTGACCGTTAATTACTTAGGATTTATCATTGTAATATTTTCTTGTATGTATTACCACTTTTCATTGCATATTATCATTCCATTGCGGTTTACTTGTTAAAGAAAATCGAGTTTGATGTCGTTCAAGTTTAAAAATCGTTCCATTCAAAGGTTTGTGAAAATAAGGCAATATTTCGTGTTTGGAAATTCGAGGAATCATGCCCTATCGTGCTGGGTTTCGGTTTTCTGTTTGACCAAATAACCAAATATCTTTTTAAATTTGGTCCATATTTTCAAAATAAGGCAATATTTTGTGTTTGGAAATTCGAGGAATCATGCCCTATCGCGATGGGTTTCGATTTTTCGCTTGACCAAATAACCAAATATCTTTTTAAATTTGGTCCATATTTTCAAAATAAGGCAATATTTGTATGTTTGGAAATTCGAGGAATCGTGCTGGGTTTCGATTTTTCGTTTGACCAAATAACCAAATATCTTTTTAAATTTGGTCCATATTTTCAAAATAAGGCAATATTTGTACGTTTGGGAATTCGAGGAATCGTGCCCTATCGTGCTGTGTTTTAGTTTTCTGTTTGTCCAAATAACCAAATACCCGTTCAAAATTTCAATACATGAGCTTTGAGAATTTTGGGATGATCTTGAATTCGAGGACTTAAATTGTCATATCCTATCGTGCTGGATGTGATATTTTATTCCTTCGGAACAAGGGAATCTCAATATCCAATTCGAGTTATTCAAAATTTTTAAAAAAAGAACGAAATTTAAAAATCATTTCAAACTTTTCAACATTAGGACATTAATTAATCAATTTGGTACCAATTTTAGACGTTGAGAGGGTGCTAACCCTTCCTCGCACGTAATCGACTCCCAAACCTGTTTTCTTATATTTCGTAGAGCAAAAATTATTGTTTTAATAAATCCAAATGTTTTATTAAAATAATTCATCTTAAGGTGATCCGATCACACGTTGAATAAAAGATCGGTGGCGACTCCATTAGCCATGTTTCATTTTAAAATTGATTCTCGTTTTTTCAAAACGCCGAAAAAGTGGTTTCGATAGCTTGGAGACTCCACTGGGGACCTGTTGAGAGTCAGGCCATAGATTGATTAATTCTTGTCCTTTGATTGAAAATTTGGAAAATTATTTTGAAAAATCATGTTTCTTTTAATGCATTTGAAATAATGTCGATTCTCATAAAATACTTGCATCTGCATTGCATAACCGTTGTGGTTACACCTTTAAGTGGGAGTGATAAACTATGCCTTCATGAGGTTTTCACCTCCGCATGGGCTAGTGGACTGCTTTCGGGATACATCTGTACCTATGTGCTTCGTGTGATTTTCATCTCCGCATGGCCATAGGGAAATGTATTCCCCTAAACCAAACTCGATCCATATGAGCCTATAATGGGTGAGGATTGAGGAATCACTGCTCGGTACCCATTCTTTAGAACCAAGCCACATATAGCGATACTAGGAGCCTACCTAGATAGAGCCACGCCAAACCCTAGTGGTCATCCGATCAGGTGTTCTGTGTTGTTTATTTCTCTTGCACTAACATGTTTTCTTTTGTTTTGATTGCATTGTATTACATCATCATATAAAGGAGGTGTTTATTAATATTCGATTACTAAATAGAAGAGTTTGTCATGAGGAAATAGATTACTTGATAAAGTGGGTTATAATCCTATCGTCCGAATATAGTCCAGGTAAACAACAAGAGAAGTCCGCAGAAGAATACAAGACTTTGCTTGAGGATTCAATCCGACAAAAACTATGCAGGAGCCGTCACTTTTTGAATTTCTTAAAGGAGCTAGAAGAGGCATCTATTGAGAAAGTTCATGGGACACGACCATAACATATAGATACGAAGAAAAGGATTAGTGTCTTCACCTGGACTATGAGGATAAAGTCGCATACGTAATCCGTTTTATGTAAAGAATTTATTTTCTAGAAAAGTTCTTCTAATGGAATTAAATTCAGAATCAATGTCTCACTTTTTTTTTGCATTCATTCCATGTATCTGCATTGCATTTCATGCATTTGCATTACATTATATCACATGCATTAAAATTTGCAGAAAGACTCTAATTAATTAGAACTTATTTCAGTAACCTGGAAACCGACAAAAATCAACCAAGCACGCACCCTTACGGTATAAGGAGAAAAACTAAAGCAATGGATAAAAGACTAGAGAAATTGGAACAAACATAGAAGGAGATGAAAGAACAGATGCAAGCACAAATGCAGGAGTAGCTTGCTAAGATCCAGTAGGATATGATGGACAAAATGATGGAATCGCAGAAAAATATGATGACTCAGATGACGCAGCTATTGAAGGGGCTTATGGATAAAGGATAGAGACCCATGGTTAATGTTATGGAGAATACTGAGTATCATCAATATCCCCATGATTTTACTCCACCATACGTGCAAACACTACCTGAAGTGACTGTACAAAGGCCATCTGTCATGATCAGGCCTCAGCAATTCCAAGCTGATGCTTCAGTAAACCTCCAAACTGGGCCAAGTTCAGGAAATAATCCAATCGTTACTAATGTCTTTGATTTGGATTAAATAGCTGAAGGAGAGAGGACAAAAGCAAAATTGCTAAAACAGCTAGAAGATAGATGTAAATGGTTGGAGGAAAAGTTTAAAGCGATCAAAAGTGCTGATAACTGTTACAGAATTGATGCCAAAGATTTAAGCTTGGTCCCAGACTTGGTGCTCCCATACAAGTTCAAAATGCCTGAATTTGATAAGTATAATGGGACAAGTTGCCCCGAGGCTCATATTACTATGTTTTGCAGAAGAACTACAGGGTACATTAATAATGACCAACTATTAATCCATTACTTCCAGGATAGCCTGGTGAGAGCAGCAGCCAAATGGTATAACTAGTTGAGTCGTGCCAGAATTGGTTCATGGAGAGATTTAGCCCAAGCATTCATTAAACAGTACAGTCATGTGACAGACATGACTCTTGACAGAATTGCTCTTCAAAACATGGAGAAACGGGTGAATAAAAGTTTTAGACAGTATGAGCAGTGGTGGAGAGAGGTTGCCACCCAAGTCCAGCCACCACTTCTGGAGAAAGAGACCATAATGCTCTTTATTAATACACTTAAGGCCCGTTTATCACTCATATGCTAGGGAGCACTACAAAGAGCTTCTTTGACATTGTAATGACTGGAGAAATGATTGAGAATGCTATAAAAAGTGAAAGGATAGAGGCAGAGAAAGTGTCAAAAGACCAACCCCGAGAAATAGGGAAAATGAAGTGAACAGCTCGAGCATGCATTCCAAATCAGTCACTGTAGGTCAACCGAGGGCTGTGACCACTGGTCATCAAGGTTCATCAAGGAAAGAATCTGGTACAAGGGAAAGTAATGAGAAACTCCAATTTATGCCGATCCCAATGACGTATAAGAAGTTGTATCAAAGCTTATTCGACGCGCAGGTTGTGTCTCCTCACTACCCGAAACCGATGCAACCTCCATACCCAAAATGGTATGATCCAAATGCCCAATGTGTGTACCACGCGGGGGTCATGGGGCATTCGATAGAAAATTGCCTTACTTTCAAGAAATTGGTGGAAAAGTTCATCAGCATGGGTATTGTGAAGTTAGATGACGCGCCAAATGCAGAAATATGAACCCGAGAGCATTTTGGACAATCTGACTGCAGAAGAAATTCCTGTAGTATTTAGAGCTTACCTGGAGTAATGTACAAAATGCATTTGTTGCTTTAAGCCTAGAATCAATAAGATTTCTTTTTGTGAAATAGGCTTGTGTCTAGAGTTTTTATTTCAATAAAATGCATATTTTTGAGCAAATATTTTATTCTTTACATCTCATACTGTACACTCTTTGGTTTTTTAGAATATTCTTTCATGACCATACCATACAAATAAATCATCCTTAGAATTATTTATTTTTTTGGATTCTTTGCCTTTGTGCCTAGGTACCCAGATATCAACGACGTGAGCGACGTTGTTACTGACTCCCTTTTTGAATGAGATATGGGTCTAAGGGATCTAAGGACTTTGAACATGACAGAGATTGTAGCCTATCTTTTGATTTGTTATGGATGATAGAACTGGATAAAAAAATAGATCCTACGTCGCAAGCCAAATGAGGAGATGAAGATCAAAGCCTAGCTCAATGCAGAAATAAGATTTCCTGTATATGGGGCATGGATGTTATTAAGCCAGTCTCAAGCTTCTGACCAACATCGATTCATCTTCGTGGATGTCAGTTTCTACACTAAGATGGTAAAATTCGCTTCATATGCCAATATTACAAAGTCGATAGTCATCAGAACAAAAAAGAGAAAAAGAAAGAAAGAATACCAAAAATAAAAAAAATGTGTCGAAAAGATCATATTTAATTGCACAATGTCAAAAGTTTGCGGTCTGTTCAAAGATCATAAAAAAGGAGACCGAGACTTGTAAAGATTGGCATACAGAAGTTACTATTTACCTTCTATGCTTATCAAACGTTGGCCAGAACCTTCATCAGGGCAACATTTTTCTCATTGGGATATGAAATGGAAACAATTGTTGGGAGTTAAGATTCCTTTTCTCCAAAGCTTGGATTAAATTGGATGAAGCAAAATGTCTCCAGTAAGCTTGATTGAAAGTATTCGTCATGGTCAAATGTACCAAAAATGGATGATACGGGCTTATGAAAAAAAATTTTGTTTAAGAGAATTTCAGGATGGGGACCTGGCATTAAGAAGGATTCTTCTCATCCAAAAGGATTTCAGAGGTAAATGCCAAATTTGGAAAAACCTTATGTGGTGAAGAAGGCTTGTTCTGGAAGATCATTAAATTTGACCAAGATGGATGGCAAGGAAATGCTCAAGCCAGTGAATTTAGATTTTAGTCTAAAAGGAGAGGCCAATGTGAAAACCCGCAAAGGGGCACTTTGAGACCAAAAAAAAATCAATCAAAAAATTTTCAATCAAAAAGAAGAAAGAAAAGGAGAGGCCAAGGTGAAAACTCGCAAAGGGAGCCTTGAGACCAAAGGGGATTTGAGTTGAAAACCCAAAAAGGGCGGCTCAAATTTTATTCGAAAATGGGGCATACAGTAATCTTGTTATATTTGAATTAACAATGAAGAAGTATGCTACGTCTTGGTGCATCAACAAAGTACCACGGATCCCCTAAACACATATTGTGCTTGAAATGGTCCTCAAGAAGTTGGAACATAGAAGCTCAGGCTGCGATATCTGAGGCACCTAGTTTCTATTTTACCCATTTTAAATTTGTTATTTGCGATTATATTATTCTTTTCAAAATATGTTCACAATAAATTTCCTTCTTGATTGCGATTTCTATCTTTGCTTAGCTTATCGTTTCGAGCTATGCTCCTAATTAGTTTCCTTCTTGTCCATTGTTATGATCTCTTTCAAGCATTTTGCATTGAAATAACGATTAGTGGACTAATACTACTTTCATAAAGGGTTTCGCATATTACTCTGGAAACTTCTAAATAATACGAGAACCTGAAACAGGACTATTGTTTAAAACTCACCAAGTTTAAGGAAGAGTTTAAGTCGAGACTATCTCTTTGGATTTTTGTCAAAAATAATGGTTGAACAAATGACAAGATAATTGTGTCAGTAATACAATCTTGACGAGAAATGGGCAATGTTAACCCAAGTGTAAAAGGGGAATCATTCCCAAGAAAAAAAATGATATTTTGCATCAATGCAAATATCATGCATACACATTTGGTTAGGTCACCTAGGGAATGATCAGTTGATTGAACAAGTTACAGTCCTCTACCCCAGAATTACAGTGGTATGGATGGAAAATGATACAAGTCATGTACCCTTGAATAGCAATGGGATGGATTGAAGAAGAAACAAATCCTACATTTTAGAGTCGCAGTGGGATGGATTCAGATCTTATACCCCTAAGCCACAATGAGATGAACCCTAAAGTTACAGTGGGGAAATCTGTTGAGCAAGATATAATCATTTTCTTGGGTTTTCTGTCGAGAATACCAGCCAAACAGGATGGCAACATAATACATCAGTGATAACGCCTTAATAAACAATGAGCGATGACACCTTAAACTTTTAAAAAGGGATCATTCTCATGAAATTCTGCATTCATGCAAAACACATTTAGTTAGGAGCATTCGATCATTGCATCCTTATCCTTATACATTTAACCAAGGATCATTTTCATGACATTCTGTATTCATACAAATGTCATCCATAATCATTTAGTCAGGAGTATTCGATTTATTCTGATCATTGCATCTTAATCATTGTAAAAGACCATTCTCATGACATTCTGTATTCATGCAAATGTCGTCCATAATACATTTTATTAGGAGCATTGGATTCATTCTGA
The DNA here is from genome assembly GCA_025506655.1 of Gossypium rotundifolium. Taxonomy (NCBI): domain Eukaryota; kingdom Viridiplantae; phylum Streptophyta; class Magnoliopsida; order Malvales; family Malvaceae; genus Gossypium; species Gossypium rotundifolium. The sequence continues at coordinate 109,488,533 of CP106732.1, read as the reverse complement.
TCATTGCATCCTAACCATTTTGCATAGACATAAACACATAAAACTAATTTTACAAGATAGGTCCCCCAGAAGACGGTGTCACAACATCGATGAATTCACAGGTCTTGTCTTCCTGAGATTGCAGTGAAGCAGATCGAAAATACCAGTCTGGCATCCCTGAGTTTGTAGGGGAGTAGATTGAAGATAGCAGATCTTGTCTTCCTAAGTTTGCCACGAAGCAGATCAAAGATTGTAGTCTTATCTTCCTAAGATAGCAAAGAAGCAGACTGAAGATTTCAGATTCCGTTCCCTTGAGGTAGTATTGGAGCAAATCAGTTAAAGATTACAGATCTTATCTCACTGAGCAGTAGTGAAACAGATCGAACACCTGAGCTTCTATCTCCTCAAAGTTCCAGTGGATTAGGTTAAAGCTACAAATCCCTTCTCCCTGAGTCGACAATGAGGATCAATCCGTATTTCTTTAAAGTTTCAGCAGAGAAGATTGAGGTTATGAATCTCTTCTCTCTGAATTTCTATCTCCTCGAAGTTCCAGTGGAGTAGGTTGAGGCTACAAATCCCTCCTTCCTGAGTTTACAATGAGGATCAATTCGTATTTCTTTGAAGCTTCAGCAGAGAAGATTGAGGTTACGAATCTCTTCTCTCTGATTTTCATCTCCTCAAAGTTCTAATGGAGAGGTTGAGGCTACAAATCCCTCCTCCCTGAGTTTACAATGAAGATCAATCTGTATTTCTTTCAGCAGAGAAGATTGAGGTTACGAATCTCTTCTCTCTGAGTTTCTATCTCTTCGAAGTTCCAGTGGAGTAGGTTAAGTCTACAAATCCCTCCTCCCTGAGTTTACAATAAGGATCAATCCATATTTCTTTGAAGTTTTAGTAGAAAAGATTAAGGTTACGAATCTCTTCTCTTTGAATTTCTATCCCCTCAAAGTTCCAGTGGGGTAAGTTGAGGCTACAAATCCCTCCTCCCTGAGTTTACAATGAGGATCAATCCATATTTCTTTAAAGTTTCAGTAGAGAAGATTAAGGTTACAAATCTCTTTTCTCCGAATTTCTATCTCTTCGAAGTTCCAGTGGTGTAGGTTGAAGCTACAAATCTTGCCTCCCTAAGTTTATAATCGAGGATAAATTGATAAACCGTAAAAGTAACATATTTTCACCCCATATTTAGTATGCCTTTGGATGATTTAGCCCTTGATTTATGTAAAAATGTGCTTTTAATCCTTTTTTTTCATGTTTATACTTAGGAAAGCACCCGAGGATAAAAAGAACGCAAAACAGGCTTAAAATGGAGTAATTGGGCTTTAGCAAGCAATCAACACGGCCTGGACCAAAGCCCACACGATCGTGCCTCACCAATTACCTAGAGCACGACCTCAACTACGTAACACACAGCCGTGCAGCATCCATTGATCACATGGACGTGTTTGGTGATCTATATGGCTGTGCCCAAATCAACATACCTGAAGCACGGCCTGAATCCTGACTCACACGGCCATGCGCAAAATGATAGAATCGAGACACGACCCAACCACGATTTACACAGGCATGTGTCATGGCCGTGCCCCTACCGTGGGAGAGAGCAATTTCACTTGGATTTGGATGCTTGAAGCCAAAGAAACATACTCCTAAGTCTACTCTAACACCCTAATAGTAATTCTACTTGAAGGCGATACTTAGGAGCCAAGTATAGCATTCCAAAGGCTATATAAACAACCCAAGGCAAACATTGAAGGGGACTTTTAGTAGAGGCTTTGGGCCGAAGCTTTCGTTTTTTAGGGAATCACTTGAAGATAGCCAGTTGATCCATCGCAAGAAGTCGGAACTCCATTAAGATGGAGGATCTCTCCTTCAATTCCTTCAGAGGGTTTTAGGGATTTCTTATGTCTTGTTTATTCTTTACTCTTGAGATGTTTTCGTATTTAGTTATGAACTAAACCCCTCAGATACCTGAAGGAGATGAAACCTATGATGGATTTTGTTATTTGATTTCTAAATTATATGATAAGTACTTGGTTTGTTCTTAATTGTGTTGCTTAATTCAATCTGATGTGCTTAGGTGGAGGAGGAATAGACCCTACCTAAGAGTAGATCTAGCATAATTGAGCGGAGTTGATCGGGCGCCTAGAGATAGGGTTATGAGATTTTGCCGGATTAGGGTGAAACCTAATATGGGAATCCATTAATCGATTTACTACTTCCTTAGGGGGTTATTATAAGAGAATGAGAGTTCCACTAATTAACCTAAGGCTAGACGTTATTCGCCTCGAGAGAGGGTTTAATATAGGTTAGGGAGTCTCATGGATCAAGCTAAGTAAAGAAATCATATGGTTTGGGGAATAAATAATAAGTGAAGTCATAGGTGGATTCTTCCTGAGGGTATCGTCTTTATCAACTGAGTTTTCCTAAAATCTTTCTCCAATTCAATCTTTTGTCTTTTCATTTAGTTTAAATATTTCATTAGTTTAATAATCCAATCACTCCATATTTTGGGCTAAATAATAGAAAGAAAGTGAGTAGTAGTACTTTTAGGTTCCCTTGGGTTTGTTAAGATATTCTTGCCTGAGCTATACTACTGTTCGATAGGTTTACTTGCCTCTATCGTTGTCGCAGTCAGTCTACAGGTTCAATCACTCTTTTATAAATATTAAAACTTGACTATTTGACACGATAATCAATCCTTATTTCCTTGAAGTTTCAGCAAAGAAGATTGAGGTTACGAATCTCCTCCCTCAGAATTCTTATCGCCATGAAGTTTCAACAGAGCAGATTGAAGCTACAAATCTCTTCTCCTAAAAATTACACCGAATTGGATCGAAGCGCTAGTTCCTACGCCCTTGAAGATGCAGTGGGATGGAATGAAGTTACTCGAAGAAGAAAAGCACCGAAAGAAGTCAAGATTCGGTGAGACTGGGCAAAATTGGCTCTTTTAAAGTCTTTGCTTCATTCTCGTTACACGACAACGAGCAAAGAGGGGCAGGTGTAATAGGCCAATTTTGGCCTGGCCTGATTGACCCATTTAACCAAAGACAAAATAAAAAAAAACAAATAAAACAAAAAATAATAAAAGTCCAAAACAGTCCCTTTTTTACAGTTTTTTACAAACCCACAAATAAAGGCCCATAGCCCAAAATCACAAGGCCCAAAAGGCCTAAATTTTTAGAATATTTAGAAAACCCTAGGAACTTCTAGACTTTTCCAGCGCCGCTACCGTGTCCCTCACACGCGCGCCACCACATACGCCGCCACGTCACCCGCCTCCGTACACCACGTCACTGTCGTACCTACAAAAAGGACAAACAAACGATAGCAAGCACAACAGCAAAAAAATGCAAAATATATTGTATTTTTTATACATTTTTCGAAGATAAAAAGTGAAAGGAAATTTGTATTTTGGCTATAGATTTTTTCACGAACATTGTTTTGAAGCATACAGAAAGATATACAAAAAAAAAAATGGTGATTTGCGTCTTTATTCTGTCGGTGTTCTTGTTTTATTTTCTTTTTCTATTTTCATTTTTATTTTCTTCTTGATTTGAAAAACACGAAATAGTAAGTAAAAGAAAGAGATTTACCTGTGGTCAATCCGTCCTCTTCGTCGCAATTGAAGCAAGGGGATTTTGAGGTCATGGGTGATAACTACCGGAACTCTAAAGGATATATTCGGGCCTTACCAATCACCACTCATGGTGGTTTAAGGACACCGGTTTGAAAGGGGTTTTGGTGGCGGCCGATTAGGGAGATTAGGAGGGTGACTTAGCTTTTTTTTTTCTTCCTTTCTGTTTTAAATGACTAAATAACTAAGGGTTAGGTTTTTTTTTTTTGGTTTTATATACAGTCTAAAACGGCACCGTTTGGAGCCTAATTCATTGGCACCAAAACGGCGCCGTATTGGCCATTACCCGATGACCCGACCCGAATACGGCCAAAATCTACGTGTTTTGGTCTCTGAGGGAATATTTACCCTTTTAATCCTTCCATATTTAGTTTCTTTTCCAATTAAGTTCCATTTTGTTTTAATTACGCCTTTACCCTTTCATTCTGTTTTAATTTAGTCCTGGTTTAAGCGCTGCATTTAATAACTTAGGGAAATGGCATTTTTGGTCCCTTTTAATTCATGCGCCTAGCATTCTAGTCCTGTTCGTTTTCTTTCAATTTATTGCTCGAGTCCTACAATTTTGCTACGATTTTAATATAGCGCTTTAACTATTCCGTTTAATTATTTGTTTATTTTCTAATTGTTCCTTTTAAATTAATATTAAATATTATATTTTAAATGGTTCCTAATGTTATTTATTTCTACATGTCATTTTCATGTGTTTTTTTATATATGTATACATATATACAATTTATATTAAATTATTTTTGTGTATATGTATTTGACTTCGTTTTTTTATGTAAACACTCTCTTTCAAGTATTCACCCATGTATATGTATGTGTATATATATATATTCTCAAATCGGTTTACGTATATAATTGGTTTCTTTGAAAACCGTTTTTAAATTATATTTGTTTATTCCAAGTGCTTTCATACATTATTATTATTTTTAATATACAATTATATTATATCAAGTTTTTATTATGCATGTATTATTTAAGTTAACGCATATTATTTGTTATGTATTAGATGTTCACTTGTTTGTTATTGTATGTATTATATCTCTTAATTTGTGACCGTTAATTATTTAGGATTTATCATTGTAATATTTTCGTGTGTGTATTACCACTTTGCTTTGCATATTATCATTCCATTGCGGTTTATTTGTTAAAGAAAATCGAGTTTGATGTCGTTCAAGTTTAAAAATCGTTCCATTCAAAGGTTTGTGAAAATAAGGCAATATTTCATGTTTGGAAATTTGATGAATCATGCCTTATCGTGCTGGGTTTCAGTTTTCCGTTTGACCAATTAACTAAATATCTTTTTTAAATTTGTCCATATTTTCAAAATAAGGCAATATTTCGTGTTTAAAAATTCGAGGAATTGTGCCCTATCGTGTCGGGTTTCAGTTTTTCGTTTGACCAAATAACCAAATATCTTTTTAAATTTGGTCCATATTTTCAAAATAAGGCAATATTTGTACGTTTGGAAATTCGAGGAATCGTGCCCTATCGTGCTGGGTTTTGATTTTCCATTTGACCAAATAACCAAATATCTTTTTAAATTTGGTCCATATTTTCAAAATAAGGCAATATTTGTACATTTGGAAATTCGAGGAATCGTGCCCTATCATGCTGGATTTTGATTTTTCATTTGTCCAAATAACCAAATACCCTTTCAAAATTTCAATACATGAGCTTTGAGAATTTTGGGATGATCTTGAATTCGAGGACTTAAATTGACATATCCTATCGTGCTGGATGTGATATTTTATTCCTTCGGAACAAGGGAATCTCAATATCCAATTCGAGTTATTCAAAAAATTTTAAAAAAGAATGGAAATTAAAAATCGTTTCAAAATTTTCAACATTAAGACATTAATTAATCAATTTGGTACCAATTTTGGGCGTTGCGAGGGTGCTAATGCTTCCTCGCACGTAACCGACTCCCGAACCTGTTTTCTTATATTTCGTAGACCAAAAATTATTGTTTTAATAAATCCAGATGTTTTATTAAAATAACCCATCTTAAGGTGATCCGATCACACGTTGAATAAAAGATCGGTGGCGACTCCATTAGCCATGTTTCATTTTAAAATCGATTCTCATTTTTTCAAAACACCGAAAAAATGGTTTCGACAGCTTGGCGACTCCACTGGGAACCTGTTGAGAGTCAAGCCATAGATTGATTAATTCTTGTCCTTTGATTGAAAATTTGGAAAATTATTTTGAAAAATCATGTTTCTTTTAATGCATTTGAAATAATGTCGAGTCTCATAAAATACTTGCATCTGCATTGCGTAACCGTTGTGCTTACACCTTTAAGTGGGAGTGATAAACTATGCCTTCATGAGGTTTTCACCTCCGCATGGGCTAGTGGACTGCTTCCAGGATACATCTGTACCTATGTGCTTCGTGTGATTTTCATCTCCGCATGGCCATAGGGAAATGTATTCCCCTAAACCGAACTCGATCCATATGAGCCTATAATGGGTGAGGATTGAGGAATCTGCTTGTTCAGGTACCCATTCGTTAGAACCAAGCCACATATAGCAGCCCTAGGAGCCTACCCTAGATAGAGCCACGCCAAACCCTAGTGGTCACCCGATCAGGTGTTCTGTGTTGTTTATTTCTCTTACACTAACGTGTTTTCTTTTGTTTTGATTGCATTGCATTACATTATCATATAAAGGAGGTGTTGATTAATATTCGATTACTAAATAGAAGAGTTTATCATAAGGAAATGGATTACTTGATAAAGTGAGTTATAATACGGTCATTCGAATATAGTCTAGGCAAACAACGAGAGAAGTTCACAGAAAATACAAGACTTTGCTTGAGGATTCAAGCTGACAAAGACTATTCAGGAGCCGTCACTTTTTTACTTTCTTAAAGGAGCTAGAATAGGCATCTATTGAGAAAGTTCACGGGACAAAACCATAACATCCAAATGAAGAAAAGGATTGGTGTCTTCACCTAGACTATGAGGACAAAGCCACATACGTAATCCATTTTAGGTAAAGAAATCTGTTTTCTAGAAAAGTTCTTTTAATGGAATTGAATTTAGAATCAACGTCTCTCTTTCTTTTTGCATTCATTCCATGCATCTACATTGCATTTCATGTATTTGCATTACATTATATCACATGCATTAAAATTTGCAGAAAGACTCTAATTAGTTAAAACTTATTTCAGTAACCTGGAAACCGACAAAAATCAACCATGCACGTACCCTTACGATACAAGGAGAAAAACTAAAGCAATGGATAAAAGACTAGAGAAATTGGAACAAATGCAGAAGGAGATGCAAGAACAGATGCAAGCACAAATGCAGAAGCAGCTTGCTAAGAAAGTACTAATTATCCTAGAAAGATCGTTCCTAGCAACTGGAAGGACCCTTATTGATGTGCAGAAGGGCGAGCTCACTATGCGTGTTCAGGATGATCAGGTAACATTTAACATCTTTAGGTCTATATGATTTCCTAACACAATGGATGATAGTTCTACAGTATCTAATTTAGAGGATTTAATAGTGGAGAAGGAACTCAACTGTGTTGCAGACCCACTGGAAAGAATTTTGATATCGGATCCCCCAAACGATGAAGATGAGGTTGAATACTTAGCTCTGCTAGAAGCTAATCAAAAGGGATTTAATCTGCAATCTCATTTTGAATCTTTTGAATTAGATAAAAGGGATTACATCCAGCTAAAGGCATCAACCGAGGAGCCACCTAAGTTAAAACTCAAGGTATTACCTACACACTTAAAATATGTTTATTTAGCTAATGCCTCTACTCTGCCTATGATTGTTTCAGCAGAATTAACTACTGAACAAGAACAGAATCTGATCATAGTTTTGAAATAATTCAAGAAGGCTATCGGATGGACCATAGCTGATATTCACGGTATTAGCCCATCTGTATGCATGCACAAGATCATAGTAGAAGATGGCAAAAAAGGAACGATTGATGGACAACGAAGACTGAACCCCATCATGAAGGATGTAGTAAAGATGGAAATTATCAAGTGGTTGGATTCGAGTATAATTTACCCCATCTCAGACAGTTCATGGGTGAGTCTGGTCCAGTGCGTGCCGAAGAAATGAGGTATCACGGTCATAGAGAATGAGAACAACAAGTTGATACCAAGTAGAATAGTTATGGGATGGAGAAGCTGCATCGATTACCGGAAGCTGAACAAGGTGACTAAGAAAGATCACTTTCCTTTGCCATTCTTGGACCATATGCTGGATAGACTCGTAGGATGAGATTACTACTTTTTTCTCGATGGATACTCAGGGTATAATCAGATTATAGTAGCATCAAAAGATCAATACAAAATGACATTCACCTACCTATACGGTACGTTTTCATTTAGACGCATGCCATTTATTTATGTAATGCACTTGCTACATTTCAAATATGTATGATGTCTATTTTTACTGACATGGTTGAGAAGTATTTGGAAGTTTTTATGGACAATTTTTTAGTATTCGGAGATACTTAGGATGATTGCTTAGCCAACCTAGCAAAGGTACTAAGGCGATGCAGAGAAACGAATCTCCTACTCAACTGGGAAAAGTTCCATTTTATGGTATGAGAAGGAATTGTTCTAGGCCATCGGATAACAAGACATAGGATTGAGGTAGACAAAGCAAAGGTAGAAATTATTGAAAAACTCCCACCTCTAACATCTGTAAAAGGTGTTAGGAGATTTTTGGGCTACGCCAGTTTTTATCGAAGATTTATCAAGGACTTCTCCAAAGTGGCTAAACTCTTATGCAAACTATTGGAGAAGGACTCGATATTCAAGTTTGATGAGGAATGCTTAAAATCCTTCAATGATTTGAAGAGTCGATTAGTCATGGCACCTATAATCGTCACACCAGACTGGGATTTGCCATTCGTATTGATGTGTGACGTAAGTGACTTTGCAATTGGAGCTGTCCTGGGCCAGCGAAGGAACAAATTTTTTCATCCCATCTACTACGCAAGTCAAACTCTAACCGGAGCTCAACTGAATTATATGGTAACAGAAAAAGAGTTACTTGCTATTGTGTTTGCTTTCGACAAGCTTCGATTTTATCTTATAAGTACCAAAGTGATTGTCTATACAGACCATTCAGTAATTAAGTACTTAGTGGCCAAGAAGGACGCTAAGCCGAGATTGATTCGGTGGGTACTTCTACTTCAAGAGTTTGATCTAGAAATTCAAGATCGAAAAGGAATAGAAAACCAAGTAGCAGATCACTTGTCCAGATTAGAGCCGAAAGAGGAAAATTCCACTTGTACCGATTCAGAAGACATTTCCAGATGAACACATGTTGAAGGTAAATCATGTCCATAATATTCCTTGGTTTGCTAATATTGCTAACTATTTAGCTTGTGGTTTGATGCCGATTGATAAAACGTATCAACAAAGGAAAAAGTTTCTTCACGATGTGAAGTACTATTTCTAGGAAGAGTCATATTTGTTTAAAAATTGTGCAGATCAGATGATCAAGAGATGTGTGATAGAAGATGAAATACCAAGATTTTATACCACTGTCACTCATATCTGAATGGGGGACACTTCAGAGGTACACGTACAACGACCAAAGTATTGCAAGCCAGATTCTTTTGGCCAACACTATTCAAGGATGCATACGCTTATGTAAAGAGTTGTGATCGATGTCAGAGGGTTGGAAATGTTACCAACAGAAATGAGATGCCTCAAACAAATATCATTGAGGTAGAATTGTTTGATGTTTGGGGTATTGACTTTCTTGGTCCCTTCCTTCCATCTTTGGGTCACAAGTACATATTGGTAGCAGTAGATTATGTGTCCAAGTGGGTCGAGGCTGAAGCCTATCTGATGAACGATGCTAAAGTTGTGATGAAGTTCTTGCATAAACATGTGTTCACAAGGTTTGGAACCCCAAGAGCTATTATCAGCGATGAAGGAACCCATTTTTTTTGAACAAGTGGTTAAAATGGTTGTTAGATAAACATGGAGTGAAACATAACGTTGCTTCTGACTTACCATCCATGAGACTAATGGACAAGTGAAATTTGGCGAATAAGGAGATCAAAGGCATACTTGAGAAGGTAGTTTTCCCAAACCGACAAGATTGGTCCAAGAGACTAGATGATGCTTTATGGGCTTATAGAATGTCACCCTACAGGTTGGTCTTTGGGAAAGCCTGCCATCTACCTCTAGAGTTAGAGCACAAAGCTTACTGGGCTCTTTGACGACTCAACTTGGATCTTAAGCTTGCTAGAGAGAAACAGATGCTCCAACTCATCGAGCTAAAGGAATTCCGAAAATTCTCCTACGAAAATGCCAAATTACTGAAGGAAAGACTCAAGAAATGGCATGACAAGCACATTCGAGTTAGAGAATTTGAAGTAGGTCAGAAAGTCTTGTTATTTAATTTCAAATTAAAGTTCTTCCCAAGTAAGTTAAAATCACATTGGTCTGGCCCATTTACAATTCATCAAGTCTGTCTATATGGAGTTGTTGAACTCCAAGGTAAGGGAGGTAATTTTTAGGTCAATGCTCAGCGTTTGAAACATTACTACGGAGAAAAACCTAAACGGGATCAAATCTTGTTCAGTTTATCTGATGTTTAGATTTTCTTGTTTTTAATAAATTATTTAGGGTATATTTTTGGATTTCTTATGTTTAAATAAATTTTATCTAGGAGATTGGAACTTAAGCGGGACCGCTTGTGACCCCTCCAATCTTTCCTGGGAATTAATTTTTACATAAATTTCTGAAAAACTAGTCCCTAAATGACAAAATATATTTTTTGTTTTTCAAATAAAAAGGTCAATTTTGACCCAAGTCTTAAATTGCAACTCAATTTCAAATTTTCATTAAGTCTAGGGACTTAATTGAATTAATTTTAAAAGTTGGTTGCTATTTCCATAAATAATAAAAACTAGGTACCTCTTTTTGTAAATATTTTTAAGCATCTAGAATAAATATTTTTACTTAATATTATATATTTATAAATTATTGATAAACTTTTAATGTATAATTATATCCATTATAATTTATACATTAATTTTATCAACTTAGCTTAGGATTAGGATTAATTTTATTTAATTATATTACATGCTTATCTTAATAATTTAATAGCAATTGATAATTTCATATGCATATTATTAATTGTTGTTAACTTTGAGTAGGATTAGAATTAGAATTTCTTAATTATTGAATTAATCTAAGAGTTCTACTCTAGTTCTTACTCCTTCCATTATATATTCCATCCATCTATTCTATTCTTCTCATCCATTCAACACCTAAAACCTCAAAGCACCTAAACCTTTGAGTACCGAAAAGTCCCTAAGCAATCGGCCAGCACATTACACCTGCTGCCTAGGTTTCGACCTCACACTGCTTGCCTCCCACTCACGTTGCCGTACCGATGCCCACACTTTGTGCTTAAGCGCAAGCAAGCACAAGACACACCAGGCTAACTTGTCGAAGCTCCCTGCTGCGTGTGTTGCTTGCTGTGCACCATCTCCCTGCACATCCGAACTAGGCCTTGTGCATACTACCTGCTTCAAAGCCACGTGCGCTGCTGCTTGTTGCTTTGCACACTTGTGCAGCACATTTCTTTCACCCACACACCAAGCCCTTAAGCCTCCAACCCTCCTTTTAAATTTCCATCTATTTCTTCATTATTATTTTTAGGATTTCTTAAAAAAGGGTGGTAAGATCAAATTTTCTCTTGAATTTTAATTTTTCAAATTATAGAATTATTAATAATTTTTATTAATTAAATTATTGAGAAAATAATTTTTTCCATCTTATGTTCAGGTCAATCATGCCTCGCAAGAGAACTCTGCTTCCGCTCAAACCGATGAAACGCAAAATAAGTTCCACTGTGAAAAAGCCAAAGTAAGATACGAAAGTATCTTCAAAAATCAACAGATGCATCCAGAGAAAGGCTTCACATTGAAGGAAAGCAACTACAGAGTTTTTATGACACGTATTCGTCAAGTTGCTGAAGCCCTCAATTGAGAATTGTTTTGTGAAAAGAGACCAAGTGTGGATGAGGAACTAGTTCGTGAATTCTACGCGAACTTAAGCTTAAGCGAATTGACCTGTAACACCCTAAACCCAGTCAAAACACTACAACCGAATCTGGTGTGCCACGGGAAAGAAAACGTTTTGAAAACTGATTTGTCGACTTGTTTAAAGAGAATTCTGTTGTAACATTTTAAAGAAAACGTCGTTGGATTTCGTGATGTTTAAAACATGTTGGAACTTGTTCTAGAAAAACTTGGTTACCTTATTGTTACTCTGTATTTAATACTTAGTCAGTGTACATTTTAGAAAACAAGTATTTATTTAGGGTTTTGAAAACACCCAATTCATAGTTTTACCGACATACTTATGGAAACTTTAAGAAACAACTAAATAAAATGTCCCAAAATAATACTTAAGCGGCTTATTACAGAACTAAAAACCCAAATTAAAGAAAATAACTAAGTCCATATAGAAAACATTGAAATAAAATGAACGCTGAGCATGGCCACCTCGAGTCCACCCCGGCTCCATATCCACAATCTAAGGTTTATCTGCAAAATATAAAGGAAGGGGTGAGTCACCTAGGCTCAGTGTGTAAATCCCCACCCCAAAAGACGTTATGCTCTTACACAATTTCATATACAAATATGCATGTTATGCAACCCTTCAACCTAGATATCCATCCGTATTTCCCAAATCTACCCCTTGTGGTACCAAACCACTGGTGGTGCCAAACCACCATGGCGAAATTCTGAGAAATAAACATATGTGGTACCAAACCTTTGGTGGTGCCAAACCAACGAGACATAGTCACAATATTATAATATGTGGGGCCAACCACATGTGGTACCAAACCACGGTGACGGTCGATAGATCATACTTCCCCTACTCTCAACACCCATATCACATGTTAGGCTCACAATACAAGTATGATCATGCTTTAACATGTAGAATATTGAATAAAGAATGGCATGCACTTATAGATCACATTTTAATTAACGCTAGCAACCATAACAACTTACCCGGCATCCTCGTTATTACCCACAAAGGTAACTTAGTAATCACTTCTGTCACTTCGGCTTTTATCATCACATAACATTTAACATATTAAGTAAAGAAAGTGTGTAGGAGTTACACACCTGATTCCCGCACTAACGATCTCAGTGCTTCTACGCTACTGTCACTCGAGACTACCACTATCGGCCTACGATCTACTTTCGATGTCGGCCCACACCCTGATGGCCAATCGCGTACTCCTGACACGGATCGCTTCTTGTATTTAGGTACTAGGTTTACAGATTCAACCCTTCCTACTACTTGGCTGTTATTCGAGTCCATAATACTCCCTTGGCCACTAAACCAATTTAAACGATGAGATCTAACTAATTTAAATAATCATAACACTAAAAACGAGCCCTTACCTAATCTGTCGAATCTCAAAAGTCCTTAAGAAAACGTCACCTTCCTACCTACATTCGGCCATCACCAAAATATCAGACCAAACCGCTGATCGCAACCAACCGAGTACCATATGACATTCAACAAAAGGATAAGGAACAAGAAGTGGCCATTCGGCCGAACCTACCACCACCTACCTTCGGCTTCCTTTACAAATCGGCACAAGAGATTATAGGGAGGAGAAATCGGTTTCTAAGAATAGAGAGTGAACATCAGTGAGATATTAGAGGAGTGATTCGGTTGAGGATCTAAAAATAATACTGAAGAAAAACAACAAAGAACTTACCAAGCTAGGGAGGACTATTCGGCTATGGTGCACCTTCGGGAAAAAGAGATCAACCTTGAAGATTCGGCTATGGGAGAAAGAGATATGAGCAAGGAGAATTTGACTTTTAGAAAAAATTTGGAGGGGAGAATAAAGCTAGGGAATTTCGGCTAGAGGAGAGAAAAAGATGAGAAAGAAAGAAAATAATGAAAGAAAAAGATGATAACTTGGCTACTAATTTGACACACACACCCACTCCCGAGTTGGATTTTGGCCAACTCTTCCATCTCTGATAGCTTTTATCCACCCTTATCAACTAGATCTTTATCTATTCTTAAAAATAAACCCACCAAGTACCAACTCTTCTCTCCATAAATCAATATATTATCTACATAAAATAAAAATTAACTCCCTTATCTCCCTAACTTTGTGCCATCCCTTCTCCCCCCTTTGGAGTGCCGAATTTTTTCCCCAAAACACTTGGGCCCAAACGACAACCCTTGGCCCAATTCCCTCCTTAGTGCCGCCACCTACATGCCCCTTACAGCATCACTAAATTTTGGGCCACAAGCCCAACTTGCTACTAAACATGGATACCTCGCTTAAATTTTTACATGTAGCTTTTTATTAGAAAAGTTAACCCAGGTTTAAGCCCAAACCCTAGCCCAATACACACTTCCAAAGCTCTAGCTAACACTGACACTCAAAGTGCACAGGCCCACCTAATCAGGATGTTACAGTTCTACCCCCTTAAAATAAATTTCGACCTCAAAATTTACCTGGTCAGAAGAGTTGAGGGTATTGCTGCCACATGACATCCTTCGGCTCCCATGTCGCTTCTTCTGATCCATGGTTCTGCCATAATACCTTTACCAAAGGGACTGATTTCCTACGCAAAACTTTCACATCCCGATCTAGGATTTGCACTGGTTCCTCCTCAAAAGATAAGTTTGGGCTCACCTCAATTTCCTCTATCGGTACAACATGAGACGAATCTGAGCGGTAGCGTCTAAGCATGGAAACATGGAACACATCATGGATTTGACTCAACTCTGGTGGCAACTCGAGCTGGTAAGCCACTGGTCCCACTCGCTTCAACACCCGATAAGGCCCGATAAATCTAGGGCTGAACTTGCCTTTCCTACCAAACCTCAGAACCTTCTTCCACGGCGACACCTTCAAGAAAACCCTGTCACCGTCTGTAAACTCTATATCCTTCCGTTTAAGATCGGCATAAGACTTCTGCCTATCCAAAGCTTCTTTCAAATGAGCTTGAATCACTTTACCTTATCTTCTGTTTTAGCAACCAACTCTGGACCCAACATCTGCCGCTCCCCCAACTCCGTCCAACACGTAGGGGTCTGACACTTCCGTCCATATAACGCTTCGTATGGTGCCATTTGAATACTTGCCTGATAACTATTATTGTACGCGAATTCGACCAACGGTAAAAATTCTTCCCAACTGCCTTTGAAATCCAAAACACAGCCCCTTAGCATGTCTTTCAAAACTTGAATCACCCTTTCCGATTGTCCATCTGACTGGGGATGGAATGCCATACTAAAATCCAACCTTGTACCCAATGCCCAGTGCAAAGCCTTCCAAAACCTTGACGTAAATCTAGGGTCTCTGTCCGAAATAATCAACACTGGTACCCCATGCAACCTCACAATCTCCGCTATGTATAGTCTTACTAACTTCTGAAGAGAATAGTCCATACGTACAGGTATGAAATGAGCAGACTTTGCCAGACGATCCACAATTACCCAAACTGAATCCTTTTTAGTGGGTGTGAGGGGTAGCCCACTAACAAAATCCATCGTGATCCTTTCCCACTTCCACTGTGGAATCTTTATCGGTTGCAACAAACCTGATGGTAGCTGATGTTCAGCCTTGACTTGCTGACATGTCAGACACTTACCCACAAATTTTGTTACCTCACGCTTTAGGCCCGACCACCAAAACTGCTCCCGCAAATCTCGATACATCTTACTACCTCCCAGATGCATAGCATATGGACTGCTATGTGCCTCCTGAAGAATTTTCTGTCTTAACTCCTCATCTTTAGGCATACACACTTTTCCCTTAAAACAAAACACTCCATCGCTGCTCAAGCTATACCCCTCCAATCCACCATTCTGCACTTGCAAACATCATGCGCTCAAAACTTCATCTACCAATTATTTCTCCTTAACCTGTTCTACCCACGTTGGCTTCACTTGCAATTTCGCTAACAGACTTCCGTTATCATACAGACTAAGGTGGGCAAACATGGCTCTTAATTCTACCACCACCTTACGGCTTAAGGCGTCCGCTACCACATTAGCCTTTCCCGGGTGGTACTCAATCGAGCAGTCATAGTCCTTCAACAACTCGATCCACCTTCTCTACCTTAAATTAAACTCTTTCTGTGTAAAAAGGTATTGCAAACTCTTGTGATCCGTGTACACTACAGACTTCTCTCCATACAAATAATGTCTCTAAATTTTTAAGGCAAAAACCACTGCAGCCAATTCCAGATCATGTGTCGGGTAGTTCACCTCGTGAGGTCTCAACTGTCGAGAAGCATACGCTACTACTTTCCCTCCTTGCATCAGCACACATCCTAATCCCGTATGCGATGCATCACAATAAACTGTAAACTCTTTCCCTGCTTCAAGTTGAAGTAACACTGGAGCTTCTGTCAAAATCCTCTTTAACCTCTCAAAACTCTCTTGTTGCTTGTCTGACCATAAAAACGGAACCCCTTTCCTTAACAAATTAGTTAATGGCGCTACAATTAAAGAAAATCCTTCTACAAACCTTCGGTAATATCCTGCTAAACCCAGAAAACTCTGAATCTCTGCCACAGATTTTGGTGGCTTCGATCCAATCTGACCTCAATCTTAGAGGTCCACTCTAATCCCCTCAGCTGACACCACATGACCTAAGAAGATAACTTCCTTCAACCAGAACTCACACTTACTAAACTTTGCATATAAACGCTTTTCCCTTAAAATCTACAACACCACCCACAAATGCGCGTCGTGCTCCTCTTCTGATTTTGAGTATACCAGGATATCATTTATAAATACTACGACGAACTGATCCAAATACAGCTGAAACACCCAGTTCATCATATCCATAAACACTGCTGGTGCGTTCGTCAACCCAAACGACATTACCAAAAATTCATAGTGCCTGTATCGAGTACAAAACACCGTCTTATGGATATCTGCCTCCTTCACCTTAAGTTGGTGATATTCCGACCTCAAATCTATCTTAGAGAAAATTAATGCTCCCTTAAGCTGGTCGAACAAGTTGTCTATCCTCGGCAATGAATACTTGTTCTTAATTGTCAATTTATTCAACTGACAGTAGTCTATGCACATTCGCATGGACCCGTCCTTCTTCTTAACAAAGAGTACAGGCGCTCCCCACGGTGATACACTTGGCCGAATAAAACATCGATCCAACAACTCTTGCATCTGCGCTTTCAACTCCACCAACTCCTTTGGCGCCATCCTATACGGGGCAATAGACACTGGTGCTGTTTCTGGTAGAAGATCTATACCAAACTCCACTTCGCGATCTAGGGGCAAACTCGGAAGCTCTTCCGAAAAAACATCGATAAACTCCTTCATCGTTCAGACACTTCCTATAACCGATTCCTTACCTTCTAAAGCACAAACATAGACCACAAACGCCTCACATCCTTTTCTTACCATCTTCTCCGCCTTCAGCGTGGACACCACGTTAGATAGGTAATTCCTTCTCTCCCCTATCATCACCACCTCTTCACCCTCGACCGATTTCAGCACCATGTGCTTAGTGCCTGATCCGATTCGCACGGTGCTTAACCAACCAATCCATTCCTAAGATTAAATCGAACTCCCCGAAGGGTAGTTCCATCAAATCAACTTGAAACACTACCCCTTGTAGTTCTAGGGGTACATCCCTATACAGTTTGTCTACTACGACAGAGTGCCCTAGAGGGCTAACTACCGTTATTTCCCTAGCAGCAATTTCACAAACTAAGTTTAAGGTTTCCACTATACTACTAGCAACATAAGAGTGCGTCGAGCCAACATCAATTAAAGCAGTATAAGGTAACCCAAAAATTAAATACGTACCGGTTATTACATCCGGTGCTCCACGACCTCGACCGTCACCATTACCACCCATAGTTGTGCCTCGGCCCCTCTGTGGTTGTTGGCCATCTCTCCTGAACTGAGCACGTCCTTGACCCTCAGTCTGTGTCCTAGATAATTTCTGCGAATAATCCCTTATCCGATGCTCCATTGACCCACACTCAAAGCACCCTCTACTACCAGCCCAACACTCTCTCGAATGAGACTTCCCAAATCGAGCACACTGAGGTGGCCACTGAGCAGCAGCAGCAGGCTTTGCGGCTCGATCCAGTCCACCAAATCTAGTCCTCTTCTGAGCCCTTTCAGCAGACCCTAATGGCCCAAAACTCCTTTTATCCTTACCTCTGTCCTGATTTTGTTTCCTGGTTCGCTGCACCTCCTCAGCTATTTTGGCCTTTTCCACGAGAACGAAAAATTCCCTTTCTCACTGTGGTGCAATCAGCACCCGTAGCTCATCTCATAGCCCGTCCTCAAACCTAACATAGCGCTCATGCTCTTTAGCCACCATACCCCGAGCATACCTACTCAACCTCAAGAATTCTGCCTCGTACTCGGGTACCAACTTACTCCCCTAAACCAAATTCAAGAATGCCCTACGTTGTGCATTAGCATAACTAGCTCACACATACTTCCTCTAATAGGCCGCCTTAAAGAAATCCCAGGTGATATCATCGGCCACTGCACTATCCCTGACCGTGAGCCACCACGGATACGACTCATCCCAGAGAAGAGACACTATCTTTTTCAACTTCTCCTCAGCCGAGAAATCTAAATCATCCATTATCATACATGTCGCCTCTAACGATTTTCGGCGGTGTTGGGAGCTACACCAGAAACTCCCCTAAACACTTCTGCTCCGTTAGCTCAGAGTCACTCACCCACAAATTTTTGGGCTCCTGAACTCGCGCCTGCCCCCGTAAGTCTCTTCAAAACTCGCAGTACTACCTGAGATACTACATCATTACCACCAGTTTGGTCTTGAAACTCTGCTTCCGCTATCGACAGATCCGGCATCACGTTCGCTGACCCATGGCCAGACCCTACTAGCTCTGACAAGGTCATCCTACCCCTACCACGGCCACGCGACCGACGTCCACGACCTCTTGTGCTCATTCTTCTCTTTCGCGCTTATCTGATTAAGAATTTTATAGATTATGTTCACTATTTATCCATGAATAATTTTATGAGAGATAGGTTTAAAAGTGATTCTTTCGAGCTCGAACCTAACTATAGTTTCAGTTTCGGCTTATCTCCTAATTCCAAATACCATATACATTCATCACACAACAACCTCCATGAACTCACATTCAACATGTAGGAGTATTTTTGTCATTTTTAACCTACAGGGGTATTTTCGTAATTTTCCAAAATAAAGTTTCAGGTGATTTTTCAAAATACGGGTATTTTGGTAATTTTGTGAAGTAGGGGTATTTTGGTAATTTTGCAACTCGAGGGGTATTTCAATAATTCTGTAAGTCAGGGGCAATTTGGTAATTTTACAAACCAAGAGTACTTTGGTCATTTTTCAAATCCAGGGTAGTTATCACAAATCAAGGGGTATTTTGGTCATTTTACAAATCAGGGTGGCTGGTCCCTTTCGGGTTTTAATTATAAGGTTTAGCCTGTGAACAAGTCCTCATGGTTAGTGTGAACAGTTACTATGCACCAGGTAGGATTCCAGCGAAGAGGAGGTGAGTCACTGGGACTGCTTAAACTGAATCCAATCCTAGACATGCGCATGGCTGTTGCCACACCCTAACTCGGCGACTTACTCATAGGTTTGTTTCATTAGACTTAAGTCTTATGTAATTAAAAAGTTTTGCAAACTAGCCCTATGATCCATCAGTACTATCATGCTTAGCTATGTCTAAAAACCAATGAAACCCAACATACATACATCACATCAAAGGTTAGGGTACTTACTCCGAGATATCCTAAAAATCATTTCACCGACTCTTAAACCATATTTTGGGCCTTAAACCCACAACCGAGCTTTTGAACTGGGCTCTGATACCAAAATGTAACACCCTAAACTCGGTCAAAATACTACAACTGAATCTGGTGTGCCACGGGAAAGAAAACATTTTGAAAACTAATTTGTCGACTTGTTTAAAGAGAATTCTGTTGTAACATTTTAAAGAAAACGTCGTTGGATCTTGTGATGTTTAAAACATGTTGGAACTTGTTCAAGAAAAACTTGGTTGCCTTATTGTTACTCTGTATTTAATACTTAGTCAATGTACATTTTAGAAAACAAGTATTATTTAGGGTTTTGAAAACACCCAATTCATAGTTTTACGGGCATACTTATGGAAACTTTAAGAAATAACTAAGTAAAATGTCCCAAAATAAAACTTAAGCGGCCTTATTACAGAACTAAAAACCCAAACTAAAGAAAATAACTAAGTCCATATAGAAAACATTGAAATAAAACGAATACTGAGCATGGCCACCTCGAGTCCACACCGGCTCCATATCCACGATCTAAGGTTTATCTGCAAAATATAAAGGAAGGGGTGAGTCACCTAGGCTCAATGTGTAAATCTCCATCCCAAAAAACGTTGTGCTCTTACACAATTTCATATACAAATATGCATGTCATGCAACCCTTCAACCTAGATATCCATCCGTATCTCCCAAATCTACCCCTTGTGGTACCAAACCATTGGTGGTGCCAAACCACCGTAACCGGGTTACGAAATAAACATATGTGGTACCAAACCTTTGGTGGCGTAAACCACTCAGACATAGTCACAATATTACAATATGTGGGGCCAACCCACTGTGTGGTACCAAACCACTGGTGACAGTCTGATAGATCATACTTCCCCCTCCTCTCAACACCCGTATCACATGTTCGTGCTCACAATACAAGTATGATCATGCTTTAACATGTAGAATATTGAATAAAGAATGGCACAAGTATGATCATGCTTTAACATGTAGAATATTGAATAAAGAATGGCATGCACTTATAGATCACATTTTAATTAACGCTAGCAACCATAACAACTTACCCGGCATCCTCGTTATTACCCACAAGGGTAACTTAGTAATCACTGCTATCACTTCGACTTTTATCATCACATAACATTTAACATATTAAGTAAAGAAAGTGTGTAAGAGTTACACACCTGATTCTCGTACTAACGCTCTCACTGCTTCTACGCTACTGTCACTTGAGACTACCACTATCGGCCTATGACCTACTTCCGATGTCAGCCCACACCCGGATGGCCAATTGCGTACTCTTGACACAGATCGCTTCTTGTATTTAGGTACTAGGTTTATAGATTCAATCCTTCCTACTACTTGGCTGTTATTCGAGTCGTCACTAAACCAATTTAAATGATGAGATCTAACTAATTTAAATAATCATAACACTAAAAACGAGCCCTTACCTAATCTGTCGAATCCTGAAAGTTCTTAAGAAAGCATAACCTTCCTACCTACAATCGGCCATCACCAAAATATCAGACCAAACCAATGATCGCAACCAACCAAGTACCATATGACATTCGACAAAAGAATAAGGAACAAGAAGTGGCCATTCGGCCGAACCTACCACCACCTACCTTCGGCTTCCTTCACAAATCAGCACAAGAGATTATAGGGAGAAGAAATCGGTTTCTAAGAATGGAGAGTGAACATCAGCGAGATATTAAAGGAGTGATTTGGTTGAGGATCTAAAAATAACACTGAAGAAAAACAACAAAGAACTTACCAAGCTAGGGAGGACTATTCGGCTATGGTGTACCTTCGGGAAAAAGAGATCAACCTTGAAGATTCGGCTATGGGAGAAAGAGATATGAGCAAGGAGAATTTGGCTTTTAGAAAAATTTTGGAAGGGAGAATAAAGCTAGGGAATTTTGGCTAGAGGAGAGAAAAAGATGAGAAAGAAAGAAAATAATGAAAGAAAAAGATGATAACTTGGCTACTAATTTCGGCAACACACACCCACTCCCAGAGTTGGATTTTCAGCCAACTCTTCCATCTCCTAATAGCTTTTATCCACCCTTATCAACTAGATCTTTATCTATTCTTAAAAAGAAACCCACCAAGTCCCAACTCTTCTCTCCATAAATCAATATATTATCTTCATAAAATAAAAATTAACTCCCTTATCTCCCTAACTTTATGCTGTCCCTTCTTCCCCCTTTGGAGTGCCGAATTTTTGCCCCAAAACACTTGGGCCTAAATGGAAACTCTTTGCCCAATTCCCTCCTTAGTGCCGCCACCTACATGCCCCTTATAGCATCACTAGATTTTGGGCCACAAGCCCAACTTGCTACTAAACATGGATACCTCACTTAAATTTTTACATGTAGCTTTTTATTAGAAAAGTTAACCCAGGTTTAAGCCCAAACTCGAGCCCAATACACACTTCCAAAGCTCTAGCTAACATTGACACTCAAAGTGCATAGACCTACCTAATCAGGATGTTACATGACCGAAGTTCCAGTTCGCTGAACCAAGGTACTAATAATTTCAAATGCTATTAATGAGTTCTTTGAATTACCTGATTTCGAAAAGAATGAATATTCTTCCTTGCTGACCAACATTAAGCCTGAAAATTTGCAAGAAATTCTTGAGGAACTTACAGTTCTAGGTTCTAAGTGGACTTTGTCAAGGCAAGGAATCCACACGTGCTGAAGGGAGTATTTGACACCACTTGCGAAGGTATGGTTCTATTTCATTCGTTTTAGCCTTATGCCTAGTTCGCATGGGACTACAATCTCATTAGAGCGAATGGTCCTATTATACTCGATTCTAACTGGAAAGACCATTGATGTGGGCAAAATCATCCTAAGAGAAATGTGAAATTGTGCCATTAGACGTTCTGGCCCAGCCTATTTCCTTTTTATGATAACAATTTTGTGCTTAAAAGCAAAAATCCTTGCAGACGTAAAGAAGACAGGGTATAGTCAAGGCACAGTCACCGATTGGGACCTCTACCGAGTAGCTAGAGATTCTGTTCTACAGCAACGAGTTGAAGAGAGTGAGGATCCCGAAGAAGCAGAAGATGAGCCCACAGAAATCCCGTCAGAGCAATCAACTGAAGTCCCTAATGAGGCAAAACCAATGGAACCAGAAGCTGAACCTGATATCGAAACCTCAATGTTTGGAGCTCTACCGCCTAGCCTAGATCTTCGTGATGATCTGTTAAAGCTGATGGACTTAATGCAACACATGCAATGGCAGCAACAATCCTACTGGAGATACTCAAAAATAATGGATGACTCGATGAGGAGTGCCCTCAAGAAAATTTATAATGACCCATTTATTTTTGTGCCTGGGATTTTAGATTTTATATTTGAACCATGGATTTCATTATCGAATAAGGAGCAAGGCGATTCATGCAAAGGCAATACTAATAGATCAAAAGATGAGTCAAATTCGAAAGGATCGGCAAACAAATAAAAAAGGGAGGACTTCAAATTTATTTTGTTTTTATTCTTAAGTTATTTTAGGATTGGGTTAATTAGGAATTTTTATTTTTGCACAATAAAACAAGAGATAGGAATAATGAATAAAATCTGAACAATCACAAAGGCTAAAGTGTGGCAATAGATATATACATGTCAAGGATTGGATTATAGAGAGAGCCTGGTACTTAAGCAGTCAATTTGACTCACCTCCTCTTTTCTAAAAACCCTACCTGGTGTATAGTATCTATTCACTTTAAACAATGAGGACATTGTTCACTTTAAGTAGGGGGACCGAAAATTTGAATTAATTTCGCTCAGAATAAAATTTTCTTTTAATTATCATTAGGATATATTTTGTTCAATAATTTGAAATTTTGTTAAGTATGCTAAACTTCAGTATTAATAAAGTTTTATTATTTCAATAAGTTATTATGTTAGCTTAATAATGATATGAATGTATTTTTAATAAAACATGCAAATTCGTACCATAAAATTTTTAGTTCCCTACGAAAAATTAGACATGCATGAAAGTTTAAGTCTTTAGAATTGACTTAGTAATTTCTTGAGGCGAAATCCTAGGAAGCATGGAATATTGAAAATGATTTAGCAACTATTGTTTGGACCATTTGAGCCTTTCAAGCTGACCCTGATAAAATTATCGTTTGAAACCCAACTTTGAGACTATATGGCCTAGTTTTATTTGGACCTTTGCAATATTTAGCCATCACTTTTCTCTTCATTATCTCTAAAATTGTCCCAAACACTAGACTCAGTACTATTCAGAATATCATTTGAAAATAAGTTTGGGGGAGTTGAAAAGAAGTATCAATTGATCGAAAATTGTAGTAGATGAAGCAAGTGCTAGAATTTGAATTTCAAAAAAAAATTTACTCGAGAGAAAATAGATGTACAAAAGAGCATGCGAAAGTATAATAAGTTGGTGTATCGAAGGAAAAAACCCTGACGGTTCGATTTACACTGAGTCTAGGGTTTTTAAGACAAAAATTTATCTATCTTTTACCTACCCCTAAGCCCAGCCACGTTACAACCTTATTAAAGGCCTATTGATTCAAAGTTCCAATGTTACCTATATTAGTGGATAGAAATTGCTCTGTTCAACATATGAAGACATCAGTTAAGCTTAATGATTGCAGTTTAATTTTGAATAATGGATTAAAATCAAATTGGTAGGGAGTAACATGTCTTTATTAAGAAACATTTAGTCTAATTTTGCTAGTATAATAGTTGTTGGATGTAATTTGAACGATATGTATACTTAAGTAGCATAATTATCAAATTTCTTATTTTTGAGCCTAAGTATATTAAATTCATAATTTTGAGAAGAAAGTTGTTCTGAAGGAGTTTTTCAAAAGTGTTTCCGAGAAATTATTTCCAAAATTTGTGCATTACTCAGGACGAGCAATGAATTAAGTTGAAAATTTTTTACATGCCCTTTTTAACATAAAATCATGCTATTTCGGTTAAATTCTTGTCGAAAATTAATTAAATATTATAAAAAAATTAAATTGTGCTAAAAATATGAACATGGTGAATTTTAATTAATTTTATAGTTAATTTTGATTAATTTTGACTATTTTTGGCAGATTCGCACAAAGGGTGAAAATTGGCTCGGTAGATACTGCTCGAAGAATAAACTCGAGAAGCAATTTGAAGTATCGAGGAAAATATATTTCCAACCCAAGACGGTCCGATTATGAATATTAAATCATAATATAATTAATTTTAATTTATTCCCAATTTAATTTGGCTAAATAAATTATTATTAATTAATTATGGAAAAAGGGTCCAGTTAAACCGCACTGGTTGAACTGAATTTAGTGAACCGAACCAGCCACTAATTGGGCAGCCCAAACCGTCCATATTCTGACCCAAATCAGCTTATTAGCTGTTTAATTAAGCTTGCAAAGAGGCCCTTGAAGACTTGTCAAAGTTGCATTCAACCACCTCCACAATTAGTGGCTTTGTAGATTTGCCCCATGCCATATTTAGCAAAGTTGGAGCCATTAACTTTGCCACATAGATGGTCGGCCAAGGGGGGTCTCTTTGGCTGATGGAATTTTCTATTTTTAGCAGCCACAATCAGCTATAAAAGTCACCCCTTTCTGATCATTCAAAGCATCCCTCATCCCTCATCTCTCATTCACATCTCATTCTCTCTTCTCCTCTCTCACTTTCTCTCAACTTTGCATTTTTCTATTTCCTTGCTCTTGTGCCGATTTCTCCTCTTGGGAAAGGGGTCTTCTTCAGCCATCATTGATTAGCAATTTAAGTTTTCATAAGCCACCTTGATAGCCGAGGGCAACGGAGAACGAAGAATGGAGTAATCAGTCAAGCCACGAAAACATCGGATTTGCTTCATATTCCCTATCTCTTTAAATTTTGTTGTTGTTTTGACAAACATGTTTATGAATATTTATGCTATTGGAATGGTTAGTTTAATCAGCTTAGCTTGAATATAATTCGTGTTGTGTTGATTGCATTTCGTCCTTTTAAATTATTAAAATTGTGTTTATGCTGTTATAGGCCTCGGTAAAATGCTTGATTAAGTAAAATCATGCTTAAGTTATTTTGGCATTATAATTGTTTAGATAACTAAATAATTAATTATTAAAATGCATTGAAATTGTAATTAATGGACACAGTACTTAATCAGTGCATGTTTAATTCTTCTAAGGTAGCTGAAGATTAGATTAGCATTGTATTTGGCAATACATATTCCTGTCATAACTTGCAAGATTATTGTGATTAAACTGTTTCAAGGTAAGGATACTTTGTTACCTCACATAGTCTTTTATATGCTTATTAGGTTGAATTAATCGGTTGAATCAACATAGGAATATGCGAGAGATTGTTTAATTTAATAAGTATGTATGCGCAATAACATGTTTACCTTTATAAATTTGTTTAATCGATCGAATTGATATAGGAATATGTACAAAAGATGAATGGATTTTTTATTGTAAATAAGTTCATAAGTTAACAAATTTCTGAGTTGCTGTAATTTATTCGTAACAAGTATAAGTATAAGTTTAATAATTCTAAGGTAAAAAATGTAATTAATTCAACACAATTATATCATCTTGATTAAAATCACTTTTGGAATCGTGAATTAGAACTTTATTTTATTTTATTTTACTTTGTTTTCTGGTTTTTAGATATTTCTCAAATCCAAATATTTTTCCTTCACCAAAGTGTTTGAAAATTACTTTCATAAATAACTCTTTTACAGTCCCTGTGGGTACGATAAATCGACATTTACTTGTCACTTTATTACTTGTTGCGATTGTGTACACTTGCACATTTCCACCGTTCCATTAAGACACCATTTGTGTTTGATTTTGACTTTGAGCATGAAAGAGAACCAGAATATGAGATTTTTAACCTTCTAGAAATAAATATTGATACAATGTATAAAAGTATTGGTACATTACCAAATATCATTATTTAAAAAATGAAAGAATGCTAAAATAATATTGATACCTCACCTACCTTTAAATGTAATGGTCAATTCGGGTCAATTTCACATTTAAGGAGCTTGTTTTGTAGGCAATTTAATATTTTATTTTACATTTTCAGTAATTAGGCCTTAGGAATAAACGTTAATAAAATAAGTGTTTTTTAACATATTTTGTAGGTGTTTTGACCCAATGGGCTGACACGGGCCTCAGGTTGTGCTAATTGGTTCAATTGAGTGTGTAGGAAGAAGATATAAAGACCCAATTGATGTAGAAGCAAAGGCCAAGTGATGCAAAAGCTTCCCGGGACATCAAAGCACCAAACGAACAAAACAAGGCAAGATTTTGGTGACATAAGGCCAACGTGTGGCCCAAGTTTATTGAGGTTATTTTCGTCCGTATAATCAAACTTATACAAAGACCTAGGATGTGCTAAGGACCTAATTTGGGCTGCCAAAACCTCTATAAATAAGACATTAGGGGTTGAGTGTAACTAAGTCATCCAAAACGCCTTCAAAAACCCTCATAGCTTAGAAATAGTTTTAGTTTATTTTCTTTTTGACTTTTTTGTACGTTCTTGTTTTCCTCTTGAAATCAAATTTTATCTAGAAGTTTCTTTATAGTTTTCAATTATTCAATTTATATTTTCTTTTACATTTGTTTTATTTATTTATTTCAATCGAGTGATTTGTTACTACGTTCCCCATTCGATTTTACATCCACGATTATTCAAATCTATTTTCTCTGAATCAATTTTGTGTTCTTTACATGATTTGTTCAATTGAGAGAGAGGTCATGAATAACATTAGTGGCTAAATCCCTTAGGGGAGATGGGGATGTGATTAACAGAGGATTTAGGGTTTCCCGAGAAGGATTAGTTGGTATAAATTCTGTGTTATTAAACTGTTAGGCTTGACAACTCTAATAAGTTATCATAGGCTAGATGAGGTCGGCAGATAAGTCAAACCAAGTAAATTGTAATTTATCCTATTTGAGAAATTGAGGTCAAAATATAAGTGAGTATCAACCATTTGATTAGTTAATTAGAGGCCGAGAGGTAACAATTGGTTTATCGATGGCTAATCACCCTAAAAACGTAATCCGAAGTTAGTTACAAACCCAGAAGCGAGTTCATCTTCCTGATTAATTTATTAATTTATTTTTTTTATTTTTTTTTCTTTCTTTATTTTTCGTTATTTATTTATTTTTCTCTCTTAATCTATTTTATTGTTAGCCGTAATATAAGAAATAATTTGTACTACTTAGACTTGTTATTGTAAAAATGTTTTCATTATTTATTCCATCCTCTCTTGGGTATGATCCTCGAAATACTTTCAAGTGAAAGTATTTCACTGTACAAACTATATTACAATTTGACCCGTCCATTTGTAGACACTATCATTCTTAACTTTTATATTTTTGGTGTATCATTTAACTATAAACGATAAAATATTTATAAGCGGTCAATACAAGATTAAGTATCGATACTTGTATAAGAAGCATCGATACCAAATCTTAGGTGTCAATACTATTGATTTTTGAAAAGTTTTTTTCAAAACAAACAAAATGTCAATTTAGTATCGGTACTAATGTAAGATATTGGTACATATAAGGAAGTATCGATACATAGATCCAAGTATCGATACCTAATGATTTTAATTTGATTTTATGAAACATCGAAGCTCAATTTGGTGTCGGTACCTTCAAGGGGTATCGATACTAGTTGAGAAATTTTTGAAAACTTTGCAATTCAGTATTTTCTCATGTTCGAGTCTATAAAAGAGTTTTTGTAAATGTAACACCCTTTACCCGTTTTCAACGCCGAAATCAGGTACGAGGCATTACCAGACTTAACTTACTTACTCGTACAACGTCGGGCAATGAACTATTTTTTTTAACTTAAAATTTTTCATTTAAACACTTAACATCCTTATTATGGGTCTACAAGACCCTAAACATACACATGGAGTAATCCAGAAATGAACCAAAAATAGGGCCACATGCACGTGTGGGTAGGCCGTGTGGTTACACACGCTCATGTCCCTAGTCCGTGCGAATTTTATTTTTCATTTTGAACCTACAGGGGTTTTCACACGGCCTGGCACACGCTCGTGTCTATGGCCCGTGTCCTTCACACGGCCATGACACGCCCGTGTCTTAGCTTGTGTGTGAAAACCTTAGCATTCTATTTATGAGGTCAACAAACACTTAGAGGCACACGACCTAGTCACACGCCCGTGTGCTGGCCCGTGTGACAAATTGAATTTTTCGCAAATTAGATGCACGGGACAGACGACCTACCAACACGTCCTCAGGGCTAACTGTGTGTCACACACGGCTTAGACACACGCCCGTGTTTCTACCCGTATGGACAATTATAAGGCTATTTACCAAGCCATTTGCCACCCTAAAAAGCAACCACACTTATACCATTTCAAGCAACACTTAGCATAACAACAATGCATCATTCGCTATCACTAATTCATCATACATCTACTTCATACACTACTCATTTGATTGCATCAACTTGCACTTCATGAATCTCATCATCAGTGAATATATATAACTTAACTATCATCAGCCAATTCTAATGGCCATTTACAAAATGAATTAAGTAGCATTAATAGCCAACACTTTGGCTCATCAATATGACATAACAAAATGACCAAGTACCTAAACATTCCATACTCAAAATAATCAGAATTTACTATACCAAAATAATAGCTTAATTGTAACATCCTGAATTAATGGGCCTATGCATTTAATGTGTGTGGTTGTGCTTGTTATGCTTGATAGAATGTTTTAGAGGTCCAGAATGGGCTCGAAGTTGGGCTGAGGCCCTAGTTGAATTTTCTGTTTGGACACTCTAGTGAAAAGTAAGTTATGACAGGGCTTAAAAGACATTGCCTGTGAATTAAGATACAAAAATGGGCTTGTGGCCCAGTGGTCAGTGGCGATATGCAGGGACTAGGAGTGGCATGTCAAGCTGTTAAAGAGGTCCAAGGTTCGAGTCACATAAAGCCCAATTCTTCTTAATTAAATTTAGCTAATTTTTGACATTTAAGTAGGTAGAGTGGGACGAAAATAAGACTTGGAAATAGGAGGATTTATTTGAATGGATAATGCAGATAATATGGCAGATAAAGGGAGGAAGAGGTAGTGTTATCTAGGATTCTTTTAGAGGTGTGATCAGATAAAGATAATGGAGGAAATTTAGGATTTATCTGCTGGTCACAGTGGTGGCTGAAATTCCAACACTAAAGGGGAGGAGAAATCGGTTCTGATATGATCAAGGGGTGCCGAAATTTCCCTTGATAAATAGCTTAATTTTAGTTTTAAAAAGGGGCATTTTTAGTTTTAGGCAGTAGGTGCCGAAATTTTGCTTAAGTAGGGAGGATATCTCTTCAATTCCAGCATTTGACCCTAGTCTCTCTTTTTTCTTTCCTCTCATCCCCACTTCTATGCAAAAGCCAAAAATTTCATTGTTCTTTTCTCTCATCTTTTCCTCCAAAAGCCGAAAATCATAACTCTTCTCATATCTATTCTTTTCCTGTAATCGAATGATCATTGTTCTTTCCTTTATTCTCCCTTTTGTCGATTTCTTCATAGCCGAATCTTCATAGATCCTGTTACATTGTCTTTCTTTTGATCTTCTCAGAAGCCAAAATCTGTCAAGAGAAGTCGAACCTATTGGTAAGTGGCGATTTTTTTTGATATTTTCTCTTTCAGTTCTGTGGGCCATAGCCGATTGGCTAATGGGTTGTAAGGCCATCATTAATTCGATATTCTATTCCCTGATCTTGTGTCCTGTTTGGGCGGTATTCTAGGATTTAAAGGAGATCTAATCGCCTAGGTTCCTAGGATAAAAATCGGTAACTTCCCAATCCTATTGTCTTCTTTCGGGATTTTAAGGTAAGGATTTCAATTCTCCCTAAGTTGATCTATCGGTTTCCTTTCTTTATTTTGCCTTAACCTAATGCCTCATTAAGCAATCAGTATAGTATCCTCTGACTAAGGTCATTCATGGACTCGAATGTCAGCAAATCAAAGGAAGGGGTTGGATCTGTAGTCCCAACCCCAAAGTTCAAGAAATGCGCGGTGTCAGCAGTACGGGATTGGCCACCGGGTTGTGGACCAGCTTCAGAACAAAACCTTAGAAAGTTAGTAGTCATATCGACTTCTACTAGAGTCAACATAGAAAGTGTTGTCCTGTCGATAATCAGGTGTGTAGATCTCTATCACACTAGTTAATCTGTATTATATGTATGTTATAGGCTAAAAGCCAAAAAATGAGGCTGTATGAATAGTCGTATTACCTAGAAAGGGTAAGAAGGGGATGCCAGGTACGTAATCATAGAAACTTCTCTATGTGTATCAAAGTATGTGAAAGTCTGTGATCTATTTAGATAGTATAATATTCTGATTCTTGCATGTATGTATGCATGGGATGGGATTGATATGATGAAGGGGAAGAAGGTCGCATGGAGATCGGTGGCTTTGCCACATAGGTCACATAGTGATCGGTCTTTATGACAGGCAGCGCAGCTGTCGAAATACTACAATGTTTTATTAAGGTCGCATGGCGATCGGTGGCTTTACCACATAGGTCACATAGTGATCGGTCTTTATGACAGACAGCACAACTATCGATATGGTGTGTAGCGGATGGAGGGTTGATTATAGAAATCCCCACGGTGTGATGGTTGGTACGGGGGTGTGTAGAGGATGGACTCTTAGGTTTGGGATGGGCCATGTTGCATGTAAATATATATTCTATTGCCATTGTGTATGGGCCCAAGGCCCATAATGTGTCCCATAATGTGTTTGTGGGCCTCAAGGCTTTTATGTGTTTTCGGGATTTACATACTGAGTCTTGGTGACTCACCCTTTCATTTCTCCCAACTTTTCAGATGAGCAGTAGATCGTGGAGATGGAAGCCGAGGCAGACTCGAGGGGTCATCAAGTCTTTTATCTTCATAGACTATTTTCGGTTTTTCTTTAAGTTTCAATTTTAGGATTATTTTTATAATAAGGCCTTCATAACTTAGGTTATCGAACTATATTTTTTTATGTTACATCTTATAAACTTATGTTTTTAAAGTCTTAATTATAAAGGGAAGGAAAATGGGTTTTTCCAGCATGTTCAACGCAAATGTTAAAGTTTCTCCAAAAATGTCACAATTAATGATTAATCGGTTAAAATAAACTAAGATTTTCAAAATCCTTCAAAGCAAAATTTTCAACATTCAACCCGTAGCATACCAGATCTGGTCATGATGTGTGGGCCAAGTTTGGGGTGTTACATTTTTGGTATCAGAGCCCAGTTCAAAACTCGGGCTGTGAAATGGGTCCAGTAGTCATTTGTAAAAGTGATGTAAGTTTGAGAAAAGTTCGGTTGAGATATGGCCTTCGAGTCTATCGGCACCCGATCCACGCGGGTAAGTATTCTAAACTCATTATGTGATATGCATGTTGGGCTTGATGGGCTCTATAGGGACGTAGGCTAGTATGCTAGAGTTTATGGACTTTAGGTTTAGTATAAACAATTCTTCAAATCTCATAAGACTTAATTTCTAATTAAACATGTCTGTGAACAAGTCACAGGGTTAAGGTGTGGTAACAGGCATACGCATATCTAGGATTGGATCCAGGGAGAGCTTGGTATTTAAACGGCCCTAACGGCTCACCTCCTCTTCGCTAAAATCCTACCTGGTGCGTAGTGACTGTTCACCGTAGCCACGGGGACTTGTTGATTGGCCAAAATTTATAACTAAAACCCGAAAGGGACCAGCCACCCTATTTCACAAAATTACTAAAATACCCTAGTTATGTAAAATTTTCGAAATACCCTCGATTTGTAAAAATTTTGGAAAATACCCTTGGTTTGCAAAATTATCGAAATACCCCCGAATTATAAAATTACCAAAATACCCCTATTTTGTAAAATCACCAAGATACCCTATTTTGGAAAATTACGAGAATACCCATGGGTAGTGAAATGACAAAAATACCCTTATGTGATGAATGTGAGTTCATGGATGCTACTTGTATATTGATGTGTGATGGTTGAATGTATGTGGATTCTAGAGCTAGGAAATACAGACCTGAGAACTGAACCTTGTAGATAGAGTTCAAATTCAAAAGAACTACTGTTAAAACTACTCTCTATAAGAGTGTTCGTTATTAATCAATGGAATAAATTAATAATTCATAAAATTCCTAATCAGATAAACGCGAATCGGTAGGATGAGCACTAGAGGACGTGGTGTGCGTGGCCGAGGTAGAGGCAGGATTGCTGTGTCAAAATCGATAGGGTCTGGTCACAAGTCGGGGAATGAGGTACTAGTGCCACCAACTGTGAAGGAAAAATTTTAGGATCAGACGACCGAAGATGATGCGGTATCTCAGGCGATGTTGAGGGTTTTAGAGAGGGTTTCAGGCGGGCATGGACACGGAGCAGAAAATCTGTGTCCGAGCGACTTAGAGCTAATGGGGCAAAAGTGTTTAGGGGAAATTTTGGGATAGCCCAATCAATTGAGTATTGGTTGGAGGTGGTCGAACGCATAATGGATGATCTGGATTTCACGGAAGAAGAGAAGCTGAAAGGAGTAGTGTCCCTTCTCCGGGACGAAGCTTATCAATGGTGGCTTACGGTTAAGGATGGTACAGTGGCTGACCGTATCACCTGGGATTTCTTTAGAACGGTATTCTAGAGTAAGTACATTGGAACGAGTTATATGGATGCGCAGTGTAGAGCATTTCTGAATCTGGTTCAGGGAAGTAGGTCGGTGGAGGCGTATAAAGTGAAATTCTTATGCTTGAGCCGTTATGCTCGAGGGCTAGTGGCCACAGAACATGAACGGTGTGTTCGATTTGAAGATGGCCTGAAGGATAATTTACGTGTTTTGATAGCTCCACAGCGGGAGAGGGAATTTGTTGTGTTTGTGGAGAAGGCTAAGATAGCTGAGGAGGTAAAGCGAATGAAAAAGCTGAATCAGGATAAAGATAAAAGTGAAAGTAGGAGGAATTCTGGATCGTCAGGAGCACTTGGGCGTACTCAGAAAAGACCTAGTTCTGATGGCCCGAACTGGGTAGAGAGACCTACTGCTAACCAGACACGGAGGAGTGTTCGCTGTGGTAAATTCCATGTAGGTGAGTGTTGGGTAGGCAGTGGAAAGTGCTTTAGGTGTGGATCTTTGGACCATCAGATTAGAGACTGTCCACAGCCACGGAGCGGTGTAGGACCCGTAGGGTAGGGAAATGCTCAGCCAGGTAGAGGAGGTCAGCAGCTGCAGAGGGCTCGTGGTCCAGTTAAAGGTGGTAACGGTTTTGGTCGGGGCCATAGAGCACCGGCCGAAGGCAGGAAACACTAAGGCGAGACAGCTGGGGTTAGTCTATGCTATCAGACGTCGAGATGAGGCTGACGCACCAGATGTTATAACCGGTACGTTTTTAATATTTGGTTTGCCTTACACTGCATTGATTGACATTGGGTCGACACATTCATATATTGCTAGTAGTGTGTCTGGAACTTTAAGTTTAGATTTTGAGATTACAGTGTGTCTGGAACTTTAAGTTTAGATTCTAAGATTACCCCTAGGGCGATGACTGTAATTAGCCCATTAGGACAATCTGTGGTGGTAGATAAACTCTATCGGGAGGTACACTTAGAAGTTTAGGGAATAGTTTTTCAGACGAATCTGATGGAATTACCGTTCGGGGAGTTCGACTTCATATTAGGCATGGACTGGCTGGTGAAGTATCAAGCTAATTTAGATTGTGCAGCCAAGCGTATGGTGTTGAAAACCCCCGAGGGTGGTAAAGTGTTGGTGATAGGAGAAAGGGGAATGCATCAAATGCGTTGGCGCCTAAAAGCGAAAGGATGGTGAGAAAAGGATGCGAGGCGGTTTAATGTTTGTTCGGGCTCTGGAAGCCAAGGACCTAACTGTTGGGGATGTTAGGACGGTGAAGGAGTTTTCTGATGTTTTCCCAAAAGAGCTTCCGGGACTACCCCGGATCGTGAAGTGGAGTTTGGTATCGATCTTTTTTCTTGAACAGTGCCAGTATCTATTGCTCCATATAGGATGGCACCAAAGGAGTTGGTGGAATTGAAAGCGCAAATTTAGGAGTTGCTGGATAGAGGGTTTATTAGACCAAGTGTGTCACCGTGGGGAGCGCCAGTGTTATTTGTCAAGAAGAAAGATGGATCAATGTGTATGTGCATTGACTATCGTCAGTTGAATAAGCTAACAATCAAGAACAAATACCCGTTGTCGAGGATCGATGACTTGTTCGATCAGTTGAAGGGAGCCTCAGCCTTTTCAAAGATAGATCTGAGGTCAGGATACCATCAGCTTAAGGTCAAGGAGGTAGATATTCATAAAAAGGCTTTTAGGACTCGCTATGGTCATTACGAGTTCATGGTAATGCCATTCGGATTGACCAATGTGCCAGTAGTATTTATGGACATGATGAACCAAATATTCTAACCCTACTTAGATCGGTTTGTCGTGGTATTCATAGATGATATCCTGGTTTATTCAAGATCGGAGGAGGAACATGACTCACACCTTCGAGTGGTTTTGCAGATCTTGAGGGAGAAGTAGCTGTATGCCAAATTCAGTATGTGTGAATTTTGGCTGAGGGAAGCTACGTTTTTAGGCCATGTTGTGTCGGTAGAGGGGATTAAGGAGAAGTAGCGGTATTGGATTGGAAGCCGCCTAAGTCTGTGGCAGAAATTTAAAGTTTTCTTAGACTGGCCGGGTACTATCGAAGGTTTGTTAAAGGATTTTCTTCAATAGCGGTACCATTGACTAAGTTATTACGGAAAGGAGTTCCGTTTGTTTGGTCCAATAAGCAGCAAGAGAGTTTCAAGAAGTTAAAAAGGATTTTGACGGAGGCTCCGGTATTGATTCAGTCAGAGGCTGGAAAGGAATTCGTAATTTACTATGATGCGTCACACACGGGACTAGGATGCGTGTTGATGCAAGATGGAAAGGTTGTTGCGTATGCATCTCGGCAGTTAAGACCACACGAAGCAAATTATCCCACCCATAATTTGGAGTTGGCGGCGGTGGTTTTTACTTTAAAGATTTGGAAACATTATCTGTACGGGGAGAAATATGTTATTTACGTCGATCATAAGAGCCTAAAATACCTTTTGACCCAGAAGGAGTTGAATCTGAGGTAGAGGAGGTGGATCGAGTTGTTAAAGGTTTATGATTGCTCGATCGAGTACCATCTGGGTAAAGCTAATGTGGTGGCGGATGCTTTAAGTCATAGAGTAATCTCTGACTTGAGAGCAATGTTTGCTCACCTTAGTTTATATGATGATGGGAGCTTATTGGTTGAACTTCAAGTGAGACGCTCTTGGGTCAGTCAGATTAAGGAGAAGCAGCAGACCAATGAGTTGCTAAAGGAGAAGTTTCATGTAGGATCAAGCGATGGATCGATGGACTTCAGTATGAATGAGGAAGGACTGTTATGTTTTCAATGGAGAGTTTGAATGCCAAAAGATTCAGAATTAAGGCATAGGATTCTGGAAGAAGCGCATGAAGTTCATACGCTATGCACCCCGAAGGGAGTAAGGTGTATCGAGATTTGTGGAGATTAGTTCTGGTGGCCGGGCTTGAAGCGAGAGGTATGGCGAGGCGGTGAGTAAGTGTTTGACTGTCGGCAGTAAAGCGAGCATCGATTACCATCGAGGTTATTACTGACGATGAAGATTCCACAATGGAAGTGGGAAAGGATCACAATGGACTTTGTTAGTGGGCTACCCCTCACGCCTACTAAGAAAGATTCAGTCTGGGTGATTGTTGATCGCTTGACAAAATCTGCTCATTTGATACCAGTACGGGTCATTTACTCTCTGCAGAAGCTGGCTAGGTTATATATAGCAGAGGTAGTGAGGTTGCATGGGGTACCAATATCAATCATATCGGACGAGGACCGAGGTTCACTTATGATTCGGAAGGCTTTGCATCAAGCGTTGGGTGCAGTTGGATTTTAGTCTGACGTTTAATCCTCGAACGGATGGGACGATCTCGATGGGTAATTCGGATCTTAAAGGACATGTTGAGGGATGTGTCATTGATTTGAGGTAGTTGGAAAGAGTTTTTACCGTTGGCGAGTTTGCTTACAACAACGACTACCGATCTAGTATTGATTGCACTATGAAGCATTATGCAGGCGAAGTGTCGTACTCCTACCTATTGGACGGAATTAGGAGAACGTCGAATTTTGGGTCGAGTTGGTTCTTGAGATAGAGGAGAAGGTTGAGTTAATTCGAGCTCGACTAAAGGAAGCGTCGACCGATGAAGTCTATCTGAGACTTGAAGCGTAAGGACATAGAGTTTGCGATGGGTGACAAGGTGTTCTTGAAGTCGCATCGCCATGGAAAAAAAAATCGAGGTTTGGACGGAAGGGTAAATTAAGTCCTAGATTTATCGGACCTTATCGAGTGTTGAAACAAGTGGGGCCGGTAGCCTATCAGCTAGAGCTACCTTCTATGCTAAGCAAGATTCACAATGTATTCCACATTTCTATGTTAAGACGTTACGGTTCGGATCCATCCCAAGCGGTGTCTGTGGAAGAAATCAAAGTGAGACCTAACCTATCCTTTGAAGAAGAACCGGTAGAAATCCTGGATCATGATGTCAAGGTATTGCGAAGGAAAACAATTTCGTTAGTTAAGGTTCTATGGCGGAATCACGGTTCTAAGGAGGCTACTTGGGAACCAGAGGAAGCGATACGGCGGCAATACCCGTATCTATTCTGATTAGGTAATTTCGATGCTGAAATTTCTTTAAGAGGGTAGAATTGTAACATCATGAATTAATGGGCCTATGCATTTAATGTGTGTGGTTGTGCTTATTATGCTTAATAGAATATTTTAAGGGTCCAGAATGGGCTTGAAGTTGGGCCGAGGCCTTAGTCGAATTTTTTGTTTGGACACTCTAGTGGAAAGTAAGTTAGGATAGGGCTTAAAAGACATTACCTGTGAATTAAGACACAAAAATGGGCTTGTGACCAAGTGGTCAGTGGCGATATGTAGGGACTAGGAGTGGCGTGTCAAGCTGTTAAGGAGGTCCAAGGTTCGAGTCACATAAAGCCCAATTCTTTTTAATTAAATTCAGCTAATTTTTGGCATTTAAGTGGGTAGAGTGGGATGGCAATAAGGCTTGGAAATAGGAGGATTTATTTGAGTGGATAATGCAGATAATATGGCAGATAAAGGGAGGAAGAGGTAGTGTTATCTAGGATTCTTTTGGAGGTGTGATCAGATAAAGATAAGGGAGGAAATTTAGGATTT
Organism: Gossypium rotundifolium; assembly: GCA_025506655.1. Taxonomy (NCBI): domain Eukaryota; kingdom Viridiplantae; phylum Streptophyta; class Magnoliopsida; order Malvales; family Malvaceae; genus Gossypium; species Gossypium rotundifolium. The sequence continues at coordinate 109,450,850 of CP106732.1, read as the reverse complement.
ATCTGCTGGTCACATGGTGGCCGAAATTCCAACACCGAGGGGGAGGAGAAATCGGTTCTGATATGATCAAGGGGTGCCGAAATTTTCCTTGATTAATAGCTTAGTTTTAGTTTTAAAAAGGGGCATTTTCAGTTTTAGGCAGTAGGTGCCGAAATTTTGCTTAAGTAGGGAGGATATCTCTTCAATTCCAGCATTTGACCGGCTTCAGAACAAAACCTTAGAAAGTTAGCAGTCGTATCGACTTCTGATAGTGTCGACATAGAAAGTACTGTCCTATCGGTAATCAGGTGTGTAGATCTCTATCACACTAGTTAATCTGTATTATATGTATGTTATGGGCTAAAAGCCAAAAATGAAATTTGTATGAGCAAATTATTACCCAGAAAGGGTAGGCAAGGGATGTCAGGTACGTAATCATAGAAACTTCTCTATGTGTATCGAAGTATGTGAAAGTCTGTGATCTGTTTAGATAGTATAATGTTCTGATTCTTGCATGTATGTATGCATGGGATGGGATTGATATGATGAAGGGGAAGAAGGTCGCATGGCGATCGGTGGCTTTGCCACATAGGTCACATAGTGATCGGTCTTTATGACAGGCAGCACAGCTGTCGAAATACTACAATGTATTATTAAGGTCGCATGGCGATTAGTGGCTTTGCGACATAGGTCACATAGTGATCGGTCTTTATGACAGACAGCACAGCTGTCGATATGGTGTGTAGCGAATGGAGGGTTGATTGTAGAAATCTCCACGGTGTGATGGTTGGTACAAGGGTGTGTAGAGGATGGACTCTTAGGTTTGGGATGGGCCATGTTGCATGTAAATATATATTCTGTTGCCATTGTGTATGGGCTCAGGGCACATAATGTGTTTGTGGGCCTCAAGGCTTTTATGTGTTTTTGGGATTTGCACACTGAGTCTTGGTGACTCACCCTTTCATTTCTCCTAACTTTTCAGATGAGCAGTAGATCGTGGACATGGGAGCCGAGGCGGACTCGAGGGGCCATCAAGTCTTTTATCTTCATAGACTATTTTTGGTTTTTCTTTAAGTTTTAATTTTGGGATTATTTTTGTAATAAGGCCTCTATAACTTAGGTTATCGAACTATATTTTTTTTTTATGTTACATCTTATAAACTTATGTTTTCAAAGTCTTAATTATAAAGGGAAGGGAAAAATGGGTTTTTCCAGCATGTTCAACGCAAATGTTAAAGTTTCTTCAAAAATGTCACAATTAATGATTAATCGGTTAAAATAAACTGAGATTTTTAAAACCCTTCAAAGCAAAATTTTGAACATTCAACCCGTAGCATACCAGATCCGGTCATGACGTATGGTCCGGGTTTGGGGTGCTACATTGATAGTGTGAATTGAGCTTCGACGTCCTTCGATCCCTGAGCTAGCTTGGCGATACTACAAGGAAAGGGAAAGGAGAGGGAGTAAGCAAAAAGCTTAGTAAGTTTGCATGCAATCAATAGCAACATAAAATCTCATGATACATTCATACTTTACTTTTAAGTGATAACACAAATTCTCAAGTGCATTGACATGGCTTACTCATGCTTACTCTTACCAATCACACATCGTACATCAAACTTATTTCTCGTGAGTTACTCATGTATACCTATATCACTCATTACATAACCTTAGCATCTTCGCAATCATGACTAAAAACTTGGCTCGTTATCATCTTTAACATGAACTTAACTCTTTATCATCTTTAGTTAGAACTTAGCTCTTTACCCATTGAACCACTTGAAATGACGAAGGATACCCAAACTCGTCATACATGTAACATATGCCAATTCCATATCTAAAATATGGTATTACATGGGATCACATCTCGATGCCGATGCCATATCCCAGATATGGCCTTACACGGGATCTCATATCTCGATGTCGATGCCATATCCTAGAGATGGCCTTATATGAGGTCGTATATCAATGTCGATGCCATGATATCAATGTCGATGCCATGTCCCAGACATGGTCTTACACGAGATCTCCATTCGGTGCCGAGGCCATTTCCCAGACATGGTCTTATACGGGACCTTCATCTGGTGCCAATACTATATCCTAGATATGGTCTTATACGGGACCTTATGAATCTCATGTCTTGACAATGGTATCCTCTCATTTTCTAGGGTTCAATCGGGACTTCAACATCATAAATCTTCATTATATTCTCATCAAACATCATTGATCAATTTTCATAGAATAATGTACATTTCAAGGAATCCCAAGCATTTCAATATATAATGACATAATATTAATTTATTGCACACAAACTTACCTCAGTATCAAAATTTGTATAATTGTTCGATTTAGTCCACCTCCTTGTTCTTTCCTCGGTTTGGAGCCAGACTTCGTGTTTCTTGATCTATAATGAAAATTTCACTCTTTTAATGATCACATTGACTAAATCGAACCATGAATCATACTTTGGCAAAATTACAATTTTTCCCCTATACTTTCTCATATTTACAAAATAGTCCATCAGCTCGTATAATACAATACACTCATTTCCTTGGTTACCCAAGCCTAGCTGAATATTTATTGAGCTCATAACATCTCACACTTTCCTTCAAAACTAATTTTGTCACATATTTTATCACTTTTACAATGAGGTCCTTTTTTATGAATTTTTCATGAAAATCATTTAGAAAAAGATGTTTATAATACATCAAACTTTTATATTCCTCTATTAAACATCAAAATACATGTATGTCACACATGTGTAAATTTTTGAACATGAACCTAGCTCAAAATATAGCTAGAAATAGCTAAATCGAGCTATGTGGATTTTAAAAATAAAAAAAATTAAAAATGGGGCTTGGAGGGACTTACAATCAAGCTTGAAAGTGAAGCAAAACCCTAGCTATGGCACCTTGAAAATTTCGGCACTTAGGGGAGAAGATGAACACAATTTTTGACTTCTTTTTCCCTTTTTATTAACTTATTAACCAAATGACTAAAATGCCCTTAAGGCCCCTTCCTTGAGATTTTTCCTTCCCATGCCTATTTTTGTCCATCTTGATGTATAATGGTCTAATTGTTAAATAAGGACCTCTAATAATTTGTCTAATTCTATTTCATACTTGAATCTTCTAAAATCTCATATTTTTCAATTTTTTGCAATTTAGTCCTACTAGATAAATTGTTCACTAAATCATAAAATTTCTTCATGAATTTTTCACACAATCATGAAATCATGACATAGACCTCATAAAAACCATAAAACTCATATTTCTACCTAAAATTTGTGGTCTCGCTCGCAACCACTATTTTGATTAGTCCCTAAATCGAGTTGTCACAGTAAAGTTGATTGGGACTTAATTTTGGTTCTATATTATATTATGTATGGATTTATGGTGAGAATTAATGTTTTATTGAATCTTGAGCTTTGAATTGAATGTGATCTGCTCTAGTAACTATTGTAATATCCCGTAGCTCATGCCCGAACGAAGGGTGTTACATTTAGTGGTATCAGAGCTATAGTTTAATTGATTCTAAGATTGAACGTTAAGATTGAATGTAGCGTGTTTTGAGTCTAAAAATACGTGCCACTATAACCTATGCTTATTGATTCGATTTGACTTTGCTTCCTTATAGATATAAAAATGTCAGCCGAATCAAAACGTGTCATATCTTAAAAAAAGTAGATAGTAATGTTCCAGCTTTCAACCAAAAAGCGAGTCATAGCATCGCTTTCTACAAATGCCCAAAAGTGAGGCAACAAATACCTTTTTTAGTATGAAAAATCAATAGTTTTTTAAATTTATACAAGCTAATCCTACGAATCCACAACCTTTTCCCTCTAGTGTGCCTCCTATGGCACCTCATTGTCCTCAAAATACAGAAAGTATGCTTTGGCATCCGATGGATAAGATCAAAAAATATGGGGCTGTAAAATTTGAAGAAAAGATAGAAGTTTATCTGGCCTGAGCTAAGTACTAGTTGTAGAATACTTAGAGAGTTTTTGAGAAAACAGCTTGTTCACTTCATGATTACATGAGATGTGCCGTGTCTCTGTTAAAAGATGAAGCTTATCAGTGGTGGTCTATGTTGATAGCAATTGTACTGAGTGATAGAATGGAATGAGACAATTTTCGATCTGAATTCCGAAAGAAATACTTCAGTAGAATGTATCTAGAAAAGAAAAAAGAGTTTCTGGAATTGAAGCAGGGAAACTAATCAATGGCTGAGTATGAGCGAAATTTGTCTAGCTTAGTAAATACGTCCGCGAGATCGTACCAATAAAGATTGAGATGTGCACTCATTTTGAATATTGATTGATCAAGGATATTCAAATGTTAGTTGAGCTTTAGAATTGAAAGAATTCGTAGTTATGTCTAAACGAGCTCAAAAGATGAAGGATATTTGTAACAAGAATAAATAAACCGAAATGAAGCTTTGGGACTCCAGTAAACGAAGCATGTTTAGACCATTTTTAGTTCCTCCACCAAAGAAGTCGAGGGAAGCTTTTAGCCACTTCACCACTCCATAACGATTTTCAAGAAAAAATAAGTCGAGATCGAGTAATTTGAGATTTCAGACTATGCCGGTAGATAGTGTTGGCAGTTTTTGCAACATTGATAAACTTATTTGTGAGAATTATGGAAAAACTCATGGTGGTGAGAGTTGAGTTAAAAGTGGGGTTTGTTTTAGATGTGACTCTACTGAACATTTCTTGAGAGACTGTCTAAGAAAGTCGGGCATTGCTAGCAATCAGACTGTTAGACTAATGACTGCTCCTCAAAGAGGTAGACAGTCGAGACAAAGTAGCAACACTGGAACAACTCAAGGTGGAACCAATGACTTGGCTATTAGATCTAAGGATCGGTCCCTTGTCAGAGCCTATGCTATCAAAGCTCGTGAGGAAGCTTCTGCCCTTGATGTTATCATTAGTACCTTTTCTCTTATTGATGTTAATATTCACGCATTGATTGACCCCAGGTCAACAAATTCTTATATATGTATGCTAAGAACATACCAGTGGAATTGGCTAAATTTGATGTTAGGGTAACAAATCCATTGGGTCAATGTGTCGTAGTTAATATGATATGTAAAAAGTGTCCACTGAGAATTCAGAACTGTGAATTTCCTATTGATTTGATGTTACTACTATTTCATGAGTTTGACATTATTCTAGGTATAGATTGGTTGACTCTACATGATGCTGTGGTAAATTGTAGATAGAAACGGGTTGTTCTAAGATGCTAAAGTGGTGAGTTGATTACTATTGAGTTTAACGATTTCTACTCAGAAACTTGTCAAAAAAAGGTTGTGAAATGTTTCTAGCTTATAGTTTAGATACTCAAATGTTAGAATCAAAGATTGATTAGTTACAGATATTCAATGAATTCATCGATATGTTTCCAGAAGAATTGCTTGGTGTTACCACCGGAATGAGACGTTGAATTCTCTATTGAGCTAACACCTGAAAAAACCCCAATCTTAATTTCCCCATATAGAATGGCTCCGACTGAGCTAAATAATTTAAAAACATAGTTGCAAGAGTTTATTGACAAAGGATTCATACGACTAAGTGTGTCACCATGGGTGTGCCAGTTCTGTTTGTGAAAAAGAAAGATGAAGCAATCAGGCTATGTATCGATTATAGGAAATTATATCAAGTCACCATAAAGAATAAATATTTGATGCCTCATATTGACGATCTATTCTACTAGTTAAAAGGAGTCACCATATTTTTGAAGATTGATCTCCAATCAGGTTACTATCAACTACGAGTCAAAGAGCTTGATATATTAAAAACTACTTTCGTGACTCATTACGAGCGCTATGAGTTTCTTGTGATGTCGTTTGGTTTGACCAATGTTCTAGCTACATTTATGGATTATATGAATCAAATATTCCAGTTGTATCTGGATAGATTTGCTGCCATGTTTATTGATGACATTCTGATATATTCGAAGAATGAAATTGAAAATGCTCTGTAACAGCCCGTTTTCAGTGAAATTAGAACAGTGGTTTTGGGACCACAAATTTGATGTAAAAAAATTTATTTTATTATTATTTTAATATCTACAGCATGTTCGTAGTGTTGCATAAAAATTTCGCTAAGAAATTTAATCGTTTGCATGCTCAATTTGATAAAAAGGACTAAATCATGGAAGGTACAAAACTTGAGTTCTATTAGTTAAAGGCATTAAATGGCTATAGATTTTAAATGTATGAGTACTTGGGTGGTATATAGACCATTTAAGTGATAGTGGACATCTATAGGATTGGTTTGTTTGAAATTATGAATAATTTTAAAGGAAAAAATGGTAAATAAGTAATTAAAGTTAAAATAACTTAAAAAAAATTGTGTCCACCTTCTTCATTTTAACATTCTCAACCAAAATCAACAAGGGAAGCTATAGCTAGGGTTTGGTCAAGCTACTTTCACTTGTATGTAAGTGGTTTTTGTCCCATTTTTAAAAAATTTCTATGTTTCTGAGATCGTTGTAGCTTAATCTAGCTAGCCCAAGGACTAATTTGTGAAACTGTTAAAAGTATAGGGTTTTATCATGAATGTATGTTAGTTTTTTTTTTATGTTTGATGGGTGAAAATGAATGCTTGTTGATAGTTGAACAACTTTAATAAAGGAAATTTTGATGAATTTATCAATTAGGGATTAAATTGAAAAATAGAAAAATATTCATGGTTAAATTGTGAAATAAAGGAAATATAGGGCTTGCTAAGGGCATTAGTGATATTCGACTATAGTGTAATTATATTAAATTGCATGAATTTGCATTTTTATAAGCTAAGGACTAAATTGTAAAGAAGTCAAAAGTTTAAGGGCAAAATAGTAATTTTCCATAATTTAAATTTTGGATTAAATTGAATAGAATGATATTTAAATAAGTTAAATTTGATTATATAAATCAAGAAAAGCAACGTACAGATTTAGATCGGGGGAAAAATAAAATAGTGGATTGATCGCTCGATTTTCTCCGTATTAATTCGAGGTAAGTTTGTATGTTAATAAGAATTAAATTATATGTGTTTTAAATGCTTTATTATTATAATTGTGATGATACGACTCTAAGGAAATGTTCAACGAAGTAAATATCCTAGATAAACCTTAGGAATAGATAGGATACAAATGGCATGTCATTAGGGGTTACTGTGTTTTGGGTGCTGGTCCATACGTTCTATAGGTGGCTGAGTTTTTTGGCATGTGTTGCTGTTACTCGTCAGCTTGTGTGAGCAACACCGTGTAGCTATGTCTTGAATGTCAACTTGTGTGAGCAGACCCGGTGATAGCTCGAGAGTGAGCATTTATATTAGAAATGAGATTGAGACGGTTTCGACCATTTATTGGCACTTAGTGTGCGAGATTCTCGAATATTCGATATTATTCCAAATGGTTCAACGGGTATATTAATGATATGAAAGAGTAAGAGATTGATACGTATCAGTGCAGGTAAGTACATAAATCATATAATCATTGAAACCATGAAATTTGTGAATTTCATGTTTAACTATGTGGATGACTACATGTTAGGCTTGTAATTAAATTGGGTTGCATTATATTATGTTTAATTACTTAAATTTTGAATGAATGGTAAGTTATACTTATTAGCCATACGAGCTTACTAAGCTTAATAGCTTACTTTGTTTTCTTTTTCGTGTTTTATAGTGATTTCGAAGTTTGCTCGAATTGGGAGTTGTCGGAGATCTCATCACACTATCCAGCAGTTGTTTTGGTACATTTGAACCTTGTGTATTTAGGTTATATGGCATGTATAGGTGTTTTGGCCAATGTGGCGTCTATGTCTCATGATGTTTTGGTTATGTGTTTAGCCATGTGATTTGGCTTATTTTTGTACACTTAGTTATGTGTAAATGACCTTTGATATTTGGTTTATAATTGCTATGTGAATGCTTTGTTGTGAATTGGTATTTTGAGTACAAAATTATTGGATTTGAGAATGTGGTATGCTTGTTGATTTAGGCACAAATTCTAATAGGTGAGTTTGATCATTTAGGTATCCTTTAGAGGCATATTGGTATGTTTTTGTAACAGCCCGATTTAGGGCCTAGCCAGAATAGTGGTGCGAGACCACGAAATCGAGATGAAATTATGAGTTTTAAGGTTTATGTCATGTTTGCATGCTAGTATGAAGGTTTCATGAAGTAATTTCACTAAATTGTGATTGAATAGTCCAAAAGGACTAAATTGCAAAAGTTGCAAAATATGAATTTCTAGAAGCTTTTTGAATGAAATAGCTTTAGAATAATAATTATGAACCCCTGATAGCAACTTTCCCAAAATTTAATTTTTGGACAAAATTGGTCATGAGATAGTTTTATGGAAATTTTTAAAAAGAGGAGCATTTTGGTCATTTGCTTAATAAATAATTAAAATGGGAAAAAGATGACAAAAATCCATTCATCTTCTTCCCCAAGCTGTCGAAAATTCCAATAGCCATTGTTAGGGCTCTTTCAAGTGCTCCTAAGCCTGGTTTTTGATATTCTTCGTATTTTTGAAGTCCTAGTAGCATGAGTAAGCTATTTTTAGCTATTTGATGAGCTATAATGGATGTTCAAAAATGTGGTCATGTATGACATGCATGTATTTTGATGTTTTATGGAAGATTATGAAAGCTTGATGTAGTAGAAACATCTTTTGTTAAGTGATTTCCCATGAAAATGCATGTAGGGACTTGATTGTGAAAATCTTAAGTTCGGTCATACATGTGTGATTTTATGAGAATTGATGATTGCTATATTTGAGACTATTAACCAGCTAAGTATGTAGGTTAAGAAAGTTGTATAAAAATCATTTTACGAGCCTAGGGGCAAAAGTACAAATATGAAAAAGTATAGGGGCAAAATAGTAATTTTTCTAAAGAATGAGTTATGAGTCAATTTAGTCAATATGCTTATTAAATGGTCTATTTATGATTATAGATCAAGAAAAACGAACCCCAGATCAAAACCGAGGCAAGAACAAAGTCGATGACTAAATTGCATAACTACATGCATTTTGTATATTGAGGTAAGTTTGTATGATTTCTAAGGTTTATGATTTCTATCATTGAATTGCTTAGTATAATGTACATTGTTGACATGGAATGCTTAATGTTTGTTAAATAAAGAAATCAATATGATTAAGTATGAACAAGTTATCATGTAAGTCCAAGGACCTAAGCTTGGCATTGAACAAGTTATCATGTAAGTCCAAGGACCCAAGCTTGGCATTGAACAAGTTATCATGTAAGTCCAAGGACCCAAGCTTGGCATTGAATAAGTATCATATAAGTCCAAGGTAAGCTTGGCATTGATTCAAGAAGAGATATATCATGTAAGACCGTATCTAAGATATGGCTTTGGCACTAAGTTACGTGGGATGAGATTTAGTATCCTTGATTATTCGCAGAAATTCATCGAGCAAATGAGTAAAGTTAAAATGAGATAACAAGAAAGCTAAATAAGTAAAGATATTATCAAGTTGAAATTGAGTATTATTTATGTTATGAATGATGAATTGGATATCATGATTATTAAATTAAAGTATGTTGATCAATGTGATCAAGTGATACAAATACCATGTTTACCTTACAAGTATGAGGATAGTAAGTATCATGAGACATGTGAAAATCAGTATGAGTAAGTAAGCCTTTTTAAAGCTAAAATTATGATACCATTGTTATGTCAAATGGTTTATATTAAGCAAGTTTATTAATCTATGTTTTACATGCAAACTTACTAAGCTAAATGCTTACGTCTTTAATCCTTTCTTTCTATGTAGTCCCGCCAAGCTAACTTGTGGATCGTTGGAGCCGGAGCTTGTAGCACACTATCAATCCTTATTTTGGTATAGCCAAGTTATTTTACTAAGTATGGCATGTATAGGAAGCATTCATTTTGAGAACATATTTTAATAAGGGCCATTGTATAGGTTATCAAACCATTATTCTTTTGTATGTGGCTAAGTGGTTAGCCAAAATTGGTTATATGTATGTTGTTGTATTCAATAAAGCATGTTGTATAGTTTTTGAAATGTATTGGTTTGATTTTGATTTCAGGGTGGTAAATGGCTTGGTAAATAGCCTCTAAGTGCTCACATAGTTAGACACACAGGCGTGTGTCTAGGCCGTGAACCCTGTAACTTATTATTATTAATCATGATAGGCCACGGTACAACCCCACGGCCGTGTGTATGAGCCATGTAGAATACACAGTTTGAACATGGGCGTGTGCCCATACCGTGTGGATTAAGTCAGTATATCAAGGTTTATCACACGTTTAAGCCCACGGGCGTGTTCAGGCCGTGTAAAAATAGTCAGTAGCTCCCCACAGTTGATAACATGGGCGTGTCAAGGGGTACACGGGCGTGTCCCAAGCCACATGGGCGTATGACCCCTGCTTTAAAGAAAGGTTTCGATTAAGTTCTGAAGTTTTTAGATATGTGCTTAAGGCCTCGTAGGCCCATGTAATGTATGATTAGACTAATATAGAGAAGTTTTTAAGTCGAAACGAAATTTCACAGCCCATAAGTGTATGTTTTAATGAGTTCAAGCATGGTAATATCTCTTATCTAGTCCTAGCCTCGGGCTTGGGTATGGGGTGTTACATTTAATGGTATCAGAGCCACGATTTAGTCAGTTCTAAGACTAACGTAGCACGAGCATGAGTCTAGCTATACATGCCATACATAAGAATGTTTTAATAATGATAGTGTGACGACTCCTGACTATTTAAATTATGTTTATACATATAGTAAATGGATCCCAAAGAAGTTGTGGCGGATGATGTAGAAAGTAACGCGCCGGCTCCCGCATAAGGGACGGTGCCAAATGAGAATGAGAATAGACCCACTACGGTGAGTCAAGAAGGAGGAGAAAAGGCTAGAGAAGCTTTCCTCCATATGATGAATTCCTGGCATACGGAGTTCATTCATGCGAACTCGAATGCACAACCCTCTTCACCCTTGCCTGTTCCACAACCTGCTCCAATAGCCCCTCAAGTAGTAGAGGTGGTAAGAGGAGATAAACCTCCAATTGATAGGATCAGGAAACATGGGGCAGAAGAACTCCGGGCTAGAAAAGATGATGATCCAGAAAGAGCTGAATTCTGGTTAGAAAATACCATCAAGGTATTTAATGAGCTGTCATGCACGCCTGAAGAATACATGAAGTGTGTAATCTCTCTCTTAAGAGACTCTGCTTACCAATGGTGGAACACCCTTGTGTCGGTAGTACCGAGGGAAAAGGTCACATGGGAAATCTTCCAAGAAGAGTTCAAGAAAAAGTATATCAGCCAAAAATTTGTAGACCAGAAGAGGAAGGAATTTTTAGAGCTGAAGCAAGGCAAGATGTCAGTAACTGATTATGAGCGAGAGTTTGTACGAATCAAAAAATACGCTCGTGAATGTGTATCCACTGAGGCCATTATGAGTAAAAGATTTGAAGATGGATTAAATGAGGGCATCAAGTTGTTTGTTGCTATTCTAGAATTAAAGGAATTTGTTGTGCTAGTAGAAAGGGCTTGTAAAGCCAAAGAACTAGTAAAAGAGAAGAAGAAGTCTAAAATGGAGTCTCGTGACTCTAGAAAGAGACAGTGGAATAAGTTATTCCAATCTTCATCCAAAAAGTCAAGAGATTTCCCTACCCAATCGGCTACTTCCACTAGGCTTTCAAGGAAAGACAAGAGTAAACAGTATTTAGGGAATAAAGCACAGACTACTTTAGTTGCAAGTGTTGGGAATATTAGATCTGATAGACCTGAATGCCCACAGTGTGGCAGACGTCACCTTGGAGAATGTCGAGCACATGAAAATGCATGCTTTAGATGTGGTTCTAAAGACCACTATATAAAAGATTGTCCAGAGATGATGAAAGAAGAAAGACCTCAGAACCCAAGGTCTGGGATAATGGTCAGAGGCTGACCGCAGAGGAACCCGAGAAGTGGGGCAAGTGGAAAAGGTAACTCTAGAGAACAGGCTACGAGACCTGAGGGTAGAGTGCCTGCAAGGACTTATGCCATTCGCACTCGCGAAGAGGCATCTTTCTATGATGTTATTACGGGTACCTTTTCTCTTCATAATGTTAAAGTTATTGCTTTAATAGATCTCGGATCTACACACTCTTACATTTGCATGAAATTAGTATCAGGTTTGAGTATACCTATAGATTCTACAGAATTGATGATTAAAGTGTCTAATCCTTTAGGCAAGAGTGTGTTAGTTGATAAAGTTTGTAAAGATTGTCCATTAATGATTAGAGGTCATTGCTTTAAAGCAAATCTTATGTTGCTACGATTTGATGAGTTCGACCTCATTCTTGGCATGGACTGGTTGACTACCCATGATGTAATAGTTAATTGTGGGAAGAAATATATCGAAATGAGATGTGAGGATGGGGATACTCTTCATGTAAAATCATATGAACAAGGTAGATCACCGGTAATGATTTCTCTTATGACAGCACAGAAATATATAAGAAAAGGTATGAAGCATATCTAGCTTATGTAATGAATGATAGAGGAACAGAACTGAAGATTGAGTCAGTACCGATAGTATGTGAGTACGTGGATGTTTTTCCCAAGGAATTACCAGGACTACCACCAGTTAGAGAGGTTAAGTTCAATCTTTAGCTAACTCCTGGTACTGTACCGATATCCATTACTCCTTACAGAATGGCTCCAACAGAGTTGAAAGAGCTAAAGTCACAGTTGCAAGAGTTAACAGACAAAGGCTTTGCAAGATCAAGTTGTTCACCATGGGGTGCTCCGGTTTTATTTGTGAAAAAGAAAGATGGCACCATGAGATTATGCATAGATTACCGTCAACTTAATAAAGTGACAGTAAAGAACAAGTACACATTCCCTAGGATCTATGATTTGTTCGATCAATTGAAAGGAGCCACTATGTTCTCCAAAATAGACTTGAGATCAGGGTACTATCAGCTTAGAGTGAAGGATTCAGATGTATCCAATACCGCCTTTCGAATGAGGTATGGGCATTATGAATTTTTAGTCATGCCCTTTGGGTTGACCAATGCTCCTGCGGTATTCATGGATTTAATGAATTGTATATTTAGACCATACCTCGACAAGTTTGTAGTCATTTTTTATTGACGACACACTGATTTATTCCCGAGATGAGAATGATCAATTTGAACACCTACAGACGCTTCTCTGATTCTTGAGAAAATCGATTATATGCCAAATTCGAGAAAAGCGAATTTTGGCTCAAGGAAGTAGGATTTCTTGGACATATTGTCTCAAAAGATAGAGTCAGAAGATCCAAATAAGATCTCACCATAATGGATTGGAAGCCAGAAGAACATCTCTCGATTAGAAGTTTTCTAGGCCTAGCACATAATGTATTGATTTAGACCCTAGTCGAGCGGTGGTTTGAGCCACAAATTTGAGGTCGAATAATAATTTAATATTATTTTCTGTGTGAATATTATGCAACATGGTCTGTGTGAAAGTTCTGTGTGATGATTTGATCGTTTTAGTGTCGGATTAAGAGAAAGGACTTAATCGCGTAAAGAGTAAAAGCTATGTGCTGATTTATGAGTATCTAAATGTTGATGTCTTTTAAATATGGAGGCTTTATGATGCAATTTAACCAAGTTTTAAGATAGTGGGTGGTAATGGACAACTATAACCTTAGTGATTATATGTTTTAATTATTAATTGAAAGGATAAAATAGTAAATAGTTAAATAATATGTGTTTAACGAAATCAAAGCATGAAAATGGTCATTCTTGTTCATCTTGGTGCTGAAAATAGCAAAGAAAATAAAAGAAAAAGAAAGCTAGGGTTCGGCCATTGTTAAGCAAAAATTTAGGCATGTTTTAGCTCAATTTTTGATAATTTCTACGTTTTTGTAATCGTTGCTTCGTGCTCTAGCTAGCCTATATTGTAATTTTGTGAATTAATGATGTTTTTGTGATGAGCCATTGATGAATGCTTGAGCTCTGTGCTAGATGATAGTGAAATATAAAGACTTGGTGTTGGATTAACATGTTTTGTCTTTGAATTTTTGATGAAATTGAGTAAATTGGGCTAAATTGAGAAAAGTGTAAATTGAGGGACTAAAATGTGAAATAAATGAAATGTGTTGACTCCTATGAGACTAAGGAGAATTCAGCCTCAGCATAGTATAATGAAATTTTGAGTATTTGATGATTTTGTGAGATAGGGACTAAATTGTCGAAATGTGAAAATGTGAGGGCTATTGTGTAAAATGCCCTAAATATGTGTATTTGGACTAAAATGAATGAATTGATGATTGAATGGATTAAATTTGAATGTATTTAGACTAAGAGAGGAGAGGTTCGGATCGAGATCGAGGTAAAGATAAAGTGATTGATTAATCGACCGTATCGATAGTTCGACATCCGAGGTAAGTTCGGATATCATACATGTATTTGAGTTATGTTTTATAAATATGAAATGAATATGTTCATGTGTATGAAAATGAGTTGCTATGTGCACGATTGTAGTTGATGGCACTAAGTGTGCGAAATTGAAATCGAAATAGAAATGAATGGCACTATGTGTGCGATGATATAAAAGCTTCAGCTTATTGAATTGGCACTGTGTGTGCGACACTGAGATGAGTCGGTTAAAAGAATAAGCACTAAGTGTGCGATAACAATTATACTTTGAATATGTATGTGGCACTGAGTGTGTGGTTATTTTGAACGAATATCAAATGAAGATCGACATGTAATATCGAGCATTGAATAGATTGGAGGTAGAACAACTAAGTGTTAGCTAAGGTATGTAATTAACCTTTGTGGTTGTTGAATTATAAACAAGCTGTGGTGGAATGAATGCGTATTTTAGATATGAATGAGATGATATGAATCTGAGATAACTAATCTATGTGATGCTTAATACTTACTTTAGTTTGGTTTGATGAGATATAGTATTGTATATCGAACTTACTAAGCTTTGGAAAGCTTACTGTGTGATTTGTTTCTCTTCCTTGCAGTGTCAGTAAAGCTAGCTCAGATCTGGGATAGTCAGCTTCTCAATCACACTATCGGCATTCTATTTTGGTATTTTTGGAAAGATGTATAAAGCTAGAATATGGCATGTATAGGCTAGTTAATTGAATTATGTTTGAGATTGTAATTAGCCATGAGATGTGGCTAGATATGTGGTAGGTTTGGCATGAATGAATGTGATATGTGTGATGCATCTTTTGGCATGATTTGTAGATTGATAAATTTGCTATCAAGTGGTAACTTTGTATTGATAAATGCTAATAGGGGTTAGTGAAATTGGGAATGAATTATGCTTGTGATAGAATAAGTATTGGTATTGAATTTAGTATAAATAGAGTTGAAATTGGATGCATGAGTGGAATAACATTATTGGTATGTTTATGGTAATAATATGAGCATGAAATGTTTAAGTTGTATGGCTTGTAAGTTGGACCCTTATGGGTGGCATTTTTACTTTGCAAAGTGGCCTATAAAGTCACACGGTTGGGGCATACGGGCGTGCCTCAGACCGTGGGTAAATTGGCAGAATGTGGCTTAAACTACACACGGCCATGGCACGGGCGTGCCTACAGGTCGTGCGAGAAATGGCAGAATATGACCTTATAGGACACGACCATAGCACAAGGGCGTGCTTGGTAGCCGTGTTGACTTTGGCAGTATGTAACCACGGGGAGGTCACACGGGTGTGTCATGTAGTCATGGGAGAGGCACGGCCTACCCCTACGGGCGTGTCTCCCCTATATTCTAGAAAAGTTACAATTTTTCCTGGGATTTTCTATGTGTTTCGGTTTAGTCCCGACTTGATTTATAAGCATGCTTAGGGTCTTGATGACCCGATTAAGGGACACTATGATTGTATCTGAATGTGTTTGATAATGATTGAATTTGTGTCGTAAGTGCGATGTAAAATGATCCTATTGTTTGGTAATGCTTCTAAACCCTATTCCGGCGACGGTCCGTGGTTAGGGGTGTTACATAGCCGGCTATTATAGACGATTTTTCAAGGGGTTTTCCATGATTGCAACCTCGATGACTAAACTATTACAGAAGAATGTGAAGTTTGAATGGGCAGAATGATGCCAACAAAGTTTTGAGAAGTTGAAAACAATGTTGACAGAAGCTCTAGTTTTAGTACAACCTGAGTCAAGGAAAGAATTTGTGATTTACAGTGATGCATCCTTAAACGGATTAGGCTGTATACTCATGCAAGAAGGCAAGGTGATTGCTTATGCCTCAAGACAGTTGAAACCTCATGAGAAGAATTATCCAACGCATGATTTAGAATTAGTTGCCATAGTCTTCGCTTTGAAGATTTTGAGACACCATTTATATGGTGAGAGATGTTGGATTTTTACTGATCATAAAAGTCTGAAGTACTTGATGACGCAGAATGAGTTGAACTTAAGGCAACGGAGATGGTTAGAGTTGATAAAAGACTATGAGTTGGTCATTGACTACCACCCAGGAAAGGCGAATGTAGTCACCGATGCTTTGAGCAGGAAGTCCATTTTTGTATTAAAGGCATTGAATTCCAAGATATCTTTATCTGAAGATGGTTTTATTATAGCTGAGTTGAGAGCTAGACCAATGTTTTTTCACGAGATCCTGAAAGCTCAAAAAGAAGATATTGAATTGCAAGTCAAGAGAGCTCAGTGCGAGCCAGATGTTGAATCTGACTTTCGGATTAATTTTGATGGATACTTGATATTTAGAGATAGAGTTTGTATACCGAGAAAAGAGGAGTTGATTCAGAGAATTTTGTATGAAGCACATAACGGATGTTTGTTTGTACATCCAGGAAGTACTAAGATGTATAATAATTTAAAGCAACGGTATTGGTGGCTGAAAATGAAAAAAGATATTTTAGAATTTGTTTCCAAGTGCATGATTTGCCAGCAAGTAAAGGCTGAACACCAAGTACCTTCGGGTTTACTTCAGCCCATTTTGATTCCCGAGTGGAAATGGGACCATGTCACCACGGATTTTGTAACGGGGTTACCGTTGTCACCAAGCAAAAAGGATGCTATATGGGTTGTAGTTGATAGACTCACGAAGTTAGCCTATTTCATACCCGTACGAGTGGATTTCTCCCTCGACATATTGGCAAACTTGTATGTTTCAGAAACAGTAAGGCTTCACGGAGTTCCCTTATCGATTATATCGGATAGAGATCCGAGATTCACATCCAGATTTTGGAAGAGGCTGCAAGAAGCCTTAGGTACAAGATTGAATTTTAGCACAGCTTTTCATCCTCAAACTGATGGTCATTCAGAGAGGTTAATTCAAGTACTCGAGGATATGCTCGAATGTTGTATTTTAGAATTTCAAGGTAGTTGGAAAAGTTTCTTCCATTGATAGAATTTGCCTATAATAATAGATTTCAGTCGAGCTTAAAGATGGCGCCTTATGAGGCTCTATATGGGCATAAATGCAGAAACCTTTGTTTTGGACTGAACTCAAGGAAAACCAAATTCGCGGGGTCAATCTGGTTAAAGAAGCTGAAGAGAGAGTGAAAGTGATACGAGAATGTTTAAAAGCGCCTCGATGACATGTAAATCCTATTGATTTAAAGAGAAAAGAGATAGAGTACCAAGTCGGGGATAAAGTGTTCTTGAAAGTGTCACCATGGAAAAAAAGTTCTCAGATTTGGCTGGAAAGGCAAATTGAGTCCACGTTTCATTGGACCTTACGAGATTACTGTGAGAGTTGGGCCAGTAGCTTACCGCTTGGCTTTGCCATTAAAATTGGAGAAGATACATGATGTGTTTCAGGTGTCAATGTTGAGACGCTACAGATCAGATCCTTCACATGTAATTATCCCGTCAGAGATAGAGATTTGTCCCGACATGACTTATGGTGAAGAACCAGTCAAGATTTTAGCTTGGGAAGTCAAACAACTGAGAAATAAAAGTATTGCCCTAGTGAAAGTATTGTGCAAAGACATGGAATAGAAGAAGCTACGTGGGAAACAGAAAAGAATATAAGAAACCAGTATCCAAACCTTTTTGCTGGTAAGATTTTCGAGGACGAAAATCCCTAAGGAGGGGAGAATTGTAACAGCCTGATTTAGTCGGAATAGTGGTGCGAGACCACAAAACCGAGATGAAATTATGAGTTTTAAGGTTTATGTCATTTTGCATGCTAGTATGAAGGTTTCATGAAGCAATTTCGCTAAATTGTGATTGAATGGTCCAAAAGGACTAAATTGCAAAAGTTACGAAATATGAATTTCAAGAAGCTTTTTGTATGAAATAGCTTTAGAATAATAATTATGAACCCCTAGATAGCAATTTTCCCAGAATTTAATTTTTGGACAAAATTGGTCATGAGATAGTTTTATGGAAATTTTTAAAAAGAGGGGCATTTTGGTCATTTGCCTAATAAATGATTAAAATGGGAAAAAGATGACAAAAATCCATTCATCTCCTTCCCCAAGCTGCCGAAAATTCCAATAGCCATTGTTAGGGCTCTTTCAATTTTCCAAGCTTACTAGTAAGTGCTCCTAAGCCCAGTTTTTGATATCCTTCGTATTTTTGAAGTCTTGGTAGCATGAGTAAGCTATTTTTAGCTATTTGATGAGCTATAATGGATGTTCAAAAATGTGTTCATGTATGACATGCATGTATTTTGATGTTTTATAGAAGATTATGAAAGCTTGATATAGTAGAAACATCTTTTGTTAAGTGATTTTCCATGAAAATGCATGTAGGGACTTAATTGTGAAAATCTTAAGTTCGGTCATACATGTGTGATTTTGTGAGAATTGATGATTTCTATAGTTGAGACTATTGATCAGCTAAGCACGTAGTTTAAGAAAGTTGTATAAAAATCATTTTACGAGCGTAGGGGTAAAAGTGCAAATATGAGAAAGTATAGGGGCAAAATAGTAATTTTTCCAAAGAATGAGTTATGAGTCAATTTAGTCAATATTCTTATTAAATGGTCTATTTATGATTATAGATCAAGAAAAATAAAGCTCGGATCGAAACCGAGGCAAGAACAAAGTCGAGGACTAAATTGCATATCTACATACATTTTGTATATTGAGGCAAGTTTGTATGATTTCTAAGCTTTATGATTTCTATCATTGAATTGCTTAGTATAATGTACATTGTTGTCATGGAATGCTTAATTTTTGTTAAATAAATAAATCCATATGATTAAGTATGAACAAGTTATCATGTAAGTCCAAAGACCCAAGCTTGGCATTGAACAAGTTATCATGTAAGTCCAAGGACCCAAGCTTGGCATTAAATAAGTATCATATAAGTCCAAGGTAAGCTTGGCATTGATTCAAGAAGAGATATATCATGTAAGACCGTATCTAGGATATGGCTTTGGCATTAAGTTACGTGGGATGAGATTTAGTATCCTCGATTATTCGCAGAAATTCATCGAGCAAATAAGTAAAGTTAAAATGAGATAACAAGAAAGCTAAATAAGCAAAGATATTACCAAGTTAAAATTGAGTATTATTTATGTTATGAATGATGAATTAGAGATCATGATTATTAAATTAAAGTATGTTGATCAATGTGATGAAGTGATACAGACACCATGTTTACCTTACAAGTATGAGGATAGTAAGTATCATGAGACATGTGAAAATCAGTATAAGTAAGTAAGCTTTAAAGCTGAAATTATGATACCATTGTTATGTCTAATGGTTTATATTAAGCAAGTTTATTAATTTGTGTTTTACATGCAAACTTACTAAGCTAAATGCTTACATTTTTAATCCTTTCTTTCTATGTAGTCCCGCCAAGCTAACTTGTGGATCGTTGGAGTCATTGCTTGTAGCACACTATCAATCCTTATTTTGGTATAGCCAAGTTATTTTACTAAGTATTTCATGTATAGGAAGCATTCATTTTGAGAACATATTTTAAGAAGGGCCATTGTATAGGTTATCAAACCATTATTCTTTTGTATATGGCCACGTGGTTAGCCAAAATTGGTTATATGTATGTTTCTGTATTCAATGAAGCATGTTGTATAGTTTTTGAAATGTATTGGTTTGATTTTGATTTCAGGGTGGTAAATGGCTTGGTAAATAGCCTCTAAGTGCTCACACAGTTAGACACACGGGCGTGTGTCTGGGCTGTGTGAACCCTGCAACTTATTATTATTAATCATGATAGGCCACTATACAACCCCACGGCTGTGTGTATGAGCCGTGTAGAGTACACGGTTTGAACAAGGGTGTGTGCCCTGTGTGGATCAAGTCAGTATATCAAGGTTTATCACATGGTTTAAGCCCACGGGCATGTCCAGGCCGTGTGAAAATAGTCAGTAGCTCCCCATGGTTGATAACATGGGCATGTCAAGGGGTACACGGGCGTGTCCCAAGCCACATGGGCGTGTGACCCCTGCTTTAAAGAAAGGTCTTGATTAAGTTCTAAAAGTTTTTAGATATGTGCTTAAGGCCTCATAGGCCAATGTAATGTATGATTAGATTAATATAGAGAAGTTTTTAAGTCGAAACAAAATTCCACAGCCCATAAGTGTATGTTTTAATGAGTTCAAGCATGGTAATATCTCTTATCTAGTCCTAGCCTTGGGCTTGGGCATGGGGTGTTACAGTTTTTGAATGGCTAATTGTGATGCTTATGAGCATTGTGGTTGTTGGTATTGGTAGTACATGATATAGGCTTGGTAGTAGTTGGTTTTAAGTGCCTATTTATGCATTAGTTGTATGTGCATAGTTAAACCTAGGTTGACATCACTTTTGGTGAGAAATGTGGCTTGAAACATACCTATTTTTTTCCACACAAGTAGAGACATGGGCGTGTGTCATACTCTCAGCTGTGTGTAACACACGGCTAGGTGGCACGGCCCTGTGTCCCCTGATACTTATTTAGAAACCAAGTCAGTAGCTTCACACAGGCATGTGGCTTGGTCGTGTGGCATAAGTCAGTATACCCTCTAGTTTTCACACGGCCTAGCAGACGGTCTAGCACACAGGCGTGTGAGGCCATTTCGAAGGGTACACGAACTAGTCACACGGGTGTATGGTTGGTCGTGTGACCCAAGTCAATGAGTTACACGGGGTAGGACACGGGCTAGGGCACGGCCATGTGATCCCATTTCGAATGTCCACGCGGCTTGTGACACGGGCGTGTGTCCCCTGTACTTTGAAAATTTTCCATGTTTTCCCAAAATTTCCTTGAGTTCTCGGTTTAGTCCCGAACCACTTCTAATTCTTATTTTTTGGCCTTGAGGGCTCGTATTAGGGACTATATGATTTTATTTGAATGATGTTTGTTTGGATATGAGAATTGTATGATTGTTTGATAGATAAGTCCGGTAATACTTAGCAACCTTATTCCAGTAATGGATACGGGTTAGGGGTGTTACATTATTGGTATCGGAGCTACGGTTTAGCCGATTCTCAGACTAATGTAGTGTATGTGAGTCTAGTTATACATGCCATATTTAACCTGTGATAGTGTGATATCTCCTGACAATTTTAAATTATGATTTCATATAGTAATGTATCCCAATCGAGCAGTTGTTGATGATGTAGAAAGTAATGCGCCAGCCTCCTTTCACGGAGTAGCGCCGTCTGAATCGAGACCTGTATCTAAAAGTCATGGAGGAGAGGCCAATAAAGCCTTCTTCCAAATGGTAAATGAGTGGTTTTCTAAGTTTGTCTGAATGAATTCGGCTGCTCAACAACCTCCACTGCCACCTATTTCCCAACCAGTTCGTGTAGCTCCTCAAGGTTTGGATCCTTTACGTATGTTTAAGCTGCCTGTTGATAAAATTCAAAAATACGGGGCTGAAGAGTTTAGAGCTACTATTGATGATCCTAAGAGAGCAGAGTTTTGGCTTGAGAATACAATTAGAGTTTTTGATGGACTATCTTGTACGCCAACGGAATGAATTAAATATGATGTATCACTTCTGAGAGATACTGCATACCAATGGTGGAACACTTTAATATCTATGGTGCCGAGAGAATAGGCCACGTAGGAATTCTTTCAAACTGAGTTCAGAAAGAAATATATAAGTTAGCAGTTTCTTGATCAAAAGTGCAAAGAATTTCTAGAATTGAAACAGGGTCGTATGATCATAATCGAATATGAAAGAGAATTTGTGAGTCTGAGTAAATATGCTCGAGAATGCATCTTCACTGAAGAAATTATGTGTAAACGGTTCGAAGACGACTTGAATGAAGACATTAAACTTCTAGTCGGGATTCTTGAACTGAAAGAATTTGTTGTTTTGGTCAATAGAGCTTGTAAAGCCGATGAGCTTAGCAAAGAAAAGAGAAATGCCGATTCAGAGGCTAGAGATTCGAGAAAAAGTCAATGAGTGTACCTTATCATTCTTCTTCAAAGAAATCAAGGGATTCTTATAATCATTCGAATGCTTCGGTGGTGGTATTTCAATAGAGATCATGGAAAGTAACAGACGAGTCCAAAAGCTCAAGCCACTTCAGTATCGAGTGTTGGTAGTGTCAAAATCAACAAACCTGAGTGTCAACAGTATGGAAGACGGCATTTTGGATATTGTTGGATGAATACTAATGGTTATTTTAGATGTGGCTCGCAAGATCATTTTATTTGGGATTGTCCTGAGTTACCTGAGAAAGACAAATTTCTGAATACAAGATCGAGTAATACAGCTGCCAGAAGGAGACCACCTCAAAATACTGGAAATGTGACTAGTAGCAAAGGTGCAACAAAGGATTCTACTGTGAGATCTGAGGCTCGAGCGCCAGCCAAAGCCTACGCTATTTGCGCTCGCGGGGATGCATCATCACCAGATGTTATCACTGGTACATTTTCTCTTTATGAAACTGATGTAACTACTTTGATTGATCCTGGATCGACTCATTCATATGTCTATATGAATTTAGTGTCTAGTAAGCGTTTACCTGTTGAGTCCACTTAATTCGTGATTAAAGTATCGAACCCCTTAGGTCAATATGTCTTAGTTGATAAAGTTTACAAGAATTTTCCTTTGATGACTTGGGGTTACTATTTTTCGGCTGATTTGATGCTTTTGTTGTTTGATGAATTCGATGTGATCCTGGGTATGGACTAGTTGACTCTGCATGATGCTATTGTAAACTGTAGACAAAAGACTATTGAGTTGAAATTTCAGAATAGTGAAATTCTTCATATTGAATCTGATGATTCGAGTGGGTTGCCTGTTGTGATATCGACGATGCTAGCACAGAAATATGTGAGCAAAGGTTGCGATGCTTACCTTGCTTATGTACTGGATACAAAAGTGTCTGAATCGAAGATTGAATTAGTAACAGTGGTTTGTGCATATCTAAATGTGTTTCCAGAAGAGTTACGGATTACCACCGATTAGAGAAGTTGAGTTTGCTATTGAGTTAGTAGTGGGAACATCATCGATATCGATAGCTTCGTACAGAATGGCTCTGACAGAATTGAAAGAGTTGAAAGCTCAGTTGTAAGAGTTAATAGATAGAGGTTTTGCACGACCTAGTTTTTCGCCCTAGGGTGCACCTGTTCTGTTCGGAAAGAAGAAAGATTGATCAATGAGATTATGTATCGATTATCGACAGCTAAACAAGGTTACGATTAAGAATAAGTATCCTTTGCCGAGAATTGATGATTTGTTCGATCAGTTGAAAGGAGCAACAGTATTTTTGAAGATTGATCTGAGATCTAGTTATTATCAATTGCGAGTTAAAGATTTGGATGTGCCGAAAACTACGTTCAGAACCAGGTACGGGCATTATGAATTTCTTTTTATGCCGTTTGGATTAACTAATGCTCCTGTAGTTTTTATGCTTTGAAAATCTAACAGCATTATCTATATGGTGAGAAGTGTCACGTCTTTACTGACCATAAAAGTTTGAAATACCTGATGACTAAAAAAGAGTTGAACCTGAGACAACGTAGATGGCTTGAACTGTTAAAAGATTATGATCTGGCTATTGATTACTACTAGCGTAAAACTAATGTGGTAGCTGATGCTTTGAGCCAAAATTTTATTCGCATTGAGGGCAATGAATGCTCAATTGACTCGAGGACGTAACGTTTCTATTCTAGCCAAGCTGGGGGCTAAACTATTATTCTTACAGAAAATTCAGGAATTACAAAAAAATGATACAAAGTTGCTAGCAAAATGAGAAATGGTTGAAAATACACAGACTACGAAATTCAGTATTAGTGATGATGGCAGTTTGTATTTCCATAACCTGTTGTGCATATCGAAGGATTCAAAGGTAAAGCGAGACATGTTACACGAAGCTCACAATAGGACTTGTTCTATACATTCGAGCAACAACAAAATGTAAAATAATTTGAAACTAACATACTGGTGACCGGGAATGAAAAGTGAGATCTTTGAGTTTGTGTCAAAATGTTTAATATGCTAGCAAGTGAAAGCTGAACACCAAGTTCTATCAGGTTTTACTACAACTTGTTATGATTCCAGAGTGGAAATGAGAACAAATTACAATGGATTTTGTATTGGGATTACCATTGACACCAAAAAAAAAAAGATCCAATCTGGGTAATTATTGATAGATTGATGAAATTAGCTCACTTTATTCCAATCAGAACAAATTATCCACTTGAGAAGCTAGTTGAGTTGTATGTTGTCGAAATTGTTAGATTGCACGGTGTGCCACTATCCATTATTTCTGGTCACGAACTGAGGTTCACCTCTAAATTTTGGAGTAAGTTACATGATGCCCTAGGACTAAATTGAACTTTAGTAAAGCTTTCCATCCTCAAATAGACAGGCAACAGAACAGGTAATATAGATCTTGGAAGATATGTTACAATTTTGTATTATTGAATTGAAAGTAGCTGGGAGAAAATTTTTCCCTTACCCGAGTTTGCCTATAATAATAACTTTTAGTCAAGCATTAAAATGGCATCGTGCGAGGCTTTTTACAGACGTAAGTACAGAACCCATTGTATTGGTTTGAATTGAGTGAAACTAAGATGGTAATGATTGATTTGATTTGTGAGATTGAATATAACAGTTTGATTTAGGGCCTAGTCAGAATAGTGGTTGCGAGACCACGAATCTGAGGTAGAAATATGTGTTTTATGACTGTTATGAGGCCTAACGAATGTTTGCGTGATTGTGTGAAAAATTCATGAAGAAATTTTATAAATTAGTGAACAATTTGTCTATTAGGACTAAATTGCAAAGATTGGAAAATATGAGATTCTAAAAGATTTAAGTATGAAATAGCATTATAAAAATTATTAAAAGTCCTTATCTAGAAATTAGACCAATATATGTCAAGATGGATAAAAATAAACATAGGAAGGAAAAATCTTAATAAAGTGCCTTAAGGGCATTTTTGTCATTTGGTTAATAAAAGAATTAAAAAAGGAAAAAGAAGTCAAAATTCATGTCCATCTGCTTCCTAAGTGCCAAAAATTTCAAGCTTTCCATAGCTGGGGTTTTGTCAACTTTCAAGCTTGATTGTAAGTGCCTCCTAGCCTCGTTTTTAATGTTCTTCGTATTTTTGAGATCATCGTAGCTCGATTAAGTTATTTCTAGCTATATTTTAAGTTAGGGTTTATGTTCAAAAATTTACCCATGTATGACATGCAAGTATTTTGATGTTTAATTGAGGAATATGAAAGTTTGATGTATGATAAACATCATTTTCTAAGAGATTTTCATGAAAAATGCATAAAAAAGACTAAATTGTAAAAGTCATGAAAATGGTCATACAGTGAATTAGTGGAAATTGGGGGATGTTATAGTTAAGAAAATGATTTGGCTAGGCCTATACAAGGAAATTGAATAAAAATAATTTTACTAGCCTAGTGGCAAAATTATAATTATGTAAAAGTTTAAGGGTAAAATCGTAATTTTTTAAAGTATGATTCATGGGTTAATTTAGTAAATGTGAGTATTAAACAAGTGAAATTGTTATTATAGATCAAGAAACACGAAGCCCGTACCGAAACTGAGGCAAGAACAAGGTTATAGACTAAATCGAACAACTATACATATTTTGAGTACCGATGTAAGTTTGTGTGAAATTAAAGCTACAAAATGTTATTATGTTTTTAATTATTTATTATTATGAGAAATGTATATTATTTCCATGAATTTGATTAATGACGCCTCGATGAAATTATAATGAGATCATGTTAAATTGATGTCCCGGTTGAACATTCGGAATAACAAGGATACCTGTGTCACAACATGAGATACGGAAGGTCCTGTATAAGACCATGTTTGGGACATGGCATCGGCACTAAAAAAAGGAGGTCCTGTATAAGACCATGTCTGGGACATGGCATCGGCACCAAATAAGGAAGGTCCTGTATAAGAACTTGTCTAGGACATGGCCTTGGCACCAAAGAAAGATATTGTGTAAGACCATGTCTAGGACATGGCATTAACATCTATACACGATCTCGTATAAGACCATATCTGGGATATGGCATCGACATCGAGATATAAGATCCCATGTAAGACCATATCTGGGATATAGCATTGGCATCAAGATGTGATCCCATGTAAGAACATATCTGGAATATGGCATTGGCATCATGATACATGTATGATTAGATTGAGTATCCTTTGATATTCCGAGTAGTTCAACAGGCAAAGAGCTAAGTTTATGTACAGATGACAAAAATCTAAGTCTATTTTTAAGAGATTAAAAGTTCTAAAGTTGTGTGATGAAGTGATACAGGTACCCATGAGTAACTTACGAGAAATGAGTGCAAAATGTGATATGTAATTTGGTAAGAGTATGCACGAGTAAGTTATGTTGATGTGTTTGAGAACTTGTGTATTATTCAATAAGATGAATGGATACTATTATAAGTCTGAATGTTGCTATTTATTTCATGCAAACTTACTAAGCTTATTTCTTACCCCTCTCATTTTCCTTATCCTTGTAGTATCGCCAAGCTAACACAGGGATCGTAGGACGTCGGAGTTCAGATCACCCTATCAACTATTCTTTTGGTATAGTAAAGTTGATTTATTTTGGATATGGCATGTATAGGAACTTGGTCATTTTATTATGTCATATTTGTTAGCCAATGTGTTGGCTATTATTGTTACTTATTCATTTTGTAAATGGCCATTGGGAATTGGCCAATACTTGTTAAGTTTTATATATATATATCCAATAATGATGATATTCATAAAGTGCAAGTTTGTGTAATTGATCGAGTAAGATGTGAATTGTATGCATGATGAGTTAGTGATTCTTCATAGCGTATTATTGCTATGTTATGTGTTGCTTTTGGTGGTATAAGTGTGTTTGTTTTTCAGGGTGGCAATTAGCTTGGTAAATAACTTTCTAATTGTCCACACGGGTAGACACATGGTCATGTCTCTAGGCCCTGTGTGACACACGGTCAGCCCCATAGGTGTGTTGATAGGCCATGTGTCCCCTGCATCAAATTTATGAAAATTTAGTTCGTCACAAGGGCCAGCACACGGGCGTGTGACTAGGCCGTGTGCCCTTAAGTGTTTGTTGACATCATAAATAGAATACCAAGGTTTTCATACACGGGCGAGGGCACGAGTGTGTCTTGGCCATGTGAGGGACACGGGCCATGGACACGGGCGTGTGCTAAGCCGTGTGAAAACCCATGTAGGTTCAAAATGAAAAATAAAATCCACACGGGTTAGGAACATGGGTATGTGTGACCACACAACCTGCCCATACGGGCGTGTTCTTTTCCACACGGGCGTGTAGCCTTGTTTTGAGTAAAAATTTTCTAAGTGTGCGAAAGTTTTTGGTTTAGTCCCAAACCATTCCGTATGTATGATTAGGGTCTCGTGGACCCATAATAGGGACACTATGAATATGAATGAAAAGTTTTAAGTTGAAACGAAATTTTATGGCCTGATGTTATATGTTTAAGCAAGTTAAGTTCGGTAATGCCTCGTATCCGGTTCTGGCATTGAATACTGGTAAGGGGTGTTACATTTAGGGGTATCAAAGCTATGGTTTAGTCGATTCTCGGACTAACGTAGTGTATGCATGAGTTTAGCTATACATTCCATACATATGAGTATTTACCTAATGATAGTGTGATGACTCTTGACGATTTCAATTATTTTTTATATAGTAAATGGATCCCGATAGAGCTGTGGTAGATGATGTCAAAAGTAACGCACCGATCCCCAATCAAAGGACAGTGTCGACTAAGAATGAGAATAGACCAGCGACTGTAAGTCAGAGAGGAGGAGAAGAGGCTAGGAAAGCCTTTCTCCACATGATGAATGCATGGTATATGGAGTTTGTTCATACGAACCCGAATGCGCAACCCTCTCCACCCCCACCTATTCTTCAGCCTACCCCTGTAGCTCCCCAAGTGGTGGAAGCAGTAAGAAGAGAAAAGCCTCCGGTTGATAGAATTTGAAAATAAGGAGCCGAGGAATTTCGAGCTAGCAAAGATGATGATCCAGAAATAGTAGAATTTTGGCTTGA
The DNA here is from genome assembly GCA_025506655.1 of Gossypium rotundifolium. Lineage (NCBI taxonomy): Eukaryota > Viridiplantae > Streptophyta > Magnoliopsida > Malvales > Malvaceae > Gossypium > Gossypium rotundifolium. Next base: position 109,422,442 of record CP106732.1, on the reverse strand, counting down.
AAATACCATTGGGGTATTTGATGAATTATCTTGCACACCTGAAGAGTGCATGAAATGTGTGGTGCCTCTCTTGAGAGATTCCACTTATCAATGGTGGAACACCCTTGTGTCGGTTGTACCAAGAGAGAGAGTTAATTGGGAGTTTTTCCAAGAAGAATTTTGGAACAAGTATATTAGCCAAAGATTTATTGATCAGAAAAGCAAGGAATACCTTGAACTGAAACAAGGTAGAATGACAGTAACTGAGTATGAGCGTGAGTTTGTGAGGCTCAAAAAATACGCTCGAGAATGTGTATCCACTAAAGTCATTATGTGTAAAAGGTTTGAGGATGAATTAAATAAAGATATCTGATTATTTTTTGATGTCCTAGAATTGAAGGAATTTGTTGTGCTAGTGGATAGGGCTTGCAAAGCCGAGGAGTTGGTTAAAGAGAAAATAAAATCTAAAATGGAGTCTCGTGACTCAGGAAAGAGACAACTGAACAAGCCATTTCAATCTTCATCCAAGAATTCAAGAGATTTCACTACTCGATTAACTACTTCAGCTGGGTTTCCAAGTAGAAGTAAGGGTAAACAGTACTCAGGGTCTAAAGCTCAAACCACTTCAGTTGCTAGTGTTGGGAACGCTCGACCAAATAGACCTGAATGTACACAGTGTGGCAGGCGTCACCCCGGTGAGTCCAAGCACATGAGAGAGCCTGTTTTAAGTGTGGTTCCCAAGATTATTTTATTAGAAAGTGCCCCGATATGGTCGAAAAAGAGAAAATTCAAAGTACAAGATTGGGAAGTACTACTAGAGGGAGACAGCAGAGAAACCCGGGAAGTGGAACGAGTAGTAAAAGTACACCCAAAGAGCAAACTGCAAGATTTGAGGGTAGAGCCAATTGTAATTATAGGTATATTTTCTCTCTATAATACTAATGTTGTTGCTTTAATTGATTCGGGATCTGCCCACTCATATATTTGCATGAAATTAGTATCTAGTATGAGTATGCCTATAGAGTCTACAGAATTCATGATAGAAGTGTCCAATCCCTTAGGCAAATGTGTATTAGTTGATAAGGTATGCAACGATTGCCCATTGATGATTAGAGGTCATTATTTTAAGGCGAATCCCATGCTATTGCCATTTGATAAATTCGATATAATTCTTGGTATGGATTGGTTAACCGCTCATGATGTGACAGTAAATTGTGGAAAGAAATATATTGAATTAAGATGTGAAAACGAGGACACTCTTCGTGTTGAATCAGATGAACAGAACAGATTGGCTGTAGTGATTTCTCATATGTCTGCCCAAAAATATGTAAGAAAGGGATACAAAGCTTATCTTGCTTTTGTAATGAATGCTAAAGAAACTAAATTAAGAATTAAATCAGTGTCAATAGTATGTGAGTATCCAGATGTATTCCCAGAAGAATTGCCAGGGTTGCCTCATGTTAAAGAAATTGAATTTGGCATTGAGTTAACCCCTGATACTGCACCAATATCGATTGCTCCATACAGAATGGCTCCAACTGAGTTGAAAGAATTGAAGGCACAGTTACAAGAGTTGACGAACAAAGGCTTTGCACGATCGAGTTATTCTCTATGGGGTGCTCCACTATTATTTGTGAAAAAGAAAGATGGTTCCACGAGATTATGTATTGATTATCGGTAACTTAATAAGGTAATCGTGAAAAACTAGTACCCATTGCCAAGGATCGACGATTTGTATGATCAATTGAAGGGAGCCACTGTGTTTTCCAAGATAGACTTGAGGTACTGTTATTACCAGTTGAGGGTCAAAAACTCAGATGTGCCAAAAATCGCATTTCGGAGTAGGTATGGGCACTATGAATTTTTAGTCATGCCTTTAGGTTTAACAAATGCCCCTACTGTGTTTATGGATTTAATGAACCGCATCTTTCGACCATATCTAGATACATTTGTTGTGGTTTTTATTGATGATATACTGATTTATTCTCGTGATGATAATGAGCACGCAGAACACTTGAGGACGGTTTTGCAAATTTTGCGAGATAATCAGTTATATGCCAAGTTTAGTAAAAGTGAATTTTGGCTTAAAGAAGTTGGGTTTTTGGGGCACATTGTCTCGGGAGATGGAATCTGAGTTGACTCGAGCAAGATTTTAGCTATTGTTGATTAGAAACCGCCGAGAAATGTATTAGAGGTTAGGAGTTTTCTGGGCCTAGCTGGCTATTGCAGATGGTTTGTCATGGGATTTTCCATGATAGTGACTCCAATGATGAGGTTGTTACAAAAAGATGTGAAGTTTGAATGGACAGAAAAATGCCAACAAAGTTTTGAGAAACTAAAGACAATGTTGACTGAGGCTCCAGTTCTAGTGCAACCTAAACAGGGAAAAGAATTTGTGGTTTATAGTGATGCATCCTTGAATGGATTGGGCTGTGTGCTTATGCAAGAGGGCAAGGTGATAGCATATGCCTCCAGACAGTTAAAGCCGCACGAGAAGAATTACCCGACACATGATTTAGAGTTGGCTGCTATTGTGTTTGCATTGAAGATATGGAGATATCATTTGTATAGTGAAAAATGTCGGATATTCACCGATCATAAAAGCCTAAAGTAATTGATGACTCAAAAGGAATTAAACTTAAGGCAACGAAGATGGTTACAGTTGATAAAGTATTATGAGCTAGTGACTGACTACCACCCGGGAAAGGCGAACGTAGTCGCCGACGCTTTAAGTAGAAAATCCTTGTTTGCATTGAGAGCAATGAATACACAGATGACTTTTTCAGATGATGGTTCTATCCTAGCTGAATTGAGAGCTAGACCGACGTTTCTCTAAGAGATTTGTGAAGCTCAGAAAGGTGATAGTAACTTGCAGGCCAAAAGAGTTCAGTGTGAGTCGGGTGTTGAATCAAATTTTTAGATTAATTTTGATGGATGTTTGATGTTCCGAGACAGAGTTTGTGTACCAAGAAAGGATGAGCTCATTCAAAAAATTTTACACGAGGCACATAGTGGATGTTTATCTGTACATCGGGCAGTACAAAAATGTATAATGACTTTAAAAAAAGGTATTGGTGGCCGAGTATGAAGAAAGATATTTCTGATTTTGTATCAAAATGCTTGATTTTTCAGCAAGTGAAGGATGAACACCAAATACCTTCAGGTTTACTTCAACCTATTATGGTTCCCGAGTGGAAATAGGACCATGTTACTATGGACTTTGTGACGGGTTTGCCATTGACACCGAGTAAGAAAGATGCCATATGGGTTGAGGTAGAGGACTTAGGAATTTGGCCCATTTCATACCTGTACTCATTGATTATTCACTTGATAAGTGGGCAGACTTGTATGTTTCAGATATTGTAAGACTACAGGAGTGCCTTTGTCGATTATATCGGATAGAGATCCGAGATTCACGTCACGATTTTGGAAAATTTTGCAAGAAGCTTTGGGCACAAAGCTCAGTTTTAGTACAGCTTTTCATCCACAAACTGACTGACAGTCGGAGAGATTAATATAGATACTTGAGGATATGCTCCAGTGTTGTGTTCTTGAGTTTCAGGGCAGTTGGAAAAATTACTTAACGTTGGTAGAGTTTTCCTATAATAACAGTTTTCAGTCGAGTTTGAAAATGGCGCCTTATGAGGCATTGTATGGACGAAAGTGTCGAACGTCTTTGTATTGGATCGAACTCAAAGAAAATTAGATTAACGAGGTTGATCTGGTTAGAGACACCGAAGAGAAGGTAAAAATAATTCGTGATTGTTTAAAAGCTGCTTTGGATAGACAAAAGTCCTACTCAGACTTGAAACGGAAAGAGACTAAATTTCAAGTTAGTGATAAAGTATTCTTGAAAGTGTTACCATGGAAGAAAGTTATCAGATTTGGCTGGAAAGGCAAATTGAGTCTTCGTTTTATCAGACCATATGAGATTACTAAGAGGATAGAACCAGTAGCTTATCGATTGGCTTTGCCATCTGAGTTGGAAAAGATTTATGATGTGTTCTATGTGTCTATGTTGCGTCGTTACCAATCAGATCCTTTGCATGTGATTACACCGACAGATGTTGAAATTCAACCCGACATAACTTATGGCGAAGAACCGGTTAAGATTTTGGCATGAGAAGTCAAATAATTAAGAAACAAAAGTATAGCTCTTCTGAAAGTACTATGGCAAAGACATGGGGTAGAAGAGGCTACATGGGAGCCTGAAGAGGCTATGAGAAACCAATATCCAAACCTTTTTATCGGTAAGATTTTTGGGGATGAAAATCCCTAAGAGGGGAGAATTATAACAGCTCGATTTAGGGCCTAGTCAGAATAGTGGTTGTGAGACCACAAATTTGAGGTAGAAATATGTGTTTTATAAATTAGTGAACAATTTGTCTATTAGGAATAAATTGCAAAGATTGGAAAATATGAGATTCTAGAATATTTAAGTATGAAATAGCATTATAAAAATTATTAGAAGATCTTATTTAGCAATTAGACCAATATATGTCAAGCTGGACAAAAATAGACATAGGAAGGAAAAATCTCAAGAAAGGGCCTTAAGGGCATTTTTGTCATTTGGTTAATAAAAGAATTAAAAAGGGAAAAAGAAGTCAAAATTCATGTCCATCTTCTTCCTAAGTGCCAAAAATTTCAAGCTTTCCATAGCTGGGGTATTGTCAACTTTCAAGCTTGATTGTAAGTACCTCCTAGCCCCGTTTTTAATGTTCTTCGTATTTTTGAGATCCTCGTAGCTCGATTTAGTTATTTCTAGCTATATTTTGAGTTAGGGTTTATGTTCAAAAATTTACCCATGTATGACATGCAAGTATTTTGATGATTAATCGAGGAATATGAAAGTTTGATGTATGATAAATATCTTTTTCTAAGAGATTTTCATGAAAAATGCATTAAAAAGGACTAAATTGTAAAAGTCATGAAAATGGTCATACATGAGTGAATTAGTGGAAATTGGGGGCTGCTATAGTTAAGAAAATTATTTGGCTAGGCCTAAAATACAAGGAAATTGAATAAAAATCATTTTACGAGCCTAGGGACAAAAGTGTAATTATGTGAAAGCTTAGGGACAAAATCATAATTTTACCAAAGTATGATTCATGGGTTAATTTAGTCAATGTGAGTATTAAACAAGTGAAATTGTTATTATAGATCAAGAAAAACGAAGCTCGAACTGAAATCGAGGCAAGAACAAGGTTGTGGACTAAATTGAACAATTATACGTATTTTGAGTACCGAGGTAAGTTTGTGTGAAATTAAAGCTACATAATGTTATTATGTTTTTAAATATTTATTATTATGAAAAATGTATATTATTTCCATGAAGTTGATTAATGATGCCTCGATGAAATTATATTGAGATCATGTTAAATTAAAGTCCCGGTTGAACATTCGGAATAACAAGGATACCTGTGTCACAATATGAGATAAGAAAGGTCCTGTATAAGACCATGTCTGGGACATGGTGTAACACCCCTTACCTGTCTTCGATGCCGGGACCAGATACGAGCATTACTGTACTTAACCTTACTTGAACATGTATTTTCGGGCTATAAAATTTCGTTCCAACTTAAAATTTTTCCTTCTTAATCATAATGTGTACATTATGGGCCTACGAGGCCCTAAACTTACTCTTGGGAAGATTCGGAATTCATCCGAAAACTTTGGTACTCTTTGAAAATTTTTACTCAAACAGGGGTCACACGCTCGTGTGACATAAGACATGCCCGTGTAGGGCAGGCCGTGTAGTCTCACACGCCCATGTCCATAGCCCGTGTAGAATTCATTTTTATTTCGAACCTACAGGGGTTTTCACAAGGCCAGACACACGCCTGTGTCAACGACTCGTGTCCTCCACATGGCCTAGACACGCCCCTGTCCTTACCCGTGTGTGAAAACTAGAGGTATTCTATTTATGAAATCAGCAACCCCTTAAGAAGCACACAGCCTAAACACACGCCCGTGTGTTGGCCCGTGTGACGATTCGAATTCTTGCAATTAAAATACAGGGGACACACGACCTATCAACACACCCATATGGGTTGACCGTGTGTCACACACAGCCTAGACGCACGCCCGTGTGTCTGCCCGTGTGGACACTTGAGGCTATTTTCCAAGCCTTTTTGCCACCCTGAAACTTAAACTTGTTCATTTCATTACAAGAAGCACATAATATGACAATATCAAACTATGAAGAACCCTTAAATTATCACTCATTTCATCCACATTTTACTCAATATCTTGCATGATCATTCATTTCATTATATCCATCAAACTTGGAATATGAACTTGAAAATATTGGCCAATTCATCATGGCCATTTACAAAAAAATGAATGTAACACATTAATAGCCAACCCTTTGGCCTTCAAACATAACATGACACAAAATGATCAATTTCCTATACATGCCATACTAAAAATGAATTAATTTTACTATACCAAAAGAACGGCTGATAATGTGATCCGTGCTCCGACGTTCTATGATTCCCCAAGCTAACTTGGTGAAAATACAAGGAAAAGGGAAAAGGGAAAAGAGAGGGGTAAGCATATAGCTTAGTAAGTTTGCATGAAATTCTAAAGCAATGTAATTGCTCAAACTAAATTCATCCATTTCATGAAACGATAGCAACATAAGTCTCAATTGCTTAGGCATACTTATTTATACTTACTCTTATTCTTACCCATCTCGTGTCACATTTTGATTTCTTATCTTGTACTTATTCAAGGTACCTGTATCACGCAATCATGTAGCTTAGCACATATACTAACATGAACATCAACTCAAATCTTCATCATTCTTACCATGAATGAAATTCAAGGTCATCCGTAAATGGATTTGGCTTAATACTAGTTTACATACTTAGTTATTTTGCCCACACTAATCAGATAATCATAGGATATTTGAACTTATCATGCATAAATTTTGATGCCAACGCCATATCCCAGATATGGTCTTACATGGGATCACCCCTTGATGCCGATGCCATATCCCAGATATGGTCTTACATGGGATCTTATAGCACGATATCGATGCCATATCCCAGATATGGTCTTATATGAGATCGTACATGAATGTCGATACGATGTCCCGGGCATGGTCTTATACGAGATCTTCTTTTGGTGCCGAGGCCATATCCCAGACATGGTCTTACACGGGACTTATCTATTCAATGCTAATACATTGGTATTTTAATTATTCCGAATTTTCATCAGAAATTTCACATAGCTTAATTTAACTATTACCCCATCGAGACTTCATCACTTGAATTTTCATAGCAATAACATACATTACCATAATATTGAATAGTTTCAAATATCGAAAAATTATGAAACTCTAACTTCATACAAACTTACCCCGATTCTCAAAATGTGTATCGATGCTCGATTTAGTCCTTAATTTTATTCTTGCCTCGGTTTTGATCCAGGTTTCGCGTTTCTTGATCTATAATAGCAATTTCATTTTTTACATACACATATTGACTAAATCGACTCATAATTCATATTTTAGAAAAATTACAATTTTGCCCCTAAACTTTTACATAATTACACTTTTACCCTTAGGCTCGTAAAATGATTTTCATTCAAATTTCTTGTATTTCAAGCATAGCTGAATCATATTCTCAACTATAGCAACCTTGAATTTCTACTATTTCACTCATGTATGACCATTTTTCATAACTTTTACAATTTGGTCCTTACACGCATTTTTCATGAAAATCACTTAGAAAAAGATGTTTATCATACATCAAACTTTCATATTCCTCCATAAAAAATCAAAATACATGCATGTCACACATGGGTAAATTTTTAAACATGAACCTTAGCTCAAAATATTGCTAAAAATAGCTAAACCGAGCTACGAGGGTCTCCAAAATACGAAGAACATGAAAAACGGGGCTAGGATGCACTTAATATCAAGATTGGAAGTTGAAGAAATGCTAGCTATGGAGAGCTTGAGAATTTAGGCTATGATGAAGTAGATGGACATCAATTTTGGCTTTATTTTCCCTTTTAATTATTTTATTAACCAAATGACCAAAATGCCCTTAATGGTCCTTTCTCGAGATTTTTCCTTCTCATGTCCATTTTTTTCCATCATCAAATATAATGGTATAATTTCTAAATAAGGACCTCTAGTATTTTTAGAATTCTATTTCATACTTAAATCTTCTAGAATCTCATATTTTCCATTCTTTGCAATTTAGTCCTAATGGACAATTTAATCACTAATTAATAAAATTTCTTCATGAGATTTTTACACAATCATGAAATCATCTCATATACTTTATAGAAATCATAAAACTCATATTTCTACTTTGGATTTGCGATATCGTACCACTATTCTGACCAGGCCCTAAGTCGGCCTGTTACACATGGCATCGGCACCAAATAAGGAAGGTCCCGTATAAGACCATGTCTAGGACATGGCCTCGGCACCAAAAAAAGATCTCGTGTAAGATGATGTCTAGTACATGGCATCGACATCTATACACTATCTCGCATAAGACCATATCTGGGATATGGCATCGACATCGAGATATAAGATCCTGTGTAAGACCATATCTAAGATACGGCATCGGCATCAAGATGTGATCCCATGTAAGACCATATCTGGGATTTGGCATTGGCAGCATGATACATGTATGATGAGATTGAGTATCTTTTGATATTCTGAGTAGTTCAATGGGAAAAGAGCTAAGTTTATGTATAGATGACAAAAAGCTAAGTCTATGTTTAAGAGATTAAAAGTGCTAAAGTTGTGTGATGAAGTGATACAGGTACCCATGAGTAACTTAGGAGAAATGAATGCAAAATGTGATATGTAACTTGGTAAGAGTATGCATGAGTAAGTTATGTTGATGTGTCTGAGAACTTGTGTATTATTCAATGAGATTAATGGATGTTATTATAAGTCTGAATGTTGCTATTTATTTCATGCAAACTTACTAAGCTTATTGCTTCCCCCTCTCATTTTCCTTTTCCTTGTAGTATCGCCAAGCTAACTCGGGGATAGTAGGACGTCGGAGTTCGGATCACACTATCAACTATTCTTTTGGTATAGTAAAGTTGATTTATTTTGGATATGGCATGTATAGGAACTTGGTCATTTTATTATGCCATATTTGTTAGCCAAAATGTTGGCTATTATTGTTACTCATTCATTTTGTAAATGGCCATTGGGAATTGGCCAATACTTGTTAAGTTTTATATATATACATATATATATATCCAATGATGATGATATTCATGAAGTGCAAGTTCGTGTAATTGATCGAGTAAGATGTAAAGTGTATGCATGATGAGTTAGTGATTCTTCATAGCATATTATTGCTATGGTATGTGTTGCTTGTTGTGGTATAAGTGTGTTTGTTTTTCAGAGTGGCAATTAGCTTGGTAAATAGCCTTCTAATTTTCCACACGGGCAGATACACGGGCATGTGTCTAGGCCATATGTGACACACGGTCAGCCCCATGGGTGTGTTGATAGGCCGTGTGTCCCCTGTATCAAATTTGTGAAAATTTAGTTCGTCACACGGGCCAGCACATGGGCGTGTGACTAGGCCATGTGCCCCTAAGTGTTTGCTGAGATCATAAACAGAATATCAAGGTTTTCACACACGGGCAAGGGCACGGGCGTGTCTTGGCCGTGTAAGAGACACAGGCTATGGACACGGTATGTGCCAGGCCATGTGAAAAAAACCCTGTGGGTTCGAAATGAAAAATAAAATCCACACGGGTTAGGAACATGGGCGTGTGTGACCACACGACCTGCCCACACGGGCGTGTAGCCCTATTTTGAGTAAAAATTTTCTAAGTGTACGAAAGTTTTCGGTTTAGTCCCGAATCATTCTGTATGTATGTTTAGGGTCTCGTGGACCCATAATAGGGACGTTATGAATATGAATGAAAAGTTTTAAGTTGAAACAAAATTTTATGGTCCGATGTTATATGTTTGAGCAAGTTAAGTTCAGTAATGCCTCGTTTCGGTTCCGGCATTGAATATGGGTAAGGGGTGTTACATTGAACAAGTCAGAATCATAAGAGACTGTTTGAAAGTCACTTCAGATCATCAGAAATCATTTACTGATCTAAAAATAAAAGATATCAGGTTTTAGACTGGTGGCAGATTATTTCTAAAAGTCTCGTGCTAGAAAAAGATATTGCATTCCAGTAAGAAATGGAAGCTTAGACCGAGATATATAGAGTCAGATGAGATCCTCGAGAGACTTGACCCAGTAGCTTACAGATTAGCGTTGACACTGGAATTAGAAAAGATTCATAATATTTTTCATGTGTTCATGTTACATTGTTACCGTTTCGATCCCTCTCATGTGATTTTTACAGAAGAAATAGAGCTGCAACTTGATTTGTCATACAGTGAAGAACAAGTGAAAATTTTAGCTTGGGAAGTGAAAGAATTGTGAAATAAATGAGTATCGTTAGTGAAAGTGTTATGGAACCAACACGGTATTGAAGAAGCCATGTGGGAACTGGAAGAACCAATGAAATCACAATTCCCAAATTTGATCTCAAGTAAAAATTTCGAGGACGAAATTTCCTAAAAGGGGATAGTTATAACAATCTGTTTTTCAATGGTGCCAGAAATGGTAGTTTCAGAACCTCATTTTCTGATGTTTGAGTCCATAAATGTTATTAATTAATATTTACGAGTGTATTATAGTGTTATATTAATTTTTAGTTTGGTAAATTTTTTTTAACGGCTAGTAATTAAGGTACTAAACTACATCGTAAAAACCGTAAAAAGTTAATCACTATAGATTTTTATTTGATAAAAGGCTTAATTGGTAATTCTCCAAGGGTTTAAGTCGAAATTATCCACTTATTGAAAGTAGTGGATGATGGATGCTTAATTTTTAGTGAAAAATCATGTTAAATTATTATTATTCATTAAAAATATTAAAACATAAACAGAAGGTTATCTCCATCTTTTTTCTCTCATTCCACTATTTCTCCATTAATGAAAAGCTGAGGAATTTTGGCCAAGCTTTTAACCTTGCATGATCAAGATTTGATTCAACTGGAAGTTAATGGAGGAAAAGAGAAAATTGTGGATTAGTCTCCGATGTCGGGATCGAATACGAGGCATTACCATACTTAACCTTACTTGAACATGTAAACTCGAGCTATAAAATTTTGTTTCATTTTGAAACTTTTCTTTCTTACTATTAACGTACATTTCATGGGCCTACGAGACCTTAAAAATACATTCGGAAAGTTTCGGAGTTCAACTGGAAACTTTTACTTTCCTTGAAAATTTTTGCCTAAACAGGGGTCACACGCCCATGTGACTTGGGACACGCCCGTGTGGGGAAAGCCCTATAGTCTCACACGCCCATGTCTCTAGCCCGTGTAAATTTATTTTTATTTTGAACCTACAAGGGTTTTCACACGGCCGGACACACGCCCATGTTAATGACCCATGTCCTCCACACGACCTAGACACGCCCGTGTCCTTACCCGTTTGTGAAAACTAAGGGTATTCTATTTTTGACGTCAGCAACCCATTAAGAAGCATACGACCTAGGCACATGCCCGTGTGCTGGCCCGTGTGACAATTCAAATTCTCGCAATTAAAATGTAGGGGACACATGGCCTGTCAACACACCCATATGGGTTGACCGTTTGTCACACACGGCCTAGACACACGCCCGTGTGGACACTTAGAGGCTATTCTTCAAGCCTCTTTGCCACCCTAAAACATAGACTCATTCATTTTATCCCAAGTAGCATATAACATGGAAATTATTAAACTACTAAGAAAAATTAGGATTCATTCCACCCATACTTTACTCAATTACTTGCATGAACGTTCATTTCATTATATCCATCAAACTTAGAACATGAACTTGACAATATTGGCCAATTCATCATCGCCATTTACAAAAATGAATGTGAAGCATTAATAGCCAACCCTTTGGCCTTCAAACATAACATGACACAAAACGACCAAGTTCCTATACATGCCATACTCAAAATGAATTAACTTTACTATACCAAAAGAACAGTTGATAGTGTGATCCGAGCTCTGACGTTCTGTAATCCCCAAGCTAACTTGGCGAAACTATAAGGAAAAAGGGAAAAGAGAAGGGTAAGCATATAGCTTAGTAAGTTTGCATGAAATTTTAAGGCAACATATTTTCTCAAACCAAATTCATCCTTTTCATGAAAAAATAGCAACATATGTCTCAAATACTTAAACATACTTACTCACATTCATTCTTACCCACCTCATATCACATTATGATTTAGAAACTTGTACTTACTCATAATACCTATATCACTTAATCACATGACTTAGCACATATGCTAACATAAACACAAACTCAAATCTTCATCATTTTTATTATGAATGAAACTTAAGGCCATCCATAAATGGATTTGGCTCTATACCATTTCACATAGTTAACTCTTTTGACTATGAACGAATCAGGCTATTGTAGGATTTTCAAACTCATCATGCATAAATCTTGATGCCAACGCCATATCTTGGATATGGTCTTACATGGTATCACCCCTTGATGCCGATGCCATATCCTAGATATGGTCTTACACGGGACCTTATAGCTTAATGTCAATGTCATTTCCTAGATATGTTCTTATACGAGATTGTACATAAATGTCGATGCCATGTCCCAAACATGGTCTTATACGAGATCTTATTTTGGTGTCGAGGCCATATCCGAGACATGGTCTTACACCAGACCTTCTTTATTCAATGCTAAACATGGGTAACCTCATTATTCTGAATCTTTATTCGGGATTTCACGTAATTTATTTTTACCATTTCCTCATCGAGGCTTCATCGCTCAATTATTCATAGCAATAACATACATTGTCGTAATATTAAGTAGTTTCAACATCAAAACATTATGAAACTTCAACTTCATACAAACTTACCTCAAATCTCAAAATGTGTTTCGATGCTCGATTTTGCTCTTGCCTCGATTTCGATTCAGGCTTCGCATTTCTTGATCTATAATAGCAATTTCATTTGTTACATACACACATTGACTAAATCAAATCATAATTTATATTTTGGCTAAATTACAATTTTGCCCCTAAACTTTTACGTAATTACACTTTTGCCCCTAGGCTCGTAAAATGATTTTCATTTAATTTTCTTGCATTTCAAGCCTAGCCAAATCATATTATCAACAATAGAAACCTTCAATTTCTACTATTTCACTCATGTATGACCATTTTTCATAACTTTTACAATTTGGTCCTTACATGCATCTTTCATGAAAATCACTTAGAAAGAGATGTTTATCATACATCAAAATTTCATATTCCTCCATAAAACATCAAAATACATGCATGTCACACATGGGTAAATTTTTTAACATGAACCCTAGCTCAAAATATTGCTAAAAATAGCTAAACCAAGCTACGATGGTCTCAAAAATACGAAGAACATGAAAAACGGGGCTAGGATGTACTTACTATCAAGCTTGGAAGTTGAAGACACCCTAGCTATGGAGAGCTTAAGAATTTACTATGGTGAAGAAGATGGACATCAATTTTGGCTTTATTTTCCCTTTTAATTCTTTTATTAACCAAATGACCAAAATGCCCTTAATGGTCCTTTCTTGATATTTTTCCTTCCCATGTCCATTTTTGTCCATCATCAAATATAATGGTCTAATTTCTAAATAAGGACCTTTAGTAATTTTCATAACTCTATTTAATACTTAAATCTTCTAGAATCTCATATTTTCATTCTTTGCAATTTAGTCCTAATGGACAATTTAATCACTGATTAATAAAATTTCTTCATGAGATTTTCACACAATCATGAAATCATCTCATATACTTTATAGAAATCATAGAACTCATATTTATACTTTGGATTTGTGTTCTCGCACCACTATTCCGACTAGGCCCTAAGTCGAGCAGTTACTGGAGACCCCAATGTGGTGGAGGGATGTAATGTCTTATGACATATGATGCTTATGGGCTTTGCACTTCGGTTTCCTATTGTGATGTAGTTACCCGAGTATCCATATTTGTTCATTATAGTTCGTCGAGCTAACTGTTAATAACACAAAAAGAATAATAGAATGATAGTTTGTGTTGCAATTAAAAATGACTATATGTAATGGAATGATGTGATGATGCATATGCTTGATGATTCTGATATAATGACATTGAATTGTATTGTATTGTACAACTTGAAACGTTATAAGACTCGTAATTGATACTATCCAACTTTTGATTCGGTATTCTTTTAATCGTTTTGGACTCAATTATGTGGCATGTATATAGGAGTTGTATTGTGTATGTACTTATTTTGAATGTTCATGAGTTTGAACCTTAAATGATGCTTGATTTTGGATGTTTACATGTTATGTTTATAAGTGAGCATTAGGGGTAAGCGTTCGATAGAATCAAATGAAAAAAATTTCGAGTTAATCGAGTTGACGAATCATATTTTATCATCCTAATTTGATTTGAAATTTTCTTGAATCGAGTCGAGTGAGATGGAATTCGAATCGAATCAAATCGAATATATTTGTTTGAGTTAAATTTTAAAAAATAATTTTGAGTCATTGTAACCACTGTCACCCATCGTAATAAAATTTGTCCACCTTAATCAATTTTTTATTAGCTTTCATCACCTCATAATTTATTTATTAATCTTTTATATACGGGTTAGCTTCTTTGCTTGCTTAGTTGTTTCAATTATCTTGAGATTCTTATCACTATGTATTTTGGAATTAAAATATATATTAAATGTAAAAATGTGATTTTTAATAAAAGTTATTTTAAAGTTAAAATGTGAAATTGATACCAATATAAAATTTTAATACTGAATATTTTATGGCATAATTAATAATTCAATTTTGATATAAATACTCAATATGACTATATAATTCAATAATATAAAAATATAAAATGTGAAATTTAATTTAATAATATAAATAGTAGATATAAATAAAATTATTACTATTAATGTTTAGTGATTTTTTATGGATAATTTTGATTTTTATATTTGAGAGTAAAGGGTGAAAAGTAAAAGTTTAGGGGGAAAATAAAAAGTTTTGGGAAATAAAAGTTTGAGGGAAAGTAAATAGGGGGAGTAAAATTTTGGAGGGAAAAGATAAAAAAAAATTGGGGGGGATGGGTTTAGGGTAGATGGGGGATGGGATGGGAAGGGAGTAAAAGTTTTAGGGCAAAAGTGGGAGGGAATAAAAATTTGGGGAGAAAATAAAAAGTTTTGAGGGTTTTTGGGAGTAAAATTTTGAGAAAAAGTAAATGGAACAAGCAATTTCTTTATCGAGGAAGAATATGAGGAGAATGTTATCAAAATGTTTTGGCCATATGTGATTCTAAAATGAAGTTTACTTTTTTTGCACCGAATGGGAAGGAGTGACACATTATTCAAGAATATTAACAAAGTGTAACACCCCTTACCCGCATTCAATGCTGGAATAGGGTACGAGGCATTACCAGACATAAACACAAGCAAACATACATTTTCGAGTCATAAATTTCCATTCAAATTAAAATCATTCATAATTGATCATAAAGTCCCTAAAACGAGTCTACAAGGCCCAATACATGCTTTGGAAGTGGTTCGGGACTAAATCGAGAACTTTAGAAAATTTTACAAAACTTAGAAAATTTTTCATGTTACATAGACCACACGAAATTTTTCATGTTACAGGGCCCACACGCCCGTGTGATCCAAGGGACACGCCCATGCTACAGGCCGTGTTCAAAATAAGGTGCTCTCTAACTTGTACCACATGGTCGTGCCATATGCCCGTGTGCTAGGCAGTAGTAGCACACTACCGAGACACACGCCTTGTGTCTCGCCTCTTATGCTTAATTTCGACATTCATTTTGCAACAATTAAGGTGCAGGGGACACACGGCCAGAACACATGCCCGTGGGGCAAACTTGTGTGTCACGTACGCCCGTGTGTCTACCCGCGTGGACAAAATAAAGGCTATTTACCAAGTCACCCTTGTTCACACATACACTTTGTAACACCCCTAACCAGTATCCGTCGCCGGATTAGGGTTACGGGGCATTACTATTTAAATCACAACTTTTGATCAATCACTTAAGTCATATACAGCATAATCAGTTTTTTAACTATGTAACAGTCATGACATTTAAATAAACCTCTCTCATACCAAAATCAAATAGAACCAACACTCAATCGATCCAATGCAAACCTAAAATTTGTTAACATGCGCATAATTGAGCCACATAAATTTAAACAACTTATTCATTACTTTTGCATGCACTAATCGTACTTAATTTGCATACAATTCAAACATATACAATCTCTTTTGTCTAGATAAGCAGAATAAGATCAACTTCTAAAATCTTAATTTAGTAAATGTAATACATGGCATAATAGACTCAAAAATTAAGCTATCTTTCATCACATACATACACATATTACCACTTTGAATTTATACAATATTAAAGTATATGGCCGAATGCCATCAAAACCATATTTCCGTCATTTGGCTATCTCATTACTGATTCACATAGGACACACTAAATACTCATATACCTATAACTTCCATACCCGGATTTGCCATTCAAGTACATGTTCATTAATATTCTCTATTACCGAATACAAAGTTTACAGGGCTAACTCATGCTTCCAAATTACACATCCAAAATAATATGCACTGAGTCCTAATCCAACTCACTAAACTACCACCCCTATTCACATATAAAAAGGTCTATCAAAATCTCATATAGGTGATCACATATCAAACATATCATGTCTAAACATCATTCGATCTAACATTCAATAAACTAAACAAAAGTTCGAACCTAATATCCAACTATCCAAGAATAATATATGTATGTATTCACTTACATAAATTGAATCGAAATAGCCTAATACAATCATACATTATTGAACTTAATTCTTATCTAGTAAGTGACCAAATCAAATACACACACATGTCATAACATGATTTAACACATATATCTCACATACTATAACTTAAATATGCATCCATCATTTACTTTATTGACTAAACCGAATATTACACCAAGCTTACCTTTATTCATTGCCAAATCATAAATCCAAACATTATAAATGTATATACCATATATTAAGCTCATCAACATGAACTAATTTATAAGTCATTCATGTCATAACCTAACATGCATAAATAATAGTACCACTCTCACACATGATTAAACCATAATCAAGCATAAATAATAGTTCATGGCATGAGCAAACTATATCATCAAAACACGAAACAAGTTATTCAAAATAGATAACCATTTTCGCATGGCTAGCATATTTACACTATTACAAAACATTAGTTATACAGTTTAGTCTAGCTTATACATGCCCTTTTAAATACCAAACTAAGTTTTCAATACCAAAAGAAAGTCGATAGTGTGGTTGACTTCACAGATGATCCTTCGAGCCTGTAGTTTGAATCAAAATCTATAAAACAGAGATAGACAAAGACACACACACAGTAAGCTTACTAGCTTAGCAAGTCTCAAGCAAATATAAATGTAATGAGCATACATTTAAACATATTAAAATCCAAGCTTATAGTATGAAACATAATTATTTCATTATGTAAAATATAGATAGCTGAATAATAGTAATGCTCTTTACTTAAATATCGTTGCTATGACATCGTGAACCTGTACATTATCAATTCATATGAGCCAATCTAGGCATCGATCTTCTATTTCCACTCATACACAAGAACAAACACTTTTGTCACACTCATCACTGATCTCTAACTATACAATAAGAATTTTAGTTCACTTCATTCCTTACTAAAATGGTAGGTTAATTCTTACCTGAACTTTTACCACATAACACTATATAAACATCTCACCTTGTTTGATTTTCAGAATCTCCACTTATAGCATATCACCGGCATAAAGCCTGCTAGGCATTTAAAGCCCGAAATAAATCATCGAGACTAAGCTCGCTAGGCACTAAGCCGAATATATCATCGGCACGAAGCCTGCTAGGCACTAAGCCCGAATATATCACCGGCACAAGGCCTGCTAGGCACTAAGCCCGAATATATCACCAGCACAAGGCCTACTAGGCACTAAGCCCGAATACATTCACAAACCAATCACATACTTCACATTTTTCCTAAATAATATATCAAAGATACACATTAATCTCGTATTGTCAATTTAGGCATTCAAGCCAATTTCACAATGTACATTCGGCTATTACAATAATATACCTTCAAATTTATCGAACAATATCATTTAACAGTTTCGTAAATAATTCCATGACTCATTTTAGCTTAAGGACTTACCTCGGTTGTCGATAGACCGTGCAAATCGGCTACTCGAGAACCTTCATCTTTCCCCGATCTAAATCCGTTTTTCTTTACTCTTGATCTAAAACACATTCAAATTTAGCTCATTCAAGTACATTTCATCTCAATTTAGTCCCTAAGCATGTAAATAGGAAAATTACCATTTTACCCCTACTATTTTAATACTTTGCAATTTAGTCCTATTCGCATAAAACTCAAAATACATCAAATTTCCCCATACTCCTTAAGGGCCAAATATGTATAAGGACTATACAAGTCTATTTCTTTCATTTATTTTGCAATTAAGCCCCTCTAAAATTTTATTTTTTACAAATTGGCCCTAAAAACAGAAATTCACCAAAACTTCCAACACATAATATACTAATTTTTAACCTATCTTTCATCTAACACCATCAAACATCATAAACCTCAAGAATTCATCAATGGCCGATTCATATATACACACTAATCTTAGAAATTCTAGCATGGGTGGGTAATATACTAAGCAACGATCTCAAAAACGTAAAATTAACAAAAGCGAGCTAGATTTCTTACCTAATTAAGCTTGAATAAGGCCGAATGTTTCAAGGCTTTTCTCCCTTTTTCTTTTGTGTTTTTCGCCAAAGATGAACAATGCATGGCTTTTTATTTTTTGTTTTATTAACATATACTTATTAGTTTATTTTAACATATAATGTAATATTATATATTATAAAATTCAAACACTATTACATGCATCAAGGTGGCGCCATTAACCTAAAATGGGCTATTTGCCCTTTTAATACCTCACATTAAAAAGCCATGCTCAATTTAACACATTACACTTTAGTTGGCCACTTTTACTTTTTACGCGATTAAGTCCTTTTTATCAAATTCAATACTTAAACGATAAAATTTTTCTACGAAACTTTCACACACATAAATACATACATAATAAACACTAAATATAATATTTAAATATTTCTCGGGCTCAGATTCGTGGTCCCGAAACCACCATTCCGATTAGGGTCAGATTCGGTCTGTTACACACTTACACCAATTCATCATTTTATCAATAAACCACATTTCTATCATTCACCAAGTATACCATGACCATATCACCAAAGACATTAGCACACACACATATATATATATACTTAGGCTTACAACCATGATAGCCCAATAAACCAATCTACATGGCCAATTATCAAAACAAGCATTTGACAATCACAAGCCAACACATTGGCTACAATCACAAGCCAACACATTAGCTACAATCACAATGACACATTTAACAAAATGACTAAGTCCATATACATGCCATAAACTCAAAATACTTGAATTCATCAATACCCAAAGTGATAGCTTGATAGTGTGGTAGGATCTCTGGTGATTTCCAACCCAAGTTAGCTCAATAACCATATAAGACATTGGAAAGGAAGGGGGTAAGCTATATATATAGCTTAGTAAGTCCGTATGAAAATAATAAGCAACTCTTACCAATCATTTACCAAGTCCAACAATATAAACATAAGATAGTACAAATTGCTATAATTCTCACAGTTATAATTTATTCAGTCACATTGTTTACTCTATCAACTTATAAGCATAATTTAACATATCCTGGCATTAGTCTAACAACCATAATCTCTCCTTTGTAATATATTACTACAATTCAACAAATCATTTCAAACCTCATAGAAAACATGCACATTAATTATGTGTACTCATGTTTTCTAGCATATGTCTTAACATCTTTCAATTGCCTAAACTCTTATCTTCCCTTACTTCCATAACCATTTTAATATGCAATTATGCCTATCTTTCCTTTTTCTCATATCTAATAAATCAAAATTTTTGTGAATAGAACATGCTATCTCATAACTCAATTTGGCCTAGAAGCCAATCACATAATCGTCAATCGAATTTACCATGTATTTCATACATCACAAGTATTGACCAATAATCACAAGGTTTTCACAATACATCAATGTGGAAATCATGAACTCACAATTTCATGAACATAACATACTCAATCACATTCTTACCAATGGTTCATCATATACCGAATTCATTTCCTTTGAGTTTTTCCTACATACATGTACCATCTCATAATATATTCACGTACTTTCTCATCTTTGACATACCCATTGAACCACTTGGAATACTATCGGATACACAGAAATCTTCGAGCCTGCTCACACAAGCTGTCAATCAAGACGTAGTTACGCGGTGCTGCTCACACAAGCTGTCAAGTATCCGCAACATATGCAGGTATACCCAGCCACCGGTAGGACGTACAGGAATAGCACCTGGGACACATAAATCACATAATCACATAGGTTCCTAGTGACATGTCACTTGTATCCTAATCTATTCCTAAGGTTCAACCGGGATTTCTCTCTTGCTGGAACTTCGTCGAATATACTCATAGAATCAATCATACATTTCATGCAATATCAAACCATTAACATACAAATATAACATTTCATTATTTACATACGAACTTACCTCGACATAAAAATGGCGAAAAGGACTAAATCGTTAAATACTCATTTTTTCCCCCTTCTAGGTCCAAACCTCATTTTTCTTAATCTATAATGTCACATTTAAATTACTCAATTATTATCCTATTCAAATCAGCACAAAATCACATTATGGCAAAAATTACATTTTTGCCCCTAAAATTTAACATTTTTACAATTTAGTCCCTAGGCTCGTAAAATGAAATGTACTCAATTTCTACAATACCCATGCCTAGCCGAACCTTATACATGCTTATAACAGCCTACAATTTTCATTTATTCACATTTTTACACCATCTTTTATAACTTTTACAAATAAGTCCTTTTAGGTATTTTCACCAAAAATCACTTAGCAGAAGTCGTTTATCATACACCAAACAAGCATTTTATACCATTAGACATCAAAATACACAAAAATCCATCATGGTTAAAATTTTAGACCTTGACATCTCTTCAAATTGATGGTGGAAATAGAAAGTCGAGTTACAACGACTTCAAAAATGTAAAAAGCATTAAAAGCAGGGCTAGAACGGACTTACAATCGAGCTTGGAAGCTTGAAAAACCCTAGATATGGTTTTCCCTTGTGAATTTTGGACATGGGAGGAAGATGGACAAAAATTGGCTTTATTTTGGCTTTTTAATTCATTTTAATTACCAAATTACCAAAATGCCCTTAATGGAAAACTTTAGAAACATGCCAAACCATGTCCATTTTTGTCCACCAACTTAACCAATGGTCTAACATATAGAATTCAAGTTTTACGCTTTTTTCAATTTAGTCTTTTTAACTAAATTGAGTGCCCAAACGTCAAAATTTTCAAACTAAATTTTCACGAAATCGTTTCATAAAATTTTAGACCATAAAAATATAACAAAGATGAACTTTTCTTCGTCATATTTGTGGTCCCGAAATCATTGTTCCAACTAGACCCAAAATCGAGCTGTTACACAAAGGCAATACATAATCTTGAAAATAAATTTTCATACCCTTTGCGAGGTTTGTATAAGTTTTCTATAATTAATTTTGTAATAAATTCATAAAATGATGCTCATTCATTTTTTACATATAAATACTATCTTTGCGATGTTGCATACACACAAACTCAAGGATTTATGGCGCCTTATCATAATGCCAGATATTGGTTGCTAGATTTTCATCGTGTTGCTCTCCCTTGTACACGAGAAGAGGTATTCAATCACACACATGCCAAATTAAGAAATATGATTGGGCAATCTTTCGGAGTTCTAAAAGATTGCTTTCCTATTTTGAAAAGAAAAGTGTCATATACATTTCCAATACAAAGAAACATTGTTATTGCTTGTGTAGCTGTGCATAACTATATCATAAATTTAGCCATTATGAATGCTTTCTTGGAGGATATTGATAATGAAGGTGAAGATAATTCAAAAATGCATCCAAATAATGACGAAGATTCACCATAAATAGGAGGGAGAGCACCACATCTTTTATATGCTTATGCAAATCAATTAATGTTCATGCATGTATGCTTATTTGAGACATTGCTTAAGTGCATGGCATTTATAAAGTTTTGGAATTCTTCATTGAATTTCTTATATGCTTATTTGTTATATCTCTTGTTGAAATTCAATGCTCTTGTTTAAGTGTTTGTGCTTAAATTTTTTCCAAGGAATAAATTATTAACGAGGACTTATGTTTTGAAAATGTCTAAATGATTTAGGGGGAGTTTATTTTTCACAATGCAATTTTCTCTTAAAATTTTGTTATATAAAAAGGGAGGAGATTGTTAACTTTGATGTCCCAAGCTTTTGATATAACAACATTTAAGATAAATTTTTATTTGTATTTTCTAATTCATTTGGTGAAAATAATTATTGGAAATTTTGTTAAACATTTTCAAAGCATTCCAAAAACTTGTAAAATTACTCAAAAACATATTTTAAATGTGTTTTAATTTATCTAAATTTTTTCGAGTCAATCCAAAAAGTTTTCAAGAGTTTTAAACTCATTTTATACAAGTCTGAGAAGTTATATCAATACTTGGAGGAAACTCTACCAAGAAGTCATATCAATACTTGGAGGAAACTCTACCGATAGAAGTAAGTCAGAGAGCACTTCAAGCATACCTATAGACTTCTATCGATACTTAAGGGCACTTCTACTAATATAAGTCCACTTCTACCCATATCTCTTAGGTGCTTATTGTTAAGATTTTTTTATCATATTCATTTCAATTCTTTAAGAGAGGGAGCTTAACACTTGTAAACACACACCTTTGATAGGTCTTTATTATTTACATATTTTCTTTGTATTGCAAGAACTACTTAATGTTTTTGAGGTATAAAACCTTGTCATTTATAAAGGGCCATAGTTGAGCTTTGTAAAAACTAGAGGGTTTTAGTTAAGCCATAAAAACAAGATAAAAAGTTCCATCTTACCTTTGTGAAAAAAGATAGAGATTGTAAATGTTATACTTTTTCCTTGATATGTATCAATTCAAATATAGTAAATTAGGAAATCATTGGTTGAGGTATACTAAAGAAGTGGAAGTATGCAATTGGGAAGTGTCCAAGCTTTTCTTTCATTTCCTCCCCTTTAGAAAAATTTGCAAAGATTTTTAAAATATCAGTTCACCTCTCTTTTGGTATTTTCGGGCCTAACATGGTAAATTATTAAAATTAATTACTAATATAATTACATTGTTTTTTCTATAAAAGTAAATCTCAATTTTGAAATTTATTTATTCTTTAATTTTAATCTTATTAATAAATATTTTATATTATTTAGATAGTTTTGGATATAAGTTAAATATGATAATTTGAATAACTTATTTTTTAAAAGAGTTATTTATTCAACATTTAAAAATAATAATATTAATAAAAAATGAACATGATTATAAAAAATCAATTTATTTTCAATAAATAAAATAAATATTTTCAATAGTTTATAAAATAAATCCTTAGAAAGTGTATATAATATATACCAAACCGAACTTTTGGATGGATCCGACCCGCAAGAAAAATAAATATAGCAATTAGATTAAAGAGAAAAAAGAACACTAATTATAGGACGAGGGAAAAAAAAACTTAATTGTGTAAAGAATCAAATCGAACATTCAATCACCCATCCCCTGCCAGATCAAAGTAGAAAACAGGCTTACAGACACAGTCTACAGCATACAGGGTCAAGTCCATTGATTCAGTCAGTCCATGTGCACCCACCATCTTTGTCCTTTCACAACATGTGAAAAAAACATCATGTCTTCGGTCCAAGACATATTTCAGCTTCTTCACATGGTGTCCTTGACCTCATAACCAGATGAAAAATTTTCCCAAATTTCAAGTGTTAGAAACCCTTTCACAAAATCTATGATTCGCTGTCTTATACCCTAATGGTTTAAGAACGAAACAGATCAGATGAGGCCAACATGCCTTAAGTTTGAGTCATTTTGCTTTGATTTGGTTCAAACATGGGCTACATTCTGCTTACACTCCCCGTATCTATTTAAAGCATGTTTCCTTTATGCTTTATAGATATGTCCAAAGCATTTACAGAGATGGTAAGTAAACTTTGTGCCATAAAAGCTGCACGCAATCCTAGATCGGTATCCTTAATTTCATGTAACAACAGTAAACTAATAGAAAGAGGAATATATATAGTAATGTAGCATTTGAGTTGTATTTTGTTTTTACTTTAAAAATAAATTAATTAATTTTGTACATAATTCTGTTAAAAAATTATTTATTTTCTATTTTAAGTGATGATATAATATTAAAAATAAATATAAGTTTTAACAGAATAATTAATTTACCATAAATATTAATTAACCATTTTAAATAAATAAATACAAAAGCAAAATGCAATCATCCTCGTTGATGGTAATTTTATCACATATACAAACATCAACTGCAGGGCTGAAACTATAAGAAAAAGCTTTGGGTTTTGAGTTTGATTTTGGGGCCAGGGACTGCTTTCACCTTAACCTTATCTTTCTGCAGTACTATTATTGGTTGATTCACAAAAGGAAGCATTGACCAAAACCAGAATGGACAAAAAAACCCGAAAAAACCAAGGTTCAAATCTGCATTCAAGGATACTTCATCAACACTCAAAGCTGTCTCTCTCATAATTAAATTCTATAACAAATTCAATCACCTTTTATACATCAAGGAACGTAAAACTATCGTCCCAGAACTAAATGTAGAAAGACAACTGCTTGAATTGACATGGAGATGGAGTCCCAAGGTGTTGAATAGCAAAAACAAAAAAATTGAAATTATTATTACCCTCTCTTTAGAATCACGGGAGATGTTAAATTTTATTACTAATTATGGGATGTGTCTTGTATTTATCAGAAGTTTTACGATTTATCGAAAAGAGGCAAAATGGAGGCGACGTCGCGACGTGAAGGCAAACGACGTCGCAATGCCATGACGAAACCGCAAATGAACATGATCGTGACGCCGTGACGAGCATGCATGGAACACCATGACAATTTTTTCAAGTTAAGTAGTCGCGTTTTAGACTTTAAACATGATTGTTTCTTCTAATTATACTCTAATTATTCTATGGATATTATAGTATGATTAGAACTCTAATCTAAGCATAGGAGTCATTGTATCCCTATTTTGACACGCCAATCAATAATGACTTTTTTTTAGGACAACAAGAGGTAGCCACATATGAGTTTTGGTGAGAGTTTTATGATAATTATAAAGAGAATTTTGTTCCCGAGTTATAACTTTATTTTTTGTGTTTGAGTTTGTATGTTTAGTACATTTAGGTTTATTTTTTTTTTCATATTATACTCTATTTTGTTTACTTATTTAGTGAAAAGTCGATACCTCATTTACTCGTAATTTTTTTCTTTATGAAGATTTTCTATGTAAAATATTTGTATTCATTTTTTTTCTTCGATTTACTATCTCATTGTTTATATAAGTTGATCCCAATACTCATCTTATTGATTACAACATTAAGTTGTTGCCACTTACGACCCAACATTTCAGAACCAATGCCTTACAGCATTTTTTACCTATATATGTTATGATGGCGTACATAGAAAATATGTATAGATTAAAACAAAAGTTCACGTATATCCCATGATTTCTCTTTCTTTTGTTAAAGGAAACGTTAAAGAAGGATAAGAAAAGGGATGGAGGAAGGGACACTGAATCCTAGAGGAGTGAAAGGTTTGCATATGGTAGTGTGTATTCACTGCTCTGCTCAGCTCTGCTTGCTCTTATCTTTTTTTAAAAATTTTCAACGTATTATACGAAAACAGCTCCCCAAGTCCCCACCAGTTAAGGTGGTGGGGGCGTAGGTAGGTGCAGCCGCTGCAGGTTTTGTTGTACCAAAATCACATGCTTAACCCTCCCTTTTGCTAATTCTTCTTTGCTTATGATTATTCCTTTGGATCTCAAGAATGATCAAAGTTTCTAGGATTTACTCCAATTGTTTCAAGTCATTCTTATTTGAATGTGTACTAAATACGAGTATCAAGCACATAAAATAATAACATAAAATAGAGGTTTAATTTCACTATTAATCTTTATATTTTACGAAAATTGTAGATTTAATTATTATATTTTAATTTAGTCAGTTTTAACCGCTTAAATTTTTAAATTTTACATTTAAGTCATAATTGAATAAAATTATTAAATTCATTAAGTTTGACCATTTTAAAATTTAATGTGCCAAACATATTATTATATGTGTAATGTCATGTCAACTTGTTATTTGTATATATTACTCACTAAAAATTCAATTCATGAATTAATGATTTTAAAATTGAAATTCTAAAATTCAAAAGTATAAGAATTAAAATTGATCAAATTAAAAGATATAGATTAAATCCACATCTTTTGTAAAAAAAAAATTATAGTAGAAATTAACCTAAGATTATAAAGAAGGAATGATAGAGAGACCTTAAACCTTGATTGTTAAAAGTGTCAAACGCATAATTTAATCTCATGCTCGTAATTGTGAGTATTCATCTATTTTAAAGATAAATTGGTTTGAAATTATTTTTGTATAAAAATTATTTGCATGTGGTCAAAATTGTGAAACATTTGTGTTGCGCAGATAAGGGCATTTCCATAATATAATGGACCCCGTTTTTCAAACTTTTCAAGTTGGTGGTAGTGTGTGTGAAGTTTACATAATTTATTGGGAAAAAAGACAAGGGAAGGAGTTGTTAGATGAATTTAGGGGGTCTATGTTTGGGATTTAATTAAAGGAAGTTTATTGATTTCTAATACTTCATTTGCATCCTTAACAGAATCTTTTAAATCTATAAATTAAGGCGTCAAACACACTCTTTTCACAACAACCACCATTAATCTTACTTAACAAATAATAAACCAACCTGTTCAAATCAATCAATATCTTGGTCACTAATATTAATAAAGCACTAAACAATATTACATATATATATATATATATATATCTGTTTTAAGAAGGTTAATTAAATATAGGAGTAGTAAACATATTGGTAATGTAAAACAAATATAAAAAATATCTAAAATAATAATTCAGAGTTTCTGTCGGGATGAAACTATTTAAAAATAAATAAAAATAGAAT
This sequence comes from Gossypium rotundifolium, assembly GCA_025506655.1. Lineage (NCBI taxonomy): Eukaryota > Viridiplantae > Streptophyta > Magnoliopsida > Malvales > Malvaceae > Gossypium > Gossypium rotundifolium. Next base: position 109,395,081 of record CP106732.1, on the reverse strand, counting down.
TGAGTTATAAATTTGAGAAAGGTTAAACTGCAATTTTTTACTTTTTCAAACAGATAATTTTAATTTTTAAAATTGAAATTTCGACTAAAATTTCACCAAATTTGAACTTACGGTTGCTGCCTACCCATGGCCTCGTGATTCACACCTACTCTTAGCTCGTATAACATCTTAAAACTGAAGAGTTGAACAAATTTGGAACATGTAACATTGTGTGAAGCAGATAGGGCCAAAATCAGAAGAGGAATCAAATTAGTGCAAGTTGAAGTTGTTTTCAGATCTAAATTCAAATAAAATAATTTGCAAAGATATAAGTATCAATCCGATGACTAATTTTGGTCATATCATATTGGGTTGACAAGGAAGCTTACTGGCTTCAAGTTTATAAGTGGTCAGTGAAAATACATAGATATCTTATCTTAAGTCCAATTTTAAATTAAATTAAAGCTAGTCCAAGGTTACTTATTAAAATATTGAGTTATACAAAATAGATGTAGCTTTTGCCAGGTTAAATAATAGTCGGGTATACATAAATGGCCCACTGAAATAATGAAGAAAAGCGATAATGGGTTCATACTTATAAAAGACACCAACATCCTCTTCTCACTCATATGATTGTTGAAGGAACACATGAAAAACTTGACATCATCGTCAATTTCAATCCTAAATCAACTCCAAGTCTACCTATAGTAACCCACCATGTCGGAAATGGAGAGAGATCTGATCCATCGCCGCCGGGGATCCTCTTATTTTTGCGGGTGTTATATGATGTCCCCATCGTGCTTCCCGGTGCATGAAGAAATGGACTACTCACGCATTCATCATTGCAGCAGCGGCGGCGACAACAGGACGAGGAGGAGATGGCGGAATCTGTTGAGAAGGTTGGTCAAGGATGGGAAGACCAGCTTAAACGGATCCAAGCCGCCATTGTCTTTTCACTATGATGCTGTTAGCTATTCTCAGAATTTCGATGAAGGTTGTCATCGTGATGAATCTGCTCATCGCCGCCGAGTGTTTCAAGAAGTACACGAGTAATATTTTTTTTGTCTTGTGTTTATTTTATTTCCCCCTTTTTTTCCCCTGCAAGTTCAAATCAACTTTGATGTAACTATATATGATTATAATATATATCAAGATCTGTTAGTTAAGTTTTACAGTTCTATTGGTTTTTTTTCTCCATTTGTTAGTTATGATGAATGATCAAAAATAATGGATCTACTCGCCAATGGTTAAAATCTTGTTTGTCATTTTGCGGATGAGCCGAGTGAGTTGTTAGGTTTGTCGGGTAAAATCAGGTGAGGATGTCAGAGGTCATCGGAGTTATGAGTTGGGGGATACAATATAGACAAGGCTAAATCGGCATAATTTCAGTAGTTGACACTTGACAGTGTTCTTACATCTGGCCGGCCTATCTTCATTCTGGATTTTTAGACCTGTTTGGTGATTGTGATGAAAGCCTGAGGTCTGGACAGGTGTTAACTAGGTGTCTCAACATTGATTAAGTGTGAGGACTAGGTATCATCACACTTGTAGGAAATTGAGCTATGTGATCATTTTATTTTGGGGGACAAATCTATAACTAGGAATAAATTTTTCACATGAAAACAACCATTCAGGTTGTTGAAGAAAAAAAAAAATCCATTCAGGTCCATGATAAGACTTATTAACTATGGTTGGGACATTGCGATTCACAAATGCTATCAGTGACTCAGAATTGGACGTAAAACTCCTTTACAAGCTAGTAATATACCGAATGCTCATGAGCTGTTGTCATATCATGGCATTGGCGATCGGAGATAACAGTGCTTAATTTTTATGCTTTTTGAGGGTCCACATGCACAGGTCAATTGAAGGTCGCAGAATAATTAAAGGCAATCTCTGGTCTGGGCCTGTGGGGTACAGCCCTGCAAGTTGGGTGGTATGGGTCGTTGGAGGATAAGTCTTATCTAGGAAACAAACTTCAAAACAAGTATGAATTGGATTTTGAATACAAGTTTTCTTTTTATCGCTTCACTTACGATTCAATTCACGAACTGTTTCGCCGTCTCATAATAATTAGTGTATTTTATTATAAACAAAGTTGAGATATGTAAAATTAAATTACATTTATCGGTAAAAATTTTATATGTTACAAAGAAGTGGTTGTTATATGCTTATATACTATTCGAGACATTTGTAATGATATTTGAGATTTAGATTATATTTAATTTTTTAGATTTTAAATTAAAGACTATAATATATTAATAATATTAATTAGCGAGATTTAGATGGTAATTTTAATAAAATTTTCAAATGTAATTTTATGCATTAAAAATTATTTTTAAATATAATTAATAATTTTTTATAAAATTTAAACATTTTATTAAAATAATATTTTAGCTAGAATTTATTATTTTTATTTTACTTGATTAATTTTATTACAATTTAAGACAAAATGTTGTTTAGTAAAGAATGTACTTCATACTTTATGGTGTTAGATGAAAACTGTTATAAATGATATAAATAAAACACAAAAAATAATTTTACAACAAATTTTATTATTATAATAAAACACTGTATATTCTCATTTAAAATAAACATGAGTTTTAAATTTCATGAAAAGTACTGGAATGGACCATTTTCACCTAGGCCCTAAACTAAAAAAAACAGAAATAAATATAAAAATATTTCCATTTACAAAAAGAATATGGCCCAAATACAAAAGTCCCATGATCCAAAATTGACCTAATCTTAAAACTCAATATCCAAGCCCACAACCTAAATATTTTCAGCTAAAAAAAGAAGCTCTAAGCCACCAGCGCTGTTGCCCCCATGTGCGTCCTCAGCATGCCTAACGCCGCAGCTCTGCCACAGTCATCTACAAACACGCAAAGCAGAAGAAAACAGCAAGAAAAAAACAAATGAGTAGTAATTGAAAATTTTGTAATCTGCTTTAAAAGCCCCAACGATCAATGTATTTAGGGGGATTTTGAATAATAAAAAAAAGAAGAAGTTTGAAACAGAAAAATATCAAAGGTGCTTTTTTTATTTTTTTAATTTCTTTAAAATAAATAAATAAATAAATAGTAAAAATCTTACCTGTCGATTTGTCTCCCCCTCCATCAAACGTTGCCGGCATCCAAATACCCAAGAACCCATATGGGTTCTGATGAGGGTTTAAAAGGCAACGGAGGTTGTTGTATTTTCGCATATTATTTCCTTTTTTATTTCTAAACCAAAATCGAATTTAAAGTTTTTATTTTAAAAAGAAAAGAGGATCGAAAAGGGCTGAAAAGGCCCGATTTTGTGCACCTCAAACCACCGTCTACGGCGGAGGCTTGCCAGAGCCTGGCTGGAGTCAGGGTTGAGACCTAGAGAGAAAAAAAAGAGAAAGAAATTTTTTTTTAAGAATGGCTGTAAAATGATTTTTTGGTTAAAATTTTATTTTTTATAGTTAAGCCCATATGATGCGTTTTGGGCCTAAGTTGGCGCCAAAATGGCGTTGTTTTGCATCAGAATCAAAACCGACCCGAATGCGGCCAAGATTTGCGCGTTTTTGCTTTGATGGGCTATTTGCATATTCAACCCAGTCTTCCCTATTTTTATATATTTTCACATTTTACCCTATAACTTTGTTTTAATTTTATTTTAACCCATATGAGAAACGATGCGCATAAAGAATTAGGGGTAATTTCATGTTTGCCCCCTAGTTCTTTTAGCGTGTATCATTTTAGCCCTCTATTTTGTTTTATTAATTCCCCTTTTTAAATTTATCCCTTAAATTTCATCTAAATCTTGTTTTAATCCTTAAATTTTGTTGTACATTTTAATTTTGGCTTTCATCAATCAAATTTCAACCCTTTTATTTTATTTATTTATTTATTATTAATTCTTTATTTCTTCACTTAAAATGTTTAAATTTAAAATATGTATATTTATTTTGTTTGTCTATTATTTTATTACCTTTTAAATAATTAAGTTATTATTTATGCTTGTTTTACCTATTTATATATTTATTAATTTTTTCCATTTATTCATTAGATATTTAAATGTGATGTTATTTGTTATTTATTTAATCTATTTATTTTTGTTCTTTCATTTTTTTAATTGGATGCTACTTATACTTCTTTCTCATTAAGCATTTTTCATTTTCATCCTTTTATTTATTTTGAGTTATTTTATTTATTTTGTTGTTGATGCCTTAAAATACTCTCATTATTACTCTATTCATATTGTTACTACCATGATATTTATCTATTTATTTTTCATTTATCATTCCAATATTCCATTCAGATAGTCATTTTATATCGATTTTTCATCACTATGCCATGTACTATGTTTAAAATATATTGGCCATTTTTACATTATGCCCAAATAAGATAAATACACATCGTTTTAAAAAATTATGCTTGTATTTATTCGTAAAAAGAAATTCTCAAAATAAGGCAATTTTCCGTATTTGAAAATTTGAGAAAAGTCGTACCCTAACTGACTGTCTTTCGATTTTTTCTCGTTGAACCTAAATAATCGAATATCCTTTTAAAATTAAAATACACGGTTTTAAATGAAAAGTAAAAGGAAAGCTTATTCTCAAGGATTTGAGGTGTTGTGTCCTAACTTACTGGATATGACATTTTGTTATCTCGAAACGAGAGGGTCTTTAACGTTCATTTCAATTTATTCAAGTGATTTTTTAAGTAAAATTAGCATTAATAAAAAGAGGAATTGTATTTTAAATTCTTTCCAAGTTTTCAAACTTTCGATATTAAGACATTAATTAATCAATTAGGTACCAAATTTGGGCGTTATGAGGGTGCTAATCTTTCCTCGTCCGTAATTGACTCCCTGTAACACCCCAAACCCGACCTAGAAGTTAGGCTTGAATCTAACGTGTCACATGGAAGTGTTTTTCAAAACCATATTTCTTATTGTTAAAACTTGTTTGAGATTTAAAGCCTCTTTGTTAAAACTCAAAACACTTAAGCAATTGTTATCCACTTGAAAACATAGTTACTTTAAAAACCTTATCTGTTGCGGAAGCATATTTAAAATAAACAATTTACGAAAAAGATTAAGTTGCGAAACCATTTCGAAAATGTTGCGAAAACGCAGTGTTGTTTTAAAAACAGTTAGCATTTTGGAAAACCGTGATCCCACTTTTAGCAGTTAGAAATATCATAAATAGATATCAAAATAATAAGTTAAAAATAGAGAGGCCTTATTACAACCCAAATCAAAATATTTAAAAGTAAATAATCAGCAAGCATAAGCAATGTGTGGTCTTCTCCGAGTCCCTCGTAGCACCGATCCGTCTAAGGCTGAGGATTACCTACACAGTTAAAAACGGGGTGAGTTTATGAAAACTCAATGTGTAATCCCCTTACTAGAGTAACAGTCAGTATATAGAAACAAAATCAGAAACAGTCAGGGCTAAAGCCCTTTAACAATAACAGTATAGTCCAGTTCAGAGCATACGTGGGCCAAAGCCCACTACAATATCATTTGGGTCACAGCCCATAACAGAATCAATTGAGCCTAGCCCAAACTAATAACAGAACAAGTGGGCCTAAGCCCAGTACAGTGACAGATCTCATGATAGATATGCAATAGTATGAGGATGCATCCCATCCCGATCTAGCCCACACACCATCTGTACCAACCCACACACCATATGGGGACCAAGTCGACCTACCCAGCCCTACACACTAATAATGCAGCCTAGCTACCAATAACCACGCAGCAAAGCTGCTAATAACAGTATACGTGGTGAGCCACTAAAATCAGATTACGTGTGGCTGAGCCACTATTACATAGTACTAATGCAGCAGAGCTGCTAATAACAGTGAACATGGCCAGGCCACTAAAATTAGTATATGTGGCGAAGCCGGTAGAGCAGTAAAACGTGGCAGAGCCACTGATACAGTACTTTCTCCATCACAAGTCCCAATCCTATGCAATATGTTGTGTATATCATGCTCAATCATTACACGTGTATGCAAAATGGCCATGCTTAGTTACAGTCATTTCAACACTTATTAACAGCATATTAGACACGCCCACAACCAAGTCAGTTAAAACACAGTTATACTATCACAGTCAAATCGGTCAAATCATAGCACAAGTCAGTCACTTACCCACAAAGGCAAATTAGCCATTTTACCTTATAAGGGTATGTCGGTAATTCTACAAATTGGGGTATTTCAGTAATTTTAAAATCTGAGGGTATTTTGGTAATTTGCAAACCAAGGTATTCTAAACAGAGATAACGATGCGAATGGGCCTAGAGCCCACTCTCGGCCCAAATGGGCCTACATGCTCGTGTGACCCATTTAGCCCAAATCTAGCCACAGATATGAGATTCACATAGTCTAGTCTAATATTCACTACACAATCGTACAACTTATCCGATTGGGCGTATGGTCCCAAATAGTCTAAACCCACAAGAACACTCATGATGGCCTCAACTATCGCGTCGAAGCTTCCACACGTGCGCTCGCACACTCGTGTGGCTACCATCATCGTGTGACTGGCATTTCGGCATTTGCCGCTCTACAGTTAGAGTAGTGCGAAATACACACCTGATAGGAATCTGGAGTTAATCTGTGCTCCGAACACTCCTATGTCCAAATGCCAACCCAAGTATGCTTACTCTCCTCATAGATCACTCTATTTAAAGCCAGCTTCTCGCCTACTCTCATGCTAGCTTCCTGATGTGGGATCCCTCCATCAATCCTCCAAAACCATTACAAATTAGCAAAATAGTCACCTTTCGCATGCAAGAGGTTTGAACCTCAGACCATTAGGACACTCCACATGCCACTTTCCACCTTTACCAATAGACTTCTTGTGTAATAAAACAAGCACAACTAAATATAAGCCTTTGGGCCAAAGTCTAAGTTCATTTAAAAGGAAATAAAAATGAATTGCAAACACCAAGACTTGAACCCAAGCTCCCTTACACCCTTAATGATGCTTTGCCACTAGACCACTTACTTCCTTGTGTCATTTTTTTCCACATTTTATTCTTAAAGCCTACTTACTTACTCCTAGGATTTTATTCACCTAAAACCAAATTTTTTCCTAAAGCCCATGTTTTAACCCGGGACTTTATGAAAGCCCCCTAACCTTCCAAAATCATTCACCTAATAGGTCCAACTTGCATTAGTGCCGTTCTTTTGTTCTCAAAAATTTTAAGCGCTCCCATGGCCAAGGCCTAATAGGCCCAATTCTTCTAGGCCCAAAAATTCGGGGCGTTACACTCCCGAACCTATTTTCTTGAATTTTGTGGACCAAAATCGTTATTTCAGTAAATCAAAATTGTTTATTAAAACGATCAAATTGCGAGGTGATCCGATCACACCTCATAAAAAAGGATTGGTGGCGACTCCTATTTTTATTTTCAAAATATATAAGTCGACCTTTTCAAAAAATGGTTTTGAGAAGTACATTTAATAATAAAAAAACTAATATTTTAATTGGATAATTTGATAGGAATGTAAATGGAGACCATTTCCATCTCAACTTAATGCTAATTTTTTAAAAGAAAATTTAATTAATGAAATTATCCTACTTCAAACTCGAAGACAATTCAATTTGAATATGAAATAGCTTCAACATAAAATAATCTCATCCCAGCTATAATCCGTTTATCAACTCTATAAATTTAAATAAATTTGAGATAAAGAGAATATATCACCTTTTTAATAACCATGATTCTTAAGGATAGAGGAACTTTTAGGATATTTTTTCTTCATACTGAATTTCTACCATCTTCTTAATTATAAAGATAATTGGGCTATTTGAGAACATTTTAAGATAGTTGAGCGTTTGAGCCCAAGTGAATTTTGGTTACAGTTTTTAAATTTAAATATAAATTAATTTTTTTAAAAAAAAAGCTTACATCTTAAGTAAGTATATATTGGCTTACAATTTTAAATTTAGGTAAAAATTTTATATGAATTTTATGTTTTCCAAATTTGAATCCTATCTTGTGCAATTCTTTTATTAAATTTTATATGAAAAATTAAATTTACTCTTAAAATAATATATATTACCTTTTAAAATTTGTTATACTCCAATTATGAAGTGTTTCTTCACTTGGATTGAAAAGTGGGTAAAATACCCAAATATACTAAAAAAATAAAAAAAATTATGAAATTGGGCCAATTTCTTGAAAATTTACGAAAAAGGGTCATTTTCCTCAAAACGCGTCCACGTCAGTGCATTTTGAGGGGAAATGGCAAGAAAGCGCGCCCCTAGAGATGCGTTTTAGCCTTCAACGGTAAAAAAAAAATAAAAACCCCCACCTCTTTTATTTTTTTCAAACTTTAATCCTTACTCATTCTTCTCTCAAATTCCTCTCAAAATTCTCTTTAAGTCCTTCAAACTTCCTCTGAAATTTCAAAATAGTCCTTTACTAGTTACAAAAAGCCCTTTTAATTTTTTAATATATCTTTTTGAAAAATTTTAAAATTTTGATCAGATTACAATGGTAGGAGAATTACTTGTCTAGACAACAAGCACATCTCCATCGAGCAAATGCAAATGGTAATTTTAATTTTAATTTTTTAAATTATTTAATATTTTTAGGTCTATGCAATTTTAATTAATTTTTATTTTATAATTTTTTAAACAGTTTGTAGATCGGGTGTTGCAATGTTATATTTGTAATATGCATGGTTCCCCATCACCGTTGATCGAGAATTACCTGCGGGAAGTGAGTTTTTGGCACGTGGCCACGATAAGCCGAGGGTTCAAGTTGGAGCCGCCTTTGATCAGTGCGTTGATAGAGAGGTGGAGACCCGAGACGTACACTTTCCATCTTCCATGCGGAGAGTGTACCATCACTCTGGAAGATGTGCGATTGCGATTGGGTTGCGGTGGGATCGGTCAATAGTCACCAGGTCCGCAACTTCTAGTGATTGGATAGCCGTATGCTACGAGCTTCTGGGTGCCATTCCGGATAAAATTCAGGGAGGTCAGATCGAGATGGCCTGGTTACGAGACACATTCTAGGAGCCGAATGAGGGTTTGACCGAAATAGAGCGAATACGGCATGCTCGGGCATACATTTTTCAGATAATTGGAGGCTATCTGATGTCGGACCTTTTTAGAAACCTCGTACACTTGAGATGGCTACTGAAATTTGTTGATTTTAGAGCGTGTAGAAATTGAGTTGGGGTCTGCCATGCTATCGAGGTTGTATCGGAGATGTCTGAGGTGACCTTACGAGTAAAGCAAAAATCGGAGGTTGCCTACCACTACTGCAGTCATGGGCATGGTTTCGATTTCCATTTTCACGTCCTCGACTCGACCACCCATATTCATTCCCACTGATAACGAGGTAAATTTAATGTTATATTTTACAATTATTATGTAGATTTATAGTATAATTGTATGCTAAAAATTTATTTAATTAGGTGGAACCATTCGGCGAGTCATGCTAAATACCTACCTCGCTTGAAGATATACGGCTTCTATTGGACCAACGGTCGAAATCACAAGTTAGTTTCGAATTTCATATTTATAATTTAGTATTTCGTATTTAGTGTCTAGTATTATGTATATAACTAATATTTTGGTAATGTTAATATAGTTTCAATGGACACCGTACAAGGATCCAAAAATTCGGGCAGTAATTTCGGAGGAGTTCTTGCAAAATTCGAGCAGTTGGCACGTGAAGGTCCCATTGATCACCTATGCGACCGTGGAGATGCACCAGTCAGATCGGGTTCTGCGACAATTTGGATTCCGGCAACCGATTCCTGTGCCACCTGAGGTGCTCGACGATGAGCACAAAGTAGACTTACGGTAGTTGCACATGGATTGGCCAAGATTTTGGTCAGCACATATCGAGACGTGGGAGAATTGATATGACTATTTACCTAACCGGAACCGATCGTCGTTTCAGAGTTAGCGTGCGTGCCGGAATACATGCCATGGTTTATGATCCATGGTAAGCCATATTTGTTGTCGGAAGAATAGAGGCGACGACAACTTCGTCAACAAAGGAAACGTCGGGGCCCCTTAAATCTAAGGAGAAAGGGTGATGAGACGGGACCATCAACAATGGCCTTGCGATACCATCGGGCCCATCAACAGCCTTAACAAATCCACGGCCCATCGATTCAAACCGACGACACCGACATCACAGCCTTTACCCTTTATGCCAGGTGCGTACCCTACCCCTTATATGTATCCTAACCCATATATGTTTCCTTTTCCCAGTCCCATCCCAGGTTGGAATGCATGGCCGGGTTCGAGTCCATTCCCGACTACTCCGGCTGGCCAACCGATCTTGAGGCCGTCATCGCGTGAGGGATCACAGGAGGCGCCGTCGGGGAGCACTTCTTTCTACCAGCCTCCTTTGCCATACGGGATTCAGACATCCCCGCCGTGGTTTATGCAAACACCTCTGGGGTCGTTATTTTATCAAGGTGGGTCATCCTCGCAACACCCACAACTGCACTCCACCTGTCGAAGGAACCGAATCCTCGCTTCGAGGTTCCACGACCCACCGGAAGCTAGAAGAAGGAGGAATCTAGCAGAATCACGAATCGCCCGTGTGGCACCGATTCGACCAAGCATCAACACCGATTCGAATGGGCTTTTTATTTTTTAAATTGTAATAAATTTTTAATAAAAAAGTTATTTTTTGTGTTTGTAATTTAATTTTAATATCTTTACTAAAATAGAAGTTGTTTATTTTTTTTGTATGTAATTTAATTTGAACTTTTTAATAAAATAAAATTTATTTTTATTTTTTATTTTTGTAATTTAGTTTTAATATATTTAATAAAATAATAGTTGTTTAATTTTTATTGTAATTTAATTTTAATACCTTTAATAAAATAGAAATTGTTTAATTTTTAATTGTAATTTAAATTTAATATATGTAATAAAATAAGAAGTTGTTTTTATTTTTAACTTTATTGTAATTTAGTTTTAATATATTTAATAAGTTTTTTTATTTTTAATTGTAAAGTTTTAATATATTTAATAAATAAGAATTTTTTTATTTTTATTTTTGTAATTTAGTTTTAATATATTTAATAAAATAATAGTTGCTTATATGTTTTTGTAATTTAATTTTAATATCTTTTATAAAATAGGATTTGTTTAATTTTTTAAATTAAATTTTAAAATTTTGACCCCTTTTTTTTTACTGTTGTAGGACTAAAGCGCATCCCTAGAGATGCGCTTTGTGCCACCTTAGCAAAGCGCGTCCACGTAAGATTGCTTTTGCTGAGGTGGCACAAAGTGCGTCCCTCAGAGCGCTTTCTCGCCATTTCCTCAAACGCCTCGACGTGGGCGTTTTGATGGGAAATGACCATTTTCCATAAATTTTTTAAAAATCGGCTCAATTCCGTAAATTTTTAATTTTTTGGTATATTTGAGTAATTAACCCTTAAAAAGTGATATGAAAATTAGAATAAATATAAATCTCACCGTATACTAGTTTTTTAATTAAAAAGGTTAAATATAAATGTCACTCATATACTAATTTAGAAGCCCAAATTTAAGGTTACTAAGCCCGAAGCCTATATTTTAAAATTTAAATTATTTTAAAATTCATGTAATAAATAAAAAATTACTAATTGAATTTTAATTTTATTGACATGTATATAAAAATATGTGAATTTGAGTATTTTTATTTATAGGTCAAAAGAAATTATAGGTAATTTTAGATATTCAATTTACTTATTTTCCTTGTATAAATTCCAACGTCTCTCTCTTCTTCATTAAACCAATTTTAGACTACAAATTATTTGCCCACTAGCTACTTCCTCTCCAATTTGCTTTTCTTTTAAAAAAATAAAATATTGTTCCACTTCTTTTCTTCAACTTTGTAAATATAAGCTTCTTCGCGTTTTAGATTTCCAAGAAATAAAATAAAATGAAATACTAAGAATTCATGAGAAGACTTAATTTATTGGAATATTGATATGGTCTTATCGGAAGAAGAATCAAAAGAATTCGTGTATTTCTCTTTTTATATTTACATTCTTTTAAAAACAATTTCCTTGGAAAACTGAAAATAAACTTTGGAAAAGAATTTATATATCATAATTAGTTGCCTAATTACTCATTTATGTTATGCTTAAGTGTTTTCTTTTTTAATTTTTGTATGTTACATTTAAAATGGTCCAAGGTTAAGAAATACCATTAAAGAATTAATTCACTTATAAATTTTACTTCTTCTTAATTAAAATTTCATTCTCTTCTTCTTTTATTGCTTTTTTTTCTTTAAAATAATGATAGCCATTAAAGAAAGGGAGAATAGAGGAAAAAGTGAAGAAAAATAAAGGAATCAAAGCAAAGTTAAAAGGAAAATAAAATAAAATAAAATAAATTTAAATTGCTAAAAGAAAAAAATATAGGAGTTATTTGTATAATTTAACTTAAAATTTTAATCTCAAATGATGATATAACTTATCATGTAAACTTACAATTATACCATTAATGATAATTAATGGTTTAAGACCAAAATGTAATAAATTAATAACATTAATAACTATATCGCAAATTTTAAAATTTAATGATGAAAACATAACATCAAACTAAAAGATAATTTAAACCGATTAAGTTTATAAGTTACCCTTTTATTCACATAATTTGCGTTGAATAATACTAGGTAACATTTTATTATTAGTCCCTAATTTATAGGTAAAATTTTATTATTAGTCCCTATAATGTGTATAAATTTTGGATTTAATTTCTAAACTTTTTAAGAGGAGTTATTCCGAAAATAAATCGTAGTGACAAAGCAAGGATGATCTGTTTTTTTTTTTTTTTTTTTAAAAAAAAAGAACGAACAAAATGGTTGACTTTTGATGTGAGTTAAAAAGAATGGAAAAAAACTCTTTGAACGGGTCAGTAAGTTGTCCTGACTGAGAAAAACAACACACTTTGAGGTTCAAATTTAGAAAAAGATATTCAACTTCAAAATATTAACTTTTGTGAACCATATATTACTTTTGACTAACCCAATTTTAATTTTGACTATCTTTTTGTTGAGAATTAAGGTTATAATAATCATCATTTTCTGAAAGAAATAGAATTTTCAAGCATCTTAACACGCAGCTGACAGATTCTTTCCTACCATACTAAAGCTTCAACTCTGCTACATTCTTCACCAATTGACATGGTCACCAGGTTCTGCAACTCAGTAGTTATTCTTCTATGCTTCGTTTCCTTTCTCTCTGTTCTTCCCTGTACTGTTTCTGTCAGCTTCCAACTCCCGGTTTGACCCAACTATGATCACCATTGTCTATCAGGGTGATGCAAAGCCTGATGTTGGAACCATCGAGTTTAACCTTGTCAATTATATAAACCGAGTTGGATAGGCTACATATGCCGATGAGTGTTGCTTTGGGATTCTGAAACAGGTAAGATTTCCGATTTCAACTCTCGGTTTTCCTTTGAAATCAACACCCAAGGTGTTCCACTTTATGGTCATGGGTTATGTTTCTTTCTGGCTCCTGTTGGATCTCTAATCCCACCAAACTCAGCTGGTGGCTTTTTGGGATTGTTTAACACCACAACCAGTGATTCACCAAGCAACCAAATTGTCTCCATAGAGTTCGATTCCTTCCATAATCCTGAATGGGATCCACATGGAATGGATGGTCATGTAGGGATCAACAACAACTCTATTGCTTCAGCTGTTTACACCCAATGGAATGCTAGCTCTCATAGTGAAGATACTGCCAACGTGTTAGTTACTTGCAATTCTACCACTAAGGATTTGAGTGTGTCATGGAGCTATTTAACCACCAACAGTCCACGAGAGAATTCAAGTCTTTCCATGCGGATTGATCTAATGAAGGTCCTACCAGAGAGGGTCATGGTTGGTTTTTCTGCTGCAACAGGTATGTATGTGGAGAGACATGTACTTAAATCATGGGAATTCCATTCAAATTTGGAAGAACCAGCTACTAATGGAAAGAATACAAGACGGATCAAAATACTAGTAGCCTCTGCAGTCCCTGTCAGTGTTTTGATAGCTGGGACAGTTATATCATTTATCATGTGGTTTCTGAAGAAAAGGCAAACAAAAATTGGTGAAACAAAAAATTTAGCTTCCATTAATGATGATGAACTTGAAAGAGGAGCTGGACCTAGACGATTTTCCTTTAAAGACCTTGAATCTGCTACCAACAACTTCTCTGAAGGGAGAAAGTTAGGTGAAGGAGGGTTCGGAGCAGTTTATAGGGGTTACCTTATCGATCTGGACATTGAAATCGCAGTTAAGAGGATTTCGAGAGGGTCTAAACAAGGTAAAAAGGAATATGCAACTGATGTGAAGGTCATTAGCCAGTCAAGACATCGGAATCTAGTGCAACTTATTGGTTGGTGTCATGATAAGCGTGAGTTGTTACTTGTCTATGAGTTCATGCCAAACGGTAGCCTTGATTCCACCTATTCAGCAGAAGAATTCCACTTACTTGGCCTGTAAGGTACAGAATATCTCTTGGATTGGCATCTGCAATTTTTTATCTTCACGAGGAGTGCGAGCAGTGTGTCGTGCACCGAGACATCAAATCCAACAATGTGATGCTAGACTGTAGTTTCAATACCAAACTAGGTGATTTTGGACTGGCAAGGCTTATGAGCCATGAGCTTGGTCCAAAAACAACAGGGTTGGCAGGAACTATACGCTACTTGGCTCCAGAGTATATAAGCACAGGAAGAGCAAGCAAAGAGTCGGATGTATATAGCTTCGGAGTGGTTTTATTAGAAATTGCTACCAGACGAAAGTCAGCCGACCCAAGAGAAGCAACCGAAACAGGATTGGTAGAGCAGGTTTGGGATCTTTATGGGGAAGGAAAGCTTCTTTCTGTTGTGGATGAGAAATTGAACCAAGGTTTTGATGTAAAACAAGCGGAGTGTGTGATGATTGCTGGACTATGGTGTGCTCAACCTGACAACCGGTCGAGGCCCTCCATTAGGCAAGCAATTCAAGTTCTGAATTTTGAGATAGCTCCTCCAGATCTTCCTACAAACATGCCTCTTCCTGTGTTTCATGCCCTTCCTGTCTCATTCATTTCTAAACAACTTGGAATAAACAACTCAAGCACTACTGATGGTAGTGAATTATGATTTTCCATTCTCTTTTTGGCCAAGTTATATCAGATATTGCCTGGTTTCTTCCTCGCAATGAGTAGGGGCTTACTTTTGATTATGTGCATAAGCAATTTACTTGTATATATCCATTAATGTAAGCAACTTTTTTGCACAAATCTTTAATATTAAAGCTAGAGACAAATAGAGATTTACTTTTAACTAATCCAAATTCTTGAACACTTAAATAAAGATTTGGTACTTAAATTTGTTCATTTCTCCCAAATTGATACTTAAAGAGTTTTTTTTAGTACTTTTTTGTAACACCGTTAACTCCAGTACAGGTGGCATTATAAGGTTGCGACACCGTTAACATATATGATTGTATCGAAAAATGTGTCTTTATCATTTATGCAAAAACAAAATCATTTCTCAGAATAATCTTAATAAAAATTACTTTCAGCTTTGCGTTAAATTTAATGGAATGCTAAGATTCAAGCCACAAACTTGCTAGATGCATGATTAGTAATGACCAGGAAAGGTTTCTCGTATAGAGTTACCTTCATAAAGTTATGCATGCTTGGTATTGTCTTGTTATCAGAGGATCCAATAATCTTAAATCTAAAACTAGTATATCGAATAGCAAGACAGCCTTGTGTAAAGCAACTATTGCTTTTGGAATATAATAGACAATTTGCAGTTTGTAAAATGTCTTGATTTTAATAAAAAGAAAATGCAGCATGTTGAATTGTCGGCTAGAAGAGATGTATTGAAGATCTTCAATGAAGTCATTGATGCTACAGGTAAAAAATAGACTTTTGGTTCTTTAAAGTGTATTCTACTTTCTCATTTATTTTCTTTTGAGGTAATGATGTAAATTAAGGGTAATGAGCTATCAGGTATGACTGACAATGGTCAAATAAATACTAAGAAGAAAAAACAAAGTATTGTTGTCTGTCTCTTGTTTTCTAAGTCAACTATTTTAGTTCTACTTTTTTGGTTTTTCATGGTTGAACTCAACTTGGGAGAAAATGGCTCTATCCGATTGTTCAAGGTAGTTTCATAAGCTAAAACTCAACTGTAGAAAGAAGCGTGATGGAAAATCAACAATCATATTAGTTTAATGTTGTTTCTCGGGAAAGGATTGAATGAAAAAGTGACGTCCACGTCATCTGTATCCCTTTCTAATAGATTTATGCCACATCAGCATTTTTATCTTGAATTTCAACATTTTATCTTGAATTTCAGGATTTTAATTTGAGTTTAATTTTTTTCAAGATAAAAATACTGATGTAGCATAAATCTATTGGAAAGGATATGATATGACGGCGCCACTCTTTTATTCAATTCTTTCTCGTTGTTTCGATAATATTTATATATATTAATGTTCTATGTCTTGAAAAGTTTGTTTAATCAATTAATTAGTAGCTTGTCAAAACAATGTTATTATTACCTTTTAAAACCTTTTTACATTCTTAATTTTTTTTAAAGTTTACATAAGTTTCTAAAATGTTTTTTATTATTATCTATAATACATATTAAATTTTACCAAATGACTAATTAATTGTATTCAATTCAAATATTTAATTATTTAAAACTTATTAATTATTCCCAATTGCACGTCTTTTAAAAGGAAAAAATAAATTAAAAAATTGGAAAAAATAAATTAAAGTATACATTATAAATTTTAAAATAGTAAACAGAACTATCATTAACTTTTATTATCTAAATTTGTCAAATTGTATTTTTAATAATTAGTATTGATATTAATATTTACACCTATTCAACTTTAAAAATTAAAGAGTTATGTTATTTTGTTTTGGTATAATGATTTTTTCGGTCCTCTAACTTTACAAAAAATTATTTTAATCTTCATTTAGTTTTTCGTATTTTTAACTCTTAAACTTATATTGTTTGTCAAATAATCCTAAAATGGATGAAAAATTTAGTGTTTATTAACTTTACTGACGTGGCATACAGGTGGATTGCCACATCAAAAATTAAATAAATTTTTAAAAATTAAAAACATTAATTTTAAAAAAATTTATTAAAAAAGCTAGTAAAAACTATTTGAAGAAATAAGTTTTTGGTAAATATATGATAATGTTTGGTTACAAACCTTTTCTAAAATTTGATTAGGTCATTGACTGAGCTGCTATCCAATCCTGTTTAACCTAGAGGAAAGCAAATTAAGTTTTTAATTATTTAAATGTATTGAAAGTGCATTGTAAGTTCTATGGCAGCCACTAACTCAGCAACTGGAACTTGTTTTTAACGTATTCTCCAAGGTTATAGAATTATAGTTACATTTCCACGAAAGTTCTCAAGTGTAAGAAAATATATATTAGCATATTGTAGGAGCAATTTCGTCATCAATGTCTCAGCTTCATCTGTCCCTTGCCATGGCTGCTGGTTTCCACCCTTCATTTCTCTGCCCTTAATTTTGTCCTGCTTACTTTTTGCTTTCCCATCGGTCTATTCAGTAAACTTTGAAATATCTCGGTTTGAACACGGTGATGACATGATTCTCTATCAGGGTGAAGCAAGGCCTACTAATGGAATCATTGATTTTAACACTTTGGACAATTTGTACCGTGTTGAATGGGCTACATATGCCAACAGGGCCCCATGTGGGACCCTAAAACAGGGAAACTTTCCGACTTCAGCACCCGTTTTGCCTTCAGCATCGACATCCAAGACGCTTCTGTCTATGGTCATGGCTTTGTCTTCTTCCTTGCACCTGCTGGTTCTCAACTCCCATTAAACTCAGCTGCTGCACGTCTAGGACTTTTTAACAACTCACGGTGGGTTTCTACATTGGGCCAAGTAGTCATGGTTGAGTTCGAAACTTACAAAAATGGTTGGGATCCTGCTCATCTCGATAACCATGTGGGGATCAACAACAACTCAATCATGGCAGTCGTATATACCAGATGGAATGCAAGCATTCATAATGGAGATACAACGGATGTGTTGATTACCTACAATGCCACTACTAGGAATTTGAGTGCCTCGTGGAGCTACCGCACCACCCATAATCCTCAAAGAAGTTTCTAGTCTTAGTTATCTAATTGATCTTAAGATGGCTCTACCTGAGTGGGTCATGGTTGGGTTCTCAGCTGCTACAGGTGTTAGTACAGAGAAACATATTCTTCAATGGTGAGAGTTCAATTCCACTTTAGAAAGACACATGGAAACTGGTGGAAATATATCGACAAATGTCAAAACAGGTCTTGTAGTTCCTGTTGCTGTTCTTATTATCGCTGGGATCGTTTTAGCAATCATTTTATGGCGACGAAAGAAGACAAGAAAAATGAGAAAACCAGAAGCAGAAGAAAACATCAATCAATGATGCCCTTGAGAAAGGAACCGGACCTAGAAGGTTTTCATATGTTGACCTTGTCACCTCTACCAACAATTTCTCAAAACAAAGAAAGTTAGGGGAAGGAGGGTTTGGTGCAGTTTATAGGGGTTACCTACCTGATTTAGATGTGGTGGCTGCTGTAAAAAGGATTTCAAGCGGGTCCAAACAAGGGAAAAAGGAATATATGACTGAAGGGAAGGAAAGGTCATCAGCCAGTTAAGACACCGAAATTTAGTGCAACTTGTAGAGGCCCAATTTACACGGGCCCGAATCAAAAACAAAAAAATAAAACCAAATAAAATATAATAGAGTCCAACAAAATGTAAAGTTCAGATTACAAAAAAATGTTGGCCCAATTACAGTTTTTAGGCCCGAAAAAAATCTTTCAGCGGGGTTTTTGAAACCATAGCGCCGCTGCCTCCACATGCCTTGCCAGCGAGTTCAACGCTCGAGGCCTGACCACCGTCGACTTCACTGCATCTTGCATCAAAAGGGTAACCCCAGAGTCATTGACTTCCTCCTTGACACCTGCAAAGCAACAAAACAAGACAATAGTAGCAAGAAGAGAGATAAACAAATAGCAAACAAAACAAAATAATAAACTTGTAATATTTATTCGGCTATATAAGCCCAGCAACAATATCAATATAATTTACACGGAGAAAAACAAACATCAAATATAAAAAAGAAATCCAAAAGGTGATTTTCGAGAGTATTTATTTATTTTTTCTTTTTATTTTAAGATAAAAAATAATAAATAAGGAATAAAGAGAAAAGGCTCACTTGGGGGTCGATTGATCTCCTCACCAGCGAACGTCGCTGGTGCTTGAACGCCTCGGACCCGTGAGGGTTCGGACGAGGGCTCGAAAAGCACCGAGGGTCCCTTTTATTTTCATTTTTTCTTTTTGTGTGGGTAAAACGACAGGAGATTCTTGGTTTAAAAAAGGGGACTGAAAAGGAGTAAAAAAGAGGAAACTTTCCTACCGTCACCACCGTCTATGGCAGAGCTATCGAGGCCACGGTAGAACCCTAGGCCAGAGCCGCGGCCGGACAGGGCTGATTGCAGAGAAAAAAGAGCCCCTTTTTTTTTAAAACCGATTTAAAATGATTTTTTAAACATTTTCACCTTAAATAGGGGTCATGGAACGATGTCATTTCACTTGGGCACTATAACGCCAAAATGGCGTCTTTTTGAGCTGGGTCTGACCGACCCTACCCGAACCATAAGGATCGCGTGTTTTTTAGTGGAAGGGCTATTTGCCGTTGTGGCCCTTCCGCTTTTTAATCATTTCACAATCAAGTTCTTTTTATTTTTAAATTTAACCATTACAGTTTGCATTGGTTTCACTTGGGTCCAGTTTAGAACGCCGCGTTTCAGAGAAAAGGGGGATTTCCTCATTTGGTCCTTCCTCTTTTCACGCGCGTCACATTGGGCCCTAATTTGTTTTTTTAATTCGGATCCTTAATTTTATCTTTCTTTTAATTTAGTCCCTTTTAATGTTTGATTTATAATTTGGGGCTCCCAATTTTATTTTAATTACAATTCAATATTGCACTCATTTATGGATTCATTTTATTTTATTTTTTGTATATTATTTTCTTGGTTATTATTTATTTTTTATTTTATTTATTATTTATTTATTTATTGCTATTTGTTTTTAGTACTTTAAAATAGTTTATCCCTTTTATTGTATTTTTTTACTTTTTTATTATTTTGTTATTATTATTATTATCATTATTACCATTATTATTCACTATTATTATTATTTATTGTTATCTATTGTGCTTTATTATAAATTGCACCACTCTTATTTGTTTTTTATTTTATATTTTATTCTCAATATTTCAAATTATTTTTTCTCAATATTTATTTGTGTATGTATATATTTCTTCGTCCTTAATGTTTGAAAATTTGGTATTTTCTTTTGTGCATTGTTTTAGTCACTAGTATTATTATTAACATCATAGGTTGTTTATTTTATTCTTCTTTGATCGTTCATAGTAGTGTTAAAATAATGTACATTATGTGATTATCGTATGTTGTTTTCATTAGCATATTCATTATTGCCATTTTATTAAACGCGACATTTCATTCGTATATCATTGTTTTGTACCGTCATTCATCAACTTAATATTTTATATTATTGATTTTTATCCAAACATGGCGATAAAATTTTCAAAAAAAGAGGCAATGTTTCCGTATTTGAATGATTCGATAAAATAGTGTCCCAACTTACGGGGATTTCGATTTTTTCTCGTTGAATTCGAATAATTGAACATCCTTTCAAAAATTAAAATATGTAAGGCTAAATTATTCTCAAGAATTCGAAAAATCATGTTCTAACTTACGAGATGTGACGTTTTGTTGTTTCGAGATAAGAAAGTCTTCAATATATTTTCGACTTATTTAAGCATTCCAAACCCAAACATACAAAAAGGATCGTATTTTAAATTCTTTCCGAGTTCTCAACTTTCGACATAAAGACATTAAATAATCAATTAGGTACCAATTTTGGGTGTCACGAGGGTGCTAATCCTTCCTAGTGCGTAACCGACTCCCGAACCCGTTTTTCTGAATTTCGTAGACCAAAAAAATCGTTGTTTTAGTAAATTAATTTTTTTAAATGATTGAATTACGAGGTGACTCGATCACACCTCATCAAAAAGGATTGGTGGCGACTCCTATGTTCATTTCCATTTTCAAAATATAAAATTGACGCCTTTTTCAAAAAAATGGTTTCGACAGCTTGGCAACTCCACTGGGGACAAATAAGAGAGTCAAGCCACGATTTGATTATTTCTTGTATTTTTGTCAAAAATCGATAATTCGGTTTAAATTTACGATCCTTCCTTTGCATTTCATTTTTGTGGTCTGTATCATCTGAGTTGCTTTATTGGTCCGAGTCTTTTAAATGTATTTTTGCATATTGCATTACATAACTGCTCGATTATACCCTTTTAAGTGGGAGTGAGAAACTATTCATTCGTGAGGTCTTCACCTCTGTATAGGATAATGGATCGCTTTTGGGATACATCCGTACCTATGTCTTCGTGAGATTTTCATCTCCGTATAACCATAGGGAAATGTATTTCCCTGAATTGAACTTGGTCCGTATAAACCTATAATGGATGAGGATCGAGGAATCTACCGGTTCAGGTACCCTTACTTTAGAACCGAACCCCATATAGCGAGCCCTAAGAGCCTACCTTAGGAAGAACCATACCAAACCCTAGTGGTTACTCGAATAGGTGCTCTATTTATTTCTCTCTTGCTTGATTTTGCTTTGTACTAACCTATTTTATTTTGTTCTAGTTACAATTGCATTACATTTTCATCATAGAAAAGAGGTGTTGATTCACGTTTAGTTGCTAAATAGAGAGCTTGTCATGGAAAATGGATTTCTTGATAAAGTGGAGGATAATGCGACCTTCCGAATATGGTCCAAGTAAACACAACGAGAGAAGTGTGATGGTCTGATGGAGGAGTACACAACTTCCTTTGTTGCCGGAGGATTCAAGTCGAAAAAGGTTATTCGAGAGCCGTTAATGTTTTGATTTCCTTAAAGAAGCAAACAAACAAGGGATGAGTGAGCAATGGGTCGCTTGCATTAAGCAAAAATGAGCTAGTAGAGGCATCCATTGGAAAATTCGTGAGATTTGACCTTAACATCCGGATATAAAGAAAATGATCGATGTCTTTGCTTTGAGTAGTAGGGCAAGGCCGTATATGTAATCTATTTTATGCAAAGAAATTTATTTTCTAGTAAAGTTGTTCTAACAGAATTGAATTAGAGTCAATGCCTCTTTTTGCATTCATCTCATGCATTTGCATTACATTGCATCATGTGCATTAAATTTCATGAAGAGACCCTAATCAAAATAAAATTATTTCAATTTATTTGGAAACTAACAAAATCCAACAAACTAAACATCGTTATAGTACTCACGCCAAAACCAAATTAATGGACCAAAGATTGGAAAGGCTAGAACAAATTCAAAAAGAGATGCAAGACCAGTTGCAAGCACAACTATAAGAACAGTTAGCAAAAGTATAACGGGATATGAGGGATCAAATACTGGAATCCCAAAGAAATATGATAAGCCAATTGATGCAATTGATGGTTGGATGACTCGAAAAAGGGAAGAGCACTGTGGTTAACTCAGGAGATGATAACGAGGACCTCACTTACCTCGGTTTTACCCAAATAAGCGTTCAGACCCAACCAGACGCATATTCTCAAGGGGTACCTGCCATTATCGGACCCCAACAATATCAAACTGATACCTCGACACCAATGAACTACCCGACAAGCTCAGGTTCCAATCAGGGGGACAATCCAACCAATCCTGTAGTTCCTGATCTAGACGAAATGACAAAAATAGAAAAGCAAGGGTGGAACTGCCAAAACAACTCGAAGATCGGTACAGGTGGTTAGAGGAAAAACTCAGAGCAATGGAGAATGTTGATTACCATTGTGGGGTTAACGCCAAAGATTTGAGTTTGGTCCCAGATCTAATACTCCCTCCCAAGTTCAAAACTCCAGAGTTTGAAAAGTACAACGGACTAGTTATCCTGAAGCTCACATCACCATGTTCTATCAAAAGATAACATGATATGTTAATAATGATCAATTATTGATCCACTGCTTCCAAGACAGTCTGATTGGGTTTGCAGCTAAATGGTACAACCAGCTGAGTCGTGCCAAATTAATTCATGGAAAGACTTAGCACAAGCTTTTATGAAGAAATATAGTCATGTGACGGACATAACACCCGATAGAATCACATTGCAAAATATGAAGAAGAAGCAGAATGAGAACTTCAGGCAATATGCCCAAAGATGGAGAGAGGTGGCAATGCAAGTCCAACCACCTCTTCTAGAGAACGAAACCACGATGCTTTTCATCAACACTCTGAAAGCCCCGTTCATTAACCATATGTTAGGAAGGGCTACCATGAGCTTATAAGATATGGTAATGTCCAGCGAGATGATTGAAAATGCCATAAGGAGTGGGAAGATAGACGCAAGGGAAAGTACCTAAATGTCAACCCCAAAGAAAAATGACGATGAAGTGGATAACATGAGCATGTTTAGTAAAGGGTATCCCAAGGCAATCATCATGGGCCAGCCGAGGGTCGTAACCACCAGCTATCAAGGCCCTTCAAGGCAAGAATTCAACTCGAGGCCAAACTCAAAAAACTCCAGTTCACTCCCATCCCCATGACATATAGAGAGTTATACCAAAATCTGTTTGATGCCCATGTGGTATCTCCATTCTACTCAGAACCTATGCAGCCTCCGTTTCCTAAATGGTACGACGTGAACGCCCAATGTGAGTACCACGCAGGAATCATGGGACACTCTATAGAAAACTGCACCACTTTCAAAAAATTAATTGAAAGACTCATCCGAATGGGCATTGTGAAATTTGACAATCCGTCTGGTGTAGAAAATCTGTTACCCAACCATGCTGATAAGGGGGTAAACGCGATAATCGAGAATGCAGGGAAAAGAATCAAGAAGAATATTGAAGAAGTAAAAACCCCATTGAAATGGGTTTTGAAGCAAATGATAGACATGAGAATAATCATTCAGAATTCGGAGGAGACACCTAAAGGGATGAGGAGCTACTATTAATTCCACATTGAAGAAGGTCATGAAATCCAAGAGTGCACTGAATTCAAGGCTTTGGTGCAGAGCCTAATGGATAATAAAGAGTTGGAATTCCTTGAAGAAGTCAAAGGCTGGAAGGAATGTTGGGAAAATCTAAACATTGACGCCTGTATCTAAATGAGAGGAACGGGGAATAGAATTTTCCATGTGTCTGCCTTACATATTTGGGAGGGTTTTGAGCAATGGGACTATGGATGAGATCCCTATATTTTTAGAGCTAATTTAGAGTAATATTAAAAACATGCTTGTGGCTCTAAGCTAAGCTTAGGGGCAATAAGAATCCTTTGGTGAAATAGGCTTATGTCCAACATCTTTATTTAAATAAAAAATTTATTTTTGTGTCTCACTTTGAGCAAATATTCTTTTATTCATTTATTTCATTCATGTTCATACCACATAAATAATTATTCTTAGATTCATTTATTTTTGAATATTCCTTCATACCTACAACATGCCTTTAGATATCAATGACATGAGCGACGCTGCTACTAATTCAGAATCTACTTTTGAGCAAGATATGTGTCTAGATGGATCTTAGGACTTTGGAGACAACAGATATTATAACCTATCTCCTGATTTGTTAAGGATGGTAGAATAAGATGAAAAATAGATCCTACCTTACAAGGTGTCATTGTGAGCCTAGGAGAAGAGAGAGAGGGGAAGATCGGAGCCTGTATCACCACAAAGACAAAGCGAGACGTCATTGAGTCATTCCAAGAATTCAAAGATATTTTCGCATAATCATACCAGGATATGCCCTGGCTGTCGAGACGTGTGGATGTTGTTAAGGCTAAGGAAATCATAGAAGAGGAACACATGCTAATGGTTTTACAATGGCCAGGCAAATCATGAGGTTCAGGTATTGTTGGTCCACCATGGAAGGGGATTGCATAAGTTATACCAAGAAATGCCATAAGTGCCAAATTTATAGAGACAAGATTTCTCTGCCTCCTTCATCTCTTCATGTATGACATCTCCATGGATTTTCTCTATGTGGGGCATGGATTTCAGTGGGCCAATCTCACCAAAGGCTTCTAGCGGACATCGATTCATCCTTATGGTCGTCCATTACTTCACTAAGTAGGTGGAAGCTGCTTCGTATGCAATGGCACAAGGTCGACAGTCAGAAAATTCTTGAAAAAAGAGATAATATATCAGTATAAAATGCCAAAAAAGATTATATCTGACAATGCATTAAATTTGAATAATAGCATGATATCAAAAGTTTGCAGTTTGTTCAATATTAAAACACCATATCGCCCCAAAATGAACGGCGTAATGGAGGCAACCAAAAAAAAAAAAAGAAAGAAAAGAAAAAATGAAAATGAAAAGAAAAAAGGAGAGGCCAAGGTGAAAACCCGTAAAGGGCTCCTTTAGACCAAAGGGGGTTTTGAATTGAAAACCCAGAAAAGGGCAATTCAAATTTTGATCAAAGGTGGGGCATGTGGTAGTCTTGCTATGCCTGAATTAATAAGAAGGAGGTATGATATATCTTGAGGCATCGACAAAGTACTGTAGATCTCCTAAACACATGTTGAGCTCAACATGGTCCTCAACAAGTTTGTACAGAAAAGTTCAGGCTGCGATATTTGGGGCACCTATTTTTGCCTCTCACCTATTTTGTATTCCAACAATGTTTGCTTTCTTTGATTAATTCATTCTTTTCAAATTTTGTTCCTGATAAATTTTAGTTTTGTCCATCATTATGATCTTTTTCAAGCATTTCACATTGAAATAACGATTAATGGACTAATATACTTTCATAAAAGGAGTTTTGCATATTACTCTGGAATCTTCTAAATAATACAATAACTTGAAACAGGACTATTATTTAGAACTTACCAAACCTAAGGGTTAGAAACATTTAAGAAAGAATAGTCTAAATTACGGCTATTTCTTTGGGTTTTCTGTCAAAGATACCAGCTGAGCAAGAAGGTAGGGTATTATGTCAGTGATAGAACAATGAACAACGAGCAATGACGACCCAAACATTAAAATGGATCATTCTCATGCATTTATACAAATATCATTCATGCACATTTAGTTAGGAGCATTTGATTCATTCCGATCATGACATCCTAATCATTTGGCATAAGCAAAGGCCCATGAAATCGATTATACACGTCATGTCCCCCAAGGGACAGTGTAGCAAGACCGATGAATCCATAAACCTTATCTCCCTGAAGATGCAGTGGAGCAGGTTGAAATTTACAAGTCTTATCTCCCTGAAGTTGCAGTGGAGTAGACTGAAGATAGCGAATCTTATTTCCCTGAAGTTGCAGTGGAATAGATTGAAGCTATAAATCACAAATCTTATCTCTCTGAAGTTGCAGTAAAGCAGAGCACGAAAAACCTTATCTTTCTGAAGTTGTAGTGGAGTAGGTTGAAATTACGAATCTTATCTCCCTAAAGTTGCAGTGGAGCAGATTGAAGCCATTACCTTTATCTCCCTGAAGTTGCAGTGGAGCAAGTTGAAGATAGCGGATCTTATTCCCTAAAGTTACGGTGGAACAGATAAAACTACGAGTTACAAGTCCTATACCTCTGAAGTTGCAGTAGGTCAGGTCAAATCTACCATGGCGAATCTTATCTCTCTGAAGTTGCAGTGGAGCAAGTTGAAG
This sequence comes from Gossypium rotundifolium, assembly GCA_025506655.1. Classification (NCBI taxonomy): domain Eukaryota; kingdom Viridiplantae; phylum Streptophyta; class Magnoliopsida; order Malvales; family Malvaceae; genus Gossypium; species Gossypium rotundifolium. Next base: position 109,368,383 of record CP106732.1, on the reverse strand, counting down.
ATAGCGAATCTTATTCCGTGAAGTTGCAGTGGAGTAAGTTGAAGATAGTGAATCTTATTCCCTAAAGTTGCAGTGGAGCAGATCAAAGCTACGAGTTACAAGTCTTATACCTTTAAAGATGCAATAGGTCGGATCAAATCTACTATGGCAAATCTTATTTCCTTGAAGTTGCAGTGGAACGAATTGAAACCATTACCTTTATTTCCCTGAAGTTGCAGTGGTGCAAGTTGAAGATAGCAAATCTTATTTCTCTAAAGTTGTAGTGGAAAAGATTAAACCTACAAGTCACGAATCCTATACCTCTGAAGTTGCAGTAGGTTAGAGCAAGGCTGTTTGAAGAAAAAAGCGTCAAGAAGTCAATATTTGGCAAGACCGGGCTAAATTGGTCCTTCTTAAAAGTCTTTCCTCCATTCTCGTTACACGACAATGAGCAAAGAGGGGCAGCTGTAGGAGGCCTAATTTGCCCGGGCCCGAACCAGAAACAAAAAAAAATAAAAAAATATAATAGAGTCCAACAAAATGTAAAGTCCAGATTACAAAAAAATGCTGGCCCAATTACAGTTTTTAGGCCAGAAAAAAAATCTTCAGTAGGGTTTCTAAAACCCTAGCGTCTACCTTCACGTGCCTTGCCAGCGCGTTCAACATCTGAGGCCTGACCACTCTCGGCTCCTCCTGCGTCTTGCACCAAAAGGGTAACCCCAGCCTCGTTGACTTCCTCCCTGGCACCTGCAAAGTAACAAAACAAGATAACAGTAGCAAGAAGACAGAGATAAAAAAAATAGCAAACAAAACAAAATAATAAACTTGTAATATTTATTCGGCCATATAAGCCCAGCAACAATATCAATGTAGTTTACACGGAGAAAAATGAACATCAAATATGAAAAAGGTGATTTTTGAGAGTATTTATTTATTTGTTTCTTTTTATTTTAAGATAAAAAATAATAAATAAGGAATAAAGATAAAAGGACTCACCTGGGGGTCGGTTGATCTCCTTACCGGCGAACGTCGCTGGTGCTTGAACGCCTCGAACCCGTGAGGGTTCGGACGAGGGCTCGAAAAGCATCGAAGGTCCCCTTTTATTTTCATTTTTTCTTATTTTGTTGCTAAAACGAACATGAGATTCGTGGTTTTAAAAAAAAAGGGATTGAAAAGGAGTAAAAAAGGGGAAACTTTCCTACCGCCGGCCACCGTCTACGGCGGAGCTATGTCTGGCCACGATGAAACCCTAGGCTGGAGCCGCGATCGGACAAGGCTGATGGCAGAGAAAAAAGAGGCCCATTTTTTTTTTTAAAACCGATTTAAAATGATTTTTTTAAACATTTTCGGCCTTAAATAGGGGTCATGGAACGACGTCGTTTCACTCGGGCACTTTAAAGCCAAAACAACATTGTTTTGAGCTGGGTCAAACCGAATCGACCCAAACCAAAAGGATCCGCATGTTTTTTAGTGGAAGGGCTATTTGCGCTTTTGGCCCTTCCGCTTTTTTATCATTTCACAATCAAGTTCTTTTTATTTTTAAATTTGACCCTTACAGTTTGCATTAGTTTCACTTGGGTCCAGTTTAGAACGTCGCGTTTCAGAGAAAATGGGTATTTTCTCATCTGGTTCCTCCTCTTTTCACGCGCGTAACATTGGGCCCTAATTCATTTTTTTAATTCGGATCCTTAATTTTATCTTTCTTTTATTTAGTCTTTTTAATGTTTGATTTATAATTTGGGGCTCCCAATTTTATTTTAATTGCAATTCAATACCGCACTCATTTATGGATTCATTTTTATTTTATTTTTGTATATTATTTTACTTGGTTATTTATTTATTTGTTATTTTATTTAGTTGTTATTTATTTATTTATTGCTCTTTGCTTTTAATACTTTAAAATAGTTTATCCTTTTTATTATACTTTTTACTTTATTATTATTATTTTTATTATTATTATTATTATTATTATCATTATTATCATTATTATTATTATTATTATTATTTATTGTTTTCTATTGTGCTTTATTATAAATTGCACCACTCTTATTAGTTTTTCTATTTTATATTTTATTCCCAATATTTCAAATCATTTTTCTCAATATTTATTTGTGTATGTTTATATTTCTTCGTCCTTAATGTTTGAAAATTTGGTATTTTCTTTTGTCCATTGTTTTAGTCACTAGTATTATTATTAACATCATGGGTTGTTTATTTTATTTTTCTTTGATCGTTTATAGTAGTGTTAAAATAATGTACATTATGTGACTATCGTATGTTGTTTTCATTAGCATATTCATTATTGCCATTTTATTAAATGCGACAATTCATTCAGTATATAATTGTTTTGTACCATCATTCATCAACGTAATATTTTATATTATTGATTTTTATCCAAAAGTGGCAATAAAATTTTCAAAAAAAAGGAGGCAATGTTCCGTATTTGAAAGATTCGATAAAATCGTGTCCCAACTTACGAGATTTGGATTTTTTCTCGTTGAATTCGAATATTTAAATATCCTTTCAAAAATTAAAATACGTAAGGCCAAATTATTCTCAAGAATTCGAAACGTCATGTTCTAACTTATGGGATGTGACGTTTTGCTGTCTCGAGATAAGAAAGTCTTCAATATATTTTCGACTTATTTAAGCATTCCAAACCCAAACATACAAAAAGGATTGTATTTTAAATTCTTTCCGAGTTCTCAACTTTCAACATAAAGACATTAAATAATCAATTAGGTACCAATTTTGAGCGTCACGAGGGTGCTAACTTTCTCGTGCGTAACTGACTCCCGAACCCGTTTTCTGGATTCTGTAGACCAAAAAAATCGTTGTTTTAGTAAATTAATTTTTTAAAATGATTGAATTACGAGGTGACCCGATCACACCTCATCAAAAAGGATTGGTGGCGACTCCTATGTTCGTTTCCATTTTCAAAATATAAAGTCGACGATGTTTTCAAAAAAATAGTTTCGACACAACTCATTTGCTGGTTTGCTGGTGCGACGATAAAGGTGAGTTCTTACTCGTCTATGAGTTCATGCCTAGTGGTAGCCTTGATTTCCACCTATTCGGTAACAAAACTCCACTTTCATTGGCTGTTAGCTAGGTATAGGATATCCCTTGGATTAACATCTGCGATTCTCTATCTTCATAAAGAGTGGGAGCAATGTGTAGTGCACCGAGACATCAAATCCAACAATATAATGCTGGATTCTAGTTTCAATGTTAAACTGGGTGACTTCGGGTTGGCAAGGCTTATGGACCATGAGCTAGGTCCCAAGACAACTGGCTTGGCTGGAACTTTAGGCTACATGGCCCGGAATATGTAAACACAGGTCGAGCAAGTAAAGAATCAGATATATATAGTTTCAGAGTAGTGTTGCTTGAAATTTTAATCGGAAGAAAATCTATTCATCGTATACAAGATTTTGAAATGGGATTAGTAGCGTAGGTTTGGGATCTTTATGGGCAAGGGAAGCTACTTTCGGCTGTTGATGAGAAGTTGAACAATAATGTTGATGAAAAACAAGTGGATCGTTTGATGATTGTTGGATTGTGGTGCACTCACCCTGATAATAGTTCCAGACCCTCAATCAAGCAAGTAACTCAAGCTCTTAATTTTGAGATAGAGAAGCCAAATCTTCCTAAAAGATGCCTATTTCTACGTATGTTGCACCTACAAAATCAGTTAGTACTTCAGACGAACCTATATTAACTAATACGAGCTTGGAAGTGGGTTGCTAGTCTCCTTTTTCTTTCTTAGATTGTACCATATATGTAATTCTTGTTATAAAATTTCAATGAATCCACTCATGTAGCCATGACAATAACATATCTTCAATATTTTCTTTCTTATTTGTTTTTTTGGGAGAAATACTGATTTGTTTTCTTTTTCTGTATTATCATGTCGGTCTTTAACTAAATGTAGCACATGTTAGAATTTTGTAAACATAATAAACCATGTAGATCGATTCTTGGTGAGATTTTCTTGATTTCTTTTTATCGTCTTTATACTTGTAATTTGCTCTAATTTTTTTCTTTACTTCCTTTCTATGATTCTCTTTACACTACAAAACTAGAGCAAAGGAAAGACATGATTTACTTATAATCTATAATATATATAATTTTTAAATTGATAAAAATACTTTTAATCTTTCATTATGTTACTAAAATAATATTAGAATTGTTGAGGCAATTTCAAGTAGCACAAAGAACTAATGATTTTTGGTGCTTGACACTATTCAACTCAGAAATTTGTCATGTTTAGTGTTGGGAAATTTTAGTAAAAATTTTTTTTTAGCTTTGATTCTTGTTGATACTTTGGACAATTTTAAGCCCATCTATAATATTCAATCCGTTTATGGCAACATATCCTAAAGATTGGTTTGAATTGGATTACAGAAATCGACTTTCTAGCTTTGGAGAGATTGGACCGAATCAGGTAAAACTTGAAAGCACATCTTGAAGATTTAAGACTTATCTTGAGCTCATTAGAGATATTTTATATGTTATTTATCTTGTTGGTTTTATGGAAAGATTGGTTGTAATTGATATTGTCAGAACCCATTTTTCAATGGTGTTAGAAATGGTGGTTTCGAAACCCCATTTCCAATGATCGAGTCCATAAATATCATTATTTCATATTTATGAGTCTAATTTATTAGTATATTAAATTTTGCTCTAACAATTTTATAGAATCAATAGTTAATTGTGGTACAAGGACTAAATTGTAAAAGTGGTAATAGTTAATCGCTATTGTAACACCCCAAACTCGGCCTAGATGTTAAGACTGGATCTTGAGGAATTACATTAGCTTGTTTTAAAAAAACTTTTGACTTAACTTAGCATTTCAAAAGCATTAAATTTGGTAAAAATTCACAAATGTTTAGAAAAACTTAAGTACGAAATCACTTATCTGAAACCCAGAATTTGAAATCAAAATCGTGTTTTGAAAGTAATAATTTTGGCAAATCATTTCTAGCTTTAAGGCAAATATTTGTTAAAACTATTTGTTTATTTACAGAAAAACACTTAAGGGGTTACTTAATTTTGCAGCGAAAAATTTTCAGAATTTTAATTTTAAATTGTTAATCTGTGTGATTTTACAGTTTCATGTTAAAATACTCAAAAACCAATGAATAGAACAAAAACGAAAAACAAAGTCTAAAACAAATTTACAGTCCAAAATAATTAGAAAATGTAAATTATCTTAGTTTATTAATCGAGATTCAATTTGAGCTTCCGTATGCCGTCCAATTATAAACACAAAGATTACTTGAAAAGTCAAAGATAAAATAAAGGGTGGGCTATAAAGCTCAGTGCATAACAAAAGTCAATCAAAGATCAAACATTACACAATATACAGATCAAAGTATCACGGAGAATTTTCATAACGATCAGTTAAACAAAATTGAGAATGCATGATTATGTCAATGCGGTATTTTTCAGAAAATCATAATGCAAAATTTTCAAAAAATTTCCTACCCAACTTGCTACACACCAAATTAGAGTTCCCTAGAACTTGTCTAACCAAATCACATCAACAGATAATTGTGGATAATGCCACTAGAGTTGCAGTTAAAACTGTCAGATCAAATATATGTGGTCAAACCACCATATTGTAGACAAGCTGCCAGACAGAAGTATGTGGTTAAACCACCAGATAGTATAGATCATTAAACTTCCAGAATTTCCTCCACACCATATTATCCCAACCTAATGCAATGTGACATGGCATGCAATGTGACATGACATGAAAATACATAAATAGAATGATTAGCATGTTGAACATGCATTCATATTTTTAACAGAAACTAGTAAGCATGCGATTACATACTTTGTAGACAGATATATCACAAACCCAACAGAAGTAAATTAGTTTTGCCATAATGTCACATACATGGTCGTAAAGCAGATTCAGAGAAATACAGATTAACATATTCATACATCATATGCTCACAACAAACATAGCTGATCGTGTCTGTCGAGTCTTAAAAATTTATAAAAAGAATGATCGAACCTGGAAACTAACTAAGACAACGATGGAGGCAAACACACCTATCGAACAGTAGTATAGTTAGCGGCAAGACTGAATTGTCGAACCCAAAGGAACCAAAAATACTAATATTAACTCTCTTTCTATTATTTAGCCTATGAATTAAGGGAATTTTTTTATCTAATCTAAAATTAACTAATCAACTAAACTAAAGGTGCTAAGACAAAGAAGAAATTTGGGGAAGGACTTGAGGGAAAGCCAATTGATTTGGACAATACCTGAGGAAGAATCCACCTAGACTTCACTTGTTATCTAACTCTGAACCAGATGATTTATTCACTTGACTTGATTCGTAGGATTTTCTAATGTATATTAATACATCTTTCGAGACTACTAACATCTAACCCTAGGTTGATTAATTGAAATCTCTTTCTAATTAAAACCTCTAAAAGTGCATTAACTCGATCTATGGACTCCCATATTAGGTTTGACTGTAATTTGGCAAATTTTTATCACCCTATCTCTAAGCGCACGAGCAACTCCGCTTAACTATGCTAGATCTACTCTTAGACAGGGTCTCTTCCTCCTCTGCCTAAGCACATCACACTTGAATCAATATCCCAAAAATACCAAAACAAGAATTAAGAACACATAGTTAAGAACAAATCAAGTATTTATCATACAGCTCAGATAACAATAACAAGATCCGTCTTAGGTTTCATCCCCATTAAGTATCTGAGGGTTTAGTTCATAATTGTAAAAGAAAACATCTCAACAGAAAAGATAAAACAAAACATAAGAAATCTCTAAAACCCCTTGAAGGAATTGAATTAGAGTTCCTCCGTATTGAGTATGATTCTGGCTTCTTGAGATGAATCAACTGGCTTTCTTCAAGTAAATCCCTAAATTTAACTGCTCTGGCTTGGCTCTTTGGCCTAGCTGAACGCCCCCTAAAGGTTGGCCTCTAGGGTCTTTATATAGGCTTCTGGAATATGTTTCTTTGCCTCTAAGTACCCTAATCCAAATAGAATTCTTCTTATCTGTGGCAGAGACACGCCCATGGAACACGCCCGTGTAAATCGTGGCCAGGCCGTGGTCGAACCTGTTGATGAGGGACGGCCTTATTTTTCAGGGTCTAGGCCGTGGTCGACTCTTCTTACGGGGCATGACTGTGTGGTCTTGGGCCCAAGCCGTGTGGATTTCATGCTTTGGCCCATTTTCTCTATTTTCGACCCGTTTCTCATTCTTTTCATCCTCCGGTGCTCTACTGAGTATAAAACATGAAAATAAAGGATTAGGAGCACCTATTTCCATAATTAAAGGGATAAATCATCCAAAAATATGTTAAAATGGCTTAAAATATGTTACTATTACGGTTTATCAAATACCCCCACACTTAAGCTTTTACTTGTCCTCAAGCAAAATTCTCAACTCTCAATTAAAATGAACTTCCTCAATTCATAATGTTCATCAATAATGTCTCATCATAATTCATAGATAATTTATACATGGATAATTCAAATCAAAGAGTCCTAAAGATTCAAACAATCAAAGTCATGAGTTTGTAGCACGAAAAAGATAGGTGTTTCTCCTTACCTAAATAATCACCTTTAATTCAAAATCGACAAAAGTTGACATCCTCACTAAAGATTCGCTCAAATCACTCAAGTTGTTTAAGGTTCAAAATTAAGCTCTCAAAAGTCGACATGAAAATTTATTACCATAGGCTTGCTTGAAAATCAAATCTCCACCACTGTAAAATGAGATGATACACAAATCAAAGGTCTTTTAAATGTTGTAACTGAGCTTAGGTTAAAGGTGTGGATAAGACCGAATTAGAAGGGTTAGAATCGAGATTGAATGGACAAATTACCTCACTAGAAGAATGACTAATAACCTGAATAATTACATCAATTGAAAACTTGTAATACTAATAATACGAGCTTCTTCTTCAAGATGTTGAAATTAAACGATAGGCTCGCTTTAATCACATAAATAATAATGAATATACTTTGAAATTTATTATTATCTTTTTGATTGATTGATTTTTAAGAACAAATCAATATGATATAAAACTTCAACAACTGAAATAATATAATTAGGTAACTAATTAAAACAAATCTCGATAGAAGGGTAGTCAAAAGGAATGGTGATAACAAATATGAGATGGGTTTCGGGTTAATATTAGTAGGTTGAGTCAATAAAAAGGGTTGTTAGGATCAAAGGGGTTCACTAGGGGTCAATAAAGAGGGTAGGCTTTTAGTGGAGTAAGTGGGTTAAATCCTAGGTGCCTTAATCATCTCTGTATATGAAATCAATAGTGTGGTCTCGATATGTATAATCAATAAAGTGTGCACGAAAAGAATGTGTGCTCTAAAAGGCTCAAAATCTTACAAAAATTAAGGGTATTTTGATGTCAACCTCGTAAATTTCAAACTTCAAGGTAACAATTTAGATTTAGGTAGACAACCTAACAAAATTTTAATTTTTGAAAATAGACTCATCATGCTTAATTCTCTAGTATCTTAAAGTTTAAATCATCATTGCACAATCATCAAAGACTTAATCTAAAACATATTAATAAAAATCATGAATCAACAAGAATTTCATTCTAATTAGTGATATGAGAAAACTACTTTAAGATGAATATCATTCGGGATTTAAGAATAATGCAAAAGTTAGGCACTTTTTCTAATAAACTTTCACCCCACACTTAAGATGTACATTTCCCTCAATGTATAAAGATAGATAATAATCGTAAAATAAGAAAATCAAAAGAGAGGGAGAGAAGTGAAACTTCTTGAATTTTGGATGAAATCCTCGAGTTGGCAGTGGTCGTGGTGTGGTGGCCGCTGACAATCTCTGCGCTAGATGAAGAAATTGAGTAACTCGTGAAGAATTAGCCAGGAAATAGAAAAAATAATTCTAAATATACTAATTATATATTTAAAGAAAATAAAAATAAAAGGAAAGAGTGTTAAAAGTAAAATACAACTAAAAGAACCGATTAATGGACCAAAAGGTCCTTATTGTTAGATGGTTCGCGAGGTGGGTGTGATTTCTAGGGCCGCGGTGTGTGATTCCCTAGCAGCCTTTAGAACCTAAAACTAAGAAACTAAAATGAAATAAACTTCATTAAGCATAAAAAAGTCAAAGAGAAGGAAAATAAAAGAGAAGAGAAAAGAAGAATAAAAGCTAAATGGTCTCAAACACCCTTGGCTTGTCGAGTTAATGAAGTGGCCGGCATGAACTTATGTTGATTGGTCTCACACAGGGAGATAGGTTTCAGATCTTTCCATTTTTTCGACATTGTTAAAGCGTAGATTGAGACTTTTATGGAGTGAAGAAGGAAGAGAGTGAAGATGGAGGGAATTGGGGAGTGGATAGGGAATAGGTGAGAAGGGGAGATGGTGTTTTAAATAGAAATTTTCAGCTCTGGTACATCCCCACGCCGGTGTATCGTGGGCGTGTTATGTCACACGGCCATGTCGCATGGTCATGTGGTGGTTCAATTGCTTCTTCCACGCCTGGTATTTAAGTTGCCACGCCCGTGTTGGTTCAACACTTTCGGCCACGGCTATGTCGTATGGCCATGGTGTTAGGTGAGTCCATGATTCAAAGATATTTTTCTCGTCCTATCTCATACTATCTCTGCCATGTCAGTACAAAAATCTGTAGCATCCACACGGCCATGGCCACGGCCGTGTAGAAGGCCGTGTGATGTGAGAATCTGTGCTTCATTAACTTGGTTAGTCTGTAGTTAGGCGCTAAAAGAAAAAGAAATAAAAATAAATAGTGTTGTACTCGGGTTGCCTCCCCAGAAGCACTCATTTAAAGTCTAAAGCTAGACTTATATCTCATTCGTACCATCACAGTGGTTTAAGGAGTGAAAAATCCTTTTTCATGCTATCATAATATAAATTGAGTCGAGTGGAGTTTACTTTAAAAGTACCAAAAGTATAATTACTTACCTCGACTGTTTCGTCAAGGAAAACATTAAATACTGTAAAGGGGATCTCTTCCTTTATCTTCAGATTTGGTTTGGCAATTCGCGGGTTTGTTTTGTCTAATAGTACCTGATCTCCCATTTTGAAGTGATTTGATGTTCCTTTAAGTTCTTCTGGGGGTTTCTTTAGTTTCACTTCGTGTGGGTTTGATTCCTCCTTGAAATGCATCTCCTACTCATCTAGCTCATCAGTCTGAAGCCATCGTTCCTCATGAGATATTTCCTTGTTGGTACGAGCTATAGGATGTGGCTCTGTAGTGTAATTCCGTGGTGTTTCCTGAAAATAAAGTTTAATTGAATGCTTATTGATCGCTAAAAGCAGAGCTTTAAAATTTATAAATAGAATGATCAAACCTGGAAACTAACTCTGACAATGATTTAAAGGCAAGTGTACCTATCGACCAATAGTATAGCTTAGGAAAGATCGAATTATCGAACCCAAAGGAACTAAAAGTGCTAATACTCACTTTCTTTTTATTATTTAGCTTAAAATATTGAGTGATTGGTTGATTTAATCTAGTTTAACGACTAATAAGCTAAAGATGCAAAGACAAAAAGAACGAATTGGGAAATAACTTAAAGAAACTCAATTGATTACGACGATACCCTCAGGAAGAATTCACCTAGACTTCACTTGCTACTTATTGCTGAATCATATGATTTCTTTACTTAGCTTGATCCGTAGGACTCCCTAACTTATATTAAACCCTCTCTCGAGGCGAATAACATCTAACCCTAGGTTAATTAGTGAACTCTCGTTCACTTATAATAACCCCCTAGAATAGCAGTAAATCGATCAATGGATTCCCATATTAGGTTTCATCCTAATCCGGTAAAATATCGTAACCCTATCTCTAGGCGTTCGATCAACTCCGCTTAATTATGCTAGATCTTCTCTTAAGCAGGGTCTATTCCTCCTCCACCTAAGCACATCAGCTTTGGATTAAGCAATATAATTAAGAACAAACTAAGTATTTATCATATAATTCAGAAAATAATAACAAAATTCATCTAGGTTTCATCCCCTTCAGGTATCTAAAGGATTTAGTTCATAACTTTAAAATAAAACATCTCAAGAGAAAAGATAAAACAAAACATAAGAAATCCCTAAAATCCCCTGAAGGAATTGAAGGAGAAATCTACCGTCTTGAGTAGAATTCTGGCTATTCGAGATGGATCTTCTGGCTATCTTCGAGTGATTCCCACAAATGTGATCCTTCTAGCTCGGCTCCTTGGCCTAGCTCACCGTCCCCCTTTCAGGATACACTTAGGGTGTTTATATCAGCTTTTGGAATGTTTTACTTGGCCTCTAAGTGTCCTAATTTAAGTCTGCTTCTTACTCGGTAATTGAATAAGCTTTGGAAAATGTTTCTTTGGCTCTAAGTATCCAGATTCGAGTGAAATTGCTCTCTGCCGTAATAGGGGCACGGCCATGGCACACGCCCGTGTAAATCGTGGTTGGGCCGTGTCTCAATTCTGTCGATTGGGGCACGACCGTGTAAATCGTGGCATGGCCATGTCTTAGTTAACTGTCGAGGCACGGTCGTGTGGCTTGAAGTCCAGGCCGTGTCGATTTCTTCTTTGGCCTAAATTGGCCCGTTTTAAGCCCATTTCTTGTTCTTTTCATCCTCGGGTGCTTTCCTGAGTATAAATATGAAAAGAAAGGATTAAAAACACCTTTTTACATAAATCAGGGCTAAATCATCCTAAAAGCATACTAAATATGGGGTTAAAATATGTTACTCTTACGGTTTATCACTTATCAAGGGACTTTACGTCCTCACCTTTCTCACTCGATGTCCTAGCTGAGTCGAGAGCTTGAAGACTGGTTGATTCGTCACCTACACGAAGTATGAGTTCACCTGTGCTAACATCAATTTTAGATCTAGCAGTTGCTAGAAAAGGTCTTCCTAAAATTAAGGGGATACTATTGTCTTCATCCATATATAAAACAATGAAGTCTACGGGGAATATGAATTTGTCAACTTTAACTAGTATATCTTCAATTATACCCTTAGGGGTGCAAATAGTCTTATCAGCTAGTTGAATACTCATCCTAGTTTTCTTGGGTTTCCTTAGACCTAGCTGCTTAAACATTTTAGATGGCATAACATTGATGCTTGCCCCTAAATCAGCTAAAGCATTCTCAATAGATAAACTACCAATTAAACATGGAATTGTAAAACTCCCTGGATCTTTTAATTTTCATGGTAGTCTATTCTGTAACATTGCCGAGCATACTACGTTTAGTTCCACATACGACTCCTCGTCTAACTTTTGCTTGTTTGTTAAGAGCTCTTTTAAAAATTTCCTTGAATTTGGCATCTGTGAAAGAGCTTCAAGAAGTGGTAAGTTATTATGTAATTTCTTTAAGAGTTTAAGGAACTTACCGAATTGTTCTTCTGTGTTGTCTTCCTTCATCGCATTGGGGTAAGGTATACGAGGTTTGTATTCTTTAACTATCAGTTTTGGCTTTTCTTGGCTTACCTCAATCTTACCTTCACTTACCACAGGTTCTTGCCTTGGCTCAGATTCAGATTCTCCTAACCTTTCACTGTTATGGCTTGAATTTGCTCTTTGGGATTAGTCTCAGTGTTACTTGGCAAGCTACCTAGTGGTTGTTCAGAGATTAGCTTTGCGAGTTGCCCTAACTGGTTCTCGATTCCTTTAATCGATGCTTGTTGATTTTTAAGTATTGTATCGGTGTTTTGAAATCGAGTTTTGGATACTGCTAGAAATTTTGTCAGCATCTCTTCAAGGTTTGGCTTCTTTTCTTGTGGGTAGGGCTGTTGTTGGAAGTTTGGAGGGGGTGGTTGTTGTCTCTGATTACCTTGGCCACCCAACGAGAAATTGGGGTGGTTCCTCCAACTTGGATTATAAGTATTACTATAGGGGTTATTTTGAGGTCTAAAATTGTTACCCGTATAGTTTATCTATTCGCTTTCCATGCCGGAATTGTAGGGTGGGTACTCAGGATTCGCCACACCTCCTAGATTTGAGTCACATTGCATAACTGGATATACCTACAAAGAACCACACAAACCATCAATCTTTTTATTCATCATCTCTACCTGGCTTGATAGCATGGTGACTGCGTCGAGATTGAAAACTCTAGCTGTTTTGGTTGGCTTTGTCCTTGTAACTTTCCACTGATAGTTATTCAGTGACATCTCCTCTATGAATTCATAATTCGTTTCAGGATTTTTGTTATTCAGGGTTCCGCCGGTTGTTGAGTCAATTAACTGTCAGGTTGAGGGGTTCACACCATTGTAAAAAGTTTGGACCTGTAACCACAAGGGTAAACCATGGTGTGGGCACCTTCTCAACAGATCTTTGTATCTCTCCCACGCATCGTATAATATTTCTAAATCCATCTGCACAAAAGAAAAGATATCATTCCTTAATTTGGCCGTTTATTTTGAAGGTATCATAGAATTCTAGAAAATTAGCTAAATGAGTATTTGGGTCGTCGTCCTGCAAACCATCAAATTGAACAAACTGTTGAATCATTTGTATAGTGTTAGGTTTTAATTCAAAATTATTAGCGGGTATAGCAGGCCTAACAAAACTCGATTCAGCTCCTGTTAAATTAGGTTTAGCATAATAATACATAGTTCGAGGAGCATGATGATCGGCCATATCTTGAGGAGGCAGATTATTCTCAGCCATCCTTTTGGTGGTATTGTTTTTGTCCTCTTGCTCTTCTTGTATGTAATCTAAGTCTCGCCTTACTTCTTACGATTTCTGCGTGCGGTTCCTTCAATATCACTGTCATAAAGTAGTGGTCCTGTTGGGTTCCTTCTAGTCATAAACTAAAGGTACTTGCTAGGAAAAGAGAGAAAAAGAAAAAAATTTAGAAAAGTAAAATAAAAATTAATTACAGAAAAATAAAATAAAATATGGCTAAAGTAATAAAAATTGAGCGTTCTTAATATTTCAGTTCCCCGACAATGGCGCCAAAATCTTGAACATGTCTATCGAGTCTTAAAAATTTATAAAAAGAATGATCGAACCTGGAAACTAACTAAGACAACGATGGAGGCAAGCACACCTATCGAACAGTAGTATAGTTAACGGCAAGACCGGATTGTCAAACCCAAAGGAACCAAAAGTACTAATATTAACTCTCTTTCTATTATTTAGCCTATGAATTAAGGGAATTTTTTTATCTAATATAAAATTAAGAAATCAACTAAACTAAAGGTGCTAAGACAAAGAAGAAATTTGGGGAAGGACTTGAGGGAAAACCGATTGATTTGGACAATACCTGAGGAAGAATCCACCTAGACTTCACTTGTTATCTAACTCTGACCCAGATGATTTATTCACTTGACTTGACCAGTAGGATTCCCTAATGTATATTAATACCTCTCTCGAGGCTACTAACGTCTAGCCCTAGGTTGATTAATTGAAATCTCTTTCTAATTAAAACCCCTATAATTGCATTAACTCGATCTATGGACTCCTATATTAGGTTTGACCGTAATCCGGTATATTTTCGTCACCCTATCTCTGGGCGCACGAGCAACTCCGCTTAACTATGCTAGATCTACTCTTAGACAGGGTCTCTTCCTCCTCTGCCTAAGCACATCACACTTGAATCAATATCCTAGAAATACCAAAAAAAGAATTAAGAACACATAGTTAAGAACAAATCAAGTATTTATCATACAACTCAGATAACAATAACAAGATCCGTCTTAGGTTTCATTTCCCTCGAGTATTTGAGGGTTTAGTTCATAATTGTAAAAGAAAACATCTCAGAAGAAAGGATAAAACACATAAGAAATCCCTAAAACCCCCTGAAGGAATTAAAGGAGAGTTCCTCCGTCTTGAGTATGATTCTAGCTTCTTGAGATGAATCAATTGGCTTTCTTCAAGTAAATCCCTGAATTTAACTACTCTGGCTCGACTCTTTGGCCTAGCTGAACGTCCCCTAAAGGTTGGCCTCTAGGGTCTTTATATAGGCTTCTGGAATATGTTTCTTTGCCTCTAAGTACCCTAATCCTAATAGAATTCTTCTTATCTGCGGCAGAGACACGCCCATGGCACATGCCTGTGTAAATCGTGGCCAGGCCATGGTCGAACCTGTTGATGAGGGACGACAGTGTTTTTTGGGGTCCAGGCCATGGTCAACTCTTCTTACGGAGCACACTGTGTGATTTTGGGCCCAGGCCGTGTGGATTTCATTCTTTGGCCCATTTTCTCCATTTTTGACCCGTTTCTCTTTTTTTCATCCTCCGATGCTCTACTGAGTAAAACATGAAAACAAAGGATTAGGAGCACCTATTTCCATAATTAAAGCGATAAATCATCCAAAATATGCTAAATGTGATATTAAAATATGTTACTATTCCAATTTATCAATAGCAAAATAGAAACATGCCATCAGAACTAGCAGTAGTCAATTCATGCGTCCTTAATTCACATACCTTAATCATATCACCTGTAGTAGCATATTAAAAAATATCATGTTTTCACGACTTATTTATGTAGTATGAACCCTATGGAGAGTCTAATTAGGTATTATGGTTCAAAACGGGCCTACTTGAAAATTTTTAAAAAATGGACCTGCACGCCCGTGTGACGGCCTAACTGGCCAACTCATATAGTCCACATGACCTAACACACATCCTTACCCATGGTCGTATGGCCATATAGCCCAATTAACCCAGCCCATGTGACATACACGGCCGTGTGACGTTGACATAATGCATTTTAGCTTTTCATCATTTGTTATTTTTCGAGTTTTGCATTATACACTTGATCAGTTTTTGATGCTAATTCAACACTAGCAATTCTAGATCCCTTGAACGAAACAACAAATTAAAAAGGGAATTTAGTTTGTGTAACAACCCGCTTTCAGTGATATTAGAAATAGTGGTTTTGGGCCACAATTTTGATGAGCGAGTTATTTTATTATTATTATTTTGAGGTTTTTGGGATGATAGTAAGGTCGTATTAAAATTTTGTTAAGAAATTTTGAAGTTTACTTAGTTAATTAAGTGAAAAGGACTAAATCGTAAAAAGCTTAAAAGTTAAGTTCTAGTTACTAAAGGGGTCTAGTAGCTATGAAGCCTTAAACTAAAGGACTTTAATTGTAAATAAACCATTTAAATGAGATAGTGGATTTACATGGAAATGTTTTTATTGTAATTTTTATGGTTTTTAAAGGTTAAAATGGTAATTTAGAAATTTAAACATAAAACAAAACAAAAGATAATATGTATCATCTTTTATTTTTCATCCCTAAACCGATTTCAGGAGACGAAAACCTCTATGGATGAGTGCTTGGTTCAGCTAGGTTCTTTATAGTGCAAGGTATGTGTTTTTCATCCTATTTTTAATGATTTTTATGTTTTTGAGTTTGTTGTAGCTTAATCTAGCTAGCCTGAGAGTTAATTTGTAAAACTATTAAAGGTTTATCGTTATGCCATGGATGTTTTTGAGTAGGTTTTTTTAAATGATAGATTATGAATCTTTGTTGAAAAATAAACAAGTTTTGTTAAGTGATTTGATGAATTTTGTAATTAGGGAATAAATTGTTAAAACTATAAATTCTAGGGTTTTATTATTAAATGATGGTTGATATGGGTTGTATAAAGGTCCCTTGTATTTATGGTTAACATGGATTTAGGTTAAAATGGCTAGATTTTAAGTTATGAGCTTAAGGACTAAATTATGAAAAGTTAAAATGTTAGGGCAAATTGGTAATTTTGCATAAATATGAAATGTGGATTAAATTTAATACTATAAGTGTTTAATTTATTGAAATTACCTATTTAGATCAAGATAAACCATGTTCAGACTTAGATCGAGGAAAAACTAAAGCTTTGGATTAGTTCGATCTAACTTCTACACCCCTAGTTATCGAGGTAAGTTCGTATGAACTATAACTGTTTTAATATTAGTTAAATTAAATATTTGTTGTTGTTGTAATATAAATGATTTGGATTATAGAAATGTATCAATGCTATGATGACTTGACAGATATCGAGTCTCGATTAAACCTTAGGAATTCTTAGGATACAAATGACATGTCATTAAGGATTTCATGTTTCAGGGTCTGGTCTTGAATCTCCAATCGATGGCTGAGGTCTTGCATCTGTTATGAATTCTCCATAGCTCATGTGAGCAGCATCGTGTAACTTACATTTCAAACCACAGCTCGTGTGAGCAGGTTCATTTCACAGCTTGTGTAAGTAATGATGTAAAGGAAAGGTTACGATTATATGTAAAGGCACGCTTTGTGTGAGCTTTCTCGTGTATCAGATGTAATTCTAAATGGTTCAATGGACAAGAAAAGGAAATGAAATGGTAAGTATATAAATGCAATGAATCATGACATTGTGGTAGCATTGTTGGTGTAAAATGTTATGTTTATACATGGTAAACCACATATCTTATGGTTGATTTCATATATATATGAACAAGTGTACTAACTTGTGAATTTGATGATGTTGTATAGGCTTATGGCAAGCTTATGGTTTTGGTTGATTTTATACTTATACTTTATATTATGCAAATGAAATGGTAAGTTATGTTTTGGTTTATACGATCTTAATAAGCACTCATTGCTTATGTAATTTATTTCTTATGTTTTATAGATTATTGGAAGCTCGATTTAGTTGGAAGCTCATTAGAGACCTATCACACTATCCAACAAGCAATTCGGTAGTTTTTGAGAATTTTGGCCAAGGTTTATAATGGCATGTATAGGATGTTGTGTAATGGTGCTTTGATATATTTAGGTCTTAAAGATTATGTTTAGTTGGTGCATTTTTATGTTTACCAAATGTTGTCATTTTGTTACTTGTTAAGGCTTGTAAATATGACTCTTATGGTATGTTTTGAATGGTTTAGAAATGGTTAAATATGGTATGTTTTAGTACCTAAATGGTCTAGGTTTGTATATATGAAATGAGGCATGTGAACATGTTTAGGTAAGTAATGTTTGGATGCTAATTGCGGTGCCTTTGAATGACATATTTGTAACACCCCTAACCCGTATCTATCGCTGGAACAGGGTTGCAGAGCATTACCGGAGTTATAGTTCAATTACAATTAATTTATGTCATTTACTATTCATTTCTGAAAATTGATCACAATTAATCATAATGTCCCTTATATGGGTCACCGAGGCCCAAAATATATATTAGAATCGTGTCGGGACTAAACCAGAATCACATAATTTTTTTTGCAAAATCTCAAATTTTTTCTTAAGTGCAGGGGACACACGCTAGTGTGGCCAGGCTGTGTAGCTCACACGACCAATGACACGATCGTGTCCCAAGCCGTGTGGGCATTCAATGTGAGGCACATGGCGTGTCCCAGCCCATGTCCTTACCCGTGTAACTCTCTGACTTAGGTCACAGTGTCATCTACACACCCATGTGTTAGGCCGTGTGGTCAATTTAATTTTCACAAATTAGGTGCAGGTTTCACACGGCCAAGGCACACGCTCGTGTATCACAAATGGCTGAGATATACGCCCGTGTCTCTGCCCGTGTGTCCAATTCTGAGCATTCTATTTCTCAATTTTAAGATGCTGGGGACATACGGCCAATCCACATGCCCATGTGCCAGGCCGTATGTCACACACGGTCAAAACACACGTCCGTGTGTCTACCCGTGTGGACAAAATAAAGCTATTTCCTAGCTTTATTTCTCACCCAAATTTGCCAACAACCTATACCAGTACTTGCAAACATATACCAGCCAATTCAAACATTATAACTAGGCCAATTCTAACATCTAACATGATATATCATCATATGCAATCATGTTTATAATCTTACCTTTTATAGACATATATGTTTAACATAATTCAATCAAATTATACTAAACACATATGTAATTATCATAATATAACCTTATAAATATACCAAATCAATCCATTACTAGCCATTCCAATGGCTAGATTACAAACAACCATTTACATACCAACATTGACAAAGTTAGCCTATACATGCCATTGCTATTTATACCAAGACGAGTTAGTAGATAGTGTGATGATGCTCCTACCGATCTCCAACCTTTGCGAGCTTTCGAGCACTATAAAATAGAGAATAGAAAACCTAGTAAGCAATTAATGCTTAGTAAGTTCGTATAACAGGAATTAAACTTACCAATCACATTCATTACAATAAGCATACAATAACATGCTTTCTAACAAATTGGTAATTTTCCCAATCACTTACACTCAAATAAGCAAGTTATTCACATAATTCACATGTACATCAAATAAACATGAATGAGCTCATCATGCTACACTATTTTAGGTATTCGGAAGTATTCGGGACATAACTCTTTTAATCTTATAATTTCTCATGTCAGAAGTTTTGTCGTTGAATTATTGAAATATCGATGGATACTCAGGTAGTACACACAAGGTGTACAAAACTGTAATCCATCAATTCATAATCAGAGGTACCCATTAGGGCACATAATTAGGGAGCACACTCTCAAGTCACATATTAGGATGCTCAGATGAGCCATGTAACAGGACACTTATCTAGGCTAAACAGGAAACTCATAAGAGTATTAATTAGGGAGCTCATAGAGTTTATCAAGTAACTCCAAAGAGTTATTATTAAGGAGCACCGTATAAGGTAAAAGAGAGTTCAAGCGAGCCATGTCAGAAAGCTCATAAGAGCCTATATCAGGATGCTCATGTAAAGCTGCATTTGTGTCCGCATTTTATGTTGGATCACAACCGATCGAATCATGTAACATGACACTCACAAAGAGCTGCGGTAGTGTGTAACACATGCAAAATCACTACTGATTAGGATGCTCGCAAGACCTATATAACAGGATGCTCGAGAAGGATTTTTAACAAGATCCTCGTCCTAGCTATATTCTGTCCGCAACATATGCAGGACCATATTCAATACTGGAAATCACATATATATATATATATATATATATATCGAAATTCATCATTTAAACGGAACTTAACTCAATTAACATTCATCATTCAAACAGAACTTGTCATTTATCAAGCAATATCGAGCATGTGATTTATGTCATACTTTAAACATTTATATAATTCACCCAAATACAACATTGAATTCAAACATATTAACATACATAAATAAGTTACACGAACTTATCTCGACACTTGTTTTTGTATGAATATCTACTAATCCGAAACTTTTTCTTTTCCATGATCTAGCTTCGAATTTGAGTTATCCGAATCTATATAAATGAATTTAATTATCAATTTATCACATTTCATATTCAATTACATTCAATTCACATCCTAGGCAAAATTACCATTTTGCACCTATACTTTTCATAAATTCCAATTTCGTCCCTAGTCTCGAAAAATGAAATTCATGCAATTTAATCCTTATTCCAAGCCTAACCGATTTTTACATGTCTTAATATCAGCCCATGAATTTCTTAAAAATTAGAAATTTTCCATGGGTTTTACAATTTTTCAATTTAGTCCCTAAATCACAATTTCATGAAAATTCTCTTTGTAAAAGTTGTTTATCTATTAACAACCTTTTATTTTCTACCATAAATTTCAAAATTTTAGCATATTCATCCATGTAAAATTTCCTATACTTTGATATCTTTTCAAATTAATCCCCAAAATAGATAGATTAAGCTATCCCGATCTAAAAAATATAAAATTACTAAAAATGGGGCAAGAATACTTACCTAATTAAGCCAAGAAAGCTTGCTTTCTCTTTCCTAGGGTTTCCATGTATATTTTGGGGAAGAAGATGATATAAAATGATATTATTTCTTTTTAATTCATTTATCATCTTTTAATTATTTTAGTTTCTAATTTAGTCCTTGCCTTTTTCTAATTTTCCATGGATGAATCACCAAAACTATCTACTAAATATTATTTAATGGTCTAATTACCATATAAGGACCTCTTATTTTGAATTTCATAGCTAATTGATCCTTTTAGCTACTAGAACTCAACTTTTTCATTTTAAGCAATTTGGTCCTTTCCATAATTAAACACATAATCGGTGAAATTTTCTTATCAGAATTTTCATATAACATTCCTATCATAATGCAGACCATGTAATAATATTAAAATAAATTTTCTTTCTAGCTCGGATTTGTGGTCCCAAAACCACTATTCCGATTTCATTGAAAATGGGTTGTTACAATATTGGTTAGTTGAATTAGGGTCTTGGGAATGGCATTTATAGGTGTTCTTGGATGATGTTTTGGTCCCTTGAAAGTGTGCATAATTGGATTGAATGTTTATGCATGAAATGGTTTTGAAATGGTTTGATTTTAGGTAAATTTTAGGTTCACACAGTTTGGGACACAGGCGTGTGACTCAGCCGTGTGAGGCACATGGCCTGGTGACACGACCATGTGTCATCTGAGGATTTCAAAGTGTTCAAGTCAGTGAGTTACACGGCTTGGTACATGGGTGTGTGACCCTACTTAGTGAGTTACACAGGTGAGGACACGAGCTGGAACATGGCCGTGTGTCCCCTGTTTCGAAAGTTACACGACCTAGATTGATTCCACACGGCCGTGTGACCCCTGTTTCCATAGTTTACAACTTTTTCCTAAACTTTCCAATTTGTTTCAAGTTAGTCCCAAATTGTTTCTAAGCTATTTTTAGGGCCTCGAGGGTTTCAATTTAAGGACAATATGCATGTAAATGAATGGTATATGATATTATTAACATGTTGAATGATATGATGTTTAAATGTTTTTGATTGTACAGTAATGCTCTGTAACCCTAATCTGGCGACGGAGACGAGTTAGGAGTGTTATAGTTCGCCGAAGAATCTATCGTCTCACAATCTTCTCCAAAACCATCATGCAATTTTGGGTGGTCAAAAACCTTCATTTGTTGAAGTTGAACCTTGTGAACTACACAAGCATGATAAAACTTATCTTCCCATGCCATCTTCATTTAAAAAAAATATGGGAGAAGAAAATTTTCTAAATAGAAGCAAATTTCTTAGTGTTTGTAGCTTAGAAGCAATTAATCCACAACTAGCTTCACTTTCAACGAATTATCTACTATTTCTTCATAAAAAATAATTCTAAATTATCAGCTTCATGTCATTGACTATAATTTTAATCCTAAACATATTGTAATTATATTTTAAGTCGAATTAATAGTCCCAAGATGCAATAATAGTCGATCTAATAAGTCATATTAATAAGTTAATCTAGGAAATTTATCTTCTATGAACATAAATTAAACATAAGTGAATCTGATGACAATATCAACTCCATTAAAGAATGTCAATTAATAAAATAAAATTTTCACAATTAAAATCTATACACCATTTAAATATTTTAAGCAAATAATTGAAATATAACTAAAATAACAAGTATTCGATCCTAAGTAACAAGTTCATAATGTAATTCAATCATATTAATCCTGCATCAATCTTAGTTTATAAGAGCCCACATAAATCATTTTTTACAACACATACATACAAATCTAAATGAAATTTCAATCAAGTTCATTATACAAGTATCAAATAGTATCTCTAATTGATAATTTACCCTTTGATACCAAATTAAAAGAAACAATAATTACAGCAATAAATCAAAGAAACCACAGTAAAAAAATTCAATGAATCTTAAATTAAATAAATTTAATTAGAAGTTACCCCACAAATTCCAACTAATTCTAAACAAATGAAACTTAATAATATTTGAAAATAAGACTTAACTATTGCATCAATTCCATTAGAGAAATAACAATTAAGGCACCAACTTTATGTGAATAATGAGCATCTATAAATTAAGGCAATTGTCCGCAACAAATTAGAGCAATTGCAAGTGATATAAGCGGTGCTGGAAGGCAGTCGATGATGGTATTTGGAGCAAAAATAATTGAGGGAGCGGAACACAAAGTGGCAAGGATTTGAAGGGATTTAAATTGATATGGGAAGGGTGCAAGAGTCGATAGACCGCCAAAGAGAAAAACAATAAAAGAGAAGTTGAAAATTGAAATAATGATAAAAAAAATCAAACCCATAAGAAAAACAAAAATATACAGAAAAAGATTAAGAAAAATAATCAAATATTTATATAATATAAGGTTTGCCGGTGGAAGGAAGAACAAATGGAAAGGCAAACAGGAAAAAAAATGGGTTGTTTGAAAAATATGAAACAAACTAAAAAAAATATGGAAGAACAAAGATAAGGTGACAGAGACTCATAGTAGCAAAAAGAAAGCAAAATAGAAAATGGGGTGATTGGGAAAAATTATGGAAAACAAATAATTTTTATTATTTTATTATTATATATTTTTTAAGATAAAATGAAAATTAAAATAAATTAAAACTACTCACAACTCTACTATCTGAACCTCACCCAAACAGATTTTTCTTCAGAATTTAAAACAAAAACATAATTCTTACTTTACACACATAGGATTTGAACACATGATCAAAGGGTAAGCTAAAATCTTACCACTAAACTAATAAACTCAATCTTATTATTAATTGAGCAAAAATATTATTTATGCCAAATGATCAGGGTAGAGATTTGAACACAAGACCTCACTCATACAAATTCTATGTTTAACCACTAAACCAAATCAATTCATTTTAAAAAAAATTCACAATTATAACTCAAAATTAGGATGTGACCACTCTTGATTTCACTAACTCAATCTCTTCTAACTTGATTTTTGGGATGTGACAATTATAAATTTTTAATTGCTGACTGAAATAATAATTGACTCAAAGATAAAATGGTAAATAAACCATTTTCCTGGACGGTTAGTGTGATAATTAACACGATTTTTTTAAAAAAAGGTTATATTAAAATTAAAATTATAAATTGAAAATAAGTAAATTAAACAAACAAATAAAACATGAAAGTGGAAGGAAAGAGAAAACATTTCTCTTTTCATCTTCTTCCACCCAAATCATCCATTGCTGAGGAGAAGTAAATTTGGCCATGGAGTTTCAAGCTTATATCCTTCAATTGGTGAGTTCAATTTTGTCCTTTTTTTTATAATTTTATATTTTTGAAATCCTAGGAGCTTAATTTAGCTAACCTGTGTGTTATTTTGCAAAACTGTTAAAGTTCTCAAAAATTTCTATTGATGATTTCTTGAATTTTTTGGTGTTATTTGGTTAGATTTGATGTTTAGATATAAAAAGGACTAATTTGTAAAATAAAAATTACTAGTTTTGAACATAGAGACTAAAGTGTGAATAATTCAAAATTGTTATGAAATTTAGGTGATTATGGATAGTAGAGGGACTTAGAAGTATGGAATTGAGATTGGTTTGAAATTGAAGCTCAAATGTGAAAGTTATGACTATTTCGGTTTTAGGGGCTAAATTGAATAAAATAAAAAATTTTAGGGAATTTTAATAACAAAAATGTCATATGAAAACAATTAGATGTTATAAGGTATTTGAGATTGATAATTGAGTTTAATTATTGTATAGATCAAGATTTAAATCAACCTGAGGATAATCACAAAAAAGAAAAATTGAATATTAGTCCCCGATGCCTTATTTGTTGCTATTTTTGTTAGTTAAGTTCTTATGGAACTTACTATGTTATTTTATACTATATTTGAATTATATTTAATGCCTATTAGTTTAGATTAATTGTAATTTTGATAATTTTGGCATATATTGGACTAAGTTGTAAAATATGAAATGTATGACAAATACAAAATAGGTATATGTAAACGAATGAATATGAATTGTTATTTGATTGAATGACATGTATATGATGATGTTATAAATTTTGAAATGGAATTTTGGGAACTTAGTAAATGTTTTAGGGTAAAAAAAGAATCGGGTGTTTGATCAGGGATTTCATGATCGATGGCTTGAGATCCAACATGTGTTGCGAATTCTCTGAAGCTTGTGTGAGTAGCATCAAATCATTGATTATCAATTTGGGATCCAAAAAGTGTTACGGATTCTCTGAAGCTTGTGTAAGCAACACCAAAATATCCTTTACTAATGGCTTGAGATTCAACACAAGTTGCAAATTCTTTGAAGCTTGTGTGAGTAACATCGTAAAGCTTGTTTAGTAACCCTGTTCCGAAGCTTGTGTGAGCAACCTAAATATGAAAATGGTAACTAAACGAAAATGAAATGGTTGAAAAGATTGAATATGAAACTAATAGTTGAGTTTACAAAATGAGCACATTTTAAAAACATGATAAAAGTGATATGGTAGTACTTGTATATGAATTGAGAATTATAATCTTGTAGTGTTAATGAACTAATATCTTGGTTATTTTTTGAAATTATATATGAATGTATAGGATGCCAAAAGAATGCCATGTTATGTTTAAATGTGTTTCAATTACTTAAACTAGTTGTAATGTCAAGGTAAGTTAAGTTGATTTTTTATATGGACTTACTAAGTATTCGTATGCTTAACCGTTAATTTCTTTTCTCTCAGTAGATTGTTGATTTGCAGAACGTGTTGGTTGGATTAACTTGAGGACCACACTATCCTATCATTGTCTTGGTAGTCTTTTGATCACTTTATTCGGTTATGTGGCATGTATATAGGTGTTTATCTATGTGTTACTTATGAACGATGATTAGGTCTAAACCTAGTTTAATGTTTAATCTTGTAAAGTTAATGTACATATATGCAATAGTACATATCTTGGTAATTTTGGTGTGTTTAATGATCAGTGACGGAGCTAGGGGGCTGGTAGAGGCCTCGCTGTAACACCCCTAACCCATATTCATCGTCGAGATAAGACTATGGAGCATTACTGAAAATTTATAACTTAAAACATTCGATTCGAAACATTTCATAAATCATGCAATTATTAATCAATCACATTCATAATGTCCCTTATTTGAGCCCTCAAGGCCTTAGAAATACATTAGAAACAATTCATGGAAAAAGTTAAAATTTTTCACACTGCAGGGGTCACACGGCTGAGACACACACCCGTGTTTCAAGCCGTGTGGACATTCGAATTAGGGACACACGGCCGTGTCCTAGCACGTGTCCGTGCTCGTGTAACTCTCTAACTTGGATCACACGGCCAAGCTACACGCCCATGTGTCAGGCCGTGTAATTCTCGAAATGGCCTTACAAGCCCGTATGCCAGGCCGTGTGCTAGGCCATGTAATTGCCTAACTTGTAACCCTTTGAAACCTACAAGAGACACACGACAATGTTGTATGACCATGTGTCACACACGGCTGAGACGCACGATCGTGTTTTAGGCTGTGTGGACAAGAAATAGGCCATTTTCAAGCCAATTCTCTCATCCAAAACAAGTTCACACATTCAATTATATTCAAGCATTCAAAATGTACCTAAAACATCATATAAGGCTAGATCAATATGGTATTTGTTCATACAACCAATATGCCAAAAGGCACCTCAATCACAACAACTAAACATGTTTAAACAATTGCATAATCTAGCCATTAACCAACCATACCTTTCTAATCTGATTTCCTTACCAAATTTACCACCATGATCACATGCCAAAAGCACATTCAAATATACCAAAATGGCCACTAAAACATACATCAACCATAAAAGCACCAAAATGCCAAATTATCATCAACTATAAAACCACATATATACATGCCAACATGACAACCAATTCATCAACCAAAGTACCACATTTACAAGCTAAGCATAATGGCTATTTCATCAAGCACAAAACACCTATACATGCCATTATAACCATGACTCAGAAACATCAAAATCTACCGATATAGACGATGGATAGTGTGATAGGTCTCCGACGATCTTCTAACTCGAACGAGCTTTTGATTAACTATAAAACATAGAAAAAAACACACAGTAAACATATAATTCTTACTAAGTTCATAATTATAAACAATGCTTACCATTTTAATGCATAAGCTTAAAAATAAATATGAATCAATCCAACACAAGCTTGACACAAGCCTAAGCATCACCAACAACACAAATTAGTGCTTAATCACTTAACTTAACAATATCATCACATGATAAGGTAGATTTCCTAAACATAATTCATATGAAATCATACTTTCCGTAATTACGAATATACATACTCTATACCTTTCCGTAATATCAAAGTGAATTTCATTGAACCTTTACCGAAGCTTACACAAAGTATACTAAACGATGGTCAAAACCATCCCTTTTTATATTCGATGGGCATCAATACGTCATTGGATTTTTCCGTCCAGACATGTTATAATAATGTAACATGATAGCATTTAAAACAACAATTTAGAACGCTATTTAAACGTATGAACTTACCTCGACGTTAAAACATAGAAACGGAGTCGATTAATTCGAAGCTTTATCTTTGCCCTGATCTAAAGCCATACGAGGTCTATCTTGATCTAAATGAATAAATTCAATCTACTTCATAACCATTCTATTCAATTCAATCTAATATCATATTTTGAAAAATTATGTTTTTTCCCCTATTGCTTTGATTTTATTATAATTTAGTCCCTAAGCTTGTAAAATGAAATGCATGCAAATTCTTCTGTAACCCAAGCTAGCCGAATTTCACATGGATCCATAGCAACTCATACATTTCATTGTTTCACAATTTGCACCACACATGTTATAAAATTTACAAATAAACCCCTAATTGACATTTTCAACCAAAATCACTTTCTAAAAGTTGTTTATCTAACAACATAGATTCATTTTCTTCCATCAAACATCAAAAAAAAAAAACTTAAACACATTCATGATAAAACCCTAATATTTTAATAGTTTTGCAAATTAATCCTTGTGCTAGCTAGTTTAAGATACAACGATTTCAAAACCATAAAAATCATTAAAAAAGGGACGAAAACACACTTACATGCACAAGGTAACCGAGCCGAACCTTCAAAGCACCAAAAATGGTGTTTTTATTTAATATTTCGATGGAAGAAACCAAATTAGAAGATGATGCCATCTTTTACTATATTTTATTTTAAGTTATTTATTAAATTACAAGTTTACCCTTATTAATTAACCATTTAAAACACATATAAAATGTCCATAAAAGTCCACTATCAATATTAATGGTCTATTTACCATTTAAGTCCCCTTAATTTTTAATTCTATAGCTATTTAATACCTTTAGCTACTAGAACTCTACTTTTTCACCTTTTACAATTTGGTCCTTTTCATCGAATTAAGCATACAAACGATAAAATTTCTTAACGAAATTTTTATATGATAATACTAATATGTCTGTAGACATTTAAATAATAACAAAATAATTATTCTCACATCGGATTTGTGATCTCAAAACCACTGTTCCGATTTAACTAAAAATAGCCTGTTACACTCGCCCCCCTAAAATGGAAAATTTTCCATTTAGGCCCTTTATAATTTATAAAATTTTAAATTAGTAATATTAAAATTGCACTTTGGCACCCACAAAAAAAAAAAAAATGATTTGATCATTTAAAAATTATAACGATATAGTTATTAAAATGGTAAAATTGTATTTTTACTATCGTAAAAATATCCAATTTAATTTCGTCCCTAAAATTTTCTAGCGTTGACACTATTAATGATGGCATTGCATGATTTATGATCGTGTGTCAGAGTCTTAAAAATTTATAAAAAAGAATGATTGAACTTGGAAACTAACTAAGACAACGATGGAGGCAAGCGCACCTATCGAACAATAGTATAGTTTAGTGGCAAGATCAGATTGTCGAACCCAAAGGAACCAAAAGTACTATTACTAACTTTCTTTCTATTATTTAGCCTAAGAATTAAGGGTATTTTTATCTACTATAAAATTAACTAACTACTAAGCTAAAGATGCTAAGACACAAAGGAGGAATTGGGGAAATACTTGAGGGAAAACCTATTAATTAAGACAATACCCGAGGAAGAATCCACCTAGACTTCACTTGTTATCTAACTCTGAACCAGACGATTTATTCACTTGACTTGATCTGTAGGATTCCCTAATTTATATTAATACCTCTTTCGAGGCTACTAACGTCTAACCCTAGGTTGATTAATTAGATTTTCTTTCTAATTAAAACCCATAGAATTGCATTAACTCGATCTATGGACTCCCATATTAGGCTTGACCCTAATCGACAAATTTATGTCATCCTATTTATAGGGTTGCGTTCAACTTTTCTTAACTATACTAGATCTACTCTTAGGCAGGGACTTTTGCTCCACCACCTAAGCACATCAATACTTGAATCAATTTCCTGGAAATACCAAAACAAGAATTAAGAACACATAGTTAAGAACAAATCAAGTATAACAAGAATTAAGAACACATAGTTAAGAACAAATCAAGTATTTATCATACAGCTCAAATAACAATAATAAGATTCGTCTTAGGTTTCATCCCTCTCAGGTATTTGAGGGGTTTAGTTCATAATCGTAAAAGAATACATCTCAAGAGAAAATATAAAACAAAACATAAAGAAAATCCTAAAACCCCTGAAGGAATTGAAGGAGAAGTCCTCAGTCTTGAGTATGATTCCTGCTTCTTGAGATGAATCAACTGGCTTTTTTGAGTAAATCCCTATATTCAGCTTCTCTGACTCAGCTCCTTGGTCTACTTGAATACCCCCTTAAAGGTTGGCCTCTAGGGTCTTTATATAGGCTTTTGGAATGCCTTTCTTTGCCTCTAAGTACCCTAATCCAAATAGAATTCTTCTTGTCTGTGGCAGAGACACGTCCGTGTAGCACGCTCATGTGATTCGGGGCCAGGTCGTGGTCGGGTCTGATAATAAGGCACGGCCGTGTAAATCGGGTCCCAGGCCGTGTGTATTTTGTACTTGGCCCATTTTCTCCATTTTCAGCCCGTTTCTCGTTCTTTTCATCGTCCAGTGCTCTCTTGAGTATAAAACATGAAAACAAAGGATTAAGAGGACCTATTTCCATAATTAAAGGAAAAAATCATCCAAAAGTATGCTAAATGTGGGATTAAAATACGTTCATATTACGGTTTATCAAATACCCCCACACTTAAGCTTTTGCTTGTCCTCAAGCAAAATTCTCAACTCATAATTAAAATGAACTTTGTAACATCCCAAACCCGGTCTAAACGTTACGACCAGATTTGGTATGTCACAGGGAAATATTTGCAAAGCGACTTTTGAATTTTGATGAAAAATCGCAAGTTTGAAGCTCTTTGTTTCAGGTGATGTTTTGAAAATGGTGATTTGTAGTTAAGAAAAATCTTCGAGTTGAAATAATAGTCAATTTGTTATCCTTGTTAGCCCTTGTGAGAAAATGGTCATTTAATGTTACTTCTGTTTAGAAAACTTCAGTTTACTTTTGGCTTAAAAGAAAACATGTTAATGTCATGTCAAAAGTAAATGCTAACTTTTAAAACCCAAATATCCATTTAAGAAGGCCTTATTACAAAAAAAATCCCAAATGAAAAATTAAATTAAAGCAGTAAAAGCTTACGAAAGGAAAAGACTTTATGGCCTCCACGAGTCCGTCCGGCTCCTAAGTCCACGTCTTACTGATTACCTGAAAAGTTAGGAAAGCGTGAGTCACAGAGACTCAGTGTGTAAAACCATTATAACACATAAACGGCCTATGGCCCACAATCTGATATTCAGCTCATTTAAGATATCATGTAATTAAATGAATGCATCAAGCCCATCCCATCTTAGATTTTTTTTCTATCCTCTACAAACCACCAGTACCAGCCCATCACACCGTGGGGATTTCTACAATCAACCCTCCATCTGCTACACGCCTCGTGTGGCACCTAGCCATTGGTGACAGAGTCACAAAATATCATATGTAAGGCCCACCCACTTGTGGTACCAAACCACTAGTGACAATCCCTAATAATCGTGTATATGGGGCCAACCCACTGTGGTACCAAACCACTGGGACAAGTCACGAAATCATATGTATGTGGTACCAAACCATTGGTGGTTCCAAACCACAGAGACTTAGTCACGGAATCCAGAATGTTGGGCCAACCCACTTGTGGTACCAAACCATTAGTGACAGCCTTAACCCCTTCCCCTTTCACATCATATCCAACCCATGCATACGAATATCAACTGAATGCAACATGCTGTTAAATGCACAATATCATTATGGCATACATTTATTAGCTCATACATAAAACATCAAGGTACTTACCTCGTATTCCGACCATACCCATATAGAGACATAACGACTTATCCATTTAGTCACTTTGACTTTTCAGCCCTAAACGATTAGTATCACATATTAATATTAAAGTGTGAAGTTTTACACACCTGATTACACGCAGCACTATGCTATCAATGTCAACACTATCGCTATCAGAAACTACTACTATCTATCTAATATTTTGCTTAAAAGCTGGCCTACAACCCGGTGGCCAATCTCGAACAGTAGACACCGCGCGCTTTTTAAACTTAGGGGCTAGGATTACGGGTCCAACCCCTCCTTTCGCTTGGCTGACATTTGAGGCCATGAAAAAGACCTTGGTCAATAGACCGGATTAAGGCATTAAAACAGAGAACAAATGAGGGTATACACTAAAAGTACTAAGATTTCTTACCTAGATCGACAAAATCCAGAGATTAGAAAGACTTGGATCCTGCACCGAATGAATACCTAAGTTGGCTAGAACCGAAAATCTCTTAACACCCTTAAATCGCAGACCATAAGCCGGAAGAACACGAAGATAAAGCCACCCTTCAATCGGCCAAGAAACATAGGATAAGATTAATGTCTTCGGCACTCAAAAAGAGAGAAAAGAGAATTGAATCGAAAAGGGAAATACTTACCATGATCAATAGAGAATCCGCTTGGGAGTGGTGGAAGATGGGTAATGACGATCCACTATAAACAAGAGTCGAATGAAGAGGTATGAATGTCAAAGAGATTCTGCTAAAAAATAAACAAGAACTACCTAGAAAAGATGATAAGTTTCGGCTTTTCTTTTTAAAGAAATCGAGAGGAAATGAGATGAGATAGCTAGGGAGATTCGACTAACAACAGAGTCAATAGAAAGGGTGCCTAACCTTGCCATACAGCAGAGTTTTGGTTACCAGGGAAATATGGAAAAGAAGAAGAAGAAAAGAGAATAAAGAAAGAGATAGGTTTCGACTAAGGCTCTTACCACTCGGTTAAGAAGAAATAAGGGAGTAATTGACTTGGGGAATTTGGCTATGAAGGAAATGACTAGCAACACAAAGAGAAAAACAAAGAGAGCACAATCAAAATGTATTTTCGACTAAGCACAAAAGAACAAGAAAAGTAGAAGAGAATTAGGAGGTGTTTCAATTTTGTCAATTAAGAAATGAGGTAAAAGTTCCCAAAAATGCAAAAATAAAGAAAGGAGAAAGCTTTAAGTGTTTTCTAGCTAGCCGTAATGCTTACCACGCCCTCTAAGTGCTACCATTCAAAGTTCGACCACCCTCCAAACCAACTAAACTGTACACCCACACACTCACACACCTCACTTCCCACATTCGGCCAAACTCTCTTCCTTTCTCCCAATCCCATAATTCTCTCCACCGATCACTCTCCACTCTCCATTCAAAAATTATTGACCGATTCCTCCTCATTGAATTCCTCTCCTCCCTACAATCAAATGTGTTGACTCATTCAACACTCATCCACCCGAGTCCAAGCCAAATCCACATCTTCTTCACCTTGGCGTCAAAAAAAAATCCCCAAAAGGAAAACCACGTGACTTGAACCTGCTCCCTGACAGCTTCCCTTAGGTGTGACCTTCCTGAACCTTAAGTGGCACCTTCTTGCCTCTTCACCACTCCTTTTATTATGTCAAAACATAAGGCAACAACCCTTAAGTCCTATCCCATCCAACCCTCCTCTAAAGTGCCCAAAAAAGATTTTGGCCAAGGCTTCACTTAACCCTGAGTCATTCCTGGACTCCAAAACACCCTAAACTAGCATATTAAGCATAGAACACACAAAATACATCAAATGCAAAGCCTTTAATTTAGAATGTTATAGTTCTATCCCCTTTAAAATAATTTTAGCCTTGAAATTACCTGATCAAAAGAGTTAAGGGTATTGCTGTCGCATTTCTTCCTCTGGTTCCCACGTAGCTTCCTCAGAATCGTGATTACACCATAAAACCTTAACTAATGGAACCGTCTTCTTACGTAACACTTTGACATCACGATCCAAAATCCAAACTAGTTCCTCTTCAAAGGATAGATCAAACCTTACTTCGATTTCTTCCACCGGCACCACATGAGATAGATCCGAACGGTAGTGTCTTAGTATCGAAACGTGAAACACATCATGAATCTGAATTAAATCTGCAGGTAACTCGAGTTGATAGGCTACTGGTCCCACACGCTTCAATACATGATAAGGCTCGATAAATCTGGGGCTTAGCTTACCCTTCCGTCCAAACCTAGGCACTTTCTTCTACGGTGAAACCTTTAGGAAAACTTCGATCACCAACTACAAATTCCATGTCCTTGCGCTTCAGATCCGCATAAGACTTCTATCTGTCCGAAGCTTCCTTCAAACGAGCCCTAATCAGCTTAACCCTCTCCTCCATCTCAGTAACCAATTCTGGACCCAAAATCTGGCATTCACTCAATTCTATCCAGCAAGTAGGAGTGCGATATTTCCGACCATACAACGCTTCATAGGGTGCCATCTTGATACTAGACTGATAGCTGTTGTTGTACGCGAATTCTACCAATGGTAGAAATTCTTCCCAACTACCTCTGAAGTCTATGACACAGCCCCTCAACATATCTTCTAGGATCTGAGTTATCCTCTCGATCGCCCATCCATCATGGATGAAACGTCATCTTGAAATCTAACTTTGTACCCAACACTTGATGTAATACCTTCCAAAATCTCGATGTAAACCTAGGATCTCTATCCGAGATGATAGACACTGGTACTCCATGCAACCTCACAATCTCTGCTATATACAACTTAGCCAATTTCTGTAGGGAGTAGTCGACACGTACTGGATGAAATGAGCGGACTTTGTTAATCGATCAACAACTACCCATATCAAATCCTTCTTAGTGGGCGTAAGGGGTAGCGCACTAACAAAATCCATAGTGATCCTCTCCCATTTCCACTGTGGAATCTTTACCGACTGCAACAACCCCGAAGGCAACTGATGCTCTATTTTTACCTGTTGACATGTCAAACATTTACCCACAAATTCGGTTACCTCTCGCTTCAGACCTGGCCACCAAAACTGTTCTCGCAAATCTCGATACATTTTACTTCCTCCAGGATGCATAGCGTATAGGCTACTATGCACTTCCCGAAGAATCATCTGTCTCAACTCCACATCCCTCAGCATGTAAACTTTCCTATGGAAACACAGAACCCCCTCATTGTTCAGACTATAATCCTTTACTCCACCATTTTGTACTTGAAGTAGTCGAGCACCCAAGACATCATCCAACAACTGCTTCTCTTTAATCTGACTTATCCATGTTAGTTTCACCTGAAGCTCAGCTAACACACTCCCATCAGCATACAGGCTGAGATGGGCAAACATCGCCCTCAGAGATGAAATTACCTTCCTACTTAACGCGTCTGCCACCACATTAGCTTTACCCGGATGATATTCAATCGAGCAGTCGTAATCCTTCAATAGCTCAACCCACCGCCACTGTCTCAAATTCAATTCCTTCTGGGTAAAGAGATACTTTAGGCTCTTATGATCTGTGTAAATGACGGACTTCTCCCCATACAGGTAATGCCTCCAAATCTTCAAGGCAAAAACCACTGCTGCCAGCTCCAAATCATGTGTGGGATAATTTAGCTTATGCGGTCTTAACTGCCGAGACGCATATGCTACAACCCTTTCATCTTGCATTAACACACATCCTAATTCCATGTGTAAAGCATCACAGTAAACCACAAACTCCTTTCCAGCCTCCGCCTGAATCAATATTGGAGCCTTTGTCAGGATTCTCTTTAACTTTTCAAAGCTTTCTTGTTGCTTGTCGGCCTAAACAAATGGTACCCCTTTCCTTAACAGCTTGGTTAAAGGTGCTGCAATTAATGAGAACCCTTCAATGAACCTTCGGTAATATCCAACAAGACCAAGGAAACTCTGAATCTCTACCACAGACTTAGGTGATTTCCAACTTATCACAGCTTCAATTTTTCGGGGATCAACTCTAATCCCTCTACCGACACAACATGGTCCAGAAAAGTAACTTCACTTAGCCAAAATTCACACTTACTGAATTTGGCATAAAGCTATTTTTCCCTTAAAATCTGCAGAACCACCCGAAGATGCGAATCGTGCTCCTCCTCAGATTTGGAATATACCAAAATGTCGTTTATGAATACAATGACGAACCGGTCCAAATAGGGTTGGAAAACCCGGTTCATCATATCCATGAACGCCACTAGTGTATTTGTCAACCCAAATGGCATCACCAAGAATTTGTAATGGCCATAACAAGTCCTGAAAGCCGTCTTATGGATATCCACTTCCTTCACCTTAAGCTGATGATATCCTGACCTCAAATCTATCTTTGAAAAGATTGAGGCCCCCTTGAGCTGATCAAACAAGTCATCTATTCTCGACAGTGGGTACTTGTTCTTGATAGTCAATTTGTTCAGCTGGCAGTAGTCAATACACATTTGCATGGAGCCATCTTTCTTTTTCACAAACAACACCGACGCTCCCCACGGAGATACACTGGGATGAATAAAACCTTGATCTAACAACTCTTGGATCTGAGTCTTGAGTTCAACCAACTCCTTCGACGCTATCCTGTAAGGAGCGATGGATACCGGAGCCGTACCTGGAAGTAACTCAATTCTAAACTCCACCTCACGATCCGGAAGCAACCCCAAAAGTTCTTCAGGAAAGACATCCGTAAATTCTTTTACCGTTCTAACCTTACTCATGGTCACCTCCTTCGCATCTAAAGCACTGACAAATGTCAAGAAAGCCCTGCACCCCTTTCATACCATCATTTTCGCCTTAAGAGCCGACACCACGTTGGACAGATAGTCTCTCCTCTCTCCTATCACCAAGACTTCTTCATTCTCAAGAGTTCTTAGCACCATGCGTTTAGCAGCATAATCTAAGTTTGCTCGATACTTTACCAACTAATCCATGCCTAAGATCAAATCGAACTCCCCGAATGGTAGTTCCATCAGATCAACCGGGAAAACCAACCCTTGAACTTCTAAAGGTACATCCTTATAAAGTTTTTTCACCACTACAGATTGTCCTAACGGACTAATTACAGCCATCTCCCTAAGAGCAATCTCAGAGTCTATGCTTAAAGTTCTAGACACCGCACTAGCAACATAAGAATGCGTCGACCCAATATCAATAAATGCAGAAAAAGGCAATCCAAAGATTAAGAACATACCAGTTATGACATCCGGTGCATCACCCTCCTCAATCTAATGCATAGACCAAAAGGAATCTAAATATATAAATTATGTCCCAAAATTATTTTTGTACAATTTTAATGATTTTCCAAGTCGAACAGGGATCTCGAAATTACTCTAAACTAGTCTTACAAAATATAAATATCTCAAAGTACAGAATTTCTTTACATTCTCTATTTATTTCATATGAAAATAGACTCAATAAGCTTTAATTTCATATCTCACTCAACTACTAATTCCATTTCTACCATTTTTGGTGATTTTTCAAAGTTACTCTCTCTTCTTTGTCCAAAACTGTTTTATTTCTAAATTTCATTCTTTCATGTTTCCTTTATAGTAACTTTCGTTCCACGACCCCGACCGAAACCATTACCTCCTCCGGCTGGACCACGACCCCTCTACGGTTACTAACCACCTCTACCTGACTGAACATAACCCCAACCCATTGGTTACACTCTGCCCGACTCCTGTGGACAGTCCCTTATTCGATGCTCTGTATACCCACACTTGAAACAGCCTCTACTACCCGCCCAAAACTCACCAAAATGAAATTTATCACATCAAGCACACCTCGGAGGTCGACTATCAACAGCAAATATCACAACACGATTTGGCCCCTCAAACCAAGGCCTCTTCTAAAATTGCCCAACTGATCCTGACAAACCAGAATTCCTTTTATTTCTATTTCTATATCTTTCCTGATTCTGCTTTTCGAACGCTTCACCTTCTCGGCTATCTTAGCTTTTTCCACAAGAATAGCAAATTCCCTTTCTCGCTGTGGAGCTATGAGCACACGTAGATCATCCCTCAGACCATCTTCAAACCAAACACACCGCTCATGATCTGTGGTCACCATTCCCCGGGCATAACGAATAAGGCGTAAGAATTCTGCCTCATATTCAGCCACTGACTTAATCCCTTAAACCAGATTCAGAAATGCCCTACGCTGCGCATCCACATAACTCGACCCGATATATTTACTCTAGAATGCCGACTTGAAGAAATCCCAGGTAAGGCGGTCAACCAGTGCACCATCCTAACCGTAAGCCACCACTGATACGCTTTATCTCGAAGGAGAGACACAACTCCTTTCAACTTTTCCTCCTCTGTGAAGTCGAGATCATCCATTATACGCTCAACTGCCTCCAGCCAATACTCAGCTGCATTTGGAGCTATGCCAGAAATTCCCTTAAACATTTTCGCTCCATTAGCTCGAAGTCGTTTTGGCACAGACTTTCGAGCCCCCGTACCCATGCCTGCCCTAGCAACTCTCTCCAAAACCCGTAACATTGCCTGAAACACCGCATCATCTCTGCATGTTTGATCCTGAAAGTCTGCTTCCGTAATCGGTGGTACTGGCATCTCATTTCCTAACCCATGACCCGATCCTACTGGTTCTGACATAGCCATCCTGCCCCTACCACGATCACGCGCATTACGTCTACATCCCCTAGTACTCATGATTAATGCCGCTTTTAATTTGATTTAAAGTGTTATGAGTTAGTATCTTCCACTGTTTAATACTGAGTAGTCTTATAAGGAGTAGTTTTAAAGAGTAATTCTCGCAAACCATATCTCGACCTAGAGGTTTCAGTCTCTAAAGTTTGGATCTACTAACGATAGTAGCCACGTTTACTCAATTACATAAGTATTTCATCCATACTTCACAAAACTCAATTACATGGATCGGGTGCCGGTAGACTCGAAAACCATATCTTGATCAAAACATTTCCTCCAATTAACATTCACATAGATTTTATAAAACATTGTTGAACCTATTTCATAGCCCAAGTTTTGAAACTGATACTCTGATACCATAATTGTAACATCCCAAACCCGGTCTAAACGTTATGACCAGATCTGGTATGTCACAGGGAAAGATTTGTAAAGTGACTTTTGAATTTTGATGAAAAATTGCAAGTTTGAAGCTCTTTATTTCAGGTGATGTTTTGAAAATGGTGATTTGTAGTTTAAGAAAAATCTTCGAGTTGAAATAATCGTCAATTTTTTATCCTTGTTAGCCCTTGTGAGAAAACGGTCATTTAATGTAACTTCTGTTCAGAAAACTTCAGTTTACTTTCGGCTTAAAAGAAAACATGTTAATGTCATGTCAAAAGTAAATGCTAACTTTTAAAACCCAAATATCTGTTTAAGAAGGCCTTATTACAAAAAAAATCCCAAATTAAAAATTAAATTAAAGCAGAAAAGTTTACGAAAGGAAAAGACATTATGGCCTCCACGAGTCCATCCCGGCTCCCAAGTCCATGTCCTACTGATTACCTAAAAAGTTAGAAAAGGGTGAGTCATAGAGACTCAGTGTGTAAAACCATTATAACACATAAACGGCCCATGGCCCACAATCTCATATTCAGCTCATTTAAGATATCATGCAATTAAATGAATGCATCAAGCCCATCCCATCCTAGATTTTTTTTCCATCCTTTACACACCACCCGTACCAGCCCATCACACCGTGGGGATTTCTACAATCAACCCTCCATCCGCTACACGCCTCATGTGGCACCTAGCCACTGGTGATAGAGTCACAAAATATCATATGTGGGGCCCACCCACTTGTGGTACCAAACCACTAGTGACAATCCCTAATAATCGTGTATGTAGGGCCAACCCACTGTGGTACCAAACCACTAGGACAAGTCACAAAATCATATGTATGTTGTACCAAACCATTGGTGGTTCCAAACCACTGAGATTTAGTCACGGAATCCAGAACGTGGGGCCAATCCACTTGTGGTACCAAACCACTAGTGACAGTCTTAACCCCTTCCCCTTTCACATCATATCCAACCCATGCATACGAATATCAACTGAATGCAACATGCTGTTAAATGCACAATATCATTATGGCATACATTTATTAGCTCATACATAAAACATCAAGGTACTTACCTGGTATTTTGACCATACCCATATAGAGACATAACGACTTATCCATTTAGTCACTTCGAATTTTCAACCCCAAATGATTAGTATCACATATTAATATTAAAGTGTGAAGTTTTATACACCTGATTACACGCAGCACTATGCTATCGATGTCAACACTATCGCTATCAGGAACTACTACTATCTGTCTAATATTCTACTCAGAAGTTGGCCCACAACCTGGTGGCCAATCTCGAACAGCAGACACTGCGCGCTTCTTGAACTTAGGGGCTGGGATTACGGGTCCAACCCCTCCCTTCGCTTGGCTGACATTTGAGTCCATGAAAAAGACCTTGGTCAATAGACCAGATTAAGGCATTAAGATAGAGAACAAATGAGGGTATACACTCAAAGTGCTAAGATTCCTTACCTAGATCGACAAAACTCAGAAATTAGAAAGACTTGGATCCTGCACCGAATGAATACCTAAGTCGGCTAGAACTGAAAATCTCCTAACACCCTTAAATCGCAGACCAAAAGCCGGAAGAACACGAAGACAAAGCTCCCTTCAATTGGACAAGAAACATAGGATAAGATTAATGTCTTTGCACTCAAAAAGAGAGAAAAGAGAATTAAATTGAAAAGGGAAATACTTACCACAATCAATAGAGAATCTGCTTGGGAGTGGTGGAAGATGGGTAACGATGATCCACTGTAAACAAGATTCGAATGAAGAGGTATAAATGTTAGAGAGATTCACTAACAAATAAATAAGAACTACCTAGAAAAGATGATAAGTTTTAGCTTTTCTTTTTAAAGAAATTGAGAGAAATGAGATGAGATGGCTAGGGAGATTCGACAAACAACGGAGTCAATAGAAAGGGTGCCTAACCTTGCCGTACAATAGAGTTTCAATTACCAGGGAAATGTGGAAAAAAGAAGAAGAAAAGAGAATAAAGAAAGAGATAGGTTTCAGCTAAGGCTCTTACCACTCAGTTAAGAAAAAACAAGGGAGTAATTGACTTGGGGAATTCGACTATGAAGGAAATGACTAGCAACACAAAGAGGAAAACAAAGAGAGCATAATCAAAATGTATTTTTGGCTAAGCACAAAAGAACAAGAAAAGTAGAAGAAAATTAGGAGGTGTTTCGATTTTGTCAATTAAGAAATGAGGCAAAAGTTCCCAAAAATGCAAAAATAAAGAAAGGAGAAAGCTTTAAGTGTTTTCTAGCTAGCCGTAATGATCACCACGCCCTCTAAGTGCTACCATTCAAAGTTTGACCACCCCCAAACCAACTAAACCGTACACCCACACACTCACACACCTCACTTCCCACATCCGGCCAAACTCTCTTCCTCTCTCTCAATCCTATAATTCTTTCCACCGATCACTCTCCACTCCCCATTCAAAAATTGTTGATCGATTCCTTTGCCTTGAATTCTTCTCCTCCCTACATTCAATTGTGTTGAATCATTCAACACTCATCCACCTGAGTCCAAGCTGAATCCACCTCTCCTTCACCTTGGCATCAAAAAAAATCCCTAAAAGGGAAACCACTCGACTCAAACCTACTCCCTGATAGCTTCCCTAAGGCGTCACCTACCTGAACCTTAAGTGGAACCTCCTTGCCTCTTCACCACCCCTTTTTTTGTGTCAAAACATACAAGCAACAACCTTTAAGTCCTATCCCATCTAGCCCTCCTCTAAAGTGTCCAAAAAGAAGATTTTGGCCAAGGATTTGGCTTAACCCTGAGTCATTCCTGGACCCTAAAACACCCTAAACTAGCATATTAAGCATAGCATACACACATAATACATCAAATGTAAAGGCCCTAATTTAGGATGTTACAAACTTTCTCAATTCATAATATTCATCAACAATGCATCATCATAATTCATAGATAATTTATACATGGATAGTTTAACTCAAAGAGTCCTGAAGATTCAAACAATCAAAGTCATAAGTTTGTAGCATGAAAGAGGTAGGTGTTTCCCCTTACCTAAATACTCACCTTTGATTCAAAATCGACAAGAGTTGACATCCTCACTAAAGATTCACTCAAATCACTCAAAGTGTTTAAGGTTCAAAATTAAGCACTCAAAAGTCAAACATAAAAAGTTAATCCCATAGGCTTGCCTAAAAATCAAATCTCCATCACTATAAAATGAGATGATACACAAATCAAAAGGTCTTTTAAGGGTTGTAATGGGGCTATGGTTAAAGGTGTGGATAAAGGCTGAATTAGAAGGTTAAAATCGAGATTGAATTGACAATTACCTAACTAGAAAAATGAACTAATCCTAAATAATTACATCAATTGAGAATTTGAAATACTAATAATACGAGCTTCTTTCTCAAGATATTGAAATTTAAACGTATAAGCTCACTCAATCTCACAACTAATAATGAATATACTTCAATTTTTTAAGAACAAATCAAGTAAATACATAATATAAAAGAAAAAAATTTAACAACTGAAATATAATAATTAGGCAACTGATCAAATCAAGTCTCGATAGGAGGGTAGTCAAAAGGAATGGTGATAACAAATACAAGATTGGTTTTGGGTTAATTTTAGTAGGTGAGTCAATAAAGGGTTGTTAGGATCAAAGGGGTTCACTAGGGGTTAATTATAAGGGTAGGCTTTTTAG
Organism: Gossypium rotundifolium; assembly: GCA_025506655.1. Classification (NCBI taxonomy): domain Eukaryota; kingdom Viridiplantae; phylum Streptophyta; class Magnoliopsida; order Malvales; family Malvaceae; genus Gossypium; species Gossypium rotundifolium. The sequence goes on along the minus strand of CP106732.1, from coordinate 109,326,571 downwards.
TGGAGTAAGTGGGTTAAATCCTAAGTGCCTTAATCATATCTCGTATATCAAATCAATGATGTGGTCTTGACATGTATAATCGAGGCAAGTTCTAGAATAACAAATCAATGTTGACACACTCATAATCAATAAAGTGAGCATAAAAAGAATGTATGCTCTAAGGCTCAAAATCTCACAAAAATTATGGGTTTTTGACATCAACTTTGTAAATTTCAAATTTCAAGGTAATAATAAGATTCAAGTAGACAACCTAACAAAATTTTAATTTTTTGAAAAAAAAGACTCATCATGCTTGATTCTCTAGTATCTTAAAGTTTAAATCATCATTACACAATTATCAATGACTTAATCTAAAACATATTAATAAAAATCATGAATCAATAGGAATTTCATTCTACTTAGTGATATGAGAAAACTACTTAAGACAAGATATCATTTATGGATTTGAGAATCATGCAAAAAGTTAGGCACTTTTTTAAATAAACTTTCACCTCCCACACTTAAGATGTACATTGCCCTCAATGTATAAAGATGGATAATAATCATATAATAAGAAAATCAAAAGAGATGGGGAGAAGTGAAACTTCCTAAATTTTTGGATGGATTCTTTGAGTTGGAAGTGTAGAAACTTGATTCGGAGGTGAAAGATAAGTTGGAGGGGGCGCCTCTAATTCTTCCGCTAGATGAAGAAATTGGGAACCTCGTGAAGAGTTAGCCAAGAAATAATAAAACTAATTTAAATTATACTAATTGTATAATTAAAGTAAATAAAAATAACAAGAAAGAAAATAAGAATTAAAATAAGATTAAAAGAAAAGATTAATGGACTAAAAAGTCCTTATTAGTAGATGGTTCACGAGGTGGGTGTGATTTTTAAGGCTTGGTGTGGTGATTCCTAGTAGCCTTTAGAACCTAAAACCAAGAAACTAAAACAAAATAAACCAAATTTAGTATAAGAAAAATAAGGAAAAGGAAAATAAAGAAGAAGAGAAAAGTAAAAAAAAAAAGATTAAATGGACTCAAAGGTCCTTTTTCTGTCGAGTTAATGAAGCGGTCGGCATGAACTTATGTAGATAGATCTCGTATAAGGAAATTGGGCTAGGATCTTTTCATTTCTTCAACATGGATGGAGTGTAGATTAAGAGTTTTGGAGAATGAAGAAGGAGGAAAGTGAAAATGGAGGGGAGTGAAGAGTGAATGGGGAGTGGTTGAGAAGGGGAGAGGGGTGTTTTAAATAAAGATTTTCAGCTCTGGTACATCCCTATGCCCGTGTATCGTGGGCGTACTGTGTCACACGGCTATGCAGTGGTTTAATCATTTCTCCCACGCCCGTGTTGGTTCAATAGTGTCGGCCACGGCTGTGTCACACGACCGTGGTGTTAGTTGAGCCTATGATTTTAAGATATTTTTCTCGTCCTGTCTCGTACTATCTCTGCCATGCTAGTACAAAAATTCGTAGTATCCACACGGCCACGGCCACGACCATGTGTAAGGCCATGTGGTGTAGAAATCTGTGCTTCATTAACTTGGTTAGTCTGTAGTTTAGTGCTAAAAGAAAGAGAATAAAAATAAATGGGGTTAGTACTCTGGTTTCCTCCCGAGAAGCGCACGTTTAAAGTCTTAAGCTAGACTTACCTCTCATTTGCACGATCATGGTGGTTTGAAGAGTGAGAAATCCTTTCTCATGCTATCATTATATAGTTTGAGTCGAGTGGCATTTACTTTAAAAGTACCAAATGTAGAATTACTTACCTCGACTGTTCCGTAGGGGAAAACATTGATTACTTTAAAAGTATTTCTTCGTTCGTCTTCAGGTTTGGTATGGCGGTTCACGAGTCTATTTTATCGAACAGTACTTGATCTTCTATTTTAAAGTGATTTGATGTTCCTTTATGCTCGTCTGGGGATTCCTTCAGTTTCACCTCGTGTGGTTTTGATTTCTCTTTGAAGTGTGTCTTCCACTCATCTAGCTCATTGATCTGAAGTCTTCGTTCCTCATGAGATATTTCCTTGTTGGTATGAGGTATAGAATCTGGCTCAGTGGTGTAGTTCTATGTTGTTTCCTAAAAAGAAAGTTTAATCAAATGATTATCAATATAATTTACGTCCTCACCTTTATCACTAAATGTCCTAGCTGAGTCTAGAGCTTGAAGACTGATTGATTCGTCACCTACACGAAGTATTAGTTCACCCGTACTAACTTCAATTTTAGATCTGGCAGTTGCTAAAAAGGGTCTTCCTAGAATTTGGGTCATCCATATCTAAAACAACAAAGTATACCGAGAATATGAATTTTTCAACTTTAACTAGTACATCTTCAATTATACCCCTAGGAATTCAAATAGTCTTATCAGCTAGTTGAATACTCATCCTAGTTTGCTTGGGTTTCCTAAACCTAGCTGTATAAACATTTTAGATGGCATAACATTGAAGCTTGCCCCTAAACCAAGCTAAAGCATTATCAATAGTTAAACTACCAATTAATCATGGAATTGAAAAACTCCCTAGATCTTTTAATTTTCATAGTAGTCTGTTTTGTAACATTACTGAGCACACTGCGTTAAATTCCATATGTGACTCCTTGTTTAACTTTCACTTGTTCGTTAAAAGCTCCTTTAAAAATTTCCTTGAATCTGGCATCTGCGAAAGAGCTTTGATCGCTAAAATCAGAGCTTTAAATTTTATAAATAGAATGATCAAACCTGGAAACTAACTCTAACAATGACTTAAAGGCAAGTGTATCTATCGGACAGTAGTATAGCTTAGGCAAGACTGGATTATCGAACCCAAAGGAACTAAAAGTACTAATACTCACTTTCTTTTTATTATTTAGACTAAAATATGGAGTGATTGGTTACTTTAACTAATTTACGACTACTAAGCGAAAAACACAAAGACAGAAAGAATGAATTGGGAAAATAACTTGAAGAAACTCAATTGATTATGACGATACCCTGAGGAAGAATCCACCTAGACTTCACTTGTTACTTATTACTGAATCATATGATTTCCTTACTTAGCTTGATCCGTAGGACTCCCTAACCTATATTAAACCCTCTTTCGAGGCGAATAACGTCTAACCTAGGTTAATTAGTGGAACTCTCGTTCACTTATAATAACCCCCTAGAATAGCAGTAAATCGATCAATGGATTCCCATATTAGGTTTCACCCTAATTCAAAAAAATCTCGTAACCCTATTTCTAGGCGTTCGATCAACTCCGCTTAATTATGCTAGATCTCCTCCACCTAAGCACATCAGATTTAGATTAAGCATGCATAATTAAGAACAAACTAAGTGTTTATCATATAATTCAGGAAATAATAACAAAATTCAACTAGGTTTCATCCCCTTTAGGTATCTGAAGGGTTTAGTTCATAACTTTAAAATAAAACATCTCAAGAGAAAAGATAAAACAAAACATAAGAAATCCCTAAAACCCCCTGAAGGAATTGGAGGAGAAATCGCCGTCTTGAGTAAAATTTCAGCTTCTTGAGATGGATCAATTGTCTATCTTCAAATGATTCCCACAAATGTGATCTTTCTGGCTCGCTCCTTGGCCTAGCTAACCGCCCTCTTTTAGGATGCACTTAGGGTGTTTATATAGGCTTTTAGAACCCTTTACTTGGTCCCTAAGTGTCCTAATTTAAGTTTGCTTCCTACTCGATATTTGAACAGGCTTTGAAAAGTGTTTCTTTGGCTCTAAGTATCCAAATCTGAGTGAAATTGCTCTCTCCCGTAACAGGGGCACGACCATGGAACACGCCCGTGTAAATCGTGGTTGGGCCGTGTATCGATTCTGTCAATTGGGGCATGACCGTGTAAATTGTGGCATGGCCGTGTCTTAGTTAATTTTTGAGGCACGGTCGTGTGGCTTGAAGTCCAGGCCATGTCAATTTCTTCTTTGGCCCAAATTGGCCCCTTTTAAGCTCGTTTCTTATTCCTTTCATCCTCGGGTGCTTTCCAGAGTATAAATATGAAAAGAAAGGATTAAAAGCACCTTTTTACATAAATCAGGGCTAAATCATCCTAAAAGCATACTAAATATGGGGTTAAAATATGTTACTTTTACGGTTGATCAAATACCCCCACACTTAAGCTTTTGCTTGTCCTCAAGCAAAATTCTCAACTTACAATTAAAATGAACTTCCGTAATTCACAATTCCTATCAACAATGTTTCATCATAATTCACAAACAATTTATACATGGATAATTTAACTTAAAGAGTCTTAAAGGTTTAAACAATATAAGTCATGAATTTTTTAGTACGAAAACATAGGTGTCTCCCCTTATCTAAACGATTGGCTTTTAATTTGAAACCGACAAGGATTGACATCCTCACTAAGGATTCACTCAAAGCACTCAAAGTGTTTAAGTTTCAAGAAAAAAGCACTCATAAGTCGAACCTGAAAAGTTAATCCCATAGGCTTACCTGAAAATCAAATCTCCACCACTGTAATATGAGATGATACACTAATCAAAAGGTCTTTGACAGGGTTGTAATGGGGCTTGGGTTAAAGGTGTGGATAAAGGCTAAATTAGATGGTTAAAATCGAGATTAAATTGAAAAATTACCTGACTAAAAATAATGAACTAGAAAATAAATGATTACATTAATTGAAACTTTAAACTAATAATAATACAAGCTTTTTCTTTGATAATTGAAATTAAAATGCACAAGCTCACTTTCTGTACTACTAATACCGAATATACTTCGATTTTTAATTTTTTAAGAACTAGAAACATAATAGAGAGAACTTTACTAATTAAAATAAACTAATTTGGCAACCGATCAAACCAATTCTTGATAGAAGGGTAGTCAAAAGAATGGTGATAACAAATATAAAGGGTTTTGGGTTAATATTAAGCAGGTAATTCAATAAAAGGGTTGTTGGGATCAAATGGGTTCACTAAGGGTTAATTATGTAGGTAAGCTTTTTAGTGGAGTGAATGGGTTAAAACCTAGGTGCCTTTATCATCTCAGTATATCAAATCATTGATGTGGTCTCAACATGTATAATCGAGGCAAGTTCTAGAATAATAATTCAATGTTGACACACTCATAATTAATAAAGTGAGCATGAAAAAGAATATATGCTCTATAGGGCTCAAATCTCACAAAAATTATGGGTATTTGACATCAATCCTGTAGATTTCAAACTTCAAGGTAATATTCAAATTCAGTTCAACAACCTGGGAAATTTTTGATTCTTAAAAAATAGACTTATCATGCTTGATTCTCTAGTATTCTTTATGCATAAATCATCAATGCACAATTATCAATGACTTACTCAAAAATATGTCAATAACAATCATAAATCATTAGAAATTTCACCCTAATTAATAATATGAGAAGCTTACTTATGGACAAGACTAAAATTTAGGATTTGAGAATTATGCAAAAAGTTAGGTACTTTTACCCCCATACTTAAGATGTACATTGCCCTCAATGTACAAAGGATAGATAAACAATTGTGTAATAAAAAGAAAAGGGGAGAAGTAACACTTCCTGAATTTTGAATGATTCCGGGAGTTGCCGTCTTTGGTGGTAGAAAGTAGGTGGAAGAGGTGTTGTTGGCATTTTCTATGAGCCTGGTGGGGTGTCTCCCGATGATCTTTGTGCTAGATAAAGAAATTAGGTAGCTTGCAAAGATATAGCCAAGAAATCTAAAGAAACATTAATAATATACTAATATTATAATTAAAGACAAAGGAAATAAAGAGAAGGAGACTAAGAAGAAAACTGAAATTGAAAGAAAAGCCTAATAGACTAAGGAGTCCTTATTGTTGGATGGTTTGCGAGGTGGGTGTGACCTCTAAGGCTGTGGTGCGCGATTCCCAAGTAGCCTTTAGAACCGAAAACTAAGAAACTAAAAGAATTTAAAATATATTAAGCAGAAGAGAATTATAGATAAGTAGGATAAAGGGGAAAATAAACATAAAGAAGAATTTAAATGGTTTAAAAGACCCTTGGCTTGGTTTTTGAATGAAGCGGCTGGCATAAACTTATGTGTTGGGGTCTCTTTTAAGGAGACAATGCTTGCCTTCTTATGCTTCTTTGGCATAATTCTAGTGTAGCTCAAGAGTCTAGACACTTATTCGAAGAAAAGAAATAGAGAGAAGAAGGAAAAAGTATAAGGTAAGAGGATGGGGATAAGGGGAAGGGCTGTGGGGTTTAAATAGAGTTTTGCCCTCTGTCGGTGTGCCATGCCCGTGTATAGAGGACATGTTTGCTTACACGGCCGTGGTCAGGTTACCATGCCCATGTTCAATAAGTCAGTCTTTACATGGTCGCATCGCACGGCCATGTGCTAGGCGTGTTTGGTATGCCACGCCTATTCCTCTGATGCCACGCCCATTTCTATAATGGCAGTGTTGTCCCACAGCCGCCTCACACGACTGTGTTGGGGTAGGTGAGCCCGTGACTTCTGTAGTTGGTTGAGGCAAGATTCGCACGGCCTCTACTATGTTAATACGTTGATTCGAGGTACCCACACAGTCACGAACACGGCCGTGTGCTAAGCTGTGTGGTCTAGGGATATGCACTTTCAGTTTATTAAAATTCTAAGAGAGAAAGTAAAAAAAAAACTAAGACTACAGAATAAAACTTAATGTTAGTATTCGGGTTGCCTTCCAAAAAGTGCTCGTTTATAGTCTTAAGCTAGACTTTTCTTGGATTTAGAAAAATTAGGGAGGTTTAAAGGTTTGAATATCTTCCCTCTTGCTTAAACTTTTATCTTCTTGATGAGGTTCAAGTCGAGAAACGTTTACCTTAAAAGTGTCGAATGTTAGATTGTTTACCTCGACTGTTCCATGGGGGAAGATATCATGTACCTTAAGAAGTATTTCTCCCTTTGTCTTCAGGTCTGTGGTGGTGATGTACGGATCTACTTTGCCTAGCAGTACCTGGTCTCCTATTTTGTAGTGGTTTGATGTTCCTACGAGCTCTTCTGGTGGTTCCTTTGGTTTTACTTCTTGGGGTTCTTCCTTAGCGTGTGTCCTCTGCTCTTCAAAATTGTCAATCCTAAGGTCTTGTCCCTTGTAGGATTCTTCTTTGTTGTTTTGGGTCTTATGAGTTGGCCTAGGGTTGTCGTTATGAGGTGTTTCCTGTGATGAAAGTTGAACAATTTGATTATCATCTGTATTTACTTTCTCACCTCCATCGATTATTATTCTGGCCGAGTTAAGAGCTTGAAGATTGATTGTTTCATCTCCTACACAAAGTATGAGTTCTCCTGTGGCAACATCAATTTTAGTCTTGGAAGTTGCTAGAAAAGATCTTCCTAAAATTAAAGGGATGATATTATCCTCATCCATATCTAAAACAACAAAATCTACTGGAAAACAAATTTATCTATTTTGACAAGAACATCTTCAATAATGCCCCTAGGAATTCTAACAGTTTTATCAACTAATTGTATACTCATCCTAGTTTGTTTGGGCTTCCCTAGATCTAGTCGTTTAAATAATGAATAAGGCATGACATTTATGCTTGCTCCTAAATTAGCTAACACATTATTAATAGTTAGACTACCAATTAAACATGAAATTGTAAAACTCCCTAGATCTTTTAGCTTTCATGGTAGTCTATTTTGTAACATTACTGAGAATGTTGCGTTTAATTTCACGTGGTGCTCTTCATCTAATTTGTGTTTGTTAGTCATGAGCTATCTTAAGAATTTCCTCACGTTTGGCATCTGAAAAAGAGCTTCGAGAAGAGGTAAGTTAATATGTATTTTCTTTAAGAGTTTAAAAAACTTACCGAACTGTTCCTCTGAATCGCCTCTTTTTATCGCTTCGGGATAAGGTATGCGAGGTTGGTACTCCTTGTTTACCGGTTTTGGCTTTTCTTGTGTTACCTCTATCTTACCTTCGTATACCTTGTTTTCTTGTATTGATTTTGGTTCATCTAACTCCTTACTGTCTTGAGCTGAGATGGCTTGAATTTGCTCCTTTGGGTTAATCTCGGTGTTACTTAGTAGACGTCCTAGTGGTTGTTCTGACATCAGCTTTACGAGTTGTTCGACTGCATTCGTGGCTTCCTTGACTGACTTTGCAAGTTCCCCCATTCGATTCTCATTACTCTTAATTATTTTCTCAATTTCTTGGATACATTTCTCTATGTCTGCTGAAAATTTTGCTAGCATCTCCTCGAGGGTTAGTTTCCTCTCTTATGGATAAGGCTGATTTTGAAAGTTTTGAGGAGGTTGCTGTCATTGATTTCCTTGATTTCTTTGACCTCCCCATGAAAAATTTGGATGGTTCCTCCAACCTGGATTATTGGATATGAAATTATTACCTATATAGTTTGTATGTTCGATTTTTGCTCCTGGTTGGTAGGGTGGGTACTCAGGATTCGCCACAGTTCCACTTGCATTGCATTGCATGACTGGGTGTACCTACGAAGAACATAAACTGTCAAGCTTTTTATTCATCATCTCTACCTGATTTGATAGCATGGTTACTGCATCAATGTTGTAGACTCCGGTTGACTTTATCGGTTTTGTCCTTGTAACCTACCACTGATAATTATTTAACGACATCTCTACAATGAATTCGTATGCTGCTTTATGAGTTTTATTATTCAAGGTTCCACTGGCGGCTGAATGAATTAGTTGTCTCATTGAGGGATTTACACCAGTGTAGAAGGTTTGGACTTGAAGCCATAATGGTAATCCGTGGTGTGGACATCTCCTCAAGAAATCTTTGTATCTCTCCCATGCATAGTATAATGTCTCTAAATCCATCTACACAAAAGAAGAAATATCATTCTGTAATTTAACCGTTTTGGCCAGTGAAAAATATTTTAATAAAAATTTCTCAGTCATTTGTTCCCATGTAGTGATTGACCCTCACGATAACGAGTTCAACCACTGCTTGGCTTTATTCTTTAATGAAAAGGGAAATAACCGAAGACGAATGGCATCATCAGAAACGCCATTTATTTTGAAAGTATAGTAGAACTCTAAAAATTTTTCTATATGAGTGTTCGGGTCTTCATCCTGCAAACCATCAAATTGAACAAATTGTTGAATCATTTGTATTGTGTTAGGTTTTAATTCAAAATTATTAGCAGCTATAGCAAACCTAACAATACCAGATTCTTCTCCTGTCAAATTGGGTTTAGCATAATCATACATAGTGCGCGGAGCATCCGCCACATCTCGTGGTGGGTTATTCTTGTCCATCCCTTCAGTAAGATTGGATCTGTCTTCTCGCTCTTCTTCTGTGTAATTTAGAACTCACCTAATTTCTCTACAATTTCTCCGAGTGGTAGTTTCAAATTCGCTGTCGTATACTAGAGGTCCTATCGAGTTCCTTTTTGTCATAAACTAGAGGTACCTGCTAGGAAAAAGAAAGAAGAATAAAATTTAGTAAAAGATAATGAAAATAAAATAATTTGTAAAATAAAATAATGGCTAAAGTAATAAAAATAGAGTTTCTTAATATTTTAGTTCTCCGGCAACGACGCCAAAAACTTGATCGCTGAAATCAGAGCTTTAAAATTTATAAATAGAATGATCAAACCTGGAAACTAACTCTAACAACGACTGAAAGGCAAGTGTACCTATCAGACAGTAGTATAGCTTAGGCAAGGCTGGATTATCGAACCCAAAGGAACTAAAAGTACTAATACTCACTTTCTTTTTATTATTTAGCCTAAAATATGGAGTGATTGGTTGCTTTAAGTAATTTATGACTACTAAGTGAGAGACACAAAGACAAAAAGAATGAATTGGGAAATAACTTGAAGAAACTCAATTGATTACGATGATACCCTCAGGAAGAATCCACCAAGACTTCACTTATTACTTATTACTGAATCATATGATTTCCTTACTTAGCTTGATCCGTAGGACTCCCTCACCTATATTAAACACTCTCTCGAGGTGAATAACGTCTAACCATGGGTTAATTAGTGGAGCTCTCGTTTGCTTATAATAACCCCCTAGAATAGCAGTAAATCAATCAACAGATTCCCATATTAGGTTTCACCCTAATCTGAAAAAATCTTGTAACCCTATCTCTAGGCGTTCGATCAACTCAGCTTAATTATGCTAGATCTCCTCTTAAGCAGGGTCTATTCCTCCTCCACCTAAGCACATCAGATTTAGATTAAGCATGCATAATTAAGAACAAACTAAGTATTTATCATATAATTCAGGAAATAATAACAAAATTCATCTAGGTTTCATCCCCTTAAGGTATCTGAAGGGTTTAGTTCATAACTTTAAAATAAAACATCTCAAGAGAAAAGATAAAACAAAACATAAGAAATCCCTAAAACCCCCTGAAGGAATTGAAGGAGAAATCTGCCGTCTTGAGTAGAATTCCAGCTTCTTAAGATGGATCAACTGGCTATCTTCGAATGATTCCCACAAATGTGATCTTTCTGGCTCGGCGCATTGGCCTAGCTAACCGCTTTCTCTCAGGATGCACTTAGGGTGTTTATATAGGCTTTTAGAATCCTTTACTTGGTCCCTAAGTGTCCTAAATTAAGTTTGCTTCCTACTTGGTGTTTGAACAGGATTTGGAAAGTGTTTCTTTGGCTCTAAGTATCCAAATCTGAGTGAAATTGATCTCTCCCGTAACAGGGGCACGACCATGGAACACGCCCGTGTAAATCGTGGTTGGGCCGTGTCTCGATTCTTTCAATTGGGGTACAGCCATGTAAATTGTAGCATGGCTGTGTCTTAGTTAATTTTGAGGCACGATCTTGTGGCTTGAAGTCCAGGCCATGTCGATTTCTTCTTTGGCCTAAATTGGCCGTTGTAAGCCCGTTTCTTGTTCTTTTCGTCCTCGGGTGCTTTCCTGAGTATAAATATGAAAAGAAAGGATTAAAAGCACCTTTTTACATAAATCAGGGCTAAATCATCCTAAAAGCATACTAAATATGAGGTTAAAATATGTTACTTTTACGGTTTATCAAGCTTCAAGAAACGGTAAGTTAATATGTAATTTCTTTAAAAGTTTAAGAAACTTACCGAATTGTTCATCTGAATTGTCTTTCTTCATTGCATTGGGGTAAGGTATACGAGTTTGGTATTCTTTAATAATCAATTTTGGCTTTTCTTGTCTTACCTCAACCTTACCTTCACTCACCACAGGTTCTTGCCTTGGGTCAGATTAGATTCTACTAACCCTTTACTGTCATGAGTTGTTATGGCTTGAATTTGCTCCTTTGGGTTAGTCTCCGTGTTACTTGGCAAGCTACCTTATGGTCATTCAGAGATCAGCTTAGTGAGTTTCCCTAACTGGTTCTTGATTCCTTTAATCGATGCTTGTTGATTTTTAAGTGTTGTCTCGGTGGTTTGAAAATGTGTTTCTGACACCGCTATGAATTTTGTTAGTATCTCCTCAAGGTTTGACTTCTTTTCTTGTGGGTAGAGCTATTGTTGGAAGTTTGGAGGTGGTGGTTGTTGTCTCTGATTTCCTTGGCCACCCCACGAGAAATTGGGGTGGTTCCTCCAACCTGGATTATAATTATTACTATAAGGGTTATTTTGAGTTCTAGAATTATTACCCATATAGTTCATCTATTTATTTTCTATGCAGGGTTGTAGGGTTGGTATTCTATATTGTTTGTTCCTCTTCCGTATGTATCGCACTGCATTACTGGGTGTACCTGCGAAGAACTACACAAACTATCAATCTTTTTATTTAACAGTTCTACCTGATTTGATAGCATGGTTACTGCGTCGAGGTTGAAGACACTGGCGGCTTTTGTTGGCTTTGTCCTCGTAACTTGCCATTAATAGTTATTCAGTGACATCTTTTCAATGAATTCGTAAGAAGCCTCAGGTTTGTTGTTCAGGGTACCGCCTGCAGCTGAATCTATTAATTGCCTAGTTGAGGGGTTCACACCATTGTAAAAGGTTTAAACCTGTAGCCATAATGGTAACACGTGGTGAGGGCACCTTCTTAGTAGATCCTTGTATCTCTCCCATGCATCGTACAGTGTTTTTAAATCCATCTGCACAAAAGAAGAGATATCATTCCTCAACTTAGCTATTTTAGGCAGTGAAAAATATTTTAATAAAAATTTTTCGGTTATTTGTTCCCATGTAGTGATTGATCCTCGTGGTAATGAGTTCAACCACTGTTTAGCTTTGTTCCTCAATGAAAAGGGAAACAATCAAGGCGAATGGAATAATCAAAAATGCCATTGATCTTGAAAGTGTCGTAGAATTTCAGAAAATTTGCCAAGTGATTTTTTGGATCTTCATCCTGCAAACCATCAAACTGAACAAATTGTTGTATCATCTGTATAGTGTTAGGTTTCAGTTCAAAATTATTTACAGCAATTGCCGGTCTAACAATACTTAATTCAATTTCTGTTAAAGTAGGTTTAGCATAATCATACATAGTGCGAGGAATAGGATTTTGATTCACTGGGTTTGCGACAACCATAGGAGGTAGCGGATTGTTATCAACCATCTCTTCAGTAGTATTGGTTTCGTCTTTTTCCTTTTCTTCTATGTACTATAGGCTTTGCCTTAGTTCTCTTCAGTTTCTGCGAGCGGTAGCTTCTATATCATTATTAAAAATCAAGGGTCCTGACAGGTTCCTCCTAGTCATAAACTAGAATTACCTGCTAGGAAAAGAGAAAAGGAGAGAAATTTAGAAAAGTACAAATAAAATTTAATTGCAAAAATAAAAATATGGCTAAAGTAATAAAAATTGAGTGTTCTTAATATTTCAGGTTCCCGGCAATGGTGCCAAAAACTTGATCGTGTGTCAGAGTCTTAAAAATTTATAAAAAAGAATGATCGAACTGGAAACTAACTAAGACGATGATGGAGGCAAGCGAACCTATCGAACAATAGTCTACTTTAGTGGCAAGACCGGATTGTCGAACCCAAAGGAACCAAAAGTACTAATACTAACTTTCTATCTATTATTTAGCCTAAGAATTAAGGGTATTTGTATCTACTCTAAAATTAACTAACTGCTAAGCTAAAGATGCTAAGACATAAAGAAGGAATTAAGGAAATACTTGAGGGAAAACCGATTGATTAAGACAATACCCGAGGAAGAATCCACCTAGACTTCACTTGTTATCTAACTCTGAACCAGACAATTTATTCACTTGACTTGATCCTTAAGATTCCCTAATTTATATTAATACCTCTTTCGAGGCTACTAACATCTAACCCTAGGTTGATTAATTGAAATTTCTTTCTAATTAAAACCCCTAGTATTGCATTAACTCAATCTATGGATTCCCATATTAGGTTTGACCCTAATCCGACAAATTTACATCATCCTATTTCTAAGGTTGCGTTCAACTCTGCTTAACTATGCTAGACTACTCTTAGGTAGGGACTTTTGCTCCACCACCTAAGCACATCAATACTTGAATCAATATCCCGAAAATACCAAACCAAGCATTAAGAACACATAGTTAAGAACAAATCAAGTATTTATCATACAGCTTAGATAACAATAACAAGATTCGTCTTAGGTTTCATCCCTCTCAGGTATTTGAGGGGTTTAGTTCATAATCGTAAAAAAATACATCTCAGAAGAAAATATAAAATAGAACATAAAGAAAACCCTAAAACCCCTTGAAGGAATTAAAGGAAAGTCCTTAGTCTTGAGTATGATTCCAGCTTTTTGAGATGAATCAATTGGCTTTCTTCGACTAAATCCCTGTATTCAGCTTCTCCGGGTCGACTCTTTGGCCTAGCTGAATGCCCCCTTGAAGGTTGGCATCTAGGGTATTTATATAGGCTTTTGGAATGCCTTTCTTTGCCTATAAGTACCCTAATCCGAATAGAATTCTTCTTGTCTACGGCAGAGACACGCCCGTGTAGAACGCCCGTGTAATTCGGGGCCAGGCCGTGGTCGTGGTCGGTAATGAGGCAGGGCCATGTAAATCGGGACCCAGGTTGTGTGCAATTTGTACTTGGCCCATTTTCTCCGTTTTTGACTCGTTTCTCATTCTTTTCATCCTCCGGTGCTCTCCTAAGTATAAAACATGAAAAAAGGGATTAAGAGCACCTATTTCCATAATTAAAGGAAAAAATCATCCAAAAGTATGTTAAATGTGGGATTAAAATATGTTCATATTATGGTTTATCAATTTATAATCATGTTAGTAGGTTTGGTGTATTTTGTTGTGATATGGAGCCAAATTGTGGCATACTTGTTTTGTTGATATTTGGATTGAGTAATTAAATGTTGACGCATGTTTTGAAATGATTTTGAGCAGGGTTTAAGTGTGCTTTAAGGTACCATTTGGTAGATTATGATTTGGGCATGAAATGGACACCAAAATGGGAGTTTTAACATAGTTGGCAATAGGGTATCGATACTCTGGTGTAGGTATTGATACTTTGAAATTTTGAATTAATTTTATATTAAACAAAATGCCAAAATGGTATTGATACCAGACTAAAGTATCGATACTCTATTTAGGGTACCAATACTTTAAAATGGTATCAAAACATTGAACCTTTGTTTAATTTTTGCAAAAAGAAACATAATTGCAAATTGGTATTGATACTAGAATAAGTATCAGTGCTTTATAAATGATGTATTGGTACCATATTCTAGGTATCGATACTATTGATTTTTGATATTCTAAAACATCAAAGTTAAAAATAATATCGGTACCTTTTCAAAGGTATCGATACTTGCTATGGAAACTTTAAAAATTTTACAATTTGGTCTTATTTCATATTTAGTTTAGCAAATGAGCTTTCATAAGCTCGATTGGGTTTCAGAAAAAAAGTTTAATTTGTATATAATAATTGTATTTTTGAGATGTTTGATTGTTTAAATGATTTATTGACAGTGTTTTTCTTCGACGGTTGCTCCGAAAATGATTGTAGCATCCCGTAACTTGAGCCTGATGATTGGGTTGGGCGAGGGGTGTTACAAATATAGTATGTTAGCAAGTATCGATTCCATATAAATTGAGGATACTTGTATAAGTGATGTACTGAACTAAGAACACTTATTCTTGTTTATTGTAGAAAATCTCTTGTGAGTAAATTGAGTGCAAGAAACTTAGAGGAGAGTTGTCTAGATCTTAGATTTAAAAGTGAGGAGTTTATGAGTGTTAGATATTGTAATCATTATTGTACGGATTACTAAAATACTGAATTATCTCTCTAGGAAAAGTGCCGTAAACATAGGAAATCGAACTGCGTAAACATATAAAGTGTTCATTGTTTTTTTTTTTTTTTGCCTTGTTCATTGCCAATGTTTGAAGTAGTTGACACTGCTCTAAAGCACTACTCGTTTTTCTTGCAAATATAATTTTAAAAATTTCAAGAATAATATATTAATATAAGAGTATTTATTATGTGATAAAAATAAAATTAAAAAATAACTGTTAATTTATTGACTATGGTTGAATAAATAAAAATAATAAGCAATTTTTAGATAAATGGTAGTTAAATGTTATATATTATTAATTATCATATAATAAAACAAAAAAAATTAATTGTGCATGTAGTTTTTACTTTCACATTTCTTTTCGAAAAAAAATGATAAAATGATTAATACAAAATAAAAATAAAAATCATAATTATTTTATTAATATAGTGTCTATATAAAATAATTTTAATTATTTTTATTTTATTAATGTTTTTATTATTAACGTTATAGTTATTATCACTTAATTAAACTTTGGATTGATATTAAGTTACACTTATTATTTTAAATTGATTATCGATTCAAGAGTGTTATAATTATATACGGACTAAAACTAAGATTTAATGCATTAGCAAAGACATTTTTATTAAGTAGCATTTAGAGAATTACAAGAAATAAAATTAACTTTATTTAATAAGTTTTGTTTCCATCACACAAAATTTGAATTTAATAAGTTTTGTTTTCATCACAAAAAATTTGAATTTCATTATTATTTTATATATTTGTTTTTATTATTTGATTTTTGTTTCTTGTGTTATTATTTGATATTTAATAATACTTTTATTGCTTGATATTAGTAGTATTTTTTCTTGTGAAGTTAAATGAAGGAACAAGAGTCAAAACGCAAGTAATTGCATAAAAAATGAAACAAGCACATTGATCGAAGATGAGAACAAGGATAATAAGATAAAGAAGAAGATCAAGATTAAGAATATTAAAATATTTTTAATATTATTAGTATTTATTTTAATTAAATTTTATTTTTATTATTTTGAGGAAGTTGAAGGTTTAAATTCATCTTTAGTTGTCCATTGTAACTCAAGTTTAACCACTCTTCCTTCTTCAACGTCATTCATAAGAGGCTATGATCCTATAAGAATTGAGTATCAAACTTGATCCTATAAGAATTGAGTATCATACTTTCTCATCAATGGATTTGATGTAGGTTTTCATGCATGTCTTTTAATATGCATAATAATCAATCTCCAACATTGTGGGATGAGAAGTTGATGGTACTTCCATAGCTTGTAATCACTATTTATGTTAAGTGAGAGGCTCTGATGCCAATCGTTGAGTATAAGTAAAAGTGATTGCAAAAATGGGTACTTCTCAAAAACTATGACAAGCACAATCAAAATAGAGACAATCAAGTTTATTTATGCAATTTGATTTCCCTACATCTATAGAGCCTAACTTAGTGAGAAGAATCAACTGTCATTGAATCAAATACAATCAGTGATCCTAATTCTAACACACCCTAGTAAAGAATCCTCACTTTTTTATCTTAAAGACTAGATCTCTTACCACTAATTTGTCCCACTAAGAACTTAGTTTATAAAACCACAACACAAATGTTTTACAATCACAAATGCACTCTTACAAATAATGCTCCTCACTTAAATAGATAAGTGCTCTCAAACATCAATACATCAACTTATACAAATCTTTCAATTATATAGAGTTTTCGAGACTTGCTAATATAATGAAGATAAATCATATTTCTTTCTAAACAACAACTAAAATAATTAAATACAATATAACATAAACAACCAAAGTAAAATGGGCTGTTGGTAGATAAGTCTTCAACGTTTTGATTCAATCCAACTTCCTTGATCCAAGGGATTTAATATACAAGTTGTTTTGTCGTGTCAAGGGAAGAGTGGGCACTTCTCTTGGTACATTGCAGCAACTTCAACTATTTCAACACAATGTGATTTCTTAGGAATTTAATGCACAAATTGTAACATAGTTTCTATTATCATTCCTTGCTTGATATTCAAATCTTTGACAACCTAGTAAACTTACCATTTTTGCTTTTTAGATTAACATCATCAACAAACCCCCTCCCTTTTGGTATGCGAAGTACATTAATAAATTTGTTTATTAAACATTGTTTGTATCTCTCCAAGTCCAATCCCTTCAATCCAGAATGCAATTGGGCTTTTTTCAAACCTGACCCAAAAGAAGTAATTAATTACAAAAATGACTCTTTTCTATAGTGCGCGTTGGTGCTGCCATTCCCATTGGTGGCACCACCCTATCATCATTGAGCAATCATTAGTTTTTTTTAATTTTTTTTTGCACAGGATGGAAGTGTGATTATATAAAATGTTCAGGGACCTGATGATAATACTCTGGAATGACATATTTTTATGTATTAAATACATATTTATTTTGGTTATGATCCTACCAATTTGAGCTATTTATGGTTTTTTATCTTGTACGAACTAAAGTGAAGGCAAAAGGAAATTTAGGGGAAAAAAGCATGAGTTTAAAGATAAAATGGTCCATCATGTGAAATAGGAAAGAAGTTGTACCGAAAATGCAAAGTGTGGAAGTCTTGGGGGAAAAAGTGCAAAGAAGAGATTTTATAAACACAAGACTCTATTTAAATTTTAATTATATTAAGATTATTTTTTAGATTTAATTTTAGTTTTTATCTCTATTTATCTTTATTTATCTTTTAGAATTTAGATAGGAATAAACTAGGTTTTCTAAGTACTATAAATAGGGGATGGAATGACATAAATTTCACTCATCTTTTTCTATAACACTCTTTCTTCCAAAAAGCTTAGCCTTTGTTCCTTTCTTTATTCAATAAAATTTCATTTTTATTAAGTTTATTTCTTTTTTCCCAAAAAGAATGAACCACTAAATTCATTTAGCCAAAGGTTGTCGAGATTTCCCAAAAAGGGTTCATGAGGCTTAGAATCTGTGCTTAGCCTTCTCAACGAGTATTCATCGCTTCTCCACACTACGGGACTGATGCTTTTGTCTATGTCCCTTCAAAAATGATCTTTTCATCTTGTGCAAAGATGACCGCTTTGTATGTTTTGGGAAGGTTGCACAGTCGGTTCGTTAGCTTACTGCATTAGTGGTTGTCGAGCCCAAAAGAAAAAATAGCGTGGCATTCACCATTGAGAAGTGATGATCTAGTGTAAGACGGTTCCACAAAAGCGATTGTTGGCTAGAGTCAGGTTCTTCTAAATCCTAAGTCTAAAATCTAAGTGGAGCTTGTGGTTGTAGGTGTCCTCTTCCACTATATCTGGCTTATTCTGTTCGAGAAGGATCACCTAAAAGCCTAGGATTGAACCCAAGGAGGATAGAGACAACCAAAGGCTAGAATCTCTCCGTAAAAAAACTCTCTTTTCTCAACTCTGTTTATCTTTATAGTTTTAATTTCAATTTACGCAATTTCTATTCAATCAAACTTTTAATTTTGTTTTTCTTATTTTTTCCAGGTACGCCGATTTTCTTAGGCACGACTCTCTCGAGATCTCAAGGAATAGGAACTTGTGCAAATCTAGTCCCTAAGGATTTGACCCTACTTCCTTATACTATTCTTTTTGTTATTTTATAAGGATAGGATATTTTTGGTGCTCTCAACCACGCATCAAATTTTGGCGCCGTTGTCGGGGACTGGTAACGTACTAATCTTGTTTCTTTCTTTCTTATGACTAGATCTACTCCAGATATTCTTGCATTTGATTCAGAGATAGAAAAGACTGTGAGAGCTAATCAAGGAAACAATGTTACGAAAAAGGCAATCAAGGGTGGTAGGGACTTAGAGTAACCCATCGCCGAAAATAGAAGGCAGACAATGAGGTTGAGTCTAGGGTTAACGAAAACCCTACTCAAACATTAGAAAGAAAAAGAGTAGGAGTCGATCCACCAGAAGAAGTGTTTAAAGCTAGGGTTAATGAAAACCCAAATCTATCACATCAACCTATGGCTCAAACTATTTGACAATTAGTCGAAGCTCCTGCAGAACAACCGTCATTATGCATTGCGTATCCTACTATGGATACTAATTTTGAATTGAAGTCAAGATTAATCTAGTTACTGCCAACTTTTCATGGATTACAAAATGAAAATCCATACAAACATCTAAAAGAGTTTCATATGGTTTGTCTTAGCATGAAACCTCAAGGCTTAATTGAGGATCAAATCAAATTGCGTGCTTTCCCTTTCTCCCTAGTAGATTTTGCTAGGGAATGACTGTTTTATCTACCCCCTGGATCTATTACAACTTGGACTGGTCTTTCTCATTTGTTTCTTAACAGGTTTTTTCCAGCATCGCGTACATTTGAGTTAAGAAAGGAGATCGTTGGCATAAGGCAAAAAGAAGTAGAGTCTCTTTATGACTATTGAGAGTGATTCAAGAAATTGTGTGTAAGTTGCCCACAACATGGGATCATAGAACAGTCATTGCTCAAATACTTCTATGAGGGCTTAAAGCCCATAGAGGTGAATATGGTAGATGTCGCCAGTGGCGGAGTGTTGGTCAACTTGACTCCCCAATAAGCAAGGGACTTCGTATCTACGATGGCTGCAAATACTCAGCAATTCTGAGCCAATCCTGAGCCCACTAAAAGGGTTCACAAGCTAAGTAATTCAACCTTAGAAGATAAATTTGATAAACTTACTAATATCATGAATTCTCTTTTTTCAGAAAAAATAATACCAACCCAACTGTGCAAAATTTGTGCAACACCCGAACATACAACTGATGATGCCCTAGTTTGTGTGATGATACTATGGCCCATTTAGATGCTGTGGGAAACTTTACTGGACCGCCCCAAAGGTGATATGACCCCTATGCAAATACATATAATCCAGGATGGAAAGACCATCCTATAACAACCTAATTTTGGTGAAATCGAAATAGTGGTTTTGGGACCACAAATCTGAGCCAAAAATTAAATTTTATTTTATTATATGGACTGTATTATGTTAGAATAGTCATGTGAAAATTTTGATACGAAAATTTTACCGATTATGTGTTTAATTACGGAAAGGACTAAATCGCATAAAATGAAAAGTTGAATTCTAGTAGCTATAAGGATTAAATGGCTATGGAATTCAAAAATTGAGATCTTTATATGGTAATTAGACCATTAATAAAAAGTAATAAGATATTTTTGGATGATTCATCCATGGAAAAATAAAAAAGGCTAAGGACTAAATTGGAAAGATGAAAAGTTATTAAATGACAATTTAATTAAAAGAAAAAGAAAATGATTTCTTATCATATTCTACAAATATTTCCATGGAAACCCTAGGAGATAGGAAGAAGACTTATCAAGCTTATTTGGGTAAGTAATCAAGCCCCGCTTTTAATAATTTTGATATTTTTAAAACCGGGATAGCTTAATCTATCTATTTGAGGGATCAATTTGTAAAGTTATCAAAGTATGGAAAATGGGTTATGGATGCATATGCTGAAAATTAGAAATTTATGGTAGAAAATGAAAGGTTGTTGATAGATAAACATCTTTTACAAAGTGATTTTTGATGAAAACATGATTTAGGGACTAAATTATAAAGTTGTCAAATTTGATGAAAAATTCTAAATTTTTATGAATACATGTGCTGTAAATTTTTGATGGAATTTTGGTTAGGCTTCGACTAGGGAGTAAATTGCAAAAAATTCATTTTCCGAGCCTAGGGACTAAATTAGAATTTATGGAAAAGATAGGGGCAACATGGTAATTTTTTCTAAGATGTAAATTGAGTCCACTTGAATATGAAATGTGATAAATTGATGTTAAATTTACTCATATAGATCCGGATAGACCACATTTGGAGTTAGAATGAGGAAAAGAGGAAAATGTCGGATTAGTAGATTTTATGTACACGAACATTTGTCGAGGTAAGTTCGTGTAACTAAATTGTGTTTATTTACATGCTTGAATTGATTGTGTTTATGTAAATTGTATAAATTTCATGAATATGTGAAATGATTGCATATCCGATCAAGCTAGATAAATAAAAATGTTTTAATTAAATTATAATGCCCGATAGATGAGAAAGGATAAACGATGAAAATGTTAATTTTATGCTTGGAATGTGATCAATTGAATTACATGGATGTTATAGATGTATGAAATAATCACATATCGAAAAATGCTTGAAAATGTTAAATTTCATTTGATAAATGAAAATCGATGGATAAATGTAATTACCAAAACGAATGGGGTCCTGCATTTGTTGCAGAATGGATTAGGCTCGAACGAGCAATCCTAATGACTTCATTACAGAAAGGATTTAGCCCGGATGTATAATCCTGATATAAGTCCTCTCAAGCATATGTTATGGATTGGATTTAGCTTGGACGGGTAATCCAGGTCAAGCTCTCTAGAGCATATGTCATAAAAAGGATTTAGCCTGGACTGGTAATCTTGTTATATATATGTGTGGCTCAAGAGTGTACTCTCTGAAATTGTACCTTATGGGTACTATTGGACATGAATTGACGGATTCTGATTTGTACACCTTGAGTGTACTACATGTGTATCCATTGATATTTTCGATAAATTTAATGGGTAAAAGTTCTTGACAGGAGAAGATATGAATAAAAACGAGTTACTTCACATATCGGTCTGAAACACATGAAATTGACGATACGTGATAACTGATATATGGAAATATTAAATGATAATATTGTACATGAAATTTATTTGATGAGTATGTACACCATTGATTATAGACTTGTACACCTTGAGTGTATTAATTGTGACCTTGATATTCTGAGTAATATGGGTAAAGTTTTGATATGAATTTATATATGAAAAATGAATACATTTAGTGGAAAGCATATGTGCATGGAAACTTGATTGTTATTGAGCCCATATATGTTTTAATGTTATTATTAAGTATATAACTAACAAGGGCAATGAGGATATGTGCAGGGCTTGAGGTCAAATTGATTGAATATGTCTTACTTAGTTACCACAAAATAGAATGAATGGTAAGTTAAGTACCATGTTATACGAACTTACTAAGCATTTTATGCTTACTTAGTTTTATTTCCCTATTTTAGAGTAAATCAGAAGCTCGTTGGATTGGAAGCTTAGCAGAGATCACTCACACTATCCATCGGCCCATGTCAGATTCCATATGGTAAATCAATTATGATTGTAATGGAATGTATAGGTTATATTGGCCATATTGGCATGTAAATGTAAATGTAAATGATGCTTGTAATCTAGCCATTGGAATGGCTAGTAATGGTTTGTTTTGATATATTTGTAATGTCATACTATGGTAGCTATATAGGTGTTAAGTAGTTGATCAAATTATGCCTAACATATGGACTAAACCAAGGCAAGATTATGAACATGTATGCATGTAATGGTATGCTATGTTGAATGATAGAGTTTGCTTAACTTGAATGCTTGAAATGGTTGGCATTTGGATGTGAGTTTAAGTGCAGGCCATTGGTGTGATTTTAGGTGAGAAATGAAGCTAGAAATAGCTTTATTTTGTCCATCAGGTAGACACACGGGTGTGTGTCTAGATTGTGTGTGACACACGACCTGGTACATAGGCGTGTGGTTAGGCCGTGTGTCCCATGCACCTTAAATTTGAGAAAAATAGAATGCTCAGAATTGAGCATACGGGTAGAGACACAGGCGTGTGTCTCAGCCGTGTGTGCTACATGGGCTAGAACATGGGCGTGTGTCTTGGCCTTGTGAAACCTACACCTAATTTTAAAAAGAATTAAATTAACCACACACCTAACACACGGGTTGTGGCATGGCCGTGTGCACAAGTTAGAGAGTTAGACAGGGTAAGACACAGCCTGTAACACTGGAGTGTCCTAAGGTCACACAGGTGTGTGCCTGGACCACATGGGCGTGTGAGTCCTGCAACTTGGAAATTTTTGTAATCTCATGAAAAATTCTTAGAGTTTTCGATTAAGTCTCGACTTGTTTCTAATGCTTGTATTGGGTCTCGAGGGTCTATTTAAGGGACGTTACGAATGATCTCGGTTAATGAATAGTGATTGACATGATTTATCTGTAAATGTTTCTAAAAATTTTGATAATGCTTCGTGACCATGTTCTAGTGACGGATACTGGTTAGGTGTGTTACACATCCTAACTTGAGTTATGGGGCAAACCTGCTATTTAACCAGCCATACCAAAATTGGTTTCCATAACAGGCACGAGATTCAGTTACCTCTCTAGAAACCATGGTCAATAAATTAGCAACTAATATACTTGATTTCAACAGCAAATACGATAACAAACTCTTGATTCCTAGAAGGAAACAAAGGATTTTCAACAGAAAATTGAGGGTCTAGAAGAGAATAGACCATATCAATTGAGAAAATGAACTCATAAGGGAAGCTGCCCTCACAAATAGAACCTAATCCAAGACAACACGCAAATGCAGTGACGTTGTGAAATGGAAAAGTACTGGAACCAAATCCTGGAAAGAATCTTGATCAAGATTCCACCCGAAAAAAGCAGAATAATGAACAGGTCCGAATGAAACCTCTATTGCCCATAATTCAACCTTCGTTTCTAGAACGATTGAACCAACATCGGAGAGGTAAGAAGGAAAAAGAGATCCTCGAAACATTTAGAAACGTTGAGATCAACATACCATTGTTGGATGCCATCAAACAAATTCTACGACATGCCAAGTTTTGCACCAACAAGAGAAAATTAATTGGAAATGAAAGAGTAAGTGTTGGTGAAAGTGTATCTGCGGTGTTGTAGCAGAGGATGCCAGTAATATGTAAAGATAGAGGCATGTTTGAGATACCATGCAAAATATGTCACTTAGGAAGTAAAAAAGCTATGTGTGATTTAGGGGCCTCTATAAATGTCATGCCTTTTTCAATTTATAAATCACTTAACGCGGGTTTTTTGACGAAAATAGGTGTTATCATTCAGTTAGTAGACATGTCTATTGTGCATCTCGAAGGAATCCTCGAGTATGTATTGGTAAAATTCAACGATCTTATATTTTCTACAGACTTTTATGTGATAAAAATGGAAAAGGATAACACTCATGGATCTTCGGGCATCTTGCTGGGCTGACCTTTTCCTTAATACTGCTAGCACTAAGATTGACGTACGTAGCGGAACTCTCACGATGGAGTTCAACGGAGCGATTGTGAAGTTTAACGTTTATGACGTTATTAGTCACCCGAGTGAAATCTTGAACGTAAACAGTGTCGACATAATTAACTCATTAGTAGAAGAAACTTTTGAGTCACCTTATGAAGATAAACTTGAAACATTGTTTGATGATAATTTCGATTCAGGATCTATTTGTAAGTATGTTAATGAATTATTGGCTCCTATGGATACTAAACTTCTACCTTCTATTATGGAAGAACCAGATCTGAATTCAAACCACTTCTCAAGCATCTCAAATGCACATTTTTGGAGAATGATGAGACTATTGCTGACTTAAAAGGGATTAACCCCTTGACAGGCACACATAAGATTTTCTTGGAGGAAAAAAAATGAAAGAAAAGCAAGAGGCGCAAGGACGATTGAACCCAAATATGGTGGATTTGTTAAAAAATGAGAATTTCCAAGCCCATATGAATGAAATAATTCAGCTAGAACAGCTCCAATACTAGTTGAGGCGTCAAGCTAACAACATTAAACAAGCGCTTGTTGGTAGGCAACCCAATTTTTATTTTATTTTATTTTATTTATTTATTTTTATTTTTATTTTCTATTTTCTTTATTTTCTTACATGTTAATAAATATTGTCTCTCTTCTTATATTTAGAAAAATCGAGGAATCGAAAAAATTAAATTTGGAAACCGGCGAAAACAATAACGAAAATGACATGGTGAGTGTTCTAAACCCTTTCTTTTCATCATATTTATTAATATTATTTTTCACATCGAGGAAAATGTGTTTTATATAGGGGAGGAATTCCTCATTATTTTGTCATTTTATCTGGTGATTTTACTGTTGTGTTACTATTGCTATTGCCTTGTGCTCGTTTTTGCCCACATTTATTTTTTAAGAATATTCTGCCTCTTTTCATGCTCAAGATTTTAACCAGGAATTACCCACTGTTTCACCTGCGAGCATGATTCTTGTCTATGGAGTTAGTTATGATTTTGTTATATTGATTTCGTCTCCAAAGTTTTATTTCTATTAGGCTAAAATAATTGTGATTAATAGAGTTAATTCTATCTTGCTTATAGTAAAATCGATTAAGTCTAAATGCAAAGAGGACACTTAATACAATTGTATGCTAAATTTATGTTCATGACTGTTAGGTAGCTATCGAAACTTAATTTTGACTCTTGATTGTTTTTCCTAGTCCTCCAAAATTAAAATTCTATTTCATGATAATAATAAAATTTGATGCCTCCGTGGTTATAAGCACAGCTTAAAACGTGACTGAATGAGTAACCGGGGTAGGGTGCTTGGGTTGTCATCCTACTTCACTTCAAAAGGTTGTGTGACGTGTTAGGTAAAACTCCAATAAGCAGAATTAAACAAAAAAAATTTAAGAGTGTGTTGGGCTCAGTAACCGGGGTGGGTGCTTGAATGTCATCTCTCTTCGCGTCAAAAGGCTTGATGGTCTCAAAACTAACTAATATTTCGACAAAGGCAAGAGCACCTATCAAACATTAGTATAGCTGATGAGTTCGGAATATCATATCCACAAGGACTAAAATTACTAGTAATAACTATCTTTCTATTATCTAGCCTAATAATTAAGGGAATTTGTTTTAATCTAAAATTTAACTAACTAATTAACTATGAATGCGACAGAGAGTGAAGAGAGTAAACAAATAAACCAATGAATGAAGACAATACCCAAGGAATAATCCACTTAGACTTCACTTATTATTCTGACTCTGAATTAAACGATTTATTCACTTGCTTGATCCGTAGAAATTCTTAAATTATGTTAATATCTCTTTTGAGACTAAAAATAACTAACTCTAGGTTGACTAATTGAAATATCTTTCTAATTAAAACCCCTATCGTCGCATTAACTCGATCTATGGATTCCCTTATTAGATTTGACTCTAATCCGGTAGATTTATGTCGTCCTATTTCTAGGGTTGCAATCAACTCTGCTTAATTATGCTACATCTTCTCTTAAACAGGGACTTTTGCTCCACTGAATAAGCACATCAAACTTGAATTAATATCTTGAAAATATTAAAGCAAGGGTTAAGAGCACATAATTAAGAACAAGAACAAGTATTTATCATGTAATTCAAATAATTAAATAATAAGATTCATCATAGGTTTCATCCTCCCTAGGTATTTAGGGAGTTTAGTTCATAACGTACGAGGAAAACATCTCAGAATAAAGAAAACAACAAGACATAAAGAACCCAAAAACTTCTAAGGAACTTGATGGAGATCTTCAATCTTGGAGTGGATCTGCTTCCGAGATGAATCCGACGGCTTCCTTCGAGTAATTTATTCGTTCTACTCTGCGTACTCCCTTAGGTCTTCTTCTGATGAGTATTTATAGATTTTAGAAGTCTCAGAAACCCTAAAAATTAGCTTTTTCTGCTTGAAAACAAAGTAGGGTGCAGCAGGGACACGGCGTGTGATCAGCCCATGTGAGGGTGCCCAGACCATGTAAAAATTTGCATGGCTCGCGATTGACACGGGCATGTGCCCTGCCCGCATGGTTTTGGCTTGGCCATGTGGATCCTTAAGATGACCTGGTTTGTCTGGTTTTGGCCCGTTTTCCACTCATTTTGCTTCACTATACTCTCTTAAGTATAGAAATATGAATTTAAAGGATTAGAAGCATCGAATTCACATAATTGTATAAATAAAAATCCAAAAACACGCTAAGCATGGGGTTAAAATGTGTTACTTTTATGGTTTATCAAGGCTTAATATATTCTTTTAAAAAAACATATAAATAATTTTAAGAGTGTGTTACTGAGTAACCAGGGTGAGGTGCTTAGGTGTCATATCTCTTCGCGTCAAAATGTTCAATATATTCTTAAAAAAAGAAAAATTAAAGGAAAAACAAGTAAAAAATAATAATAAAGAATTGTATTTTGGGGCTAAAGGTGGAAACAAATAGGGTGTCCAGGCCGCATGGGTAAAAAACCTGTATTAAAACATGAATGAAAGTAAAAGTAAACTAATTAGTAGGGTTAGTGCTCGGGTTGCCTCCCAAGAAGCGCTTGTTTAAAGTCTTAAGCTAGACTTACCTTATGTTTATCACTTTATGAAGGTTCACGGAGCTAAAACTCCTCTCTATTATCCCTAAAATCTTCACTATTATAAAGCTTAAGTCGTTGACCATTTACCTTGAATGTGCCATAAGCCGGATGGGTTACCTTTATTATGTCGTAGGGAAAAATGATTTTGATTATGAATGGACCTGACCATCTTGATTTTAGATTTCCAGGGAACAATTTGAGCTTTGAATTGTATAGTAAAACAAGATCTCCAATTGCGGATTACTTAGGTTGCT
Organism: Gossypium rotundifolium; assembly: GCA_025506655.1. Lineage (NCBI taxonomy): Eukaryota > Viridiplantae > Streptophyta > Magnoliopsida > Malvales > Malvaceae > Gossypium > Gossypium rotundifolium. The sequence goes on along the minus strand of CP106732.1, from coordinate 109,298,959 downwards.
TCAAACGAACATCATGGCGTCGCTTTGTCACTTCTTTGTATAATCGTGAGTTCTCGTAAGCATTTGCTCACCACTAATCTAGCTTGTTCAACTACATCAATCTTTTCTCACCTGCAAGTTTAAAATCATAGTTTAGAAATTTTATAACCCAAAATGCCTTGTGCTCTAATTCAAATGGTAGATGATAGCTTTTCTCGTAAACAAGTCTATACGGAGATGTTCCGATGGGAGTTTTAAAAGTGGTTCTATAGGGCCATAAAGCGTCGTCTACTTTTAATGCCCAATCTTTCCTATTTGATTCGACAGTTTTCTCTAGAATATGCTTAAGCTCTCGGTTGGATACTTCAACTTGTCCACTGGTTTGAGGGTGATAAGGGGTAGCTGTTCTGTGGTGCACTCCATATTTCTTTAAGACTTTATCAAATTGAGCATTACAAAAATGAGTACCCCTATCACTAATAATTGCTCTAGGTGTTCTAAATCGAGAGAAGAGTTTTTTAAGAAATCTCACAACCACTTTAGCATCATTAGCAGGTAAAGCTTGAGATTCCACCCATTTTGACATATAGTCAATCTCTACTAAGATGTATTTATTCCCAAATGAGCTAGGGAATGGACCCATGAAATCAATACCCCAAACATCAAATATTTCACATGATAGCATATATGTTTGAGGCATTTCATCGCGTTTAGAGATATTACTTGTTCTCTAACATCTATCACACGAAATAACATATCTGTTAGAGTTCTTGAATAGAGCGAGCCAATAGAAACCTAATTCGAGTGTTTTATGTGTTGTCCTAGTCCCACTGTAATGTCCTCATGTTGGTCCTGAATGGAAATGTTCTAGGATTTTGCTTGCTTCTGACTTTGTAACACATCTCCGAATTATTTTATATGCACATATACGAAAAAGAAAAGGGTCCTCCTAAAATAGTTTTTCACATCAGCAAAGAATTGCTTCTTTTGATGATGTGTCAACCCTTTTGTAGGATGTTAGCAACTAAGTAATTTTCAATATCTGCAAATCATGGTACCTTGGAGTTGGATATAACCAAGAATTGTTCTTCAGGAAACGATTCATTTATCTCTCTCTCATCGAGTTCTTCTTTTGATGATGTGTCAACCCTTTTGGGAGGATGCTAGCAGCTAAGTAATTTTCATTATCTGCAAACCATGGTACCTCGAAGTCGGATATAACCAAGAATTATTCTTTAGGAAACAAGTCATTTATCTCACTCTCATCGAGTTATTTGAGATGTGGATTTTCAAGCCTAGAAGGGTGGTCTGCTGCTAGATTTTTAGCTCCTTTCTTATCCTGAATTTCCAAATCAAATTCCTACAAAAGTAGAATCCATCTTATGAGTCGAGGTTTTGCATTAGATTTAGTTAAGAGATAACGAGGAGCTGAATGGTCAGTGTAAATGACAACTTTAGTTAACATCAAATACTGTCTAAATTTATCAAGTGCAAAAACCACAGCTAGCAATTCTTTTTCTGTGGTGGTGTATTTTTTTGTGCGGCCGCCAATGTCTTCCTAGCGTAATAAATCGGCTAAAAATGCTTGTCTCTTCGCTGTGCTAAAACTGCACCTACTGCAAAATCACTCGCATCACACATTAGTTCAAGGGGCAGATTCCAATAAGGTACAATTATAATTGGAGCATTGATTAATTTATCTTTGAGGGTTTTAAATGCTTCTAAACATTCCTGATTAAAATTGAAAGGCACATCTTTTTCTAGTAATTTTATTAACGGCTTAGCTATTTTAGAAAAATCTTTAATAAATCTTCTATAAAATTTAGCATGTCCTAAAAAACTTCTAATAGCCTTAACTGAACTAGGAGGAGGTAATTTTTCTATGGTTTCAATTTTTTCTTTTCAACCTCAATTCCCTTACTAAAAATTTTGTAACTTAACACAATCCGTTCTCGAACAATGAAGTGACACTTTTCCCAATTAAGCACAAGGTTTGTTTCCTCACATCTCATTAGAACTTGTTTTAAATTTTTTAAGGCAAAGGGTTTCCTCACATCTCATTAGAAGAATTAGGCAAAGGGAAAGAATTAATACCGAAAATTCATCCATAAATACCTCCATAATATCTTCCACAAGTTCATCAAAGATGGCTAGCATGTAGCGCTGAAAAGTAGTAAGAGCATTACATAATCCAAAAGGAATTCTACGATAAGCAAACGTACCATATGAACATGTCAATGTTATCTTTTCTTGATCCTCAGGAGCTATTATGATTTGGAAGTAGCCAGAGAGTCCGTCTAGGAAGCAATAGTACATATGCCCAGATAATCTTTCTAACATCTGATCAATGAAGGGTAAAGGAAAGTGATCTTTTTCGTGGCATCGCTCAACTTCCTATAGTCAATGCAAACTCTCCAACTCGTGGATCGTTCTTGTTGGAATTAATTCATTCTTCTTGTTGGCTACAACGGTCATGCCTCCTTCTTTGGAACAACTCGCAGGACTCACCCAAGCATCTTGTCGTAAATAGGATAAATAACTCCAACATCTAAAAGTTTAATTACCTCAGCTTTAACAAATTCCTTCATATTGGGATTTAATTGTCTTTGAGCTTGCACACATGGTTTATATTCATCTTCCATTAAAAATTTGTGTGTGCAAAACGATGGGCTAATCCCTTTAATGTCAGAAATTTACCAAGATATGACTTTTTTATGCTCCGTTAGTACCTGTAGTAACTCAACTTTCTCATTGGGTTCCAAGTCTGAAGTAATAATTACCGAAAGTGTATAATTATCATCGAGGAATGCATACTCTAAGTGATTTGGTAACTGTTTCAATTCTAATTTGGGAGGTTCTTCAATAGAGGATTTTTGTTTTAATTCATCATTTATTTCAATGTCCTTATACTTTCTTTTGTCTTTGGAAAGACTCATTAGAGTTTAACTTAATTTGTATCTCCCCTATCTTAGTGGTATTGTCATCTGCCTCCTCACCTTGGACAAGACACAATTCCAACGAGTCTTTATGTATGATTTCCTGAAAAGAATCTTGAATAGAATGACCAATAGAGTCGATAAAATAATAAGAATCATCTTGCTCTCTAGAGTATCGCATAGAATCATAAATCTTAAAAATAATTTCCTCGTCACCTACCCTAAGCACAAGTTTACCATCACCTACATTAATAACAGCCTTAGCAGTAGCTAAAAATGGGCAACCTAAAATTAAAGGCACCTTAACGTCCTTATCCATGTCAAGCACAACAAAATCAATAGGGAATATGGATTTATCGACTTTTATCAAAACATCTTCAATAATTCCTATAGGATATTTAACAGATCTATCAGCTAATTGGATACTCATCCTAGTGAGTTTTGGTTCCCCAAGACCAAGATGCTTGAACATTTTATAAGGCATCAAATTAATACTGGCACCTAAATCAGCTAATGCTTTCTCAATATTTAAACTACCGATTAAATAGGGAATAGTGAAACTTTTTGGATCTTTTAATTTGGTTGGTAGCTTATTTTGGAGAATAGCTGAAAATTCTTCGTTAAGTTCCACGGTTGATAGCTCTTAAAACTTCCTTTTATTTGTTAAAAGCTCTTTTAAGAATTTTGCATATGTAGGCATCTGCTAAATAGCTACAACAAAAGGTAAGTTAATATGTAATTGTTTAAAAAGTTCAAGAAATTTACCAAATTGTGCATCCATGCGGTCTTTCTTCAACTTTGCTGGATATGGGATCGGTGGTTCATACTCTTTAAGTACAGGTGTCACACTCTCATTTACTTCCTCACCCTCAACTTATTAGTTTCTTGTGGCATCTTTTTTTCAGCCTCAACCAATACTTTCCCATTCCTTAGTGTAACTGCCTTCACATGTTCTTTTGGGTTAGGTTCAGAGTTGCTAGGTAAACTACCTGGTTGCCTTTCGAAACTAATTTAGCCAGCTTTCCAATTTGATTTTCAAGCCCTTAGATTGATGCTTGCTAATTTTTAATGCAGTCTCGGTATTCTGAAAACAAGTCTCGACACTGAAATAAATTTTGCTAGCATGTCTTCAAGGTTCAGTTTTTTATCTTGTTGGTAGGGTGGTTGGAAACCTGAAGCGGGCTGTGGTCTTTGATTCCCTTGACTACCCCATGAAAAATTGGGGTGGTTCCTCCATCCCGGGTTATATTTGTTACTGTAAGGATTATTTGGCGGTTTAGAGTTATTACCCATATAATTCAGTTGCTCATTCTCCATGCTAGGATTGTAGGGTAGATATTATGAGTTATTCATCCCTCTTCCATTTGTGTCACATTGCATCACTGGATGTACCTGAGTAGAAACACATAAACCATCAATCTTTTTATTTAAGAGATCTACCTAGTTTGATAACATGGTGACCGCATCGAGGTTGAAAACACCAGTGAGTTTTGTCGGCTTTAATTCTCATGACTTGCCACTGATAGTTATTTAGTGACATCTCCTCTATAAACTCATAAGTCGCTTCAGGTATTTTATTATTTAGAGTACCACCGGCAGCTGCATTAATCAGTTGCCTAGTTGAGGGGTTAAACCATTGTAAAAAGTTTGAACCTATAGCCATAAAGGTAACCCATGGTGAGGACACCTTCTCAATAAGTCCTTATACCTCTTCCATGCATCGTAAAGAGTTTCTAAATCCATCTGCACAAAAGAGGAGATATCATTCATCAACTTTGTCATTTTAGGTGGCAAAAAATATTCTAATAAAAACTTTTGGGTCATTTGTTCTTAAGTAGTGATGGAACCTCGTGGTAACGAGTTCAACTACTGTTTAGCTTTATTTTTTAAAGAAAAAGGAAATAGCCGAAGGCAAATGACATAATCAGAAATGCCATTTATCTTAAAAGTGTCACAGAACTCTAAAAAGTTGGCCAAATGAGTATTTGGGTCCTCATCCTACAAACCATCAAACTGAACAAACTATTGAGTCATTTGAATAGTGTTAGGTTTCAGTTCAAAATTATTTGCAGCAATAGCAGGTCTAACAATACTCGATTCAGCCCTAATTAAATTGGGTTTAGCATAACTTGCATAGTACGAGTAGCAGGATTCTGATTCACCGGATTCGCGACAACCACAGGAGGTAGCAGATTATTATCAACCATCTCCTCAACAGTATTAGTATCGTCCTCTTGCTCTTCCTCTATATACTGTAGACTTCGCCTTATTTCTCTACGATTTCTGCAAGCGGTACTTTCTATCTCGTTGTCAAATAATAAAGGTCCTGACGGGTTTCTTCTAGTCATAAACTAGAGACACCTGCCAGAAACAAATAAAAGAAGAGTTAGTAAAAAACAAAAATAAATTGCAATAAAAATAAAAAATGGCTAAAGTAATAAAAATTAAGTGTTCCTAATATTTTAGTCCCCAGTAATGGCACCAAAAACTTGATGGCCTCAAAACTAACTAATATTTCAACAAAGACAAGCGCACCTATCGAACAGTAGTATAACTGATGAGTCCGAAATATCATATCCAAAAGGACTAAAATTACTAGTGATAACTATCTTTCTATTATCTAGCATGATAATTAAGGGAATTTGTTTTAATCTAAAATTTAACTAACTAATTAGCTATGAACGCAACAGAGAGTGAAGAGAGTAAACGAATAAACCAATGAATAAAGACAATACCCAAGGAAGTATCCACCTAGACTTCACTTATTATTTTGACTCTGAATTAAATGATTTTTTCACTTGCCTTGATCCGTAGAAATCCCTAAATTATGTTAATATCTCTTTCGAGACTAAAAACAACTGACTCTAGGTTGACTAATTGAAATCTCTTTCTAATTAAAACCCATATCGTCGCATTAAATTGATCTATGGATTCCCTTATTAGATTTGACTATAATCCAACAGATTTATGTCGTCCTATTTCTAGGGTTGCAATCAACTCCGCTTAATTATGCTAGATCTTCTCTTAAACAGAGACTTTTGATCCACTGAATAAGCACATCAAACTTGAATTAATATCCTAAAAATATTAAAGAAAAGGTTAAGAGCACATAATTAAGAATAAGAACAAGTATTTATCATGTAATACAAATAATTAAATAATAAGATTCATCATAGGTTTCATCCTCCCTAGGTATTTAGGGAGTTTAGTTCATAACGTAAGAGGAAAACATCTTAGAATAAAGAAAACAACAAGACGTAAAGAACCCAAAAACTTCTAAAGAACTTGATGGAGATCTTCAATCTTGGAGTGGATCTACTTCCGAGATGAATCTGACGGCTTCCTTCAAGTAATCTATTCATTCTACTCTACATCCTTCTTAGGTCTTCCTCTGATGAGTATTTATAGATTTTAGAAGGTTCGAAAACCCTAAAAATTAGCTTTTTTCACGTGAAAATAAAGTAGGGTGTGACATGGACATGGGCGTGTGATCAGCCTGTATGAGGGTGCCCAGGCCGTGTGAAGATTTGCATGGCTCGCGATTGACACGGGCTGGCACAGGTGTGTGTCCATCTAGTGTGGTTTACACGGGCATGTGCCCTGCCCGTGTGGTTCTGGCTTGGCCATGTAGATCCTTAAGATGGCCCGTTTTGTCCAGTTTTGCCTCGTTTTTGCTCATTTTGCTTCTCTATGCTCTCCTAAGTATAAAATACGAATTTAAAGGATTAGGAGCATCGAATTCACATAATTGTATAAATAAACATCCAAAAATGTGCTAAGCATAGGGTTAAAATGTGTTACTTTTATGGTTTATCAAGGCTTATTATATTCTTTTAAAAAAATATAAATGATTTTAAGAGTGTGTTGGGCTGAGTAACCAGGGTGGGTGCTTAGGTGTCATATCTCTTTGCATCAAAAGGTACAATATATTCTTAAAAAAGAAAAATAAAAGGAAAAACAAGTAAAAAATAATAATAAAGAATTGCATTTGGGGGCTAAATATGGAAACAAATAGGGTGTCTTGGTAAGTTTAGTAAATTACCTAATTTTCATGGAATAATCCAAGTCGATTTTGATTTTTGTGTGTTTAAATTGAATACTTTTTCAGTTTTACTTCAAGTAAGCTAAAGGTTCTCTTTATTTTTCATATGCATTATGCCTAATTTTTATAAAACTTTGAAGTGATATTTCTTTCATGGTAAAATCTAAATTACATAGTGGATAGGAACCATACTTGAGGACAAACATGAGCTAAGTAGGGGGAATTTGATAATACTCTAGAATGACATATTTTTATTTATTAATTACATATTTATTTTGGGTATGATCCTACTAATTTGAGCTATTTATGGTTTTTTATCTTATAGGGACTAAATTGAAGGCAAAAAGAAATTTAGGGGCAAAAAGCGTGAATTTAAAGATAAAATGTGCCAGCATGCAAAATAGGAAAGAAGTGTCAAAAATGCAAAGTGTGGAAGACTTGGGGAAAAGTGCAAAGAAGAGATTTTATAAACACAAGACTCTATTTGAATTTTAATTATATTAGGATAATTGTTAAGATTATTTTTTAGATTTAATTTTAGCTTTTATCTCTATTTATCTTTATTTATCTTTTAGAATATAGGAATTATTTATCTTTTAGAATATAGGAATAGACTAGGTTTTTTTTTAAGTACAATAAATAGGGGATGGAGTGAAATAAATTTCACTGGTCTTTTTCTGTAGCACTCTTTTTCCCAAAAAGCTTAGCCTTTGTTACTTTCTTTATTCAATAAAATTCCATTTTTATTAAGTTTATTTTTTTTCCAAAAAGCATGAGCCACTAAATTCATTTAGCCAAAGGTTGTCGAGATTCCCCAAAAAGGGTTCATGAGGCTTAGAATCCATGCTTAGCCTTCTCAACGAGTATTCATCGCTTTTCCGCACTACGGACTGACACTTCCATCCATATCCCTTCAAAAGTGATCTTTTCATCTGGTGCAAAGACAGCCACTTTGTATATTTTGGAAAGGTTGCATAGTCGGTTCGTTAGCTTCACACGTCAGTGGTTGTCGAGCTCAAGAGACACAAATGGCATTCTCCATTAAGAAATGATGATCTAGTGTAAGATGGTCCCACAAAAGCGACGGTTGGCTAGAGTCAGGTTCTTCTAAATCGTAAGTCTAAAATCTAAGTGGAGCTCGTGGTCGTAGGTGTCCTCTTCCACTATAACTGGCTTATTCTGTTCGAGAAGGATCACCTAAAAGCTTAGGATTGAACCCAAGGAGGGTCGAGTCAATCGGAGGCTGGAATCTTTCCATCAAAACTCTCTTTTCTCAACTCTGTCTATCTTTACAATTTTAATTTTGATTTACTTAATTTCTATTCAATCAAACATTTAATTCTATTTTTCTTATTTTTTCCAGGTATGTCGGTTTTCTTGGGCACGACTTTGCCTGGGATCTCGAGGAATAGGAATTTGTGCAAATCTAGTCCCTGAGGATTTGACCCTACTTCCCTTATACTATTATTTTCATTATTTTATAGGGATAGGATATTTTTTGTGCTCTCAACATGTAACACCCCAAACCCGACCTAGACGTTATGGCTCAATCTGGCATGTCACACTGAAGTGTTTTTTGAAAACCATGTTTTCATTGAAAACCCGTCTTGAAATTTCAATCTGCTTACCATTTAAAACATGTACAAAACCTCAATTTGCATTTGTTTATTTTCAATTGTAGTTTATTAAAAAGTTATTCCCTTTTAAAACGTTATTACCTTTAAAACCTTATTTGTTGCGGAAGCTTAATTTAAAACAAATGATTTACGAAAATGTGATATTTAAAAATTGAGTTGCAGAAACGTAGTGTTTGAAAATGTTATTGTTTTGGAAAACCGTGTTCTACTTCTAGCGGATATAAATCATAATCAATAAATTCCCAAATTTAAAATCCAGAAATTATAGAGGCCTTATTACAACCCGAATCAAATCAAAGCGCTTAAGTAAATGAGCAAACAAGAATAAAACATGTGTAGTTGTGTGGCCCTCTCCGAGTCCCTCGCAGCTCGAACCGTCTAATGCTGGTGATTACCTGAAAGGTTAAAAACGGGGTGAGCTACAAAAACTTAGTGTGTAATCCCTTATCAAAGAAACAGTCAGTATACATAAACATAATTAGTCTGGGCCTGAGCCCTTTAATAGTAATAGTACAGTTTAGTTAAGAGTATATGTGAGCCAAATCCCAAAACAATGTCATTTGGGTCACAGCCCATAACAGAATCAATTGGGCCTAGCCCATCATAGTAACAGTCTCAGTATGAATGATGCATGATGCACGCAAACCCATCCAACCCTACACTTGCCTCTATCCAACCCTACACTACCTGTGGGGAATAAATCACCCACGCCATCCCTAAACTTATAGTGTTAGCACCGGTTGCAGCATTAACCGAAATCGTAGCAAAGCTACTAGTATATATGCGGCTTTAAGCCTTCAGTAATGGTCTTATAATTGGCACATAGCCATCGGTAACTGTAATAAAATTGGCACATAGCCATCAGCTACGGAACATAACCGGTACACAACCATGGGTAAGTATGATCGACACAAAGTCATCAATAATTACGATCGACACACAGCCATGGATAAATATGATCAACTCAAAGTCATAATCAAGATGGCACAGAGCCATAATTAGGTTGGCACAGAGCCATAATTAGATTAACTGGTTTAAAGCCATCGGTAGGTCCACATTCGACCTGCAACCCGTGCGACCCTATCAGAATAGTACTTCCTCCATAACCAATATCCCAACCCCATGTAGTATGTCATGTATGTAGAATGTCTAGCCCACAAATCATCATATCATTCACAGTTAAGTCAATCAAATCATAGTCATACAATCACAATCAAATCAATCAAATCATAGCACAAGTCCGTCATTTACCCTCGAGGGGCATTATGGTTATTCTACCCTATAGGGGTATTACGGTCATTTTACCCTACAGGAGCATCATGGTCATTTTACCCTACAGGGGCCTTACGGTGTAAATGGGCCAAAGGCCCAATATTTAGCCCAAGAAAGCCCACACGCTTGTGTGGCCCATCTAGCCCAATTCAGTCATGGCTATGCGAACTACATAGCCCAGTCCAGTATTTGCCACTTAAAGTGAATTTTATCCATGTAAGGCCCACGAGCCCATTGGGCCTACACAACCTATTTTAGCCAAACGAGGTCCAAGATCACGAGGACGCTCGTAGTGGCCTTTATAATCTATCGCCCATGATTTGTGGGCTCGGTTTATCACACGAGCAATCACATACTCGTAAGGCCTCGAATGCTGAAGTTTCAACTTTTTGGCTTTTTTCGATTCACAGCAGCAATAGTGCGATTACACACCTATTCATGATAACGAGTAAACTAGCCCACGTGCTCTCTAACTATCGCCTTGCTTGAACCAATAGGTATTTGCAACTAACCGTTGATCAAAAATGATTACCCACTCTTTGATTAGTATCTACACACAAAACGAATCACCATTACTATATAAATAACCATGAAACAATTGATCCTTAATGAACACGCTTATGATATCGTGCAACAAAGAACTCACAAGAATCAGAAGAACAAAGAATGCAGCAGCTTAGGTTCAGTACAGTGGACAAATGATGGTGGTAATCGGCACTAACAATAGATCCCTAATCACTAGGCTATCAACAATCATCAGAGTAGAACAAGGGAGGAAGATAGACAAGAGGGGATGGTCACTAAAGAAAACCTAAAAAGAAAGGACCATAATCGGCCAATGGTGATAGAGGGAGAGAAAAGTAGGTTTGGCTTTGAGAGAAAATAGAAGAATGAAGGGGGAGAGAAGAGAAGTGCATTCGGCACTGTTAGGAGAGTAAATAAAATAGAAAAATGGGCTGAGAATGAGAAGTGAGACCACAGAAGAATATTACCTAATTAGCAATTGAAGAAAGGGAGAAAATAATGGCACTTTTGGTCACCACAATTGATAAAAAGCAAAACCCGAAAGAAATCCCGAATGGCAAAAATCACAAGGGAAATTCGGCCCTCTCCTTTCAAGCTCCACAAAATTGAAAACAAAGAATATGCATACAGCCGAAATTGCTTCCTATTTCCCCTAGACGAAATCCACTAGAGCCTTAGAGTCCCAATCAGCCACAACACCCTACCAACCTCCCATTTCAAAATTCCTTGATTCACTCCCCAACTCTCTCCATAATCCTCTCCACAACTCCATCCAAGACCAATTCAAACTCCTCTCAACAGTGTTTCAATCCAACTCTTCTACCTCCACAACTCAAGCAGCAAAATAAACATTCCACTGTGCAGCTCAAGATTCGAACCTCAGACCCCAAGGTTACTCTACACGCCACCTTGCCACTAAACCACAAGCTCTTTTTGTGTCATAAAACAAGCATTATTACTAATAATGCCTAAGTGCCAGTGTCCAAGTTCATTTAAGAGAAAAAACTAAAAATTTTGCAAGGGCCAATACTTGAACCCAGGCTTCTCAAACACTCCCATACACACCCAAATCACTTAGCCATTAAAGCAAACAAGCAACTTATGTCATTTTCTTACACACATAAATATTTATGTGTAGTCTCCTAGCTAATCCCATGCTCCAGGCCCATTACTTCTAGGCCCAAATTTGGGGCGTTACACAATGACGCATCACCTGATGAAGCAATTACCCATTTTACATTGCCTAAAAAAAGGTGCCGCGACCAAATTAAATGTTTTCCTAATTTTTGGTTTATTTGCATGTTAGGGGTCTATGCTATTTTGAAATAAAATTTAAATAACCCTTAAAATTATAAAAATAACAAAAATAAGCCTTTTTTTTTTAAAATAATGAACTTAAAAAATATATAAAATTTTTATTTAAATTACTCAAATATATCCCTCAAAAAGTTTAAAGGCTATTTAAATTTAATTTCAAAAGGGGATAGACCTAATATGCAAATAGACTAAAAGTTGGAAAACATTTAATCTGGTGCCACCATGCCAATATATGTCACCCTTTTCAGCCAATTTAAAGGGTAATTGCTTCATTAGATCTTGAACATTTTGTAGACATCCATTTTTGTCTGAGCCCAATTGGAGGCCCATTTGTATATTTGTTTTCTCTTGTGCTTGTTCGAAGCCCACCCAATTTTGGTCAAATGGAGGCCTTTGTTTTCATTTTCATTTTCTTTCCTTTTTGGGTTTGTCAAGGGCTCAAATAATTATTATCATTATTATTTAATATTTTTTTATAAATAAATAAGATTAAAAAACAACACATATAAATGAAATGAAATGAAATAAAAAAGAAAGGAGGCTTTTCATATTTTGTTATTAAAAAAAGAAGGTAAAACAACAACAATAACAACAAGCATTCTAATTTTTTTTTTCTTTTTATTTTTTTGCCATATACATATCTTGAGGGATCAGGTTTGGGCTCCGATGAAGGGGACGTCACCGGAACATCGGTCCTCCACCCCTAGAAGCACCAACAATCCCGTTTTTTCCCTTCTCCTTTCTAAAATAAATGTTTTTTTAAAGGTTTGATTTTGGGAAAAGTTTTGATTTTTTTAAAAAAAGAGAGTTTAGATTTTTAAAATAAAAATATGTTTTTTAATAATATTAAAGGAAATGTTTAAATTCTTAAAACAAAGTTTTGATCTTTTTCAATTATTTGAAATAAAATTTTGATTTTTAAGAAAATAATGATTTTTTTTTAAAAAAGAAAGTTTAGATTATTAAAATAAAAATATGTTTTTTAGTTTAAAGAAAATGTTTAAATTTTTAAAAATAAAGTTTTGATATTTTTCAACTATTTTGATATAAAATTTTGATTTTTAAAGAAAGTAGTGATTTTTTTAAAGAAAAATTTGATTTTGTAAAAAATAAAAATAAAAATTTCAACCACCGTATGTGGCAGCTCCACCATTGGAGGCCCAAGAGTCGATGGGCTTTCTAGTGGTGGAATTATGGCCAACATAGGAGGAGGAAGAGAATGAGGAAGAAATTTGCTTTTTGAAAAAATGAGGTTAAAATGAAAGATCGAATAGTTTTTTTCATTTATAGGTACCAAAAATGGGTAATTTATTCTCACTCCCTTACTTTTTAAATTTACAAAAAATAGTCCATTTTTCAGCACCGCCCTCACTCTCTGGCCTATTTACACCGGTAACCCATTTGTTTATGGCCTATTTACACCAGTAACCCATTTGTTTATTCAAACATTCGATTTAATTTGAAATTTTAAAATTAAAAGTAAATTAATTGCTACATCAATCCTTTGTCTTTCACATTTTTTTTTATCTTTTAGTCCCCAAATCAAGTTATGTCATTTTGTTTCCATCTTTAATAAATTATTTGCACATAAATCTTCCTTTCATTTGCATTTATACCTTATATATTTAATGTCAATTATGCACTTTTTTAATATTTTATATTTATTCACACTTGTATAATTTTTATTTATTCTTATTTTGTCTTTATTTATTTTCATGTCCATTTATATTTATGTTTTTTTTTACACACTCCTTGCATACATTTTAATATTATTTAATTATATTCTTTGTAATATCCTAAAGCTGGGGCTATTTGTGATTAAATGTTTTTCTTTGTGTTTGAATTATTTATGAAGTGATAAGATTTAATTAAGGGTCTTAAGTTGGCTCGAGTTAGTAGAAATGTTATTTGGAAGCTTTCAAGGTAGGGAGCCTTAGTACATAGGGGTTATAAGAATAAATGAAGGAACATTTGACATAGAATAAGCCTTGGAAAAGTGGCAAAAGGGAGGCCACTTAGGAGCTGAAGTTGACGCCACAAGAGGATAAGGGAGAGCCTTGGTTCGAGTCACAGAGTCCTCTCTTTTTGCTCTTGGAAGGGACGGCATAGGAAGGGAGAGATCTTCTCACTTTGAAACTCTTTTATTAATTATTTAGATAATAAGTTAACAGAAGATAAATAAGGATATTACTTGAATTGTTAAGAGATTATTAAATGATTATTTGGGGATTAATACAAATTATTTTGAGTTAATTCAAATGGGTGGCCTAGAGTGAATTAAGGAATTGGTAGAATTTCGGACTCCTTGTTGAGGAAGAGTGGACAGCAAGGACTAGTTGAAGGGGGAGGCCGAATTTTCTTTAGGCATATTCTCCATCTTTTGTTTTCTTTTCCTCCAAATTGCAAGTAGTCAAATTCCATCTTTGATTTTCCTTTTCTTCTCAAACTCTTAAAACCGAAAAACCATTCTCCTTTTCTTAGAGCTTGGCCGAATCCTCTACACCCTCACCCCTAATCTATTTCTTTCCTCTTCTCAAAGCTCTTAGCCGAAACTTCTGTTCTTCCTATTAAATTCACCATTGGCCGAATATACTCCTCCTTGGTGTGCCGAATTTCTTTCCCCTATTTGGTGTAGTCTTGGCGAATCTCAAACAAGGTGTTCTCCTCATCTATTTCTTCAATCGGTTCTAAGGTGAGTGTCCAAGACCGAGTGCTTTCTATTGGTTCTCTTGTACTTGTCGACTTCTAGAAGGTAAGAACCGATTTGGCACTTGTTGAAAAGGTATTAACTTCCTATGTTGAAACCGATTCATCTAGGTGTTTGAGATCTTGAAGTAATCGGTTCAAGTCTCCATTCTCTATCAACTGAATTTGGTAAGTTGACGGTAAGTCAAATCTTTCTAAGCCTTTTAGTGGATAATTGGAAAAGCAAACTAATCTCGTTTGGTACTAAAGGTTGGCGATTGCTAGGGAACCCGTATAAGGATTCGGGTTGTTGGAAACCAAGTCGAGCAAGGTAAGATCTCGGGTTTCAAAGGATAACTCTTTGAATTAAATTGGGTTGGCGAATAGGCCATAATACTAACTCATGTTTTGGCCGAATGTAGGGACAATAGATCTAGGGTGGCCGATTTCTTTTTTTTTTTCGAGATTTAGACTTCTCATTGGCGACAGGTGTGTACATGCACACTTATAACTATTATTAACTGTGCTAAACGTTGTGAATGCTAACTCTGATTTGTGTAGCATTGGATTTAATACCGTATTGGTATAAGTGACGATTCAGGTAAGTACCTGTTAATATGTGTTACTATTTAATGCTTTTGGGAAGCATGGCATGAATTTAAATGTAACTTAAATATCTGTTGGCATGAGATTCGTTATACAATGATTTGTTATGGGTTGATGAGTGGAGGGGGTAGTTATATTGTGTCGACGGACACGGTGTTTTGGTAACACACTGTGACTACGGCCACCAGAGGTTTGGTACCTCAGGAGGTTTGGCACCTCATAGCGTCTCGCCCTTGTGGCTTAGCACCACGATTGGGTTGGCCCCACTTTGAGATATGGGATTGACGCTTGATGATTTGGTATCACGCGATGGGTTGGCCCCATCAACCGATTTGTGTCTTGGACACGGAGGTTTGGCACCTCCAGTGATTTGGTATCACATCGTGACTATACATCACCGGTGGTTTGGCACCACCGGTGGTTTGGTACCACAATGGGGTAGAGAGGCGTTTGGTTGGCTAGGTTGGGTACGTGACTTAATGCATGTTAATATGTTATAAGCTGTATGATGTGGTATTTACCGGGGAAGGGTTACATCTTGAGTCTTGGTGACTCACCTTCTCCTTTATTTTTTCAGTGACATGTAGTTCGCGGATATGGAGCCGAGGGACTGAGGTGGCCATGCAAAGGATTTTAGTTTACTAGACTTAAATTTGGTTCTTTTACATTTCTTTTATTTATTTTTGGTTGATTTTAATTGGGTTGTAATAAGGCCTCCTAAAATATTTTATTATTGTGATATGCTTGAACATTCGTTTTAAACTTGTTTTTGTTTATAAGAATGAATTCACATGTTTTTCCAAAGCAATCGAAAAGGGTTTTCAAGTACCATCGGGTACATATAAAATATACATAATAACTTGACTTAACAAATATTTTCAAAATAAATTCAAGTATGGGATTTGTACACCTCAACTGTTTTAACAAAATGCTTTCTTATATCAAAAACTTAAACCGGTTTTAAAAGATTTCAAAAGGTTTATTTTCTCCGTAGCAAACCAAATTCGGTCTAAGCGTTTGGGCCGGGTTTGGGCTGTTACAAATTGGTATCGAGCCAGTTCAAAGTTTCATTTGTGGGGCCCAAGGCCCAAAAATGTTTTGGTAGGCCTCTTTGAGTTATTTTGGGTTTTAAACAGCATGGCACATAGTCTCCGGCACTTATCCGCCCAGGTAAGTGTTCCTAATTTCTGTATGATTTATTTTCTATAGAAGGGTAGGAAGCATGGAACGTAGAATAGACTTATAGGAATTCAAACCTTAGGATTAGATTACTCAAACACACAAACCAAACATAAGACTTAATGAACTCAACCAACTTATGACCAAGTCAACGAGCTAGGGTGTGGTAACCCCAGACGCATGTCTAGGATTGGATCCTAAGATCTTGGTATTTAAGCGGTCCGAGTGACTCACCACCTCTTCGCAGTATCCTACCCAGTGCGTAACCAGTTCACCCTAACTCGAGAGGCTCGGTGGTGTGGTAACCTCTGCGCATGTCTAGAAAGGTTCGGTGGGAGCTTGGTATTTAAGCAATCCGTGACTCACCTCCTCTCCACTCGAATCTCGCCTGGTGCGTAGCTTTGGATCACCCCGACCAAGAGGGCTCGGTCATAGGCTAAACATAACGACTAAAACCCGAAAGGGAACTAACCATGTTTTTAAAAAAAAAAAAAGAAGAAAACAACAAAACCCTAACTTCTTCAAAACTTTTAAAATCACTCTTTCAAATATGAGAACAACCATTTTTACAATGTTTTCCCCGAAAAAGTTGATTTATGAAAATTACAAAAATGCCCTTAGGGGTAAAATTACTAAAATGCCCTTGACTCATAAAATTTTAATTCAATGGTTTTGCCCAAAAATTTTATTATTTTTGGGAATATCCAAAAACTCTACTTTGCAAATCACCAATAAAAACCTTGGTTTTGGAAAATTACGGAAATACCCTCAACTTGTAAAATTACCAAAATGACCTCGAGTTTAAAATTTTTGCAACAGCATCGTTTAAAAAGAGAGAAACTCGCAAAAAGGGACCCTCAGAGCTTTACAACTGTTAAAAATACCCCAGATTTGTTAAAAAATTACAAAATTACCCAATTGACAAAATTACCAAAATACCCCTAGTTTCTAAAATGATGCCATAACTTCAAATTTTACAAATTCTCGTGAATGCTCTTCGCTTTGGGAATTTCAAGTGACACGCTTTATTAAAGTTTGAAATCTCTCGATTCTATTACAAAATACCCTCGTAGGGAAATGACGAAAATACCCTGGGTTAGAAGCAGATGAATCGTCAGGAGTGAATAGGTATGGAAAGTATTAGGGAATGAATGTGGCCTTTTGTGTGAACTAGGTAGAAGACTTAAAACATGATTTGATCGAAAGAATCCTATTAAACTTTTCATAAAATTCTTCAGCGGATAATCAAGTGGAACAAATTACTAATCCATAAAATTTTTCTTAATCGATTAAAAGCGCGTTAGATAGAATGAGTTCTAGAGGACGTGGTCGACGTGGACGTGGTAGGGAAGAATGACCGATGTCGAACCCGTTAGGTCGAGATGGGGTTCGAGAATGAGATACCATCCGCCACCACCCCCAACTTTCTGAGCCGGCGAGCAAGATCGACGGAGGTGAGGCGATGATCATAGTCGTGTTCTTGGTCTTGGAGTTGGTGGTGGGGCTAGTGGAAATTTAGGGCTCAAAATCATTCCAAAGCGAATTCTAACTGAGTGAAGTGTTCCAAGGTGTGTCGAGTGGCACCGGTCTGTGAGAATCTTGGCTAGAATCTCTGAGAAAGGATCATGGACGATCTTGACACATCGATGGGGAGAAACCGAAGGAGCCGTGTCGCTCAAGGATGAAGCATATCGGTGGTGGCTCACGGTCCGAGATGGAGCCACGACGGAGGATCTTACATGGGAGTACTTTAGAGTTGCTTTTGGAAGAAATGCGTGGGTACCACTACACCGACGCGTAGAAAGGCTTTTCGGGGTTGGTACAAGGAACTAAGTCTGTGCCGGAGTATGAGGCAAAATTCTTAATTTGAGTAGATATGCGAGAGGCATCGTGGCTACTGAATATGAGCGCCAGTCCGCTGAGGACGGGCCGAGAGATGATTTGAGGTTGCTGATTGCTCAAAGAAAGTTCGTGAGTTTTGTCTCTAGTGGAAAAGGCTAAGGTAGCCAAGGGTATCAAGGCATCTGTGAGGCAAAACTACGATAGGCTCAAGTAGAGAGAGGTTTTGAGCCATCCGGGTCGTGGTAATAATCGAAAAAGGCTAAGCAGAGTGGGCCAAGTCAGCAAAGAAGGCCCATGATCGCTAATCGTAAACCGCAAATGTAATCGTTGTGGAAAAGCCCATTGGGGAGGTTGTTGGGACGGTGAACGAGGTTGCTTTGAATGTGGGTCTTTGGAACACGCGTGAGGGATTGTCCCAAGCGAGCTCGTAATCGGTCGGCAAGGCGTAACCGCACTCGGGATAGAAGTGTGGGACCACAGAGAGGTCATGGTAATGGTAGGGGAAATAGTGCTAATCGTGATCGCGAACTCGTAAGCGGAGGCACGAGCAATACAGAGGCAAGGCAACTGGCTTAGTCTATGCTGGCGAGGCGTCATGAGGAGGGTGACGACCGGATGTCATAACCCAGACGCTTCTAATTTTCGATCTTCCTTATGTTGCATTAATTGATGTGGGTTCAACGATTCATACGTAGCGAGTAGTGTAGCGAGACTTTGAACCTAGACTCGAGATCGCCGCTAGGAGATGATCGTAATTAGCCCTTTAGGCCATTCTCGTAGTAGTGAACAAGCTTTATAGGATGTACCCTAGAACTCCAAGGGTCGTGTTTGTGGTCGATCCGATGGAACTACCGTTTGGGGAGTTTGATTTGATCCTTGAATGGACCGTTGGTTAGGTACCAAAGTAGGTTGGATTGCATCGCTAAGCGCATGGTTCTTATGATGGCGAAGGGATGAAGTGGTTATGATCGGTAATCAAAGAAATTATCCATCTAATGTGGTGTCGGCTTTGAAGGCTAAAAAGATGGTTAGGAAAGGGTGTGAGGCGTTTATAGTGCAAATTTGTGCCTTGGAGGCTAAGGAGTCGAGCTGGAAAGGTCCAACAAGAGGGAATTTGATGTATTCCCTGAAGAACTTTGGGTTTGCCTCCGGATCGAAAAGTCAAATTCGGTATAGATTTACTACCCGGACAAAGACACAGATCTATAGCACCATATCGAATGGCACCAAAGGAGTTGGTGGAGTGAAGGCTCAAATTCGTGAGCTCTTGGATAAAGGGTTTATTCAACCTAGTGTATCTCCGGGAGCACCTGTATTGTTTGTCAAGAATAAGGGCGGTTCTATGCGGATGTGCATCGACATCGCCGATTAAACAAGTTGACGATCAAAACAAGTATCCGTTGCCTCGGATCGATGACTTGTTTGACCAACTAAAGGGTGCATCGGTATTTTCAAAGATTGACCTTAGGTCGGGTTATCATCAATTAAAGGTGAAGGAGGCTGATATGCACAAGACGGCATTTTGAACTCGGTATGGGCATTACGAGTTCCTAGTGATGCCATTCGGGTTGACCAATGCACCGGCAAAGATTCATGGACTTAATGAATAGGGTATTTCAACGAAGATTGGACCAATTTGTCGTAGTGTTCATAGGCGACATATTGGTTTACTCAAAACGGAGGAGGAGCATGACAAGCATTTGCGAATAGTTCGCAATCACCGAGGAGAAAGCGGTTATATGCCAAATTCGATGAAGTGCTAATTTTGGCTAAGGAGGTGGCTTTCTTAGGTCACGTGGTGTCGTGGAAGGATTAGAGTGGATCCCGCAAGATTGAAGCGGTGTTGGATTGGAAACCGCCTAAGTCGGTGGCGTAGATTCAAAGTTTTACGGGTCTAGCAGGTACTATCAAGGGTTTGTGAAAGGATTCTCGTTAATTGTCGCACCATTAACTAAGCTATTAAGGAAGGAGTACTATTTGTTTGGTCGAAAAGGCAAAGAAGAAAGTTTTGATAAGTTGAGAAAGATTCGACGTAGCTCCGATCTTGGTACGACTGGCGGGGAAGTTGTTTCTGATTATTGTGATGCATCCCATACGGGTTAGGATGTGTATTGATGCGAGGAAGGGAAGGTAGTAGCCGATCGTCCGTCGCCTAAGACCGCATGAGGTTAACTACCCAATTCACGACTTGGAGTTAGCAGCAGTAGTCTTCGCCTTGAAAATATGGAGGCATTACCTTTATGGGGAGAAGTCGATAGTTTACACGGATCACAAGAGTCTAAGGTATCTCTTGACCCAGAAAGACTTGAACTTAAGGCAGCGTCGATGGATTGAACTGTTAAAGGACTACGACTGTTCAATCGAGTGTCATCCAGGTAAGGCTAACGTGGTGGCTGACGCGTTAAGTCGGAAGATCGTGGCGAACTTAAGGGCAATGTTTGCTCATTTAAGTCTGTACGACGACGGAAGTCTTTTGGCGGAGCTGCAGGTTAAGCCAACTTGGATCGAGGAGATTAAGGATAAGCGGTTGGTAGGCGAGGATTGAATGCAAAGAGATTGCAAGTTCGTAATGGTGGTTTGGAAGGGTATAGTTTGACTGATCATGGGGTATTATGTTTTCAAGGACGGCCCTGTATGCGGAAGGATGTGGAACTGAGACAAAGAATTCTCCAAGATGCACATAGCAGCCCATACGCTATGCATCCTAGAGGTAGCAAAATGTACGGAGACTTGCGGAGCGATTCCAGTGGCACAGGTTGAAGCGCCAAGGATCGAAGTTCATGGGAAGGTGTCCGGCGTGTCGCGAGTTAAAGTGAACATCGCTACCATCGGACTACTTCAACCGGTGAAAATCCCTCAGTGGAAATGGAGAGGATCACCATGGATTTCGTCAGTGGTCTACCCTCACGCCAAAGAAGAAAGACGCGAGTCTGGGTAATTGTGGACCGCCTGACTAAGTCAGCTCACTTCGTACCGGTGAGAATGGATTACTCCCTCCAGAAGCTAGCAAGGTTGTATGTGGCTGAGATAGTCAGATTGCATGGGGTACCAGTATCAATTATCTCAGATAGGGATCCAAGGTTCACGTCGAGGTTTTGGAAAGCGTTGCATCAAGCTTTGGGTACGGTTGGATTTGTCTGACTTTCCATCCACAATGGACGGGCAATCGAGAAGGGTCATCTGAGATCTTAGAAGATATCTTTGAGGGTTGTGTCTTGGAATTCGAGGTAGTTGGGAGGAATTTTTACCATTAGCCGAGTTCGCCTACAACAATAGTTACCAAGCGAGTATCCAGATGGCACCATGAAGCAATCAGATGTATGATGAATGCCGAACTCCAACGTGTTGGATGAGTTGGGTGAACGACAAGTGTTGGGTCTAGAGTTGGTTCTGTAAACCAAGATAAAGTGAAGGTGATTGGGCTCGTCTTAAGGAAGCGCCGATAGGCGTAAGTCCTATGCCGATCTAAAGCGCAAGGAAATGGAGTATCAAGAGGGATAAGGTCTTCCAAGGTGTCGCCTTGGAAGAAGGTGTTAAGATTTGGGCGAAAAGGAAGCTAAGCCCAAGATTCATTGGCCCATATCTGATGATTAAGCGAGTAGGACCGGTAGCTTATCAACTCGAACTGCCGACGGAGTTAAGTCAGATTCATAACGTCTTCCATGTGTCGATGCTTAGGCGATATCGGTCAGATCCATCGCACGTAGTGCCTGTGGCAAAAATTGAGGTCAACTCGGATTTGTCCTTTGAAGAAGAACCGGTTCAGATCTTAGATAGAGATGTAAGAGTTCTGCATAAGAAGTCAGTGCCCTTAGTAAAAGTGCTATGGCGGAACCATGGTGCAGAGGAAGCTACGTGGGAACCCGAGGATGTGATACGGCATCAATACCCCCACATTTTCTGATCAGGTAATTTCGAGGACGAAATTTCTTTTAAGGGGGGTAGAAGCGTAACATCCTAAAATCGGGCTATTTGTGATTAAATGTTTTTCTTTGTGTTTGAATTATTTATGAAGTGATAAGATTTAATTAAGGGTCTTAAGTTGGCTCGAGTTAGTAGAAATGTTATTTGGAAGCTTTCAAGGTAGGGAGCCTTAGTACATAGGGGTTATAAGAATAAATGAAGGAACATTTGACATAGAATAAGCCTTGGAAAAGTGGCAAAGGGAGGCCACTTAGGAGTGAAGTTGATGCCACAAGAGGATAAGGGAGAGCCTTGGTTCGAGTCACGAGTCTCTCTTTTTGCTCTTGGAAGGGACGGCATAGGAAGGAGAGATCTTCTCTCTTTAAAACTCTTTATTATTTATTTAGATAATAAGTTAATGTAAGATAAATAAGGATATTACTTGAATTGTTAAGAGATTATTAAATGATTATTTGGGGATTAATACAAATTATTTTGAGTTAATTCAAATGGGTGGCCTAGAGTGAATTAAGGAATTGGTGGAATTTTGGACTCCTTGTTGAGGAAGAGTGGACGGCAAGGACTAGTTGAAGAGGGGAGTGCCGAATTTTCTTTAGGCATATTCTCCATCTTTTGTTTTCTTTTCCTCCAAATTGCAAGAAGCCGAAATTCCCATCTTTGATTTTCCTTTTTCTTCTCAAACTCTTAAAACCGAAAAACCATTCTCCTTTTCTTAGAGCTTGGCCGAATCCTCTACACCCTCACCTCTAATCTATTTCTTTCCTCTTCTCAAATCTCTTAGCCGAAACTTCTGTTCTTCCTATTAAATTCACCGTTGGCCGAATATACTCCTCCTTGGTGTGCCGAATTTTTTTCCCCTATTTGGTGTAGTCTTGGCCGAATCTCAAACAAGGTGTTCTCCTCTATCTATTTCTTCAATCGGTTCTAAGGTGAGTGTCCAAGACCGAGTGCTTTCTCTATTGGTTCTCTTGTACTTGTCGACTTCTAGAAGGTAAGAACTGATTTCGGCTCTTGTTGAAAAGGTATTAACTTCCTATGTTGAAACCAATTCTGTCTAGGTGTTTCGAGATCTTGAAGTAATCGGTTCAAGTCTCCATTCTCTATCAACTGAATTTGGTAAGTTGACGGTAAGTCAAATCTTTCTAAGCCTTTTAGTGGATAATTGGAAAAGTCAAAACTAATCTTGTTTGGTACTAAAGGTTGGCCGATTGCTAGGGAACCCGTATAAGGATTCGGGTTGTTGGAAACCAAGTCAGAGCAAGGTAAGATCTCGGGTTTCAAAGGATAACTCTTTGGAATTAAATTGGGTTGGCCGAATAGGCCATAATACTAACTCATGTTTTGGCTGAATGTAGGGACAATAGATCTAGGGTGGCCGACTTCTTTTTTTTTTCGAGATTTAGACTTCTCATTGGCGACAGGTGTGTACATACACACTTATAACTATTATTAACTGTGCTAAACGTTGTGAATGCTAACTCTGATTTGTGTAGCATTGGATTTAATACCGTATTGGTATAAGTGACGATTCGGTAAGTACACATTAATATGTGTTGCTATTTAATGCTTTTGGGAAGCATGGCATGAATTTAAATGTAACTTAAATATCTCGTTAGCATGAGATTCGTTATACAATGATTTGTTATGGGTTGACGAGTGGAGGGCGATTATATTATGTCGACGGACACCGGTGTTTTGGTAACACACTTCGTGACTACAGCCACCGTGAGGTTTGGTACCTCCAGAGGTTTGGCACCTCATAGCGCCTCGCCCTCGTGGCTTAGCACCACCGTGGGTTGGCCCCACTTTGAGATATGGGATTGACGCCATGATTTGGTATCACGCGATGGGTTGGCCCCATCAACCGATTTGTGTCTTCGGACACCGGAGGTTTGGCACCTCCGATGATTTGGTATCACATCAGAACTATACGTCACAGTGGTTTGGCACCACCGGTGGTTTGGTACCACAATGGGGTAGACAGAGGCGTTTGGTTGGCTAGGTTGGGTACATGACTTAATGCATGTTAATATGTTATAAATCGTGTATGATGTGGTATTTACCCGGGGAAGGGTTACATCTTGAGTCTTGGTGACTCACCTTCTCCTTTATTTTTTTCGGTGACATGTAGTTCGCGGATATGGGTAGGAGGGACTTGAGGTGGCCATGCAAAGGATTTTAGTTTACTAGACTTAAATTTGGTTCTTTTACATTTCTTTTCTTTATTTTGGTTGATTTTAATTGGGTTGTAATAAGGCCTCCTAAAATATTTTATTATTGTGATATGCTTGAACATTCGTTTTAAACTTGTTTTTGTTTATAAGAATGAATTCACATGTTTTTCCAAAGCAATCGAAAAGGGTTTTCAAGTACCATCAGTACATATAAAATATACATAATAACTTGACTTAACAAATATTTTCAAAATAAATTCAAGTATGGGATTTGTACACCTCAACTGTTTTAATAAAAAAGCTTTCTTATATCAAAAACTTAAATCGATTTTAAAAGATTTCAAAAGGTTTTTTTTCTCCGTAGCAAACCAAATTCGGTCTAAGCGTTTGGGCAGGGTTTGGGCTGTTACAGTTACTTTGATTCTTTTATTGTATTATGAATAAGGTGTATTATTGTTATTATCATCATCATGTAAATGTCTCATTTATTTCATTTATTTAAGTTCCATTTTTGAAAGAGTTTTAACTTTTCATTATCTTTAGCCAATTTAATTAATTTTCCTATTTTAATACTATTCATTTTAAAAGAGAGAACTTTAGGTCATTTTCTATCCTATAATTGTTGACATGAAGTTAATTAAGTAGGATTTACATTTTAATGAAACCATAAGATTTTTACATTTGAATTTAGATTAGTCTTTAAGATCTTATCTACCATTTACCTTAGAAAATTATAAATAACATGTAAGATATTTTTAGGGTTTTAAACTAATTTTAAATATCATATAGGATTCCTCTTTAGAATCTTAAATTAATATGTAAATATTCTTTAGGACTTTATTTGAGATTAAAACTAAAGATTTTTGTAGGTGAATTGTAAATCATGAGTAAGTCTTTCTAAGTATTTTATTTTAGAAAATTTGTAAGAAAGCTAATAAATGTTATTTAAGATCTATTCTTTTAGGATTTTGACTAATTTAAATCTTAGATTAAGAATTTTAAAGTAAGATAAATTACAAACCCAACATAGGATACTTTCGTAATATCTTAATAGGTTGAACGTTATTAATTAAATCTTTTAAAATTAATAATAATAAAAGATCGAATAAGTTGTAGATGGATTTTAATATTTCTCTTAATTCATTGGTTTTTTTTTTAGAATTATAAGATAGAATTAATTTTAAGAATTGAAGGTATTTTACTAGAATTATTTAGGTATCTTTAGGGTTATCGTTAAAAGTAAAAATATCTCATTTAAGTTTAAGTTTGGTGAACACATTTTAATCGAGTTACAAGTAAACCGGAGACATTTTCTTTAGAGTTTTTTTTTAAGATTTCCATAAGATTTTAGCGTAGATTAAGATATTAATATGCTTAAATAAAAAAAATTCTAGCTCTTAAGACCCTGTAGGACTATCCCTGGATAGGCATTGTGGGGGTGCTATAACCTTCCCCATACGTAACCGTACTCCTGAACCCAAAATTTGGTGGTGGGATTGAGTCTAGACTTTTAGGATTTTTCTTTAGTATTAATTCTTGATTTTTAGACGATAGGTGACTAATCAACCTAGCCCTAATTGATTAGTGATGATTCTACATTAATTTAGGCTTTCCGTGTCAATCTTTGCTTATTAGGCCCCTGTACTCTTATGTAGGCAAAGTTATGACACGTTTTATATAATTACACTTCAGTCCAATGTCACAAATATTTATCTGGTGGCACCACTAAAAATTGTTTTTTTTTAATGCAAACATTGGCCGATGATGGGGGGCCAGTGCCACTTATATTTCGATGACTGTAAAAATTGAATTATTTACATACATGATTTTTAAGTTTAGTCATTTTCGTAATTAATCAAAAAATTTGATTTACTTCTAAAAAAAAGCCGTGCAATCGGAACCTTGTTTCAAGATTGCAGCAGTAATGGAGAAGAGGTGTGATGGCTATTAAAAATGGTGATCTCATTGGTGTTCATCAACAACATCCCCGAGTCAGAAAATGTCCTTATACCATCCTTGAGTCAGGAAGTATCCTTGTTAATCTCATATAAATTTTTATTTGATTTAATGGAGGAAGAATTTTAGAAAATTTTGTTGCTAATATATCTCGAATAAACTCCTCAATTAAAAACTGTCAATATGATTTTGTAAGACACAATTTTCCTTAAATTCAAATTTTCCTTTGGAAGATATATATATTCTAATAGGTTTTTTTATATGCCATTCTAATTGTAGCACCCCAAACCCAGCCTGGACGTTATGGCCGAATCTGCCGATGTCACATGGTAGTGTGTTAGAAAACTGTAGCTTGTAGCTTGTGTTGGAAAACCGTATCTTTGCTTAAAACATTTTTTGTTTAGAATTCCTCGTTATCTTTCATTAATTCTCAAATCGTGATTCATTTCCAAAACTCTACACTTTGTGAAAGCTTTTTAAAAATGGTTTGTGTGTATGAGGTACTTTGATAAAACATTCATTTCTTTTGAAAACCCGAGTTTTGCAACCTACTTCTAGCAGATATAAACAGAAAACAACATAAAATCCAAATTTTAGGTAAAGATCCATAGAGGCCATTATTATAGAAAAATACCCCAAAATGAAACTAAAAATCGTAAATAAGTGTCAAATAGCAAAAGGGGTCGTGTGGCCACCACTGAGTCCAACGTCGCACCAATCCGCTTATGTCTGGAGATTACCTGTACAGATTAAACAGAAGGGGTGAGTTTACGTAAACTTAGTGTGTAATCCCCATGCAATCAAATAGACAATAACATATAGTCTCGGTTTGGCCTAAGCCCTTTACAATCTCAGAATCAGTATCAATTTGGGCCTTAGCCCATTTTAGTAACAGTGAACATTAGGGCCTTAGCCCATCACAGTACAGTAACAGTAACAAAAACAGATATGCAATCAGAAAATCCTATCCAACCAACCTTTACACTCCATCTCCATCCAACCCTACACTCCATGTGGGGATATAATCAACCCACCCATCCCTACACTCCAAATAGTGTCGAATGCGACACTAGACAATAAATTTACAGTTGTGCTGCCAGTAATTAGGCTCGAAGCCTTTCAGTACACTTCCTCCAATCAATATCAACCTCCCCGTGCAATGCATCATACAGTTATGTCATGCCCAATCATGGTATATCACATTTATATAGTATAGTAAAAACAACATGCTTAATATATAGTCATTCAGTTAGGAGTCTAGGTAATCTTACTGACCCTCCAGTAGGTTCACAGTCGTGTGACACATGCAACCTTAGCAATAAATCAGTGAAAATGGGCTCACACGCACATGTTGTCTGCCTTGTAGGCCCACACGCCCTTGTGGCCCACACGGCCCAAATTGGCATTGGCCATGTGGATCACACGGCCTGGCCCAGAATCATACACGTCCGTGTGTCCCACACAGCCCAATTGGTCGAGCCTGTCTCTTTACACCACCTTTCGATCATCACACTACCGTGTCACTGCGCCGCACGTTTGGATCGTCGATCACACGGTCGTGTTGTGGCTTGTAGCCCTGCACACAAGCTACCACACGCCCGTGTGGCATAGACAAAGAGCTTTTTCGGCTTTCATGAATCTCGTTTTTTGCACAATCAGTTACACACCTAGTTTCAAATGATGCGTAAACAGTCCTCGAGCACTCCAAAACCTATATTCGACAATTGAAAGCCCAATTTTAGTCACTTAATCCGAGTTTTTATGAACAGAAAATTCCCAAAACTTGCTGACAACCTTACCTTTAACGAGCAACTATGATTTTTTACTGCTAAAAAGCCGAAACGTAGCCCACCGCTCCTTGATTGTCCCCTAATCAGAAAACAAACTCTTAATACTCCATTACTTCACCAAAATGAAACAAAACGTACATCTAGACTTACCAAATACATATTAGACGCAGAGATGTGCAATATTGATGAGAAAGGGAAAAAGAAATTGAGATTGATTTGAAGGGAAAAGTGCAAAAGCATGGCAGCAAGATAGGGAAGAAGGAAGAAAAATGGCAGAGAAAGCCAAAGCCAATGTCAGAAAGAAAATTTGAGAAAAAGAAATATTTTCTGATAACTTCCAAATCTCCCATGCTCCTAAATTTTCTCCCTCAACCTCTCCACTATCAG
Source organism: Gossypium rotundifolium (assembly GCA_025506655.1). Classification (NCBI taxonomy): domain Eukaryota; kingdom Viridiplantae; phylum Streptophyta; class Magnoliopsida; order Malvales; family Malvaceae; genus Gossypium; species Gossypium rotundifolium. Next base: position 109,270,708 of record CP106732.1, on the reverse strand, counting down.
CATTTTACTCCCCTCAAACTCCTACATGACACAGGCAGCAAAATAATACTCAAACACAACTCGAACCCAAAACCTTTAGCATAAAGACACACTCCACTTATCCACCAGACCAATAGGCCCATTCTGACATACTTTACCAACATTTAATTAAAAGCCTACTATCTAAAGATAGGGCTTTATTCAAAGAAAAACAAAAATTTAGCCCAAGCCAAGGCTTGAACCCAAGACTTCTTAGACACTCCCAGAACACATAACTACTGAAGCAGATAGATAGTTGTATAAAAAATACACGAAAATAAATATAAGATATTTTTAGGTCGTTACAACTCTACCCCTTAAAAGAAAATTTCATCCTTGAAATTTTCCTGATCAGAATAGATAAGGATACTGCTGACGCATCGCATCCTCAGGCTCCCACGTGGCCTCCTTTGAACTATGATTATGCTACATCACTTTAACTAGTGGGATGGATTTTTTCCTCAGAATCTTTACTTCGCGATCCAAAATCTGAACTGACTCCTCCTCGAAAGTCAGATCTAGTCTAACCTCAATCTCCTACATTGGAACAATATGCGTGAGATCAAAGCGGTAGCGCCTCAACATCGAGATGTGGAATACATCATGAATTCGCTCCAACTCCGAAGGTAGCTCCAACTGGAAGGCAACTGGTCCTACATGTCTTAGTATGCGATAAGGTCCAATGAATCTGGGGCTCAACTTACCCTTACGACCAAATCTCAGTACATTCTTCCACGGTGAGACCTTGAGAAAAATGAAGTCCACCACAGAATACTCAATCTCTTGACACTTCAGATCCGCACAGGACTTCTGTCTGTTTGATGCCGCTTTCAGTCGGTCTCGAATCAATCCAACTTTGTCCTTGGTATCAAAAACCAGTTCAAAACCCAGAATATGGCACTCACCCAACTCAGTCCAACATGAAGGTGTGCGACACCTACGACCATGTAATGCCTTGTACGGTGCCATTTGAATGCTAAACTAATAGCTATTGTTATAAGCAAACTTTTCTAGTGGTAGGTAATCCTCCCAACTGCCTCGAAAATCAATCACACAATTTCTCAACATGTTCTCCAATATTTTAATCACCCTCTCTAACTGACCGTTAGTCTGAGGATGGAACGCAGTACTAAAGTCCAATCTTGTACCCAGAGCTTCATGTAATTTCTTCCAGAATTGAGATGTGAAGTGAGGATCCCTATCAGATATTATCGAGACTGGTACCCTATGCAGTCTCACTATCTCATACACATACAGTTTAGCCAGCTTTTACAGAGAGTAGTCAGTACGAACCGGTATGAAATGGGCAGACTTGGTCAATTGATCCTCGATGAACCATACTGAATCCTTCTTAGTGGGTGTGACAGGTAACCCACTAATGAAGTCCATAGTCACCGCTCCCACTTCTAAAGTGGAATCTTAACTTGTTAAAGCAACCCCGAAGGTAACTGATGCTCAACCTTAACCTGCTGGCATGTCAGACATTTACCCACAAAGTTTGTAACCTCACGCTTAAGACCTGGCCACCAATATAACTCACGAAGGTCTTCTTACATCTTGTTCTCGCTAGGATGCATAGCATAAGGGATACTATGTGCCACTCGCAGTATAGACTGCCTCAAGTCGGTATCATTCGGTATATAGATTTTCCTATAGAAATAGAGTACCTCTTCACTATTCAATCCAAAATTTGATGTGCTGCCACTCTCAATCTATTGGAATCGAAGGCCCAAATACTAGTCCTCTAACTTTTTACCCTTAATCTTCTCTATCCATGTCAGTTTAACTTGAAGTTCGACTAATAGACTACCATCATCAAATAGAATGAGGCGAGCAAACATTGCCCTCAACTCAGTCATAACCCTACGGCTCAGTGCATCACCATCATATTAGCTTTACCAGGATGGTACTCGATTGTATAGTCATAGTCCTTAAGCAGCTCAATCCATCTACGCTGCCTAAGATTCAGCTCCTTCTGAGTGAGGAGATACTTGAGGCTCTTGTGGTCAGTGTAAATGATACACTTCTCACCATACAGATAATGCTTCCAAATTTTCAGTGTGAATACCACCACGGCCAACTCTAAGTCACGCGTCGGATAATTTGCCTCATGAGTCTTAAGCTGACGAGACACATACGCTACCACCTTACCCTCTTGCATTAGCATACATCCTAAACCGACATGTGATGCATCACTGTAGATAGTAATCTCTTTTTAGACTCTGGATGTATCAAAGCAAGGGCCTCAGTCAGTACATTCTTGATCTTCTTAAAGCTCTTTTGCTGCAAATAAATCCAGTTAAACGACACACCCTTATGTAGTAGCTTAGTCAAAGGTGTGGCGATTAGTGAAAACCTCTCTACAAAACATCGATAATATCCTGCCAGTCCTAGAAAACTACGGATCTCGATATAGTTTTAGGCTGCTTCCAATCCAAAATAGCCTCAATCTTTCGAGAATTGACCCTAATCCCCTCAGTAGAAACTACATGGCCTAGAAATGTTACTTCTCATAACCAAAATTCACATTTACTAAACTTGGCATATAGTTATTTCTCGCGCAGAATCTGTAACACCACTCTGAGATGTTCGTCATGCTCATTCTCAGTCCTCGAGCACACCAGTATGTTATCAATAAATACCACTATGAACAGATCCAGATAGGGTTGGAACACTTGGTTCATCAGGTCCATAAAAGCTACTGGTGTATTCGTCAGTCCAAATGGCATCACTAAGAACTCGTAATTGTTGTAGCGAGTCCTAGATGCCGTCTTATGCACGTCAGCCTCTTTAACTCTCAACTGGTGATATCCTGATCGTAGGTCATTCTTGGAGAAAATTGAAGCTCCTCGGCTGGTCAAACAGATCATTAATCCTCGATAGGGGGTACTTATTCTTGATGGTCAACTTGTTCAATTGATGGTAGTCGGTACACATACACATGGATCCATCCTCATCTTTCTTTTTCACAAATAGTACAGGTGCTCCCTATGGAGACACACTAGGGCGAATGAACCCACGATCCAATAATTCTTGAATATGAACCTTAAGCTCCACAAGCTCTTTCGGTGCCATTTTATAAGGGGCGATAGACACTAGAGCCGTACTTGGAAGGAGCTCAATCCCAAACTCTACTTCATGATCCGGAGGTAACCCAAGTAGCTCTTCAGGAAAAACGTCTGGAAAGTTCTTAACCGTCCTTATATCTTTAACTGAAGAATCCTAGAATCTAAAACACTGATGTAGGCCAGATACTCCTCACATCCCTTACGAGCCAACTTTTGCTCCCTCAGTTTAGAAATCATATTTGTTAAACAGTTTCGATGTTCTCCAATTACGACTACCTCGCTGTCCTCTTCAATTCTCAGTATAACCCTTTTTGTGGCACAGTCTAAGCTCACTCGATGTTTGACTAACCAGTCCATTCCCAGTATCAGATCAAACTCTCCAAAAGGCAGTTCCATCAGATCAACTAAAAAGATAGCCCCTTGGACCTCTAAAGGAACATCTCTAAACATTTTATTCACCCTTACCGATTGCCCTAGCGGACTCAGTACAATGACCTCACTCATAGAGCTCTCAACCAAGATACCCAAGTTCTCAAATACATTACAAGCTATATATGAGTGAGTAGATCCTATATCTATCAGTGCAATATAGGGTACATTATAAATAAAGAACGTACTTGTAATGACGTCTAGAGTATCACCCTCTTCTCGGTGATATGTAACATAAACTAGAGCTAGTTGCCTTGCCTCAATATGACTAGCACCCTATCCAGTGCTCTCTGACCATAGCCTAAACCATTACCACATCTGGCCTGACCACGGCCTCTCTGTAGCTACTGAGCTACCCTTGATGGTGGTGTAGTAGTAGTACCTAGAGCTTCCATCTGATCGGCCCTCCATGGACAATCCCTAATACGGTGCTCCAAAGAACCGCACCTCAAACATGCCTTAGTTCTTTTCCAACACTTGCCCAGATGGCATCTACCACAATCAGTGCACGCACGACTGTCTAGTAGCATTAATAGGGGTCCCCACTCTGCCCGGTCCATCAACCCTAGCTTTTTTCTTAGGCTTCTGAATGGAACTCGAGGGCTCCAAATCCCTCTTATTCCTACCTTTCTCTCTGTTTTGGTGCTCAGTGCGCTTCACTTCCTTGGTGATCTTTGCCATATCGACTAGTGCAGCAAAGTCTCGCTCCTTTGTGGAGCTATAAGTACCCTCAGATTATCTCTGAGGCCGTCCTCGAAGTGAACACATCATTCGTACTCATTCGCCACCATACCACGTACATAGCGGCTTAGTTGCAAAAATTTGGCCTCATATTCAACCATTAATATATCCCCTTGGATCAAATTCAAGAACTTTCTCCTACGTGTATCCACATAGTTGGCACCCACATATTTCCCCTAGAAGGCAGTCTTAAAGAACTCCGGTTAGTCGATCGGGCTGAGTGCCCTCCCTAACCGTAAGCCACCACTGGTAAGCTTCATCTTTCAGCAGTGACACTGCACCCTTTAGTTTTTGCTCGGGGATACAGTCTAAATCGTCCATAATCCTTTTTGTGGCCTCGATCCAGTACTTAGCCACATTAGGTGCAACTCCAGCAATACCCCTAAAAATCTCGGCTCCATTAGACATGAGTCATTCTGTAACCGAGCCTCAACCTCTAGTTCCAGTATTGGGCCAAGCGACCCTTTCTAAGATCCTCAACATGGCCTGGGATATCCTCAACATGGCCTGGGACAATGCGTAATCCCTAGATGCTCTATCATGAGACCCTGTCTCAGTCATAGGTGAAGCCAGCTCGGGGCCTCTCTACGGCCTCTACCACAGCCTCTTGTACCCCATCGCGAGTACCTCTCGTGCTCATTGTTTAAGCTTGTTTATCTGTATCAACAGTTTTATGCATCAGTTTATAGTTTCAGTATTTTATTAACAAATGTTTTATGCAAAGCAGTATCAGTAATTTCAAAGTTCATTTTCATAAATCGCACTGTCTATCAGTGTTTATCGATTTTACTACAGTATCAGTATACACTAACTTAAATGTTTCAATACAGTCCATCTATAGTAGTCTTAGTATACACTATCTATAATAGTTTCAGTTGAAAATGGACAATAGTTTTAGAAGACATACAGGATCGATGCTGGAGACTCGGTGTACCACACATTTAGTAAAAATATTTCGAATGGCTAGATAATAGTTCTCAGAAATCATGTCTTAAAAACCCAAATCCACAGTCGAGTTTTGCAACCTGTCTTTGATACCACTAAATGTAGCACCCCAAACCCGACCTGAACGTTATGGATGAATCTGATGATGTCATATGGTAGTGTGTTAGAAAACTGTAACTTGTAGCTTGTGTTGGAAAACCTTATCTTTGCTTAAAACATTTTTCATTTAGAATTCCTCGTTATCTTTCATTAATTGTCAAATCGTGATTTATTTCCAAAATGCTATACTTTGAAAGCTTTTTAAAAATAGTTTGTGTGTACGAGGTACTTTGATAAAACATTCATCTCTTTTGAAAACCCGAGTTTTGCAACCTACTTCTAGTAGATATAAATAGAGAACAACATAAAATCCAAATGTTAGGTAAAAATCAATAGAGGCCATTATTACAGAAAAATACCCCAAAATGAACCTAAAAATTGTAAATAAGTTCAAATAGTATAACAGCCCGATTTAAGGCCTAGTCGGAACAGTGATCTCGTAATCACTAATTTGAGGTTAGAGAAAATCATTTTCATGTTATGTTATGCGTTATAACATGATTATAAGGGTGCATGAAAATTTTGATGCCTTAATTTTAGCAATTTCTAGCTAAATTGTGAAAAAGGACTAAACCGCATAAAGTACGAAAGTTTTATTTTATTTGCTAGAGGTGCCAAATAGCTATGAATTATAAGTTGGAGATCCCAAATGTGCAAATTGCCCTTATTTAAGTGAGTTGGCTGGCCATACTAGAGCATAGGGGACAAGAACATTTATTATGTTAAAAAGTTAGTGGTATTAGTTGGGAAAATGAATAAAATAAGATGATATAATAAAAAGCTATATCTTTTTCATTTATTCTCCTTCTCCACTGAAAATATCAGCCATAGAAGGGCTTTGGGAGCTTGAAATTTTAACAGCTTATTTTCTCTTCAAGTAAGTCCTTCTGATGCTCTTTCTTTATGAAAATTACATTTTTGGAGTCCCCAAAGCTTAAGCTAGCTAATGGGGGGGATTAATTTGCAATATGGCAAAAATTTTAAAGATTTTCCATGTGAGATTATAATTTTTTAGCTAAGCTTTTATGGAAGAAAATGAATGATAGGATGATGAGAAACAACTTTTGTGAAAGGTGTTGCCATGAAAACACCTAATTGGGACTATAATGCAAAAGTTGTAATTTGTTCATTAAAGCATGAAATAGTTGAAAATAGAGATAGTTGTAAGAGGATTAAATGTTCAGCTAGGCTTATTTAACAAGAAAATGTGATAAAAATTTATTTACGAGCTAGGGGCAAAATCATAATTTTGCCAAAGTGTAGGGGCAAAATGGTCATTTTTGGCTAAAGTGTGTATTATGGTATTTTATGATCTATAAATGAATAAATCAGTAAATTTCATTGTTCTAGATTAAAGAAAATGGGTTTCGGACCTAGAACGGGTGAAAAGAAAAGTGTGGGCAAATAGTTCTTTTCGACTATTTCGACAATGAGGTAAGTTCACGTGCAATTATTGAAATTATGTATGAGTTCATGTAAGTATTCTGATGTTGTATGGAATGTATATTCACTCTATGGATGTATGAAATGCCCTTGGATGAAATGCATGAAGAATGTTGAGATGATAGTTAAAGTCTCGTATAAGACCATATTGGATTATGGCCTCGATGTAAGGATTCATATAAGACTGTGTCAAGGACATGGCATCAATATGTTAATTCAAGTAAGCCCCTATCGGGAATTGATTTCTATGTAAGCCCCTATCGGGAATTGATTTCTATGTGATTTCATGAGTATGAGACTCAAGAGAGTTATTTTATAACTTGAGTATTTTAGAGTATATGTTGAAGTAAAGAAAGTATGCGGTTGAGCTACGAAAGGCACAAGTATGTATTAGAATTGAATTGAGACTATTTCAATTTATATATATGATGAACCCCTATTGGGATATAGGAAATTAATGCACCTTGTTGCATGAGTTAGATTTATTGTTATATTATGGGAATGCGAATAAAAATAGTGGAAAAGTTAAGTAAGAGTAGTAATGTGAGGGTGTTCCCAGATGAACAATTGAATTAAAGTATTACATGTGGATCACTATTTATGAATGTATGATAATGGTGGGCTAAGTGCGAAACCACCGAAAGATGAGTAGCTTATTAATAAGACTTGATGTGATGTCTTATATGATTACATGATAATCAGTGCAGGAATGGATTCTTTTGTAAGCGAGCAATTAGCTTGTGGTACGATAAGAGATAAAATGAGTAAGCTTCTAGAGTGGTTGAGTAAGCAACCTTGAGTTAATGGGAATGACCCAGTATAATCTCTTATGGTTATCTACATTTAATGAATATTAATATTTGCCAGATTATGCAGATGAACTTACTAAGCATTAGTGCTTACTCATTTCCTTTTTTTTCATCTCTTATAGATTATGTTGACTAATACGGGTTGGAGGCCGCTGGAGATGTTTTCACACTATCGAGCAAACATTCAATTCAAGGTATCAAGTCCTTATGAGTCATGGCATGTATAGGACTAGGATTTAAGGTTGAGTAACTTATGGTTAATGTGCCAAACTATGTTGGTCAAAAAGGGTTTGTAGTTTAATTGTGTATAGCCGTTGACGATGGCTAAGTTGTTGTAATTGTATGGTAGTAACACTTTATTTTCATGAATCAAATGTATGAATTCATGTGTTTTAGTCGTTGATTTGAAACTTTATTGAATTAGTATATTAATGCATGAAATGTAAGATGGAAAAGGGCTTGGTATATAGCCTCTAAGTGTCACACGGTTAGACACACGCAGGCGTGTCCGGGCCGTCATGAACCCTGCACCTTATGATTACTTGTTAGAATAGGCCACGGGTGAATCCCACGGTCGTGTGCATGATCCGTGTAAGACCCACAGCTTGGGCATGGGCGCGTGCTCAGGTCGTATCAAATAAGTCAGTAGCTCCACACGGTTGGAGGGCATGGGCGTGTCAAGGCCGTGTCAAATAAGTCAGTAGCTCCACACGGTTGGAGGACACGGATGTGTCAAGGCTGTGTCAGATAAGTCAGTAGCTCTCCACGGATGGGAAACATGGGCGTGTTTAGGGGTGCACGGACGTGCCCTAAACCCCACGAGCATGTAACCTCTAATTTTGAGAGAGGATTTTTGATAAGTTCTGAAAGTCCAAACAAGTGTTTAAGGCCTCGTATGACCATGATACGTATGTCTAGACCAAGAAAGAAAGGTTTTAAGTCGAAACAAAATTTTATAGGCAGTAAGTACTTGATTAAGTGAGTTCAAGCATGGTAATGTCTCGCATCCAGTCTTAGCATCGGACTTGGGTACGGAATGTTACATTTAGTGGTATCAGAGCTATGATTTAATCAGTTCTAGGGCTACCCTAGTGAGAGTAAGAGTCTAGCTATACATGCCATATGTGGATCATGATAGTGTGATGTCTCCCGGCCTTAACGAATTTATTTTATTAAGAAAGAGAGAATCCCACTCGAGTTAAATTCAGTAAGTTGTATGATTTCTATCATTGAATTGCTTAGTATAATGTACATTGTCATCATGAAATGTTTAATGTTTTGCTGAATAAAGAAATCAATGAGATTAATTATGAGCAAGTCCCGATTGAATAAGAATTGCCCAGGATACTCGATCCATCACATGAGACAAGAAAGCCAGTATAAGACCAAGCCAAGGCATGGCATCGGCAATCAAGAAGAGATCTTTCATGTAAGTCCAAGGCAAGCTTGGCATTGAATAGATATTTCATGTAAGACCAAGGCAAGCTTGGCATTGAACAAATATTTCATGTAAGTCCAAGGCAAGCTTGGCATTGAATAGATATTTCATGTAAGTCCAAGGCAAGCTTGGCATTGAACAAATATTTCATGTAAGACCAATGCAAGCTTGGCATTAATTCAAGAAGAAACCTTTCATGTAAGTCCATGCCTAGAGTATGGCTTTGGCATCAAGTTCATGGCAAGAGATTTAGTATCCTCGGTAATTCACAGAAATTCATCGGGCAAATGAATAAAGTTAAAATGAGATAGCAAGAAACGTAGTAGTAAAGTTGATATTATGTCATGCTAGTTAAGATTGACAGACAAGTATAATTCATGCTATGAATGATGATGCTGAGATTATGCTTATATTAGTAAAGCATATTAATTTTTGTGACCAAGTGTTACAAGTACCTTGTTTACCTTACAGATATGAGAATAGTAAGCACCATGATGTATGCGAGAAGTAGTAAGAGCAAGAAACCACCCATATTGTGGTATGAGACTAAATTGAGAAGTTTGATTGAGTTGAATGCAAGAGATGAGTACGGTCGTTCCACGATAAAAAGATGAAAAAGACCATGGTTGGACTATGGCAATGAGAGAGCCAGTGTAAGGCCATGTCTAGGACATGGCATCGGCCATGATATGAGAGCCAGTGTAAGACCATATCTAGGATATGGAATTGGTATTGGTATGATATTAGGTGTAAAACCATAGCAAGGCTATGGCATCGTGATAACATGTAAAGAAATAGCTAGGCCATGAGGTGGTAATGCGAGTAAGACCATAGTTGGACTATGAAAATCAGGTAAACGATGTACTCAAATCCATAAGACATTCTTTAGTTGATAAGTGACGGTAAGAGAAAGTAGTGTTAAATGTTGAGTACTCAAGTAGATAGTAATGTAGAACTTGAGTAAGTGAATACATTATTCTAATGTATTTGTGATAGAAACAATTGTAGCGTGATAGCTGTGAAAACTCACTTGAGATGAGTTGTATAACTATGATGATATTTTATTAATGATGAATCGTAAATCATATGCATGTAGTCACGAGAGTCAAGTTAAGGAGCTCTGTGATCTCACCCTCCTTACCATTACTGAATTATGATGAGATGTTATGAGAGTCAAATTGAATAAGTTTATATGTGATTAATGCAGTACCTATGTTAGCATTTTGAAAATGCTTTGTATCAAATTGATATATGATACTCTACTAGGTAGAGTAATTGTTGTTGAACATGAGGTTGAAGTCCTAGGGGACTATAATAAAAAGGGCTATCATTAAGATATGAAATAAATAAAGTCCTGTATAAGACCATGCTCGAGGCATGTCCTTGACACCAAGTTATGATTCCATATAAGACCATATCTAGAATATGGCTTCGAAAATGGATATGAGAATCGAGTAAGACCATATTGGAATATGGCATCAATACTTGATGCAGAAGTCCATACAAAACCTTAACCGAGTTATGGCATTGACATTTAGAGGTGACTCCATATAAGACCACCTCAGGGATGTGGCATTAGTTTCGCACTTACTTGAATGATGATAAATTTACATCTTTGATTATCCCTAGTGATCAATGGAACAAATAGATGAGTCTAGAGGTAGAAATGAAAATTGTACTAAAGCCATGTGAATGGGTAAATATAGGCATTTGTGAATGAGTCATGAAGAAATGAGTACGACGTGTGGCACGGTAGGTGCTTAATAAAGGCAATTGTAAGAAAGTATGTCCGAATGCTTTAACGATTGTATTGATTATACAATGATATAAACAAGAGAAAGTTAGCCTAGGCTATTGACTCAAGTGAGTAGGAAGCCTGAGGTGTATGCTTATCAAGATCTTCTTAAATTGATGTTTATTAATGAAAGGAATGGTTAAAGAACTTGAGGACGGAATAGTTAAAGAAACCATGTTTGAATGATGAGAGTGTTCAATTATGATAACCATAGTTGTATGGGTCATAATGATCTTCTTAAGTACTAAGTGTTAATGTATTTTGCCTCTCACAGGTGATGTAGTTGTTTATCTCATGAATTGAGATTATGTGAGAACGTTAGCCGATTGTGAATATAGATCAAATGATTGCCGAGTTAGTAATTGGAATTGACATTCCTTTATTTTCTCGTAACCTCATTTAGGTACTTTAAGGAGGGTGTTGGTGATGAATCTAATATAAGAAGTGAAATGGTGAGTTTCACATTGTGTGATGAGTATTCGAGCAAATCGAATTGAGCCAATAATTTGATAAAGATGTCCCTTCTATCGCGAGATATGACGATAGTAAAGGTTTTAGACTAGCATAGCAAGAGAAACTCAAATTAGGGTGTGATAGAAAATGTTCTCAGTGTGGAGAAAAAAGTAGATTATTGTATTGAGATATGAATCAAGTTCTGTGTATGTTTAGGCATGAGTCAGTAAAGAGAATAATTTTTGTGTGCTCGTGAATGGGGAGCATATTACAAAAATATGCTCATCGAAACGTTTAAACCTTGATGGTTGAGTTGAAAGCTATAGAATGAGTTATCGATTGAAAGTTCTAATACTGAGTTCAGTCTGTATTGAGAAAGATAGTTGCCAGATTGGTAATCCCGAGACGATCCCTTTCATATATGTATGAGAATTGGATGTGTTGTGATGATCTATGGAAAACCAATGAGTATTTTCTGAAATTTTCTTAAGTGAGAACATCTTGTGACACTGAGATAGTGGAAATGACTTGAACTATTACCATAGTGGGTATAGTTATTGTAATACTTCACAGATGGTAGTCATTGTACAGGTGTTTAAAGGAAAGCTTCATGTTAAGCAATGTGAGTTAGCTAGTCATTGATATCATAATTTCAGTGAGATTAATGTCAAGAGCAAGTTTTCTTTTCAGAACAGAAGAGTTCAGGAGTGAGATAGCAAATGGTATTTTCGAATAAGCTCCGGGTTAGTTTATTTCAAGATGGTAAAATACAGGTTGCATAAGTTTTCTATTTTCGAAATAGAATTAGAATGATGATGAATCCAGAACTTATACAAAAGTTTTGGCATGCAATTTATTAGTAGCATATCTACTAATGCAAGAATAAGGAAAAGCAGTTATGTGCATAAATGTTTGACAACAGAGTACCTTTCATGAGATGATTGAGCTTATAGTCAGAAGTAGTTAACCACAAAAAGCTAAATTTTCAAAGCGTTCAAGTCAGGATTGTTATAACTGGTGAATGCTTTAATGAGAAGGTAAAGTAAAGGCTTATAGATTTCAAGTGTGATTAAACAAAATTCCCAATAAGGGGAATGATCAATTGGACGTGTGCAGAGCGCTAAATTAGTGGATTGCTAAGTATGCTCGACCTTGTGTATGGTAGCTTAAATGTTGTTGACAAAATAAACTTGAGGATAAGTAGATTTGTGATTTTGAAGAATTTATAGAAACGTTTAAAGAATGTTGATAGTAAATCCTCCTGATAAGATTTTCGGGGACGAAAATCCCTAAGGGGGAGAATTGTAACAGCTCGATTTAGGGCCTAGTCGAACTAGTGATCTCATAATCACTAATTTGAGCTTAGGGAAAATTATTTTCATGTTATGTTATGCGTTATAACATGATTATAAGGGTGCATGAAAATTTTGGTGCCTTAATTTTAGCAATTTCTAGCTAAATTGTGAAAAAGACTAAATCACATAAAGTGCAAAAATTCTATTTTATTTGCTAGAGGTGCCAAATAGCTATGAATTATAAGTTGGAGGTCCCAAATGTGCAAATTGCCCTTATTTAAGTGATTTGGCCGGCCATACTAAAGCATAGGGGACAAGAGCATTTATTATGTTAAAATGTTAGTGGTATTAGTTGGGAAAATGAATAAAATAAGATGATATAATAAAAAGCTATCATCTTTTTCATTTATTCTCCTTCTCCACCGAAAATATCAGCCATAGAAGGGCTTTGGGAGCTTGAAATTTCAGCAGCTTATTTTCTCTTCAAGTAAGTCCTTCAGAGGCTATTTCTTGATGAAATTGCATTTTTGGAGTCCCCAAAGCTTAAGCTAGCTAATGGGGGGATTAATTTGCAATATGGAAAAAAATTTAGAGATTTTCCATGTGAGATTATAAGATTTTAGCTGAGTTTTTATGGAAGAAAATGAATGATAGGATGATGAGAAACAACTTTTGTGAAAGGTGTTGCCATGAAAACACCTAATTGGGACTATAATGCAAAAGTTGTAATTTGTTCATTAAAGAATGAAATAGTTGAAATTAGAGATATTTGTAAGAGGATTAAATGTTCAGCTAGGCTTGTTTAACAAGAAAATGTGATAAAAATTTATTTACGAGCTAGGGGCAAAATTGTAATTTTGCCAAAGTGTAGAGGCAAAATGGTTATTTTTGCCTAAAGTGTGTATTATGGTATTTTATGATCTATAAATGAATAAATTAGTAAATTTCATTATTCTAGATCAAAGAAAATGAGTTTCGAACCTAGAACGGGTGAAAAGAGAAGTGTGGGCAAATAGTCCTTTTCGACTATTTCGATAATGAGGTAAGTTCACGTGCAATTATTGAAATTATGTATGAGTTCATGTAAGTATTCTAATGTTGTATGGAATGTATATTCACTCTATGGATGTATGAAATACCCTTAGAGAAATGCATGAAGAATGTTGAGATGATAGTTAAAGTCTCGTATAAGACCATATTGGATTATAGCCTCGATGTAAGGATTCATATAAGACCGTGTCAAGGACATGGCATTGATATGTTAATTCAAGTAAGACCCTATCGGGGTATGATTTCTATGTGATTTCATGAGTATGAGACTCAAGAGAGTTATTTTATAACTTGAGTATTTCAGAGTACATGTTGAAGTAAAGAAAGTATGCAGTTGAGCTACGAAAGGCACAAGTATGTATTAGAATTGAATTGAGACGATTTCAAATTATATATATGATGAACCCCTATTGGGATATGGGAAATTAATGCACCTTGTTGCATGATTTAGATTTATTGTTATATTATGGGAATGCGAATAAAAATAGTGGAAAAGTTAAGTAAGAGTAGTAATGTGAGGGTGTTCTCGGATGAACAATTGAATTAAAGTATTACATGTTGATGACTATTTATGAATGTATGATAATGGTGGGCTAAGTGCAAAACCACCGAAAGATGAGTAGATTATTAATAAGACTTGATGTGATGTCTTATATGATTACATGATAATCGGTCGTGAATGGATTCTTTTGTAAGCGAGCAATTAGCTTGTGGTACGATAAGAGATAAAATGAGTAAGCTTCAGAGTGGTTGAGTAAGCAACCTTGAGTTAATGGGAATGACCCAAGATAATCTCTTATGGTTATCTACATTTAATGAATATTAATATTTGCCAGATTATGCAGATGAACTTACTAAGCATTAGTGCTTACTCATTTCCTTTTTTTTTTCATCTCTTATAGATTATGTTGACTAATACGGGTTGGAGGCCGCTGGAGATGTTTTCACACTATCGAGTAGACATTCAATTCGAGGTATCAAGTCCTTATGAGTCATGGCATGTATAGGACTAGAATTTAAGGTTGAGTAAGTTATGGTTAATGTGCCAAACTATGTTGGCCAAAAAGGGTTTGTAGTTTAATTGTGTATAGCCGTTGACGATGGCTAAGTGGTTGTAATTGTATGGTAGTAACACTTTATTTTCATGAATCAAATGTATGAATTCATGTGTTTTAGTCGTTGATTTGAGACTTTATTGAATCAAGATATTGATGTATGAAATGTAGGATGGAAAAGGGCTTGCTATATAGCCTCTAAGTGTCACACGGTTAGACACTGCAGGCGTGTGTGCGGGTAGTCTGAACCTCGCACCTTATGATTACTTGTTAGAATAGGCCACGGTGAATCCCACAGCCATGTGCATGAGCCGTGTAAGTGCATGATCCGTATGTTCCTCGAAGTAAGACCCACGACTTGGGCATGGGCTTGAGCGAAAACAAATTTATTTTTATAACAAAACCCATTCGCTTCAAGTGTCTTATTTCATCAAATAAGTAACATAGTAATTATAGTAGCTCCACACGGTTGGAGGGCATGGGCGTGTCAAGGTCGTGTCAAATAAGTCATGATGCAAACCCGAACCCAAACCTATAGCCATCCGCTATACACGGTTGGAGGACACGGATGTGTCAAGGTCATGTAACCAAAGTCGAGTCATAAGTCAAGTCATCACATTCACTTAGTGAGCTCATCACTTTCACGGATGGGAAACATGACCCAAATGGCATAACATATTTTTATTTCACTTTCACATCACTTTTCACTTGTGTTTAGGGGTGTACCATGGCACTTTAGCCACTTTCTTTCACTTTCACATTAACATATATAACATATTTAAACCATAAAACTATTAAGAATAGTGTGTAATACACAAACCCCAAGAGCATGTAACCTCTAATTTTGAGAGGATTTTGATAAGTTACCTCGAAAGTCAAACAAGTGTTTAAGGCCAATTTGATGACCATGATGGCACGATCTCAAAGTTTTGGCTTTGTGGAGGAATAGTAGAAGAAAAGAAGAAGAAAGGAAAAGAGATGTCTAGACCAAGAAAGAAAGGTTTTAAGTCCAAGTTTCCAAAAAACAAAATTTTATATTTTGGTTTGGCAAAATGTTTAGTTTCCTATTTTGGTTTGGTTTCCAAAATGTTCACTTTCCTAATTTCTTTAGGTTTCCAAAAATGTCTAAGTTTCCAAAATAAGTACTTTATTAAGTGAGTTCAAGCATGGTAATGTCTCGCATCTGAGGTTGCCACACCCGCTAAGTCCTCTAGGTTAGGGTGAACCGAAGCTACGCACTGTAGGATTCAAGAAGAGGAGGTGAGTCACTAGGGACTGCTTAAATACCAAGCTCTTCAGATCCACTCCTAGACATGCGTACCATGGTTGTCACACCTAGCTTAATTGACTTAGTCATAGGTTGGTTTAGTGCCTTAAATCTTATGTGTTTGTGTTTGAGTAGTCCAATCCTAGGGTTCAAGTTCCTATCAAGCTATTCTACGTTCCATGCCTTTTCTACCCTTATATAAATCACAGAATCACACATAGAGTTAGGGGTACTTACCTGGTGGACTGCAGGTCGGAGACTTTGGGGCCATGTCTTTATACCTGTCTATTTGTAAAAATATTTTCATAAAACTCATTTGGCCTTGTTTTTAAAAACGTTTTGGGCCTTAGGCCACAGGCCGAGAGTTTGAACTGGCTCGATACTAAATGAAACACCCCACACTCTATTACGAGAATGGATGGATCTGGTATGTTCCTCGAAGTAAACCGGTTCAAATTCATTCAATACTTTGAAAAGCGTGAGTTTTGGAAGATAGCTCGTTGTGGGTTGGGCTTGAGTTGAAAACAAATTTATTTTTATAACAAAACCCATTCGCTTCAAGTGACAAAATATTTAAACTTATTTCATACTAAGTGGACTTACTTTTTATAAAGCCCTAAACTCATAACATAGTAATTATAGTAGAAATAAAAATTAATCACGGTGGCCTTATTACATAAAATGAAACCCAAAATAGTAAATTGTACAAGATTTTAAAATAAAATAAATATTCAAATTAAAGCTGAACTTCATGTCTTAGTATCGGACTTGATTTTTAAATCAAAAACTTCACCTTCCTTTTTACTTGTAATCGGCCAACACCTAGATCTCTGAATAGGTTAGTTTTTGATCAATTTGATCTAATTGACTAAGATTTGGCCTTGGCCTAATGTATAGACTTACTTACCTTGAAGTTCTCAAATCTCAAATTTGATTTAATTCCTGCCGAAATCACTTGTTAGATTTGAACTATTATTTAACTATAGAAGGGACCTTTTTGCCGAATGTATGTTAATGTACTTACCTCGTTTTCGAATCCCGGATGATCTCTTTTAATATTCGGCTATGGCACTATTTGGGATCTCAAAGTTTTGGCTTTTGTGGAGGAATAGTAGAAGAAAAGAAGAAGAAAGGAAAAGAGATGGAGAGAACTTTTGACAAGGAGGATTCGGCTAAAGAAAAGAAAAAGTTGTTGTTACTTTGATTAGGAGATTTCGGCAAGAAGATGAAGAGAAGAGAATGGCTTTTACTTTTCTCTCTTTGGCCGAAACTATTAGTCTTAGAGTCCCTAAATCCTCCAACTCTTCATTTGTGATAAGTTTTAATTTTATCAACTATGTCTATTGAATAAAAACTCTTCTTCTTAGCTTACCTTGTGTCAGTCAACTTCCACTCATGGAAGCAAAATAAAATTTCTTTTATTTGCGCTATTTCCTAAGGCCTTAGGTGGCATCTTCAGCCACATTTCCAAGTCATTATTGGGTCAAATTTACTGGCCTAAGTTACCCTTTGGGCTCTTAATTTTTGATTCGGGGTCAATGTTACATTTAGTGTCAAGATCATGCCAAATAAGTCAAGTAGCTCAGACGGTTGGAGGACACGGCGTGTCAAGGCCGTGTTACATAAGTCGATAGCTCACGGATGGGAAACATGGGCGTGTTTAGGGGTGCAGGCGTCCCAACCCCACGAGCACGTAAACCTCGATTTTGAGAGAGGATTTTGATAAGTTTCAAAGTCCTAACAAGTGTTTAAGGCCTCGTATGACCATGATCCAACGTATGTTTCTAGACCAAGAAAGAAAGGTTTTAAGTCGAAACTAAATTTTATAGCCAATGGGATTCAACCTCTTCCTCAAAGTACTTGATTAAGTGAGTTCAAGCATGGTAATGTCTCACATCCAGGATATTACACCCACGGCTTAGCATCGTGTCAAATACTTGGAGGACACGGCGTGTCAAGGTCATGGTGTTACAAATAGCAAAGATAGCTCCTCACGGAGTCGTGTTTAGGGTGTGGCCACCAGTTCGAAAGAGTCCTGACCATGATACGTATGTACCTATCCACCTATGTGAGTTCAAGGGATTACCATCGTGCGGAGAGTGCGGGTGTTAAATGAAGGGGTGAGTTTACGTAAACTCGAGAAGGGGTGAGTGTAATCTATAATGACTCGATTTAGGGCCTAGTCGTAATAGTGGTACGAGGCCACAAATTCGAAGTAGTAATATGAGTTCTTAAGGTATTGAGATGTTTGTAGGATATTATGATAACATTAT
Source organism: Gossypium rotundifolium (assembly GCA_025506655.1). NCBI lineage: Eukaryota > Viridiplantae > Streptophyta > Magnoliopsida > Malvales > Malvaceae > Gossypium > Gossypium rotundifolium. The sequence goes on along the minus strand of CP106732.1, from coordinate 109,252,530 downwards.
GTAGAAATTTGATGGAAATTTCCATTAAAAGGGTCCATTAGGACTAAATTGCAAAAGTTGGCAAATATGAGTTTCAAGAAGCTTTTTGTATGAAATAGCTTTAGAATTTTAATTGGAAGTCCTTAAATAGCAATTTTCCCAAAGTATAATTTTTGGACAAAAATGGACATGAGTTAGTAATGGTGAAATTTCAAAGAGAATGGCATTTTGGTCATTTATCAATTAAATGATTAATAAGGGAAAAAGATGATAAAAATCATTCTCATCTTCTTCCCTAAGTGTCGAAAATTTAAGGAAGCCATGGCTAGGGTTCTTCAATTTTTCAAGTTTGCTAGTAAGTTCATCTTAGCCCCGTTTTTAATATTCTTCGTATTTTTGGAGTCCTCGTAACATGAATTAGCTATTTTTAGCTATAAGATGAGCTAAGATGCATGTTCAAAAATCTATTCATGTATGACATGTTTGTAAAATGATGTTTTAAAAGAGAATATGAGAGTTTGTTGTTAGATAAATATCTTTTCCTAAATGAATTTCATGAAAAATGCTAGTAAGGATTAGTTTGTAATAGTTGTAAATTTGTCATACATGGTGGAAATAGTAAGAATTGGTTATTGCTATAGTTGAGACAATAAATCGGTTGAGTATGAAGTATTAGAAAATTTAATGAAAATCACTTTATGAGCCTAAGGGCAAAATTGTAATTATGAGAAAGTTTAAGGGCAAAATAGTAATTTTTCCAAAGTATGAGTTAAGAGTCAATTTAGGCAATGTGAGTATTAAATGATTTAAATTATTATTATAGATCAAGAAAAATGAATCCCGGATCAAAATCGAGGCAAGAACAAAGTCGAGGACTAAATTGCATATCTACATACATTTTGTATATCGAGGTAAGTTTGTATGATTTCTAAGCTTTATGATTACTATAATTGATTTGCTTAGTATAATGTACATTATTACGATAGAAATGCTCAATACTATGTTAAATAAAGATATCAATGAGATTAAGCATGAGAAAGTCCCGATTGAAGTTAAATTACTTAGGATACTCTATCTACCACATGAGATAAGAAAGTTCGTATAAGACCAAACCAAGGCATGGCATCGGCAATCAAGCAAGTTATCATGTAAGTCCAAGCCAAGACATGGCATTGGTGAGTATCAAGGAAGATTTCATGTAAGTCCAAGCCAAGGCTCGGCATTGACCAGTTCATGAGTAAAGATACCAAATAAGACCATGTCAAGACATGGAAATGGTAAGTTCCCAAGGGAGCACACAAGGAAGACTTTGGGTAAGTCCATGTCAAGACATGGCTTCAATACCAAGATGAGAGATCCCATGTCAGACCACATCGAGGATATGGCTTTGGCATCGAGTTATATGTGGGATGAGATTCTGTATCCTCGGTTATTCATGGTAATTCAATGGGCAAAATGAGTAATGAGTAAATGAGAAAACAAGAAAGTTAAGTAAGTAAAGCTATCATTAAAGAACGCTAGTTAAAGCTAACTAAGAGTATTATTCATGTTATGAATGATGAAGTTAAGATTATGCTTACCATGACAGAGTATGTTAATCTATATTGTAACACCCCCTACCCGTATTCGTTGTTAGAATAGGGTACAAGGCATTACCAGAGTTTACGATTTTTTTTTATATAGCCCCTTTATAAATATCTAACCTTCCCTGCAAATTTTAAACCGAGACCAATCCACATCAACCAATCCAATTCAACATATTTTCAAAATAGATTCATGCTTATTTATAAGATAATATCAATATATACCAAGCCAATGTTTGCTAGCCATACCAATGGCTGACCTTACATTCATTTTATATTAACATTACTTTATTAGCTTATACATGCCATTGATTTCCAAAATAAAGTTTCTTTATATACCGAAATCTTGAGGCTGATAGTGTGATGTATCTCCTACCGAATCCGACCTCCGAGCTCTTAACACTACAAAACAGGGAAAAGGAAATAGGGTAAGCACTTTGTGCTTAGTAAATCCATGTAACAAGAATTATACTTACCTAACATTTTCAATACAATGCAATAAACATTCATATATCCATTCAATGCATTACTACCCTAACATACACAAGCTCAACATTCAAGTTAGTCCAATAATTTCCATGTATCAATAATATATACCATGATTGATGAGCTCATCAATACAATAATTTCCATTTCTTTGTTATATTTCCATATTTATCCCATTGAATTACTCGAATTTCGATGGATTTTAGAGGTATACTTTAGTGTACAAACCGAGTCTCAATTCATATTCATGTGCGACATTTCCATTTCGGAGAGCACACTCATGAACCTCATCCTTACAAATGGATTACCATCCGAGCTAAATCCTCAGTAATATAAACTCATAGAGTATTGTCGGGATTACCAATCTAGGCTAAATCCTCGCAACGACAATTACTTTAATGAGCTTGGATCTGAATTACCAGCCTAGGCTAAATTGCACCCTAATTCGGATTACCCATCTGGGCTAAATCCATTTTCCACATATATGATTAAGTGATACAGGAACCTCATTTACTTCACGAGCATGAGACTAGTAAGTGTCATGAGATATATAAGAATCAATATGAGTAAGTAAGCTTAAATAGATGAAATTTATGATGCTATTGTGTATGCCAAATGGTTTATGTTAACTAAGTATGTTACTTTGTGCATTATATGCAAACTTACTAAGCTAAATGCTTACGTCTTTAATTCTTTCTTTCCATGTAGTTCCTCTAAACTAATCTCGTAGATCATCGTCATCAAAGCTCAAAGCACACTATCAGTCGCTATTTGGTATAGCCAAGCTGTTTATATTAAGTATGGCATGTATAGGAAGTATTTCATTTCTATAATGTCTTAAAAAGGGCAAATGTATGGGCCATCAAGTCTATTATCATTTTGTTTATGGCTAAGTGATTGGCCAAAAATTGACTAAGTATGTATATTTATTGATGTCAATGAAGCATGTAATATTGTTCATGAAAGATATAGTATTTGAGTTGTTGAATTGAGAATGAGTTTGATCTTGATTTTCGGGTGGTAATTGGCTTGATAAATAGCCTCTAAGTGCCCGCACGGATAGACACACGGGCGTGTGTCTAGGCCGTACGTCCCCTGCACCTTAGTACCTTAGGTTAGAATAGACTACGGGTAAATCCCACGGCCGTTTGTTTAGGCCATGTGTTACACACGGTCAGAACATGGGCGTATGCCACAGGCCGTGTGAATAAGTTAGTATATCAAGGAATAGCACACGGTCTAAGTCCATGGGCGTGTCAAGGCCGTGTGAAATTAGTCAGTGTCAACCACGGTTGGAAGACACTGGCATGTCTTAGGGATACAAGGGCGTGTCCCAAGCCACATGGGTGTGTGACCCCTGTTTCGAGGAAAAGTTCCGGATATGTGTTTAAGGCCTCATAGGCCCATGAAACGTACGTTTTGTCTAAGAAAGAAGAGTTTCTACTTCGGAACAAAATTTTACAGCCCGTAAGTACATGTTTAAGTGACTTCAAGCATGGTAATGTCTCGTATCCAGTCATAGCCTCGAACTCGGGTATGGGGTGTTACATTTAGTAATCCCTATGCAATCAAACAGAAAATAACACATAGTCTCGGTTTGGCCTAAGCACTTTACAATCTCAGAGTCAATATCAATTTGGGCCTTAGCCTATTTTAGTAACAGTGAGCATTGGGGCATTAGCCCATCACAGTACAGTAACAGTAACAGTAACAAATATGCAATCAAAAACCTACCCAACCAGCCTCTACACTCCATCTCCGTCCAACCCTACACACTATATGGGGATATAATAAACCCACCCATCCCTACACTCCAAATAGTATCGAATGCGGCACTAGACAGAAAATTTGCAGCTGTACTACCAGTAATTAGTCTCGAAGCCTTTCAGTATACTTCTTCCAATCAATATCAACCTGTCCTTGTGCAATGCATCATACTGTTATGTCATGCCCAATCATGGTATATCACATTTATATAGTACAGTACAAACAACATGCTCAATATACAGTCATTCAGTTAGGAGTCTAGGTAATCTTACTGATTCTACAGTAGGTTCACAGTTGTCTCGGGTGACTAGTGCAACCTTAGCAATAAATCAGTGAAAATGGGCTCACATGCCCATGTTGTCTGCTCGTGTAGGCCCACACGGCCCAAATTGGCCTTGGCCGTGTGGATCACATGGCCTGGCCCAAAATCCCACATGCCTTGTGGTTCACCCGTGTGAGCCTACATGCCTGTGTGGCCCACACGGCCTAATTGGTCGAGCCTGTCTCTCGTACATAGCCCTACTCAGTCATCACACGGTCGTGTGACCTGCGCACGGCCTGGCTCATCAATCACACGATCGTGTTGTGGCTTATAGCCCTGCACATGACCTACCACACGGGCTACCACATGCCAGTGTGGCATCGACGGAGAGCTTTTTCAAATTTTGCCGAATCTCATTTTCTGCGCAATTGGTTACACACCTGGTTTCAAAATATATGCAAACAGTCCTCGAGCACTCCAAAACCTATATTTGACAATTGAAAGCCCAATTTCAATCACTTAGTTTTAGTTGTTATGAACAAAAAAATTCTCAAAACTTTCCGACAATCTTATCTTTAACGAGCAACGATGATTTCTCACTGCTAAAAAGTTGAAACGCAGCCTACCACTCCTAGATTGTCCCCTAATCAAAAAACAAACTCTTAATACTCCATTACTTCACCAAAATAAAACAAAATGTACCTCTAGACTTACCAAATACATACTAGATGCAGAGATGTGCAATATCGATGAGAAAGGGAAAAAGAATTTGAGATCGATATGAAGGGAAAAGTGCAAAAGCACGGCAGCAAGATGGGGAAGAAGGAAGAAAAATGACACAGAAAACCAAAGCCAACATCAGAAGGAAAATTTGGGAAAAAGAAATATTTTACGATAACTTCCAAATATTCCTTGCTCCTAAATTTTCTCCTTCAACCTCTCCACTATTAGCATTTTACTCCCCCTCAAACTCCTACACGGCAGATGCAGTAAAATAATATTCAAGCACAGCTCAAACCCAAGACCTCTAACATAAAAACACTCCACTTATCCACCAAACCAACAAGCTCATTTTGACATACTTTACCAACATTTAAATAAAAGCCTACTGTCTAAAGATAGGGCTTTATTCAAAGAAAAAAATTAGCCCAAGCCAAGGCTTGTGCCCAAGACTTCTCAGACACTCCTAGAACACATAACCACTAAATCAGATAGACAATTGTATTAAAAATATATGAAAATAAATATAAGAGATTTTTGGGGCGTTATACTAATAGGTTCACAGATTCAAATTTTCTAAATATATTTATGATTCATGAAAATGTCTATGAAACTTCCTTCATGCATAAAATAAAGCTGGTCATTGAAACTTCAGCATCAAGTTAACTATTTTATATTTACTTCATTTGCGGATTCTATTGGTTCAACTTCTCTTATATATGCTATCTGACTGCAATATCTCTCATTGCTTCTCCATTTCCATGACGATTTGGTTCATCAACTTGCTTCAATCATCGCTTCAGATTCTATTTCTTTTCACTCTCCCCTTTGCCAATTCACTAAATTTCCAATTATCTCGCTTTGATTCAAATGCAAACAACATTCTCTATATAGGTGATGCAAAACCTTCCATTGGAGCCATTGAGTTTAACCTTATTAATTATATAAACCGAGTTGGATGGGCAACATATGCTAAGAAGATGCCAATTTGGGACTCAAGCACAGGAAGGCTCACCGACTTCAGTACGCGCTTCTCCTTTGACATTTCTATTCAAGGTTCAGATTATGGTCATGGACTTGTCTTCTTTCTCGCTCCTGTTGGCTCTCAAATCCCACCAAATTCAGCTGGTGGCTTTTTGGGATTATTTAATGCAACAACCAGCGATTCATCTCAGAACCAAATCGTTCTCGTTGAGTTCGACGCGTATGAAAATCCTGAATGGGATCCAACTGGTATTGGTAGTCATGTTGGGATAAATGAAAACTCAATTTCTTCAGCAAATTATGTTAGAGTTGTGTGACCCAAATTCTAAGATATTGCTTGCAAGTCAAGTTAAACAAAATATATCTTCTTTCTAAAAGATTTAGTATTTATGAGTATAATATATTTAGCATTTATTAGCATAATATATTTTTACTATGATTAGAATTGGGTGTTATAAGCCTATAAATAGACATAGTCTATTCCTCTTGTAATGATTCGAATTCGACATAGTGAATTTTCTTCTCCTCTCTTGTGTTTTTTTCCGAAAGGCTTTCCACGTAAAATCAGTGTGTTCTTTATTCTCTTTTCTTTTCTTTGCGATATATATTGTCATTATCGACTTTATATTTTTTACAAATTGGTATCAGAGCTTTCGGGTTTTCATCTCAAACACGGTAATGGCGTCATTGAAGTATGAAATTCTGCTGTTGGATCGTAACACAAGATTCGCATTGTGGCAGATAAAGATGTAGGCAGTTCTTGCACAGATGGATTTAGAGGAAGCCCTGCTAGGGGTAGATAAGATGCCTTCGACATTGACGGAGGAAGATAAGAAGCGCAAGGATCGAAAGGCACTAATACGATTACATCGCATTTGTCTAATGAAATTTTGCAGGATGTGATGAAGGAGAAGACTGTCGCAAAGATTATGGAAGATGCTAGAACAAATATGTATGTCGAAAACTTTAACTAGCAAGTTGCATATGAAGCAACGCCTTTATGCTCATCGTTTTGAGGAAGGTGCTGTCAGGTACGAACACTTAATGATGTTTAAAGAAATTCTCTCAAACTTGGAGGCCATGGAGGTTCAAGATGATAAGGAAGATCTAGGGTTGATTCTACTTTGTTCGTTGCCCGCCTTATTCAACCTTTAGAGACACGATTTTATATAGCAATGAGTCTCTCACAGTTGATGAGGTTTATGATTCTTTGACCTCGTATGATAAGATGAAACATCTTGTGGTTAAACCCGACTCGTGGAGAGGGTATTATTGTTCGTGGGAGACAAGAACGGAATGCTGATGAATATCGTGGAAGGACACAGGATCAAAATTCTCGCGGTAAAACTAAGGGTAGATCAAAGTCTTCAAACAAAGGTAAAACTTGTAACTTCCGCAAGAAGAAAGGGCACATTAAACTGAGTGCTATAAGCTACGAACAAGATTAAAAGGGAGGTGCGAATCAAAGAAAGCAACCGTAAAATTTCGGTGAAGCGATGTTGTAGAAGACTACAATGATGGTGAACTTCTAGTCGCCGGTCAACAATTTAAAAGTGAGCGAGGAGTGGATACTTGATTCGGGTTGCACCTTCCACATGAGTCCCAATCGGGATTGGTTTACAAATTACGAAACAGTGTCTGAAGGTGTTGTTTTGATGGGAAATAATGCTTCATGTAAAATCGCATGTGTTGGAACAATTAAAGCTAAGATGTTTGATGGAGTTGTCAGAACACTTAGTGACGTACGGCATGTTCCAGAATTGAAGAGAAATTTAATTTCGTTGAGTACTCTTGATTCAAAAGGGTACAAATACACAGCTGAAAGTGGGATGTTGAAGATTTCTAAAGGTTCCCTAATTGTGATGAAAGGGCAGAGAAAGAGTACCAAGTTATATGTTTTGCAGGGTTCTACTATTATTGGTGATGCAGCTATCACTTCCTCTTCTTTGTCAGATGATGATATTACTAAACTTTGGCATATGCGCCTAGGGCATATGAGTGAGAATGGCATGGTAGAATTGAGCAAAAGAGGACTTCTTGATGGGCAAGGAATTTGCAAACTGAAGTTCTGTGAGCACTGTGTTTTTGGGAAGTAAAAGAGAGTTCGATTCACCAAAGGAATCCATAACACGAAAGGAACGTTGGAGTATATTCATTTCGATCTGTGGGGCCATCAAGGGTGCCTTCGAGAGGTGGAGCTAATTATATGCTAACTTTTATTGATGATTTTCCAGAAAGTTTGGGCATTCTTCCAAGCGAAAAGCGATGTGTTTTCGCATTTAAGTCATGGAAAACTATGATTGAAAAACATACGGAAAACAAATAAAATACCTCGCATGCATAATGGCTTAGAGTTTTGTTCGATGAGTTTAATAAACTGTATAAGTCAAGGGATCGTGAGACACTTGATTCGTCATACTCCACAATAAAATGGGGTTGCGAACGAGTGAATGTAAGCGATCATGAAAAGGTTCGATGTATGTTGTCAAATGCCAACTTACCAAAGTCGTTTTGGGTAAGCATCCTCATCGTGCATGTTTTTAATCAACCGATTTCCATCCGTTGCTATTGAGAAAAGACTCCACAAGAGGTATGGTCCGTAATCCCGCTAATTATTCCGATTTAAAGATCTTTGGGTGTCTGCGTATGCTCATGTTAATAATGGAAAATTGGAACCAAGATCCATTAAATGTGTTTTCTTGGTTATAAAAGTGGTGTAAAAGGGTATAAGTTATGGTGTCCTAAAAATAGAAAAGTTATGATTAGCGAGATGTTATTTTTGATGAAACCGCTATGCTACCTAACTTATCTCTTAAAGACTCTTCCAATAAAGAAAATAAAAAGGGTGGAGCATCGATTAATACTGAGTCAACTCCTCAAGCCAAGACAAAATTGAGAATAGAGTTGCTTCTTCACCACAATACTCTATCGCCAAGAATAGAACTAGAAGAGAAATTAAACCTCCAAAGAAGTATGCCGAGGTGACCTAGTTGCTTATGCTTTAAATGTGGTCAAGATATAGATGCAAACCAAGAGCCGTCTAATTATTCTCGAGGGTTAATGTGAAGACTCAGAAGGTGGATGTTTGCTATGCAAGAGAAAATAGAATCACTCCACAAAAACAAAACATGGGATCTTGTGAAACTTCCTAAAGGTAAAAAGGTTGTTCATTGTAAATGGGTGTTTAAAAGAAAGAAGGACTCTAGGAGTTGAAGAACCCGGATATAAAGCAAGGCTTGTTGCAAAAGGTTACATCAAATTCGTGGAGTGGACTTTACAGATGTGTTCTCCCGGCCAGAAGCATAGTTCGATTCGAGCTTTGCTTGGTATTATGGCCATGCAAGATTTGGAGCTTGAGCGATTAGATGTAAAAGCGCATTTTTGCATGGAGAGCTTGAGGAAGATATTTACATGCAACAACCAGAGGGTTTTACAAAGATCGTAAAAAGAGGACTATGTTTGCTTGCTCAAAAAGTCTCTTTACGATTTGAAACAAATACCAAGACAAGGGTACAAGAGGTTTAATTCCTTTATGACTTCTCATAATTTTAAAAGAAGTAGCTTTGATAGTCGTGTTTACTTTAAGAAAAAAAGTGATGGTTCTTTTGTGTATCTACTTCTTTATGTTGATGACATGTTGATAGCAAAGAAAAGATAAAATAGAGATAAGAAAGGTCAAAGCCCAACTAAGTAAAGAATTTGAGATGAAAGATTTGGGACCAAAGAAAGAAGATACTTGGTATGGAGATTCTCGTAGATAGAAAAACAAGTAAGTTGTACCTAAGTCGGAAGGGGTACATTGAGAAAGTTCTTTGAGTTCAATATGCAGAGTGCTAAGCTCGTTAGTACTCCTTTAGCAAACCATTTCGGACTTTCATCGGCTTTGTCTCCACAATCGATGATGAGATTGAGTACATGTCACATGTTCCATACTGAGTGCAATGGGATCTCTCATGTATGCTATGGTTTGTTCACGCCCGATTTATCATATACAACAAGGCAAATTAGCGTATACATGGCGAATCTCGGTAAAAACATTGGAAAGCGATTCTAATGGATTTTAAGATACTTACGAGGTACTACCGATGTTTGCTTACGTTTGGAAGAACTAGAGATGGAGTTATTGGGTATGTTAATGCTGATTTTGCTGGAGACCTTGATAGAAGAAGATCTCTTCTCGGGTTATGTCTTTACAATAGGAGGTTGTGCAATCGGTTGAAAGTTACTTTGCAAACTACAATGCTTTGTCTACCAATCGTTTGAGTATATGGCGATTCATCAAGCTTGTAAAGAAGCTATTTGGTTGAACGGACTCTTTAGTGAGCTCAATGAAGACCTTCAAATCAACACATGATTTTGTGACATCAAAGTGCCATCTTCCTTACAAAAGATCAAATGTTTCATGAGAGAACAAAACACATTGATGTTCGATATCATTTTGTTCGTGATATTATTGCTCATGGTGATATTGTTGTGAGCAAAATTAGTACTTATGAAAATCTCAGATATGATGACTAAGTCACTTCCTATAACCAAGTTTGAGCATTGCTTAGACTTGGTTGGTGTTCATTGTTGAAGTTAAACCCTTAAGGGGTTTTATGGAAGAGGTGGAGAACTTGTTTGTTGAGAGTTCGCGATGAAGAACTTGTTTGTTGAGAATTCGTGTCAAGGTGGAGATTGGCAAATTATACCAGATGGAATGCTAGCTTTCATGGTGGAGATACGGCAGATGTAGTCATTAACTACAACGCTACTACTAAGAACTTAAGTGTCTCTTGGAGCTATCAAAAGACCAATAATCCTCGAGAGAATTCTAGTCTTTCATATCAAATCGATCTGATGACGGTTTTACCAGAGTGGGTCATGGTCGGATTTTCAGCTGCTACAGGTAAGTACATAGAGAGGCATAAACTCCAATATTGGGAATTCGGTTCAAGTTTAACTGTGGCAGAGGTTACAAGCAGCAACAAAGCAAGAAATGTTAGAATAGTTGTTAGTATTGTAGTTCCTGTGGGTGTTCTGATAGCTGGGACAATTATAGCTTTTATAATTTGGAAGAGGAAGAAGCATGCGAAAAGAACACCAGAAACAACAAACTTGACATCAATGAATGATGATCTTGAAAGAGGAGCTGGACCAAGAAGGTTTTCTTATACTGATCTTGCCTCAGCTACCAATAACTTCTCGGAGCAAAGAAAGTTGGGTGAGGGAGGCTTTGGTGCAGTTTATAGGGGTTACCTGAATGATTTGGATGTGGAAGTTGATGTTAAAAGGATTTCAAGTGGGTCCAAACAAGGGAAAAAGAGTATGTAACTGAAGTGAATGTGATTAGCCAATTGAGACGCAGGAATCTGGTGCAACTAATTGGTTGGTGCCATGATAAAAATGATTTCATACTTGTCTATGAATTCATGCCAAATGGCAGCCTTGATTCCCACCTCTTTGGTAGGAGAAATCCACTGACATGGTCTGTGAGGTACAGAATATCGCTTGGATTGGCATCTGCACTTCTCTATCTTCATGAAGAGAGGGAGCAGTGTGTGGTGCATCGAGACATTAAATCAAGCAATGTAATGCTTGATTCTAGTTTCAATGTCAAGCTTGGTGACTTCGGATTGGCTAAACTCATGGACCATGAGCTAGGTCCTAAAACAACTGGATTGGCTGGAACTTTAGGCTATTTGGCTCCAGAGTACATAAGCACAGGTAGGGCTGGTAAGGAGTCAGATGTTTATAGCTTTGGGGTAGTCCTTTTAGAAATTGCAACTGGAAGGAAATCTGCTGATCTTGGAAGAAAATCTGACATGGGATTGGTTGAGTGGATTTGGGGTCTTTATGGGACAGGAGAGCTAATTTTGGCTATTGACGACAAGCTAGGCAAGGAATTTGATGAGAAACAAGGGGAGTCTTTGATGATTGTTGGACTGTGGTGTGCTCACCCAGACTGTAAATCAAGGCCATCAATCAGGCAAGCAATTCAAGTTCTTTATTTGGAGTCACCGTTGCCAAATCTTCCAGTCAAGATGCCTGTTCCTTCATATCAAGTATCTTTACCATCAGTCTCCTCCTCCTCCGAGCCTTCAGTAACATATTCATGCATGAATTTGGGGCGTTAAACATAATTTGCCTTCATCTGGATGTGCTTCTAGTTTCATTTTCCTTTTCTTTTTAGTTTTGACATTTCATGTTGATTTATAAACACTTGTATAGTTACTGAGAAGAATTTAGTTCCATCCAAGTGTAGCTTAACCCTTTTCGTTCTGTCATAAAGATAGATTAACATGTTTGTCTTGAATATCTTTGCTGGTCACAGATAAATTTTGGTTCATATATTGAGTTCTAAGGCAAGAAAATGAAAAAAGCTGATCACCATTTAGATAACCTCGAAATAACTCAAACATGATTTGATTTGAACCAGAAATTACAAAAAAATAAAAAAAACTTAAAATGACCATAAAAAATAACTTGAAACGACTCGAGATGACCAAACTTGAAAAAATTCAACTGTCAAACTTGAACGACTCAAACTAAAAATGATCTGAAACTGAAATAATTGAAAATTATAAATTCATGTTAAATTGATCTATTAATGTGATCCAAAATCAACTAGATCTACTCAATTCTAACTTCTAATTTGCATACATATACCTGAGTTGAATCAAAACATGACAAATAAGTTGGGTTTATTCTTTGAATTAACATTTCTCTTGCCTTGCTTATCAAGGTAAAGTTACAGTTACAAAAATTAATATATTCATCAATATTACTAAAATATTACAAAGTAGCTGTCTTACCCCTATAAACTTATGATTAAAGTCAAATCTAGGAATGAAGATATTTATATTATACAGGAAATTGAACCTTAAAAAAGTGTTTCCTTAGCAGCAAAGACGGGAAGAAAACTTTGGTTTTAATGCCCTACTCTTGTCTTGGTTTTAAGGTTATTATCCTTTTGGACATATATAATAAGTTTATATTATTTTATTTAACACATAAATTATTGACAGATACTTTTATTAATAATTTTTTTATGTTGGTAGAAAATTATGTTAAAAAAAAATATAAATCCTTGTTTGTCATAAGCATGAGACTTTTGACTTTAAAATACCTTGGAAAATAAATATATATGGATGACTCGATTTCCTTTTTTATATTGTTATTAATGAATTGATGACTCGATACTGAAAGGAGATATTTTAATTTCCAGGTCGAGTAAGCTTTTATAATCATGCCTTCTAAGATGGTTCCCTGTAGTTGACTTGTTGCATAGTTTTGAACCACTCCCACGTAAAATGGAAGCTTAAGAAATTTTAGGTTCTACTTTTTTTTTTTTTTTTTTTTTTAAATTACGCAATGAAGGTATGGCAGCAAGATTGAAACATAGGCAATTTGAACTGGAGGGTTAGGTGTACCAAGACCTATATATTATTACTAGGATTCTCCATGTAATGAAAGTCAACTGGTTGATCTTTATCATTGGACAACATGGAGATACTTTCAGATGTCTTTTATTTGTGCAATACATCTACAGATTATAGATTCCATTGACGCTGTTCTGTCCTGGTGTTTCATTTGCAAATTAGTTTTGAATTTCTTTATAGATTGGGGAGAGAGGGACTTAACAAGTTTCATTATGGTGAAGAGATGGGGCTATTCTAATGATTTAGTGGTGAACGAGAATCATTGCTGTTTTGACTTTATTTTTTAAAATAATTCTTCTAACAATTATGAAGATAGAGATTTCATGTTTAAACTAGGAATAACATTAATCTATACCTGAATATTGTCTTCGTTTATCAACTTGAAATCGTAAACTCAAATAAGTATTTAATTATCCAAGCTAATGCTTAGTTGGCAAGTCCCTTTTTTTTTCTTAATTAGAAAAAAAAATGTAAGTCAATTGAACAACAAGTATAATGATAAAAAAATTTATGTTATAAGTCTTTAATTGACACTCATTGAGTTCGATCTCATTAAAAAACAATGTAAGAATTTCGACTTCAATTCAGATGCCAGCTACCTAAGATCGACCATATATTTTTCTTCTACTCCTCAACTGTCTTCGAAAAAGAGAACTCAAATCAGAAGGTTTAAGTCGATATAGTTTATATATAGAAGCTCACTTTTATTATACAGATTCCAACTTAAACATGGCTTGTTGCAGACTAAACTCACTAACTGGTCGTTGGCGTTGTTACTTCAATTTAAGGTTGACTCTTCTTTGCCGGCGGAAAACGTGCAATTCTTTTCACATTTTTCTGGGAAATGATTATCCTTGTCTGCTCTAAGTTATGTAGTTGACCCGAGCCTTGAGAATCAAGATGTAAGGTAATCCTATAATTATCATTGATAAACAAGCTTGCCAGTTTCAGGAGTAGCACTGCTGAATGCCCTCGACATGCTAACATGCCGAGATCCTTCTATAACATACTTGTTTTACCCTTTTTTTATTGGTTCTTGCTTGTTCCTTTAGCCAGTTCAATCAACTTTCACATTCCTCGGTTCGACCCTAATGCAAATGACATTTTCTATCAGGGAGATGCAACAGCTTCAGTTGGAGAGATTGAGTTTAACAAGCTCAATTATATTTGTCGGGTTGGTTGGGCCACATATGGTGAGAGGGTGAGGCTTTGGGACTCTAACACTGGGAAGATGTCCGACTTCACCTCCCGTTTCACAGTCACCATTGACGCCCAGGGTTCATCAAATTCTGGCCATGGGGTTGCATTCTTCCTTGCTCCTGCTGGATCTCAAATCCCACCAAACTCAGCTGGTGGCTTTTTAGGCCTGTTTAATACTACAACCTCTGATTCATCTACGAACCAAATAGTTCTTGTGGAATTTGATACTTTTCCAAACCCTGAATGGGATCCTCCAGTTCAGCATGTGGGGATAAACAAGAACTCCATTGCTTCAGCTGTCTATACACCTTGGAATGCTAGCTTTCACAGTGGAGATCCTGCGGATGTACTGATTACTTACAATGCCACCTCTAAGAATTTGAGTGTGTCCTGGAGCTACAAAAAGACCAACAATCCGAAAGAGAAATCTAGTCTCTCTTATCAAATTAATCTGATGGAGGTTTTGCCAGAGTGGGTTATGGTTGGTTTTTCAGCTGCTACAGGCATGTATTCAGAACGACATACACTGCATTCATGGGGATTCAGTTCAAGTTTGGATATAAAAGAGACAAGTGGAAAGAATGCGAAAAAGACTAGAATTATAATTGCCACTTCGGTTTCAGCGGCTGTCTTGCTAGCTGGAATCCTGATAACATTTATGATTTTGTGGAGAAGGAAACAGATACTGGAAAGGAATAGAAGAGTGGCATTGAAAGTAGCATCAATTACTGATGACTTCGAAAGAGGAGCCGGGCCAAGAAGGTTCACATTTGAAGAACTTGTTTCAGCAACCAACAACTTCTCCAATGAGAGGAAGTTGGGTGAAGGTGGGTTCGGTGCTGTTTACAGGGGTTACTTAGCAGATTTAGATATGGCGGTTGCTGTCAAAAAGATATCAAGAGGTTCCAGGCAAGGAAAAAGGGAGTACATAACCGAGGTGAAGATCATTAGCCAGTTAAGGCATCGGTATCTTGTTCAACTTGTGGGTTGGTGCCATGACAAAGGTGAATTTCTACTCGTGTACGAGTTCATGCCGAACGGTAGCCTTGATTCTCATCTCTTTGACAAGAAAATGCTTCTTACTTGGACTTCAAGGTACAAAATTGCTCAGGGTTTGGCCTCTGCGATGCTCTATCTCCATGAAGAGTGGGAGCAATGCGTTGTGCACCGTGATATAAAATCAAGCAATGTAATGCTGGATATAAGCTTTAATGTCAAGCTCGGGGACTTCGGGTTGGCTCGGCTTATGGACCATGACCTAGGCTGGCAAACAACCAGGTTGGTTGGAACATTAGGTTACATGGCACCTGAATACATAAGCACAGGTAGAGCTAGTAAAGAATCTGATGTATTTAGCTTTGGAGTGGTTGCCTTAGAAATTGCCACTGGCCGAAAGGCAATTAATCCTTTAAAACAAGGTTGTGAAACGAGTTTGGTTCACTGGATTTGGCATCTGTATGAAATCGGAGAGCATCTGTCGGCAATTGATGAGAGACTTAATACAGAGTTTGACAGGGACCAGGTGGAGTGTTTGATGATCGTTGGATTATGGTGTGCGCACCCTGACAGTAGTCTGAGGCCTTCAATAAGGCAAGCTATTCAAGTCCTGAATTTTGAGACCGATCTGCCAGAACTTCCAAGGATAATGCCAACTCCTGTTTACGGTCCCACAGCATCTGTCACTTCTAGTGAGCCTTCCATAACCACATCAAGCCTTCAAATTGGCCGCTGAGCCAGTTCACATCCGAGTTTGAAAACAATAGATCGTTTATCTTTTGTTCAATTTGAAAACATATATGATTGTATCGAATAATGTGTTTTGAGTAAAGCATTATTTTCCGTTTATGCAAAAAAACAGAATCAGTTCTCAGAATAATATTATTCAAAATTACTTTTAACGATGCGTTAAATTTAGTGGAATAATAAGATTCAAGCCACAAACTTGCTAGATGCATGATTAGTAATGACCAGGAAAGGTTTATCGTATAGCTGTGCTTTGAATTACCTGAAAAGACAATTTTATTTAGAAAAACAACAAAAACAAAAATAACTAAAATAAGAAACTTATGGACAAAAAATAAATAAAAATAATAAATAAATCAACAAAATTAGAAAAAAAAAATGAAAGACTCAACGAGTAAATCAATGAATATTATGGATAAATATAGAAGTGTACAATTGAATCCTTATATATTTATCCATCATATACATCATATCTCAACAAACTCAATTAAAAGTTTTAATCAACCATTCAAGAAATAATACTTTACAAATTGAGTATGAAAATTAATTCCACGACTCTTTGAAGAAAATTGAAACAAATCTTGCACAAACAAAATTGACCCTAAAGTTAAAAACTTTATTAATGAAAACAATTGTGTCCCTAATAACAATGAACAAGTCTTAACTCTAATTAATCTAAACAATGAGTAATTTTAAACTAAACTTTCTTATTTTACTAAGAAACATAAAACTCCTAAACAACTTAAAATACTTAAAAATATCTAAAACTCGGAATAAATAAATAATAAAATTTAATAAATACAATATTAGACTCATATATAATAAAAATTAAGTCTAAAAATCAACCCAAACTCAAATTAAAATCCCGAAACTCATCATTTCCTTAATAATCCCATACAAAAATTCTACTCGCGTGGTTTTCATTAAAACTATCATAACTTGAGCTCTCATCAAGTTATGCATGCTTTGTATTGTCTTGTTAACACATCTAAATCCAAAAATACTTAGATCCCATCTAAAAAGTCATCACAAATTAGTTGATTTTCTAAACTTAAAAATTAGCAGCTTTAGTGAATGAAATTTAATAAATTTCACTCCATCCGTATATGTATTATACAATTATGCATGCTTTGTATTGACTTGTTAAAAGACTCATCTATGGAGGATGCAATAATCTTAAATATAAAACTAGTATAACAAATAGCAAGACAGCCTTGTGTAAAGCAACTATTGATTGAAAGAGGTATTGGAACATAATAGACAATATTTCTCTTGTAATTTGTAAAATTGTCTTGATTTTTAATAAAAAGAAAATGCAGCATGTTGAATTGGCTACTAGAAGAGCTGAATTGAAGATCTTCAATGAAGTCATTGGTGCTACGGGCAAAAAATAGACTTTTGGTTTTTTGAAGTATATTGTACTTTTCATTTGTTTTCTTGGTAATGGTATAAATTAAGGCTAATGAGCTATCAGATATGACTGAAAATGGTTAAATGAATACTTGAAAGAAAAAAAAAAAAAAAAAGAAGTTATGCTGTCTATCTCATGTTTTATATGTCATCTGTTTTAGTTTTTATTTTTTTAGTTTTCATAGTTGAACTGAACTTTGGAGAAAAGGGCTTTATCTAATTGTTCAAGGTAGTTTCATAAGCGATGATGATTCACTTACCTAACTAAAATCATAATAAAGGCAAGCACACCTATCGAATAGTGGTATGAGTCGGGGATATCGTATCTGCGAGGACTAAAAGTACTAGTAATTACTATCTTTTTGTTATCTAGCCTATAAATTGAAGGGTTTTTTTATTCTAATTAAACTAATTACTAAGGATGCAACAGAGAATTATGTAAGAAAATAATCGAATAAACCAATGAGAGAGGCAATACCTAGGAAAGAATCCACCTAGACTTCACTTATTATTCTAAATCTGAATTAAACGATTTATTTACTTGCCTTGATCCGCAGTGATGACGTCACGAACTAACTAAAATACGACAAAGACAAGTACACCTATCGAATGGTAGTATAGCTATGGTGAGTCGGGAATATCATATCCAAGAGGGCTAAAAGTACTAGTAGTTACTATCTTTTTATTATCTAGCTGAATAAATTGAAGGGATTTATATTAACCTAATTACTAAGAAGAAATAGAGAATAAAGTAGGAAAATATTTGAAGAAAACCAATGAGAGAGACAATAACCAGGAAAGAATCCACCTAGACTTCACTTATTATTCTAAATCTGAATTAAACGATTTATTCACTTGTCTTGATCCATAGAAATCCCTAACTTATGTTAATATCTCTTTGAGAACAAACAAAACTGACTCTAGGTTGATTAATTGAAATCTCTTTCTAATTAAAACCCCTATTGTCGCATTAACTCTATCTATGGATTCCCCTATTAGATTTGACTCTAATTCGGTAGATTTATGTCGTCCTATTTCTAGGATTGCATGCAACTCCACTCAATTATGTCAGATCTACTCTTAAACAGGGGCTTTTGCTCCACTGAATTAAGCACATCAATCACTAATTAATATCCTAAAAACATTAAAACATGAAATAAGAACACATAATTGAGATCAAGAACAAATATTTATCATGTAATTCAGAAAAATCAAATAATAATATCTGTCTTAGGTTTCATCCTCCTAGGTATCTAGGGAATTTAGTTCATAATTTTGGAGGAAAACATCTCAAAATTAGGAAAACAACAAAACATAAAGAAACCTAAAAATTTCGAGAGAAATTAAATGGAGATCTTCAATCTTGAAGGAGATCCTGATTCGAGTTGAATACGTTGGCGTTCTTCGAGTCTTTTCTTCCTTTAGCTCTGTATGCTCTCCTTGGGTATTCTTCTAATATGTATTTATAAACTTTAGAATGCTTAGAAACCTTAAAATTGGGTTTCTCGTGTAATAGGGAAGCAGGGTGCGAAATCGACACGGGCTGGCACATGGGCGTGTGGCCAGCCCGTGTGGCTCACATGGGTGTGTGGCCAACTAGTGTGGAAATGCCCAGGCCATGTGGATCCTAGAAATAGCTCTTTTTGCCTGATTTTGGCTTATTTTTCGCTCCTTTAGCTCCTCTATGCTCACCTAAGTATAGAAACATGAATTTAAAGGATTACGAGCATCAAATTCACTAATTCACATAATAAATCATCCAAAAACGCATCAAGAATGAGATTAAAAACATGTTACTTTTATGACTTATCAAATATCCCCACATTTAAGCATTTGCTTGTCCTCAAGCAAAATCCTCGACTCACAATTAAAAGTAAACTTTCTCAATCCATAATTCTCATCAATAATGTTTTATCATAATTCACAAATAATCACACATTGATAATTCAACTAAAAGGGCACTAAAGATTCAAACAATCCAAGTCACACATTTTTAAAGCATGAAGACATAGGTATTTCCCCTTATCTAAGTAATTACCTTTAATTCAAAACCGACAAGAATTGACATCCTCACTAAAGCTTCACTCAATCACTCAAAGTGTTTAAGGTTCAAAAATTTAAGCACTCAAAAGTCAAACATGAAAAGTTATTACCATAGGCTTGCATGAAAATCAAATCTCCACCATTATAAAATGAGATGATACACAAATCAAAAGGTCTTTAAAAGGTTGTAATGGGGCTTGGGTAAAAGGTGTGGATAAAGGCTGAAAAAGAAGGTTAGAATCGAAATCGAATTGATAAATTACCTAATTGGAAAAATAAATTAATACTGAATAATTACTTCAATCAAAATTATTAAAGAATAACAAGAGCTTCTTCTCAGAATATGAAATTAACTACTTAAGCTCAAACCAAAAAACTAGTAATAATCAACATATATGTGTATATATATATTGAGATCAATGGATAATAAGAGAAATTTAACAACTGAAACAAAAGAACATAGTTAGGCAACTAACAAATCAAATCTCGACAAAAAGAGAGTCAATAAAATAGGAAAAATTCTCAACAAATCAAAAATAAGTTATGGGTTAATATTAATGGGTAAATCAAGAAACAATTTGTTAGGCTCAAAGGGGTTCACTAAGGGTTAATTATGAAGGTAGGCTTTTAATGGGATAAGTGGGTTAAAACTTAGGTGAATTTATCATCTCAGTATATCAAATAAAAGGTGTGGTCTCAACATGTATAATCGAAGCAAGTTCTAGAATAACCAATCAGTATTGACACACTCATAACCAATAATAAAGTGAATAAGAAAAGTATATGCTCTAAAGGCTAAAAAATCTCACAAAAATTACGGTTTTTGATGTCAATCTTGCAAATCTCAAACTTCAAGGTAAAACTTAAATTTAGGGAAACAACCTAACAATTTTTAATTCTGAAAATATACTTATCATGCTTGATTCTCTCATGTCTTAAAGTTTAAACAATCAATGCACAATTACCTATGAACTTAATCTAAAACACATCAATGATAATCACAAATCGATAATAATTCATTCTAATAGTAATATGAGAAAATTACTTAAACACAAGGCATAATTCAGGGATTTTCAAATAATCATATAAATAACCTCCCCACACTTAAGATGTACATTTTCCTCAATGTATAAAAAGAGATAATCACTGTAGAAAAAAATATCAAAAGAGAGGGAGAGAATTGAAACTTCCCTAAATAGTGTATGAAATTCCCAAAATAGTGAAAAGAGAAATTGTAGATAAATGCAGATATAGGGCATGATTCTAAGCAATTGATAAGAAAATAAACACAATACTGAAGAAGATTAAAGGTATACTCGATTAGAAACAACCATAATAAATAAAGATAGTTCAAAATATAAAAACCAAATAAGTCTAAAAACATAACAATGAACATAAAAAATAAAAATAAAAATAAATGGACTCAATGGTCCTCATCATCAGACTCATCAATGTCGTGAGACGGTGGCAATGGAGGAGCAATATGGAGATGCTGACAGATTTGCTGCAAAGTCGCATCAATATTGTCGAACCGTTGAAGGTAGTACTGATGGAAACTAGTGAACTCCTCGAAAGATACTCCTCAAAAGCTAGTAGAAGAATGAACAGGGCGGTGACTCGAAGGTGGAGGTTGCGGTGAGTCCTCGTGATAGGGAGGAACATCATCAGTTGAGTCCTTGGGTTCATTCTGAATGTCAGAATGAAGCAGCCTGTACTGAGGAGGATCCACTCCACAATGCCACTCGATCATCCTCATGTGTATTATGCTTGAGATGCCCTGAGGGGACATCTGGCCAACTAGAGTGAGTGTAGAGGATTGCTCCGGTGTGTCGAGGAGTCCAAAGTGTCGAGCGAGGTGAGTCATGTAAAGGCCTAAGCAGATGAGGCCCCTCGTATGGCGATCAATCTGATGGCATAAAGATAAAGTGATGAAGTACGCCAAATCAATAGTATGACCGTGGGTCATGCTTTAAAGATAATAGGCGTCATGAGTGCTAATGACTTCGGTGCTCTCTCTCCATCCTATCAAGGTGTGAGCGAGGAGTGCATGAATGTACCTTAAGGTTGGAGAGAGAGAAGTCATCTTCAAGCAACTCACATCATATGGTATCTAGCTAGCTGTGAGATCAGTCCAACAACGTGAAGGCGAGTGATGAATATACTGATGAAGTTGAAGGAAGTCATCGGCGCTCATGAACTCCTACGTGTATAGTCCCATGGCGGAACCGAACTCTGGGACGCTCATATGTCGCACCAAACCACCTAGGCGAAAAGTGATGGTGCCTAGACCGTCATGAATTGTCATGACCCGCTGTACCAAAAATGTAGCATAGAACTCCAAGGTAAGCTCCGTGTATGTGGGCTCAATGATGTTGAAAAATCTATCCCACGGAGCTGTGGCAATAATGGTGCGCACGTCATCGGTGAGTCAAACCTGCTCCAATGCGGCCCAATCAATGTAGCGACCAAGATTGAGTGGTCGTCTCGGTGCAGCTAGTATAAATCCTCCTAGGGGCCAACTGTAAGTCGGTGAAAGGGGTGGCGAGCCTCGGCAGATACGCTCGAAGAGGAGGTCCCATCGGGGCCCTTTTGCTTTTTCGAAGCGGGGACAGCGATCTTCGTCCTGCCTTATGTGTTTGTCATAATGTGTCTGCAAGTAAGATATTTTAATTAATAAATAAAAGAATCATCAAATCAGCAAGCAAAAATCTTAGTAGTCCTAAATAAGAAATTGCTCCTAAAACAATATGGGCAAAAACTCAAGCATGCTAAAACCATATAGTGAAATTGAGTATGAATCAAAGTAATCAAAGAAAGAATAATAAATAAAAGAAAAGAATTAGCACTAAAAAAACAAATCAGGACTAAAAGACAAATTAGGGTATACTTAAAATAAAAATGCTAACAATAGTAACTAAGAATAAAGAGAATACTAAAATATATAGGGATGACATAGATTAATCATATTAGATGGAAGAGCAATATGCATTAATATATAGATAAAGAAATAAATATAATGCTAAAACAAAGGACAAATAGTGATAGAAACAAGTGAGCAAGTAATTTACTTAAGGAATATCAATAATTATTTAATATAACCACAAAAGAACTAATACTAATTATAAATAGTAACAATGAAAACCGAAAAGGAATATTTATTAATGATAATACTAATGATAATAATAAAGAAATAATATAACAAAAATAACAATAACATAATAATTAATAAAGAAATAATAAAACTAATACTAATAATAATAAATAAATAATTACTAAAATAAAGAAAAGGGGAGGGCACAAAGGGAAAAGGGATAACCGACGTCGGTGGGGCGGTGGTCGGAGGGTCTTGTAGTCGACGGTGGAGTGGAGAGCATTGGGAGTTGATGGGAAGAGGGAGGCCGGATGGAGCGTGGACGCACAGAGGGAATCGATAGTTAAAAGGCGGTGCTGAAGAAAAAGGTTGTGGGGGACGTACTGGTGCAGTTGTGGGAGAGAAAGGGGAGAATGTGGCTGGCTCATGGGGCGTGGGGAAAGGGGTGTTGCGCGCGGAGAAGAGGATGGAGAAAAGGAAAGGGGAATGGAGGCAAGAAAATCGGAGAGAGCATTGGGGAAAGGCAGTGGTCAGAGGGGTGGCCGGAGATGGGAGCGGCAGCTTAGGAGAAGATTAGAAGGAAAAGAAGATAAAAATGAAAAATAAAAATGGGGCTAGGGTTTTAAGGGTGACACGGTCGTGTTAAGGCCCGTGTTGGGCCACATGGCCATGTTACACACCCGTGTTGTCTCCTGTTTAGCCTATGTGCAATAAATAAAATAAGCCCAGTCTTCACACGGCCTCGGACATGCCCACGGCCATGTGTAATCTCCTTCGCTTCTTCTATGCCCATGTGATCGCACACACGTCTGTGTACGTTAAAGATCCTTGCCCTGTCTTTATATGGCCTTAAACACTCCCGTGTGGTTCACACGCCATGTTGCATAACCGTGTGGAACACATTTCGATTTTCCCACACCCGTGTAACCTCCCACACGCCAGTGTGATCGCACACACAGTCGTGTACCTTGCCCTTGTGATCTCACACACGGCTGTGTACCTTGCCCGTGTAACTCTCTAACTTGTTTTTAAATTGAAAATTTTAGCTTTAGGTTTTGCATTGCCTGAGACACTCCTGTATGGTCCACACGCTCTTGTGGACTGTTTTAGCCCGTGTCTTTGTCGAATTTTGGAAAAGTTAAGTCCTAGGCTCCACACGACCAAGGACATGCCCATGTGTTCAGGCCATGTGGGTCACACGGCCATGTTGCACGGCCATGTAACTCACTGTCGAATGTTTTTTCACATTTTAAAACTAAGTCAAAGGAGCCACACGGCCAAGGACACGCCCGTGTGTCCAGGTTGTATGGGTTTTAAAAAAATAATTTTTTTATTAATTAATTTTGAAAACATTATAAGATAAAATTAGTAAATTAGGAATGTTAATGCTTGGGTTGCCTCCTGAGAAGCGCTTATTTAAAGTCTAAGCTTGACTTACCTCATATTCGTACAGTTACGATGGTTCACGAAGTTGAAATTCCTCTTTCTCACTGTCAATTCTATTATCAACATAAGGTTTTAACCGAGTAATATTTACCTTATAAGTGCCAAATTTAGAATGATTTACCTCGACTGTACTGTATGGGAAAATATTAAATATCGTAAAGGGAGTTCCTCCGTTTGCATTAAGCTCTAAAGTGGCGATTTGAGGTTCTGTTTTATCCAACAATACTTGATCCCTGACCTTAAATTGGTTCGTTCCATCCTTGTGCTCATCATGGCATCACTTTGGTTCATCCTGTATTCTCAGTTTCTCCTTAACATGTGTCTGCCATTCATCTAATTCATCGATCTGTAATCTTCGTTCTTCATGATTTGTTCTGTTTTTGTCATATAAACTAGACTGCGCCTCTATCACGTTTTTTTTTGAGGTGTTTCCTGCAAAGAATGTTTAGCCACAAGGTTATTAACATTAACAGAACTCGTATAATCATCTCGATCACTAGATATCCTCACAGAATCATGAGCTTGGAGTTTAATCGTGTCATCTCCTACACGAAGTATCAACTCACCTGTGCCAACATCTATAATAGTTCTAGCAGTTGCTAAAAAGGGTCTTCCTAAAATTAAAGGTATGCCACTATCCTCATCCATGTCTAGAACAACAAAAACAACTAGGAATATAAATTTATCAATTTTTACAAGCATATCTTTAACAATACCTCTAGGAAATCTAATAGTTTTATCTGCCAATTGAATGTTCATCCTAGTTTGTTTGAGTTTCCCAAGACCTAGTTGTTTAAACATTTTATAGGGCATAACATTAATACTTACCCCTAAATCAGCCAAAGCATTTTTAACATTTAAACTACCAATTAAATAAAGACTAGTAAAACTTCTTGAATCTTTCAATATATTGGGTAGTTTATTTTGCAAAATGGCTGAGCACACTGTGTTTAGCTCCACATGCGACGAATCATCTAACTTCCGTTTGTTTGCCAAAAGCTCCTTTAAGAATTCAACTGAATTGGGCATCTGTGAAAGAACTTTAATAAACGGTAAGTTAATATGCAACTTTTAGTAGATTAATAAATTTACCAAACTGTTCATTTGTGTGGTCTTTCCTTGTCGCGTTGGGATATAACACACGTGGTGTATAATCTTTACTGACCGATTTTTGCTTATCTTGACTTACCTCAACCTTACCATTGCTTACCACAGTTTCTTGCCTCGGTTCAGATTCAGATTCAACTAACCCTTCTTCATCTTGAACAGTAATTGCATAAAGCTGCTCTCTCGGGTTAGTTTTGGTGTTGCTTGGCAAGCTACCTTGTGGTCTTTCTAAAATCATCTTTGCCAATTGACCAATTTGATTCTCAAGCCCTTGAATCGACGCTTGTTGATTTTTGAGTGTTGTTTCAATGTTTTGGAAATAGGTTTTTGACACCGAAATAAACTTTATCAACATCTCCTCAAGGTTCGGCTTTTTCTCTTGGTAAGGTTGTTGTTGAAAGCCTAGAGGGGGTTGTGGTATTTGATTTCCTTGACTACCCTAAGAGAAATTGGGATGATTCCAACCTACATTATACGTGTTACAATAAGGATTATTCTGAGTTCTAGAATTATTACCTATATAGTTAACTTGTTCATCTTCTGTGCTAGGGTTGTAAGATCGACTTTCTGGATAGTTCCCTCATCTATTTGCGTCGTATTGCATCAGTGGATGTACCTGCATAGAACCATATAAATCATCAATCTTTTTTATTCAAAAGTTCTACCTGATTTGACAATATGGTGACCGCATCAACGTTAAAAACACCGGCTGCTTTCATCGGCTTTGTCCTCATAACTTGCCACTGATATTTATTCAGTGAAATTTCTTCTATAAACTCATAATCCTCCTCAGGTGTTTTATTATTCAGAGTCCCATCGACGGATGCATTGATCAATTACCTTGTTGAGGGGTTTAAATCGTTGTAGAAAATTTGAACCTGTAGCCATAAAGGTAACCCATGGTGAGGGCACCTTCTCAATAAATCTTTATACCTCTCCCATGCATTATTTAAGGTCTCTAAATCCATCTGTACAAAGGAAGAGATATCATTCCTCAATTTGGCTGTCTTAGCCTGTGGGAAGTACTTCAACAAAAACTTCTCAATCAATTGATCCCAAGTAGTGAAAGAACCTCATGGTTGGGAGTTCAACCATTGCTTAGCATTATTTTTTAATGAGAAAGGAAACAACCGAAGGTGAATGGCATCGTCAAAATGCCATTTTTCTTGAAAGTGTCGCAGAATTCTAGGAAATTAGCCAAATGAGTCTTTGGGTCTTCGTCCTGCAAAACCATCAAATAGAACAAACTATTGAATCATTTGAATAGTGTTAGGTTTTAGTTCAAAATTATTTGTAGCAACAGCAGGTCTAACAATACACGATTTAGCCCCAGTTAAATTGGGCTTGGCATAATCATACATAGTACGAGGAGCAGGATTTGCGGCAACCACAGGAGGTAGCTGATTATTCTGATTTTTAGCCATCTCATTAGTAGTAACAATAACTTCCTCTTACTCTTCTGCTGTAATTTTTGACTCTGCCTCGCTTCTCTACGGTTCCTGCGAGCTGTGCTTTCAATTTCGTTGTTGAACATTAGAGGTCTTGACGGGTTTTCTTCTAGTCATAAACTAACAGGACCTGCCAGAAGTAAATAAAAGAAAAAGTTAGTAAATAGAAACAAAAATAAAATGAAATAAAAATAAAAATGGTTAAAGTAATAAAAATTAAGTGTTCCTAATATGTTAGTCCTAGTAAACATCGCCAAAAACTTGATGACGTCACGAACTAACTAAAATACGACAAAGGCAAGCGCACTTATCGAATGGTAGTATAGCTATGGTGAGTTGGGAATATCGTATCCACGAGGACTAAAAGTACTAGTAGTTACTATCTTTTTATTATCTAGTTGAATAAATTGAAGGGATTTATTTTAACCTAATTACTAAGATGAAATAGAGAATAAAGTATGAAAATATTAGAAAAAATAGATGAGAGAGACAATACCCAGGAAAGAATCCATCTAGACTTCACTTATTATTCTAAATCTGAATTAAACAATTTATTCACTTGTCTTGATCCGTAGAAATCCCTAACTTATGTTAATATCTCTTTCGAGAATAAAAACAACTAACTCTAGGTTGATTAATTGAAATCTCTTTCTAATTAAAACCTCTATTGTCGCATTAACTCGATCTATGGATTCCCCTATTAGATTTGACTCTAATCCGATAGATTTATGTCGTCCTATTTCTAGGATTGCATGCAACTCCACTCAATTATGTTAGATCTACTCTTAAACAAGGACTTTTGCTCCACTGAATTAAGCAGATCAATCACGAATTAATATCCTAAAAACATTAAAACATGAAATAAGAACACATAATCGAGATCAAGAACAAATATTTATTATGTAATATAGATAAAAATCAAATAATAAGATCCTTCTTAGGTTTCATCCTCTCTAGGTATCTAAGGAATTTAGTTCATACTTTTGGGGGAAAACATCTCAAAATTAGGAAAACAACAAAACATGAAAAACCCAAAACTTTGAGAGAAGTTGAATGGAGATCTTCAGTCTTGAAGGAGATCCTGCTTCTAAGTTGAATCTGTTGGCATTTTTTGAGTCTTTTCTTCCTTTTGCTTTGTATGCTCTCCTTAGGTCTTCTTCTAATATGTATTTATAAACTTTAGAATGCTCAGAAACCCTAAAAATTGGGTTTTTCTATGTAACAGGGAAGTAGGGTGCGAAATCGACATAGGCTGGCACATGGGCGTGTGGCTAGCTCGTGTGGAAATGTCCAGGCTGTGTGGATCCTAGTAACAACTCTTTTTACATGATTTTGGCTCATTTTTTGCTCCTTTCGCTCACTTATTGATGTGGTCTCAAACTAACTACGATCACAATGAAGGCAAGCGCACCTATCGTTCAATAGTATAGTTATGGTAAGACGGTAATATCGTATCCACAAGGACCAAGAGTACTAGTAGTTACTATCTTTTTATTATCTAGCCTTAGAATTAGAGTGATTTCTTTTAAACTAAAACTTAATTAAAAACGACAATGAAAGAATTAGGAAAATACTTTTAGACAACTTATACGAGATAGGCAATACCTAAGGAAGAATCCACCTAGACTTCACTTATTACTTTTGATTCATATGATTTATTCACTTGACTTAATCCGTAGAAATCCCTGATTTATGTTAATATATCTTTCAATACTAAAAACAACTAACTCTAGGTTGATTAATTGAAATTTCTTTCTAATTAAAATCCCTATTGTCAGATTAACTCGATCTATGGATTCCCTTATTAGATTTGACTCTAATCCGACAGATTTTCGTCACCTTATTTCTAGTGTTGCAATCAACTCCGCTTAATTGTGTTGATCTACTCTTAAACAGAGACTTTTGCTCCTCCGAATAAGCATATTCTACTTGAATCAATAACCTGAATTATCAAAACAAGAATAAGAACCCACAATTAAGAATAAGAACAAGTATTTATCTTATAAATCAAATAATAATAAGATTTGTCTTAGGTTTCATCCACTTAGGTATCTAAGGGATTTAGTTCATACTAATGGGGGGGAAACATCTTAAAATAAGGAAAAACAACAAAACATAAGAAAACCCAAAAACATCTAAAGAACTTGATGAGAGATCTTCAGTCTTGATGGAGATCCTTCTACTAAGATGCTTCCAACGGCTGTCTTCGAGTATTTTCTACCTTTTATTCGGCCTCTCCCTTTAGGTTGCCCCCTAGGGTGTTTATATAGACAAGTGGTCTATTCCGAATAGAATTAAACTTTGATACGGAAGGGACATGCCCGTGTGACACGCCCGTGCTCAATTCCTTGGACCGTGCTTGCTTCTGCTCACCACACACACTAGTGTGGTGGTGCCGCCTGCACGTTGATCCAGCCGATTTGATCCCTTTCGTAATACATGGCTGTGTTCATAGGTCCAGGCCAAGTTGATTACCTAGGTAGGCCTATTTCGTCCCGTTTTGGCCCGTTTCTTATTCTTTTCGACTCTCTAATCTCTCTTGAGTGTAAAATATGAAATTAAGGGATTAGGAGCATTGAATTCATTAAACCTAATGAAAATTCATCCAAAATAAGCCAAGTATGGGGTTAAAATATGTATAAATTGAGGTTTATCAAATATCCCCACACTTAAGCCTTTGCTTGTCCTCAAGCAAAATCCTCAACTCACAATTAAAATTAAACTTCCTCAAATCATAATTCTCATCAGTAATGTCTCATCATAATTCATAAATAATTCATACATGGGTAATTTTACTTAAAGAGTCCTAAAGATTCAAACAATTTAAGTCACAAATTTTTGTAGCATGAAAGCATAGGTGTTTCCCCTTATCTAAATAATTATCCTTGATCCAAAATCGACAAGAATTGACATCCTCACAAAAGATTCACTCAAATCACTCAAAGTGTTTAAGGTTCAAGAAAAATCACTCAAAAGTCAAACAAGAAGAGTTATTACCATAGGTTTACATGAAAATCAAATCTCCACCACTATAAAATGAGATGATACACAAATCAAAAGGTCTTTTAAAAGGTTTGAAATGGGGCTTGGGTTAAAGGTGTGGATAAAAGTTGAACTAAAGGGTTAAAATTGAGATTGAATTGTCAAATTACCTAACTAGAACAATAGACTAATACTGAATAATTACATCAATTGAAAACTTATCATAATAACACGAGCTTCTTCTAAAGATGTGAACTTTAACCTTTTTAATCTCAAATAACATAGAACTAATAATGAATGAATTTCCAACTCTTTTTTTTTGAAAGAATAAGAACATACATGATATAAGATGAATTTAACCTCTGAAATAAAGAAAATAGATAAGCAACTGATCAAACCAAATCTCAACAAAAGGGGAGTCAATAAAGTAGGGAAAGTAAAAATTTGGTTTTGGGTTAATGTTGTGAGTCAAGAAACGATTTATTAGGCTAAAAAAGGGTTCACTAGGATTAATTATGAAGGTGGGCTTTTTGGTGGAATAAGTGGGTTAAATCCTAGGTGCCTTTATCATATTAGTATATCAAATCAAAAGTGTGGTCTCGACATGCATAATCGAAGTAAGTTCTAGAATAACAAATCAATGTTGACACACTCATAATCAATAAAGTGAGCAAGAAAAGTATATGCTCTAAAGGCTCAAAATCTCACAAAAAAATTATGGTTTTTGATGTCAACCTTGTAAATTTAAACTTCAAAGTAATATTTAAATTTAGGGAAACAATCTAACCAAATTTTTTAATTCTGAAAATAGACTTATCATGCTTGATTCTCTAATATCTTAAAGTTTAAACCATCAATGCACAATTACCTAAGACTTAATCCAAAACATATCAATGAAAATCATAAATCAATAGAAGTTTCATTCTAATGTAATTATGAGAAAATTACTTAAGAACAAGGCATAATTTAGTATTGTTGACACCTTCCCACACTTAAGATGTACATTATCCTCAATGTACAAAGATAGATAATGACAATATAATAAGAAAATCATAATATAAGGAGAGAAGTGAAACTTCCTGAATTTTTGGATGGATTCAAAGAAAAGAAATGGTGTAAAGTTGGGAGAGGAGGTGGATACTCCGGTGGTGGTGTGGTCGTTCCTTAACAGCTCCTTGAACCTAAATTAATGAAATCAAAATATACTAATATAAATTAAGGACAGAAAAGATAAAGGGAAGAATTTAAAAATGAAAATAAAAGAAAAATAAATGGACTCAAAGGTCCTTGTCTTGTCGAGGGAATGAAGCAGCCGTCATGAACTTATGTAGAGTGGTCGCACACGGGGAAACCGTGCTAGGATCCTTTCACTTTTTTCAACATGGGAATGGTGGTCTTGGCTTTTTTTTAGTCATTGTGGTAAGGATGGGGAAAAAGGGGGGAAAAACTATGGTGGCTAGGGTTGGGAGGGAAGGGATTGGGGAAGAAAGTGAGCAGAACAAAAAGGGTTTAAATAGAAATTAGCTGCCCACGCCCATGTACCCTGGCCGTGTTAGGTCACATGGCCTTATCGCACGACCGTGTGGTGCCTCGTTCATTTCTCCCATGCCTGTGTAGAAGTTTCCACGCTAGTGTTGCTTATTCAATGTCGACCACGGCCGTATCGCATGGCAGTGTCATTTTATCACAGCCCATGTTTTGGGGAAAATTTTTGTCCTTGGTTTGCACGATCTTTGCCACGCCGATGTGCCTATTTGTGGTGTCCACACGGCCACGGCCATGCCCGTGTGTAAGGTCGTGTGGTAGGGAAACCTGCGCTTTATTAATTTGGTTAGTTTTTAGTTAGGTGCTAAAAATAGAAAATAATGACATTAGTGAAGTTAATGCTCAGGTTTCCTCCCAAGAAGCGCTCATTTAAAGTCTTAAGCTAGACTTACCTTTCATTCATATAATCATGTTGGTTTGAGGAGTTGAAACTCCTCATTTTTTATATCAATTGTATTAAAATAAGGTTTTAGATGAGTACGATTTACCTTGAAGTTGCCAAATTGAGAATGAGTTACCTCAATTGTACCGTATAGGAAAGTATTAAGTACTGTGAAAGGAATTATTCCATTAGGTTCAGAAGTGGCAACACGAGCATCTGTATTATCCATTAGAACTCAGTCTCCAACCTTGAAGTAATTTTCTTTATCTTTAAGTCCGTTATGGAGTTGCCTCGGTTTTGCTTCGTGTGTTCTTGGTTTCTCCTTGACATGTGCCTTCCACTCATCTAGGTCATTGATTTGAAGCCTTCGCTCCTCATGGGTTATTTCTTTGTTGGCACGAGGTCTAGGATATGGCTCAGTTATGTAATTTCATGGTGCTTCTTAAAAAGAAGGTTGACCCAAATGGTCATTAATAGACTTTATGTTCTCACATTTATTACTCGATGTCCTAGCCGAGTCTTGAGCCTGAAGAGTGATCGTTTCGTCACCTACAAAAGTGTGAGTTCACCTGTACCAACATCAATTCTAGTTTTAGCAGTTGCTAAAAAGGGTCTTCCTAAAATTAAAGGAACATTATTGACCTCATCCATGTCTAAAACAACAAAGTCTACATGGAATATGAATTTATCAATTTTCACTAGTACATCCTCAATTATACCCCTAGGAACTCTGATAGTTTTATCAACCAATTGAATGCTTATCCTAGTTTGTTTGGGTTTCCTAGACCTAGCTGTTTAAACATTTTATAAGGCATAACATTGATGCTTGCCCCTAAATATGCTAAAGCATTATTAATAGATAAACTACCAATTAAACAAGGAAACATAAAACTCCCTGGATCTTTTAACTTTTGTGGTAGTCTATTTTGTAAGATTGCTGAGCACACTGCATTTAACTCCACATACGATGCCTCGTCTAACTTCCATTTTTTTGTCAAAAGCTCTTTTAATTTTTTTTGAATTGGGCATCTGCGAAAGAGCTTCAATAAACAGTAAGTTAATATATAATTTTTTTAAGAGTTTAAGAAATTTACTGAATTGTTCATCTGTGCGGTCTTTCTTTGTTACATTGGGATATGGCACACAAGGTTGGTATTCTGTACTTACTAGTTTTGGTTTATCATGGCTTATCTCAACCTTACCTTCCTCCACCACATTCTCTTGCCTCAGTTTTAGTTCATCTAACCCTTCACTATAGTGAGCAGTAATGGTATGAAGTTGCTCCTTTGGGTTAGTTTCAGTGTTGCTTGGCAAGCTACCTTGTGGTCGTTCAGATATGAGCTTAGCAAGTTGTCCTAATTGGTTCTTGAGCCCTTGAATAGATGCTTGCTGATTTTTGAGAACTGTTTGGTGTTTTGGAAATGGGTTTCTAACACTGCGATAAATTTTGTTAGCATCTCCTCAAGGTTTGACTTTTTCTCTTGTGGGTAGGGTTGCTATTGAAATCTTGGAGGGGGTTGTTGTTTCTGATTTCCTTGGCCACCCCATGAAAAGTTTGGGTGGTTCCTCCAACCTGGATTGTAAGTGTTACTATAAGGGTTATTTTGAGGTCTAGAAATGTTACCCATATAGTTCGTCTGTTTGTTTTCTATGCCAGGGTTGTAGGGTGGGTATTCTGTATTGTTCGTCCCTCCTCCGTTTGTATCGCACTGCATCACTAGATGTACTTGTGAAGAACCACACAAACCATCAATCTTTTTATTTAACAGTTCTACCTGGTTTGATAGCATGGTCACTGTGTCGAGGTTGAAAACACTGGTAACTTTTGTTGGCTTTGTCCTCATAACTTGCCACTGATAATTATTCGTGCCAACTCCTCTATGAACTCATAAGCTACTTTAGGGGTCTTGTTATTTAGGGTTCCACCGGCGGCTGAATCAATCAACTGCCTAGTTGAAGGGTTCACACCATTGTAAAAGGTTTGAACCAGTAGCCACAAGGGTAACCCATGGTGAGGGCATCTTCTCAGTAGATCCTTGTATCTCTCCCATGCGTCATAAAGTGTTTCTAAATCCATCTACACAAAAGAAGAGATATCATTCCTCAACTTAGCCGTTATAGCCGGCAAAAAGTATTTAAGTAAAAAATTTTCGGTCATTTGTTCTCATGTAGTGATTGATCCTCGTGGTAACGAGTTCAACCACTGTTTGGCTTTATTCCTAAACAAGAAGGGAAACAATTGAAGGTGAATGGCATCATCAGAAATGCCATTTATTTTGAAAGTGTCACAAAATTCCAAAAAATTTGCCAAGTGATTGTTTGGATCCTCATCCTGCAAACCATCAAACTGAACAAATTACAGAATCATTTGAATAGTGTTAGGTTTCAGTTCAAAATTATTTGCAGCAACAGCAGATCTAACAATACTTGATTCAGTTCCTGTTAAATTAGGTTTAGCATAATCATACATAGTATGAGGAGCAGGATTTTGATTCACCGGGTTTGCGGCAACCACAAGAGGTAGCAGATTATTGTCGGCCATCTCTTCGGTAGTAATGGTTTTGTCTTCTTGCTCTTCTTCTATGTATTGTAGACTTTGCCTTATTTCTCTTCAGTTTCTACGAACGGTACCTTCTATATCACTGTCGTAAAGTAATGGGCCTGACGGGTTTCTTCTAGTCATAAACTAGAGTTACCTGCCAGAAGCAAATAAAAGAAAGGATTAGTAAAGAGAATAATAAAAAAAATAAATTGAAAATAAAGTAAAAATGGATAAAGTAATAAAAATTTAGTGTTCCTAATATCTTAGGCCCTAGCAACTACGCCAAAAATTTGATGTGGTCTCAAACTAACTACGATCACAATAAAGGAAAACGCACCTATCGTTTAATAGTATAGTTATGGTAAGACCAGTAATATCGTATCCACAAGGACCAAGAGTACTAGTAGTTACTATCTTTTTATTATCTAGCCTAAGAATTGGAGTGATTTCTTTTAAACAAAAACTTAATTGAAAACAACAACGAAAGAATTAGGAAAATACTTTTAGACAACTTATATAAGATAGGCAATACCTAAGGAAGAATCCACCTAGACTTCACTTATTACTTTTGATTCATATGATTTATTCACTTGGCTTAATCCGTAGAAATCCCTAATTTATCTTTCAAGACTAAAAACAACTAACTCTAGGTTGATTAATTGAAATTTCTTTCTAATTACAACCCCTATTGTCGCATTAACTCGATCTATGGATTCCCTTATTAGATTTGACTCTAATCATGCAGATTTTCGTCGTCTTATTTCTAAGGTTGCAATCAACTCCGCTTAATTGTGTTGATCTACTCTTAAACAGGGACTTTTGCTCCTCTGAATAACCACATTCGACTTGAATCAATAACCTAAATTATCAAAACAAGAATAAGAACCCACTATTAAGAATAAGAACAAGTATTTATCTTATAAATCAAATAATAATAAGAGCTATCTTAGGTTTCATCCCCTTAGGTATATAAGGGATTTAGTTCATACTAATAGGGGAAACATCTTAAAATAAGGAAAAACAACAAAACATAAGAAAACCCAAAAACATCTAAAGAACTTGATGGGAGATCTACAGTCTTGATGGAGATCCTTCTCCTAAGCTGCTTCCAATGGTTGTCTTAGAGTATTTTCTACCTTCTATTTGGCCTCTTCCTTTAGGTTGCCCCCTAGGGTGTTTATATAGGCTTTAGAACACCTCTTTGGCCCATAAGTGGTCTATTCCGAATAGAATTAAAATTTGATATGGTGGGGACACGTCCGTGCTCGATTCCTTAGACCATGCTCGCTTCTACTCACCACATACGACCATGTGGTCTGCCCGTGTATGTTGATCAAGGCCGTGTTTGATCCTGCTCATAATACATGACCGTGTTCATTGGTCCAGGCCGTGTTCATTTCTTAGGTAGGCCTATTTTGTCTTGTTTTGTCTCGTTTCTTATTCTTTTCGACTTCCTAAGCTCTCCTGAGTGTAAAACATGAGATTAAGGGATTAGGAGCATCGAATTCATCAAATCTAATGAAAATTCATCCAAAATAAGTTAAGCATGGGGTTAAAATATGTATAAATTGAGGTTTATCACCTATGCTCACCTAAGTACAGAAACATGAATTTAAAGGAT
Source organism: Gossypium rotundifolium (assembly GCA_025506655.1). NCBI lineage: Eukaryota > Viridiplantae > Streptophyta > Magnoliopsida > Malvales > Malvaceae > Gossypium > Gossypium rotundifolium. Next base: position 109,216,768 of record CP106732.1, on the reverse strand, counting down.
TAGGGCATCAAATTCACTAATTCACATAATAAATCATCCAAAAACGCATCAAGAATGGGATTAAAAACATGTTACTTTTATGGCTTATCACATAGAAATCCCTAAATTATATTAATATCTCTTTCGAGAGTAAAAATAACTGAGTCTAAGTTGATTATGTAACACCCATAACTCGTATCCGCTGCTAGACTAAGGTTAAGAGGCATTACCGAACATATTAGATCATAAGACAAACATTTCATAGAGAAATATACACATAGAGTCCCTTTAGAAGGTTTACAAGACCTTAAACATGCACTAGGAAAGGTAGGGACTAAACCGAGCACATACAAATTTTTCCAAAAATTAAACATTGTTTTCAAAGTTACAGAGGTCACACACCCGTGTGGGCAGGCCGTGTGCCTCACACGGTATTAGACACGTCCATGTGTCTAAACCGTGGAAAAATAGGGCATACATACTGACTTGTCCACACGGCCACAAGACACGCCCGTGTGCTAGGCCGTGTGAAATTTAGGGATGCTATAGACTTGCTCACACGGCCAGTAACACGCCTGTGTGTCCAGCCCGTGTGGCTTCCTGACTTACTTTAAATTGCAACCTTGTGAGAGACGGTCGAGACACACGCCCATGTGCTCAATCGTGTAGGCAAATATAGGCCATTTTGCAAGGCCAAAATTACCACCCAAAATTAAGTCATACATACAAACATCAATTAGCACCAATTTATGTCTCAAAGGCAACAAAAATTATACTAAAACATGCACAAATTAACCTATAACAACATCTTTCATTTTCATATACAATTCCAACTCAAACATACAAATTCAAAACACCAACTACACATCCAAAAACATATGATTCATACATCAGTTAAATCCATATCAATTCATAGCATTTTTTTATCATATCAATTTCTCAAGTCAACCATGAACTTACCAATATTGACCAATTCCTTTGGTCATTCATGAGCACATTAAAACAAACAACTTTTGCATCATATAACATGGACTAAACTTCTCCATAAACACATCATTATCAAGCCATATCACATAGCTATATTTACACATTTCAAAACATAATCCAAAATCTCTAGCCTATACATGCCATACTTCAATATATACATTTTCAAAGGTACCAAAATATAGTTCGATAGTGTGGTGATGATCCTCAACGATCTCCGAGCTTCTCGTAGCTTTGATAATCTATAAAAAGTAATGTACAAACATACACAGAGTAAGATTTCATAGCTTAGTAAATTATAAGCAAATAATGATCAAATAAACATTCGCATTAAATCAATTAGCCAAAATCAAACAAACCTTAACCAAATGAACATTTATTATTGTAACACCCCTAACCCGTATCCGTTGCCGGATTAGGGTTAAGAGGCATTACTAGACAAGCAGAATCTTTTATAGACATATCATGGTATAATTCATCAAATCCAATCAAAGTGTCCCTTAGATAGGTCAACGAGACCTCAAGCATACTTTAGAATAGGGTCGGGACTAAACCAAACACAAATGGAAATTCTCAAAAATTTAAAATTTTTTCTAAGTTACAGAGGTCACACTCCCGTGTGGGCAGGCCGAGTGCCTCCCATGGCTTCAGACATGCCCTGTGTGTCTAAGCAGTGCCAAAATAGGGCATACATACTGACTTGTCCCCATGGCCTGAGACATGCCCATGTGCCCCACCTGTGGTCGATCCTGACTTGCACCACACAGCCAGTCACACGCCCGTGTGTCCAACCCGTGGTTGAGCCTGACTTGTTTTGAATTAAAACCATGAGGGACACGGTCGAACCACACGTCCCGTGTGCTCAATTGTGTGGGAAAATATAGGCCATTTGCAAGGCCAAATTGCCACCCACACAAGGGTCATCCCTACAAGCTCAAATAATCAATATTCCATAGACAAAATTGGTAACCAATATCATGTCAAATGATCAACATATTATCCCATTCAATCTCATTTCTAATCATGCCAATTTGTACACCAAAGTGCACAACTAAAACACATGTATAACCAAGCATAATACATCCACATCTTACCTTTCATATATCCATTTCATTAATCAAACATACATACTCATATTCCATCCATATGCTTACCATAACCTTGACTATTTCGTAAGCATGAATTTATACCAAAACCAACATCATATAGCATAGCATCACATAAAAAGCACAATCACTTATCTAGCCATATCACATGGCTACATATATACATGTCTCAAACATACTCCAAAACAACTAGCCGATACATGTCATATTTAACTATATACATTTCCAAAAGGTACCAAAATCAGTTTAAGTAGTGTGATGATGATCCTCGACAGTCCCCGAGCCTCTTGTAGCTTTAACGATCTATAAAATAGAACAAACACACACAAAGTAAGCTTTCCAAAAGCTTAGTAAGTCATATACAAATAAACTTAAAATATAAGCATTCAAAACATATAATCAATAGGAATTTACTAATAGCTCAATTGCATAGCCATAGTTCTTCTTGACACATTCACTTAGCCATTCATCTATCAATCTTGCATATCACCATATACTTTATTGGATCATAGCTTGTTCATTCATGTAACATTTTTTACTTTCTCAAATCCAAATACATAACTCAACTAGGTAAGTTCATGAATATACTTACCTTCTTATACATACAATGTGTACATATCAAACGTACCTGAAACGGATATACAAATCACATAGCATTCATTTCTCAGACTTGCCTATTGAATCATTCGGAACTAAATAGGTTACTTATAGTGCTCGGAATAGTCGTACAATGCAAACGTCCCAGACGTGGTCTTACATGTAACCAGATATCGATGCCACTATCCCAGACAGAGTCTTACACGAATGAATACAATGCCAATGTCCCAGACATGGTCTTACACGTAAATCTCATATCGATGCCAACGTCCCAGACATGGTCTTACACGAAATCTCGAATCAATGCCAACGTCCTAGATGTGGTCTTATATGATATCGAATATCGGACACCTATGTCATGGCATTTACTATCCTATCTATCCCTAGGTTCAAATGGGACTTCTCGGACATTGATAACTTGTCCATGTAATCATAAAATCGGATTTCATATACATTCCATCTCAATGGATATTCATAGCAATTCAAATCTCATATATGTACAAATAATTAAATTCAAATACATTTATGTGTATATCGACTTACCTCCGATTCAAATATTCGATTGAATTCGATTATTCGACTACTTTCGATTTCCCACGATCTAAGTCTGTTTTCTTCGGTTCTTGATCTATACATATTCAATTTTAATCCATTTATTCATTAATTCATTCAATTCAATCCAAAAACACTTATTTAGGGAAATTTACAAATTAGCCCTCATATTTTCACATTTTAACATTTTAGTCCTATTTCACAAAATCACAAAATACACCAAATTTCATATTACCCATGCCTAGCCGAATTCTCACGTAGTTCATAAAAGTCCCCACATTTCATTTATTTTACAATTTAGTCCTTCAAAATACTATTTTCTCAATTTAATCCAAAATACTCTATTTCATCAAAAATTCAAAGACAAACTATGTTAATCTAACACATATATTCTATATTTCATCATCAAATATTTCAAAGCTCATGTGTTCATCAAAGACACATTTCAAAAACATCATCAATTCTCAAAATTTAAGCATGGGTTTCAAAATATATGAAGCAACGATTACAAAAACTGAAGCAAAACATACCTTGAATCAAGATGAATAAGAGCCGAACCTAGCTTAGTTCTATTTCTTCTTTTTCTTTTAACTTTCAGCACCCAAAATAAGATGAACATGCTTGATTTTCAATTTTTTTTTTGTTTTATTATAACTTCTTTAATAAACAATTTCCAATTTTAACCTTTAATACTAGATATATAAAACATATAATATAAGGTCATTCATGACCATGTTCATCCACTTACTTCATTAGTGGGCTAATTGCCTCATAAAGCCTCCACATTTAAAAGCCATGTCAAATAGGCACTTTTACAAATATCATGCTAGTTTTGCATTTAATGCAATTTAATCTTTTCTCAAATTAAGCACACAAACGGACAAATTAATTCACGGAACTTTAGCACATGCTTAGTCACACAGAGTAAACACAGAAAATATTATTAAATATTTTTCTAACTTGGATTTGTGGTCCCGAAACTACTATTCCTACTAGGGTCTAAACTGGACTATTACAATTATGCTTCCAAACTCAAACATTATCACATATACAATAGCATTATAATATCAATGGCCGAATACACATATACTCATAAGCACATATAAATTTCTCTTTTACCAATTCTAATTCATATATTCATCTCAAACATATAATTACATTACTTTCATTTTCATATAACATAACACGTACTTGAACTTTTTAGTTCGTTTTCACTTTAGTCTTAACTTGATAATGCCCGTTGAACCATTCGGAATCAATAAGGATACTCGGATAGTCAAAAATATCGTACAATGCCAACGTCCCAGACTTGGTCTTACATGTAATCACATATCGATGCCACTGTCCCAGACATGGTCTTACACGAATCAAATATGATGCCAATGTCCCAAACATGGTCTTACACGTAAACACAAGTCGATGCCAACATCCCAGATGTGGTCTTACATGTAAACACATATCGAAATTCTATGTCATGACATATGTATCCTAACTATTCCTAAGGTTCGTAAGGGTCCTTCGGATGTCGTAACTCAATTGATTCAAGCTCGTAGATAATTCTTCCACACTTTTATCTTACATGTAAGCACATATCGGAATTCTATGTCATGACATATGTATCCTAACTATTCCCAAGGTTCGTAAGGGTTTTTCGGATGTCGTAACTCAATCAATTCAAGCTCGTAGATAATTCTTCCACACTTTTACCAACTTGGCATTCACATAAATATTCAAGTAATAATTCAATTTGGTACAAATAAAATATATACAATCGAATTTAACGACATTTATTTACTTATGAACTTACCTCGAACGAAGAAAGATGAACCAGAACGACTAGTTAACAACTTTAGATTTTCCCTGATCCAATTCTAATTTCCACTTTTCTTGATCTAAATTAGTATAAATTAAACTTATTTAATCAAATTTTCAATCAAATTCATTCAAAAACACATAAATGGGCTAATTACACTTTTAGCCCTAATATTTCACATATTTCACAAATTAGTCCTTATTTCACCAAATACCAAATAAACATAATTTCTTTACACAATAGCTTGACCGAATATTCACTAAGCTCGTACAAGTCCACATATTTCATTTATTTCTCATTTTAGTCGCTCAATTTATTATTTTCACAATTTAGCCCAATTTACTCAAATTCATCAAAAATCTAAAGACAAAACATATTAATCTATCACATATCTTTTATATTCCATCATCAAACATCACAAAGCTCACAATTTCATCAATGGCATATCTCAAAATCTTCATCAAATACAAAAATTACAACAATCACAAAACGTAGAAATTATCAAAAATCGAAACACTAACATACCTTGATTAAGCTTAGACAATGGCCGAATATTCAAAAGATTTAAAACCCTCTTTTTTTTTCTTATTTTGGTAAAAAGATGATGATAAATGGCCATCTAATTGTTTTACTATAATTATATTAACATTAATAATAAATTTCCAATTTTATCCTTGATTTAAAACATATATAAACTATTAGTGGATGGTCATTATTGTCCATTAACCATATCAATGGTCCATTTGCATAATAAGGACTTCATAGATAATAAGCCATAGCAACATAGCACATTAACTAATAGCACAAAACTTTTGCATTCCTGCGATTTAGCCCTTTTTAACAAATCGGCACACAAACGAAAAAATTTTAATCACGAAGAATTCACACATATCAATTCACATATTTTAAGCACGAAAATAATATCAAAACATTTTTCTGACTCGGATTTGTGGTCCCAAAACTACCATTCTGACTAGGGTATAAATAGGACTGTTACAACTCTTCCCCCTAGGGATTTTCGTCCCCAAAAATCTTACCGGCGTATAGGTTTGGGTAACGTTCTCTTATAGTGTCTTCGGGCTCCCACTTAGCTTCTTCAACCTCGTCGATGCTGTAACACCCCTTACCCATAATCCTTTCCGGAACCAGGCCTGAGGCATTACCGTATTAAAACCACATGATCACAACTTAGGCTCATCGTGACTACTCTCTTAAGTTACCTCAATAACCTCATTCTCGACTTATGACGCCTCACTCAAACTCACGAGGGCTATTGAGGCCTTATCAAAAACTTCTATGATTTTAAAAATTTTCCACCTAAACAGGGACTACATGCCCGTCTAAGATGAGACACGCCCGTGGAAGTCACCCACGCCCATGCCCTCAACCCGTGCATGAAAACCCAAGCATTCTGCTAATGTCCCACGGCTAGAGCACAAGCCCGTGCTCACCACCCATGGTGAACATTGACTACACCACACGGCCTGAAGTATAGACACACGCCTATGTGGCTAGCCCATGGCCTATACTACTTGAAACTGTCGAAGAGACACGACCAAGGCACACACCCGTGGGCTGGTCGTGTGTCACACATGGCTTAAACACATGCCCATGTGTCTATCCACATGGACAAGAACAAAGCTATGTGCTAAGCTCTTCTCACCCCTCAAGTTCTTACAACATATACTCAAGCAATACATCCATAATCAACTCAAATTCAAACACAATCTCACATGGATAACTACATCTTTTCATATAATAAAGTAGCCATCAACCATGGCATTATACAAAATAAAGTATCCATCTATAGGCTAACATATCGTAGCCATTTACAAAAAAAATCACTAACTTGTCTAACCTCTATACATGCCATTTACAAAATATTGAGTCTAATGTACCGAAGTGTGCTGATAGTGTGGGCGATCTCGAATCAACCCTTTTTCTCTATAAGACAAGGGAAGAGAAAAAGAGTAAGCTTTGAGCTTAGTAAGTTTACACCTAAACAATTTAAGCATTCTAGTATAAGCTAAACAACAATTAGCATTATACTACCAAATAAAAGGACATCCACAATTATGCTTACTCTTTCTATCCCTTACCATATTTCCAACACATCATGAGTCATATACTCATAATCATTGACATGCACCCCTGCAATCAACATCAGATTTACTTGTAGTACAACACATCATTATTTCTCAATAATACATCCACACAGCTAAACCACACATCTAAATTCTCGGTGGTTTCGCACTTAGCCCACCACAATCAAATTATAGGGTAGTATCACACTTAGCCTAAAGGTATTCATAGTGGTTTCGCACATAGCTCACTCAATAATATACTTAACTATGGTATCACACACAGCCCATAGTTTTGAAGTATTAAGGTGGTATCACACTTAGCCCACCATCAAGCATTATCACTATACATTCACTTGTATACTTTACAATTCATTCATCCATTCACAATATCTACTACATTCATTCCACTTGAACCATATCGGTTCTCAATCATTCTTAATCATGCTATACACTAGCTAGCATCAACAAGTTGTAAGTATGAATGCATTATTTATGCATAAACTTACCTCGACACTCAAAAGTATAGAGATGTGCAATTTAGTCCACCATCTTGCTCTTGCCTTGATTTCGATCCGAGCTTCGTCTTTCTTGATCTATAATGAATAAATCAACTTCTTCAATACACACATGGACTAAATTGACCCTTATCTCATACTTTAGCAAAATTACCATTTTGCCCTAAAACTTTCTCATATTTACACTTTTGGTCCAAGGCTCGTAAAGTGATTTTCATTTAACTTTCTAGCCATTCATGCATAGCCGAACCATTTACTCAACTAAAGAAATCATCAATTCTCACCAAATCACACATGTATGACCAATCTCAAGACATTCACAAACTAGTCCCTACATGCATTTTTCATGGAATTCACTTAGCAAAAGATGTTTCTACTACATCAAGCTTTCATATTCTTCCATAAAACATCAAAGTAAATGCATGTCATACATGGGTATAGTTTTGAACATCCATCTTAGCTTAACATATGGCTAAAAATAGCTTAATCATGCTACTAGGACTTTAAAAATACGAAAAATATCAAAAACGGAGCTAGAATACACTTACTAGCTAGCTTGAAAAGTTGAAGAGCCCTAACAATGACTTCTCTCAATTTTGGCAGCCTTGGAGAAGAAGATAAACAAAAATTCTATCATCTTTTCCCATTTTAATCATTTAATTGACAAATGACCAAAATCCCCTTTTGTCCAACTTTCAAATTTTAACCCATTCATGCCCAATTTGTTCAAAAATTAAAATTTGGGAAAATTACTATTTAAGGACCTCTAATTGATAATCCAAAACTATTTCACACAAAGAGCTCTTAAAATCTCACATTTTGCAACTTTTGCAAATTAGTCCTTTTGGACAATTCAACCGCAATTTTGACAAAATTGCTTGATGAAACTTTCACACTAACATGCAAACATGGCATAAACCTCAAAAACTCATACATATACCTCAAATTTGTGGTCTCACACCACTATTCTAACTAGGCCCTAAATCGAGATGTTACAACTCTCTCCCCTTTAGAGATTTTTGCCACCAAAAATCTTACCAGTAAAGAGGTTTGGATGTTGCTCTCTCATAGCTTCTTCTATTTCCCATGTAGCCTTTTCCACACTGTGTTTTTGCCATAACACTTTCACTAGGGCTATGTTCTTATTCCTCAACTTGTAGCATTGGGTTTTAGGGGTTTTGTATTTACTTTGTATTTGTATGCTTGGTAAGCATGATATGTTGTTTGAGTGTGTTTAGGGGCCCCAAGAAGGCTCGGGGTTAGTAGAAGCCTTGGTAAAGTTTTAGGTTTGGTACTTAAAGGGGATGGAGCTGTTGGTTTAGGCCTCAAGAGTTTTTGGTTGTGTTTTAAGACACAAGAAAAGGTTTGGTAGGGTGGCAAGGAGACGCCACCTATCATGCAGGGTGGTGGCGTCACAAGGGAAGCTGAGGGAGAGGGTTCAAATCCCTCAGGTGGTGCAAGGGTGCCTTATTTTTTTAAGCTCAGGTAGGGAAGGTGGTTGGATGGCAATTGAATTCTAAAGAGAGAGGGAAGACTTGGTCAAGGTATTCAAACAAATGGTGGAGAGATATTTATGGAGTTTGAATAATTCAAACTCATTTGAATGGGTGATGTAGAAGGAATGTAGAGGAAATCGTGGGGGGCTGATGCTAATGGAAGAGTTGGCCAAATTTGAGGAGTTGGAGGGGGGTTGAATTTTGGCTAAGGGTGTTGGTTGGTGCGTTTTGGGCATTTTGGTTGTGGGGAGCTGGGGTGAAAGGTAGCATTTGGGTATAATAGTGTCGAAAGTTGTAGGTGCTTTTAGTGTGGCATTTTGGTCTCTTTCGGTTAGTATTGGAAGAGCAAGAGGAACCGAAACCTCACCCTCCTTTTTGTCATTTTCTTCTTCTCTTATTTTCTCTCATCTTTTTTCTTTTCCCAACTAAACCTAGTGTACCATTCCTTTCTTCTCACCATTCGTGAATTACACCTTCTACAAAGTCGAAACCCCTTTTGTTTTCTTCTTTTTTCTTTGTGTTAGCCGAATCTTCCCTACCCCATTTGCTTCATCTCTTCTCTATTCTCCCTAAAGCCAAAATACCTGTTTGCTTCATCTCTTTTCTATTCTTCCTAAAGCCGAAAAACCTGTTTGCTTCATCTCTTCTCTATTCTTTCTAAAGCTATCTTCTTAGCCTTTCTTCTCATATTATTCCTTTTTTGTTACAAAATTGGAACTTATCCTTTCTCTAAAGTGGTTCTTATTTTCTTGTTAGTCGAATATCTTTGGGTGTTAAACATCTTCATTCGTTCTAGTTTCAGTGGATTTCATTCACTCACTCTTTTAATTTTCCCAATCGATTCCTTCTCATTTAGGGGTAAGCATTATTTTCCCTTTTGATTCTTTCTTCTTTCCTTGCTGGTTGTTAAACTGAAGATGTTAACCTTGTATTTTGGTACTTTGGCCAAATGTGGGGGTGATGTAAGGACTCAACCAAATTCTTGGTGCAAGGATTTTAGCCTTCGGGTTTTGTCAATCTAGGTAAGAGACTCCCTCATTTAATTATGTATTCTTTTGTTCTTACCTTTGCTTAACCTAGTTATCTAATTAAGATCTGTCATGGATTTGAATGCCAGTCAAGGGAAAGAAGGGGTTGGACTTGTAGTCCCTACCCCTAAGTTTAAGAGACATGCTATAACATCCTAAAAATTTGAGTATCAATATGTTGCTAGGGGTTAGCTAGGTTTACTTAGAATTTGAATAAATTTTAGTAAAGAGTACTTTAGTGTAAAGAAATCAATTGACCTTGAAGCTTAAGCTAATTAAGTAGTAAAAGATGGCATAAGATGAGTAATTGGCAAAGTGGTGTTGGCGCCATAAGTTGGACTTGAGGGGAGAGGTTCGAATCTCCTAGCATGCAATTTGGGAGATTTTACTTTTTACTTTATCCTAGCATGTGTCGGTCATGGATAAGAATTAGGATGAGTTGGATTATTTTTTTTTTTTAGTAAAAAGTCTTAAGGTTATGGTAAGCTTGATTTAAGAGATAAAATTGCTTGATTTGGGGGATAATGTTTCTCAAACTTAAGGAAAATGGAGGATGATAAGGCTTGAGAATAGGTTGATGTTTTGGAAACTTTCTAATGGCCTTTTGACCATGTATGTGGATGGTATAAGGGGCTATGGGGGATGGCTAGTTTTTGTTGATTGGCTTGGTAGGTTTGGGTGTTGGAGGAGCATTTTCTTTTTGGTCAATTGGTGTCTTCTTATCATACTTTCTCTCAAAAATTTGCTCTATTCTTAGCCGAATATACTTTAAGCCTTGAGGAAACAATTGCATCTTTTTACCATTTCTTTCTTTCTTTTTGACCATTTCGAATTAGTTGCTCTCTTTCTCCAAATCTTTTCTTCTCTTTGTGACCGAAATCACGTAGCTAACAAAGATCTTTTCTTTTCTTTCTTTTCTCTTTTTCCTCCCCAATGCCGAATGCACATTGCTCTTAAACTCAACTCTTTTCTACCTCTTTTCTCTCTTGAAAACTGAATCATCATCATCTCCATCTTTCATCCTTTTACTTTCTTCTCAACTAAATTTTCTTTATTATCTTCTCTCATGGCCGAATGCTAGATTACTCCATTGCCGAACCATTTTCCTTTTCTTTGATTATTCATAGCTAAATCTTCCATTATACATAAGTGTTCTTCTCAATTATTTCTTTTTTCAACCATGGACAATAGAGTGATTTTGGAGGGTAGAAGCTCAAGTGTTCTTGAGTATCGTGAATCGTTGGAATCGATCTTAAGAGTTAAGGTAAGGAGTTTATTCAAGGATTCTCATATTACTCATCATATTGGTATAGATGGTTATTAATCGATTTCGTTTTAGGGGACGTTATCACTCGATTGTCATCTTGTGGAACAAGGATAAGTGTGGTAAGCCAATCTCGCTTTAAAAATCGTTAGTCGTACTTCGATAGTTATTAGTTGGACTAATGATCTTATGTCATTAGATACAATCAAGATAGGGTAGAAAAGGGCGGTGAATAGTGTTCGAAAGAGGGGTGGTTCCGCTTAATCCCCTAAGTATAAACGAAGGTCGTTTTGAATCGAGATTTTCCACCGTGTTACGGACCTTCATCCGAGGAGAACCGCTTTTTGAAGTCATTCGTACTCCCGAACCTTTGTTTGTTCGTGGATTCTCATCGGGTAACAAATCAACAATCGAGGAGAAACCACAAATAAAAGTGGTTCAAAATTCTGAGGGTAAAGATTTAGATCGTTTATCAATAGTGTAGTTTTATTTAATAATAGTGTTCTAATTTATCGTGTTGCATTTAGGTATTGACGAGCGGGAAAGTCTAGTTCTCACGATTACCAGGTGTGTAACTTCACACGTATCTCGGGTTAGATGCTATATCGTAAGTATTGGGAAAAATCGTAAAGATGACAAAATCAAAAAAATGCATAATAATTAATACTTTAGTGTAAATACATGAAAACTGTTAAAGTTGTGAAAAGTACGAAAAAATTTGCTTGACCGTTAAATGGGCTGAAAAATCTACTAGATCGTTAAATGGGCCGAAAAATTTGCTAGATCGTTAAATGGGCCGAAAAATCTACTAGATCGATATATGGGCCAAAATTTCTAGATTTCTAATGGCTTAAATAATATTTTGTATTATGGGCCGTAATAAAAACTTAAAATATTGCCTCACATGTATTTTGGGCTTTTTGCTAAATTATCATATGGATATAGACTACTATGCATACATTTTTGCATGGGTTGGGAAAAATGATGAAGAGAAGAAAGGCCTGCTACCAAAATCTAGTTTGGTGGCTCTGCCACAAATATTTCAATGGCTTAATGCCTCTAGTTCGGTGACTTTGTCACAATCTAGTTCGGTGGTGCACCACAACATTATTAAAATTGGCTTTATGCCTATGATTGGTGTGTTGGCGGGGTTGGTTGTCTTGATCCCCACAGGTGTGATGGTTGGTACGGGTGGTGTGTAGCGGATGGAAATTAGGTTTGGTTGGGAAATTTCATTTTGCATGCATTTCATTTATTATATTGCTAAATCTGTTGATGGGCTCAAGCCCAAAAATAATGACTTGATGATCTGGCCCAGTGGATATAGTAAGTGAGTTATACACTAGTTCTGAGTAACTCACTCCCTTAAATTTTGCATCTCTGGTAATGGCAATTGATGTAGACTTGGGCCGAGGATGACTTCGTGAAGGCCATACTGCAACCATGGGTTTTATAAACTATGAACTTTTATTAAGAGCTTTCTTTAAATTACTATTTTGGATATGATGTAAAAAGGCCTTTATTAATATTTTATGGATTTTATTTTTATGTGTGGATGGATTTAAATTTTATTTTAGATATTTAATATGTGCTTATGTTAATCCTATAATGATTCTTTAAAATTCTTTGTTTTTAAAACATATGAGATTCTATAACTATTTTCAAAATTCTTTTAAACTCTTTTAAGGTTTTGATAGTTGGATACTAAATGATAAAATTCAACAAATATTTTTTAAATTCATCGATTTCAAATCATTTTCTTGGTTTTACTAAACTTCATCTTCAAGAGGTTTTATAGAACTGTTTTTACTTAAATCATTAGAGAATAAAAGGATGTTCGATCGTGTGACAAACCAAATCTCGTCTTGACGATAGACACAGGTTTGGGGTGTTACATTTAATGGTATCGAGTTAGTTTTAAAACTCATTGTGGTTGGGTTCAACAAATAACTTCAGATGAAATTATTTTAATTATGTTTTAAAGTTAGTATGGCACCACAAGCATCCGACACCAAGTCAAGTAAGTATTCATTGCAGAATGATTATTATTATGATATGATCGTAGGAACACTCTAGAACTTCTAGTTTTAGATGTTGAAAATCGTAGAGATTGAGACTATAGGATGTGTTTGCGAAAAACAACTTTATCTCTTGAATCTCATAAAATATCGTTAATAAACACTAAAATAGTATTCTAATTCATAAAACTTGTAATCAGATTAAATCGAATTAGTCATTATGAGCACTAGAGGACATGTTCGCGGACGTGGTAGACGTGGCCGTGGTAGAGGATGAGGTGTTAGAGGTGCAACTGAAGTGTAAGGTCATATACCGGAAATGGATGCACCTGCGCCATTTGAGAGTGAGACGGATCTCATGATCATGTGAATGAGGATAATGCTTTGGCTCAAGCAATGTTATGAGTCTTAGAAAGAGTAATCGGAGCGAATTGGGCCGAGAACTCGTGGGTCGATATCGAACGACTCAAGTCTAATGGTGCAAAAGTTTTTAGAGGAGTCTCCTGTAGCTCGAATGTGGCGTAATATTGGCTCAAGTCGTGGAGCGATTATGGATGATCTGGAATGCATCGTCGAGCAAAAATTCATAGTACTTGAAACTTGTCATTTCATACAATTGAACTGGAAATGCATAGGCCCTATTCAGATGTTACTGCTTCTACCCCCTTAAAAATAATTTCGTCCTCGAAATTACTTACTATCGTTCATCCTACAGTCTAACTCACCACACTTCGCTATTGCTGCGCACTCTGATCTTAAAGAACTATCATACTTTTTAGGCACATTCCCTAAGTTCACAATCAAGGTTCCATACTTCATTAGCAACATAAGATCGAACTAATCTTATAGCGAGTAAAGTAATGAAGTATAATCCATAAATAAGAAACTTACTCGTTGTCTCGTCGCGTCACTATCCTCATGACCGATCGCATAAACTAACCTTGGCGCCTTTGCTCGAACCTTCAACACCTCGCTTGGTGCTCCACGACCTTGGCGGAACCATTACCTTTGTAATTGAACCTCGACCTCGTTGAAATTCATTGTCCTCCCTTACCACCGACTAACATTCGAACTACCGTGGCTCTCGTCGATTGTTTGGGGCAATCCTTAAACATATGGTCCTTGGACCCACACCTAAGACATGCTCCTATCTTTTCCAACACTCCCTAGATGCCTCTTTCCACAATACTCACAAAGACGATCATCGCTCTCGGTATCAACATTGCACCCTTCGACCCCTCGGATCGGGCCTTTTACGCACACTTCCGACGATTCATAACCTCTCTTGGGTCTATTCTCGTCGAGTTACGCCTAGTCGAGTCCTTGATTCCTTCACTACCTTAGCCTTTTCAACCAACGTAGAGAACTCCGCTCGATGTGGAGCTATTAATAACCTTAGGTCATCCCTAATTCGTCCTCAAAGCGGACACGGCGTTCATGTTCGGTCGCGACTACCCTCGAGCATATCGGCTCAATCTCAAAATTCCGCCTCATATTCGCGACGGACTTACTCCTTGTACCAACCCTAGAAAAGCCTTCCTCTGCTCATCTAGATACTGGTTCCACATACTTCTTCGAAAGGCCTCTTTAACATACTCCCGGTCAAATTTTCATGTGGTACCATCACGAGCAGTCAACCACCACGATCGCTTCATCGCATAACAACGCCACCATCCCTTTTAACTTTTCCTTTGGAGTCGATCAAGCTCATCCATGATCGCTCGTTGCTTCTAACCGATTCGTGTCTTGGGTGCCACATGGATACTCCTCGAAACATTTCCGCTCCATTAGCTCGGAGCCGTTCAGTCGACTTTCGATTTCCTCCATTTCCACCGCAGCCACCAATTCCAAAACTTCGAGCGACTGCGACACGCCTCTTCCCGTCGAGCTGTGCTCAACATTAACCTGGGGGTGGTGGTGGCGGTGGCATTTCATTGTCGGACCCTTGACCCGACCTAACGGGTTCAACACATCATCCTTCCTCTTCCTCGACCACGACGACCACATCCTCTAGAGCTCATTTTCTAACGTCGAGATCGATTAAGAAATTTTATGGATTAGTCAATGTTCCACTTATTTATCGTGAAGAAGTTTTATGAGAAGGGATTTTAAGTGGTTCTTTCAGTATCATACAAGCACCGATCTTTTCCATTCTTCCATTCATTCATCAAACAAGTATGAACTTCTTCATTCGAGAAACGTTGTAGCTTTTGTTGTTATTGTTGTTGTTTTCCACTACCGGGGGTATTTTCGTAATTTTGTCCTACAAGGTATTTTCGTAATTTTCACAAATCGAGTAAATTTGTAAAATTTAATAAATCGGGGTATTTCAAAAGTTGTAAAACTCGAGGGTTCTTTTGAAAAATTGTTCCTTCAAAATGGGAATGTTGCAAAATTTTTGAAATTGAGGTCATTTGGTAATTTTGTAAGTTAGGGCAATTTTGTAATTTTTCTAAAATCATGGTATTTTGATATTTTACAAATTAGGGTTTTGAATGTTTATGAAATCATGAAATTTTGATAAAGTTGTTGAACATTTTACAAACCGAGGCGTTTTGGTAATTTTCTTGCTAAGGGCATTTTGTAATTTTATAAATCAAGAGTTTTTGAAAATGTTGAAAAATAATTTTCGATTTAAAAGAAAAGTTTTAAAGGTTTGAAAAAAAACTAAGGTTTGTTGTTTTGTTCTTCCTTCTTTTTTTTTTAAAACATGGCTAGTTCCTTTCGGGTTTTAGTCATTATGTTTAGCCTATGACGAGCCCTCTTGGTCGGGGTGAACTAAAGCTACGCACAGGCGGATTAGTGTGGAGAGGAGGTGAGTCAGCGATTGCTTAAATACCAAGCTCCAGAAACCATTCCTAGACATGCGTCTGAGGTTGCCACACCATGAGCTCTCGAGTTAGGGTGAACCGAAGCTACGCACTGAGTAGATTCTGCAAGAGGAGGTAAGTCACTAGGATGCTTAAATACTAAGCTCTTAGGATCCAATCCTAGACATGCGTACAAGTGTTACCACACCACTAGCTCGTTGACTTAGCCATAGGTTGGTTCGATTGCATTAAGTCTTATGTGTTTACGTTTGAGTAGTCTAATCCTAGGGTTCAAGTTCCTATTATTCTATTCTCGTTCCATGCCTTTTCTACCCTTATATAAATCACGAGAATCACACATAGAGTTAGGGTACTTACCGGTGGATGGAATTGGAGACTTAGGGGCCATGCGAAGCCTACTTATTTTCAAAGAAGATAATTTGGGCTCGCTTTGAAAATGTTTTGGGCCTTAGCCACAGTAGAGAGTTTAAAGCTGGGCTCGATACAACGAAACACCCCAACCCGGCCCATGAGCCTGAACGGATCTGGTATGTTCCTAAAGTAAATCGATTTCAAAATTATTTTCGATACTTAGAAAATTGTAAATTTTAGAAAAACTATTAATTTGAGTTGGGTTTAGATTGAAACCCATTTATTTAATCTTGTAAGCCCATTTAATTAAATACATCCAATATAGTTCTTAGCATGAAACTTAACGATGAAGCAAACATAAAGAATAATCCTTGGGCCTTAAGGCCTTATTACATCTAGTAAAACCCAAAATAGAATGAAAGTAACTAAAAATAAAATTAAGTCCAAACTAAATGAAATTTTCGCATGTAGCATGGCCACCTCATGGTCCACCGCGTCAATCCTTGCTCATCACCGAAAAGAATAATTCCCACAATGGGGTGAGTCAAGACTCAATGTGCACCAATACTATCATTCAATAAATCAGGCATTCATGTTCAAATCGTCAAGTCCATATAATGATGAAATTATGATGCAACCCAAACCCAATCCTAATGGTCCATCCGCTACACACCACCGTTACGCATTCACACCGTGGGGACTACTAAGTCAACCCTCCATCCGCTACTCTCCATCAAAGGCATTACGCCCATATCGTTGTGTCATTAGACACTATAATCAAATTATCGTTGTGTCATTAGACACTATTGTAACCGAGTTACCAAAATTTCAATGTGACAGTAGTCAACATATTTCATTGGTGAGACGAAGTCAACACCTTCGTTGGTGAGACCAAGTCAACACTGTTCTCCCCTTTCACATAAATCCGAATGCCCCACAAATATATATTGTGCATAACTTAATTTCATGTTCATATACATATATTAGCATGTTATTAAATAACATATTTCACAATCCTATCAAGTAGGAAAGCGTACAGGTACTTTTGCCACATTTGTGGTACATAGCCACATTCACATTCTTATTCATCATCATATATAAAAACATTTAGCCATAAAATATCGAAGGATAGTAAGGGTACACACCTGATTTGCTTAATAGGTTCCTTGAGATCTCGGAAACCCCGTTCTAACTTTAGATCTGTTTACCCCAATATTCGGCCATCATTTACTACATATTAATAAACCTATTTGGCTTAAATCAAAACCAAATCCTAGTAGGATTTGTAAAAAGGCTTACCTTTGATGCCGATTTAATGTTTATTCAAATCCCGAAAACTTGGCTTTCCTTCACTTGATGTTCGGCCAACCTTAAGACTCAACATAAATTAGTTTTCGGCTTTTTAATAATTACAGATCTAATCTAGGTAATCTCATAAACCTTGGCCGAATACCTTTAGGGACTTACCTTATGGATTTTTAAATCCCGAAAACTTCACCTTCCTTTTTCCTTGAAATCGGAAAATTCCTAGATCTCTGAATAGGTTAGTTTTTGATCAATTTGATCTAATTAACTAAGATTTGGCCTTGGCCGAATGTATAGACTCACTTACCTCAAATCCCGAAGTTGATCTTTATTTCAAATTCCTGCCGAAATCACTTGTTAGATTTGATCTATTATTTGATTATGGAAGGGATCTTTTTGCCAAATGTACATTGATGTACCTACCTCATTTTCGAATCCCGGAAGATCCCTTATGCTATTCGGCTATGAACAGGAGTAGGGATTAGTACCCAAATTTTGGAAAAAGGAAAAGGATAGAAGTTGATGACCACGATCTTACCCTTTTGATGTTGCAATTGATCGCTCCTTTACTTAGAATCGACGAGGATTAGTCTTTGATAGTAAAACAGAAGAAGAAAGAAGAAAAGAGGATGGTTTATGTTCAAAGAAAATTCGACAAAAGGGGAGGAGAGCTATGAAAATTTCGGCATACACTTAGGAAAGATGAGAGAATGGCCTTCATTCTCCTCTTTTAACTGAAATTGCTATGCCAAGAGTCCTTGACTTGGCCACTACTCCCCACAAGTGATAATATTATCATTTAATTATCACTTTAATTAAATTAAAGTATTTTATCCATCCTTTATCTTCTTATTTATTTTATTAAAAGAAATTCCTTTACTTAACACTTAATTAAACAAGTTTTAACCAAGTAAAACTCCTCTAATTCAAGAAGCTTGTGCCGTCCCACCTCTTAGCCTTGGAAGAAAAATAAAGCCTTCATTATTTGCTTCCTGGATGACTCAAACTCAGGCCCAAAACCTCTTGTACTTGGGCCATTTCCTAAGGCCTTAGGTGGCATCTTGAGCCACATTTCCAAGTTCGTTATTGGGGCAAATTTCATGTCTGTATATTTTAGGGTCCGTGGTAGAGGATGAGGTGTTAGAGGTGCAAGCTGAAGTGTAAGGTCATATCTGGAAATGGATGCACTGCGTCATTTGAGAGTGAGACGGGATCTCATGATCATGTGAATGAGGATAATGCTTTGGCTCAAGCAATGTTGCGAGTCTTAGAAAGAGTAATGCTGGAGCCAGAATTGGGCCAGTAACTCGTGGGTCGATATCAGAACGACTCAAGTCTAATGGTGCAAAAGTTTTTAGAGGAGTCTCCGGTGTAGCTCCGAATGTGGCAGAATATTGGCTCGAAGCTGTGGAGCAGATTATGGATGATCTGGAATGCCTTTGTCGAGCAAAAAGCGAGAGGAGCCGTGTCCTTGCTAAGAGGCGAGGCATATCAATGGTGGCTTCTTGTTCGAGAAGGCACCGAGGCTGCATTGATTACTTAGGAATTCTTCAAAGCTGCCTTTCAAGGGAAATATGTAGGAACAAGTTATGTGGATGCCCGAAGGAAGGAATTTTTGAATCTAATTCAAGGAAATAAAGCGTTGGCGTAGATGAGGTTGAGTTTTTATGCTTGAGTCACTATGCTCGGACAATAGTATCAACGGATCATGAGCATTGTGTACGCTTTGAGGATGGGTTGAATGATGAGTTGCGGGTTCTGATAGCCCCACAACAAGTTAGAACTTTTGTCGCGCTTGTGGAGAAAGCCAAGATAGCCGAAGAGGCTAAGAGCTCAGAACGTCAAAATCGGGAAAGAGTTAGAGGCAAGAGGGATATAAAGTATTCGGGTTCTTCAAAAAAGTTTTTGAAGAGGCCTCAGAATGATGAACCAGCTCAAGGTAGAGCACCTGTAGCTATTAATCAGAGTCGAGATTGTACTGAATGTGGGAAAAGACATTCCGGAGAGTGCTGGAGAAAAACGGGTGCTTGTTATAAATGTGGTTCTATGGATCATCAATATAGAAATTGCCCTCGACATATGGATACGACTCGGAAGTTCAGATTCATCGATGCACACCGACAAGAGGATCTCGTGAGCCCACCGAGAGGCCGTGGACAGTGTCGTGGTAGTAATAAAATGGACGTGGTCAAGGTGCACCGGTCGAGGCAATGGTTCTAGAGGTAACACGGATGCAAGGCAGTCGAGATTGGTCTATGCAGTTAGGCATACGAGATTGTAACACCCTAAAAATTCGAGTAATTAAATTGCATGAATTGGTGTTTAGATTTTTAAAGGAAAATTTTTACTTTTATTTTAGTGCTTATTAAAGTCCTAGAGAGGTAAAGCATAATTTGGAGAAGAAATAAAATTTATTAAATTGAGATTTATTGAAGTGAAACAAAGGTGATTAAGACTTAAGCTAAATTATGTGCTAAAAGTGTCATAAAATGAGCATATGGCATGGTGGAGTTGGCGCATGGGTTCAAGTAAGAGGAAGAGGTTCGAATCCCTTGTATGGCACCTAAATGAATTTTGCTTTTAATTTTCTGCTCATGACTAGGAAGTGTCGGCAAGGGACATATAAGGAAGGTGTTGACCATGTATTTTTGGTTAGTGTATCAATGGATTAAGGAAACAACTAACTTATGGCATGGAATCAAAGGTTTAAGGAAAGATAGGGAACATAAGGCACATATCAAGGGAAAATTTGGAAAGAAATCATGGCCATTTGACCATGTGCTGGGACGACAATATTGGTAAGGGAGGAGAGCCAAAATTTTGTTAGTTTGGCTAAAATCTCATCCTTTTCTCTTTGGTCATTCTTTGCACATTGTGCAGATTTTTCTTTGTTTTCTCCTTTCAACATCCCTCTTGGCGAATATTGCATTTGGCAAAGCCAAAATCTCTTGACCATTTGGTCACTTTCATCCACTTTGTTAATTTTCTTTTGTATTCTCCTTGTCTAAAATCACCCATACCAAAATCGGTTTCTTTCTTTTCTTTTGCCATGGCCGAATGCACTAAATCCTAAAGGTCTATTTTTTCTTTCATCTTCTTTCTCTTTGAAATCAAACTATCTCATCACCATCTCTTTCTCATATTCTAATTATTTCAATCAAAGTTTCTTCATCTACACTCCCTTAGCCAATGCTATTGTGCCTATAAACCAAATATTTTTTCTTTTCCTTGAACATGCATAGCAGAATCCTTCATCATTTAGACACCATTCTCCATTCCTTCTTTTCGACCGTGGATTTTAGGTAAGGGTTCTTTTCCATTTTCGATTTATTAAGGTACTATGGCGAATGGTAATGGTGATTTGAAGGACTTTTAGAATCAATATAACGTTCATTCTAATAACGTTCTTTTCGTTATTATTATTTAGTGCAATAACGAGATCGGAACTCAAGTGATCGGGAGAAAGCGTTGGAAGCGTTTTATTTTGGTAAGGAAATCAAATCTCTTTAAATCTCTAGTAAATTGATATTATTTTAGATCTAACTAAATTCCTTGGATCTTAAAGACCGTCAAAATAAGGAAGAAAAGGGCGGTGTTTAGTTATCGTAAGAGGGTGGATCAGTAAATCCCCATTCAAGCGAAGAGCGGTTTGACGGTCAAGGGATTTTCCAGGGTTGTGGGCCATCTTAGAAAGAAGTCCATTATTCAAGTAGTACGAACCTCGAGCCAAGTTATCGTTGGTGGATTCTCGTGACTAGTGAATCGATAAGCGAGGCAAAGCGAAAATCAAGTGATTCAAAATCAAGAGGGTAAGATTTTGGATCTATTATCAATTAAGATTTATTTTTACGAGTTAGTTGTCTAACGGATCAAAATATCTTTTAGGTCTTGAGGCGAGAAGGATTAGTACTTTCGGTAGCGAGGTGTGTAATTTCACACTCATTATTTTTGGTTGGATGTCAAATTTGGGTATGGAAGTAAATCGTAAAAGCGATTAGATCGGTAAAACGTAAAATTTATATTTTGACGAAAATGCGTAAAACGACTAAATCGTGAAAATTACAAACGCCTTGAGAAATTAATTGTTATTATGAAAATTGGATGTTTCATGAAAATGGGCGCAAATACTCTAGTTCGTGAAAATGGGCATAAATACTCTAGTTAAGTGAAAATGGGTAGTAAATACTCTAGTTCGTGAAAATGGTAGTAAATACTCTAGTTAAGTGAAAATGGGTAGTAAATACTCTAGTTAGTGAAAATGGGCCGTAAATACTCTAGTTAAGTGAAAATGGGCCGTAAATACTCTAGTTCGTGAAAATGGGCCAAAATACTCTAGTTCGTTAAAATTTAGCCAAAACACTCAGGTTTGGTAAATGGGCCAAAGCCCACTAAATTGCTAAATAGACAAATTGCTATAATTATGGGCCAAATGAAATGTTATTATTAAACCCACCATGTTATGTATTGTTAATAAATTTTATATTTTAAAGTACATGTATAATTGCATGGGTGGGATATATGAAGAGAAGAATGGCATTGCCACAATATCGACTTATTGCCTCTAGTTGGTTGGCTCGCCACAATATCGACTTATTGCCTCTAGTTCGGTGGCTCTGCCACAATATCGACTTATTGCCTCTAGTTGGTGGCTATGCCACAATTATAAAAAGGCTTAATGCCTACGATTGGTGTGATGGCGGGGTGGGTTGACTTGATCCCACGGTGTGATGGTTGAATGCAGGGGTGTTAGCGGATGGATATTAGGTTTGGGTTGGGAATTACATTTTCATGCATTATTAATTATTTTAAATTCATGATATATTGTTGAATTACGAATTGGGCTCAAGCCCGACATAATATCTTGACAATCGGCCCAATAATGGTGGTAAGTGAGTTACACTTTGAGTTCTAAGTAACTCACCCTTTAATTTCTTTCCATCTCGGGTAATGGAAACCGATGTGGACTTAGGTGAGGATGACTTCGTGGAGGCCATCTTGCTAAATAAGGGTTATTTAAATTACGAACTTTTAATAATTATTTTTACTATTTTGGGATGTTGTAATAAATGGCCTCTATAAATAACTTATGGATTTTATGTGTGCTTGGAATTTATATTTTGGACTTTTAATCATGAGCTAAAGTTTTATGATGTTTTATTAAAATAAAATTGAGTTTTCATGTTTATGAAAATCTTTTATAAATATCTTATTATAGTTAACTCTTTAACAAATTACCCAAAGGTTTTAATAATACAATGATTTCCAACTTATGTTTTAAATATTGATCAAAATCTAATTCTCTTCAAATTTTAAACTCTGTAAACAATATTGTAGTTTTCAACTCATTAAAGATTTAAGAATAGTTCGAATCACGTAACAAACCAAATCTAGTCTCAACGCATAGACCGGGTTTGGGGTGTTACAAGGATGGCAATGCACCTGATGTAATAACTGGTACATTCTTCATCTTTGATGTACCTGTTACTGTCTTGATAGATATTGGTTCTACCCACTCGTATGTTGCTAGCGCCATATCTGGAAACTTGAATCTAGAATCTAAAATTACTGATAGTGAGATGACGGTAATTAGTCCTTTAAGATAGTCAGTAATTGTAAATAAACTGTTTAGAGACATGCCCTTAGAAATTCAAGAAGAAATATTTTTGACGAATTTGATGGAATGCCTTTCGGCGAGTTCGATCTCATTCTGGGCATGGATTGGTTGGTTAAGCATCGGGTGCATTTGGATTGTGCTAAAAAGCGGATGTCAATAAGAACTTCGGGTGATAAAGAAGTAATAATGATTGGTGAACGAAGGAATTACTTGGCAAATGTGGTATCTGCGTTAAAGGCAGAAAAGTTGGTACGGAAAGAATATGGAGCATTCCTAGCTTTTATTTGTGCTTTGGATGCCAAAAAGTTATCAGTGGATGATGTGAGAACGGTGAAGGAATTTCCAGATGTATTTCCCGATGAACTTCTTGGTATACCTCCAGATCGGGAAGTAAAATTTGGTATTGAGCTTTTGCCCGAGACGGCTCCAGTGTCCATTGCTCCTTATAGAATGGCACCGAAGGAGTTGGCAGAGCTTAAAGCTCAAATTCAAGAATTGTTGGATTGGGGATTTATTCGACTAAGTGTGTCTCCCTGGGGAGCACCAGTTTTGTTCGTTAAGAAAAAGGATGGGCCGATGCGTATGTGCATTGATTATAGGCAATTGAATAAATTAACGATCAAGAATAGGTATCCTTTGCCGAGAATTGATGACCTGTTTGATCAATTGAAAGGAGCTTCAGTTTTCTCCAAAATTGATTTGAGATCGGGTTATCACCAACTTAAGGTGAAAGAAGCAGATATTTATAAGACGGCATTCCGAACTCGTTATGGACATTATGAATTTTTGGTAATGCCGTTTGGGTTAACCAATACACCAGCCGCATTTATAGACATGATGAACCGAGTCTTTCAACCATATTTAGACCAGTTTATGGTAGTGTTCATAGATGACATTTTGGTGTACTCAAGTAATGAAGATGAGCATGATTCACATTTGTGTATTGTATTACGATTACTTCGTGATAAGCAACTTTATGCCAAATTGATAAATGTGAATTACGGCTAAAGGAAGTGACTTTCTTGGGTCATGTGCTATCAGCTGAAGGAATAAGGGTGGATCTTCGGAAGATTGAGGTCAGATCTTGGATTGGAAACCACCAAAGTTGGTAGTTGAAATTCGGAGTTTCTTAGGTTTGGTGGGTTATTATAGACGCTTTGTTGAGGGTTTCGTTGATTCTTGCACCTCTAACTAAAGCTATTGCGAAAGGAGTACCAGTATATTTGGTGAAAAACAACAAGAGAGTTTCAAGAAATTGAAGAAGATCTTGTGGAAGCACCAGCTTTGATTGACTGAGGTGAAAAAGAATTTATCATTCTTGTGATGTGTCTCACACGGTTGGGTTGTGTCTTGATGCAAAATGGAAAGGTGGTGGCTTATGCTTCTCGTCAGTTGAGACCGCACGAAGTAAACTACCCTACTCATGATTTGGAGTTAGCTGCAGTGGTATTTGCTTTAAAGATTTGGAGGCACTATCTCTACGGTGAGAAGTCTATCATCTATACGGATCACAAGAGTCTTAAGTATCTTCTTACTCAGAAGGATTTAAATTTGAGACAAAGAAGATGGGTGGAACTATTAAAGGATTATGATTTCTCAATCGAGTATCATCCTGGAAAGGCTAATGGTAGCTGACGCGTTAAGTAGTAAAGTGGTATCGATTTGAGAGCAATGTTTGCTCGTTTGAGTTTGTATGAGGATGGGAGTCATTAGCGAACTTGGTGAAGCCTCGTGGTTAGAACAAATTCAAGAAAAGGATATCAGATAAAAAGTTGGGACCCTTATTTCAGCAGGTTGGAAGGGGTGAAATAGAGGATTTTGGCATAAACACGAATAGAGTGCTGTGTTTTTGTGGAAGGGTTTGTATGCCTAAAGACTTAGATTTGAGGCAAATGATTCTACGGGAGGTGCATAGTAGCCCTTATGCTATGCAGCCCGGAGGAAATAAGATGTATCGGGATCTCCGTGAATAATATTGGTGGCCAACGTTGAAGCGTGAGATTTCTGAGTTTGTAGGAAAATGTTTGACTTGTCAACAAGTGAAGGCGGATCATCAATTGCCATCAGGTTTATTACAACCGATAAAGATTCCTCTTTGGAAATGGGAACGAATAACAATGGATTTTGTTAGTGGGTTACCTTTAACACCTACTAAGAAAAATTTCGTATGGGTAGTAGTTGATCGATTGACAAAGACTGCTCATTTTCTTCCAGTTCGTACGGATTACTCATTATAGAAATTGGCTAAGCTATATGTATCTGAAATCGTGAGGTTGCATGGGGTACCAGTGTCTATTATATCAGACAGGGATCCTAGATTTATATCACGATTTTGGAAAGCTCTGCATGAAGCCTTGGGAACGAAGTTAAACTTCAGTACGACTTTTCATCCTCAGTCAGATGGTCAGTCGGAAAGAGTAATTCAGTTATTGGAAGACATGTTAAGGGGATGTGTGATTGATTTCAGAGGTAGTTGGGAGGATTTTCTACCATTGGCAGAATTTGCGTATAACAATAGCTATCAGTCTAGCATTCAGATGGCACCCTACGAGACATTGTATGGTCGTAAGTGTCGTACTCCTACTTGTTGGACTGAATTGGGTGAACGGCAGATGTTGGGTCCTGAGTTGATATCTAAAACATAAGAAAAGGTAAAAGTTATTAGAGCACGGTTAAAGGAAGTTTCAGATAGACAAAAGTCGTATGCAGACCTGAAGCGTAAGGATATCGAGTTTGCTATGGGAGAGCAGGTCTTTCTGAAGGTCTCACCTTGGAAGAAAATTTTCAGATTTGGAAAGAAGGGCAAGTTGAGCCCTAGGTTCATTGGACCATATCGCGTGATGAGGCGTGTTGGTCCAGTGGACTATCAGATTGAACTACCTCCGGAATTGAGTCAAATTCATAATGTTTTCCATGTTTCCATGCTGAGACGCTATAGATCGGATCCATCTCACATAGTACTAGTAGAGGAAGTGGAATTGAAATCAGACTTGTCTTTTGAGGAAAAACCAGTGGAAATTTTAGACCGAGATGTTAAAGTGCTAAGAAAGAAGACTGTGCCATTGGTCAAGGTTTTATGGCGTAATCATGGAGCGGAGGAAGCTATGTGGGAGCCTGAGGATGCAATTCGGCAACAATATCCTCACCTCTTTTAATCAAGTAAATTTCGAGGATGAAATTTTCTTTAAGGGGGTAGAATTGTAACATCCTAAAAATTTGAGTATCAATATGTTGCTAGGGGTTAGCTCGGGTTTACTTGGAATTTGAATAAATTTTAGTAAAGAGTACTTTAGTGTAAAGAAATCAGGTGACCTTGAAGCTTAAGCTAATTAAGTACTAAAAGATGGCATAAGATGAGTAATTGGCAAAGTGGTGTTGGCGCCATAAGTTGGCCTTGATGGGAGAGGTTTGAATCTCCTAGCATGCAATTTGGGAGTTTTTATTTTTTGCTTTATCCTAGCATGTGTCGGTCATGGATAAGAATTAGGATGAGTTGGATTAATTTTTTTTGGTAAGAAGACTTAAGGTTATGGTAACCTTGAGTTAAGGGATAGAATTGCTTGATTTGGGGGATAATGTTTCTTAAACTTAAGGAAAATGGAGGATGATAAGGCTTGAGAATAGGTTGATGTTTTGGAAACTTTCTAATGGCCTTTTGACCATGTATGTGACGGCATAAGGGGCTATGGGGGATGGCCGGTTTTTATTGATTGGCTTGGTAGGTTTGGGTGTTGGAGGAGCATTTTCTTTTTGGTCAATTGGTGTCTTCTTATCACATTTTCTCTCAAAAATTTGCTCTATTCTTAGCCGAATATACTTTAAGCCTTGAGGAAACAATTGCATCTTTTTACCATTTCTTTCTTTCTTTTTGACCATTTCTGATTAGTTGCTCTCTTTCTCCAAATCTTTTCTTCTCTTTATGACCGAAATCACATATCTAACAAGGATCTTTTCTTTTCTTTCTTTTATCTTTTTTCCTCCCCAATGCCAAATGCACATTGCTCTTAAACTCAACTCTTTTCTTTCTCTTTTCTCTCTTGAAAACCGAATCATCATCATCTCCATCTTTCATCCTTTTACTTTCTTCTCAATGAAATTTTCTTTATTATCTTCTCTCATGGCCGAATGCTAGATTGCTCTATTGCCGAACCATTTTCCTTTTCTTTGTTTACTCATAGCCGAATCTTTCATTATACATAAGTGTTCTTCTCAATTATTTCTTTTTTCAACCGTGGACAATAGAGTGATTTTGGAGGGAAAAAACTCAAGTGTTCTTGAGTATCGTGAATCGTTGGAATCGATCTTAAGAGTTAAGGTAAGGAGTTTATTCAAGGATTCTCATATTACTCGTCATATTGGTATAGATGGTTATTAATCGATTTCGTTTTAGGGGACGTTATCGCTCGATTGTCATCTTGTGGAACAAGGATAAGTGTGGTAAGCCAATCTCGCTTTAAAAATCGTTAGTTATATTTCGATAGTTATTAGTTGGACTAATGATCTTATGTCATTAGAGACAATCAAGATAGGGTAGAAAAGGGTGGTGAATAGTGTTGAAAAGGTGTGGTTCCGCTTAATCCCCTAAGTATAAGCGAAGAAATCGCTTTGAATCGAGATTTTCCATAAGACTACGGACCCTCATCCGAGGAGAACCGGTTGTTTGAAGTCATTCGTACTCCGAACCTTTGTTTGTTCGTGGATTCTCATCGAATGTGAATCAACTATCGGGAGAAATCGCAAATAGAAGTGGTTCAAAATTCGAGGTAAAGATTTAGATCGTTTATCAATAGTGTAGTTTTATTTATTAATAGTGTTCTAATTTATCATGTTGCATTTAGGTATTGACGAGCCGGAAAGTCTAGTTCTCACGATTACCAGGTGTGTAACTTCACACTTATCTCGGGTTAGATAATATAATGTAAGTATTGGGAAAAATTGTAAAGATGACAAAATCGAAAAAATGTGTAATAATTAATACTTTAGTGTAAATACATGAAAACTGTTAAAGTTGTGAAAATTACGAAAAATCCACTAGATCGTTAAATTGGCCGAAAAATCGCTAGATCGTTAAATGGGCCAAAAAATCTACTAGATCGTTAAATGGGCCAAAAAATCTGCTAGATCGTTAAATGGGCTGAAAAATATGCTAGATCGTTAAATGGGCCAAAAATATGCTAAATCGTTAAATGGGCCGAAAAATCTGCTAGATCGATATATGGGCCAAAATTTCTAGATTTCTAATGGGTTAAATAATATTTTGTATTATGGTCCATAATAAAACTTGAAATAACATGTATTTTGGGCTTTTGCTAAATTATCATATGGATATAGTATTATGCATACATTTTGCATGGGTTGGGAAAAATGATGAAGAGAAGAAAGGCTATTGCCAAAATCTAGTTCGGTGGCTCTACCACAAATATTTCAATGGCTTAATGCCTCTAGTTCGGTGACTTTGTCACAATCTAGTTCGATGACTTTGTCACAATCTAGTTCAGTAACTTTGTCACAATCTAGTTCGTGGTGCACCACAACATTATTAAAATGGCTTTATGTATATGATTGGTGTGTTGGCGGGGTGGGTTGACTTGATCCCCAGGTGTGATGGTTGGTATGGGTGGTGTGTAGCGGATGGAAATTAGGTTTGGTTGGGAAATTTCATTTTGCATGCATTTCATTTATTATATTGCTAAATCATTGATGGGCCCAAGCCCAAAAATAACGACTTGATGATCGGCCCGATGGATATAGTAAGTGAGTTATACCTTTGAGTTTTGAGTAACTCACTTCCTTAAATTTTCCATCTCGTAATGGCAATTGATGTAGACTTGGGCCGAGGATGACTTCGTGAAGGCCATACTGCAAACATGGGTTTTATAAACTATGAACTTTTATTAAGAGCTTTCTTTAAATTACTATTTTGGATATGATGTAATAAGGCCTTTATTAATATTTTATGGATTTTATTTTTATGTGTGGATGGATTTAAATTTTATTTTAGATATTTAATATGGGTTTATGTTAATCCTATAATGATTCTTTAAAATTCTTTGTTTTTAAAACATATGAGATTCTATAACTATTTTCAAAATTCTTTTAAACTCTTTTAAGGTTTTGATAGTTGGATACTAAATGATAAAATTCAACAAATATTTCTTAAATTCATCGATTTCAAATCATTTTCTTGGTTTTTACTAAACTTCATCTTCAAGAGGTTTTATAGAACTATTTTTATTTAAATCATTAGAGAATAAAAAGGATGTTCGATCTGTGTGACAAACCAAATCTCGTCTTGACGCATAGACCTGGTTTGGTGTGTTACACGTGCGGTGTCTGCTGTTCGTGGTTGGCCACTGGGTTGTGGGCCGGCATTAGAAAGGGATAAACAAATCGTTGTAATCCCTGCAAGTGAGAATGCTAGCGAAATCGATAGTATAGTTTTGTGTGTTTTTGGTGTGTAACTTCTCACATCATTTATAATGTCTTGTTAACATATATATATTTATGTATATTCTGTTAAATACCGAAAACTCGGTATGGCTATTGAAATCCCCGTGGAGGATAAAGGCGATTCATCAGGTTAGTGACTTCTGTGATATTAAAATAAATGGTTCTGATGAGATTATATGTTATATGTTATGAGTATTCTATACATGCATGTCGAAATCTGTGGTATCTGAGAATGAAAAGTATTATGGTTGCATGGGGCATATGTTATTAAATGAAAGGGGCGTTCTGGTGGCTCTGCCACATTCTGTTGTAGTGGCTCTGCCACGATCTGTTCAAGTGGCTCTGCCACATTTTGTTGTAGTGGCTCTACCATGATCTGTTCTGGTAACTATGCTACAATTCTGATGATGAGCAGCTAACTGCAGCATGACTGCCATCGATGGTGTGTAGTGATGAGGGTTGATTGTAGAAATCCCCATTGGTGTGATTGGCAGGTACGGGTGGTGTGTAGCGGTGGAAATCTAGGATTGGGATGGGTTCTACATCATTCTGGCATATGTTGTACTGTTACTCTGTTCTGTAGGGCTAAGGCCCAATCTGATGGTGCATGAGTGTTGCACACTAAGTCTTGTGACTCACCCCATTGTTTAACATCTTTCCAGGTAGCACATAGTGGAGCGGATCGGGCTGGATAGGAGCACGAGGTGGCCATGCATGATTTTATTTCGTTTTAGTAAAGAACTTTATTTATTTTAATAACTAGTTTGGTTTCCACGCTGTAATAAGGCCACTATTAATTTGGTTTTAAACTTTGGATTTTAAGTTTTAGACACTCAAGTTATATGACTAATTGAAACAACGGTATGCTTTAAAAAGAAAACAAAAAGGCAAACGTGGCTTTCTTGTAACCAAATCATTAATTAAATTAATATCTTTTGCAACAAAACCTTAGTAACTTAAATGGATAACATGGGTTTTTGAAAGCCACTTGATTTTGAAACTTGGCAAACTAAACTAGGTTAACATAAAATTACTAAGTTTTCTAAATAGTTAATGGAATTGAAAACCCAACAGAAGGAGTAAACTGAATTTTTCCTTAAGATCGCAATGGATTTCATAGAATCTTCTAAGTGACATGCTAGATCGGTCTAGGTGTTTTGGCCAGGTTTGGGGTGTTATAAATTTGTATCAAAGCCTGGTTCAAAAGCTCGGCTTTGGGTGTTGGGTTTAAAACGTTTTCTAAAGATGGTTTAAAAAAAGAGTATAAGTAATACATATTTTTTTAGCATGGCTCCTGCGTCTCCGGCCCAAATCTGTAAGGTGAGTTCTTTAATCAGTAAGGGATTTGTATAAATTGCATATGCTATGTGAATATGTTGTAGTGGATGTTAGAATAAGAAACTATACCCTAGAAGTAAAAACCTTTAGGTATGCATGTGATTCGCAGAGAACTACTTATGATGATATCTTCATAAAACTACCCAATAATACTCAGCGAAAAGAAATGCTAATGCATAAAACTTCTTAAAATCAGGTTAAGGCGATATTATAGAGATGAGTAGTAAGGGACGCAGCGTAATGTACGTGGTCATGGTAGAGGTAAGATTACTGTATCGAAACCAGCAAGGTCTGGTCATGTGTTACAAAATGAGGTACCACTACCGCCCATTGCTGAGTAGAGTTTCAAGGCCAAGCGGGAGGAGGCGATCGATGTCTCGGGCAATGTTGTGGGTTCTAGAGGAGTCATTGAACGCAGCACGGAGGCTCGAAATTTGTGTCTGAATGACTTCGAGCCAATGGAACGAAAATGTTTAGGGATATTTTTGGCGTAGCCCCTAATACAGCTGAGTATTGGTTAGAGGCAAGTGATTGCATAATGGATGATCTTGACTTCACGGTAGAGGAGAAGTTGAAAGGGGTGGTGTTTCTTCTTTGAGACGAGGACTATCAGTGGTGGCTCACGGTGAAGGAGGGTACTCCAGCAGACCGGATTGACTAGGATTTCTTTAAGGTGACATTTCAGGGAAAATACGTTGGAGCCAGCTATGTGGATGCCCAGAGGAAGGCATTTCTGAATTTGGTTTAAGGGAGCAAAACTGTGGCAGAATATGAGGCAAAATTTTTACGCTTGAGTCGTTACGCTCGAGGCATTGTGGCGACTGACTATGAGCGCTGCGTATGGTTTGAAGATGGGCTGCGAGATGAGTTAAGAGTATTGGTAGCACTGCAGCAAGAAAAGGACTTTGCCGTTCTGGTTAAGAAAGTTAAAATAGCTGAAAAAGTAAAGCGGACTGAGAAACAAAATAAAGATAAGGATCGAAGTAGGAATAAAAGTAGTTTTGGGTCGTCGGGATCATCTGGGGGTTTTCAAAAAGGCCTAGGTTTGATGGGCCAACTCGTGTTCCGACATCTGCTACGGGGGGTCAGATTCGATCATGTCCTTCGTGTGGGAAGGTGCATTTGAAGTGCGATGAGAGGCGGTGGATGTTTCAGGTGTGGATCCATGGATCATATGATAAAAGATTATCCATGTGGATCGAGTGCTGACCAATGGCGAGGTTCTAATCAGTTTAAGAGGGGTGGTCAACCATTATCGAGGGGTCGTGGCCCAGTCAGAGGAGGAAATGGGCTCGTTCGGGGTCGTAGAGCACCTGGTAGGGGTACTGGTAATATAGACGCAAGACAGTCGGGCCTAGTCTATACAGCTCATCGGCAGGAGGATAGAGATGCACCGGACATTATAACCGGTACGTTCCTTATCGCTAATAATCCATTTCTTGCTTTGATCGATATTGGATCAACCTACTCTTATGTTGCATGCTCGGTATCTGAGACCTTATGTATAGAATCTGAAATAACTGCTAGGAAGATGACTGTGGTTAGCCCACTAGGACAATCCACGTTAGTGGACAAGCTATTTAGGAATGTACCTCTAGAGACTCAAGGAGTAGTATTCCTGGCAGAGTTAATAGAGTTACCATTTGGGGAGTTTGATCTTATCTTGGGAATGGATTGGTTGGTTAAACATCGTGCTAAGCTAGATTGCGAGACTAAGCACATAGTATTGAGTACCCCGAAAACGAAGAAGTGGTTGTGATAGAGGAAAGAAGGAATTATTTTTCCAACATGGTTTCTGCTTTGAAGGCTGTTAGGATGATTCGGAAAGGATGCAATGCATTCCTAGCTTTTATCTGTGAATTGGACGTAAAGGAAGTGACTGTTAATGAGGTTAGATTAGTAAAAGATTTTGTGGACGTCTTTCTTGAGGAGCTGCCAGGGTTACCTCCGGATCGTGAATTGGAGTTTGGAATTGAGCTACTCCCAGGTACGGCTCCGGTATCCATCGCTCCTTATAGAATGGCGCCGAAGGAGTTGGTAGAACCCAAAGCTCAGATCCAGGAACTGTTGGATTGTGGGTTCATCCGACCGAGTGTGTCCGTGGCGAGCGCCAGTCTTATTTGTGAAGAAGAAAGATGGGTCCATGCATATGTACATTAACTACCGCCAGTTGAATAAGTTAACAATAAAGAACAAGTATCCACTACCGAGAATCGACGATCTGTTCGATAAGCTCAAAGGGGCTACAATCTTTTCAAAGATAGATTTAAGGTTTGGGTATCATCAGTTAAAGGTCAAAGAAGTGGACATTCACAAAATGGCGTTTCAAACTCGCTTACGATCACTATGAGTTCTTGGTGATGCCGTTCGGGTTGACGAATGCACTAGCGGCATTTATGGACATGATGAATAGAGTGTTTCAACCTTACCTAGATCGGTTTGTTGTGGTGTTTATAGATGATATCCTAGTTTATTCAAAGTTTAAGGAGGACCATGATGTACATCTTCGAGTGGTGTTGCAAATTCTGAGGGAGAAGCAGTTGTTCGCTAAGTTCAGTAAGTGTGAGTTATGGTTAAGGGAAGTAACTTTCTTAAGACATGTGGTCTCTGCAGAAGGAATTAGAGTTGACCCCCGAAAGATAGAAGCTGTGTTGGATTGGAAATCGCCAAAGTTTGTGGCAGAGATTCGAAGTTTCTTGGGATTAGCTGGGTATTACAGGAGGTTTGTGGAAAGGTTCTCTTTGATTGCGGCACCATTAACCAAGTTATTATGGAAAGGGGTACCATTCGTTTGGGCAGTTGAGCAGCAGGAAAGTTTTGAGAAGTTGAAAAGGATTTTGATAGAAGCGCCGGTGTTAATTTAGCCAGAGGTGGGGAAAGGGTTTACCGTCTACTGTGATGCTTCACACATGGGGTTAGGATGTGTGTTAATGCAAGATGGGAAAGTTGTAGCGTATACGTCTCGGCAGTTAAGACCGCATGAGAAAAACTATCTCATACATGATCTAAAATTGGCTGCGGTAGTGTTCGCTCTAAAGATCTGGAGACATAACTTGTATGGAGAGAAGTCTGTTATCTACACCAATCATAAGAGTCTGAAGTATCTACTTACCCAGAAGGAGTTGAATCTAAGACAACGTAGGTGGATTGAACTATGGAAGGACTATGACTGCTCGATTGAATATCACCGAGTAAGGCTAACATGGTGCCAGATGCGCTGAGTCGAAAGATGATAGCAGATTTGAAGGCAATGTTTGCTCATCTCAATTTGTATGAGGATGGTAGTTTATTAGCTGAACTTCAAGTGAAACCAATGTGGACAAGCTAGATTAAAGAGAAGCAGTTGTTAGACGATGTTTTGAGTGCTCGACTCGGCAAGTGCAAAATGGTGAAGGAGAGGATTATAGTTTGAACTGTGATGGGGTTCTGTGTTTCCGTAAGAGAGTTGTATACCGAGGGATGTTGAGTTAAGGCAGATGATTCTTCAAGAGGCACATAGTAGCCCGTACGCTATGCATCTTGGAGGGAATAAAATGTATCGGGATTTGCGAGAACAGTTCTGGTGGCCAGGTCTGAAGCGAGAGGTAACCGAATTCATGAGTAAATGTTTGACGTACCAGTAGTGAAAGCAGAACATCAGCTGCCTTCGGGGTTGCTATAGTCGATGAAGATTCCGCAGTGGAAATTGGAAAGAATCACGATGGATTTTGTTAGTGGGCTACCTCTTACGCCCACTAAGAAAGATTCGATTCGGGTGATTGTTGATCGGCTGACGAAGTCCGCACACTTCATACCTGTTCATGTCAACTATTCTCTACAAAGGTTGGCTAAGCTGTATATGGCAGAGGTTGTGAGACTACAGGGGTACCAGTGTCGATCATATCGGATAGAGACCCTAGGTTTACGTCACATTTTTGGAGGGCATTGCATCAATCATTGGGGACATGGCTAAACTTCAGCACCGCTTTTCATCTGCAGACTGATGGTCAGTCTGAGAGAGTAATCTAGATCGTGGAGGATATGTTAAGGGGTTGTGTCATTGACTTCAGGGGTAGTTGGGAAGAGTATTTACCTTTGGTAGAATTCGAGTACAACAACAGCTACCAATCTAGTATTCAGATGGCACCCTATAAATTCGCTGTATGGATGAAGGTGTCATTCTCCTACTTGTTGGACAGAGTTGGGTGAGCATCAGATTTTGGGTCCGAAATTGGTTTTAGAGATTGAAGAGAAAGTTAAGTTAATTCGGGCTCGGTTAAAGGAAGCATCCGACTGGCAGAAGTCTTATGCGGATTTAAAACGTAAGGAGTTGGAATTTGCAGTGGGTGATCAGGTCTTACTGAAAGTGTCACCGTGGAAGAAGGTAATGAGGTTTGGTCTGAAGGGCAAGCTAAGTGTAACACCCCAAACCCGGTCTAAACGCTATGACCTAATCTAGCATGTTACTGGGAAGAAAACGTTTTACAAACCATTATGTCGACTTGATTTGAAAGGAAAACTTTTGGTTTAGTTAAGAAAATTGAAATTTGAATGGTAATTATTAAAACATTTTGAAACTTAGTTTAGTGTGATAGAATTACCTTGTTGATTATTATTCATTCGATGTATATCTTTAGAAAAACTCAGAAAATTATCTTAAGTTTATAAAAACATTCATATCATAAATTACTTGGCACGCCTTTTTCGTTTTATGATAGTTTAAGGAAAAACAGAATAGATAATTATAAACCCAAAGCAAAGTTTAAGTGGCCTTATTACAAACTGAAACCTAAACTTAAAGTAAATAAGAACTAAATTCAAATTAAATATTGAAATTAAATGTTGAGAATGGCCACCGAGAGTCCACCCCGGCTTCAGATCCACAACTTAAGTATTATCTGCAAAATGCAATGGAAGGGGTGAGTCACCAAGACTCAATGTGTAAATCCCCATCCCAAAAGATGTTATGATCTTACACAGACTCATATAATATTATGCATGTCATGCAACCTATTGCCTAATTATCCATTCGAGTCTCCCAAATCTACCCATTGTGGCACCTAGCCACTGGTGGTACATAACCACTGGTAACCGAAGTTACAAATATTCACATGTGGGGCCAACCTACTTGTGGTACCTAACCACTAGTGACGATCCCTTAAATCGATATAGGGGGCCAACCCACTGTGGTACCTAACTACTGGGACAAGTCACAAAATAAGCACATGTGGTACCTAACCGCTGGTGGTTCTAAACCACTGAGACTTAGTCACAAAGTTATGATATGTGGGGCCAACCCACGTGTGGTACCTAACCACTGGTGACAGTCTGATAAATCATGCCTTCCCCCTCCTCTCATCATACCCATATGCTATGTATATGTTTCTCAATACAATATAATCATACTTAATGCATAGGAAAATACAACATGGCACACACAAGTTTCACATAGATCAAGCACGATATTCACCTTAATGGACTTACCCGAGTCGTTGCTTATACCCGTAAGGTTAACATAATGTTTCCCAATGTTATTTTGGCTTTTAACAAATACAAAATTTAACATAACAACATATGAAGTGCGTAAGAGTTACATACCTGATTCTCGTACTATCGCACTTACTGCTTTAACACTATTGTCACTCAAGACAACCACTATCGGCCTACGATCTTTCTCTGATGTCGGCCCATACCCCGGTGGCCAATCTCGCACTCCTGATACTTCTTGCTTCTTGTATTTAGGGACTGGGTTTACAGATCCAACCCCTTCTATCGCTTGGCTGACATTTGAGTCCATAACAATCCCTTGGTCACTAAACCGAATTTAAACGGTGAGATCAAATCTAAGATATAATCATAATACTTAAAATGAAACCCTTACCTAGATTGTCAAATCCCGAAAATCCTCAAGAAAATGTCACCACCTACCTACATTTGGCCAAGCATCCAACATTAGACCAACACGATTATCGCACCTATGCTTGATGAGATCCGGTAAAAGAGAAAGGGTAAGGGAGTGGCCATTCGGCTGAACCTATCACCAACACATACCTTCAGCTTTCCTCATAGTTCGGCACGAGAGATCACAGCAAGAAAGATTCGAATTCTATGAATAAAGAGTGAAAATCGAAAAGATCTTAGGGAAGTGATTCGGGTTAGAAACTAAATGAGAAAGAGAGAAATAGAAAGGAAGAAAACCACGGAGAACTTACCAATCTTGAGATGATGATTCGGCTATGGTGTAACTTCGGGAAAAGAGGCTAAACTTGAAGGTTTTAGCTATGGAAGAAGAAAGTATGGGCAAAGAGAGTTTGACTTTTAGGAAAATATTTGAGAGGAGAAGAGAGAGTTAGAGGTTTGCAGTAAAGGAAGAGAACCCACAAGAGAAAAGAAAGAATTTCGGCTTGAAGAGAGAAGATGAGAAAGAAAGAAAAAGATGAAAAAGGTGATCACTTGCCTACTAATTTTGGCATATCAACTGAATTTCACCCCCTCCCAGAGTTGGATTTTTGGCCAACTTTGCCGTCACCTGATAACTCTTATCCCACTTGTTATCTTAATCTATATCCTCCCTTCAAAAGAGGCCTCCTTAGCACCAACTCCTCCATTCATATTATCAACAAAATAAAAGAATTAAAACTCCTATTTCCTAGCTATTGTGCCGTCCTCTCTTCCCCCTTGGAGTGTCAAATTTTATCCCAAGAACTTGGGCCCCAAGCGGCCAGTACTTGGCCCAAATCCCTTCCCTTAGTGACGCCGCGCACTTGCTCCTTGTGGCACCACCAAACTTTGGGCCACAAGCCCACCTTGCAATTTAAACACAGATACCCATTTTAATTATGTCCTAGTACTTTTCATTAGAAAATTAGCCTAGGCCTCAGCCTAAACCTGGGCCCAATTCGCACCTCTAAACCTCAAGCTAACACTTTAACCCTACAACACACAAAATGCATAGACCCACTTATTCAGGATGTTACAGTTCTACCTCCTTAAAATAAATTTCGGCCTCGAAATTTACCTGATCAAAAGAGTTGAGGATATTGCCAACACATAACATCCTCCGGCCCCCATGTCGCTTCTTCTAAACCGTGGTTTTGCCGTAATACCTTCACCAAAGGGATTGATTTCCTACGTAATTCTTTGACATCCCGATCCAGGATCTACACTGGTTCCTCCTCAAAAGTTAAGTCTGGGCTCACCTCAATTTCTTCTACCGGCACAAGATAAGACGGATCTGAGCGATAGCGTCTAAGCATGGAAACATGAAACACATTATGGATTTGACTCAACTCTGATGGCAACTCAAGCTGATAAGCTACTGGTCCCACTCGCTTTAACACCCGATAAGACCCGATAAACCTAGGGCTCAGCTTGCCCTTTCGACCAAATCTTAGCACTTTCTTCCATGGCGACACCTTCAAGAAAACCATGTCACCCTTGCAAATTCTATAACCTTCTGTTTAAGATCGGCATAGGACTTTTGCCTGTTCAAAGCTTCCTTCAGATGATCTCGAATCAGCCTAACCATCTTTTTGTTTCAGCCACCAACTCTGGACCCAATAACTACCGTTCTCCCAACTCCGTCCAACATGTAGGGGTACGACACTTCCGACCATATAATGCTTCATATGGTGCCATCCGAATACTTGCCTGGTAACTATTGTTGTATGCGAACTCTACCAACGGCAGAAATTCTTCCCAACTACATCTAAAATCCAAGACACAACCCCTTAGCATATCCTCCAAGACCTGAATTACCCTCTTCGATTGTCCATCCATTTGGGGATGAAATCAGATTGAAATCCAACTTTGTTCCCAAGGCCTGGTGCAATGCCTTTCAAAACCTCGACGTGAACCTAGGGTCCCTGTCTGAGATAATCGACACTAGTACCCCATGTAACCTCACAATTTCTGCCACATATAACTTAGCTAACCTCTGGAGAGCTTAGCTAACCTATGGAGAGAGTAATCGACCGAAATCGGTATAAAATGAGTTGACTTTGTTAAAAGGTCGACGATCACCCAGACCGAATCCTTCTTAGTAGGCGTGAGGGGTAGCCCACTAACAAAATCCATCATGATCCTTTCCCATTTCCATTGCGGAATCTTTACTGGTTGCAATAATCCGAAGGTAAGCGATGTTTGGCTTTGACTGTGACACGTCAAACACCTACTCACAAATTCGTTACTTCATGCTTTAAGCCGACCACGAACTACTCCGCAAATCCGGTACATCTTAGTACCTTCGGGATACATAGTGTATGGATGCTATGAGCCTCTGAAGAATCTTACGCCTTAACTCCACATCTTTAGGCATGCAAACCTTCCCTAAAACACACGACACTCCATATTTGCTCGGGCTATACCCTCCAATCCACCATTCTATACTTGCAAACACCGAAGCGTTTAAGACTTCATCCACCAGTTGTTTTTCCTTAACCTGGTTTACCCATGTTGGCTTCACTTGCAGTTCCTCTAACAGACTTTAGACATCATACAAACTAAGGTGGGGAAACAAAGCTCTTAGATCTGCCACAATCTTGAGGCTCAAGGCGTCAGCTACCACATTAGCCTTTCCCGGATGGAACTCAATCAAGCAATCATAATCCTTCAATAACTCGATCCACCTCCTCTGCCTTAAATTCAATTCCTTCTGAGTAAGGAGGTATTTCAAACTCTTATGGTCCGTGTACACAATAGACTTCTCTCCATACAAGTAATGTCTCCAAATTTTTAGGGCAAAAACCACTGCAGCCAACTCCAGATCATGCGTCGGGTAATTCACCTTGTGAGGTCTCAATTGTCGAGAAGCATACACTACTACATTCCCATCTTGCATCAGCACACATCCTAACCCTGTGTGTGATGCATCACAATAAACCGTAAACTCCTTCCCTGCTTTAGGTTGAATTAGCACCGGAGCTTCCGTCAAAATCCTCTTCAGCTTCTCAAAACTCTCTTGTTGCTTGTCTGACCACACAAACGAAACCCCTTTCCTTAGCAACTTGGTTAACGGTGCTGCTATCAAAGAAAATCCTTCCACAAACCTTCTGTAATATCCCGCTAAACCTAAAAACTTGAATCTCTACCACAGACTTGGTGGTTTCGATCCAATATAACTTCAATCTTCCGAGGGTCCACCCTAATCCTCTCAGCCGACACCACATGACCCAAAAAGGTAACTTCCTTCAACCAGAACTCGCACTTACTAAACTTAGCAAACAACTACTTCTTCCTCAGAATTTGCAACACCACACGAAGATGCGCATCATGCTCCTCCTCAGACTTGGAATAAACTAGAATATCATTGATAAACACCACAACGAACAGATCAAGATATGGTTGAAACACCCGGTTCATCATATCCATAAACGCTGCTGGGGCATTAGTCAACCCAAACGGCATCACCAGAAATTCATAGTGACCGTAACGAGTACAAAAAGCCATTTTATTGATATCTGCCTCCCTGACCTTAAGCTGGTGATATCTCGACCTCAAATTTATCTTGAAAAAGACTGAGGCTCCCTTAAGTTGATCGAACAAGTAGTCTATCCTCGATAACAGATACTTGTTCTTAATTGTCAACTTATTCAGCTGACGGTAATCAATGCACATTCGCATTGATTCATCCTTCTTCTTAACAAAAAGCACAGGCACTCCCCATGGCGATACACTCGGCCGGATAAAACCTCGATCCAACAATTCCTGAATCTACACTTTCAGCTCCACTAACTCTTTCGGCGCCATTCTATATGGGCAATAGACACTGGCGTTGTTCTTGGTAGAAGGTTTATACCAAACTCCACTTCGCGATCTGGAGGCAAACCCGAAAGCTCTTCTGGAAAGACATCAGTAAATTCTTTCACCATTCGAACACTCTCCAAAGCTAATTCCTTAACCTCCAAAGCACAAACATAAACCACAAATGCCTTACATCCTTTCCTCACCATCTTCTCAGCCTTCAAAGTGGATACCACATCAGATAGGTAGTTCCTTCTCTCACCTATCATCACCACCTCATCACCCTCGGCCGTTCTCAGCACCAAGCACTTAGCTGCACAGTCCAGACCTACCTGATACTTTACCAACCAATCCATCCCTAAGATTAGATAGAACTCCCCGAAGGGCAATTCCATCAAATCAGCTTGAAACACTACACTTTGAAGTTCTAGGGGTACATCCCTATATAGTTTGTCTACTACCACAGAGTGTCCTAGAGGGCTAATTACCGTCATCTCCCTAGTAGAAGTCTCATAGGCTAAGTTCAAAGTTTCCACTACACTACTAGCAACATAAGAGTGCGTCGAACCAACATCAATCAAAGCAGTATAAGGCAACCTAAAAATTAAAAATATACCGGTTATGACATCCGTGCATCATCTTCCTCATGATGCTTCGCTGTATAGACCAACCCAGGCTGTCTTGCATCGGGACTTCTAGCACCCCTAATCGGTGCTCCACATCCTCGTCCGTTTCCAATACCATCCCTGGTGGCACCTCGTCCCTCTGTGGTCTCTGACTATCTCTCTTAAATTGGGAACGCCCTTGATTCTCAGTCTATGTCCTAGCCGTCCTCCACAGACAATCCCTTATCCGGTGATCTATTGACCCACACTAGAAACATCCTCTATTACCTGTCCAACACTCCTCGAATGGGACTTCCCACATCGGGCACACTATGGTGGCCATTGAGCAGCAGTAGTTGGCCTTGCAGCTTGATCCCGTCAACCAAATCTAGCTTTTTTTGAGAACTCGCAGCAGATCCTGAAGGCCCATAACTCCTTTTATCCCTATTCCTATTCTAATTCTGCTTCTCCGTTTACTTCACCTCCTTAGCAATCTTGGCCTTTTCTACAAGAACGATAAATTCCTTTTCTCGCTGCGTGCAATCAACACCCGCAGCTCGTTCTTAGTCCATCTTCAAACCTAACACAGTGCTCATGCTCCATAGCCATGATACCCCGAGCATACCTACTTAACCGCAAGAATTTTGCCTTGTACTCGGACACCGACTTACTCCCCTGAACCAAATTTAGAAACATCTTTCGTTGTGCATCTATATAACTCCACCCCACGTACTTCCTCTGATAAGCCGCATTGAAAAAGTCCCAAGTGATGTCATCGACCAATGCACCTTCCCTGACCGTGAGCCACCACTGATAAGACTCATCTTGGAGAAGAGATACTATCCCTTTTAGCTTCTCCTTGGATGTGAAGTCCAAGTTATCCATTATGCGCTCTGTCGCCTCTAACCAGTACTCCACGGTGTTGGGAGCTACACCCAAAACTCCTCTAAATACCTCGGCTCCATTTTCTCAGAGTCGTTTAGACACAGATTTTTAAGTCCTCGTCCCTGCGCCTGCTCCAGCAACTCTCTCCAGGACTCGTAGCATAGCTTGCGACACTGCATCGTCACCACCTGCCTACTCCTGATATTCGGCGCCTACAACTAGTGACGGCGGTACCTCATTTTTTGACCCATAACTAGACCCTACTAGTTTCGACACAGTTGTCCTACCCTACCACGATCACAAGCATAACTGTCGCATACGACCTCAAGTGCTCATTCTACCTTCGTGATTTAATCTAATTTAGAAATTTTATGGGTTAATAACTTTTTCTTTCAATGATTAACAACGAACAGTCTTATGGAAGGAAGTTTTTAACAGTGGTTCTTTCGAATTTGAACTATGCCTACATAGTTCG
Source organism: Gossypium rotundifolium (assembly GCA_025506655.1). Taxonomy (NCBI): domain Eukaryota; kingdom Viridiplantae; phylum Streptophyta; class Magnoliopsida; order Malvales; family Malvaceae; genus Gossypium; species Gossypium rotundifolium. Next base: position 109,173,758 of record CP106732.1, on the reverse strand, counting down.
GTTCTTAAGCTGGGATTCCCTAATTTTAAAATTCCTATTCAATCAGCATCCAACAGAACACCACATACATGCATCAAACACACCAGTACCTTCACGGACCCATATTCATTGCCTAAGGGCATTTTCGTCATTTCACTACCTAGGGGTATTTTCGTAATTTCAACCTAGAAGGGTATTTTGTAATTTTCCAAAATATAATATCTTGGTGATTTTTCAAAATAGGGGTATTTTGGTAATTTTTCCAATTCTGGTAACTTTCATAAATTAGGGGTAATTTGGTAATTTTCTAACCAAGGGTGCTTTAATTATTTTCCCAAAAGGGTTGTTTTGGTCATTTTACAAAGTCAAGGGTATTTTGGTCATTTACCTCAACCTAAGGTATTGTGGATAATTTTGCAAAATTAGGGTCATATAAGTAATTTTTCAAAAATAGGGTACTGGTCCCGTTCGGGTTTTAATTACAACTTTGGCTTGTTAACAAGTCCTCAAGGTTAAGGTGAACAGTCACTACGCACCAGATAGGATTCCAAAAAAGAGGAGGTGAGTCACTAGGACTGCTTAAATACCAGGCTCTTCCTGAATCCACTCCTAGACATACGTATGCCTGTTACCACACCCTAGTCCTTTTGACTTGCTCACAGATATGTCTATTTAGGGAAGTTAAGTTTTATGACATTTAAAAGTTTGTTGAGCTAAGCCTAAGGTCCACAAGCCCTAGTATAACTATCTACGTCCCTATAAACTCGTGAAATCCATCATACATATATATATCACAGCAAAGGTTAGGATACTTACTTGGGTGGATCGGTGCCGGAGACTTAGGTGCCATGCTTTCCGAAGTATGCATTTCTGTAAAATCATTTTTCAGACACCTTTTGAAAAATTTGAGCTTTTGAACCAGGCTCTGATACCAAAAATGTAACACCCCAAACCTGGTCTAAACGCTACGACCGAATCTAGCATGTTACTGGGAAGAAAACGTTTTATAAACCATTATGTCAACTTGATTTGAAAGGAAAACTTTTGGTGTAGTTAAGAAAATTACGGCTGAACTGGGTGAATTATTAGAACATTTTGAAACTTAGTTTAGCGTGATAGAATTACCTTGTTGATTATTATTCATTCGATGTATATCTTTAGAAAAACTTAGAAAATTATCTTAAGTTTATACAAATGTTCATATCATAAATTACTTGGCACGCCTTTTTCGTTTTATGATAGTTTAAGGAAAAACAGAACAGATAACAATAAACCCAAAGCAAAGTTTAAGTGGCCTTATTACAAACTGAAACCCAAACTTAAAGTAAATAAGAACTAAATTCAAATTAAATATTGAAATTAAATGTTGAGCATGGCCACCGCAAGTCCACCCCGGCTTCGGATCCACAACTTAAGCATTATCTGTAAAATACAATGGAAGGGGTGAGTCACCGAGACTCAGTGTGTAAATCCCCATCCCAAAAGATGTTATGCTCTTACACACACTCATATAATATTATGCATGCCATGCAACCCATTGCCTAATTATCCATTCGAGTCTCCCAAATCTACTCCTTGTGGCATCTAGCCACTGGTGGTACCTAACCATTGGTAACCGAAGTTACAAATATTCACGTGTGGGGCTAACCTACTTGTGGTACCTAACCACTGGTGACGATCCCTTAAATCGATATGTGGGGCCAACCCACTGTGGTACCTAACCACTGGGACAAGTCACAAAATAAGCACATGTGGTACCTAACAACTGGTGGTTCCAAACCACTGAGACTTAGTCACAAAATTATGATATGTGAGGACCAACCCACGTGTGGTACCTAACCACTGGTGACAGTCTGATAAATCATGCCTTCCCTCTCCTCTCATCATACCCATATGCTATATATATGTTTCTTAATACAATATAATCATACTTAATGCATAGTAAAATAAAACATGGCACACACAGGTTTCACATAGATCAAGCACGATATTCACCATAATGGACTTACCCGGAGTCCTTGCTTATACCGTAAGGGTAACATAATGTTTTCCACCGTTATTCCAACTTTTAATAAACACAATATTTAACATAACAACATATGGAGTGTGTATGATTACATACACGATTCTCGTACTATCGCATTAATCGCTTTAACACTATCATCACCGAGACTACCACTATCAGCCTACGATCTTTCTCCAATGTCAGCCCATACCCCGGTGGCCAATCTCGCACTCCTGATACTGCTTGCTTCTTGTACTTAGGGGCTGGGATTATTGATCCAACCCTCCTATCGCTTATCGACATTTGAGTCAATAACAATCCTTGGTCACTAAACCGAATTTAAACGATGAGATCAAATCTAAGAGATAATCATAATAATTAAAATAAAACCCTTACCTAGATTGTCAAATCTCGAAAATCCTCAAGAAAACGTCACCATCCTACCTACATTCGCCAAGCATCCAACATTACACCAACACGATTGTACCTCGCTTGATGAGATCCGGTAAAGAGAAAGGGTAAAGGAGTGGCCATTCTACGAACCTATTACCAACACATACCTTGGCTTTCCTCACGATCAAAGATGAGAGATCACAAGAAGAAATATTCAACTTCTATGAATAAAGAGTGAAAATCGACAAGATCTTAGGGAAGTGATTCTGGTTAGATACTAAATGAGAAAGAGAGAAATAGCAAGGAAGAAAACCACGAAGAACTTACCAATCTTGAGATGATGATTCGGCTATGGTGTAACTTCGGGAAAAGATGCTAAACTTGAAGGTTTCAGCTGTGGGAGAAGAAAGTATGGGCAAAGAGGGTTCGGCTTTTAAAAATATTAGAGAGGAGAAGAGAGAGTTAGAGGGTTGCGGCAAAGGAAGAGAACCCACAAGAGAAAATAAAGAATTTCAGCTTGAAGAGAGAAGATGAAAAAGAAAGAAAAAGATGAAAAAGGTGATCACTTGCCTACAAATTTTGGCATATCAACTGAATTTCACCCCCTCCCAGAGTTGGATTTTTAGCCAACTCTACTGTCACCTGATAACTCTTATCCCACTTGTTATCTTAATCTATATCCTCCCTTCAAAAGAGGCCTCCTTAGCACCAACTCCTCCCTTCATATTATCAACAAAATAAAAGAATTAAAACTCCTATTTCCTAGCAATTGTGACGTCCTCTCTTCCCCCTTTGGAGTGCCAAATTTTAGCCTAAGAACTTGGGCCCCAAGCGGCCAGTACTTAACCCAAATCCCTTCCCTTAGTGACTCCACCCACTTGCTCCTTGAGGCACCACCAAACTTTGGGCCACAAGTCCACCTTGCAATTTAAACACAGATACCCATTTTAATTATGTCCTAGTGCTCTTCATTAGAAAATTAACCTAGGTCTCAGCCCAAACCTGGGCCCAATTTGCACCTCTAAACCTCAAGTTAACATTTTAACCCTACAACACACAAAATGCACAAACCACTTATTCAAGATGTTACACTAAGTCCCAGGTTTATCGGACCTTATTGGATTCTAAAGTGTGTGGGACCAGTAGCATATCAACTCGAGTTACCTATAAAATTGGATTGGATACACGATGTATTTCATGTCTCAATGCTGAGGCTTTATCGTTTAGATTCGTCTCACATTGTGCCGATAGAGGAAATCAAAGTAAGATCGGATCTATCCTTTGAAGAAGAACCAGTGCAAATCTTGGATCAAGACGTTAAGGTGCTGAGAAGGAAGCCAGTTCCATTGGTCAAGGTCTTGTGGCGGAACCATGGTTCAGAGGAGGCGACGTGGGAGCTAGAGGATGCGATACAATAGCAATACACTCATCTCTTTTGATCAGGTAATTTCAAAGCCAAAATTTCTTTAAGGGGGTAGAACTGTAGCATCCGAGTTTTAGGGGTTTTGCATTTACTTTTTATTTGTATGATTGGTATGCATGGTATGTTGTTTGAGTGTGTTTGGGGGCCTTGGGAAGGCTCGGGGTTGAGTAAAAGCCTTGGTAAAGTTTCAAGTTTGGTACTTAAAGGGGATGGAGATGGTTGGGTCAGGCCTCAAGAGTTTTTGGTTGTGTTTTAGGACACAAGAAAAGGTTTAGTAGGGTGGCAAGGAGACACCACCTATCATGCATGGTGGTGGCATCACAAGGGAAGCTGAGGGAGAGGGTTAGAATCCCTCAGGTGGCGCAAGAGAGCCTTATTTTTTTATGCTCAGGTAGGGAAGGTGGTTGGATGGCAATTGAATTCTGAAGAGAGAGGGAAGACTTGGTCAAGGTATTCAAACAAATGGTGGAGAGCTATTTGTGGAGTTTGAATAATTCAAACTCATTTGAATGGGTGATGTAGGGGGAATGTAGGAGGAAATCATGGGGGCTGATGCTAATGGAAGAGTTGGTCGAATTTGGAGAGTTGGAGGGGGTTGAATTTTGGATAAGGGTGTTGGTTGGTGCGTTTTGGGCATTTTGGTTTTGTGGAGTGGGGTGAACAGTAGCATTTGGGTATTATAGTGTCGAAAGTTGTAGGTGCTTTTAGTGTGGCATTTTGGTCTCTTTCGATCAGTATTGGAAGAGCAAGAGGAACTTAAACCTCACCCTCCTTTTTGTCATTTTCTTCTTCTCTTATTGTCTCTTATCTTTTTTTCTCTTCCCAACCGAACCTAGTGCACCATTCCTTTCTTCTCACCATTCGTGAATTGCACCTTCTACAAAGTCGAAACCCCTTTTGCTTTCTTCTTCTTTTTCTTTGTGTTAGTGAATCTTCCCTACCCCATTTGCTTCATCTCTTCTCTATTCTCCCTAAAGCCGAAATACCTGTTTGCTTTATCTCTTCTCTATTCTTCCTAAATCGAAATACCTGTTTGCTTCATCTCATCTCTATTCTTTCTAAAGCCAAAATCTTCTTAGCCTTTCTTCTCATATTATTCCTTTTAATTCTGTTGCAAAATCGAATTTATCCTTTCTCTGAAGTGGTTCTTATTTTCTTGTTAGATGAATATATTTGGGTGTTAAACATCTTCATTCGCTCTAGTTTCAGTGGATTTCATTCACTCACTCTTTCAATTTTCCCAATCGGTTCCTTCTCATTTGGGGGTAAGCATTCTTTTCCCTTTCGATTCTTTCTTCTTTCCTTGCTGGTTATTAAACTGAAGATGTTAACCTTGTATTTTTGTACTTTGGCTGAATGTGGGGGTGATGTAGGGACTCAGCCGAATTCTTGGTGCAAGGTTGTTAGCCTTCGGGTTCTGTCAATCTAGGTAAGAAACTCCCTCGTTTAAGTATGTATTCTTTCATTCTTGCCTTTCCTTAACCTGGTTCTCTGATTAAGATCTGTCATGGATTCAAATGCTAGTCAAGGGAAAGAGGGGGTTGGACTTGTAGTCCCTACCCCTAAGCTTAAGAGACGTACAGTGTCTGCTGTTCGTGATTGGCCACCGAGTTGTGGGCTGGCATCGGAAAGGGATAAACAGATCGCCGTAATCCCTGCAAGTGAGAATGCTAGCGAAATCGATAGTGTAGTTCTGTGTGTTTCGGTGTGTAACTTCTCACACCATTTATAATGTCTTGTTAACATATATATTTATGTATATTCTGTTAAATGTCGAAAACTCGGTATGGCTATTGAAATCCCCGTGGAGGGTAAAGGCGATTCATCAGGTTAGCTACTTCTGTGATATTAAAATAAATGGTTCTGATAAGATGATATGTTATATGTTATGAGTATTCTATACATGCATGTCAAAATTTTTGGTATTTGAGCATGAAAAGTATTATGGTTGCATGGGTCATATGTTATTAAATGAAAGGGAAGTGTTTTGGTGGCTCTGCCATATTCTGTTGTAGTCGCTCTGCCACAATCTATTCAGGTGGCTCTGCCATATTCTGTTGTAGTGGCTCTACCACGATCTGTTCTGGTGACTATGGCACAATTCTAACGATGAGCAGCTAACTGCAGCATGACTACCATCGATGGTGTGTAGCGGTGAGGGTTGATTGTAGAAATCCCCATTCGTGTGATTGGCAGGTATGGGTGGTGTGTAGCGGATGGAAATCTAGGATTGGGATGGGTTCTGTAGGGCTTTATTCTGTAGGGCTAAGGCCCAATCTGATGGTGCATGAGTGTTGCACATTGAGTCTTGTGGCTCACCCCATTGTTTAACATCTTTTTAGGTAGCACATAGTGCAACGGACTGTGCTGGAGAGGAGCACGAGGTGGCCATGCATGATTTTATTTCGTTTCAGTAAAGAACTTTATTTATTTTAATAACTAGTTTGGTTTCCACGCTATAATAAGGCCACTATTAATTGGGTTTTAAACTTTGGATTTTAAGTCTTAGACACTCAAGTTATATGACTAATTGAAATAACGGTATGCTTTAAAAAGAAAACACAAAGGCAAACGTGGCTTTCTTGTAACCAAATCATTAATTAAATTAATATCTTTTGCAACAAATCCTTAGTAACTTAAATGGATAACATGGGTTTTTGAAAGCCACTTGATTTTGAAACTTGGCAAACTAAACTGGGTTAACATAAAATTACTAAGTTTTCTAAATGGCTAATGGAATTGCCAACAGAAGAAGTAAACTGAATTTTTCCTTAAGATCGCAATGGGTTTCATAGAATCTTCTTAGTGACATGCCAGATCCGGTCGGGGTGTTTGGGCCGGGTTTGGGGTGTTACACAACTTTTTCACTTGTCGAGCCAAAATCTTAATCGGCTCCTCTTCATAAGACATATCCGATCTTATCTCAATTTCCGTTGAAGGAATCACATGCGAAGGATCTGAGTGATACCGCCGCAACATCAACACATGAAACAAATTATGAATCTTTTCTAATTCTACTGGCAAGGCCAAACGGCAAGCTACTGGTCCAATTCTGTCGGTAATTTCAGACGACCCTATGAATCTTTGACTCAATTTCCCTTTTCGTCCAAATCTCTTGATCTTCTTTCATGGGGATACTTTCAAAACACTTTGTCACCCATATCAAACTCAATTTCTTTTCTTTTCAAATCCGCATACGACTTCTGTTGGTCTACAGCAGCTTTCAAACCATCACGGATTACTTTCACTTTCACTTCAATTTCTTTCACTAAATCGACCCCGTGGATTCACTTCTCATTAAGCTCGGTCCAATACAGAGTTTTCCAAAACTTACGTCCATACAAGGCCTCATACGGAGCCATCCATATACTCGACTTATAACTGTTGTTGTAAGCAAATTCGACCAAAGGTAGATATCTCTCCCAACTACCTTCGAATTCCAACACACAACATTGAAGATTATCTTTAAGAATTTGAATCACTCTTTCAGACTGACCATCAGTTCACTGATGGAATGTAGTACTGAAATTTAACCTCATACCCATGGCTTCTTGCAACTTCTTTCAGAACCTCAAAGTAAACCTCGGATCTCTATTCGATATTATAGACACAGGCACACCATGCAATCTCACTATTTCTGTCATGTACAACTCAGTTAACTTATCCAGTGAATAATCAACACGTACTGGAATAAAGTGAGCCTATCAACCTATCCACAACAACCCACACAATATCTTTTTTCCAGAGTCATCGGCAATCCCGTCACAAAATCCATGGTAACCTGATCCCATTTCCATTCGAGAACCATCATTGGCTGAAGCAATCCCAAAGGCACTTGATGCTCAGCTTTCACCTGCTGACAAATCAGACATTTTGCCACAAACTCTGAAATGTCTCTTTTCATACCTGGCCACCAATAAACCTTTCCCAAATCGTTGTACATTTTTGTACTGCCCAGGTGTACTACCAAATAACCACTATGTGCCTTATGCAAAACTTTTCGGATTAAATCTTCATCTCTTGGTATACAAATTCTATCATGGTACATCAAACAATTATCCAGACCCACTCGAAAATCAGAATCACTCTCCGATCCACACTTAGCTTTCTTAGCTTGCATCTCACTGTCATTTCTCTGAGCCTCACTTATCTGTTGGACAAATAGTGGTCTAGCTCTCAACTCGGCCAAAATAGTCCCATCATCAGATAATGCCAAACTCGTGTTCATAACTCTTAGAGCACACAAGGATTTCCTACTCAGGGCATCCACAACCACATTTGCTTTTCCCTACATGCATTTTTCATCGAATTCACTTAGCAAAAGATGTTTCTACTACATCAAGCTTTCATATTCTTCTATAAAACACTAAAGTACATGCATGTCATACATAGGTATATTTTTGAACATCCATCTTAGCTCAACATATAGCTAAAAATAGCTTACTCATGCTACTAGGACTTCAAAAATACGAAGAATATCAAAAACGGAGCTAGAATACACTTACTAGCTAGCTTGAAAAGTTGAAGAGCCCTAACAATGGCTTCTCTCAATTTTCAGTAGCCTTGGAGAAGAAGATGAATGAAAATTCTATCATCTTTCCCATTTTAATCATTTAATTGACAAATGACCAAAATGCCCTTTTGTCCAAATTTCAAATTTTAACCTATTCATGCCTAATTTTTTCCAAAAATTATAATTTGGGAAAATTACTATTTAAAGACCTCTAAATGATAATCCAAAACAATTTCACACAAATAGCTTCTAGAATCTCACATTTTGCAACTTTTACAATTTAGTCCTTTTGGACAATTCAACCGCAATTTGACAAAACTGCTTTATGAAACTTTCACACTAACATGCAAACATGGCATAAACCTCAAAAACTCATACATATACCTCAGGTTTATGGTCACGCACCACTATTCTGACTAGGCCCTAAATCGGGATGTTACAGATGCCATAAGAATTTTACTAAAGAAATTTTCTTATTTCTCGATTCTTTCACTTCATGATATGAAATCCGGATCGTTTCTTCCTCGAGTGTCATATCGGATCGAATCTAAATCTCAAACGGGGAAGTTACATGCGATGGGTCAGATCGATATCTTCAAAACATCGAAGCATGAAATACATTATGGATCTTTTCCAACTCAGGTGGCAACAACAGCTTGTAAGTAGCCGGCCCGATACGCTCAATAATTTCATATGGCCCAATAAATCTCAGACTCAATTTACCTTTACGACTGAATCGAAGTATTTTCTTCAGAGCGAGACTTTTAAAAATATTTTGTCCCCGATCTCAAACTCAATATCTTTTCGTTTCAAATATGCATATGATTTCTGTCGATCAGATGCTGCTTTCAAACTATCACAGATCTTTTTCACTTTCTGTTTTGTTTTTTATCAAGTCAATCTCGTGTATCTTATTCTCACTGAGCTAAGTCCAATACAAAGGTGTTCGACATTTGTGACTGTACAAAGCTTCGTAAGATGCCATTTTGATACTCGATTGAAAGCTATTATTATATGCAAATTCAATCAGTGGCAAGTATCGTTCCCATATACCTTCAAACTCGAGAATACAACATCTCAACATATCATCGAGTATCTGAATAATTTGTTCGGACTGACCATATGTCTGCGAATGGAAATCAATGCTAAAGTGTAGTTTCGTACCTAGTGTATCTTGCATTTTCTTCCAAAACCGCGATGTGAACCTCGGATCTCTATCCAAAATAATAGAAATAGGTACTCCATGCAATCTCATAATCTGAGAAATATACAACTCAGCAAGTTTATCAAGCAAGCAATCTATGCGAACAGGAACAAAATGAGCTGATTTAGTCAATCTATCCACAATAACCCAGATTGCATCTTTCTTACTCTGTGACAAAGGCAAACATGATATAAAATCCATCGTGACTTTGTCCCATTTCCACTCGGGTATCATAATTGGTTGAAGTAACCCAGAAGGAACCTAATGCTCTGCTTTGACTTGCTGACTGATCAAACATCTTGAAACAAAATAGAGATGTCTCATTTCATACCGTGCCACTAGTAAAGCTATTTCAAATTATTATACATTTTTATACTATCCGGGTGAAAAGATAACCGACTCCTATGAGCTTAATTCAAAATCATCTGAATCAACTCTAAATTCCTCGGAACACAAATTCAGCCTTTGAACCTCAAACAACCTTCAGTATCAACTCAGAACTCTGAATCAGTATTCGCACCACAATGAGCCTGTTTTACTATCAATTCATTATCAACTTTCTGAGCCTCATAAATCTTCTGAATAAATAACGATTTTGTTTTCAACTTAGCTACTAGCAAACTGTCATCGAATAGGGCCAACTGAGTATTCATTGCACATAGGGCAAACAGCGATTTCTGACTCAAAGCATTAGCAACAACATTGGCTTTCTCCGGATGGTAGTCAATTACAAGCTCGTAATCTTTTAACAACTCTAACCATCTTCATTGTTGTAGATTCAGATCTTTCTAAGTCATCAATTATTTTAAGCTTTTGTGTTCAGAATAGACGTGACATTTCTCACCGAATAGATAATGGCGCCAAAATTTCAACGTAAACACAATAACTGCCAATTCCAGATCATGTGTCAGATAATTCTTTTCATGTGGATTTAACTGTCTTGAGGCATAAGCTATAACTTTACCTTCCTGCATCAAAATACAGCCTATGCCGTTCAGAGATGCATCACTATAGATAATAAATTCTTTACCCGATTCTGGTTGAACTAGCACTGGAGCTTCGGTCAACAAAGCTTTCAACAGATCAAAAATTTTCTGGCACTTTTCTAACCACTCAAACTTAACATATTTCTGAAGCAATCTCATCATCGGGGTTGCAATCATAGAGAAACCTTTTACGAACCGCCTATAGTCACCAGCTAGTCCTAGAAAACTTTAGATTTCAGATACATTTCTAGGAGGTTTCCAATCTAATATAGCCAAAACCTTATTCAGATCAACCCGAATACACGACGCTGATACAACATGTCCCAGAAAACTAACTTCTTGTAACTAGAACTCACATTTACTGAACTTTACAGACAACTGCTTGTCACGCAAAGTCTGTAGCACTAATCTCAGATGTTCATCATGCTCAGATTCATCACCGGAATAGATTAAAATGTCATCTATGAACACAAAGACAAATCGATCCAAATAATGTCTAAAGATCCGATTCATTAGATCCATAAAAGCAGCAGGGGCATTAGTAAGTCCGAAAGGCATAACCATAAACTTGTAGTGTCCATACCTCATTTGAAAAGCAGTTTTTGGCATATCAGAGTTTTTAGCTCGTAACTGATAGTAACTAGATATCAGATCTATCTTAGAAAACACTATAGACGCTTTCAACTGATCAAACAAGTTGTCAATTCGTGGTAAAGGATATTTATTCTTTATAGTCACCTTATTGATATATCGGTAATCGATGCACATTCTCATAGTTCCATCTTTCTTTTTCCCAAATAAAACTGGTGCACCATATGGAGAAAAACTCATCATCCGAAGCCTTTATTCGTCAATTCTTGCAACTAAATCCTCAACTCTTTTAATTCAATTGGTGCCATTCTATACGAAGTTATCGATATCAGTATCATCCCGACACTAACTCAATACCAAACTCTACCTCTTGTATCGATGACAAACCCGATAATTCTTTGGGAAACATATTCGAATACTCGCACACAATTGGTACTGATTCAATTTTCTTTTCGGTCATTTTAGAGTCAAGCACATAAGCAAAGTAAGCTTCACAACCCTTTCTCACATATTTTTGAGCTAGCATCGAAGATATCACTGCCGATAAACTATTTAGATCATTAGACTCAATCAAATAATCTCATCATTTTGACATAGTAAATCAATAGTCTTCCATTTCTAGTTCACAATAGCATCATGCAAGGTTAACCAATCCATACCCCAAATTATATCAAACCTGTCGAATGGCAACAACATCAAAACAATGAAAAACATGAATCTCGAATCATCAACAGACAATTCTTGCACACTTTATCAACCAAAACACACCGGCCTTTGGGATTCAATACTCTAATCACAAACTCAGTAGACTCTACAGGCAAAGTCTTATTGGATACTAAAGTCTCACATACATCAGAATGAGTCGAACTAGGATCAATCAATGCAACAACACTAGTATCATAGAGAGTGAAAGTACCAGTAATCACATTTGGAGACGAAGCTTCTTTGCGAGCACGAATAGCATAAGCATTGGTAGGTGCACGAGCCTCAGATCTAATAGTTGTGTCTTTAGTTCCTCTCTGACTGCCACTCACATTACTAGTATTTTTGGGTGGTCTACCACGAGCTGCCGTGTTACTCGACCTCAAATTTTGCTTCATGTCTTGATTAACCAACTTAGGGCATTCACGAATGAAGTGATCCATTGATCCACATTTAAAGCAAGCCCGATCATTCAATCTACAACTATCGGGATGTTGTTTATCGTAGTGTTTACACTTAGGTTGGTTCAGTCGGATATTACCAACACTAGCTACTGAGGTAGCTCTCGAGCTCATAGGTGGTCTATCTCGATCCAGTCTGGAATAACCCGAAGCAGCCTTTGAATGGCTAAAGTCATCTCGAAATTTCTTTGATACCGATTGGAATGACTTACTTGAGAATCTCTTACGTGAATCTCTAGCTTCAAAGTCAGCTTTTCTTTTCTCTTTCCTGAGGTTTTCAGCTTTACATGCTCACTCAACAAGTACAACAAACTCTTTTATTTCAAGAATCCCAATGAGCAATTTAATATATTCATTCAATCTGTCCTCAAATCTTTTACACATAATTGCTTCTATTGAAACACATTCTCGAGAATATCTACTAAGTCTCATAAATTCCCGCTCACATTCTGTTACGGTCATACGAACCTGTTTCAACTCGAGGAATTCTTTGTGCTTTTGATCAATGAATCTCTGACGATGTATTTCTTACAAAATTCAGTCTAAAAGAACTCCCAGGTAACCCGTTCTCTCGGAACTACGGATATCAGTGTATTCCACCAATGATACACGGAATCTTGAAGCAAGGATACAACACATTTAATACACTCATCAGGGGTACAAGATAATTCATCAAACACACGGATCGTATCATGAAGCCAAAATTCAGCTCGCTTAGCATCATCATCAACAGTGGCTTTAAATTCTTCGGCCTCGTGTTTTCTAAATTTATCAACCGGTGGCTTATTCATTCGCACTGGATCAATAACTTATTGCATAACAGATATTTAAAGAGGAATCGGTGGGGGGAGAAGGTTGTGGAACAAGCTGGATTCATCCAGATATACTGAGTAAACCATTTATTCACCATTTGGTAAAAGGCTTGTTTAGCCTCTTCCCCTTGGTTACTCGAAGTTGGCCGAGATTCACCAAATATTGCCCCTTGGCGAGGAGAGCGGTGCTATACTTTCTACATCATCAGCTATGGCTTGAGTGGGATCCATTTTCTATACGAAAACACATTTCAATTGTTAGGAATCATCACACTATTGTAGTTTATAATTATGGCATTATAGCTAGACTCACACATGCTACGTTAGTCCTAGAATCGACTAAACCGTAGCTCTGATACCAATAAATGTAACACCCTAAACCGTATCTGTCACCAGACTAAGGTTAAGAGGCGTTATCGAACATATCAAATCATAACACAACATTTCATAGAGAAATATACACATAGAGTCCCTTTAAAAGGTTTACAAGACCTTAAACATGTATTGGGAAGGGGTCGGGACTAAACCGAGCACATACAAATTTTTTCAAAAATTAAATAATTTTTTCAAAGTTACAGAGGTCACATGCCCGTGTGGGTAGGTCGTGTGCTTCACACAGCATTAGACACGTCCTGTGTGTCTAAGCCATGGCAAAACAGGGCATACATACTGACTTGTCCACACGACCACAAGACACGTCTGTGTCCCAGGCCGTGTGAAATTTAGGGAGGCTACTGACTTGTTCACATGACTAGTCACACACCCATGTGTCCAGCCCGTGTGGCTTCCTGACTTACTTTGAATTACAACTTGTGAGACACTGTCGAGACACACGCCCGTGTGCTTAACCGTGTAGGCAAATATAGGCCATTTTGCAAGGCCAAATTTGCCACCCAAAATTAAGTCATACATACAAACATCAATAAGCATCAATTTATGTCTCAAAGGCAACCAAAATTATACTAAAACATGCACAAATTAACCTATAACAACATCATTCATTTCCATATACAATTCCAACTCAAACATACAAATTCAAAACACCAACTACACATCCAAAAACATATGATTAATACATCATTTAAATCCATATCAATTCATAGCATTTTTCATCATATCAATTTCTCAAATCAACCATGAACTTACCAATATTGACCAATTCCTTTGGTCATTCATGAGCACATTAAAACAAACAACTTTTTCATCATATAACATGGACTAAACTTCTCTATAAACACATTATTATCAAGCCATATCACATAGCTATATTTACACATTTCAAAACATAATCTAAAATCTCTAGCCCATACATGCCATACTTCAATATATACATTTTCAAAGGTACCAAAATATAGTTCAATAGTGTGGTGATGTTCCTCAAAGATCCCCGAGCTTCCCGTAGCTTTGATAATCTATAAAAAGCAATGCACAAACATACACAGAGGAAGCTTTCATAGCTTAGTAAGTCATAAGAAAATAATGATCAAATAAACATTCGCATTAAATCAACTAGCCAAAATCAAACAAACCTTAACAAAATGAGCATTTATTATGCTTGCAAACTCAATCATTGTCACATATACAATAGCATTATAATATCAATGGCCGAATACACATATACTCATAAGCACATATAAATTTCTCTTTTACCAAGTCTAATTCATATATTCATCTCAAACATATAATTACATTACTTTCATTTTCATATAACATAACACGTACCTGAACCTTTTGGTTTGTTTTCACTTTTGGTCTTAACTCGATAATGCCCGTTGAACAATTGTGAATCAATAAGGATACTCGGATAGTTAAAAATCTCGTACAATGCCAACGTCCCAGACGTGGTCTAATATATAATAACATATCGATGCCACTGTCCCAGATAGGGTCTTACACGAATAAAAAACAATGCCAATGTCCCAAACATGGTCTTACACATAAACACAAGTTGATGCCAATGTCCCAAACGTGGTCTTACATGTAAACACATATCGGAATCCTATTTCATGACATATGTATCCTAATTATTCCTAAGGTTCATACGGGGCTTTGGACTTCATAACTCGATCTATTCAAGCTCGTAGATAATTCTTCCACACTTTTACCAATTCGGCATTTACATAAATATTCAAGTAATAATTCAATTTGGTACAAATAAAATATATACAACTGAGTTTAATGACATTATTTACTTATGAACTTACCTCGAACGAAGATGAACTAACCGAAACGACTATTCAATAACTTTAGATTTTCCCAGATCCAATTCTGATTTCCTCTTTTCTTGATCTAAATTAGTATAAATTAAACTTATTTAATCAAATTTTCAATCAAATTCATTCAAGAACACACAAATGGGCTAATTACTCTTTTGCCCTTAACATTTCACATTTTTCACAAATTAGTCCTTATTTCACCAAATACCAAATAAACATAATTTCATTACACAATAGCTTGACCGAATATTGACTAAGCTCATACAAGTCAACACATTTAATTTATTTCTCATTTTATGTAACACCCCAAACCCGGCCTAGATGTTAAGACTGGATCCGGCATGTCACATGGAAGAGTTGTTTAAAGAATTTGCGCGTTCATTAAAAATTTCAAGTTCCGTTGCTTATGAAAACTCCAATTTGTTTTATAGCTCTCCTTGCAAAAACATTTTCGTTGCTATTTCCTATGATCTTGTTTATAATTAATCAACCTCAATAAGTTTCAGAAAAATGACATTTAAATTATTGTAGACATGCAATATTTTGAAAAGAGTTATCCATGTTAAGAAAATTCAGAGTGTTACCAATTGTAGTTTGTAAATCATTTGTTAACATTTTGGAAAAACAGTTATTAATGTTTTAGGAAAAACCCCATATTGGACAATTAATAATAGAAAGTAATAACAGAATTAAAAAAAATTAAAACCACATTAGATCGTAGAGGCCTTATTACAAAACATAAAACCAAAATTAAAATAAAATTTAAAGTAAAGTAATATAGAGTTTACTAAATTAACGATGTATGGCCACCACAGAGTCCACCTCGACTCCAAATCCTCATTGCTGGGAATTACTTGCAAAATTAAAGAAGTGGGGTGAGTTACGAGAACTCAGTGCGTAATTCCCCCTTTCGAACAGAATTGGGCCTAAGCCCACAGAAGCACATTGTCCGAAGCCCATACGGAAACAAATTGGGCCGGAGCCCTATCAGCAGGGTATAACAGATAATGAATGTAATGCAACCCAGCCCAGCCTAGTATTCCATCCGCTACACACCACCCGTATCCAACCTAACACACTTGTGGGGATTTCTACAATCAACCCTCTATCCTCTACACACCTCGATGGCAGTCACGCTGCTCATCGCCTAAATCTGTGGCAGAGTCACTGAAATGCGAAATATGTGGCAGAGCCACCGAGTTACACTTCCCCGATCATCAATATCGTGCCCCAAGCCCATGGAACATATCATAACGTCATAATGTGATGTATGTAATCATATATCAAAGTATGTCAGATTATCAAAACACCAATACAAACATGCAAATTTTCCCAAAAATGGTATAGTCATAAGTTTACTTACCTGGTATATCTCCAACATTACCCACTGGGGTATCTCAACTGCATTCCCATTAAGGGTATTCCGGCTTTTAGCTGACACAATGTATAACAAAATCAAAAACAAAATGAAGGTGAGAGATTACACACCTGATTACGCGAAGCACTATACTCTTCTGATCGTCGTCACTCTCACTAGCGAGGGCAACAACGATTTGCCTATCCCAAATAGATGTCGGCTCTCTACCACAACCTGGTGAAAATCCGAACCATTGACACCTTATGTCGTTTGAACTTGGGAGCAGAGACTACAAGTCCACTCCCCTCAGGCTCCCTTAACGCATCCTCCTTAGATCGGCTAAAACTCGCCTCCATGAAGAAAGTCTCGATCATAAATCGTAACACAATGAGAAATGGTGGTTATCTAACAAGGGGTTTCAACACTTACCACCACTTCCGAAATCTGAATGATTAAAGAGCAGAGGAGAGAGTTGCTTGATCTCCAAAAATAATCGATCTTAAACAACGAGGAGCCGAACTTCCACTGATTCAACTATGGCATGATAAGAGAAGCAAAAAGAAATTAAACGAGAACTAAGAGAAATAGCCACTTTGGCTATGTGCAACCTAAGACCGAAAAGAAGAGAAAAAAAGCACAAACACTATACTTTACGATTTCAGCCGGATCGAATCATCACACTAGAATTGATTATCAGAGAACACTCGGCTTCCCACTTCTACTATTCGGCTAGAAGCACAACACAGAAAAACCTACATCAAAAGATGCAAATGGGACACTTCGATTGATAGAGAAGTTCTAGCGAAAGATATGTGAGAAGAGGAGAAAGAAGCAAAACACAAAATGAGCAAAAGAGACCTTACCAGAAATGGCTTATGACTAAACGACTACTACCAAGAGAAGGGAAAAGCAGAGCAGGAATATTCGACACTTGACAAGAGCAGAAGAAGGAGGTAGAATATTTAGAGAAGAAAGACAATAACAGAAGTTTCTGCTATGTGAACACTCAAGAGAGAATCAATTCAAAATGGCTACACGGGAGGTTCGACTATGGTGGAGAAAACAAATAGTAGGAGATGGAAAAGAAAGGTTTGGCTATAGTGTTGTTGGAGTAGAATAAAAGACATGCAAAAAGGGAAAAATGGGTGGTGAGTTCGGCACAACTATATGAGAGAAAAGAGAATAGCTTTCGTAAAGAGAAAAGTAAGTGTCGAAAATGCAAAAGAGAACTAAAATGCACCTAAAGAATTTTGGCACAACACATCCAAAGGCTTTGGTTATGCTCCCTATCCCAAAATGTCGATTTTCCCACACCATATGAAGCTCTAGTCGAAAATCCACCCCCACACACTCCTCATTCGGCCAAAAACTACCTCCCACTCCTCTCCTACAATTCTCTCATTGATTTTCTCCCCCACCCACTTTCCATTCACCATTTGAAATGGTTGACCAAGTCCCACTCCTAAATCTCCTCTCTACCATCCATTTGAACCCCTTTGACCAATTCAACTTCACCTTGGTAGAGTCCCACGCCTATTCCACCACCTCTCCACCTTGGACACAAAAATAAAGCTCCTTGTTGCAGCAGATGGGATTTGAACCTCACTCCCCCTTGCATGCTCCCTTGTGACGCCAACACCACTCCAACAAGTGCTCATTTGTGTCATCAAACACAAATAATTATTCTTGAGGCCTACTTTCACTAGCTCTCTCCCCTTATGCCCAAAAATAAAAATTTTACCAAAGCTCTGGCTGGAACCCGAGTCTCCCCAGGACCCCCAAACACACCTAAATAACTAGCTAAGTGAGCTAAACACATGCAACAACATAAAATGCCAGACCCCTAAATTACAGGATGTTACAGTTTTACCCCTTTAATGAAATTTCAGCCTTAAAATTTGCCTGATCAAAAGAGTTGAGGGTATTGCTGTCGCAACACATCTTCCGGCTCCCACGTGGCTTCCTCTGAACCGTGATTAAGCCACAATACTTTAACTAACGGGATAGACTTTCTTCTCAACACCTTCACATCCCGGTCTAAAATCTGCACTGGTTCTTCTTCAAAAGACAGATTTGGTCTAACCTCAATTTCTTCCACTGGCACTACGTACACATTTCAACACTCGATAAGGCCCGATGAATCTAGGGCTTAACTTGCCTTTTCGCCCAAATCTTAAAACCTTCTGCCAAGGTGAGACTTTTAAAAAGACATGATCCCCCACTAAAAATTCTATCTCCCTACGCCTCAGATCCGCATACAATTTCTGTCTATTGGAGGCTTCTTTTAATCGATCCGAATTAGCTTAACCTTTTCCTCTATTTCTAAAATCAATTTCGGACCCAACAACTATCGCTCACCTAACTCAGTCTAACAGGTAGGGGTACGACACCTACAATCATACAACGCCTCATAGGGTGCAATCTGAATTCTGGATTGATAACTGTTATTGTACGCGAATTCAGCCAACGGCAAGTAATTTTCCCAACTACCTCTGAAGTTAATCACACAGCCTCTCAACACGTCTTCTAGAATCTAAATTACCCATTTTGATTGACCATCCGTCTGTGGGTAGAACGCTATGCTCAAATCTAGCCTTGTACGCAAAGCTTCATGTGATGCCTTCCAGAATCGCGATGTAAACCTAGAGTCCCTGTCTGAAATGATAGACACTGGTACCCCATGTAGCCTTACAATCTCTGCCACATACAAAAGATGCAAATGGGACACTTCAGTTGATGGAGAAGTTTTAGCGAAAGAGATGTGAGAAGAGAAGAAAGAATCAAAACACAAAATGAGCAAAAGAGACATTACCAGAAACAAATTATGACTAAACGACTGATACCAAGAGAAGGGAAAAACGGAGTAGGAATATCCGAAACTTGATAAGATCAGAAGAAGGAGGTAGAATATTTGGAGAAGAAAGACAATAGCAGAAGTTTTGGCTATGTGAACACTCAAGAGAGAATCAATTCAAAATGGCTACATGGGAGGTTCGGCTATGGTAGAGAAAACAAATAGTAGGATATGGAAAAGAGAGGTTCGGCTATAGTGTTGTTGGAGTAGAAGAAAAGACATGCAAAAAGGGAAAAATGGGTGGTGAGTTCGGCACAACTATATGAGAGAAAAGAGAATAGCTTTGGTAAAGAGTAAGTACCAAAAATGCAAAAGAGAACTAAAATGCACCTAAAGAATTTATGCATAACACATTCGAAGGCTTTGGTTATGCTTCCTATCCCAAAATGTTGATTTTCCCACACCATATGAACCTCTAGCCGAAAATCCACCCCCACACACTTCTCATTCGGCCAAGTACTACCTCTCACTCCTCTCGCACAATTCTCTCCTTGATTTTCTCCCCCACTCACTTTCCATCCACCATTTGAAATGGTTGACCAAGTCCCACTTCTAAATCTCCTCTCTACCATCCATTTGAACCCCTTTGACCAATTCAACTTCACCTTGGTAGAGTCCCACGCCTACTCCACCACCTCTCCACCTTGGACACAAAAAATAAAGCTCCTTGTTGCAGCAGATGGGATTCGAACCTCACTCCCCCTTGCATGCTCCCCTGTGACGCCAACACCACTCTGCCAAGTACTCATTTGTGTCATCAAACATAAATATTTATTCTTAAGGCCTGCTTCCACTAGCTCTCTCCCTTTATGCCCAAAAAGTAAAATTTTACCAAAGCTCTGGCTCGAAACCGAGCCTCCCCAGGATCCCAAACACACCTAAATAACCAGCTAAGCAAGCTAAACGCATGCAACAACACAGAAATGCCAGACCCCTAAACTACAAGATGTTACATTTTAGTCCCTCAATTTATTATTTTCACAATTTAGCCCAATTTACTCAAATTCATCAAAAATCCAAAGACAAAACATATTAATCTATCACATATATTTTATTTTCCATCATCAAAAATCACAAAGCTTATAATTTAATCAATGACATATCTCAAAATCTTCATCAAATTCAAAAATTAAAACATGGGCTTGATAGATTACTTAGCAACGATTACCAAAACGTAGAAGTTATCAAAAACCAAAATAATAACATACCTTGATTAAGCTTAGACAACGGCCGAATATACAAAAGCTTTAAAACCCTCTTTTTATTTTCTTATTTCTGTAAAAAGATGATGATAAATGGCCATCTAATTGTTTTACTATAATTATATTAACATTAATAATCAATTTCCAATTTTATCCTTGATTTAAAACATATATAAACTATTAGTGGATGGTCATTATTGTCCATTAACCATATCAATGGTCCATTTAAATAATAAGGACTTCTAGATAATAAGCCATAGCAATATAGCACATTAACAAATAGCACACAACTTTTGCATTTTCTACGATTTAGCCCTTTTTTACAAATCGGCACACAAACGATAAAATTTTAATCACGAAAAATTCACACATATCAATTCACATATTTTAAGCACGAAAAATAATATCAAAATATTTTTCTGACTTGGAGTTGTGGTCTTGAAACCACTATTCCGACTAGGGTATAAATAGGATTGTTACAGATTAATTGAAATATATTTCTAATTAAACCCCTATTGTCGCATTAACTCGATCTATGGATTCTCCTATTAGATTTGACTCTAATATGGTAGATTTATGTTGTCCTATTTCTAGGATTGCATGCAACTCCACTCAATTATGCCAGATATACTCTTAAACAGGGACTTTTGCTCCACTGAATTAACCACATCAATCATGAATTAATATCTTGAAAATATTAAAACATCTAATAAGTATACATAATTGATATCAAGAAATCAAGTATTTATCATGTAATTCAGAAAATTAAATAACAAGGTTCATCATATGTTTCATCTTCCCTAGGTATCTAAGGATTTTAGTTCATGCTTTGGATGGAAAACATTTCAAAATTAGGAAAACAACAAAACATAAAGAAAACAGAAACTTCTAGAGAAGTTGACTTGAGATCTTCAATCTTGAAGGAGATCCTACTTCTGAGTTGATTCCGGCGGGGTTCTTTAAGTAATTTCTTCGTTCTTCTCTGTGTGTTCCTTTAAGTCCTTTTCTAGTGTGTGTTTATAGACTTTACAATGCTTAGAAACCCTAAAAATTAACTTTTTTGTGTGTTTGGGAAATAGGGAGCGATATCAAAATGGACTAGTATATGGGCATATGGCCAGCCCGTGTGGATCACATGGGCGTGTGCTTAGCCCATGTGGGAATGGCCAGGCCATGTGAATCCTGAAAGTAGCTCGTTTTGTCTAATTTTGGCCCATTTTCTACTCCTTTTGCTCCCTACGCTCTCCTTAGTATAAAAATATGAAATTAAAGGATTAGGAGCATCAAATTCACTAAATTAAATAATAAATCATCCAAAAACACATCAAGAATAGGATTAAAATATGTTACTTTTATGGCTTATCAATAATCTAAAGCCCAATTACAAATAGAACTGTGAAGGAAAAGCAATAACAATATTAGTTTAATATTGTCTCTGATAGTGTGTGTGTGTATATATATATATATATTAATGTTCTATGCCTTGAAAGTTTGTTTCGATAAAGTTAAGCTGATGCTTTAATAAATTGAGTACCTCTGTTAGAAAATTTTCATCTAGCAATGGCTAGACCTTTCTCTGGTTTATTGGGTTGCTTCAGCTCCTTGCATTCCTTCTATTATTCTTGTTGGTGTTTTCAAAGAGACAGAGAACAAAGGAGCAAAAAAAAAAAAAAAAGAAGAAAAACGTTGCTGAACTTATCTGTATTTGATTTCTTTAAAAATACACCATATATACTCAAAATAATACCAAATACAACCAAACTTTTAATTACTCCCACTAATAGCCTTGTAACTTTGAAATCTTTGCTTGCACTTAAGTCAATCAGCACTTGAACACATCAAAACAAAAGCAAACCAAGTTCATTCTTAACTAAATGAAACTACAAGGAACTAAACAAAAGACTAGCACGCAAACTAGACAGAATGTGTATGCACAAAAGTTTCAGTTGCATCTCGCACGCTTGTAGGTCAACTAATAGTTTAATAGTTAGCAGGTGGAATGATGAAAATGTACAAGTATATACAATCATAACAAGTAATAAAGTGATAAGTGTATCGAATTATTGTCTCCATAGGGACTGTACAAACAAATATTTATGAAATATAAACTTAAGCAAATTGGTGGTAATTGAAAAATATTTTGAGGAAAGTGAGCTATAACCTATACTAAAAATTAACTAAGTAACAAATTAAATTGAATTAAAATACAAGGTGAAAACAAATCTTTAACAAGTTTAATCTTTAATAGCCTATTCCAAGTTCGCCATGAAGAATGTCCTTTCAGAGTCCACTTTAGAGATCACTCTTTCAAACTTTTCCACGAAGGTTGTCCTTTCATATTCCCCCACCAAGGCTTTTCCTTTCAGAATCTTGCCATAAGGGCTATTCGTTCAAGAATTCGCCACACAAGCCAGTCTTTCAGAGATTTACCACAAAGGCTATTCTTTTCGAAATTCGCCACACAAGCTAATAATTTATGATTTACCACAAGGGCTGTTCTTTTTGGAATGTTTAAGGTATGGATTTTCATAAATTCACATTATGTGAGGTTTTCCCATCGTCATCCTTGGACAAGTAAAGAACCCCCTTTAGGTAATTACCATCTTTAGTTCCTTTTCAGGAGGTGTCATGGCCATGGACTTTTTCCTTTTAAAATTTGTGTTTAATGTCCCGACGGACCCCTTTGGAAAACACTGCGGAGACTGACACAGACTTTTAATAGAACATAGCACTTAGCATACATTTGAGACACACATGCACGATCTTACTTCTCATCATATTACTTGGACTTCTCATATGTACACTAGATGTATTCATACCACCATCCTTAAAACATCACAGTACATAACACATTTTTAAACTTGTCGAATTCCATACATATCATATAGGTTATCCATAACAAGCTATAATGACACAAAATTTAATGGTGTCAAAAATATGGTTTCGAAATCCTGATTCCGTAAATCGAATTTTGAAGTTAGTTGAATTTTGATTGACTAAATTTGTCGAATT
Organism: Gossypium rotundifolium; assembly: GCA_025506655.1. Taxonomy (NCBI): domain Eukaryota; kingdom Viridiplantae; phylum Streptophyta; class Magnoliopsida; order Malvales; family Malvaceae; genus Gossypium; species Gossypium rotundifolium. Next base: position 109,150,048 of record CP106732.1, on the reverse strand, counting down.
AATGTTTATTTATAGTATAGGGACTAAACCATAAAAAGGTCAAAATTTTAATTGTTATTAAATTATAAGGTAGATCTTGATTAAGGGTTTTTGAAGAATTAAACCAATGGTTATACTAAAGTGGATGACATTAAGTGTTAATAGATTAGAAATGTTATGAAATTTTAATAACATAAAATAACATTAAAATAAAATGGTTACTTAAACTAAAAAAAAAAGATGATATGTAGTGGAATCAAAGAGAAACTTTCATTTTCTTTTCATGCAACAATATTTTGAAAGCAAAGGAAGGATGAAAGGACGAACGGCCAAGGGTCTTAGGGGTTTCAAGCTTTAATTAGTTAGTCAATTTAGTCCCTTTGCTTGTAACTTTTATGTTTTTAGAACCTTGGTAATACGAGCTAGCTAACCTATATAGTATTTTTTGGTATTTTTTAAGATTGAAGATGTTGCCATTATTAAATAATTGAAGTTTGAAGTGTTATTTTTATAGATTTTAAGGTTAGAAGTGAAATAAGTCTAATTTGTAAAGTTGGTTGATGATTTTGTACAATAAAGACTAAATTGTGCAAAATTTAAAATTTGGGGTGTAATTGAGAAATAGGAAGTCCTATAGGGACTCTAGAAAATTTGGTGTTAGGATTGGGGGCTAAATGTGAAAATTATGTTAGTCTTGGTTTTAGAGACTAAATTATATAATATGCAAAAGTTATTTGATTTAGCAATTGAATGCAAATTTGGATGTGTATTATTATTTTATTCTATTTGTTTTAATCAGTAGCTAACGATGACCCGGAGTCCTTGAAAAAGAAAGGAAAATACAAGGTTGTTGATGAATAGCTCGGAGTTTACGGTTTGTGTTTTTGTAATCCAAACTCTTTGTAAATTGTTGCATTATGAACTGCTTGTACATGGTAAGAATATGAGGTGAGTTAATTGCGATGATGAAATGATTTGGGTTGGATTGAATTGATCGATATATCTATGGACTAAATTGAATATTTATGAAATATATATTGTTGAAATGTGAAATTGAGTATGTAATGTGATGATATAATTGTAACAGCCAGATTTTAGGGCTAGTCAGAACAGTGGTTTTGGAGCCACTAAACCGAGGTCGAAGGAAATTATTTTAATATTATTTTATGTGTTATAACATGATAATATGAGTGCATGAAAATTTGGTGCATTAATTTTAGTGATTTCAAGCTTAACTTTGAAAAAGGACTAAATCGCATAAAGTGTGAAAGTTTTATTCTACAAGCTAAAGGTGTCTAATAGCTATAGAATATTCAATTGTAGGTCCTTCATGTGTAATTAGACCCTTAGGGATGTGTTGGCCGACCATAGAGACAAGAAAATGAGATTTTCAAAGGAGTAGGTGATGTTTTGGTGACAAATTGACTAGTAATAATAAAATAAAGATAAAATGATATCATCTTTTCATCTTCTTCCTACAACCACTGAAAATTTTAGCAAAGAGGGGCCGTGGATAGCTTCAAAATTTTTAGCAACTTAAACCTTTGCAAGTATGTAGCACTCCAAACCCGGCCTAGAAGTTAAGCCCGAGTCGGCATGTCACATTGAAGTGTTTTTGCGAAAACATTGTTTTCATTGAAAACCCTTCTAAAGAAAAGTTAAGTAAAATCCAGTTTTCTTTCAAACCAAGGTGTATCCAAAAAACCATTTCCTTGTTACTATGTAAAAAAAATTTCCTTTGACAGCGGAAGCTCGTTCTTAAAACACAATTATTTTCAAAAACCTGAAATATGCCTAAAAGAAATAAATCTAGGTTCCGTTTCAAAATTTCAATGCATAGTCGAAGTAATGGAATATTAACTAGAGGGAAAACCTTATTACAATATGAAATAAAATAACTTACAATAAACTACTTAAAATCTAAAATTTAGATATTAAGAAAAGCATGTCTAATCGTCTTGCTAGTTGGCCACCTCTGAGTCCTTCCATTCGTCGAACTGCCTACTGAGGATCACCTAAGAAAAATAAAAGAGGGAGTGGGTTTTCGAAAACTCAGTGTGTGCGACCCTCGTCAAACAAATAGCATACATATCATATTTTTAACATAATAATATCATACATGCAATGCTGTGCAAACCCTCCCCAAATAATCCATCCGGTACACTTCGTCTTCGTCCAACCGAAACACTTCTGTGAGGATTTCTAAATTGACCCACCCATTCGATACACTTCAAGGGTAGCCCAGTTCCGGTACTATCTAACGTTGCAGCAAAGCTTCTAATCATATAATAAGGTTAAAAAGCCATCGATGGATCCACAGTCGTTAAACAACCATGCGATCCTCATATACTTCCTCCATTCCATAATTTCCACCCATATGCATCCTAAACAGAATATCATATGAATGCAGCAAATATACGAGTAACATCCATAAAGTTTACATTCAACACATAGGGGTATTTTAGTCATTTCACAAATTAAGGGTATTTCGATAATTTTACAATTAAGGGGTATTTCTCTAATCCCACCCTACAGGGGTATTTCAATAATTCTTAATAGTATAGGTCTTAATTACGAACCTTGGCCCATCAACAAGTCCTCGCGGCTAAATTGAACACACACTACGCACTGTAAGATTCCAAAAAAGAGGAGGTGGGTCATTAAGACCGCTTAAGTACCAAACTCTCCCTAGATCCAATCCTAGACATGCATATGCCCGTTGCCACACTTAAACCGTATGACTTGTTCACGGTCACAATTAGTTAATTATTAAAGTTTTATGCAAGGTTAAGCAATTTACCAAATACTAAGCCCAAGACCCTTTACAAAGCCCAAACAAATTCACATACGTTCATATAGCCCACCAGGCCCACTCTCATTCATATGGCCCATTAGGCCCAAATCACATTCATATGGCCCATAGGGCCCAATCACATTCGTATGGCCCATCTGCCCAATCACATTCGTATGGCCCATCTGGCCCAAATTAATTCCAAGCCATGTAACCAACATCACTAGTTCATCACTTATTACCAAATCATCAAATTCGCTTATTTTGAGCCCACGACCCATCGGGCCCATTTTACCCATTCTGGCCCAGTTGGCCATAACATGACCCAAGTCCATGAGATTGCTCATGGGGTTTCTGTTATCGATTCCATTTCTCTCATATGAGTGTTCGAACACTCATAAGACTACCAAGCCAAACTTTCGGGATTTCGAGATTTCCCAATCCATTGTGTGTATAGTGTAAGTACACACCTGATAACAAAATGTGCTGCGATATCCTTAGCCACGATCCTACAAATGATGTCACTTAATGATTAATCACATATACTTATCAAATACTTTACCAAAAGTCGAAGTCTCACCTTAACCTTACTTGAAACACCAAGCCTTAATAGCTTTTCCTCGATCACTAATCACGAGTACTTCCTAAATCTGCATCAATCTTAATTATTAAAAACTAAACCACAAGTGACTTATATCCATCTTAATTCACCCTTACATTACCTACGACCATTCGGCAAACCGTCAAAACCAAAAGTGAAGAATACTTACCCAAATCTCAAAACGCATAAAGAGTAATTCGACAGAGATCCGAAGAAAATAGATTCGATATCAATCCCCTACCAAAATCAATTTAGAAAGAGTGAGAAAGAGGAGAAGTCAGTTCTAGCAAGATCAATTGAAAGAGTAAAGTACTTACACAAGAATCGGCTAGGTTGAAGAAATAGTGAAGGCACAAAAAGAATTTCGGCAAAAGGAGGGTGGAATTATTCGGCTTTAGAGGGTTTGGAAAAGGTAACAAGAAGAAAAGAAAAAGATCAAATGTGCTTGTGTGAGGGTAACTACAGGATATTCAGTAAAGAAAGAAAGACTGACCTATTTGCAAAACTCCCCAAATGCCGAAAGCCACAATGAAAAGTTCATAATACCCCTTAAAAGACCCAAAAACGGCACTCATCTACCCTTCTAAGCCGAATTTATACACTTTCCACTTTCCAAAATGACACCAAATCTTTACACTTCTCAGCTCCTAACTTTTCTCCCTGATAACTCCTCAATCTCATCCTAAATTTCCTCCAAGATAAGCTCCTACAATCTCTACGTGACCATTTCAAACCTCTTATCCATCAAACTTTCACTGCAACATAAACTCTAGTCATCCTGACAGCAAAATAAATAACCCAATAAAATACCATGCCACTACTCGAACCTTGGACTCCCTTGCCTGCTAATGACGCCATCTCCTTACTCCCTAAGTAGCGTCACTTTCCCACTACACCACAAGCTCTTTTGTGCCATTATTCTTCTTCATTTATTTAAAAGGCCTACTAACTGAAGTCATAGTTCCCTTGGGCTAAAACCAAAATTTTTCCTATACCCTTACTTGATCCCAAGACATCTCCAACACCCCTAGACCCTTCAAATTCATTAACCCTCAAAGCCCACATGCCAATTGTCATTTTCTCTCTTACTTAAAAATTTTTTGAGACCCAAAGCCCAATAGGCCCAATTCTACTAGGCCCAAATTTGGGGCATTACGAAGTAAGTGTTTTTATGGTCATTTTTGATAATTTTTGTACTTTTGGAACCCTTGTAGCTTAAGCTAGCTAATGAGGGGACTATTTTGCAAAATGGTTGAGAATCTAGGGTTTTTCCATGAGAAAATTAAGGTTGTTTACTGAATTTTTATGGAAGAAAATGAATCCTAGTTGTTAAATAAACAACTTTTGTGAAAGGGGTTTCCATAAAAACACCTAAAATGGACTTTTTTGTAAAGGTTGTAAAATGGGTAGTAAATGTTGAAACATTTAAAATTGTGAGTTGCTATAAGAGTAATAAAGGTTCGACTAGGCTTACTAAAGGAGGAAATTTGATTAAAATTTATTTACGAGCCTAGGGGTAAAATTATAATTTTGTGAAAGTTTAAGGTAGAACGGTAATTTTGCCAAATTAGGAATTTTGAAATGTCTTAATTTATGTGATGATTAAATGAGAGAATTTTATCATTTTAGATCAAGAAAAATGGAGTCTGGACCTAGACCGAGGAAAGCCCAAGCTAGTAGATTAATTCAATTTAGTCGCTCACTTTTTGCATACCTAGGTAAGTTGTATGTAAATAATAAAATGTTATTGAATTTATGCATAAAATGATTGATATTGCATGAATTGTTTGATTATTTCTATGATTATGTATAATTAGAGTTGATGTGATATACTTACGGTTGGACCTTAGGAATAGATTGGATACCTAAGCCATGACATTTGAGTGATATGTGCGCTAGTGTAAGACCATGTCTGGGACATGGCATCAGCCACATTGTGGAAACCATTGTAAGACCATGTTGGGACATGGCATCGACATTGATATGTGCGCTAGTGTAAGACCATGTTTGGGACATGGCATCGGCGTTGATGTGTGCGCTAGTGTAAGACCATGTCTGGGACATGGCATTGGCTACAATATGAGAGCCAGTGTAAGACCGTGTCTGGGACATGGCATCGGCAATGAGATGAGAGCTAGTGTAGGACCATGCTTGGGACATGGCATCAGTCTCGACATGTGAGCTAGTGTAAGACCATGTCTGGGACATGGCATCAACATTTTACCCTCTTCGTGAGGCTTGTCGGGTATCCTTTGGTATTCCAATTGGTTCAACGGGTAAGTTAAAGTTTGTGTCAAAAGTGAGGAAAGTTATAATTATGTTGTAAGTGATACAAGTACCTACATGAGATTTATGAGTAATGAGTTGAATTATGATGTATGATTAGTAAGGGTGAAAATGAGTAAGTTATGCCTTTATTAATTTGAGAATCATGTACAAGTTCGTAAAATGCTATGAGCATGATAATTCATGGTAGTTGTTGATAATTATTTACCTATCACTTACTAAGCTTTGTGCTTACTCTCTTTCCTTTCCATTTTCTTATAGTATTGCCAAGCTAGCTCGAGAATTCAAAGGACATCGGAGGCTCGATCACATTATCAACCTGAACATTTGGTATAGTTAGATTTAGCATTTTGGGTATGGCATGTATAGGGACTTAATCTTTTATCAAGTATCATATTGTTTTGGCCAAATTTTTTGGCTTGTTTTGAAGATGAATTCTTTTTGTATAAGGCCATAGTTGATGGCTAATTCTTATTATCAATATATGAAAATGATGATGTTTATCATGAATGTGCCAATTGTATGGTTGAATAATTAGTATATTTCATGCATGAATGAATAGGTTGCTTGATGTGATTTAGGTTGGTGTATGTACGGGTGGATAGCCTTGTTTTTTTCCACACGGGTAGACACACGAGCGTGTGTCTAGGCCGTGTGTAACACACGGTCTACCCCATGGGCGTGTAGTTTGGTCTTGTGTCCCCTTACATCCTAGGTTAGTAGAATAGAATGTCCAGTAGTAACCACACGGGCTAAGGCACAGTCATGTGTCTCAACTGTGTGGAAGACATGGCTATAGAATATGGGCATGTACCGAGGCCATGTGAAGTCTGCACCTGAATTTAGGAATTTAATTCGCCACACGGTCTAAGGACACGGGCATGTGCCTTGGCCGTGTGACCTTATTAGGTTGATGACGTCAGAAATAGAATGTCAAGGTCTTTACACAAGGGCATGTCATGGCCTTGTGAGGGAGACAGGCCATGGACACGGGCATGTGTCAGGCCGTGTGAAAACTCCTGTAGGATTAAATTGAGAAAATAAATCCATATGGGCATGGGACATGGGTGTGTCCCTATATCTTAGGCCGTGTGAATCACAGATCTGTCAAAATGGCCATGTTATCAAGTCACACGGGCGTGTCACACTTCCACACGAGCGTGTGCCATATTTTTTTAATGACAGTTTCCAAGGTTTTCCAAAGACCTCTATTTGATCTTCTAAGATGTGTTTTAGGCCTCGTAGGCCCATATTAAGGATGTTAAGAGGAAGTTTGAAAAGTTTTAAATTTGAACGGACTTTTACTATTCAAATTGTGTGTATGTATGTGTTTAAGATAGGTAACGCCTCATACCCTAATCCAGCGTCAAATACGGGTAAAGGGTGTCACAATAATGTTGATATATGTAAGTTATATGTTTATGATGAAAAAAAAAGAGCTAAAATAAGGTATTTGATGCTTGTGAATTATGAAATGGAATCCCTATTAACTGTTAGGGCAAAGTTAAATATAGATGGCATGCCATAAGATAGAAAGAGTTTAGGGTTACTTTGACTACGATCCGATAAGGCACTGGGTGCCAATTTGCTTCAGTTTAACTAATGAGACACTAGGTGTCAAATTTATTTATAGCGTTGGGTGCAACTACTTACTTCAGATTTATCCGATGAGGCACTAGGTATCAAACTGGTGTGTTGGTTGGATCAGTGTATCCATCCAAGTTTAAGCCGTGTTAATAGAGGAAGTATGTAACATCCTGAACTAGGGGTTGTTTGCAATTTAATTATTTTCATGTGCGTGCTTGAAGAAATATGTATGTTATGATTGCTTGACATATTCTAGGGTCTAGTCATAACCCCGGGCTAGGTCTGATTTAGGGCTAAAAATTTCTTTTTAGTGCTTAAAAGGAAGGAGCTAGGTGAGATAGGGGTTAAGAGAAAATTTTGGGAGAAGTTGGACATAAGAAGTCAAGCGGAAGAGTGGCAAGGGACGCAACCTTAAGGGCTTGGAAGGTGGCGTCAAAGGGGAGCTTTAAGGGAAGAGGTTTGAGTAACGCGGGGCGCATCAGAGGCTTTTCTTTTTGTGTCAGGAAGGGAATTGGGCCAGGGAGGCCTTAAGAGATGTTAGAGGCGCTTTTAGACACAAAAGATGGCCTTGGTAAAGTGGCTTCCATGTGCCACTTAAGGGCCTGGAGGCGACGCTTGGGGCAGGTCTGGAGTTCGAATCATGGTGGCCGTATGGGACGTGTTTTATTTTGGGCTTTTTGGCGTTAAGGAGGAAGGGGTTAAGCTAGGAAGGCCTTAAAAATAAATTGTGAGGATTATAGACATGAAAGTCGATGTGGTAAAGTGGCTAGGGATGTTGGAAGGGGCTGCGGCAGTGAGGTCCCATGTTCGAGTAGCATGGGCAGCAATGGGTGTTTTTTTTATGCATGCTGGCGTGAAGGGAGTGAGCTGGTGGCTTGCTCATGGACTCTTAGTTTGATAAGAATAAACCTTGTTTTATATTTGAATTCGACTGGAAGAGTAAGTATTGTTATTATTTTATATTTTATTTTTATTTGAAGAGGTGATAAAGGAGGGGATAGAAGATAAATCTTGTTTTGGGTGATAATTGAAAGACAAAGAATTATCACTAAAGGGGAGATGGCCGAATGTAAGACTCCTAGGGTCTCCCACATTCGATTTTGAGTATAGTGAGGGGGTGCCGAAAACTTGTTTTCTTTCTTCTCAATTTGTGTTGAATTCTGCCTAGTTCTCTTGGTCTTAAAGTTCTTCAAATTCCTCTCTTCTCTTTAGTTTCTACTTGGCCGAATCTATCACCCCTCTTCTACTCAAACCCCATCTTCCATCTTGTGTAAGCTGAATCTACTCCATTCTTTGCCTAAATCTCCCTTCTCCTATTAGATCCACTTTGGCCGAATCCCCCTAAGGAAGGTGCTGTCGATTTCAAGGGTTAGTAATTGTCTCTCTTTAGCTTTCGGTTTCTTTTCTCTTCCATTGGTGTGTCGAAAGCATGTGTAAAAGCCTTGGTAAGGTTGGCCGAATGTGTTCTTAAGACAATAGGCGATGTGTTCTTTGGTGTGTAGGTAACGTTAAGGGGCTTTAACGGAGTCTTCCAGGATTTCAATCCGTTTTGGTAAGTAATAAATAGTTTCGGCCAAGGGCCATTTGTTAAGAATTTATGTCTAATGCCGTAACTAAAATGTGCCATATAAGGATCTCAACAATTTCAAGAATAAGTGCAGTTTCGAGATTTGGTAGGAGACCGAATCAGCAACCAAGGTGAGTGTTGTTTCGAGTACGACATATCCTTCAGGATTATTAGTATAGCCGAATGGCTATTAGATCTAAAGGGTTGGGTGTTTGCCGATTGTAGGAGCAATATGGTAATACGTTTCGGGATTTTGTGATAATGCATAGATTCGGGATTTTCTCCTTAGATCCTCGGTTAAACAGGTGTGTAAAACTCTTACACACTTTATTAGTTAGCATTGCTATTATGTTACGATTTAATCATTGTGGTAGTGATTTGCTTGTGGACGTGAGCATGGATTCCGGGTAAGTCACTTGTGATTTAAAATCTGTTATGGATGACATGATGGGTAATATGCTATGCCATGACTTATATGCATGATTTATGATAGTATGTTAAGCATGATATGAGCATGTTGGTAATGGGATTGACGAGAGGAGGGGGATTATGCTCTATGGACTGTCACTAGTGGTTTTGACCACAAGATGGGTTGGCCCCATCAGTTTAATTGTGACTTCGGTCACCAGTGGTTTTGACCACACCGTTGATAAATTGTGACTAAGTCCCAGTGGTTTGGTACCACCAGTGGTTTTGACCACATATTGATAAATTGTGACCTATGGTCATCAGTGGTTTTGACCACACGATGGGTTGGCCCCATCACTTGATTTGTGACTCTAGTCACCAGTGGTTTTGACCACCAGTGGTTTTGACCACACGGGGTAGTTAAAGGAGTATGGATGGTTGGTTTGGGTTGCATGTTTGCATGTTTTACTAATATTTTGTGTATGAGTTGCACTTAGGGTTGGGAATTTATACATCGAGTCTTGGTGACTCACCCTTCCCATATCATTTTGCGATGAGTAGATCGTGGAGATGGAGCCGAGAGGACTCTAGGCGGCCATGCTTGTTCCTTGGATTTGGGATTTCATTTAATCTGCTTTAAGTTTGTTTATTTACTAAATTTTTTATTTGGGTTGTAATAAGGCCGCTAGTTTATTATTTTGGATGTTTACATAGTTGTTTATACTTTACTTATACTATATTACAAATGAAACTATAAAATGTTAAGTGAATCGATTAAAAGTAACATTTTCAAATTAAGTAACTTCTACGACTTTTCAAAGATGTTACCATCGGGTAGCAAAATTCACCAAGTCAACCATAACTTTGAAGGTTCCAAAAAAATAAATGATCAAATGATTTTTCAAAGGTTTTCAACACAACCATGTTTGAAAAAAATCAATCCCTCCTGAGTTTTATCAAACACTATTTTATAACCTTAACAATGTTTTTTCAGATTTTCACTAGTTAATCAAAATATTTCAAAACGTTTTTACTCCGTGACATACCAGATCCGGTCAGGGCTCATGGGTCGGGTTTGGGGTGTTACAAAGTAAACGGTAAACTCGAGATAATGATTTTAAAATGGAAAATGATATTGAAATGAGAATGCTATTGAAATAGAAAATGTTATGGAATGGAATGAAATGTGAAATGGAAACTAAAATATTGGATGGATATGTGAATAATGAATGGTGTTGATTATGTATGAAATGAATTGAACTATGATTGATATGATCATTGTATATATATGAAACTAGATTTAGTTACAATATGATATATGAATTGAATTTCCCATGTATTAGTATTAGTAAAATGCATTTTATCAAATAATGCATGTTTGAATTTGCGCATTTGATATGATATTTGCAAAGCATCATCTAGTATTAAATTAAGCATTTAAATGTATTGTATTTTGTTTTTAATACTCAATTCATAGAAATATCGTTGAGTTATACTTAGCATATGATTTTGTTTTTTGTGTGTAGGTTAGGTACCTTACAATTTGATCATTGACTCAGCATCCAATGGAAATCCTGATCTCAAACATTGGTGAAATGATCATTTTGGTCTTGGCATGTACCTAGGACATCTTTTGGTTATAATGTTCATTTTGTATTTTGATGGCTTTGGTTATTATGTTTATAAGTGTGTGTATATTATAAAAGAAGGTAATGGTATTTTGTTAATGACTTGTTAGGTGGATTGAATTGTATGCTTAATATCCTTATGGTTAAGGAAAATTTCATGTTATGCAATATGCTTTTGGTTGATGCTTAGATGTGGAAAGGTTTATGACATGTTTTGATATATTTGATGTTTGAATCATGAGGTTGATTTAAAGGCTAATTTTGCTTGAGTAAGTGATAGTGAAAGTGTCATTTAATGTTAATGAATTGGTATGTTTGAGCATATTAATTTTGGTTGTTTTGAATTATAAATTGAGGTACCATTGTGGGCATATTGATTAGGCACTTAGGTTGAATGGTATATGGCATATTTTGACATGATTAGGTGTGTTTTGAAATGGGTATTAATAGATGCAAATAGCATGGTTTGGTACCCAAGCACTGGTAAGAGAAATTACTTGATTTTGGAGTTATTTTAGGTGCACATGGCCTAGAACAAGGTCTACCACACAGCCGTGTGTCCTATATGACTACAAACGACCATGTGGCCCATTTGGTTGGTGCAGGTTTGTCCACACGGCCAGAGGTTGTTACACTACCGTGTGACCCTAAGTTATACGGGCATAGGTTGTTACACGATCTGGCCACACAACCATGTTCTTGAGCTGCACAGGCTGAGCTTTGTCACATGGCCTATCCACATGGCCATGTGCCTTAATTTCACATGGCATCAGGTTGTTACATGGAGAAGGGAACTAGAAAAATAAATCTTGGTGGTTTTCTAATCCAGGCTAGTGCTCTCCTCTCTTCTATGCTCATTTATAGATCCAAGGCCTTTATGAACACTCAATTGATGCTACTCCAAGAGGCATACAAGCTCTTTTTCAATAGAGGAAATCGACAAGGGAATAATTGAATTGAAAGGCAACTAGAAGTGAGAAAGAGAGAAAAGGTTTGAGAGAGAGATGTGTGAAGTGAGGATGAGAAATGAAAAGGTGAATGGGGCTTTTTATAATGGGAGATGACTTCTCAAATTAGCTAAAAATAGCAACCAATCCCCCTTCCCATGGCTGACCCTTGATAGTTGGGAGAAGGGTTGAATTGGTTTTGCTATTTTTAGCTTGTGGCTAGAAATTGAATGCACAAAAAGTGGAGGGTGAGAATGAATTTATGAGAAGTTTGAGGGCTATTTTGAAATTATTAAAATCATCTTACTTAGCTTATTTGGCTAGCAATTGGGTTTTTTTCATTAGGCTGTTCTTGTGGGCTCCTTCTTCTTTTTTTTTTTTTTTACAATGAAGGGCTTGAAGGCCATTACCTCAATTAAATTGCATCAACAATTACAAGGTTGTGAATATCAATAGGATAATCCATCTCAAACAACAGATTACAATAATTAGATAAAAACCATTTACAAAAAAAAGCAGCCACTTTATTACTCCTTCGGTTCACCTATTTGACTTCAGCCTTCGAGAAAGAATCGAACATCTCGTAAACCTCCTTAATGAGGTAGCCAAAAATAGTAATATCATCTTTGTGCTTATAAAGGCGGACGACAATACAAGCACAATTGATCATTGTTTTGTCGAGTTTTAAAATTTATAAAAAGAATTATCGAACCTAGAAACTAACTCTGACAATGATTATAGGCAAGTGTACCTATCAAACAGTAGTATAGCTTAGGCATGATCGGATTGTCGAACCCAAAGGAACTAAAAGTAGTAATACTTACTTTCTTTTTATTATTTAGCTTAAAATATTGAGTGATTGGTTGATCTAATTTAACAACTACTAAGCTAAAGACACAAAGATAAAAAGAACGAATTGGGAAATAACTTGATGAAAAACTCAGTTGATCATGACAATACCCTCAGGAAGAATCCACCTAGACTTCACTTGTTATTTAACACTGAACCATATGATTTATTCACTTAGTTTGATCTGTAAGACTCCCTAACGTATATTAAACCCTCTCTCGAGGCAAATAACGTCTAGCCCTAGGTTAATTAGTGGAACTCTCGTTCTCTTATAATAACCCCCTATAATAGTAGTAAATCAATCTATGGACTCCCATATTAGGTTTCACCCTAATTCGGCAAAATCTCGTCACCCTATTTTTGGGCGTGCGATCAACTCCGCTTAATTATGCTAGATCTACTCTTAAGCGAGGTCTATTCCTCCTCCACATAAGCACATCAAATTTGGATTAAGTATGCATAATTAAGAACAAACTAAGTATTTATCATATAATTCAGAAAAAAATAACAAAATTCATCTAGGTTTCATTCCCTTCAGGTCTGAAGGGTTTAGTTCCTAATTAATAAAGAAAACATCTCAAGAGAAATGATAAAACAAAACATAAGAAATCCCTAAAACCCCTGAAGGAATTGAAGGAGAAATCCACCGTTTTGAGTAGAATTCTGGCTCCTTGAGATGGATCAACTGCTATCTTCGAGTAATTTCCTGAATTTAACTACTCTTGCTTTGGGTCTTTGGCCTGGCTCAATGCCTAATGCCTCACGCAAGATGCACTTAGGATGTTTATATAGACTTTTAGAATGTTTTACTTGGTCCCTAAGTGTCCTAATTCCAGTATAGTTCCTAATCGGTGTTTGATTAAGCTTTGGAAAGTGTTTATTTGCCTCAAAGTATCCAAATCCGAGTGAAATTGCTCTCTCCCCGCAGCAGAGGCACGGCCAGGGCACACGCCCATATAAATCATGGTTGGGCCATGTTTTGATTTTGTTGTTTGAGGCACGGTCGTATGATTCGAGGGTCATGCCATGTAAAGTATTTTGACGATGCACGGCCATGTGGCTTAATGTCCAGGCCGTGTTGATTTCCTTTTTGGCCCAAATTGGCCCGTTTTAAGCCCGTTTCTTGTTCTTTTCATTCTTGAGTGCTTTCCTGGGTATAAACATGAAAAGAAAGGATTAAAAGCACCTTTTTACACAAATTAAGGGCTAAATTATCCAAAATCATACTAAATGTGGGCCTAAAATATGTTACTTTTACGGTTTATCAAACACCCCACACTTAAGCTTTTGCTTGTCCTCAGGCAAAATTCTCAACTTACAATAAAAACGAACTTTCCATAATTCATAATGCCTATAAATAATGTTTCATCATAATTCATAGATAATTTATACATGGATAATTTGACTCAAAGACTCATAAAGATTCAAACAATTCTAAGTCGTATATTTTTAGCACGAATAACATAGGTGTCTATCCTTATCTAAATAATTACCTTTGATTCGAAACCGACAAGGATTGACATCCTCACTAAAGATTCACTTAAATCACTCAAAGTGTTTAAGATTCACAATTAAGCACTCCACAGTCGAACCTGAAAAGTTAATCCCATAGGCTTGCCTGAAAATCAAATATCCACCACTGTGGTATGAGATGATACAAAAATCAAAAGGTCTTTAATTAGGGTTGTAACGGGGCTTGGGTTAAAAGGTGTGGATAAAAGTTGAATTAGAAGGTTTAAATCGAGATCGAATTGACAAATTACCTAACTAAAAATAATGAACTAGAAAATAAATGATTACATCAATTGAATCTTTAAACTAATAATAATACGAGCTTTTTCTTTGATAATTGAAATTTAAATGCACAAGCTCACTTTTTATACTACTAATATTGAATATACTTCAATTTTTGATTTTTTTTCATAACAAGCTAAAGAAAATACATAATAAAGAAAGACTTTATCAACTAAAATAAACTATTAGGTAACTGATCAAATCAATTCTCAATATAAGGGTAGTCAAAAGAATGATAACAAAATCAAAGGGCTTTTTGGGTTAATAGTAGCGGATAAATCAATAAAAAGGGTTGTTAGGATTAAAAAGGGTTCACTAGGGGTTAATTATGTGGGTAGGATTTTAGTGATGTGAATGGGTTAAAACCTAGGTGCCTTTATCATCTTAGTATATCAAATCATAGATGTGGTCTCAACATGTATAATCGAGGCAAGTTCTAGAATAACAGTTCAAAGTTGAAACACTCATAATCAATAAGGTGAGCATGAAAAAGAATATATGCTCTATAAGGCTCAAAATTTCACAAAAATTATGGGTATTTGACATCAATCCTGTAAATTTCAAACTTCAAGGTAATATTCAAATTTAGTTCAACAACCTAGAAAATTTTTTATTCTTGAGAAATAAACTTATCATGCTTGATTCTCTAGTATCTTAAAGTTTAAATCATCAATGCACAATTATCAACGACTTAATCCAAAACATATCAATAAAATCCATAAATCATTAGAAATTTCATCCTAATTAGTAATATGAGAAAAATACTTAAAAACAAGATTAAATTCAGGATTTTTAGAATCATGCAAAAAGTTAGGCACTTAATCCCCCCACATTTAAGATGTACATTGCCCTCAATGTACAAAGATAGATAAATAATCATGTAATCAAAAGAGAACGGGAGAAGTGACACTTTCTGAATTTTGGATGACTTCGAGAGTTGGTCGAGGTCGTGATTGAAGATGACTTATGTAGTGGTGAATTACTCCTAGTGATTTGTTTCGTGTATGTGGAGTTTTGAGAGGAATGAAAAGAGAAGAGGTGGGAGCTAGGATGAAT
This sequence comes from Gossypium rotundifolium, assembly GCA_025506655.1. Lineage (NCBI taxonomy): Eukaryota > Viridiplantae > Streptophyta > Magnoliopsida > Malvales > Malvaceae > Gossypium > Gossypium rotundifolium. The sequence continues at coordinate 109,134,555 of CP106732.1, read as the reverse complement.
GGGTAAGGGTGGTTTGGTTTAAATAGAGGCTTGCTTTTGGCACTTTCCCATGCCCATGGATCGAGGGCGTGTTGAATCACACAGTTGTCTCGCATGGCTGTGTCTTGCCCGTGGTCGATAGTCAGTGTCTTCACACTGTCGCATCACATGGCCGTGTGCTAGGTGTGTTGGCATGCCACGCCCATTCCTAAAATGGCAATGTTGGCCCACGACCACCATGCACGGCCGTGGTGGGGTAGGTAGGCCCGTGACTTTTGAAAGTTGGTTGGGGCAAGATTTGTACCGTCTCTGCTATGTCAGTACGGTGATTCAGAGTACCCACACAACCACGGCCACGGCCGTGTGGTCTAGGGAATCTGCACTTTCAATTTATTAAAATTCTAAAGAGAAAATAAAAATAAAAGAAAACAAAAACCACAAAATAAAATTTTGTGTTCGAGTTACCTTCCGAGAAGCACTAGTTTAAAGTCTTAAGCTAGACTTTTCTTGACATTTGAAAAAGATCAGGGAGGTTTAAAGGTTTGAAAATCTTCCCTCATGCTTATAGTTTTATTTTCTTGACAAAGTTCAAGTCGAGAAGCTTTTACCTTAGAGGTGTCGAATGTTGGGTTGCTTACCTCTACTATTCCGTGTGGGAAGATATTGTGTGCCTTAAGAAGGATTTCTCCCTTTGGCTTCAAGTCTGTTGCGATGATGTGCGGATCTGTTTTTTCTAACAGTATCTGGTCTCTTATTTTGTAGTGATTGGATGTTCCTATGAGCTCTTCTAGATGCTCTTTTGGTTCTACTTCGTGTGGTTTTCCTTTGACGTGTGTCTTCTGTTCTTCTAGTCTATCGACCTTAAGGTTTTGATCCTTCTCTTTGTCATTTTGGGTTCTATGGGTTAGCTCAAGTTTATCTTCATGTGGTGTTTCCTGCGATGAAGTTTGTACAAATTGATTATCAACTGAATTATCTTTCTTATCTTTATCAGTTGTTGTCCTAGCCGAGTCAAGAGCTTGAAGATTGATTGATTTGTCACCTACACAAAGTATGAGTTCTCTTGTAGCAACATCAATTTTAGTCTTGGCAGTTGCTAAGAAGGGTCTTCCCAAAATTAAGGGGATTGTATTATCCTCATCCATATCTAAGACAATAATATCTATTGGGAAAATAAATTTATCGATTTTGACAAGAACATCTTCAATAATGCCCTTAGGAATTCTAACAGTTTTATCAGCTAATTGTCTACTCATCCTAGTTTGTTTGGGCTTCCCTAGACCTATTCGTTTAAATATTGTATAAGGCATGACATTTATGCTTGCCCCTAAATCTGCTAACGTATTATCAATAGTTAGACTACCAATTAAAGATGGAATTGTAAAACTCCCTGGATCTTTTAGCTTTTGTGGTAGTCTATTCTGTAACATTGCTGAGCATGCTGCGTTCAATTCCATGTGGTGGTCTTCGTCTAATTTGCATTTGTTAGTCAAGAGCTGTCTTAAAAATTTCCTCGAGTCTGGCATCTAAAAGAGAGCTTCAAGAAGAGGTAAGTTAATATGTAATTTATTTAAGAGTTTAAGAAACTTACTGAACTATTCCTCTGAATTGTCTCTTTTCATCACATCGGGATAAGGTATTCGAGGTTGGTACTCCTTGATTACCGATTTTAGCTTTTCTCGTGTTATCTCTATCTTACTTTTGTCTCCCTTGTTTTCTTGTACTGAGTTGGATTCATCTTCTCTTTTATTGTCATCAGCTGAGATGGCTTGGATTTGTTCTTTCAGGTTAATCTCAGTGTTACTTGGTAGCCGTCCTTGCGGTCATTCTGACATTAGCTTTGCGAGTTGTTTGACTGCATTGTGGCTGCCTTAACTGACTTAATAAGTTCCCCGATTCGGCTCTCGTTGCTTTTAAATGTTTTCTCAATTTCTTGGAAGTGATTTTTGTGTTTTCCATGAATTTTGTCAGCATCTCTTCAAAGTTTAGCTTCTTCTCTTGGTATGGCTGATTTTGGAAATTTGGAGGAGGTTGTTGTCTTTGATTTCCTTGAATTGCTTGGCCTCCCCATGAAAAATTTGGGTGGTTCTTCCAACCTGGATAATAGTTGTTACTATAAGGATTATTATTGGATCTGAAATTATTACCTATATAGTTCATCTGTTCGCTCTCGGATCCGGTTGGTAGGGTGGGTACTTAGGATTCGCCACAGTTCCACTAGTGTTGCACTACATGACTAGATGTACCTACGAAGAATACAAACTATCAAGATTTTTATTCATCATCTCTACCTGTGTTGATAGCATGGTCACTGCATCGAGGTTATAAACTCTGGTTGATTTTGTTGGTTTTGTTCTTGTAACTTGCCACTGATAGTTATTCAATGACATCTCTTCAATGAACTCGTAAGCTGCTTCAGGAGTTTTGTTGTTCAGGGTTCCACCGGCAGCTGAATCGATTAGTTGCCTTGTTGAGGGGTTTACAACGTTATAGTAAGTTTGGACTTGTAGCCATAAGGGTAGACCATGGTGTGGACACCTCCTCGAGAGATCCTTGTATCTCTCCCATGCGTCGTATAATGTTTCTAAATCCATCTGCACAAAAGAAGAGATATCATTCCATAATTTGGCCGTTTTGGCCTGTGGAAAATATTTTAATACAAATTTTTTGGTCATCTGCTCCCATGTAGTGATGACCCTTGTGGTAACAAGTTTAACCACTGTTTGGCTTTATTCCTTAATGAAAAGGGAAATAACCGAAGATGTATGGCATCATCAGAAATGCCATTTATGTTGAAGGTATCACAGAACTCTAAGAAATTAGCTATATGAGTGTTTGGATCTTCATCCTGCAAACCATCAAATTGAACAAACTGTTGAATCATTTGTATTGTGTTAGGCTTTAATTCAAAATTATTAGCACTCATGATGGGCCTAACAATACTCGATTTCGCTCTGTCAAATGCGATCTAGCATAATCAAACATTGTGCGTGGAGCATTATTTTCTCACACATCAGATGCTAGTGGGTTATTCTCGTCCGTCGCTTCAGTAGAATTGGATCTGTCGTCTTGATCTTCCTCTGTGTAATTTAGGGTTCGTCTAATTTCTCTGCGATTCCTACGTGCGGTAGCTTTGATATTACTATCGTATACTAGTGGTCCTCTCGGGTTCCTCCTAGTCATAAACTAGAGGTACCTGCTAGGAAAAGAAGAAAGAAAATTTAGTAAGTAAAATAAAATAAATTACTAAATTTAAAATAAAAATAATGGCTAAAGTAATAAAAATAGAGTTTTCTTAATATTTTAGTTCCCGGGCAATGGCGTCAAAAACTTGACCGTTGTTTTGTCGAGTTTTAAAATTTATAAAGAGAATGATCGAACCTGGAAACTAACTCTGATAATGACTATAGGCAAGTGTACCTATCGAAGCAGTAGTATAGCTTAGGCAAGATTGAATTGTCGAACCCAAAGGAACTAAAAGTACTAATACTTACTTTCTGTTTATTATTTAGCCTAAAATATGGAGTGATTGGTTGATCTAATTTAACAACTACTAAGCTAAAGACATAAAGATAAAAAGAACAAATTGGGAAATAACTTGATGAAAAACTCAGTTGATCACGACGATACCTTCAGGAATAATCCACCTAGACTTCACTTTTTATTTAACACTGAACCATATGATTTATTCACTTAGTTTGATCCGTAAGACTCCCTAACGTATATTAAACCCTCTCTCGAGGCGAATAACGTCTAACCCTAGGTTAATTAGTAGAACTCTCGTTCTCTTAAAATAACCCCCTAGAATAGTAGTAAATCAATCTATGGACTCCCATATTAGGTTTCACCCTAATCCGACAAAATTTTGCCACCCTACCTCTAGGCGTGCGGTCAACTCCGCTTAATTATGCTAGACCTACTCTTAAGGGGATCTAGTCCTCCTCCACCTAAGCACATCGGATTTGGATTAAACATGCATAGTTAAGAACAAACTAAGTATTTATCATATAATTTAAAAACCAATAACAAAATTCATCTAGGTTTCATCCCCTTCAGGTATCTGAAGGGTTTAGTCCATAATGAATAAAGAAAACATCTCAAGAGAAAAGATAAAACAAAACATAAGAAATCCTAAAACCCCCTGAAGGAATTGAAGGAGAAATATGCCGTTTTGAGTAGAATTTCGGCTCCTTGAGATAGATCAACTGGCTATCTTCGAGTAATTCCCTAGATTGAACTGCTCTGGCTTCGGCTCTTTGGCCTAGCTCAACGCCTAATGCCTCATGCAGGATACACTTAGGATGTTTATATAGACTTTTGAATGCTTTACTTGGTCCCTAAGTGTCCTAATTCGAGTATAGTTCCTATTCGGTGTTTGATTAAGCTTTGAAAAGTGTTTCTTTGCCTCAAAGTATCCAAATCTAAGTGAAATTGCTCTCTTCCACGGTAGAGGCACGGCCAGGGCACACGTCCGTGTAAATCGTGGTTGGGCCATGTTTTGATTCTATTGTTTGAGGCACGGTCGTGTGATTCGAAGGTCAAGCCGTGTGAAGTATTTTGACGATGCACAGCCGTGTGGCTTAATGTCCACGCCATGTCGATTTCCTATTTGGCCTAAATTGGCCTGTTTTAATCCTGTTTCTTTTTCTTTTCATTCTCGGGTGCTTTCCTGGGTATAAACATGAAAAGAAAGGATTAAAAGCACCTTTTTACACAATTAAGGGCTAAATCATCCAAAAGCATACTAAATGTGGGCCTAAAATATGTTACTTTTATGATTTATCAACAATCCATTTCGAAGATAACCTTGTCAAGATTAAGAGACTGAGTAAGCTGAATGCCTACAAGGATATCATCCAATTCTGCCCACTTAGGGTTAGCAGCCTTATTAATGAAGATTGCCCTACCACAAAGTACAAATTCGTCTGAGTCTCTAAGGTTAATGCCCAAGCCCATTCTATTCTCTTTCACGGAGGCAACAACGTTCACTTTAGCAACACCCTCGGGGTTTTTTTCTTCCCATTTGCAATCTATAGAGACCCGAGGTAAAATCAGCCAAAGAGAGAAATTATGAATTCGAAAATCATCATTGAGTTTGCAGGCTCTTTCCCATATCACGCGAGCATCCTCCTCCTTACCCCTCAAAATGGCATTATTTCTATTGCTCCTAATATTCCAAAGGGTACTAATGAAATCCTCAAAAGCTTTTAAAGGTGCATAGAGTCTTCGAGCCAATCAATGCAAAGCTCATACTCTTTAGTCAGCAATCTGTTATCAATACCACCCATAATAAGGACATCTCCAGCTTTAGGGCAATTTCATAAGGCATGAATCACCGTTTCATCACCACCCTTACACCTTAAACATTCTCGAACAACATTATACGCCGAGATCTTAACATTTTTTTTGGAGCAATTCGTGCCCAATCTTTCATGAAAAAACAAGAATTTTTGGAAGGACTCTCAACTTCCAAAAGAGTTACCCAATACTTTTAAGGAGCAACCAAGAGTATGCCAATTTGGTCGTATAGATGCCATGAACATTATGGAACCACACCATCCTATCACTTGGACCATGGGGAGAATTGGAATATCACAAATCCAACCGACCATAAACTCCCCGTTTAACACTCAAACACTCGTCTCTCTTCCTTATTCAATTGCTAAATTTAGACCCTTTTTGTCCTTTTCAAGTTGTCCGATTTTCCCCATAAAATTCACCTAGACCAATTGATTTAAAGAATTCCAAGAAAATGAATTTGATTCTTGCAAGGCTAATAATTTATCATCTTGACCTCCGACGATGCCTCAATACTTGAATAGTTCAAGGTGACTTTCAAGCTGATTTTTCACCTTTCGTGCAAAACTGTCAAAAAATGGCCAAATTATGAAAATTTAATATAAAAATGAATAAAATTAAAAATGAAGTATAATTTAAGCTAAATTTAATTATTTTATAATAAAAGCATAAAATTCGACAAAAAATACTTAGAATTTGCATGAATTCATGTTCGAAAGGTGCTGAAAAAGTCTATATATTTTTGTGTTTCTATTACACGGTTTGCTCACATGACCATGTGACCCATCCACACGGCCTTGGTACATGGCCGTGTGTCTTCTGTTTTTAGATTTTTCCCAACTTTTTATTTTTGATTCAAACCTATCCCTGTTCATTCCTTAATCATTTTTAAGCTTTTGTATACTCAATATTTACTTGGAATAGATTGAATAATGCATTTATACATGATTGTTTGTGATTGTTTATTTGAGATTTAAATGAATAAATTGTATGGATTTTGTTTGGTAATTGCGTGTAGCATTTCATTACTCAAGTCCGATGAATGGACCGAGTGAGGGGTGTTACACAAACATTCTTACATCATCAACTTAGGGACTCACCTGACAACCATAAATAGCAGCTTGAACTTCATATCCAATAAGAAACTACAACAACCATTGCTTATAAGATAGAAGAACACCATTAAAAACTCATTCGTGACCTTTACTATCATCTCAAACCCAAATAACCTTACAAACCTAATCTTCCACAATATAATACGTGAAGCCACAAAACCTACCTTGGCATGGAGTATCCACTGGTAGAGGTTCAGATCTACAACTCTGGCTTAAGGGAGAAAGAAATACTTTAGGTTCCATAAGATCTAAAAAGAAGTACTTCTTAAAGAAGGAAGAAAAAAACTCCCTTTTCTCAAGTCCTATTAACTAATATATAATTATAGGTAAGACCCCTATTCCTATAGTGGGGTTTGACATGTGCCTCACTTTTCCAGAAACTTCTTTTATAGTGACCTACAACTTTACTTGCAAGTATATTTAAATAAATAAAACAAATATCCAATATGAGCAAGATTTGGTTACTTTAACGAAAGCCCTTAATCACCATACTCACATTGTAACTAGCACAATAACTCAATGAATTGGGCTACAATACCTTTGGTGATAACCCCCTTTTTACAAGGATTTCAACACTTTTATGAATCTCTTCTTATTTACAATTTAATACATTTTGAAAACAATCATTGCGTAATATTCCAATATTTTCTATGTGCCTGATCTATTACACTAATGCAACAAATGGATGTATAGGTTGTGTCTCACAGATTACCCTCACAGCTACTCGCCAGAATTTAAACCTGCAAAAATTGGGTGTTACAAAATTAATTAAATAATTTTCATAAGCAGACATAAGACAGAGTAAAGTAATATATATTTTATACTGAAACACATTTAATCACAAAAATCTTTAGGTTATGCAAGGTAATAATATCGGTTAATACCATTATTCATTTAATCTAATTTACAATTAATAAGATTAAACATGCACCAATTAGATATTTTTTCAATTAATTATAATTTCATTCTAATTGAATAATCGATTCAATTACAACCTTAAATTTATATTGTAAAAATAACATTGGTATGATTTTATATAACTAAACAAATTTCCAAGGCCTATAATATCACAAACATAATTTCAACAATTCAAGTAGAAAAAATGCAATCAATCTAACACAAACACAATTAAAGTCATTTTAATTAAATTGAAAGCATCAAAACAATTAGCATTCATGTTTATGATCTCAAACAAATTAAAAAGAAATAAGAGAAGGAAATAAGGCATGGAAGGCATGGAAGAGCCTTTAGTTCTATCCTTCTATGGCCGACCCTTGATATTAGGAAGCAATGTTGGGATGGCTTTGCTAAATATGGCTTGGTGCCAAAAAGGGAAGGCTTGAAAAGTGGAGGGGTTGGAACATCTTTGTGAGAGAGTTCTGGGGCTATTTTGCAATTATTTTAATTAGCTTTGGGAGCTAATTTGGGCAAGGGATGGATGGTTTTTGGGTGCTTTGTGGGCTTGTCCTTCTTCCTTCTTCAATTGGTCCTTTTGGGCCTTTCTTTATGCATTAGGCTGTCCAAATTTATCTGCCCAATGTTACATCGAATTGAACTAATTTTTAGAGAGTCCGAAAATATTAATTTGGGATGTCCATGGCTGTTAAATTATCAAGTAATGCTTCGAAGATGCTTCAACAATTAAATCCTCCCAAGGTGACTTCAAGGTTGATTTTCATTGCACAAAACTACTCGAAATTGGTAGAATTATATAAATTAAAATAAAAATAGCTAAAAATCAAGATGTGTATTAAATCATGTGAAATTTAGTTATTTTATAATGAAAGCAAAAGTATGATAGAAAATACTTAGAATTTGTATGAATTAATGATCAGAAGGTGTTGCAAAAGTCTATATATTTCAATGTTTCCACACCCCCAAACTTATTTCATTACTCAACCTGAGTAAAGTTTAGTTTACAAAGAAGTTCAAGAAAATCACCTTTGAATAGTTTCCTTCAAAAATCAATTCTTCCCACAATTATAAGTTTTGTACAATTATGCTCAAGAAAAAAAATTTATAATTATGCAACTTGAGTATACATATTATTCAATTATTCTCAATTATTATCATGATAGCAAGAATAAAGACTAAATGCTTTCTCTTAATAAATATGTATTTATTTCATATCAATTAACTTTTACTCTCTTATTTAAAGCTAAGTTGCAATCCTTAAGTTTAACTATGTCTTTATACGTGGAGCTTAGAAATTTCTCTCTACTAATGTAGTCGGCACAAAAATCTAAATCAATTGATTGTTAGTATGGTTGTAACGTGGCTTGACTAGGCATAGGTAAAAGTGAGATAAATTTTAGGGTAAAACCCTATACTCAGCTTGCCTCGAACCTTTGAAATACAAATACCCCAAAATCACTTTGAATTTGAATACACATGCTCTTTGTACATCTTTATTTTTGAGTACATTTGCTCTCTCTTCTTTTATTTTAACACACTTGAGCATACTACTTCATGAGCATTTAGTACCTCTTTTTAACTTCTCCAAACTTATTTTCAAACATATTCTAAATAAACTAAGTCTAGTGTTTGAGACAATTTAAAGATAAATATTGGAGAAGGGATGACTCATTAATGTAAGGTTCAAAAAAATTCAGGCCATATAGTATCAAACTTGTGTTTTAAGGGAGAAATATTCTTTAAGGTTGGCTTAATCGAAGCTTAACCCAAGGTGCGATATTTTTTTTACCTAAATCATTTTTAAATTACCATGCCTCTTAGGATTTCACCTCAAGAAATTACTCATTCAATTCTAGAGAATTAAACTTTCATGCATGCTTAGTTTTTCTGAGAAATTAAAAATTTCATGGCTTAAATTATACATTTTTATTAGGGTTAAATATAAAATTAGTACTTGAAGTTGTTCACTTCTTCTAGATTAGTACTTATAATTTTTTGCCCTAGATTGGTACCCAAACTTTTTTCCGTAAAATAAATTGGTACTCGAATCTAATGCCATTAATTTTTTCTGATGTGGCAACATTGGTCAATCACATTCCACCACATGGCGTCCTCTTTTACCTCTTTTTCTTTTCTTTTCTTTTTTATTTTCCTTCTTCCTTTTTTCTCTATTTTTCTTTTTCTAGGCCTACTTTCACCCTTCATCTTTCTTTTGTCAACCCCCCAAATTTTCCCTCACTTTCTCACCATCCAATCACAACCAAAATCACATCTCTTAAACCCCTTTCGTTTTCTTCCCCAGCCACCATCAACCAACCCCCACCTCTTAAATTTTAACTTCATATCTGTTATATCCTCAATAATGATTTAATTTTTTATTTTATTTTTCAGTTTATGTTAAAATTCAATGGTGGATGATGAGTTTCCCATACAAGACATGAGCTTTTATGATACTATTCCATGGATGAATAATTTCTATTTATATGCTGATGTTGAACAAAATCCACGCTTAACCCAAGGTGCCATATTTTTTTTACACTCGTAAACTGTTTCTTTTTTGAAACAATTATTTATATATTTTTTTTTTTGTAGAGAAAGGCTTTTGGAATGAACTGGGAACATTATTTAAACCATAAATCAAAAGTTTTTGAAAGTTAACAATGGCAGACACTGTGGAGACCAGAGATTAATGAAGGAGAAGAAGAAGGCTAAAATTTTCAATAATGCAAAAATGTCGTCAAGGGAAATTATTTCACAATATTTTTATATGCCAATAACAAAAGCTGCTAAAGATCTTAACGTAGGGTTAACATTATTGAAAAAAAGGTGGAGGGAACTTGGAATACACCTTAATAGTTTACAAACCCTAATCCAACTATCAATTTTTTCCTTTACCATATTTCTCAAGAAACAAAGAGAAAAATTGAAAAAAGAGAAAAAAAATTGAATCTGAAAATCCAAAAAAAAAAAAAAGATAAACCCAAGACTCAAAATTTATGACAGAGATAAACCCAGAACCTAGAAGCTAAAAAGAAAGAAATGTAAAAAAAAAAAAAAACCATTTTTTTTTGTTCTTTCTTATATTTTCTCAAGAAACGAACATAAAATATCCAACTACCCAAAAACTTTATTAACTGTAAGGTTTCAATAACGAAGTTCTTCATTTTTTTTTATTGGGCAATATGGATCTTTATAGCCCAAATTTGAACCCGCTTCCTCCATGCCTAAGAATCAAACCTAGTACCTTCTATGTCAAACAAAGAAGCAACATCAGTAGTAGAAGGTGAAGGAGAGGAATTGACATTAGCCATTGAAAGGAAACATGTTTAGCAGAGAAAAGAAGAGAAAAAGAAATTGGGAAGAAGAAAGGTTATAGGGAAAAAGAAGAGAAAAGGAAATTGGGAAGAAGAAACATCACCCAAAAAAAAAAAGAGAAAAAGGAAATTGGGAAGAATTGAGTGTCATTGGGGAAAAGAATGAAAAAAAAAGGGAAATAGTTTTAAAAATATTTTTATTGATTATTGATATTTTTATAGATTATGATATCATCATGACATCATTTATGTCACTTGTCACAGTCTTATTCCGTTACTTGTCCTGAACTTAACGGCGTTATATTCAAGTACCAATTTAGTGGACGAAATAAAAGTTTAAGTACTAATCTAGGACAAAAAAAAAAACATAAGTACCAATTTGGGAGAAGTGGACAAATTCTGTTACCAATTTTATATTTAACCCTTTTTATTAAGATCAACATTTATGTCATAATTTAGCTAACATAAAATTATTGAGATAATAAAATTTTATTTATACTAAAGCTAAAATAATAAAAAATAATTTAAATTTTTGAGTAAAATTTACTTAATCATAATTTCTGGTCAAATTTTTGAAGATAAAGAAAAATTCAATTTCTGGTCCCCTCGGTTAAAGGTAAGCAATGTTCTCATTGTTTGAAATCAAAGAAGTGAATGTGAACTTTACGCCAAGAAGGATCCCAAGAAAGGGAGGTGAGTCAAAATTGACTGCTTAAGTACCAAGCCTTTCCTCAACAGATTCAATCCTAAACATGTACATTCCCATTACGACACTTTATTTTTTGAAATTTTAAGAATTAATATGCAAATTTGCTCAATTTTATTAATGCTTCCAATTTCATATTTTTTTGATGCAAAAGATAGAAATAAAATAACTTCAAAAAGGAAATGCTAAAACTTAAAGTATCCTAAAGAAAAGAAAAGAAAAGAAAAGAAAAGAAAAAGACTCATTTTATTTATTTATTTTCACGCCCTTCAATATCCGACCCAACTTTTGCTTCATCATTTTTTTCCTTGTTTAAGTCGTCTTGTTCCTTCCTCGAGAGTGGAGTCCATGACTTAAATATAAAGCCTAGAAATTTAGGCACAAAAACAAATAGGTTATGAAATATTTTATGAAATGCATCTCTGATCGAATCATCTCGTATTTTTGCATATATTCAATAAGCATGTTGCTGCCAATGCATGCATTGTAGCATATCCATCATAACATATTATTCACTTCATAGAATGGTGCTAGACGAAGGGATTCTTGATGTCAGACTTAGAAAACATGTTAAGGGTGGCTTCGATTTTAGGCAGTTGGGTAAGTAGCCAAATGTAAGGTTTAGAGATAAGGGGTGATGGTTTTAAGGGTGGTTTAGGTGATGTGGTTGGTGGCTTCAAATGAAGGTGTTCGGGGTGGTGATTATGGAGTTAAGGGTTCTAACATTAAAGGGTTAGGGAGATGTACTATGCGACTACTTAGGAGTGGCGGTGGAGCAAAGTAAGGGTTGTAGGTTTGTAGAAGGTGGTGGTATGTATGGCTATAGAAGTGTACGATAACAAGGTTCTTTTGGATGTAGATGTGTCGTAACACCCTAAACCCAGCCCAGACATTATGGCCGAATTTGGCGGCATCACATTAAAGGCTGAATCGTAAAATCCGAAGTTGATGTAAAACCTTGAAGTCATTTGAGGAGTTCTTAGTTTAAAACATTTGCCAGTGATAACTTAATGTTACGTTCAAATTCTTTTGGTATATTAGGGTTTGATTAAAAACTTTATGTAGGAATCTTTAAACTTGTTACCTAAACTTTCAAAATACAACGGAAGTTTTTCTTTGAAAAGGTTTGTGTACTTACGATTGGTTTGTAAAACATTGTTTTCTTTTTTAAAACCCGAGACCTAAAACTAGAAGTTATGCAATCAACACAATTAAATCCCAAAATTTAAAACAAAACTAGAGATAGGCCTTATTACAACAAAACCCAAATTACAAAAAACATAATTAAAAATAAAGTAAATTAAAAACACGGATATGCAACTATTCGTAGTGTGGCCACCTCCGAGTAGCCCAGTACGTCGAACCGTCTTACCAGGGATTACCTAAAAAATTAAAAAGAGGGGCGAGTCTACAAAAACTCAGTGTGTACAACCCCAACAATCAAATAACATACATCACATCTATCTAGGCCTAAGCCCATTACAGTAATGGTGACAATTGGGCCTTAGCCCCCATCAGCCTTGGTTGGGCCTGAGCCCATATCAAATGACACATATCACATCTACTTGGGCCTAAGCCCATCTCAATATTAGAATCAGTATATGCAATGCATAAATACCCAAACCAACCCTGCACTCTGTCTCCCTGTCCAACCCTACACTCCTGTAGGGATTAAATCAACCCACCCATCCCTACACTCCTTATGTAGCACCGGTTGTGGTACTAACCAATATTGCAACAGAGTTGCCAATCACATAATCGGCTTAAAGCCATCAGTGGGTCCACAGTCATCTCGCGCGACCCGTGTGACCCTCACATATTAATCGCTTCATCCAAATCAGCCTAGTCAAAGAAAGTGGACAAGAAACATAGTAAAAAGGTTTGGTTATGGCACAAACTGATTGAAGAATAGGATAGTAGAGATGAAGAAAAAATAATATTCAGCACAAGGAAGAAGCAAAGAGAAAAGAAATGGACCGAATGTGATCGAGTGAAGGGACTAAAGGGTGTTTGGAAGAAGAATGCCCGAAATGGAACCCACACAAATTCGGCTATACAAAAAAAAAAAAAGAAAAGAAACTAAAGTGCAAAAGAGGACCAAAAGAGTTTCTTGGTAGAATCGGCTCTCAAAAATGCAAAACTAGACACAAGCCAAAAAGGGAAAACAAAGGACTCACAAAAGCCGAAAAGTGAATCAAATTTCCCCTCTTGCCGAAATTCTATCCATACCTAGTGTCCCATTTCAGCTCCAACTTCCCAACAACTCAGTCCCCTTGATTTTCTCCCCTTATCACTCCATCACCCACTCCTTAAATCACTTCCTTGACCGATTCAAACTTTCTCCACCTGAGTTCCATTCCAACTCAACTACTAGCTCAGTAAGAGAGTAAAATAAATGCTCCTTTGAGCAGGGAGTGACTCGAACCTAGTCCCCTTTAGACAGAGAACACGCCACCTACCACTACACCCTAGGTGCCCCTTGTGTCATATTTTACCTATAAAAAATAAGAAGCATACAACCTAGAGTCAGGGTTCCCCTAGTGCTAAAAACAAAAATTTCCCATATGTCTAAGCTTGAACCCAGGATTTCATAGAAACCTCCAAACACTCCAAAATCACTAATCTAGTAGTGCTAACATGCATTTCATGCCACAACACACAGAATTTAAAAGCTCAAATATTTGGGGCGTTACATATGTGACAAAGGTTTGGATATTTCCCTTCCCAGTAGTTTCTTGAGTTTTAAGCCTAATGGCAGCACCTTTTTGGATCCTAAGTACTTGTATTGAAGCAAAATTTAAAAAAAAAATCTCAAAAGAAATTAGTGCTTGGGTCAAAATTTGTCCATTTATTTAACAAAACAAATAAATAAAATTTTTGGTCTACTTAGAAAAATATTTTTTGAAACATTACATTAAATTAAACTCTCAGGAACTAATAAAGGGGTCACAGATGATTCTACTTAAGTCCCAATCTCCTAAACGAAACTTTAATTAGTGTAATGATCCAAATAAAATTTTATCTAAGTCTATCATTTTATTCAAATGAAAAAAAAACAATTGAAAATATAAAATAATAATATAGAAAGTAAATAGAACTCCCTTAATTTATTTTGGGATTGTCGTTGACCAAGGTGGTGTCAAATGACCATTTTTAATACCAATCATACCCATCTAAAAAGAAGAAATAATCCTGCTGAAGAATTTTGTTCAGCTTTGATTAAGGAGAAAAAATAGGGAATGATCTTTCTTGGTATCCTTCGCTAATCATCCAACTCGTGTTCATTCTTGTCAAAATCAGATCATTATCATCATTCGGAATCCTAGTAATTCCATCCTTTTCTAGTCTATTCTGAACAGGGCTTACCCAATGACTGTAGGAATTGGGATAAATGACTTTATCCTTTAACCATCGAGACTTGAGTTTTCCAGGGTTAAATACCAAGGATTGGGCCAATCCCCTCCATCCTTCATTAGACTTATTTAATTTCGATTCAGATGGATTTTCAATGGATGCTTTTGGTGCCTTGAATCCTTGTGATGACAACTTTAATAAATCAAACCGAGCTTAAGAAATGAATTCCTTCGAATCCACATCTAACAAAACTATACATTAATTGTCTTCCTCATCATTAATCAAATCACATAATAACATGTGTTCCAATTCTGGGGAGACTAAAATTCCATCTTGGAAACAACAGAGCATTCTTTAATCTCATCAGAGGATTTAATAGCATTGAAGACATTAAAAGTTACTATGTTATCGTGAACCCTCATGCTAAGTTCACTTTTTGCACATCAATCAGTGTTCTACCGGTTGCCAAGAATGGTCTACCCAAAATGATATGAACTTCTTTATCTCCCTCAAAATCCAACATAATGAAGTCATTAGGAAAGATAAATTTATCGACATGTATCAGTGTGTCCTCAATTTTTCCTTCAGGATGTGCTAATGACCTATATTCCAAATGGAGTGTGATCACCGTTGGCTTGACCTTGCCAATCTTCAATTGCCTAAACACAAACATTGGCATCAAGTTGATACTTCATCCCAAATAACATAAAGCCCTTCCATAGTAAGAATCTTCTATGTTGCATGGTATAGTAAAGCTCTCTGGATCCTTCATTTTTAGGGGTAGCTTGTCTTGCAGGAATGTACTGTACTCCTTCGTTAATGCGATAGTCTTAAATTCTCAAAGTAATCTATTTTTGGACAGGATGTCCTTCATAAATTTCACATTGTTTGAAATTTTCTCAAGAGCTTCTACTAATAGAATATTGATGTAAAGCTGATTGAGTACATCTAAAACTTCTTGAATTGGAGTTCCTGCTTTTATTTCTGAAGCCTTTGAGGATAGGGTGGTGGAGGATTCTTAACTTGTGCCGGAAAATGCTTCATCTGTGGCATTTTTTTTTTTTTGCATCTAACATAGGTGTTAGTTTATAAGAATTTACCAGTTTAAGGGTTACCTCTTTAGAGTTCACAAATTCTCACAGATTCTGGTTTTCATAAAACTAGAGTTTCAACAATTGGTTGAACCTCTTCTTTTTCTTAAGCTTCAATAGGCTCATCTTTAACTTCAACAATATTGGGCTCTAGAGTCTTTCCACATCACAGAGTGACTGCTTTAGAATGCCCATTGCTTAGATTTCTTGTGTTTTCTGTGTCACTAGGCGAAATGCCTTGTTGTTTGTTTCGTAGTTAGTTGACTATCTGGCCCATTTGATTCTCCAAGTTCTTCAATTTTGCTACTTGGCCTTGAATTAGTGCTACTTAGTTTTAAATCATCAGGTCATTGATAAGTTCCAATAGTAACATGTTTTAGCCTCATTCTTAATGCATTTTTGGATGATTTTTCAATGTAAAATGGTGAATTTTATAGTCCTAATTCTTTAAATTCATGCTTCTTGATCGGCTATTTAATGTCACAGCAATAATGTGCAAGCGTACACTATCGATGCAAGTATAGTAGACAAATGTGAGTATGTAGGATATCAATCCCACAGGAATGGTAGTCTTTTGTCTATTAATCTCAGTGCAACAACTAGATGGAAACGAGATAAATTGTGAGAATAGTTGTCGATTCAATAACTCAAAAAATTAAGATAAAATATGATAATGATAAACTAGGATATCCAACATGAATCTTCAGCAGAATAATAAGTGCCCACAAGGTATAAGAAGATAGGTGATTGTCGAAGCAATAACGTTCAATGATATCTTACGCAGCATCACTCCTCTATTTAATCCGGGACTTAAACATGCATACTAACCTCACCTTCCGATGATGGCAATATGACAGTATTAAGAACAAGTGGACTAAATTCCTCTAATCCTTACTCAACTTCAGTTGTAATACTTGTTGGCTCAAACTGTAAATGCACTTTCCAGTGTCAGTGACTAAAATAACACTTCCGTTAAAAATAAGATTAAACAATAAAAGAAAGATTGAATAAGATAAAATTAAATCAAGAATTCATGTGTACTTCCACACAAATAGAAAGCAGAGAATAATCACCAGCATTCAGAAAGAAATAAGAAAGAATCGAATGGAGAATACTATCCGTAGACAACTCGACTGAATCTCTCTCTTCCCTCTTGTCTCACACTTAGGTCTCCTTGTTAGAAGCTAGTCTGCATCTAGTTTTCACATTGGCTCACCTGTGAGAGGCTTAAGCTACCATGGCCACAATCTTCAAGGTGGGATAATGAAGATGATGATCCCGAAAAAAAGAGCTTTCTTTTTCTTCTCATGTCCACCTTTATGTCTTCCTTATTAGTACATGTATCCTTTCCTTAGAATTATTTGTCCTTGTACGTACAGGTTGGTTATACTAGACTGGATAGCTCACACAATTTTAGTTTTTATCCAGACAAGCTGTTAGGTGTGGCGACAATTCTGGACGCAATCTGGAATTAACTCCTGCAGTAACATTAATGCAAAAAGATAACAAAATTAAGGATAAAATAGGCTAGGAGTCACTGAGTTATAAAATGCAATTTACTAAACTGAAAATGGTAAAATGTATGCTACTCAGATAACTAAATGGGAACAATTTAACAAATAAGTAAGGGGAAAACCTATGTTCTTTCTAGTGCTATCACAACCCCAAACTTGAGTTTTTACTTGCTCTCAAGTAAAATAGAAACTAACAAGGCTACAAAAAATTTTACTAAGGCAAATGATCATTCTAGCAACTTGAACCTTCTAATTCCTAATGGATGAATTGCATTCAGATGAAAGAATATTGCACCGACAATTCATAAGCATGAATGAATAAGGTTGCAACTTCATCAATGTTAGCATTATACTTTAAACCCTAAGTTCTATCCATCATTACAACTTTTATTGTACAATACTAAGCATTTATATATTATATATACATATTTTTTAGAATAAGGGATATCATTGTATTACTGTACCCATGTTCCTGAAAAGTAATGATGGGGTGCAACAAATGTAACACTCAAACCCGGTCAACACACCACGACCGAATCTGGCATGTTACGGGGTAAAAATGGTTGAATAAACAAGTTTCCTGGTTTATTTTTTTTCAGAAAACTCTTTTATCATTCTAAGGGTTTAGCAACCCTATAAAAAGTGATGTTGGAAACATTTTTAGGTTGCTTTAGAATTCAAAGAAACTCTTGCTTCAAAAATCCGGTTGTTGTTACTAGTTTGTTTGAAAGTTTAGGTTTGAAATCATCTTTGTTAACTTTGTCATTACCTTGTGAATAATGTCACCCGATGGTAATGTTGAAAAACCCGATATAGAGTATAATTTTGTAAACTTCGATTTAATACCTATTAATAAAGCAAATCAAGTTATAAAACATATGCATAAAATAACTAAACTATAATCTAGAAATAAAAACCCAAATTAATACTTAACGGCCTTATTATAAAACCAAAATCAAAAATAGAAATTTTAAATAAAAACTCAAAACTAGCATGCATGGCCGCCACGAGTCCTCCCCGGCTCCATATCCGCAATCTACGCCTCATCTGCAAAATATAAGGGAAGGGGTGAGTCACCAAGACTCAGTGTATAAATCCCCCTACCCGATAGTGCAAGCACTTACACAAATCATCAGTATAACATGCAAATCATGCAAACCCCATAACCTAACCAACCAATCTCCTTTATCTACCCCGTGTAGTCAAAACAACTGGTGGTGAAAACCATTGGTGACCGTAGTCACAAATCAAGTGATGGGGCCAACCCATCGTGTGGTCAAAACCACTAATGACAATCCTATAATCAATATGTGGGGCCAACCCACTGTGGTACAAACCACTGGGACGAGTCACAATATTCATATGTGGTCAAAACCACCGTGGTCAAAACCACCGGGACTTAGTCACAAATTATAATATCAAAGACGAGCCAACCCGTCGTGTGGTCAAAACCACCGTGATACCAAAATAATTCTTCCCCCTCATCTCATTAATCCCACCATCATGTTCATATCAATCGTGGCATAATAACATATGATGATGCAAAGTAACACATGGCATAACATTTAACAGTGACATGATAGCATATATTGAGATCCATAATCAGGGGACTTACCCGGAGTCCACACTCATGCCCACAAGGTATAGCTACCGGTTTCAATGGCCATAACAGTAACATAATATACATATACTACTAATGAAGTGTGTAAGCATTACACACCTGACTATTCATAGATCTAAGCGAAATCCTAAAACTACTTGATGATCCCCCCTTGCAATCGGCCGAGCACTAATACACACAAATGATTAGCCTTTGCCTTTTAAAAGAATAAGAGACAGATTCGAAACACGTTAGAACCCTTACCTAGATCGCTTAGCCAAATCCCAAGATCTACAAGATCTAAATCCAAGCCACGATCCAAATGAAACCCGAGAATCTACACGCTACGCCACCCTTCCTTAACACAAGAGATCCCTCCGGCTTTTGCAAAGATTCGGCCCTAGCACCAAAGATAAGGGAATCGGCATCCAAAAGAGAGGGTGAGACTACTAAAAAGATTTGGCCATACACCCCAAGAAATAGAGAGAGAAAAGAGATGAAGTAACAAAACTTACCACACCAAGGTTTGAGGTTCGGCTTTGAGAACCAAGGAAGAGATGGGTTTCGGTACTTAAAATACTGAAGAGAAAACACAAGAAGAGAGGGATTTATGAGCAGAGTATTCGGCCAATCACTAGAGAGAAGAGAAGAAGAAGAAAACTCAACAAAGTTTCGGCTTTGAAGATATTAGAGATGAATAAGAAAAAGGGAATGGGAATGAGGAGATTCGGTAAAGGAGAATGAAAGAACTTTCAGCACAAGGGGTTTGAGAGAATGAAAAGATGTAGAATAGAGGTGAAGATGTTGGTTTCGGCTTTTAGCAAAAATAGGGAGAAAAGAAAGTAAAAGTCAAATTTTGGCTCTTTAGTGAAATAGCAAAAGTGATTCGGCAAAGCCCCTTATTATCAAAATAGAAAAAGAAAAGATGCAAATGAGGTTTCGGCTTGACCCAAAACGAAAGAGAAAGGAAACTCTCTCTCAACTAGCCAAAATGCTCCCCAAATTCACTAAGAACATTCGGCACACCCTTTTGCTAACCCAACCGATTCCTCCCTCACCCCTGGCATTCGGCCAAAACTAAGCTCCCTTAGCCGATTCCTAAAAATCCTCCTAACCACCTATTCAAAATAGTTTGAATGTGTCACCCTCCACAATTTTCTCCTCTCCATCCATATCAAATTTGTTGACTCAATCCACATCCATCCAAGAGAGTCCTACCTGAGCACACCTCTTCCTTGCTTCTGGCGTGAAAAAGAATATGCAGAAAGGGATTTCTGCTGCTCGAACCTGAGCTCCCTTCCCTACATGTGGCGTCACTGCTTAAGGCCTTAAGTGGCGCCTCCTTGCCACTTTACCAAGGAAATTCTTGAGTCTAAATCCTCCCATAATTTCATTATCCCCTAACTTTCTTAGCTCCCTCTTCCTAGGCACCAAAACAAAAATTTTGGCCATGACTCAGGCCTAACCCGAGGTTATGCCTGGACCCCAAAACATGCTAAACTAGCACAGCAGACATACCGTTTCATGCAAATACATGCAAAATGCAGAGACCTCATTTTAAGGATGTTACAGTTCTACCCCCTAAAAAATAATTTCACCCTCGAAATTACCTGGTCAGAAGAGTTGGGGGTATTGCTGGCGCATCACATCCTCTGGTTCCCACGTTGCCTCCTCCGTACCATGGTTCCACCATAACACTTTCACTAAGGGAACTGACTTTCTACGCAAGACCTTGACATCCCGACCCAAAATCTGTACTGGTTCCTCCTCGAAAGACAAGTCTGAGCTCACCTCAATCTCCTCAACTGGCACAATGTGTGACGGATCTGATCGATAGTGCCTAAGCATCGAAACATGAAAGTCGTCGTGAATCTAAATTAACTCTGCCGGTAGCTCGAGCTGATAAGCTACCGGTCCCACTCGCTTCAGTACCATATACGGCTCGATAAACCTAAGGCTTAGCTTCTCTTTTCACCCAAATCTCAACACCTTCTTCCATGGGGATACCTTCAGGAAGACTTGTCTCCCACCGCATACTCTATATCCCTACGCTTAAGATCGGCGTAAGACTTCTGCCTGTCTGACGCTTCCTTAAAATGAGCCCGAATCACCTTAACCTTATCCTCAGTTTCTGTCACCAACTTCGGACCCAATATCTGCTATTCACCCAATTCTGTCCAACATGTCGGAGTACGACATTTTCGTCCATATAGTGCCTCACATGTTACCATCTGGATACTCGCTTGATAACTATTGTTATAAGTGAACTCCGCCAATGATAGATACTCCTCCTAACTACCACTGAAATCCAGAACACAGCCCCTTAGCATGTCCTCTAGAATCTGAATCACCCTCTCAGATTGTCCATTAGATTGCGGATGAAAAGCTGTGCTGAAATCCAACCTTGTACCCAAAGCCTGATGCAAAGCTCTCCAGAACCTCGACGTGAACCTGGGATCCCTATCCAAGATAATTGACACTGGCACTCCATGCAACCTTACTATCTCGGCCACATACAACTTGGCTAACTTCTAGAGTGAATAATCAACCCTCACCGGTATGAAATGAGTCGATTTAGTCAAACGATCCACAGTCACCCAGACTGAGTCCTTCTTGCTAGGTGTAAGGGGTAGCCCACTGACAAAGGCCATAGTGATTCTTTCCCACTTCCACTAAGGAATCTTCATCAGCTGAAGCAAACCTGACGGTAATTGATGTTCGACTTTGACCACGACACGCCGACACTTACCCATAAGCTCAGTCACTTCCCGCTTCAGACCCGACCACCAAAACTACTCTCGCAGATCCCGATACATCTTGCTACCTCCAGGATGCATAGCGTATGGGCTGCTATGTGCATCCTGAAGAATCCTTTGCCTCAACTCGACGTCCTTTGGAATACAACCTCTCCCTTGGAAACACAACACTCCATCGTTGGTCAAGTCAGAACCTTCCAACCCACTACTCAGACTTGTAACCTCCGAACATTCAAACCTCATCCACTAACTGCTTTCTTTAATCTGCTCTACCCAAGTCGGCTTAATCCGTAATTCTGCCAAAAGACTCCCGTCGTCATTAGGCTAAGATGAGCAAACATCACTCGTAAGTCCGCTACCACCTTACGGCTCAACGCATCAGCCACTATGTTAGCCTTACCCGGATGGTACTTAATTGAGCAGTCGTAGTCTTTCAATAGCTCAATCCATCTGCGCTACCTCAAATTCAAATCCTTCTGCGTCAAAAGATACTTCAGACTCTTGTGGTCCGTGTAGACTATAGACTTCTCTCCGTACAAATAGTGTCTTCATATTTTCAAGTCGAAAACCACTGCAGCCAACTTCAAGTCATGCGTCAGGTAGTTACTTTCATGCGGTCTCAGCTGTCGAGACGCATATGCCACTACTTTCCCTTCTTATATCAGCACACATCCCAAGCCAGTATGTGATGCATCACAGTAGACCGTGAATACCTTTCCTGCCTCAGGTTGAACCAGACGTCAGAATTTTCCTCAACTTGTCGAAACTTCCCTGTTGTTTCTCCGACCACACAAATGGAACTCCCTTCCTCAACAACTTGGTCAACGGCACCGTGATCAGAGAAAACCCTTCCACAAATCTTCGATAATACCCTGCCAGACCCAGAAAACTCTAAATTTTTGCAACCGACCTAGGCGGTTTCTAGTCCAACACTGCCTCAATCTTGCGAGGGTCTACTCTAATCCCTTCAGCAGACACTACGTGACCTAAGAAGGTCACCTCCCTAAGCCAGAGCTCGCACTTACTGAACTTGGCAAATAACTACTTTTCCCTTAGAATTTGCAAAACCACCCGCAAGTGCGCATCGTGATCTTCCTCGGTCTTTGAGTACACCAATATGTCGTCTATAAATGCCACGACAAATTGGTCCAAGAACTGCTAAACACCTGATTCATCAAGTCCATGAATGCCGCCGGTGCGTTAGTCAACCCAAATGGCATTACTAGAAACTCGAAATGTCCATAACGAATGCGAAACGCCATCTTGTGGACATCGCCTCTTTCACCTTAAGCTGATGGTACCCCGACCTAAGATATATCTTAGAGAAAACTGATGCACCTTTGAGTTGATCAAACAAGTCGTCAATCCTGGGCAATGGATACTTATTTTTGATCGTCAACTTGTTCAGCTGGTGGTAGTCTATACACATCCGCATTGTACCGTCTTTCTTCTTAACAAAGAGCACAGGCACTCCCCAAGGAGATATACTCGGTCGGATGAAACCTCATCTAGCAATTCCTAATTTGAGCCTTTGGCCCACCAACTCCTTTAGTGCCATTTATACGGGCAATAGACACCAGCGCAGCTCGAGTAATGTGTCTATTTCAATTCAACTCGCGATCCGGAGGCGAGCACGAAAGTTTTTCTGGGAATACATCAGCAAATTCCCCTACAATTTGGACACTCTCTACAGCTGCATCCATGGCTCCCAAAGCACAAACATGCACCATGAATGCCTCACAACCCTTCCTTACCATTTTCTCTGCCTTCAGTGCAGAGACCACATTGAATAAGTAATCTCTCCTATTACCTATCATCACCACCTCCTCACCTTCCTTTGTCCTCAACATCATGCGCCACCAGCGCAATCCAAACGGCACGGTACTTCACCAGCCAATCCATCCCGAGAATCAGATCGAACTCCCCAAACGCAGTTCCATCAAATCAACCAAAAACACGACCCCTTGAAGTTCTAG
Source organism: Gossypium rotundifolium (assembly GCA_025506655.1). Classification (NCBI taxonomy): domain Eukaryota; kingdom Viridiplantae; phylum Streptophyta; class Magnoliopsida; order Malvales; family Malvaceae; genus Gossypium; species Gossypium rotundifolium. The sequence continues at coordinate 109,110,937 of CP106732.1, read as the reverse complement.
GGGTACATCCCTATATAGTTTACCTACTTCTACAGAGTGACCTAGAGGGCTTATCACTGTCATCTTCCTAGAAGTAATCTCAGAGTTTAAGTTCATAGTTTCCACTATGCTACTTGCTACGTATGAGTGCATCGAACCCACATCTATTAGAGCATTATAAGGCAATCCAAAGATTAAGAACGTATCGGTTATGACGTCCGGTGCGTCGCCCTCCTCTCGACACCTCACTGCGTAGACCAATCCAGCTATCTCGCCTCTGCCTACCTTCTGCACCTCACGGCCTCTACTAGAGCTCCACGGCTGCACTAGAGCCACCATCCATCCTGTTCTGAGTACGATTCTGATCCCTAAACTGCAACCTAGCTGACCTCCGTAGACAATCCCTCACTCGGTGCTCCATCAATCCACACTCAAAACATCCTCTGTTTCCAGTCCAACATTCTCCCGTGTGAGACTTCTCACACCGAGCACACCGTGGTGGCCACTGAGTATTAGCGACAGTAGGCCTAGCAGCTTGATTCGACCCACTATATCTACCCTATTTCTATTGGTTTCCCGTAGACCTAGATGATCCAGAATTCCTTTTATTCCATCCTCTGTCCTGATTCCATCTTACCGACTGTTTCACTTCCTCCGCAACTTTAGCCTTTTCCACTAAGACCGCAAACTATCTTTCCTGCTGTGGAGCAATCAGTAATCTCAGATCATCCCTCAATCCGTCCTCGAACCTGACACATCGCTCATGCTCTGTAGCCACGATACCTCGTGCATACCGGCTCAACCTTAAGAATTCTGCCTCATACTCTGATACGGACTTATTCCCGAACCAAACCTCAAAATGCCCTCCTCTCGCTCATCAATATAACTGGTCCCAACATACTTCTTTTGATAAGTCGCTTGAAATAATCCCAAGTGAGATCATCCACGCAAAGACCATCCCGAACCGTGAGCCACCATCGGTATGACTCATCTCGGAGAAGCGACACTACCCTTTTCGGTTTCTCCTCCATTGTTAGATCTAAATCATCCATGATTCGCTTCGTCGACTCCAACTAATACTCACCATTAGGCGCCACACCGATACTCCTCGGAATACCTCGGTTCTATTGGTTCGAGTCACTCGGATACAGATTTGAGCTCGCATCTCCACCTACTCCACCACTCTTTTCAACACTCGCAAAGATCGCTCATGACATCGCATCGCCCCGTCGATCTCGGTACCTCCTTGACCTACTACCAAACGATAGAACCACGGAAAACTTTTGAAACCCATTTGAAAATCCAATTTAAGTTTTGTTGAAAACAACTCGCTTTGGTTATCTTGTTGAAAACCTTCTTGACTAAATTCAAAATTTAATTAAGTCAAGTTATTAGCGATGGCACGATAAAACCTTTTTCGTGTTAATTTTAAAAAAAAACCGCGTGATTCAAATTTATAGTAAAAAAATAAAATATCCAACATATAAAAAAAATAACTAAAGTAAAGTATAATGAGGCCTTATTACATCCAAAATAAAACAACCCAATAACCAAATTTAAAATAACGATGGCCTCCTCAAGTCCCTCCTGCCCATGTCCGCGATCTAAGCATCACTGAAAAAAATAATGGAGAAGGTGAGTCACCAAGACTCAAGATGTAACCCTTCCCGCTTTTAAAACATTTTTCATACACAACACATAACAATTAATATGCATAGCCATCCGAACGCCATCGTTTCTGTTGTGGTACCAAACCACTTGTGGTGCAAACCACCGGTGACATATAGTCACAATGTGTTACTAAAACACCGTGTCCATAGACACGATCATTTGATGGGGCCAACCCATCGTGATACCAAATCACGCGCATTTATCCCATATCTCAAGTGGGCCAACCCACGGTGGTGTTAACCATGTGGATAAGTCGCTATTGAGGTACCAAACCTCTGGAGGTACCAAACCTCCGTGACATATAGTCACGTCATGTATTAAATAAATCATGCTTCCCAAAAGCATCATAATAATCTCATATAAATAGAGACTTACCGAGGTCCTTGCTTGTACCTTTTAAGGTACTAAATCCATATCTACATCAAGCAGATTTACAAGCAATATAATTTATCACACATATTAACTGCTATAAGTGTGTATGTACACACCTGTCACCACTGAGTGATCTAAATCCCGAATGAAGGAGTCACCACCTTAGATTTCTTTGTACTCTACACGAAAGTCTTGAGTATCAACCTTTTGCTTCACCACCCTAAAATCGGCACTTAACCAAATTAGTAGCCTTGGATTAATCGATTAACAACTACTTAACTAGAGTAGATCTTACCATTACTTACCAACCAAATATCGAGAAAGGAGGGTTAGATCTATCGCCAGAATCCGGAGTTCCTAGATGAAATCGGCCCAAAGAGTGGTTAGTTCTCTGCTTGCAAATGCCGAAATTTTGGCTTTTCTCCAACCCACAAGTCGACAGAGAAAGGAAAATATGAAAAGGGTGTTCGGCCATCACTTACCTTCGCAACAATCGAATATAGGAGAAATCCCGAAACCACTATACTATTCGGCCAAGTAGAGTTTAAAGAAAAGAGAAAGAATTTCGGCACTTTGATAGGTATTAGATTTGGCTAGTAGGAAATAAAAGAAGTAGGGGTTTGAGGATGTAAATTCGGCAATGGAAGAAGCAAAAGAGGGTGTCGACCAAAGTTTTGGGAGGATGGAAAGGAAAAATATAAGAAGAGAGGGTTTGGAGATTCGGCTAGCAAACTTGGAAAAAAAGAAAACAAGTGATCAAGTGGGTGTTTATATAAGCATTCGGCACCCCCCTAGTAGCCTTGCCGTCCAACTCTTCAACCAAGAGTCCAAAATCCATCAATCTTCCTTGAATCACTCCAAGCCACTTAATTTAAAATCATTCAAATAATTTGAATACTCTAATAATAATCCAATAATAATTCTTTTAATCTTCATAATCTTCTTGATTATCCTTAAAATAAAATGCTCATATTATCTATTAATAATAATTAAAGAGTTTAAAGGAGAGAGGACTCTCCTCAAGTGTCGCCCAACATAATGCCAAAAGGGGAAAATTGTGACTCAACCAAGGTTCTCCTTGTTCCTTGATGGCGCTAAGTGTAGCTCCCAAGTGGCCCTCCATTTGCCACTTATTCTAGGCTCTTTTTATGACAAAAGCTCCCTTATTTATTCTTATAACCCCTACTCACTAAGGCTATCCACCTTTTACATAAATAATATAATTATTTCTACCATTCCGAGCCAACTCAAGGCCTTTAATTAAACTCTATTATTCCATAAATAATGTCTCAACAATTCATACATAAGAAAAATGATTAAATTCCAAATAACCCCATTTTTGGATGTTACGCTTCTACCCCCTTAAAATAAATTTCATCACGAAATTACATAACTAAAACAGAGATGAGGGTATTGCCGCCAGATCACATCCTCGAGGTTCCCACGTAGCTTCCTCAAAGACCATGGTTCCGCCATAGCACTTTCACTAAGGGCACCGACTTCCTCACGTAGAACCTTTATATCTCTATCCAAGATCCGAACCGGCTCCTCCTCAAAAGATAAGTCTGCGTTAACCTCGATTTACAGCCACAGCACCACATGTGATGGATCCGACCGATATCGCTCAAAGATTGATACGTGAAAGACGCCATGTATCCGACTTAACTCTCGGCAGATTCAAGTCGATAAGCTCATCGGGTCCTACTCGCTTCAAGATCGTATGGGCCAATGAATCTTGGGCTCACCTTCCTTTTCGCCCAAACCTTAGTACCCTCTTCCAAGGCGACACCTTCGTAAAAACCTTGTCTCCCACAAAGATACTCCATTTCTTGCGCTTGAGATCGGCATAAGACTTCGCCTATCTCGATGCTTCCTTGAGACGAGACCGAATCACTTTGACTTTGTCTTCGCCTGCTACCAATTCGGGCCCAACACTTGTCGCTCACCCAACTCCGCCCAACACGCCGGAGTTCGCATTTTCGTCCATATAGTGCTTCAGATGGTGCCATCTCAATACTCGCTTGGTAGCTATTGTTGTAGGCGAACTCACTAGAGGTAAGAATTCTCCCAACTACCTCGAATTCCAAGACACAACCCTCAAAGATATCCTCCAAGATCTCAGATGACCCTTCTGACCGCCCTGTCTGTCTCGAGGATGGAAAGTCGTGGCTTTGAAATCCAACCGCACTCCTAACGCTAGATGTAACGCCTTTCAAAACCTCAAGTGAACCTTGGGTCCCTATCCGAGATAACGTCGACACGGTACACCATGCAATCGACTATCTCGCCACATACAACTTTGCTAGCTTCCGAGTGAGTAGTCCATTCTCACCGTATGAAGTGAGTGATTTAGTCGACGGCCCACGATTACCCAAATCGCATCTTTCTTGTCACGTAAGGGTAGCTCACCGACGAAATCCATAGTGATCCGCTCCACTTCCATTGAGGGATCTTAACCGTTGAAGTAACCCCGATGGTAATCGGTGTTCGCCTTTTAACCGTTATCTCACGCTCAACCCGCCACCGTAATCTGCTTTCGTAAATTCCATACATCTTGTTTCCTCCCGATGCATAGCGATGGGCTGCTATGTGCATCTGGAGAATTTTCCGCCTCAACTCCATATCTCTTGGCATACAAGGCCGTCCCCGAAAACATAGCACACCATCACTAGTCACACTATACCCTCTAAACCACCATCCCGAACTTGTATTCTCTTAGCATTTAACCCTTTATCCACTAACTGCTTGTCCTTGATTTTCTCGATCCATGTTGGCTTAACTTGAAGCTCTCGCCAAAAGGCTTCCGTCGTCATATAGGCTCAACTGAGCAAACATTGCTCTTAAGTCCGCCACAACCTTCCGGCCAACGCCGGCCGCCACCACGTTAGCCTTACCGGATGATATTCGATGGAACAATGTAGTCCTTCAACAGCTCAATCCATCGTTGCCGTCTCAGATTCGTGATCTTTCTCGAGTCAAGATACCTCAAACTTTTGTGGTCCGTATAAATTACCGACTTCTTCCATAAAGATAATGTCTCCATATCTTCAAGGCGAAGACGATCGCGGCTAACTCCGTGTCGTGGAGTTGGTAGTTAACCTCATGCGGTCTCAATTGACGGACGATAGGCTACTACCTTCCCATCTCAGATTAACACACACCCCAAACCGGTGTGAGATGCATCACAATAGATCGTGAATAATTTCCCGCCGGGTTGTACTAAAACCGAGCTTCCGTCGAATCTTCCTCGACTTATCAAAACTTTCTTGTCGCTTCTCCAACCATACAAATGGAACACCTTTCCTTAGCAACTTAGTCAATTCAAGGCCATGATCGAGAGAACCCTTCCACAAATCTCCGATAATACCACGCTAAACCCGTAAAACTTTGTATCTCGCCATCGACTTAGGCGGTTTCCACTCCAACACCGCTTCAATCTTATGGGATCCACTCTAATCCTTCCACCGACACTACGTGACCTAAGAAAGCCACCTCCTTAGCCAAAATTCGCACCATCAATTTGGCATACAATTGTTTTTCCTCAACACTTGCGTAACTATCCGTAAATGCTTGTCATGTTCTTCCTCCGTCCTTGAGTAAACCAATATGTCGCCTATGAACACCACGACGAATTGGTCTAGGTCTCGTTGGAATACCCTATTCATTAAGTCCATGAACGCCACGGTGCATTGGTCACCTAAATGGCATCACTAGAAACTCAGAATGCCCATACCGAGTTCGTAATGCCGCTTGTGAACATCGGCCTCCTTCACCTTAAGTTGATGGTAACCCGACCTAAGGTCTATCTTCAAAACACCGACGCCTTCAATCGGTCAAACAAGTCATCGATCCGAGGCAATGGGTACTTATTTTTGATCGTTAACTTGTTTAATCCGACGGTAGTCGATGCACATCCGCATAGAACCGCCCTTCTTCTTGACAAACAATATGAGCGCCCCACGGAGATATACTAGGTCGAATAAATCCCTTTATCCAAGAGTTCCAATTTGAGCCTTCACTCCACCAATTCCTTTAGTGCCATCCGTAAGGTGCTATAGACACGGTGCTGCCCGGTAGCAAGTCTATATCAATTCGACTTCCCGATCCGAGGCGGACTCTAAGTTCTTCGGGAACACATCAGCAAATTCCCCAACCGCTCGGACCTTTCCAACCATCGACTCCTTAACTTCCAAAGTACATGATTTGAACCAAGAACGCCTTACAACCCTTCTTGACCATCTTCTCAACCTTCAAGGCAGACACCACATTGGATAGGTAATTCCTTCTATCACCTATCATAACCACTTCATCATTCTTAGCCGTCTTAAGAACCATGCGCTTAGCCGCGCAATCCAAATTCGCCCGATACTTAGCCAGCCAATCCATTCCAAGGATCAAATCGAACTCCCCGAATGGTAGTTCCATCAGATCAGCCCCGAATACGACCCCTTGGAGTTCTAGGGGTACATCCCTAAAAAGTTTGTCTACCACTACAGAGTGACCTAACGGACTAACTCATACCATCTCCCTGAAGCGCTTCGTAGTTTAGGTCCAAAGTCTCTACCACACTATCGGCTACGCATTTAATGCGTAGAACCCACATCGATTAATGCATAATAAGGAAGACCAAAATCGAAACGTGGTGGTGGTATCTCGTTCTCTAACCCTTGACAAACTACCCTTTTCGGTTTCTCCTCCATCGTCAAATTTAAATCATCCATGATTAGTTAAAATCGCCTCTAACCAATACTCAGCCGTATTGGGTGCCACACCAGATACTCCTCGGAATACCTCAACTGCATTGGTTCGGAGTCGCTCAGATATAGATTTCTGAGCTCCTATACCTCCACCTACTCCAGCCACTCTCTCAAGCACTCGCATGATGTCGCTGCGACCATCGCATCCCCCCGTCGATCTTGGTACTTAACCCCAGTAGCTGGTGGTGGTGGTATCTCGTTCTCTAACCCTTGACCAGACCTAACGGGTTTTGATACGGTCATTCGCCTCTACTACGCCTCGTACATTACGACCATTCGCAATGGAAGAAGCCCCCTAGAAGTCATGACTATGCTCACGATTTAATCTGCTTTAAGAAGTTTTATGAATTAGCTTCGCCCATGCCGATTACCCGAATAAGTTTTATGTAAAGAAGTTTAGTAGTGGTTCTTTCGATCATTACAAAGTTTTCGTTTCAAGTCTTCTACCCTTATTCAGTGAATCACATTCACTCATCAATAACATCCTCCACCCACACCCCACTTGTAGGGGTATTCTCGTCATTCCACTACCCGGGGTATTTTCATAATTTAACCTATCGGGGTATTTCAGTAATAAATCAGGGTTAATTTAGAAATCTTTACAAATCATAGGTATTTTAAAATTTTCCAGAAATCGAGGGTATTTTGGTAATTTCATAAACTAGGGGTATTTTTGTAATTTTCCAAAATATGGTTCCAGGTGATTTTATGAAATAAGGGTATTTTAGAAATTTTCAATTCGGGGGTACTTAGGCAATTTTTCATACCAAGGGTATTTCGGTAATTTTACAAGTCAGGGGTAATTTAGTCAATTTACAAATCAGGGGTATTTTGGTCATTTTCCAAATCAAGGGTACTTTGGTAATTTTCAAACCATGGTTTAATTCTAGGGTTGTTCAAAACAAGGTGGCTGGTCCCTTTCGGGTTTTAGTTATTGAATTTAGCTTTGTGAATAAGTTGTCTCCGTTAGGGTGAACCGTCACTACGCACCAGGTAGGATTCGAGTGAAGAGGAGGTGAGTCACTAGGACTGCTTAAATACCAAGCTCTCCCTGAATTCGTTCCTAGACATGCGCACAACGGTTGCCACACCCTTAACTTAGCGACGTACTCACAGGTTTGTTTGGTTGATCTTTAAGTCTTATGTAATTTTTGCATTGGAGTAGCTATTCCTAAGGTTTAATAACTCCTAACATACTAATCTACGATCCCAAAATACCCATTTCCTCCACATTCAAATCACACAAGGGTTACGGATACTTACCTGGGCAGATTGGTGCCGGAGACTCGGTGCCATGCTGTTCAAACCATGTACATTTCCCACAAACTTTTCAAGACCCTATTTTTAAGCATTTTGGGCCTCGGGCCCACATTCGAGCTTTTGAACTTGGCTCTGATACCAAAATTGTAACACCTCAAACCTGGTCAACATACCACAACCGAATCTGGCATGTTATGGGGTGAAAATGGTTGAATAAACAAGTTTCTCGGTTTTTTTCAGAAAACTCTTTTATCGTTCTAAGGGTTTAGCAACCCTATAAAAAGTGATGTTGGAAACGTTTTTAGGTTGCTTTAGAATTCAAATAAACTCTTGCTTCGAAAATCCGGTTGTTATTACTAGTTTGTTTGAAAGTTTAGGTTTGAAATCATCTTTGTTAACTTTGTCATTACCTTGTAAATAATGTCACCCGATGGTAACATTGAAAAACCCGATATAGAGTATAATTTTGTAAACTTGATTTAATACTAGATCAATAAAGCAAATCAAGTTATAAAACATATGCATAAAATAATTAAACTATAATCTAGAAATAAAACCCAAATTAATACTTAGCGGCTTTATTACAAAACCAAAACCAAATTGATGTAAATAAATAAAACCAAAATAGAAATTTTAAATAAAAACCGAAACTAGCATGCATGGCCGCCACGACTCCTCTCTGGCTCCATATCCGCAATCTACGCCTCATCTGTAAAATATAAGGGAAAGGGTGAATCACCAAGACTCAGTGTATAAATCCCCCTACCCGATCGTGCAAGCACTTACACAAATCATCAGTATAACATGCAAACCATGCAAACCCCATAACCTAACCAACCAATCTCCTTTATCTACCCCGTGTGGTTAAAACCATTGGTGGTCAAAACCACTGGTGACCCTAGTCACAAATATATATATATCAGTGTGGTCAAAACCACTGGTGACCGTAGTCACAAATCAAGTGATGGGGCCCACCCATCATGTGGTCAAAACCACTGATGACAATCCCATAATCAACATGTGGGGCCAACCCACTGTGGTACCAAACCACTGGGACGAGTCACAATATTCATATGTGGTCAAAACCACTGGACTTAGTCACAAATTATAATATCAAAGACAGAGCCAACCCGTCGTGTGGTCAAAACCACTAGTGACAGTCCAAAATAATTCTTCCCCCTCCTCATCAATCCCACCATCATGTTCATATCAATCGTGGCATAATAACATATGATGATGCAAAGTAACACATGGCATAACATTTAACAGTGACATGATAGCATATATCGAGATCCATAATCAGGGGACTTACCCGGAGTCCACACTCATGCCCACAAGGCATAGCTACCGGTTTCAATGGCTATAACAGTAACATAATATACATATACTACTAATGAAGTATGTAAGCGTTCCACACCTGACTATTCGTAGATCTTAGCGAAATCCCGAAACTACTTGATGATCCCCCCTTGTAATCGGCCAAGCACTAATACACACAAATGATTAGCCTTCGGCTTTTAAAAGAATAAGAGACAGATCTGAAACATGTTAGAACCCTTACCTAGATCGCTTAGCCAAATCCTGAAGATCTATAAGATCTAAATCCAAGCCACGATCCAAATGAAACCCGAAAATCTACACGTTGGCGTCACCCCTTCCTTAACGCAAGAGATCCTTCCGACTTTTGCAAAGATTCAGCCGTAGCACCAAAGATAAGGGAATCGGCATCCAAAAGAGAGGGTGAGACTACTAAGAAGATTCGGCCATACACCCCAAGAAATAGAGAGAGAAAAGAGATGAAGTAACAAAACTTACCAAACCAAGGTTTGAGGTTCAGCTTTGAGAACTAAGGAAGAGATAGGTTTCGGCACTTAAAATACTGAAGAGAAAATGCAAGAAGAGAGGGATTTATCAGTAGAGTATTCGACCAATCACAAGAGAGAAGAGAAGAAGAAGAAAACTCAACAAAGTTTTGACTTTGAAGATATTAGAGATGAAGAAGAAAAAGGGAATGGGAATAAGGAGGATTCGACAAAGGAGAATGAAAGAACTTTCGGCACAAGGGGTTTGAGAGAAGGAAAAGATGTAGAATAGAGGTGAAGATGTTGGTTTCGGCTTTTAGCAAAAATAGGGAGAAAAGAAAGTGAAAGTCAAATTTTGGCTCTTTAGTGAAATAGCAAAAGTGATTCGGTCAAGCCCCCCTATTGTCGAAATAGAAAAAGAAAAGATGCAAATGAGGTTTCGGCTTGACCCAAAATGAAAGAGAAAGGGAACTCTCTCAACTAGCCAAATGCTCCCCAAATTCACTAAGAACATTGGCACACCATTTTGCTAACCCAACCGATTCCTCCTCACCCTTAGTGTTTGGCATTCTACCAACACTAAGCTCCCTTAGCCGATTCCAAAAATCCTCCTAACCACCTATTCAAAACAGTTTGAATGAGTCACCTCCACAATTTTCTCCTCTCCATCCATATCAAATTTGTTGACTCAATCCACATCCATCCAAGAGAGTCCTACCGAGCACACCTCTTCCTTGCTCCTAGCGTGAAAAGAATAAGCGAAGGGATTTCTACCGCTCAACTCGAGCTCCCTTCCCCGCATGTGGCGCCTTGCTAAGGCCTTAAGTGGCGCCTCCTTGCCACTTTACCAAGGGAATTCTGAGTCTAAATCCTCCCATAATTTCTTTTAACCCCTAACTTTCTTAACTCCTCTTCCTAGGCACCAAAACAAAAATTTTGGCCATGACTCAGCCTAACCCGAGGTCATGCCTAGACCCCAAAACATGCTAAACTAGCACAGCAGACATACGTCACATGCAAACACATGCAAAATGCAAAGACCTCATTTTAAGGATGTTACAACAAACCCCTAGGGAGTACGTAATTGTGCCGACACACAATCATGCCGCGACAGCCTTTGGATAGATTGATTTTTTTAACGCTAGTATTGGAGTGTTCCCTGTTTAACATTCTATACTACACCCACTTTGAAGTGTCTCTAATTTATAACTATATATACATATATAAGCAGATGTAAAAAGCATATTTATTCAAGATTTAAGGAATGATAGCAGTCATCCATTACTAATGCAACCTAATCCATTCATCAAAGATTTAAAGCTACAGCCTTCTATCAAATTTATCCAAATCATTCATAAATAATTTACATGATTCAAGAATTAAGCATCGAATTTAACAAAAAATTTTGAACAATTTTCACTAACTATAATTAAACCTTGCATTCTTCATTTCCAAAAAAAAATTGAAATGTGGGTGCATTTCCAAGCCCCATGTGCATTCTCCCAACTTAAAGCTCGCATTGTTCCCAATGCACTAACATGAAAATGTAATGACAATAAAAAAAATGCAATGACAATGTATAGTTATCAAAATAAAACCTACAACTACATGCAATGCATGAATATTATAACTAAAGCTTAAAATAAACTAACTCAGTTATCCACAGCCGTTGATGTGGCTGCATGATGTTTCTTTCTCCTCCTTTCTTTTTTATCCTTGGAGCATTTCTTTTTCTTTTCTTTGGGCTTTGCACGGTCCTCAGATTGCTCCTCAGTTCTAGACTTTGCCTCGGTATCATTGGCTGCTTCTTGTGTAGGAGAGGCCACCTAGAGTGGTCCAATGTAGACCATTATTGCCAATGAATTGCATTGCACCTCATTGGTTACCTCAGTGACTTCTATCAGTATCGCTTTAGCTCGCTCCAATTTATCAATATTTGCACCCAAAAATTTGGGTGCGGTGACAGTCTTCTCAACAGAATCTTTTTCTTTTTTGTCTTTCTCTTTTTTAGCAACTTCTTCTTCTTCTTCAGCAATAACTTCCTCTTCTGCAGTGACAACTTCCTTTTGAACAAAAATTTCCTCTTGATTAGCAAAAATACCATCCTCAAACAAGCTATCAATCTTTCGTAGGCATTCTTCAATGTCCCTAGATTCCTTTTCTTTCTCATTATCAGAGACCTGCATAATGGGTGGGGGTGCCACCGTTCTGTCTCGATATTCTAAGTCATTATATGAGGAAGAGAGGTCATAATTTTAAATGATTGGTGGAAACACTTGGAATTTCGGTAGTGGGGATAGACTTAGTTGGCCTAATATGGCTACAATAGAATTGTTCCAGGCTCTAGTATAAGCATAAAATAAATTCTAGGATTTCTCCATATCTTCTGCTGTAGCTACAAGCCTGATTTGCTTATTGTTGATAGAATTTACCATTTTTTCGACATCTTTCAGTTTACGCCATAATGATGTCTCTGCTTTTAGGTTTGTTCATTTGTTGTCAGCTTTGGCTTTGCCCTTTCTTGTTTTGCTAGTATCCACCTCCTTCAGTATCGACGTGCCTTTACCACGAGTCATTCTTTCTCTGAGGCTTCATTTATTGGGCCCTTGTTTTCCAAGACTTCATCACCAGCATGGGGCACGATTCCTCTTTACTGGCACAATAACATCACAAGTGATTGAAAAAATAAGATCCCAATCTGCCTTGTAATGCAGTCAACAATTTCTTGGTGAAGTATTGTGCCTACATCAATTTTTTTGCCCTTGATGATAAAATGTATAAAACACATTCTATCAAGGGTGATTGTGGTACTGTAAGTGGAACGCTTTAGTATGTAGTTGACAAAATGAAACCAAATCTTGCCTTGCAACTTCAAGGAGCGACGGTGCATCGTATAATTCTTTTGATGAAAACCTGTCCACACTGCTCCCTCGGCACACAAGTCTCTCACCAACAAGTCTCTTTTTTCATCTGTGATGTCATCAATGAACCAAGAGTGTTCGTTGACATTAACCTTGGTGTTGTACAGCTCGTTTATTTTTTTAGCGTCCCATGGTATTAAACCTTCTCAAACGAAAATGAACTCTAACTCATGATCGTAGAGATTAGCATAAAACTCACGTACCAACGAAGGAGAGTAGTTGCCGGGATAGGTGCAAAAAGTTTCCCACTTTACTTTCGAGATGGTTTTGGAGAATTGCTTACCTAAATCTTGTTGTGGTGAAAGGGAAATGACATGTTCAGGATGGAAGTCGCGCTTCAACATGTTGTTTGTGAAATCATTCCTTTGTTGCTTTATTTAAAAAGATCATTTGCTTCTTTGTCTTCACTGGCCTGGGGGATTCCAATTCACGAACTATGGAGCAGAGAAAGCATGTTCTCCAGCAGATTTGGTAGATTTCTTGATCGAGCCTCTTGTTTTTTCCATCTTTTGTTGAGGGAGAACGGTTTAAAGTTAAAAAGATACAATCTTGATAAGAGAAAAAAATAAAAATGGTTGCTTGAATCCGTTACAATCGGTACAGTGGGAGAGGATTTATAGTGGGTGAAAGAGGAAGATGAAGAGGCGTGTTGTTTTGTGGAGAGATATAAGGTTGGCGGGAAGAGTTGTGTCCAATAGAAATTATGCCTAGATAGAAGGGTCAAACGACTGAGTTAGTTTTGATCCAACGGTGGAATATAAATTTCCCTGAATTCTGATGAGTTATAAATGGTAGAACAAACTTATGGAATGCGCAGACAGTAAGATTTCAATGCCTTGACAAAGGTACCTAATTATTCTGCAAAAAAGGAAGGACAAAACATAAATAAAATAAACTAAAATCAAAGAGTACTAATTTAAAACTAAAAGTTTTCAACCAATTTAATGGTCTCTACCTGCTTTTGATCCTTGTTGCCAAAATAGGGTTTTAGCCTCTGTCTATTTACTTTGAACTGTTGTCCATTACGTAAATCTCAAATTGTGATTGCACCATAAGGAAATACGTCGACAAGTTCAAAAGGTCCAGACCAACGTGAACGCAATTTACCTGGGTGCAATTTGAGTCGAGAATTGAATAATAGAACTTGTTAACCCACGATAAATTGTCGTTGTAAAATAATCGTGTCATGCCATCGTTTGGTCTTTCCTTGTAAATTGTAGCATTTTCATAGACATTTCCCTAATCTCCTCTAATTTAGTGATATCAACAAGTCTTTTCTTTCCAGCTGCTTCATAGTTCATGCTCACTTGCTTAATTTCCCACATTGCTTTGTGTTCCAGTTCAACTAGCAAGTGATATGCTGTCCCAAAAACCAATTAAAATATTTCCTTGAAGGGTTTACAACCTTCTCAAGAATGTTCTTAATTTTTTGATACTTTGGCTTGTCCATTGGTTTGCGAATGATAAGTAGTAGCCATTTTATGATTAACTCCATATCTCTTCAATGCGGTCGCCACTTGGTTGCAATGAAAGAGTGTACCCTGATGACTAATCAATGCCTTTGGTGTGCCAAAGTGAGTGAGTATATGCTTATGAAAAATTTTTAGCACTGTCATTGCATCATCCTTTGGGACTGCAATAGCTTCCTCCCACTTCGAGACTTAGTCAACAACTACTAAAATATAAAGATTTCTAAACGAACTCGAAAACGGTCCCATGAAATCCATACCCCAAACATCAAATAATTCAACCTCTATAATTGGTTGTTGCAACATTTCATTGCATTGGGATATAGAACCAGTGCGCTGACACCTATCGTATTAACTCACATAATTGTGGGTGTCTTTGAATAATGTCAGTCAGTAGAAACCTGATTGGAGAACTTTAGCAGTAGTTCTCATACTACCGAAATGACCTCCACAAGGAGCATCATGACAATACTTAAGGATCGAAATCATCTTGTAATTGCCCATTTTCAGTGAAATCAAAATAGTGGTTTTGGGACCACAAATCCGATATTGTAAAATTTAGTTTAATATTATTTTGTGGTCTACAACATGATATTATTATGGTATAAAAATTTCATTAAGAAATTTTACCATTTGTATGCTCAATTTGTGAAAAAGGACTAAATTGCATAGATTGCATAAAGTGCGAAAGTTGTGTTCTATTAGCTAAAGGTGTTAAATAGCTATATAAATTTAAAGTGGAGGTTCTTATGTGATAATTAGACCACTAATAGAGTTAGTGGATGTGCATGGCATGTTATTTATGAAAATTTTAAAGTTAAGTAAGGGTAGTTAAGTAATTAGACAATTAAAGGTTTAAATTTATATAAACGAAAGTGTCATCTTTTTCCCCATTCATGCAACTAAAAATTTCAGCAAAGAGTTGGCCATTTGAGAGCTTGAAATTTCAGCAACTTAAACCCCTTGCATGTAAGTGAATTCTTGTCCCATTTTTGTTGATTTTTATGTTTTCGGGATATAAGAAAGGAGCTTCGGCTCCGTGAACCTCTGTTTAGAAGTGAAAACAGGGTAAGTCCAGCTTAAGACTCTAAACGAGCGCTTCTAGGGAGGCAACCCGAACACTAACTTTACTAATAATATATTTTTAACACCTACACTACAGGTTTCCCTACCACACGGCGTTGCACACGGGCGTGGCCGTGGCGTGTGAATACCACGATTAGCCACATGGGCATTGCAAAGAGGGTGTAAAAATAGGACAATAATATTTCCAAGCCATGGGCTCTGACTAAATGGCACAGCCATGTGACTTGGCCATGGACGAAACTAATTAAAGGACACGGGCTTGAGACACGCCCGTTCCTCCAACCCGTGGTCGATCCTGAGTAAACAACATGGGCAAGTAAAATGCCCGTGCTTCGAGATCGTGGATGACACTGAGTTATTGGCACGAGCATAGGACCAAGAACACAGGCGTGGGAGAAGCGAACAAGGCCAGGCACGCCCATGGAACACGGGCTTAGACGACATCACAAACGCGCCTAAATTCAAAATCGCAAAAAAAACGGGCTAAAAAAATGGGAACACGGGCGTGCTCCGAGACCATGTCCCCACCCCTATTTAAAGCAACACACACCGCACATTCCCCCAAATTTTCTTTTCAACCCCGCCACCTCTCCCCAAAATCTCTTAAGAACTTCGGCCACCAGCAAAATCTCCCACCCTCTCTTGATTCCCTCTGCCCCTTACCCTTTCCCCTTTACCCTATCCCCCTTCCAAAACTCATAAAAGCAAGAACATGACCGTGCCCACACACCTGCGACAGTCGTGCTGCTCTATGAGTTACAGCACACGACCATGTAGCAACCCCCCACGCCATGCGCCGACCAACCAAGCAAACCACTGGTCACCTTTCCTCTTTACCTTTATTTTATTTTCTTTCTTTTTTACTATTTGTAACTTAAATTTATTTCTTAAATAGTTTAGCCTTACTTCTCAATATTAGTTTTATTTATTTTGATTCATTGTTTACTAATATACACTTAGAGAATATACTTAATATTAGTTTATCATGATATGTTGTTTTCTCCATGATATTATTGAACTCATCAAGATTGTGAAATATGGCTGAAAATGATGCTTGAATTGATGAATATATGTTATTTTAGGAAAACAATGTCGTCATCCCAAGAAAAGAAATCCGTGGTCCCTAGTTCTAAGAAATGAAAAGGACCCGACTTGTCTTCAGCCAGTGCATCCGCTGAACTATGACATCCGTTCTTGCAATTCCCGTAAGGACCCTAGGACGACCTCTACAGGCTACTCCGCGCACAACCCCTCGGTACAGGGAGGTGCATTGATAGGGCCACTCTAAAGCAGGTCTAATTGGCAGACGATATACGAGCCCTCTTAACCACGGATCCATGGGATCAATTCTTCACAATCATCGAGCCCACCTTTTTGGAACTCACTCTGGAACTATGCTCCATGTTCCACCTCCAGACAGTAATGACAAACTACGATGACCCCGGCACAATCCTGTTCGTCTAGGAGGAATCATGAGAGAAATGAATGTACCATAATTCAGAGCCGCTCTGGGCCTCTACGACGAGGAATTTATGGAGGAACATGACCTTTCAAATCTCCATCGCCACCTGATAAACCGTAAAAGTAACATATTTTAGGCCCACGTTTAGCATGCTTTTGGATGATTTAAGCCTTGAATTATGTAATTTGGTGCTCTTAATCCGTTGTTTTCATGTTTTATACTCAGAATAGCACTGGAAGATAAAAAGAATGGGAAACGGGCTTAAAATAGACTAAATTGGGTCAAAATAGAAATCGACATGGCCTGGGCCCATGACTACACGGTCGTGCCTCATTGATAGACTAGAACATGGCCTGAGCCCCGAAACACACGGTCGTGCCTCATCATCAGACTCGACCATGGCCTACAATCAAAGCACACGGGCGTGCCACACGGGCGTGTCCCTGCTGCAGGAAAGAAGAGTTTCAGTCGATTTATGGTACTTAGAGGCAAAGAAACATATTCCAAAAGCCTATATAAAGACCCTATAGGCCAACCTTGAGGGGAACATTCGGATAGGCGTCCGGTTTGGCCGAAGAAGGCAGATTTGTGGAGATTACTCTAAGATAGCCAGTTGATTCATCTCAAGAAGCCGGAATTATACTTAAGATGGCGGATCTCTCCTTCAATTCCTTTAGGGGTTTTAGGATTTCTTATGTTTTGTTTTATCTTTTCTTTTGAGATGTTTTCTTTTACAATTAAGAACTAAACCCTCAGATACCTGAGGGGATGAAACCTAAGATGAATCTTGTTATTGTTTGCTGAACTATATGATAAATATTTGGCTTGTTCTTAATTATGTGTTCTTAATTCTTGTGTTGATATTTCCAAGATATTAATTCAAGTATGATGTGCTTAGGTGGAGGAGGAAAAGTCCCTGCCTAAGAGTAGATCTAGCATAATTAAGCGGAGTTGATCGCGCGCCTATAGATAGGGTGACGAGATTTTGCCAGATTAGGGTGAAACCTAATATAAGAGTCCATAGATCGAGTTAATGCAATTCTAGGGGTTTTAATTAGAAAGAGATTTCAATTAATCAACCTCGGGTTAGACATTAGTTGCCTCGAGAGAGGGATTAATATATGGTAGGGAATCTTACGGATCAAGTCAAGTGTATAAATCGTCTGGTTCAGTGTTAGGTAACAAGTGAAGTCTAGGTGGATTCTTCATTGGGTGTCGTCTTAACCAATTGGTTTTTCCTCAAGTTATTTTCCAAATTTCATTCTTCTTTGTCTTAGAGTCTTTAGTTTAGTAGTTAGTTAATTTAGATTAAACAACAAATTCCCTTAATTCTTAGGTTCAATAATAGAAAGAGAGTTAGTTTTAGTACTTTTGGTTCCTTTGGGATTCAACATACTGGTCTTGCCTAAACTATACTACTATTCGATAGGTGCGCTTGCCTCCATCATTGTCTTAGTTAGTTTCCAGGTTTGATCATTCTTTATATAAATTTTAAGACTCAACAAAACAACAATCACCACCTTCACAACACTCTAACGAGATGTTGGTACAATATAGCCCCCAGTTCAAACTCATACGACCCTAGCCGCTCGAAGAACAGCTCTCGCCCCATCTCTATGGTATTTACATGCCATGACAACCAAGTTTTGACCTAGCATATTTTATAGCTCGTGCCATCCAACACCAAATAGAGAAACATAGGAGAGGAGTTATATCTATTGTCCCATACATCACATGATTGGCTCGGCATTTCGAGCTCCTCACCACCGCCGCTCAGGTCTCCTCATTGACATTGATAGGATAGATGTCCCCATAGGGCATCCAAAGAATGCTACATATGAGGATGATCCAACGACGACGGGGGACCGATCCTCCCCAATATCGACTAGCTACTACTACTAAGGAGGAGGATCCGAGGACATTACGGATGATGTCCCACATCCACGTGAAGAGCCACCACCAAGCCATCGCACTTCTCATTCAACCCCATCACTTTTAGACATTTCAGGGGACAGCTCACTCAGTTCGAGCAATATTGCACCCAACAATTCAATGACACCGCTTGAAGATTCGATGGCATTGAAGCAACCCTTCAGCAAATCTGTCATCACCTCCACATATCACCACTGCCTCCACCTACCGATCCAACCGACGACGAGGACTTTTGAGTCCTTATTATTATTATGTTTTTATTTTATTTGTATTTTTATTTTTCGTTTTATTTCAATTATTTACTTAAGTTTTTTTTTAATTTTATTAGTTCGTTTCAAACCTTTATTATTACAATTTTATTTCTTTTATAACTAGCTATCTAAACATCGAATATCCCTAACATCATCAATTAATTAATACCTCTTAAAAATTTAACTGATGAATTCGCAGATTAAAGGTTCAATATACCACTCCAAGAAGGGGAAAACATCATTTTCACCACCACATTTACTCTTGTTCAAGTTTCCACACTTCCAACTCAAGGAACCCATCCGAAAATTCAGGAAGTTTCACCTATCTCCCTCTTTTTTGATTTTCTTATTATATGATTGTTATATATCTTTGTACATTGAGGGCAATGAACATCTTAAGTGTGGGGGGTGAAAGTTTAGTGCAAAAAGTACCTAACTTATTGCATTATTCTCAAATCCCTGAATGATATTCTATCTTAAAGTAATTTTCTCATATCACTAATTAGAATGAAATTCTTGTTGGTTCATGATTTTTATTTATATGTTTTAGATTAAGTCATTGATAATTGTGCAATGATGGTTTAAACTTTAAGATACTAGAGAATCAAGCATGATGAGTCTATTTTCAAAAATTAAAATTCTGTTAGGTTGTCTACCTGAATCTAAATTGTTACCTTGAAGTTTATAATTTACAAGGTTGACATCAAAATACCCATAATTTTTGTGAGATTTTGAGCCTTTTAGAGCACGCATTCTTTTTGTGCTCACTTTATTGATTATGAGTGTGTCAAAATTGATTTGTTATTCTAGAACTTGCTTCGAGTATACATGTCAAGACCACACTATTAATTTAATATACAAAGATGATTAAGGCACTTAGGACTTAAT
Organism: Gossypium rotundifolium; assembly: GCA_025506655.1. Taxonomy (NCBI): domain Eukaryota; kingdom Viridiplantae; phylum Streptophyta; class Magnoliopsida; order Malvales; family Malvaceae; genus Gossypium; species Gossypium rotundifolium. The sequence continues at coordinate 109,091,087 of CP106732.1, read as the reverse complement.
CCACTTACTCCACTAAAAGCCTACCCTCATAATTGACCTGTAGTGAACCCCTTTGATCCTAACAACCCTTTTATTGACTCAACCCACTAATATTAACCCGAAACCATTCTCGTATTTGTTATCACCATTCCTTTTGATTACCCTTGTATCAAGATTGTCTTGATTAGTTGCCTAATTAGATTATTTCAATTGTTAAAGTTCTATTATATATTTGATTTGTTCTTAAAAAATCAAAAATCAATCAAAAATAAAAGTATATTCATTATTAGTTATGAGATTTAAGCGAGCCTATACGTTTAATTTCAACACCTTGAAAAAGAAGCTCGTATTATTAGTGTTACAAGTTTTCAATTGATGGAATTATTCAGGTTATTAGTCATTTTTCTAGTTAGGTATGTTAATTCAATCTCGATTCTAACCCTTCTAATTCAGCCTTTATCCACACCTTTAACCTAAGCCCCGTTACAACCCTTTTTAAAGACATTTTGATTTGTGTATCATCTCATTTTATAATGGTGGAGATTTGATTTTCAAGCAAGCCTATGGTAATAACTTTTCATGTTTGACTTTTGAGAGCTTAAATTTTTGAACCTTAAACACCTTGAGTGATTTGAGTGAATCTTTAGTGAGGATGTCAACTTTTTTTGATTTTGAATTAAAGGTGATTATTTAGGTAATGGGAAACACCTATGTTTTCATGCTAAAAACTCATGACTTTGATTGTTTGAATCTTTAGGACTCTTTGAGTTGAATCATCCATGTATAAATTATCTATGAATTATGATGAGACATTATTGATGAATATTATGAATTGAGAAAGTTCGTTTTAATTATGACTTGAGAATTTTGCTTAAGGACAAGCAAAAGCTTAAGTGTGGGGGTATTTGATAAACCAAAATAGTAACATATTTTAATCCCACATTTAGCATGTTTTTGGATGATTTATCCCTTTAATTATGGAAATAGGTGCTCCTAATCCTTTGTTTTCATGTTTTATACTTAGTAGAGCACCAGAGGATGAAAAGAAAGAATAACGGGCTGAAAAAGGAGAAAATGGGCCAAAGCATGAACTCCACACAGCTTGGGCCCAAGATCACACGGTCTGGGCCCAAGACCACATGGTCGTGCCCCGTGAGAAAAGTTGACCACGGCCTGGACCTCAAATACATGGCTGTGCCTCATCAATAGGATCGACCATGGCTTGGCCATGATTTACACGGGCGTGTGCCATAGGCATGTTTCTACCGTAGGAAATAAGAATTCTATTCGGATTAGGGCACTTAGTGTAACACCCCAAACCCGATCAAAACGCTACGACCGAATCTGGCATGTCACAGAAAAAGAAAAAATTTGAAAATCGAGTTAACGTCATGAGTTGGATAGAATATTTGATTTTGTAGAAACAGAATTTATATTGAGTGAACAATTGAAAACAATTTTGAGTCTTAGTTTGAAAATTTGGTTACTTTACTACTAAAACCCAAATTTTAGTTAGCCAATTGTAAAGTCTCAAAGTTCTTAAGTTTTGGAAATCATCCATTTTGACAATTTATTAGGCATGCCTTAATAATCCAAAATAAAATAAAGAAAGTTAATAAAAATAAGTGTAAACCCAAATTAACGTTTAAATGGCCTTATTACATTACCAAAATCCAAATTAAAGAAGAGTAATCCCAAAATAACTATTTAAGATAAAGTCCAAAATATTACGCATGGCCACCTTGAGTCCACCCGGCTCCATGTCCGCAGTCTAACGATTACCTGCAAAATGTCAAAAAAAGGGTGAATCACCGAGACTTAGTGTGTAAATCCCCGTCCAAAAGATTTTCAGCTCTCACACAAAACCATATGTTACGTATGTATGCCATGCAACCCAACCAACCGAATATGCACATCCACCGTATCTCCTGTATCTACCCAACATTTGTGGCACCTAGCCACTGGTGCTACCTAACCACTGGTGGTTCCGAACCACTGGTGACAAAAGTCACAAATAACAATATGTGGGGCCAACCCACTTGTGCTACCTAACCACTGGTGACAATCCCTAATATCCAGAGCGGGCCAACCCTTGTGGTACCAAACCACTGGGACGAATCACAGAAATAAGATATATGTGGTACCTAACCACTGGTGGTTCCAAACCACCAAAACTTAGTCACAAAATAATTATATGTGGGTCCAACCCACTTGTGGTACCTAACCACTGGTGACAGTCTGAAAGAGTTCATATTTCCTCCCTCATCACATTATACCCCATCTTCATGTTCATGCTTTACAACATGGTACGATCATGCTTTCAATGTACAACAACAATCAATCCACTCATACATCCATCCATTAATGATAGCACATAGTAGAACTTACTTGAAGTCCTCACTTTCACCCACAAGGGTAACATAGTGATCCATACCATCACTTGACTTTTGGCAATACATAGATAATAACATAATTAACCTATAAAGTGTGTAAGAGTTACACACCTGATAACACGTAATACCACGCTCTCTATGTCGACACTATCGCTAATCGTAACTACTGCTATCTGCCTATGACTTTGCTCAGAAGCTGGCCCACAACCTAGTGGCCAATCTCGAACCCTAGATACTGCGTGCTTCTTGAATTTAGGGATTGGGTTTACGGGTCCAATCCCCTCCTTCGCCTGATCGATATTTGATTCCATCAAAAGACCTTGTCAGTCGCTACCATCATAACATAGGGTTGTTACCATAACATAGGGTTAAGGTAATAATACAATAACGAGTTTAATAAGTCTAAAGAGAACACCCTTACCTTGAAATCTCAAAAGAGATAGAGTTCAGAAAATAACGATTTTTGGCTTAGGGATCTAGACGATTCGATCTACTTCGATTCCCAACGTGTTGCCCCAAAGAGAACACAAGAACGGTCAAAACATTAATCAAAAGATAACCTTACCAAGCCAATTAGCCTTTCGGCTTTGGCTTCCAAAAATCGAAAGAGGAAGGTGAAATATAGGAGAAATCATTACTTACCTTAATACAGAAGATTAGGCTAATCCCAATAGATTTCGGCACTTAGCACCCTAGAAGAAGAATTTTGGCAAAGGTTAGGGAAGAAGATGAAAGAGTCGCAAACTAAACAAAAAGGACTATAGGTGAGATGTAGAAGTTTTGACTTTTGAGAAAATCAAAAGAAAAGATGGTGCAAAGAAACTATGAGGATTCGACTTATAGGGAAGGGATGGAGAAGAGAATGAATATCATAGGACATTCAGCCATGGCATAGATATGGATATGAAAATGGAGTTAAAGGTTTCGGCTTTAGAGAAAGAGACGATTGAGAGAAGAAGAGTAAAATGGAATGAAAAGAAGCAATAGAACCGATAAAGAAGAAGAAGGATTTCGGTAAGACTTGGGGTAGATTTGGCTATGGCAAAAAATGTAAAGAGAATGGATGCTTAAGAGGGTTTCGGCTTTCACTTAGAGAAGAAGAAAAAGAGAATGGATGAAGACCCTAAATGTCGAAAATGAAAAAGAGATACTCACTTGACTACACAGAATTTCGGCACACACTAACCAAAAGCCGAAAAATGCACACTTTAAGAACTAAAACCTATGCTACCAACAAAGGATTTTTGGCACACCCCCTAAGTTAACATCCAAAACCGAATGCCCAACCTCACCTAACTCCTTCCTAAATTCGGCTAACACTCCCTCTTTCCCCACCAACACTATGTCGTCTCTTCAATCCCTCATTGATCCCTCTCCTCCATCCATTCAAACAAGTTTGAATGATTCAAACTCCTTAAAACCCTCTCCACCATTACTTTGAAATATTTGATCAAATCAACTCTCCCTTTTTCAAGCATCCCATCCGAACTCCACCTCTGCTTCCCTTGACGCCAAAAAGAGTTCTTAAAATGAGGACTACGTGACTTGAACCTGCTCCCTCCAACTCTCTTGTGACGTCACCTTCCTCAACCTTTAAGTGGTGCCTCCTTGCCACTTTACTAAGGCACTCTCTTGTGTCATCCAACACAAACAATATCCCTTAAGGCCTAATTCAACTAGCTTTCCTTAAAAGTGCTCAAAAGGCAAATTTCTACCAAGACTCCGGCTTACCCCTAAGTCATTCCTGGACTCTAAAATACCTTAAACTAGCATGACAAGCATAGCATACACACACAAACACATAAAATGCAGAGGCCCTAATTTTAGGATGTTACAATTCTACCCCCTAAAATAATTTCGACCTCGAAATTACGTGGTCAAAAGAGGTGAGGGTATTGTTATCGCATCACATCCTCTGGTTCCTACGTAGCTTCTTCTGCTCCATGGTTCCTCCACAACACCTTCACCAAAGGAACTGATTTCCTACGCAGATACTTTGACATCACGATCCAAGATCTGCACCGGCTCTTCTTCAAAGGACAGATCTAGATTTACTTCAATTTCTTGCATTGGTACCATGTGAGATGGATCCGAACGATAATGTCTTAGCATTAAAATGTGAAACATATTATGAATCTGACTTAACTTTGAAGGTAACTTGAGCTGATAGGCTGCTGGTCCCACACATTTCAACACGCGATAAGGCTCGATAAATCTGGGGCTTAGGTTGCCCTTCCGCCCAAACCTGAGCACCTTCTTCCACGGTGACACCTTCAAGAATACCTGATCACCTACCTCAAATTCTATGTCCTTACGCCTTAGGTCCGCATAGGACTTCTCCCCATACAAGTAATGTCTCCAGATCTTCAAGGCGAAAACTACTATAGCCAACTCCAGGTCATGCGTCGGATAATTTACCTCGTGAGGTCTCAATTGCTGAGAAGCATACGCTACCACTTTCCCCTCTTGCATCAGCACACATCCTAACCCTGTATGTGACGCATCACAATATATAGTAAACTCTTTCCCTACCTTAGGCTGAATTAACACAGGAGCTTCTGTCAGAATCCTCTTTAACTTCTCAAAACTTTCCTGCTGCTTGTCCGACCACACAAATGGAACCCCTTTCCTTAACAACTTGGTTAACGGTGCTGCAATCAAAGAGAACCCTTCCACGAACCTTCTGTAATAGCCAGCCAACCCTAGAAAACTCTGAATCCCCACCATAGACTTAGGAGGTTTCCAATCCAACACAGCTTCAATTTTTCAAGGGTGCACCCTGATCCCTCAACAGACACCACATGACCCAAAAAGGTAACTTCCTTTAGCCAGAACTCGCACTTACTGAACTTAGCGAACAACTGCTTTTCCCTTAGAATTTGCAAAACCACTCGAAGATGTGCATCATGCTCCTCCTTGAATTTTGAGTAAACCAGAATATCGTCTATAAACACCACGATGAATTGATCCAGGTAGGGTTGAAAAACCTGATTCATCATATCCATAAATGCTGTTGGTGCGTTGGCCAATCCAAACGGTATCACCAAGAATTCGTAGTGACCATAGCGAGTACAAAATTCCATTTTATGAATAGCCACCTCCTTGACCTTAAGCTGATGATAGCCCGAGCTTAAATCTATCTTGGGAAGACTGATGCTCCCCTAAGCTGGTCGAACAGGTCATCTATCCTTGGCAATGGGTACTTATTTTTGATTGTCAACTTATTCAACTGATAGTAATCAATGCACATACGCATTGATCCATCCATCTTCTTGACAAATAGCACCGGTGCTCCCCAAGGTGATACACTCGGTCGGATGAAACCTCGATCCAACAGTTCCTGAATCTGAGCTTTCAACTCCATTAACTCCTTGGGCGCCATCCTATATGGGACAATAGACACTGGTGCTGTTCCTGGTAGGAGATCAATACCAAACTCAACCTCGCGATCTGGAGGCAATCTCGAAAGCTCTTCTAGAAAAACATCAGAATATTCCTTCACCATTTGAACATTTTTGACAACTGATTCCCTGACCTCCAAAGCACAAACATAAGCCATAAATGCCTTACATCCCTTTCTTACCATTCTCTCAGCCTTTAAAACGGATACCACATTAGATAGGTAGTTCCTCCTCTCGCTTATCACCACCACCTCTTCACCCTCGAAAGCTCTTAACACCATGTGCTTGGCTGTACAGTCCAAATTTGCCTGATACTTTACTAACCAATCCATCCCTAAGATCAACTCGAACTCCCCAAGTGGCAGTTCCATCAGATCAGCCAGGAAAACTACCCCTTGAAGTTCTAGAGGTACATCCCTATACAATTTATTCACAACTACAGATTGTTCTAGAGGGCTAATTACAGTCATCTCCCTGAAAGAAATCTCAAAGTCCAATTCTAGAGTTTTTGATATAGCACTGGCAACATAAGAGCGTGTCGAACCAATGTCAATCAAAGCAGTATAAGGCATCCCATCAATAAGAAACGTACCAATTATGTATTCCCATCACCTCTGATCGGTGCTCCATGCCCTCGACCAAAGCTATTTCCTCCTCTGGCCGGACCACGACCTCTCTGCAGTTACTGACCCTCTCTTCTAAATTGTGCGCGTCCTTGACCCTCTAATTGCACCCTGACTGGCCTCCGTGGGCAATCTCTTATCCGATGATCCAAAGATCCACATTCAAAACATCCCCTATCACCTGTCGAACACTCACCGAATGAAATTTCTCGCATCGAGTACACTGAGGTGGCCATTGAACAACAACAGCTTCGTCAGCTTGACTAGGCCCTCCAAATTTAGACCTCTTCTAAAAAACCCCAGCAGATCCTGATGGCCCAAAACTTTTTTTATTCCTACTCCTATCCTGGTTCTACTTTTCAGACCTCTTCACCTCTTCAGCTATTTTAGCCTTTTCAACCAACACATCAAACTCCCTTTCTTGTTGCAGAGCTATTAATACCCGCAACTCATCTCTCAGGCCATCCTCAAATCTGACATAGCGCTCATGATCTATTGCCACGATATCCCTGGCATAGCGGCTCAGACGTAAAAATCCCGCTTCATACTCAGCCACTGACTTACTTCCCTGGACCAAATTAAGGAATGCCTTCTGCTGAGCGTCCACATAACTCGACCCGATGTATTTTCCTTGAAATGCTGAATTAAAGAACTCCCAGGTGATATGGTCAGCCAATGAGCCATCCCTAACCGTGAGCCACCATTGATATGCCTCATCTCGAAGGAGAGACACTACACCCTTCAATTTCTCCTCTGCGATACAGTCTAGGCCATCCATTATACGCTCCACAACTTTCTACCAATACTCCACTACATTAGGGGCTACACCAAAAACACCCCTGAATATCTCATCTCCATTTGCTCTAAGTCGTTCGACACAGATTTTTGAGCCCCTATGCCCGTGCCTACCCCAACAACTCTCTCTAGAACCCATAACATTGCCTAGGACACTACATCGTCTCCATCTGTTTGGCCTTGAAACTCTGCTTCGGCAGCTGGAAGTAGCAGTACCTCATTTTCTGACCAATGACCAGACCCTGCTGGTTCTAATACAGTAAACCTACCCCTACCACGACCACGCATATTACACCCACGTCCTTGAGTGCTCATGACTAACGTTCACGATTTAATCTGATTTAGGAAAAAAATTTTATGAATTAGTTTCTTCCACTATTTATTACAGAACTGCCTTATGAGTATGTATTCAGAGTAGATTCTTTCGCAAGCACGTACATTCCTACAGGCTTCAATCTCTAAAGCAAAATTTTCTAATACTAGCAATCATATCTCGATACATTCATATCAACAATACCATCACATCAAACAATTGTTAGTTAGAGGACTTACCGTCATGGATTGGTGCTGGAGACTCAGGTGCCATGCTTCCCAAAAACATTTTATTGCAACCATTTTCCAAGCTATCTATTGAAAATATTTTGGGCCTTATACCCACAATCGAGCTTTTGAACCTGGCTCTGATACCATAATTGTAACACCCCAAACTTGGTCAAAATGCTACGACCAAATTTGGCATGTCACAAGAAAGAAAAAATTTGAAAATCGAGTTAACGTCATGATTTGGGTAGAATCTTGATTTTGTAGAAATAGAATTTATATTGAGTGATCAATTGAAAACAATTTTGAGTCGTAGTTTGAAAATTTGGTTACTTTACTACTAAAACCCAAATTTTAGTTAGCCAATTGTAAAGTCTCAATGTTCTTAAGTTTTGGAAATCATCCATTTCGACAATTTATTAGGCATGCCTTAATAATCCAAAATAAAAAAAAGAAAGTTAATAAAAATAAGTGTAAACCCAAATTAATGTTTAAATGGCCTTATTACATTACCAAAATCCAAATTAAAGTAGAGTAATCCCAAAATAACTATCTAAGATAAAGTCTAAAATATTACGCATAGCCACATTGAGTCCACCCAGCTCCATGTCCGTAGTCTAATGATTACCTGCAAAATTTCACAAAAAGGGGTGAGTCACCGAGACTCAGTGTGTAAATCCTCATCCAAAAGATTTTCAGCTCTCACGCAAAACCATATGTTATGTATGTATGCCATACAACCCAACCAACCTAATAAGCACGTCCACCGTATCTCCTATATCTACCCAACATTTGTGGCACCTAGCCACTGGTGGTTCCAAACCACTAGTGACAAAAACCACAAATAACAATATGTGGGGCCAATCCACTTGTGGTACCTAACCACTGGTGACAATCCCTAATATCCGTACGTGGGGCCAACCCACTATGGTACCAAACCACTGGGATGAGTCACAGAAATAAGATATATGTGGTACCTAACCACTGGTGCTTCCAAACTACTGAGACTTAGTCACAAAATAATTATATATGGGGCCAACCCACTTGTGGTACCTAACCACTGGTGACAGTCTGAAAGAGTTCATATTTTGTCCCTCATCAAATCATACCCCATTATCATGTTCATGCTTTACAACATGGTATGATCATGCTTTCAATGTACAACAACAATCAATCCACTCATACATGCATCCATTAATGACAGCACATAGTAGAACTTACCTAAAGTCCTCGCTTTTACCCACAAGGGTAATATAGTGATCCATACCATCACTTGACTTTTGGCAATACACAGATAATAACATAATTAACCTATAAAATGTGTAAGATTTACACACCTGATAACACGTAATACCACACTCTTTATGTCGACACTATCGCTAATCGTAACTACTGCTATTTCCCTACGACTTTGCTCAGAAGCTGGCCCATAACCTGGTGGCCAATCTCGAATCCCAGATACTGCGTGCTTCTTGAACTTAAGGATTGGGTTTACGGGTCTAATCCCCTCCTTCGCCTGATCGATATTTAATTCCATCAAAAGATCTTGTCAGTCGCTACCATCATAATATATGGTTGTTAAACCATAACATAGGGTTAAGGTAATAATACAATAACGAGTTTAATAAGTCTAAAGAGAACACCCTTATCTTGAAATCCCAAAGAGATAGAGTTCAGAAACTAATTATTTTTGGCTTAGGGATCTAGATGATTTGATCTACAGAAGATTCGGCTAATCCCAATAGATTTCGGCACTTATTACCCTAGAAGAAGAATTTGGGCAAAGGTTAGGGAAGTAGATGAAAGAGTCACAAATTAAACAAAAAGGACTATAGGTGAGATGTAAAAGTTTCAGCTTTTGAGAAGATCAAAAGAAAAGATGGTGCAAAGAAACTATGGGGATTTGGCTTATAGGGAAGGGATGGAGAAGAGAATGAAGATCATAGGACATTCGACCATGGCATAGATATGGAGATGAAAATGGAGTTAAAGGTTTCAGCTTTAGAGAAAGAGACAATTGAGAGAAGAAGAGTAAAATGGAATGAAAAGAAGTAATAGAACCGGTAAAGAAGAAGAAGGATTTCGATAAGACTTGAGGTAGATTCGGCTATGGTAGAAAAATGTAAAGAGAAGGAATTCTTAAAAGGGTTTTGGCTTTCACTTAGAAAAGAAGAAAAATAGAATGGATGAAGACCCTAAATGTCGAAAATGAAAAAGAGATACTCACCTGACTACATAGAATTTTGGCACACACTAACCAAAAGCCAAAAATGCACACTTTAAGAACTAAAACCTATGCTACCAACAAAGGATTTTTGCACACCCCCTAAGTTAACATCCAAAACCGAATGCTCAACCTCACCTAACTCCTTCCTAAATTCGACTAACACTCCCCCTTTCCCCACCAACATTATGTCGTCCCTTCAATCCCTCCTTGATTCCCTCTCCTTCATCCATTCAAACAAGTTTGAATGATTCAAACTCCTTAAAACCCTCTCTACCATTCCTTTGAAATATTTGACCAAATCAACTCTCCTTTTTCAAGCATCCCAGCCGAACTCCACCTCTGCTCCTCTTGACGCCAAAAAGAGTTCTTAAAATGAGGACTACGCGACTTGAACCTGCTCCCTCCAACTCTCTTGTGACGTCACCTACCTCAACCTTTAAGTGGCGCCTCCTTGCCAATTTACTAAGGCACTCTTTTGTGTCATCCAACACGAACAATATCCCTTAAGGCCTAATTCAGCTAGCTTTCCTTAAAAGTGGTCAAAAAGGAAAATTTCTACCAAGACTCCGGCTTACCCCTAAGTCATTCCTGGACCATGAAATACCTTAAACTAGCATGACAAGCATACCATACACACACAAACACATAAAATGCAAAGGTCCTAATTTTAGGATGTTACACTTAGAGGCAAAGAAACATATTCCGAAAGCCTATATAAAGACCCTAGAGGCCAACCTTTAGGGAGCATTCAGCTAGGCCAAAGAGTCGAGTCAGAGCAGTTAAATTCAGGGATTTACTCATAGAAAGCCAGTTGATCCATCTCAAGAAGCTAGAATCATACTCAAGATGGAGGATCTCTCCTTCAATTCCTTTAGGGGGTTTTAGGGATTTCTTATGTTTTGTTTTATCTTTTCTTCTGAGATGTTTTCTTTTACAATCATGAAATAAACACTCAAATACTTGAGGGGGATGAAACCTAAGAAGGATCTTGTTATTGTTATTTGAACTGAATGATAAATATTTGATTTATTCTTAAATATGTGTTTTAATTCTTGTTTTGATATTTTGGGATATTGAATCAAGTGTGATGTGCTTAGGCAGAGGAGGAACAGACCCTATCTAAGAGTAGATCTAGCATAGTTAAGCGGAGTTGCTCGCGCGCTTAGAGATAGGGTGATGAAAATCTACCGGATTAGGGTCAAACCTACTATGGGAGTTCATAGATTGAATTAATGCAATTCTAGGGGTTTTAATTAGAAAGAGATTTCAATTAATCAACCTAGGGTTAGACGTTAGTAGCCTTGAAGAGAAGGATTAATATAAATTAGGGAATCCTACGGATCAAGTCAAATGAATAAATCGTCTGGTTCAGAGTTAGGTAAGAAGTGAAGTTTAGGTGGATTCTTTCTCGGGTATTGTCTAAATCAATTAGTTTTCTCTCAAATCTTTTCCCCAATTTCTTCTTTGTCTTAGCACCTTTAGCTTAGTTAAATAGTTAATTTTAGATTAGATAAAAATTCACTTAATTCTTAGGCTAAATAATAGAAAGAGAGTTAATATGAGTACTTTTGGTTCCTTTGGGTTCAACAATCCGGTCTTGCCGCTAGCTATACTACCATTCGATAAGTGCGCTTGTCTCCATCGTTGTCTTAGTTAGTTTCCAGGTTCGATCATTCTTTTTATAAATTTTAAGACTCGACAGACACGATCAGGAAGTAGTGTTTTCGATTCCAGAATAGGAGGCTCTTCAATAGATGGTTTGAAAATTGGGGTTGTTTTGTTGGCTAGGTCTAAGGATTCAATCTGCCATCCATGCTTGAGTTCAAGATTATTAGCTTCAACCATGTTGTCATAATCGTCTAAGGATTCGACATCAGATGTCATTGTAAACTCTTCAGAAAGTACCGTGCTTTGGTCATTGAATTCTTCCTCAATTAGATCATCTAGCACAACAATAGTATGACATTCTTCTTTGTCCTTGCATTGAATAGATTCAAAAACACTAAAGGTGACTTGTTCGTTATTAAGTAGCATGATTAGTTCACCTTTATAAACATCAATAAGAGTTCGACCGGTGGCTACAAATGTTCGTCCCAATATTATGGGAACCTCCTTGTCTGCTTCATAGTCAAGTATGATAAAATCAACCGAAAAACAAATTTATCCACATGAACTAAAACGCCTTTTATTTTCCCTCAAGTTGAGCCAAAGATCGATCGGCTAGTTGTAATGTCACTGCAGTTGATTTCATGTGACTAATTCCCAACTTTTTGAAAGTAGATAATGACATTAGGTTAATGCTAGCTCCCAAGTCGCATAAAGCCTTGCCCAAATAATGATTGCCAATTGAACATGGAATGGTAAAGCTCCGGATCTTTCAATTTAGGGGGCAACTTGTTTGTCAAAATAGCACTACAGCCTTCTGTGAGTGTAATAGTTTCAATACCAGTAAGCTTCTTCTTCTTGGATAAGAGGTTTTTCATAAATTTCCCATAATTCAGAATTTGTACTAGAGTGTCCACTAAAGAAATGTTGATCTGTAGTTTCTTCAGTGTGTCCAGGAACTGTTGATACTGCTTGCTATGCTCATTCTTCCTGAATCTTTGAGGGAAGGGTAAAGGTAGAGATATATCTATTTGCACTTACATCTTTGATTACGTTGATAGTTTCAAAGGTAGGACATTAGGCATATGAGTGACAATTTGTGGAACTTCTTTGTCTGATGCATCAAAAAATTCTTCAGATTCAACCTTCGCACCAGTGATCATGCCATCCGTATCTTGAGGTGCTACAGTAGAGTTTAGAAACGGTTTGCTAGTTTGTTTACCACTCCTAAAAGTGATAGCCTTACAATGTTCTTTCCCCTCAGACTAGGATTTTCAATGTCACTGGATAATGAGCTTAGTGGTCGAGTATTCAGATTTGAAGAAAGTTATCCTAATTGTGCTTCCAATGCTTGAATAGAAGATGAATTCCCTTGTACAATAGCTTCTACGCAAGTAATATGCTCCCGCATTAATGCTTCAAGAGTTGCTAACAGGTCAGAAGTAAAAGCTTGAGTGTATGGTTGTTATTGATGTCCTTGAATATGTTAATTTGGTATTGAAGAGTGTTGTGGCTGCGTCGAATTTTGGTGTGGATGTGTCTGGCCTTGCTGTGGATACATTTGAATGTACTGATTATAGTTCTGCTATTGTTGATTATAATTCCCTTACATAGAATTATAATTGCCCTGAGTAGATGTATTCCCTTATTTGAATGTCACAGGACTTGTCCTGCATTTTGAGTTCGCCAAAATGGTTAGTTGCATGCAAAGTTCTTGTAAGAATTACCATAAGAATTGTTGTGGATATTACTAATTTAACAAGCATTCTTTGCATGTTGTAGGCAATCTTCATAGCTATGTTTGTCACTAGAAATCTCACAACAAAAGTAGGAACATCAACTTGCTGAGCAACTTGTATAGGTGCAACGCCACTAGTCCCTTGCATATTTTTAATCAAGTTTGTGGGAGAAGAAACTTGAGCACTTAGAGTGGTTATTGCATCCAATTTGATAAATCTCTTGGAGGAGTTTTTGCTTGTGCATCTCTGGAGATAGGGTATTGATAATCATTCTAACCAATTCTCTCAAGAATTCTCACATCATCATTATATGTACAATCCAGCAGAGGACTATTGGCTGATGCGTCAACAAGATTCCTTGTATGTAAATTTAGCCAATTATAGAAAATCTCAATTTGTGTTTCTAGTTGAATGTTGTACATAGGAAAATGTCGAAATAAAGATTTATAATGTTCCATGTAGTGTGAAGATTTTCATCATCCAGTTAATGATAATCAGTAATATCATTTTGAAGTCGAGCATTTATTTTCGACGGGTTAAATCAAAAAATAAACTATGTTGCTAGTGCATTCCAAGAAGTAATTGATTCGATAGGTAGCAAAAAAACCAAGTACGAGCTACTCCCTGTAAGGAATAAGGAAATAATTGCATCTTTCAAGGCATCACCAGGAACACCTTGTTGACTAAAAGAAGCATAGATCAATAAAAAGGATTTAAGGTGTTCTCTCGCATCTTCATGTGGCAGTCAAACATATTGTCCATTAGAATTTAGCATTTCAAACATTATTGGCTTTAGTTCGAATTCCTAGCTTGGATTGCTGGCCTAACAACTCCTGGTTGTAAATCATCCAAGACAGGTACTACAAAATCTCGTATAGTCCTATTTTATATGCAAGCATCTTGCGGCAATAATGGGTTATTAACATTTTACTATTGCATCGGGGTATGGCTGTATTGTTCCCTGGTAGAGTCATATTTATTTGTTCTCAAAGTCTACTCCAAACAATCCTTTCAATTTCTGGATCAAAATTGGTAAGAAAATCTGAATTTCTTTGGGTCATAATACCTACAATGAAGTTAGAGAAATAGCAACAAAGAAAAACCAGTTAATGAATACTAAATATTATATAAGGAAAATAAAGGGCAAAAACACACAAAAATAAAAACAAACAACAAACAAAAGCCATCCCTAGCAATGGCACCAAAAACTTGATCGGCTATTTAACTTCACAGCAATAATGTGCAAGCGTACACTGGCAATGCAAGTATAGTAGACAGATGTGAGTCTGTCGAATATCGATACCACAGGGATGGTAGTCTTTTGTCAATTAATGTCGGTGCAACAACTAGATGGAAATGAGATAAATTGTAAGAATAGTTATCGATGCAATAACTCAAAAATAATAAAATATGATAATGATAAACTGGGATCCCCAACATGAATCTTCAGCAGAATACTAAGTGCTCCCAAGGTATAAAAATATACGTAATTATCGAAGCAATAAAGTTCAATGTATATCTTACCCAACATCACTCCTCTATTTAATCCAAGACTTAAACATGCATACTAACCTCACCTTCCGATGATGGCAATATGACACTAATAAGAACAAGTGGACTAAAATCCTCTAATCCTCACTCAACGCCCGTTGTAATGCTTGTTGGCTCAAACTGTCATTGCACTTTCAAGTGCCAGTGACTGTAATAACACTTCCGTGTTAAAAACATTCAAACCTCTAGATTAAACAATAAAAGCAAGATTGAATATGATAACATTTAATCACAAAATCATGTGTACTTCCATACAAATAGAAAACAGAGAATAATCACCAACATTTAGAAAGAAATAAGAAAAAATTGAGTGCAGAATACTATCTATAGACAACTTGACTGAATCTCTCTATTCCCTCTTGTCTCACACTTAGGTCTCCTTTTCAGAAGCTAGTCTGGATTTGGTTTTCACGTTGGTTCACCCATGAGAGGCTTATGCTGGACGTTGTTAGGTGTCATTTCCTTAGAATTATTTTGTTCTTGTACGTACAGGTTGGTTATACCAGACTAGACAACTCACACAATTTTAGTTCTTATCCGGACAGCTGTCAGGTGCGGCGACAATTCTAGACACAATCTGGAATTAACTCATGCAGTGACAGCAATGAAAAGATAGCAAAATTAAGAAAATAATAGGCTAGGATTTATTGAGTTATAAAATGCAATTTACTAAACTGAAAATGTTAAAATGTATGCTAAGGATAACTAAATGGGAACAATTTAACCAATAAGTAAAGGGAAAACCTATGTTCTTTCTAGTGCTATCACTTCTATACTTAGGAGAGCATTTGGGAGAAAAAGGAGCGAAAAGCAAAAAATTGAAGCAAGTTCAGGAGCCACATAGGCTGGGCCATTCCATATGGGCTAGACACACGATCGTGGGGCTACTACATGGTCATGTCCTAGACCGTGTGGAATTCGCGAATCGCACTCTAAACATGTAGGGAAACACAATTTTTATGTTTTTTAGGCATTCTAAGACCTATATATGACACCGTTGAGGCCAACTCCGAAGCATATTTCCATCAAGATTGAAGATCTTCTTTTGAATTCTTTGAATTTTATTAAGAATTTATTTGTTTCTTGTGGTTATACTATCTTTGGGATGTTTTTATTTGCTATCATGAACTAATTTTCCAAAATACCTAAGGAGATGAACCCTAAGATGGATTCTATTATTTGATATTTATTTTTACGCAATAAATAATTGGATCTTGTTCTCAATTATGTGTGCTTAATTCTTGGTTTAGTATTTCTAGACTATTAATCCACATTTGATGTGCTTAAATCAGAGTACGAATAGACCCTGTTTAAGAGTAGATCTAGCATAGTTGAGTGGAGTTGCAAGCAATCCTAGAAATAGGACGACATAAATCTACCTGATTAGAGTAAAATCTAATAGGGGAATCCATAGATCGAGTTAATGCGATAATAAGGGTTTTAATTAGAAAGAAATTTCAGTTAATCAACCTAAAGTCAGTTATTCTTAGTCTTGAAGAGAGATATTAGCATAATTTAGGGATTTCTATGGATCAAGGTATTAAGTGAAGAAATTGCATAATTTAGATTGATAATGACAGATGAATTCTTTCTTGGGTATTGTTTCACTTCATGGTTGTTTACTTGATTATTTTGTTGATTTGTTCTTTATCGCGTTCGTAGTTAATTAATTTAGTTGTAATCAATCACTCCAATTTTTCAGTTAAACATAGAAAGACGATAATTACTAGTACTTGTACTACTCATGGGAATGATATCTTTGCTCACCATAGCTATACTATTAATTGATAGGTGCACTTGCCTTAGTCAAATTTTTAGTTGGTTTACGACTGCAATTAGTCATTCTTCACTATGTACTCTTTCAACAAGTTCTCCAAGCTATTGGAAAATTCACCTTGGGATGGTTTTTGAACTTGTTGATTAAATCCTGTCAGCTAACTTGACCTCGATTGTATGTAAGTACTGCTAGGACCCACTCCTTGGTTACTCTATGAGAAATTCATATGGTTTCTCCAATAAGGATTGTAGAAGTTTTACTGCGGTCCTAGCCCTCTTTGATTTTGATTCAGATTTTCCATGTAATAGATGGACTCTGTGTTTGATGGGTAATTTTTGAACATGTGTCCATCTCTACAGAAACACAAAAGATGTTTTCAAATTGGCTAGGTTCTATCTTATTAGATTATTATTGAAACCGTTAGTAGTAAAATTTTAAGTATTGAGAACATAAAGGATACCTGAGTTGCAAGGGATGTAAACACATCATCTTCATGTACTCTTACAACTCTATGTCCTGTAGAGGCTTGGTTGGTTGGCCACTGGTAGTTATTATTAGCTATCCATTCAATAATTTCATAATCCTCGTTATAAGACTTAGAAAGAAGTGTTCCATTTGTGAAGAATCCACCACCATTCTTGTGTGTGCTTTGACACCATAGTCAAATGTCTCCAGTTGGATGCAAGGAGAAATTCCATGATGGGGCATTTTTTTATTAATTCTTTGAAACTATTCTATGCCTCATATAACGATTCGTTATCCATTTGCTAGAAGGTAGTGATCTCAATTCACAACTTAGCATCTTTCCAGGTGGAAAATGCTTCATTAGGATGTTTTCTACCGACTCTTAGCATGTAGAAATTAAATCGGATGGCAATGAGTTTAACTAGACTGTGCTCTATCCCTTAGTGAATATGAGAACAACTTCAACCTTAGTGCATCCTCAATTACTCCAACCATTTTGAAGGAGTCATTCACCTCCATAAACAATCTGAGGTGAAGGTGGGGATATTCAATAGTCATTCCATTGAACTGGCCCACTGTCTGAAACATCTGAAACATAACTGGCTTCAACTCGAATTGTTGTGCCTCGATCCTGGGCCTTCTAGTTTCTAGATTAAGCTCATGAAAAAATGGCATGACATACTATCTTAAGGCTTAATCATGTCATCAGCAACAAGGATGGGATTTTGAGCATAATTTGCTACATTTCCTTGATTTTGGTTCCTAGGGTTTATCTCTTTAGTTTTCATTGGACTTGTAACGCCCTCAACCCAACCCGAATTATTAGGTTAGGGTCTTTAGTATTATCGAACCAAAATTCTTAGATATAAATTTAAAACAGTTGACGTATACTCATTACTTAAACTCACACTATTGAAGAAATAAAGAAAGATATTTAGGAATACATCAAGCTTGTCATATTTATGACAATATATAAAATTTGTTAAAAATCAGACTCGCTAGGTCGTACTCCTACAATACACCATAATATTAAGTTATCCTTTGTATGCATATTTATCCAACTTGCCACAACTCTAGAGTAATCTAGACTTCTCTCCTCATGACGTACTCTTTCATTCAACATTACCTAAAATAGGAACAAAACCCTTTTAAATTCATGAAAACTTAGTGAGTTGAAAGCGTAATACGTTGAAGTCTTCTTAGTTGAATTCCACATTATGTATATTTTGGATGACCAATCTATCTTTGGCAAACTTCCTTATCCATTAGACATATAAATGTAAATACACCATCGGTTATACTTATTGTATCGATACTTGATTTAATTCATCATAATATGGCCGCATTTTTTATATTCATCATAGTCCATTAGGACTTCAATATAATATTCACATAGGTTTCTCAATTTATTGAAGTATCATGTATCAATATCTCATCAAGCATTCTCAATTATACTAATATAATATTACATTAAATCACATTCAACTTACCTCGTTTTCAAAATGAGCTAGTTCTTCGATTTAGTCTACAACCTTATCCTTTCCCCGATCGAGGTGGATTCTCGTCTCCTCTTACTCTATAATAGCAAATTAGCTCATTTTAATCACCATATTAACATAAGCATCTCAATAATCATGCTTAATCAAAATTACCATTTTACCCTTAGATTTTGGCAAAATGACCTTTTTGCCCCTAGGCTCAGAAATTAATTCTAATCACATTTTTATCCCCAACAAGCCTAGGTAAACATTTAATGCTCTTAAAGCTATCATCATAAATTAACATTTCACAAACATACTACAAAATTTATAACCTTTTCATTAAGGTCCTATTTAGTGTTCTCATACTAACATCCTTTTCAAAAGTTGTTCATCTAACAACTAAGAATCAAGTTCTTCCATAAAAATGAAACAAATAACTAAGGTAGTTCTCATGGTAGAACTCTAAACCTTTCACAACATTGCACAAATAGTTCCCTCATTTGAAAGCTTAAGCTCTAGGGGTCTCAGAAGCACAATTATTTTCAAGAAAAGTTCACTAGACCACTTACTTGAATAGATGAGAGCTTGCTGAAATTTTTAAGGTTTCTACCACTTATTTGATGCTAATTTTTGGTGGAAGATGATAGGAGAAAAGATGATATATCCCCTTATTTTATTAATACAAGTCAAATTAGTCCACCTACTACTACTAACTTTGACTAAGATTGACAAATCTTGTCTCCCATGTTCTCCTATGGTCCACCAAGCTTCTTCCAAAGGATAAATTGCCTTTTAAATGCCTCCCATTAATGATCCATGGCCATTTGGTACTTTTAACAAAAAGAATAGAACTTTTCACGTTATGCGATTTAGTCTTTTTTTTGCGATTAAACATGAAATCGCTACAATTAAAGTACCAAAATTTTAATGCTCACATACTATCATGTTCTAACTCATAATATATCATGAAAATAATTTCTCAGGTCTCAAATTAGTGATCCTGAGATCACTATTCCTACTAGCCCTTAAATCGAGCTGTTCCAATTCTAATCTTCATCCACGAAGTCAAGAGATTTCCCTACCCGATCAACTACTTCCATTGGTTTTCAAAGAAGGACAAGAGTAAACAGAATTTGTGTAATAAAGCACAGACTATTTCAATTACTAGTGTATGGAATGTTTGATCTAATAGACCTAAAAGCCTACAGTGTGGCAGATGCTATCTCGGTGAATGTCGAGCGCATGAAAATGCTTGTTTCAGATGTGGTTCCCATGATCACTTTATAAAAGATTATCCTGAGATGATGAAAGAAAAGAGACTCAGAACCCGAGATCTGGGAGTATGGTCAGAGGCAGACCGCAGAGAAACCTAGGGCAAGTGGAAGAGGCATCTTCTCCTGATGTTATTACGGGTACATTTTCTATTTATGATATCAAAGTTATTGCTTTAATAGATCACGAATCCACACACTTTTATATATGTATGAAACTAGTATCCAGTATGAATATGCCTATAGAGTCTACAGAATTTGTGATTAAGGTGTCTAATCATTTAGGCAAAAGTGTTTTAGTTGATAAAGTATGTAAAGACTGCCTATTGATGATTTGCGATCATTGATTTAAAGCAAACCTTATGTTTTTACCATTTGATGAGTTTGACATCATTCTTGGTATGGACTGGTTGATTACCCATGATGTAATATTTAATTGTAAAAAAAAATACATTAAGATGAGATGTGAGAATGGGGACACTCTTCATATAGAATCAAATGAACAAAGCAAATCGCCGGTAGTGATTTTTCATATGATGGCATAGAGATACTTAAGAAAAGGGTATGAAGCATATTTGGCCTTTGTGATGAATGATAAAAAAAATAGAGCTAAAGATTGAGTCAGTATCGATAGTATGTGAGTACGTGGATGTTTTTCCCGATCAATTTCCAAGACTACCACCAATTAGGGAGGTTGAGTTCAATATTGAGCTAGCTCCCGGTACTGTACCGATATCTATTACTCCTTACAGAATGGCTGCAACAGAGTTGAAAGAGCTAAAGATACAGTTGCAAGAGTTGATAGATAAAGGCTTTACTAGGTCGAGTTGATCTCCCTAGGGTGCTCCAGTTTTATTTGTGAAAAAGAAAGATGGCACCATGAGATTGTGCATAAATTACCGTCAACTTAATAAAGTGACAGTGAAGATCAAGTACCCATTTCCTAGGATCGATGATAAGGAGCTAATGTGTTCTCCAAAATAGGCTTGAGATCAGGGTATTATCAGTTAAGAGTAAAGGATTCAGATGTGTCCAAGACAGATTTTTGAACAAGATATGGGCATTATGAATTCTTAGTCATGCCCTTTGGTTTGACCAATGCTCCTATGGTATTCATGGACTTAATAAACCGCATCTTTAGACCCTACCTTGACAAGTTTGTAGTTATTTTCATTGGCGACATATTAATTTATTCCTGGATGAGAATGAGCATGTTGAGCACCTAAGGATAGTTTTACAGATTCTACGAGAAAATTAGTTGTATGTCAAGTTCAATAAAAGTGAATTTTGGCTCAAGAAAGTAGGATTTCTGCGACATATTGTCTCAGGAGATGGAGTCCGAGTGGATCCAAGCAAGATTTTGGCTATAATGGACTGGAAACCACCAAGTAATATCTCTGAGATTCAGAGTTTTTAGGCCTAGCTGGATATTACCGATGATTTGTCAATGGGTTTTCTATGATTGCAACCCTGATGACTAAATTGTTACAGAAAATGTGAAGTTTGAGTGGACAAAAGAAAGTTTTGAGAAATTAAAAGCAATGTTGACAGAAGCTCTGATTTTAGTACAACCCGAGATAGGGAAAGAATTTGTGATTTATAGCGATGCATCCTTAAATGGATTAGGCTAGCCTTATAAGAAGAATTATCCGACGTATGATTTAGAGCTGGCTGCCATAGTCTTCCCCTTGAAGATTTGGAGACACCATTTATATGGTGAAAGATGTCAGATTTTTACTGATCACAAAAGAATGAAGTACTTGATGATGCAGAAAGAGTTGAACTTAAGGCAACAGAGATGGTTAGAGTTGATAAAGGACTATGAGTTGGCCATTGACTACCATCCAGGAAAGGTGAATGTTGTTGCTGATGCTTTGAGCAGGAAGTCCCTTTTTGCAGTAAGGGCAATGAATTCACGGATGACCTTATCTGACGATGGTTCTATTCTAGCTGAATTAAAAGCTAGACCAATGTTCCATCAAGAGATCATTGAAGCTCAACAAGAAGATAAAGAGTTGCAAGCCAAGAGAACTCAGTGCGAGTTAGATGTTGAATTTGACTTTCAGATTAATTTTGATGGATACTTGATGTTTAAAGATAGAGTTTGTGTACCGAGAAAAGAGGAGCTTATTCAAAGAATTTTGTATGAGGCACATAACAGATGTTTATCTATTCATCCGGGTAGTACCAAGATGTATAATGACTTGAAGCAATTGTATTGGTGGCCGAGAATGAAGAAAGATATTTCAAAGTTCATTTCAAGATGTTTGATTTGTCAACAAGTAAAGGCTGAACACCAAGTACCTTCGGGTTTGCTTCAACCAATTATGATACCCGAGTGGAAATGGGACCGTATCACTATGGATTTTGTAACGGGATTGCCATTATCATAGAGCAAGAAAGATGCTATATGGGTTGTAGTTGATAGCCTCACAAAGTCAGCTCATTTCCTACCTGTACAAGTTGACTACTCATTCGACAAACTGGCAAACTTATATGTTTCTGAAATAGTAAGACTTTATGGAGTTCCTTTGTCAATCATATCGAATAGAGATCCAAGATTCACCTCCATATTTTAGAAGAAGCTTCAAGAAGCCTTGGGTACAAAATTGAGTTTTAGCACAGCTTTTTATCCTCAAATGAAGGTCAGTCGGAGAGGTTGATTTAGATACTCGAGGATATGCTTTGATGTTGTGTTCTAGAATTCCATGGCAGTTGGGAAAAGTTTCTCCCATTGATAGAATTTGCCTACAATAATAGCTTTCAATCGAGCTTAAAGATGGCGCCTTATGAGGCTCTAAATGGGAGTAAATGTAGAACACCATTATATTAGACTGAATTTAAAGAAAACCAAATTCACGGGATTAATTTGGTTAGAGAAGCTGAAGAGAAAGTGAAAGTGATACGAGAATGTTTAAAACCTGCATCAGACAGACAGAAATCTTATTTGGACATAAAGAGAAGAGAGATAGAGTATCAAGTCGGGGATAAAGTTTTCTTGAAAGTGTCACCTTGGAGAAAAGTTTTTAGATTTGGATGGAAAGGCAAGTTAAGTCCACATTTTATTGGACCGTTTGAGATTACCAAGAAAGTTGGGCCGGTAGCTTACAGATTGGCTTTGCCATCAAAGTTAGAAAAGATACATGATGTGTTTCACGTGTCAATGTTGAGACGCTACCGATCAGATCCTTCCTATGTAATTACCCAATCAGAGATAGAGATTCATCCCGACATGACTTATGATGAAGAATCAATCAAGATTTTAGCTCGGGAAGTCAAGTAGCTAAGAAATAAAAGTATTGCTCTAGTGGAAGTATTGTGGCAAAGGCATGGGATAGAGGAAGCTACATGGGAACCAGAAAAGAGCATGAGAAACCAGTACCTGAACTTATTTCTCGGTAAGATATTTGAGGACGAAAATCCTAAAGAGGGAGAAGTGTAACAACTCGATTTAGGGCCTAGTCAGAATAGTGGTGTGAGGCCATGAATCCAAGGTGAATTTATGAGCTTTTAAGGTTTATGTCATGTTTGCATTCTAGTGTGAAAGTTTCATGAAGCAATTTTGTTAAATTGAGGTTGAATGGTCCAAATGGACTAAATTGCAAAAGTTGCAAAATATGAGTTTCTAGAAGCTTTTTGTATGAGATAGCTTTAGAATATCAATTAGAAGTCCTTAAGTAGCAATTTTCCCAAATTATAATTTTTGGACAAAATTGGACATGAGATAGTAAATAGTAAAAATTTAGAGAGAAGAGCATTTTGGTCATTTATCAATTTAAATGATTAAAATGGGAAAAAGATGATAAAAATCTATTCATCTTCTTCCCCTTATTGCCCAAAATTTGAAGACTCCATAGCTAAGGTTCTTCATTTTTTTTTTGAAGCTTGCTAGTAAGTTCATTTTAGCCCCATTTTTTATATTTTTTGTATTTTTGAAGTTCTCGTATTATGAATCAGCTATTTTTAGCTATAAAATGAGCTAGGATGCATGTTCAAAAATTTACCCATGAATGAAATGCATGTTAAATGATGTTTTATGGAAGTTTATGAGAGTTTGATGTTAGATAAACATCTTTTTCTAAGTGAATTTCATGAAAAATGATAGTAAGGACTAATTTGTAATAGTTATGAAAATTGGTCATACATACTAGAAATAGTGAGAATTGATGATTGTTATAGGAGAGAAAATGAATCAGCTAAGCATGAAGTTTAAGAAAGTTTAATGAGAACTATTTTACGAGCCTTTGGGCCAAAGTGTAAATATAAGAAAGTATAGAGGCAAAATAATAATTTTACCAAAGTATGAGTAATGAGTCAATTTAGTCAATGTAATTATTAAATGATCTATTTATGATTATAGATCAAGAAAAATGAAGCCCGAATCGAAACTGAGGTAAGAACAAAGTCGAGGACTAAATTGCATTTCTACATACATTTTGTATATTGAGGTAAGTATGTATGATTTCTAAGCTTTATGATTTCTATCATTGAATTGCTTAGTATAATGTACATTATTATCATGGAATACTTATTGTTTTGTTAAACAAAGAAGTCAATGAGATTAAGTATGAGCAAGTCCCTATTAAAGATGAATTTCCCAGGATACTCGATCTACCACATGAGATAAGAAAGTCCGTATAAGACTAAGCCAATGCATGGCATCGACAATCAAGCAAGTTATCATGTAAGTCCAAGGCAAGCTTGGCATTGAACAAGTTATCATGTAAGTCCAAGGCAAGCTTGGCATTGAACAAGTTATCATGTACGTCCAAGGCAAGCTTGGCATTAAACAAGTTATCATGTAAGTCCAAGGCAAACTTGGCATTGAAAAGCTATCAAGAGAAAGAAATCCCATGTAAGCCCAAGCCAAGGCATGGCATTGTTGAGAACAATAAAGATTTTCATATAAGTCCATGTCAAGACATGGCCTTGAAACTAGGATGTGATATTCCATGTAAGACCGTACCTAGGATATGGCTTTGGCATCAAGATATATGGGATGAGGTTTAATATCCTCGGTTATTCGTATAAATTCATCGGGCAAATGAGTAAAGTTAAAATGAGTTAACAAGAAAGATAGGTAAGCAAAGCTATTACCAAGTTGAAATTGAGTATCATTTATGTTATGAATGATGAATTAGAGATCATGATTATTATGTTAAAGTATGTTGATCAATGTGATCAAGTGATACAGATACCATGTTTACCTTACAAGTATGAGAATAGTAAGTATCATGAGACATGTAAGAATCAGTATGAGTAAGTAAACTCTATAGCTGAAATTTATGATACCATTGTTATGTCAAATGGTTTATATTAAGCAAGTTTATTAATATGTGTTTTACATGCAAACTTACTAAGCTAAACGCTTACGTCTTTAATTATTCTTTCTATGTAGTCCTGCCAAGCTAACTTGTGGATCGTTGGAGTTGGAGCTCGTAGCACACTATCAATCTCTATTTTGGTATAGCCAAGCTATTTTACTAAGTATGGCATGTATAGGAAGCATTTCATTTTGAGAATATGTTTAAAGAAGGGTCATTGTATAGATTATCAAGTTTATTATCTTTTGTATATGGCAAAGTAATTGGCCAAAATTAACTAAGTATGTATGTTTATGGAGATCAATGAAGTATGTAGTAATGCTTATGAAAAATGTATTGAATTGAGCATGAGTTTGGTCTTGATTTCAGGGTGGCAATAGTCTTGGTAAATAGCCTCTAAGAGCCCACACGGTTAGATACACGGGCGTGTGTCTAGGCCGTACGTACCCTGCACCTTAGTGTTTTAAATCAAAATAAGCCACGGGTAAAGCCCATGGTCGTTTGTTTAGGCCGTGTGTGATATAGGGTCAGAACATGGGCGTGTGCCCCAAACCGTGTGAATAAGTCAATATATCAAGGTATAGCACACGGTTTACATCCACGGGCGTGTCAAGGCCGTGTTTAATTAGTCAGTGTCGAACACGGGTGGAAGACACGGGCATGTGTTAGGGGTACACGGGCGTGTCCCAAGTCACATGGACATGTGACCCCTTTTTTAAGGAAAAGTTTTCATTTGAGTTTCGAAAGTTTCCAGATATGTGTTGAAGGCCTCGTAGGCCCATGAAATATATTATTAGACTAAGAAAGAGAAGTTTTTAATTCGAAACAAAATTTTATAGCCCGTAATACATGTTTTAAGTGAGTTCAAGCGTGGTAATGTCTCATATCCAGTCTTAGCATCGGACTTAGGTATGGGGTGTTACAGGTAGTCAGTGTGCACGATGGGTTGTGAGCACGGGCGTGTGCCCTAACCGTGGGGCATTGGCAGAATGCTTGAGTTTTCATGCACGGTTTGTGGACATGGGCGTGTGTGTTTATACAAAGGTGTGTGTCATCTAGCACGGGCGTGTAGTCCCTGTTTACATGGAGAAAATTTTAAGATTTGAAAAAGAAACAATATAGTCTCAAGAGCCTCGTGTGTATGAGTGAAGCCTCGTAAGTCGAGAATGAGATTGATGAGGTGACTTAAGAGAGTAGTCACAGTGAGCCTAAGTGGCGATCATGTGGTTTTATCTAGTAATGCCTCAGGCCCTGTTCCTGCGGGAATTACGGCTAAAGGGTGTTACAATACATATATATATTGGAGACAAGATTTAGCCTTGACTGGTACTCCTGTTGTATACATGTGTGGCTCGAGAGCATACTCTTTGAAATAGTACCTTATGGGTACCATTGGACATGAATGGACGGATCCCAATTTTTACACCTCAAGTGTACTTTCTGTGTATCCATCGATATTCCAAATAATTTCAACGGGTAATAATTCTGACATGAGAAGATATAAATATGAAATGAGTTATTACACATATTTGTCTGAAATACATGAAAATGACGATACATGATGATTGATATATGGTAATATGGGATGATGATATTTGTACATGAAATTTAATTGATGAGTATGTTCATCCTTGATTATAGATTTGTACACCTTGAGTGTACTATTCGTAACCTTGATATTTCGAATGATATGAGTAAAGTTCTGACATGAAATAATCTGAACTCGAAATGAACCATTATGAAATTATACTTGTAATATAAAGAGATGATTTATACATGTTAAATGAATAGTAATTTTTATGAATTATTTGAAAATGTTCTGAAAGTTTTGGTAATACTCGTAACTCTGTTTTCGGCAACGGACACGGGTTAGGGGTGTTACCAAATGACCTAAATTGTACAAAAATAGAGTCCACATCGCAACATCGGGCGATGGTCATCGCAACGAGCTCTGGGCTTTAGGACACAGCGTGACGAGGAACCCCCATTGTCACGACAAGGCCAAGTTAGTGTGTCACATGACGATGAGGAACTCCATCGCATAACAACGTCGACTAGAAAATTTGTAACTTTTCCAAATTGGTCCCAGTTTGATTTCAAGCTAACTTATAGCATATGTAGGCTCATATAAGACTTGATAAAGGTTGTATATTGCTTGGAATGCTTATGTTTTCATATATTATGCTTTGGATTGAAGGTTAAATGATCGTAGTTGCTGCGATAATAAATGTGTCATCGTGTAGCTGGGACTCGACAATCGGGTTGGGCAAGAGGTGTTACACTAAATAATCAATAAAAATATATTTAATTTAATAATACAATATTTAATATTTAATTAAAAGGTGTAGATTGAACTAAGAGTGAAATAATAAAGAATTTAAGGAAGAAATGAAGCCCCTATAAATGTGATTAATTAGTAGTATTTTTTATTCCCGGTGATCTTACATTTGATGTTCGTATCAACTTAGTTTGATCTTAAGTTGCTTGAAATATGTGAAATGAATGAAGAACCGTATGAGGATCAAAATTTTCAAACTGCTATTCTCAGATTCGCTTTTTTCACTTGAAATGTTTGGGGTGGACCGGAACTTGTTGACAATGTTAGAGTTTCGCAAGAAATGTTCCCGCTTGCAAAATCCCACAATCTTCCAAAGATATGAAGAAATTGATAAAGGATTTGGGCCTTGGCTACAACAAAATTCACAGCTTGCTAAATGATCGATGTTGTATTGAGGCGACCGGATAAACCAACAATGTCACATGTATGCGCCAATCCTGCTGGATTAATAGAAATACAGAGGATGGTAACGAGGCTGAACACGATACACACCAAAGAAGCAAAGGGCTAAGATTTTGCGGTATTTTCCACTACCAAGGCTTCAACGGCTTTTCATGTCGTCAAGACAATGAATCAATGACGTGGCACCGGATGGACGAACAGATGATGGGTTGTTAAGGCATCCAATAGATTCTTTAGCTTGGAAATCTTTTGACTCAAAATTTCCAAGCTTTGCAAGTGATCCTGAGTGTGAGGTTTGGGCTAGCATCCGATGGATTTAACCTTACAAACTCATGAGCACAACGTGACAAAGATTTCTGGCCGGTGGTGCTTGTTCCTACAATTTGCCTCCATGGGTTTGCATGAAACAATCTTCTTTTATCTTGTCTATGATTATACCCGAGAGAAAGGGCGGGAATGATATTGACGCCTATTTGCAGCCACTTGTTGAGGAGTTAAAACAACTATGGCTGGTGTTCGACATATGATGCAATGAGAAAAGAGAACTTTAATTTACGCTAGCTTTAATGTGGACTATTAACGACTTCCCGCTTATGCTAATTTATCCGGTTGAGTACCGTGGGTCGTTATGCTTGTCCTTGCAAACATGCTCGCAATGGTTATATAATGGGAAGAAGTTCTCGTACATGGGGCATCGCCGGTGGTTACCTAAAATCATACATTTAGATTTTGAGTGCTCATTTGATGGTACTCAAGAGTTCGCACCAGCCCTCCGCAGACCAAAGGATGAAATATTCTTAATGTTAAAAGATATGAATTTCATTTATGGAAAGTGAATCAACCCTAACCCCAAAGAAATAGAAGATGTTGATTCGATGATGAACTGATGAAGAGGATGATCTTGCTGCTTGAAATATAAATATGTTTAGTTACCTTATTGAAGCATCGATTTATGTCCAACTGGAGAGACAATAAAAGCACCCTAAAAAACAATATTTTAAGAAAGACATCACCTCGATGAAAAATCATAAATGTCCCACGGAATGTTGAGGTACCAATGGGAAGATCAAGTTAGATTCTCGAATTCAAAGAAAGGAGAGGTATTACGACTTTCAAAGTCTTAGAAATTTTTCGATTTATCGTATTTATTATATAAATAATTCAAATCCCATTATGTAGGACCGAGCTTAGTTGAAACAAGCAGCAGCATGAAACAACAATTCACGCATATCACCAGTTCCGTAATTTTGCTTGTGTGGTCGAGGTCGAGGTATTATAATTTATTACTTCTTTCAAATATTAATGATTTATACTATTAACTTATATTTTTTCTCGCTATAATGTAGGAAGTCATTGTGTCAAAAAGTTGACGGCTTCAACTTTTTGACATTACGATAGGAAGAAGGATGGATCTCCGATGACATCCAAGGTCGCAGAATTTTGGTATATTTATTTAATAAAAGTTGATTTTTATAAATATTTATAATGTTTAATTATAATGGTTTAATTCATCGCTTGTAGTTTTAAATTTCTAATTTTAAGTTATGTTCCATTCATTTTTATTATATATTTCGCTTCTAACTCTTTTATTGATTTATTAGGATAAACTAAAGGAGAAGAATATGAGTATGAAGCGGTTGTTTGGTTCGACAGCTGTTAATCTCGACGAGATTGATAATGTAATTATGACCGATGTTTTGGGTCCCAAAGGTAACGATCGCTCGATTGAATAATCTTGAGTATATTTATAAAAATATGTCTGCCAATTGTTAGGAACTTTTCATTTTTTAGTTTCGTGTATTCTTTAATGCCTAATGTTCAATTCATTTGTTTGCATCCTGTTGCACATCAGGACAAAATCCAAAACCATGTAAAATAACATTTCAATTAGTTACCAATATTCAATTATAGTCCAAAACTCGCCTGCAACAATTTGGGGTTCAAGATATTATGACATTTGATCTCAAGCCCAGGTTCTAATCGTTGCAGTTTTAGGAAGTCCTGCATTAATAAACAGCATCTTATCACGTAAATTTGCCAAAGTTGAACTAGAAGAGCTGAGCTGAGCAGACGAATTGTTTGTTTTTTACCTTGTTAATTAGTCTAGCAGACGAAATGTTTTTCTTTTAACTACTTATAAGGCCTCACAAAAGAAATCACCTTCAGTCTCTCCTCTATGTCGTCTTCCTGCTCAACAAGTACATCATTCTCTCGTTATGGAGATCGTCTTCTTGTCCTTCCTTTTTCTAATCCCTTATGTCAATCCACTTTAACTTTACTGGTTTCCGTTAAAACGTGCAAAACTTTGATTTTGAAGGCGATGCTTTCGAAATAGAAAATGTTATAGTACTCACAAAGAACACTGCTATCAACAACCTTCGCTGCAGCACTGGACGTGTCTCATGTAATAACTCAGTGCGACTTTGGGATGCTATTGACGGAAGGCTAACAGACTTCACCACCCACTTCTCTTTCATCATAAGAGCTGTTGATCTCAATAACTACGGTGATGGAATATATTTCTTTATGGCATCTTTGGAGTCCAAAATGCCTTTCAATTCAAGTGACGGGTTTCTTGGATTGCTCAAGAATCCTAAGTCACCCTCCGCCAGCAATAATATATATAGTTGCAGTGGAGTTCGATACTTTCCAAAATGAGTGGGATCCAAGTGATGATCATGTAGGCATCAACATTAACCCCATTTTTTCTGTGAAAACTGCCTCATGGAAAAATATCTTTAGCAATGGATTACGAGCAAACTCATGGGTAAGTTACAACTCCAGCACAAAAAATTTAAGCGTTTTTCTGACTTATGCTGGTAACTCAGACTTCAATGGAAATTCTAGTCTTTCTTATCTGGTTGGCTTGAGGGATATTTTGCCTGAATGGGTTAGAATAGGCTTCTCCTCGTCTGGTGGTTAGGCAGATGGCGTAGAACTACATAATCTGGTATCCTGGCAATTCAGTTCAAGTTTGGATGCAACGATACAAAACAAAGAAAATCAAAGAAGGATCAAAATACTAGCAGCGAGTCTTTCAATTCATGGAGCTCTAATTCTGGGGTCTATAGTTGCATGTTTGGCATTTCGGTGGTGGAGGCTGAAAAAAAGTGAAACAAAAGAGAAAATAAGCTTATCCTTGATTAATGACGACCTTGAAAGAGCAGCAGGACCAATAAGATTTTCTTACAGAGATCTTGTTTTATCTACCAATAATTTTGGTGATAAAAATAAGCTCGGTCAAGGTGGGTTTGGCGCTGTTTACAGAGGGCATTTAGCTGACACAGTGTTGGGGTTTTTAACCAAGTGCAGAACACAAAGAAATAACACAGCAGATGGAATAAATTTCTTCTGCATCCATTCAACTTTTTCATTCCAAAATTTACAATATATAACAGAGGGTAATTACAAGTTGTCAACTAATCCTACCTAATCTTCTAGGAAAAGTAAGCATAAAACTTGTACACAACCTGATTAAGTAAATCTGCACCAATCAAGGTCATTTCAATTCTAACTTTGCTTATTCTAACATGTAATTTTATGTAAGCAGACTTAGGCAAAATATCAATACATGCGAACTCTTCTTGCATCATATCTTGTAGTTTGCCAAATTCCATAACAGCTTGCATCTCTAAATGAGCTCACATTTTGTTGTTGAGCTCACAATTCCAATTGAGCTCACAAATGTAGAGCTCGCATGCTTGTTTGAGCTCGCAGCTTCCCATGTTGAGTTCGGCACTACATGAATGGCCGCTTTGCAACACTCTTCCTTGGCCATAATGCCGCGAACTTCAATATCATCTCTTAGCCTCTCGAACCTCATTCTTCCAAGAGGTTTTGTAAGAATATCAGCAAGTTGAACATCTGAATTGCAATGAACCAACTTCACTTCGTTGACTGCTCAACTTCTCTAAAGGATACTTCATCTTGAAATGCTTTGTCTTTCCATGGAAGACAAGATTCTTTGCAATTGCAACAGTAGATTGATTGTCACAACGTATCTCTGTTGCTTCCCCTTGCTTCAAATTTAAATCATACATTAACTTTCTTAGCCAAAGTGCTTGGCTTACTGCTGCGATGTACTCAACTTCCATATTTGATTGTGCAATAGTCTCTTTCTTTTTTGAACTCCAATGTAATACACTCAAACCTAAAGTGAAGAAGTACCCTGAAATGCTCTTCATATCTTCAACAGAACCAACCCAGTCATTGTCTGTGAAGCCAATCAACTTCTGCTCATTCTCCTTTACATACTCAATACCATAACTCAGGGTTCCTTTAATATACATGAGAACTCGCTTCGCAGTTTTGAAGTGAACCACATTGCCGCAATGCATAAATCTTAAAAGTAGACTAACAACGAACACAATATCTAGCCTTGACGTTGTTAAATAAAGTAGACATCCTATAAGACTTCTATAGGTGCCTTCATCAACCTTTTCAAAGTCACATTGGCTTACGAGCTTTTCTCCTTTGGTAATGGGAGTGTTCGCTGGCTTGCAGTTTTCCATACAAAACATGTTCAAGATCTTTAAAGCAAAACTTTTTTAGTTGATGAAGATTTCTTTTTCAAATTGAAACACTTTCAAACCAAGGAAATAGATCATGTCTCCTAGATCAGACATCTCAAATTCAGCTCACATATGCTTCTTGAACTCTATTAACTGCCTTTTACAACCCCTAGTTACCAGTAAGTCATCAACATATAAGGATATTATCAGCGAGGTCCCTTTTCTTTCCCTTTCTTTCTTTTTTCACATACAAGGTGATTTCACTGATGCTCCTCTCCAGTCCTAAGCTCACCAGGTGCATATCAATTCTTTCATACCAGGCTCACAGAGCCTGTTTGAGGCCATATAAAGCCTTTTTCAACTTACATACTTTGTGCTTTTCACCATCAGCTACCAAACTATGTGGTTGTTCAAAAATACCTCTTCCTTCAAAATACCATTGAGGAATGTTGATTTTACATCAAGCTGATGTATCTTCCACCCTCTTTGAGTTGCCATTATTAGTAGCAGCCTGATGGTGTCCAATCTAGCTATTAGTGCAAATTTTGCATAGCCTACCCATATTGTTGACTATAAACTTTTGCGACCAGCCTAGCCTTGAGTCTGTTTACTGAACCATGAACCACTTGGTTCTATAAACCCATTTTACTCCAATAACATTCTTGTGGACTGGTTTGTTAACCAACTCCCAAGTCACATTTTTCTTTAACATGGCTAGCTCAGCTTCCATAGCCTCTTTCCAGCCATTTTCTTTTACTGCTTCTTCATAGCTCGCAGGTTCTAGCACAACCACATCACATCTTTCATAAATCTCATATATAGGTCTGGTGCCTTTGACTGGCAAATCATTGACACTATCACCATCTTTGTGTTGAACTTCATTAGTTTGCACATTCAGCTCAATTTGACTTTGTTCAACCATTTCTACTTCTATAGCTTCCCAATTCCACAAGGCTTCCTCACTGAACTTGACATCTCTGCGCTCAAACACTTTCCTAGTAAATGGAACAAAAATCCTATACCGTTTGTTGTAACTGTTGTAGCCAACAAAGATACTCGGTTATTATAACAGCTCGATTTTGGGTCTAGTTAGAACATGGTTTCGGGACCACAAATCCGACACAGAAAAATTTATTTTTATTATATTTCTATGGTCTAAAATTTTATGAAATGAATTCGTGAAAATTTCGTTCAAAAATTTTGACGTTTGGGCACTTAATTTAGTAAAAAGGACTAAATTGTAAAAATTACAAAAGTTGAGTTCTACTTGTTAAAGGTGTCCAATTTCTATGAGATTTTAAATTAGAGGACCTTAGTTGAAAATTATACCATTGGATAAGTTAGTGGACAAAAATGGACATGAGTAGGTGAAATTTCAAAGTTATGCATTAAGGGCATTTTGGTCATTTGGTAAATAATGAATAAAAAGGGAAAATAAAGCCAAAAAATTTTCCATCTTCTTCTCAATGTGTCGAAAATTAGAAGGTCACCATAGCTATGGTTTTTTCAACTTCCAAGCTTGATTGTAAGTACATCCCAGCCTCGTTTTTAATGCTCTTTACATTTTTGAAGTCGTTATCATCCAATCTATCTATTTCTACCATTAATTTGAGAGATGATTGAGGTCTAGGGTTTGACCCATATTATATATGTGTGTATTTTGATGTTTAATGGTAGATTATGCAAGTTTAATGTTAGATAAACAATTTTTGCTAGGTGATTTTTAACGAAAATGTCAAAAGGACCTATTTGTAAAAAGATTTCAAAATGTATGTAAAAGTGTGATTAAATGAATAATGTGGGATTTTATAAGCATGAAAGAGGTTCGACTAGGCTTGGGTCTAGAAGAAATCGAATAGATTTAATTTTACAAGCCTAGGGCCAATATGTAAAAATGTCAAAGTTTAGGGGTAAAATGTAATTTTTCTATAATATGATTTTTGGAGTGAATTGAGAAATGTGGATAATAAATGAGTTAAATTTTCTATTATAGACCAAGAGAAACGAGGTTCGGACTTAGATAGGGGAAAAACAAGGTGTTTGACGATTAGGTCCATTTCTACTATTTTCGTACCGAGTTAAGTTCGTATGTAAATAATGCATTTTTTATTTATGTTTCAAATGCTTTTATATTGCATGAGTTATGATTGACTCCTTGGATGTAATCGATAAAGTTTGAAAAGTGAGAAATCCCGATTGAACCTTAGGAATAGGTAAGATATGAATGTCATAACATTAGGGTTATTTGAGATTACGTGTAAGACCATATCTGGGATATGGCATCGATATGAGGCTTCATGTAAGACCATAGATGGGCTATTGGCATCGATAAGAGATCCCATGTAAGACCATATCTGGGATATGGCCTTGGTGTGATATTGTATCTGCGAGATTCCCAAGTATCCTTTAGTATTCCAAGTGGTTCAACGGGAAATTCAACGAGTATGTCAAAGTTGTGAAAGGTTATGATTATGTTGTGAGTTGGTACAGGTACATACATAAAACTCATTTACTAATGAGCTCGATATGTGATGAATATTTCGGTAAGGTCATGAATGAGTAAGTTATGATTAGAAGATCTTGATGCTATTTATGCCAAGTTTATCATGTTTATTTGTATGATACATATGTGATTATAATGCTTATTATTTGCATAGGAACTTACTAAACTATATAGCTTATTCCCCTTTCTTTTCCCTTGTCTTATAGTGTCACCAAGCCAGCTCGGGGATCAAAAACTGTCGGAGATCCATTCGCACTATCAACTTAATATTTTGGGTACCATTGATTTTAATATCTTGAGTTATGGCATGTATAGGGACTTGGTCATTTTTTTATGTGTTATAAATGATTTACCCAAATGTGTTGGCTTATGTTGGCTAATAATTCATTTTGTAAATGGCCATTGAAATTGGCTAATATTGGTTTAAGTGTATATATATATATGCATATGATGATGCTTTCATGGATGTGGGAAATCGCATTATTTGAGTTGAAATATATGTGATGTTGTGTATGATAAATTATAGCATGTGAATTGGGTGTTGATGCCTTAGTTGTGGCTGATTTGGTTGATGGTATGTGCTTGGAATGGTTCTATGTTTGTTGTGTAGGTTTGTGCATGGAAGGGTGACAAAATGGTTTGGTAAATAGCCTTATTTTTGTCCACATGGGTGTGTGTCTAGACCGTGTGTCCATGGGCATGTGTTTCGGCCGTGTGTCCCCTACACCTTAGTTGTTACAAAACAAAATGTCCATAATTGAGCACACGGGAAGAGACACGGCGTGTGACTTGGCCGTGTGTGTTACACAGACTTGGACATAGGCATGTGCCTCGGCCATGTGAAGTCTACACCTATTTTATGAAAAATTATGGAAATTAAATTGACCACACGGGCGTGTGGCATGGCCATGTGGCACAAGTCAGAGAGCTCCCTATTTTGAACAAGTTCTGTAGGTGTGTCCAAGGGTCACACGGGCGTGTCCCTTGGACTACACGAGCGTGTGAGCCCTATAACATGAAAAATTTTCTAATTTTTGTAAAATTTTCTAAAGTTCTCGGTTTGGTCCCAAACCACTTTCAAATCATGTATTGAGCCTCGTAGGCTTATTTTAGGGACGATATGAATGTATGTGAAAAGTTCTAAATTTGGATGGAAATTACGTCTCGATTTTGTATTTTGCTTGTGTTTAAGTTCGGTAATGTTACGTACCCTGTTCCAACGTCGAACACGGGTAAGGGGTGTTACAGTTGTGCTCTTCTTTCCAACTTATTCCTCTTAACATTAGGAATGAGTGCATAGCACAAACAACCAAAAATCTTCAGGTGTGACAATATGGAGATCTGTTGAGCAAATACAGAGCTATGTACGCAGCTTTAGCCTATAGCTTGTTTGGTAGCTTCTTCTCAAACAACAAACATCTTGACATGTCTATCACTGTTATATTCTTTCTTTCACATATACCATTTTGTTGTCGGGTGTATGTGTTTGTTAACTGATGCTCGATCCAACATCTTCACAAAACTTTTGAAACTTTTCAAAAGTGTACTCAATCCCATTATCAGACCTGAGTATTCTTACCTTACAACAAGCTTGATTCTCAACAATAGCTTTGAACTTCCAAAGATCTCAGCAACTTTAGATTTAGCCTTAAAAAAAGAACACCCAACAGTATTTAGTGTCATTAATAAACAAAATGAAGTACCTACTATTGCTAAGTGAAGCAGTCTTCATTGGCCCATATATATCAGTGTGAACTAAATGTAGCTTCTTAGTAGCTCGCCAAGCTTTATTCGCAGGAAATGGGAGCCTTGTTTGCTTCCCATACTGATAGACTTCACAAAATTCATTATGCTCACAAAATTCATACATGTTCTCAACCAAATCATGCTTGTACAACATATCTAGTGACCTATAGATGATGTGCCCCAATCTCTTATGCTATAATTCAGAATCATCAGTAAAACTAGAGTACACTTTTAAGGAAACTAAGTTCCAATTTAGAACAAAGCTCCTATCCTTCATCTTAACTGACATAAGATCATGACCATTGAATCAGATATAGTACACTTTCTGCTTTCAAAAATGATAGAATAGTTCTTTTCAACAAGCTGACCAACATTGAGCAAATTTTGATCAATATCTAGTACAAACAAAACATCAGTAAGGACTTTTGTACCTATAGGAGTGCTAACCTGAACATCTCCATTTCCTTTTGCTTCAATGATCTGGTCATTTCCAAATCTGATTCTCGAACCATAGGCCTTTTCAATTCTCTTGAAAATACTTTCATCTGAAACCATATGGTTTGTACAACCACTGTCAATCATCCAATTTTTCTTCATTTCGTTGTTGACTGTGAAACATGAGGCAATGAATGTGAGCTCTTACTAAGCTTAATTTTTATCAGCATCTTGAGCTTGATTGGTGTGTTGTTGTTGCTGTTATTATCTATTTTTATGAACTTTTTCAACATGACCAACTTGTTTGCAGTTTCTACACTGTACATCAAGTCTAAACTAGAAAATCTTTTCTGAATGACCTTCCTTTTTACAATGACTGCATGGTGGATATGTTTTCTTCCCACCATCACTTTTTGGTCTATCTTTTCTTTCATTCCATTTTTCTTACCTTTGTTGTTAGAAGAACATGGATTCTCCTTATTTCTTGCTTGGAAAGCATCTTCAGTGTGCCCTCTTCTCTGCTTGCTCTTCTTTGTTCCTATGCATAAAGAGCATTTATAAGCTCTGACAAAGAGATTGTTGTTAAGTCTCTCGAGTCCTCCAAGAACGAAATCTTGGACTCTACTTCTCAGGCAAGGTTGTGATGACTTTTTCAACAATCCTCCTATCGCTGAATTGATCACCAAGTAGCCTTATGTTATTGACAATGGACATAATATTGTCTGTATACTGCTTAATTGTTTCAGTCTCTTTCATCTTCAGGTTCTTAAAGTCTCTTCTTAGGTTCAAGAGTTGTTGTTGCCTTGTCTTCTCGGTCCATTGGAACTCCTCTTTCAGCTTGTCCCAGTCTTGTTTCAGTGTCTCACAAGCTATAATCCTTGTGAAGATAACATTTGACACACCATTTTGAAGGCATAACAAAGCCTTGTATTTCTTAGTAGACTCATCACTATGCTGCCTGATTTGAGCTATTGTTGGATTAGCTCGCAAAGGTGCTGGCTCTCTATCTGTATCAACCACATCCCATAAATCAAATCCTTGAAGATATGTCTTCATCTTTACTACCCAAATGTGGTAGTTTTCACCAGCAAAAATAGGAGGTGAAGGTGGTGTGAAGCTTCTAGATGACATGGTGACATTAACAAAAGGCTCTCAAAGACTTAAGCTCTGATACCAATTGTTAAGGTTTTTAACCAAGTATAGAACACAAAGAAATAACAGAACAAATAGAATAAATTGCTTGTGCATTGTAACACCCCCACCGTATTCAACGCCGGAATAGGGTTACAAAATATTATCGGACTTATGAAACAATTAAACAACTATTTATAATACAATTGTTCAATTCATTCATTCATCATTCAATCTCAATCAATTTTTCCTATTAAGAGCGTATGAGGCTTTAAACATGCTTCAGGAGTGGTTCGAGACTAAACCGATAACTCAAGAAATTTTCAACACTTAGCAAATTTTTCTTCAATTCAGGGGACACACACCTGTGTGGCCAAACCGTGTGTCTCACATAGCCACAGACATGTCCGTGTCATAGGCCATGTGAAAATAGGGGGTACATACTGACTTGGGTTACACGGCCAACCACACGCTTGTGTGTCTAGCCCGTGTGCCCTTTAAAGTGGCTACACAAGCCCATGTGCTAGGCCGTGTGTTAGGCTGTGCAAAACCTGTAGGGTATATTGACTTATACAACACAGCCAAGTTAGACACCCATGTGCTAAGCCGTGTGCTAATTAGGGGGTATACTGACTTGTACCACACAACCGATTACACACTTGTGTGTAAGACCATGTGGAGCATACTGACTTCATTTAAATTTCAACACCAAGGTTCACACGGCCATGTATCATAACCGTGTGTCACACACGGATGAGACACACGCTCGTGTCTCTGCCCATGTGGACAAACATAGGCTATTTACCAAGCCAATTTCCCACCCAAAATCTCATGTACCTAAACAACCCAAATGCCACCAATTCATAGAATAATAGAACATCTATTCTAACCACATTCAATACAATTTCATACCATTTCAAATATTAATAATCACCATGCTTATATCCCAAGTTTAACTCAACCAAAACTTACTCAAATACATATACCAATCAACTAGTTTAACCATTACCTAACATACTTCATTTTTATACCAATTCACAAGCAAGGTACCAATTCCACAAACTTCATAATATGTCATTCACATATCCATCCAAGAACTCAAGTATCAACATATATTCACATATAAACACATAACCAAATTAAGCCAAATTAAGGCAAATATCATGGCTATATTTACAAGCCAAAACATATACATTTATAATTCCAATTCATTTGGCCAACATCATTACCAAAACATAACCAACATGACTCAAATACCTATACATGCCATATACTTCAAACATAATTTCAAAAGTGCCAAAAAGTCAATAGATAGTGTTAGTGTGGTGAAGTCTCCGACGATCCCCGAATCTGAGCTAACTTTGAAATCACTATAAAATTTAGTTAGTTTTCGATAAATTTTACGTTTTTGAGATCGTTGTTTCGAACCGTAGTGACCCATGTTAAAATTTTTGAATCTAAGCATGCTTGATGTTTGGCTATTGATAGATTCATATGTTTTTGATATTTGATGATGTTAAATAAAAGATAAGTTAAGAATTAGTATTTTATGTATTGGAAATTTTGATGAATTTTTGTGTTTAGGGCCAAATTATAAAATGAAATTTTAGGGGGTTTATTTGCAAAATAAGTGAAATGTGAGGACTTGTAAAGTTCCTAGGAATATTCGGCCTTGTATAGTCTTAGCTAATTTGGTGTATTTTGTGTGTTATGCAAATAGGACTAAATTACAAAGTTGTGAAATATTAGGGGTAAAATAGTAATTTGCCCATTTATGTGCTTAGGGACTAAATTGAGATGAAATGTACTTGAATGAGCTAAATTTTATTGTGTTTTAGATCAAGAGCAAAGAAAAACAGATTTAGATCTGGGAAAGACGAAGGTTCTCGAATAGCCGATTTGTAATTGGCCTATCGACAACCGAGGTAAGTCCTTACAAATATATGTCTACAATTATTTATGTGACTTAATGGATGATGAAATTTAAATGTTTTGAGGATATATATAAGATAGCAGAATGTAGATAAATATTTTAGCAAGAAGTGTTGTAAAATTTTAATTGAATTGATAAGTTCATGTGATATGAATTAAGTATGGTGTGTATATTTCGTTAGCTTGTAATGTGAATGAGATGAAGTAATATTGTATTTCGCTTCGAGCCCAGCGCACCTTGTGCGGTGATGTAATTAGGGCTTTAATGCCTAGCAGTGCTTCGTGTTTGATTTATTTTAGGCTTTAATGCCTAGCAGTGCTTCGTCGTTTGATTTATTTCTAGCTTTAATGCCTAAAGTGCTTCGTGTTTGATTTATTTCGGCTTTAATGCCTAGCGTGCTTTATGCCGATGATATGTTATAAATGGAGGTTCGAGAATCAAACAAGGTGAGATATATATATAGTTATGTGCTAAAAGTTCGTAAGAATTTGCCTACTATATTAGTAAGGAAGAAAGTGAGTTAAGTTCTTTTTGTTTTGAATCAAATGTGATGTGTAAAATGGTCAATTGCTCAAGTACTATATTATATAATGTCGAATCTATCATTGATGTGAATATACATAGCTATATGGGAAGTTGATAAAGTATATGTTCGGGATGACATAGTGATGATAATTGCTAAAATGTGACCCTAGTATTCGGTTAGTGTATCTATATATATATATATATATATATAGGAAAAATTTATGTACAATATTATTAGTTTGAAGATTAAAGTGTTTACTGTATGTTCATTAAAAGTGTATGTGCTTAAGACTTACTAAGCCGTTGAGCTTACTCTGTTTATGTTTGTGTTCTATTTTATAGATCGATAATTCAACTACGGACTCAGGGGATCATCAAGATAGTCGACCACACTATCACTCTCTTTGGTATAGTTATGTTTTGTAAACTTTCGAATCAAAGGCATGTATAGGCTTTGTTTTGATAAATAATGATTGATGTTGAATTGTAAATATAAATATGGCCTTGCGAATAAGGCTGTTGCTTTTGGTTAAGTTTAGGTTTCACATTTTGATATAGTAGCTTGCATTATAATACCATTAGACATGTGATTTCGGTCATGCTTTAAATCATATACATAAAATGATCATATGATATACATATATATATATATATATATATGGTGTAATGTTGGGATATGCACTTAACTAATAAGGATAAATGTTGGATGTTAGATGATTTAAAGCATGTAATATGTTAGCAAGTTAATAGGTTGCTATATATATATTTTTGAAAATGGTTTAGTAAGGCTTGTTTATGTTGTTATTAAATTATCATGTTCGGATATATATCAGAAAGTTTAGTTCATATTATGTTATGTGTGAAATACTAATGATCAAATTATAGTATACTTACTTGTAATATTCGCCATAGGATTGGTAGTTTGGAGTTTATATTTTATTTGATATTCATATGCATTCGGACATGAGTTTAGAATGGTTAAATTATTTTGGTGAACATTTAGTGATAGGGTATGAGATTAGGTATATATAGTTATATGATTTGTATTAATAACATTATAGATATATTTCTAAGTTAAGCACATTTGAAAAGGATATGATGAAGTTTACATGAGCTTGGCTTTATGTAATTTGATCATGTCATCTATCATAGAAAAACAACAAAGTAAGCTACATAGCTTAGTAAGCCCGTATGTTAACAATGAGCAACTATCATCATTCATTAATCATCCATATAATCAAAAACAATGTACAACAATTCAAATAAATCTCAAGCTATCAAATTATCATTCATATACTTACCAAAGAACTCATCAATTTCATAGTTTTCAATACTCAATTCATTTCCGTACGTACCTGTACCATCTCGTACAAATCTCAAAATCAACCACATTCTTCTTTTACCCTTTTAACCATTGAAATAGAAGTCAGATACTCAAGGTCTCACTCAATAAGTACCTATACCATGTCCCGTAGCCAAATCAAGGTAACTTATCCGAAATTCTGATATCATGGCCCGAAGCCAAATCAGCCGATATGTATTGCCAAAAGCCAAATCGGTTTATCTCACACACATAGTGCTAAATCATGGCCCTAAGCCAACTCAAGTATATCTAATGACATGTCACTAGCATCCTAAACTACTCCTAAGGTTCAACCGAGATTCCAACTGTCGAATCTTTATCGAGTCATTTTTGAACTCATCCGTAATCACATAATCACAATTAATGCTATATCAAAGCATATAAAATATGTTTGAAGTGAAATTATAACATACGAACTTACCTCGGATGTTAAAACGGCGAATCTAGTCGATTAGTCGATAACCTTATCTTTTCCCCGATCCAAATCTATATTTCACTTTTCTTGATCTAAATATATTCAAAATTAACTTATTTAATCATCTAATCATTCAATTTAGTCCAAAACACTCTTTAAGGCACATTTACAATTTTACCCCTAAATTTTACATTTTTACAATTTAGTCCTTATTTCATAAAATCACAAATTCATGCAATTTAGTCACCACCCATGCTAGTCAAATTTCTCTAGTATTCATATTAACCATATTTCTCATTTATTTCACATTTTAACCACTAAATTTACACATTTTTCAATTTAATCCCTATTTTACATTTTCACTAAAAATCATTTAACAAAACTTGTATATCTATTAACAAACATTCATAATCTATCATCAATCATCAAAACTCATACATATTCATCAATGGAATCTTTCAAAATCTTTAACATTTTTGGAAAATAGTCCCTGGGCTAGCTAGATTAAGCTACAACGATCTCAAAAACATAGAAATCATTAAAAACGGGACAAAAATTGTACCTTAATGAGCAATTTAACCAAGGCCGAATGGAAAACCTAGGACTATTGCTTTTCTTCTTGCCAAATTTGATTTAAGAAAATGATGATAATAAAAAATGGATTTTGTTTTATTTATTATATCATTTATTAACTATTTTACCATTTTAACCTTCAAATTAATGCAAAATTTCCTTCATGCCAAACCATTAACATCCACTAACCAACTAATGGTATATTTACCACATAAGGACCATAAATTTAAGGTTCTATAGCTATTAAACAACTTTGGCTATTAGAATTCAAGTTTTATGATTTACGCGATTTAGTCCTTTTTATCAAATTGACCATTTAAACGATAAAATTTCTTGACGAAATAACATTAAAATAATAAAATAAATATTTTGACATTAGATTTGTGGTCCCAAAACCACTATTCTGATTTGACCAAAAATAGGCTATTACAACTCTCCCTCTTGGGGATTTTCATCTCCGAAAATCTTACCAGTGAATAGGTTAGGGTACTATTTTCTCATAGCTTCATCGGGCTCCCACGTAGCCTCTTCGACACCATGAAGTTGACACAAGAATTTCACTAAAGCTATGCATTTATTTCTCAGCTCTTTAATCTCTCAAGCTAAAATTCTGATTGGTTCTTCGTTGTATGTCATATCAAGCTAAATCTCAATCTTTGACGAAGAAATCACATGTGAGAGATTCGATCGATATTGACGAAACATCAACATGTGAAACACATTATGAATCTTTTCTAACTCTAATGGTAAAGCTAATCGATATGCCACTGGACCTATTCTTTCGATAATCTCGTACGGCCTGATGAAACGTGAACTCAATTTGCCTTTCCGACCAAATCTAAGGATTTTCTTCCATGAAGATACTTTCAAAAACACTTTGTCACTGATTTGAAATACAATATCTTTTCGTTTCAAATTCGCGTACGATTTCTGACGATCTAAAGCTACTTTCAAACAATCGCGAATTACTTTTACTTTCTCTTTGGTTCCTCTAACCAAATCAACCCCATGAATCTATTTCTCACTAAGCTCAGTCCAGTACAATGGAGTCCAACATTTAAAACCATACAAAGCTTCGTACGGTGCCATTTTTATGCTCGATTGGAAGCTGTTATTATAGAAAATTCAACCAGTGGCAAATATTTCTCTCAATTGCCTTGAAACTTTAAAACACAACATCTAAGCATATCTTCAAGTATCTAAATTACTCGTTCAAACTGTCCATCAGTTTGTGGATGAAAAGTTGTACTAAA
Organism: Gossypium rotundifolium; assembly: GCA_025506655.1. Lineage (NCBI taxonomy): Eukaryota > Viridiplantae > Streptophyta > Magnoliopsida > Malvales > Malvaceae > Gossypium > Gossypium rotundifolium. The sequence goes on along the minus strand of CP106732.1, from coordinate 109,046,788 downwards.
ATTCAACTTCATACTTAGAGCTTCTTGTAATTTCTTCCAAAATCGCGATGTGAACTACAAATCTCTATCCGAAATAATCAAAACGGGCACCCTGTTCAATCTAACGATCTCAGCAATGTACAATTCAGCTAATATATTGAGTGAATAGTCAGTATGTCCTGGGATGACATGTGCTGATTTCTTCAGTCAATCAACGACAACCCAAATTACATCTTTCTTCTTCAGAGACAAGGTTAATCCTGATACGAAATCCATAGTCACTCTATCCCATTTCCATTCCAGTATCATCACAGGCTGAAGCAAACCTGAAGGTACTTGATACTCGGCTTTCACTTGCCGAAAAATCAAGCACTTCAATACAAACTCAGAAATATCTCATTTCATACCAGACCACCAATACGATTTCTTTAAATCATTATACATTTTAGTACTCCCAAAATGAACGGATAAACAACCACTATGTGCCTCGTATAAAATTTTTTGAATCAACTCAGAATTTTTGGTACACAAATCCTATTTCAAAACATTAAACAATCATCAGATCCTATTTGGTACTCTGAATCACTAGTCGACTAGCATTGCACTCTTTTAGCTTACAGTTAACTATCACATTTCTAAGCTTCATAAATTTGCTGAAACAAAAATGATTTAGCTTTTAACTCAGCTAAAATCAAGCCATCATTAGACAATGTCAATTGTGTATTCATTGCTCTTAGGGCAAACAATGACTTTCTACTCAAAGCATCCGCAACCACATTCGCTTTCCCCAGATGATAGTCAATCACCAATTCATAATCTTTCAGTAGCTCGAGCCATCTCCGTTGGCACAAATTCAAATCTTTCTGAGTCATAATATACTTTAAACTCTTATGATCAACAAAGATGTGGTATTTTTCACCGTACAAATGATGACTCTAAATTTTCAATGCAAAAACTATAGTGGCCAACTCTAAATCATGCGTCAGATAATTCTTTTCATGTGGTTTCAACTATCTAGGAGCATATGCCATCACTTTTCCCTCTTGCATCGAAACGCGACCCAAACCGTTCAATGACGCGTCGTTATAAATCACAAATTCTTTACCCGATTTAGGTTGAACCAACACTGGTGCCTCAGTTAATAATGCTTTCAATTGATCAAAGCTTTGTTGACATTCTTCGGACCATTCAAACCTTACATTTTTCTGAAGCAATCTGGTCATCGGGGTAGTAATCATCGAGAATCCTTTAACGAAGCATCGATAGTAACCAGCTAATCCCAGAAAACTTCTGACCTCAGATACATTTCTAAGTGGTTTCCAGTCAATAACTGCAGATATCTTGCTCAGATGAACTCCTATACCTTCTGCATAAACAATTTGCCCCAAAAATCCAACTTTTCGGACCCAGAACTCACATTTGCTTAATTTAGCATATAGTTGCTTATCTCTCAAGGTCTGCAACACAATCCTCAAATGCTCGGCATGCTCAGATTCATCTCACGAATAGATCAAAATGTCATCAATGAACACAACAACAAATATGTCTAAATATGGTCTAAATATCCAATTCATCAAATCCATAAAAATGGCAGGAGCATTAATTAGTCCAAAAGGCATAACAAGGAATTCATAATGTCTATACCTTATTCTAAACATAGTTTTCGGCACATCTGAGTTTTTAACTCACAACTAATAATAACCAGATCTCAAATCAATCTTTGAAAACACAGTTGCACCTTTCAACTAATCAAACAAATCGTCTATTCTCGAAAACGGATACTTATTCTTTATCGAAACTTTGTTGAGCTGATGGAAGTCAATACACATTCTCATTGATCCGTCTTTCTTCTTTACGAACAATACAAGCGTACCCTAGGGCAAAAAACTTGATTGTGCAAAACCTCTATCTGTTAACTCCTGCAATTGAGCTTTCAACTCTTTCTACTCTATTGAAGCCATTCTATGCGGAGATATAGATACCGGTGAAGTTCTCGGTACTAATTCAATAGCAAATTCAACCTCTCTGATAAGTGGCAACCCTGTTAATTCTTCAAGAAACACAATCGGATATTCACAGACAACTGGCACTAATTCAATCTTTGATTCAAACACTTTTGTATCCAAAACATAAGCAAGATAGGCTTCGCAACCTTTTCTCACACATCTCTGAGCTGACATAGACGAAATCACTATTGGCAATTCATTTGATTCAATCTGAAAAATTTCATCATTCTGACACTTCAATTTTATAACCTTTCGTATACAATTCACAACAGCATCATGTAGAGTCAACCAATGCATTCCCAAAATCACATTGAACTCATTAAATGGAAAAAGCATCAAGTCAGCAGGAAAACAGTAACCCCGAGTCATTAAAGGATAGTTCTTGCAAACTTTATCAACTAAAACATACTTGCCTAAAGTGTTCGATACTTTAATCACAAACTCGAGTAGACTCGACAGGTAAACTCTTATTAAACACCAAATTCATACATATATGCGAATGTGTCAATCTAGGGTCAATTAAAGCAATCACATTAGTACCACAAAGAGAGAATGTACCGGTAATAACATCTGGGGATGACGATTCTTCACCAGCGCGAATAGCGTAGACTCTAGCAGGTGCTCTAGCCTCAAATCGCACTGTTGAGTCCCTAATTATACCTCTACCACTGGATACATTTCCCGTATTTCTCGGTGGCCTCCCTCTCGCAATTGTATTGCTCGATCTTACATTATAAACTTTTTCTTTCTCAGATAACTCTAGGCAATCTCAGATAAAGTGATATGTGTAACACCTCAAACCCGGTCAATACGCTACGACCAAATCTTGTATGTTACAGGAAAGGAAGTTTTGAAATCTTTAACTAAACATCGTAATTTGGAAAAACTTTATGATTACTGTTTTATCTTGAAGATAATTTAAAATTTCATTCGAGAGTTCTTACCAATTTCCTGATTAGATTGAAGTAGAAGCCTTAAAAGATTTTTTTTTTTTTACGAAAGCTGAAATTGGGGAATTTCATGAAACGTGACAGATGAAACAATGTTGAGGTTTTATTAAAACTTTGGATTATTTAGCTTAAACTTTTATTCGTTTGTCATCTTTTGTCAACACCTATTTAGAAAAATATTTGTTTGTATTTTATTATAGAAAAACCCCATATTTGTCACTTCGAAAATATGTACTAACAATGTTAAAGCAAATCCTAATTTAAAGTTGTAAAGGCCTTATTACATTGCAAAATCCCAAAATTAAAAAGTTTAAAATAAGAAACGGAAGTTTATGAGAAAAATAATGCATGGCCACCTCAAAGTATGCCTCGGCTCCAAATCCGCGATCTAAGGATTACCTGCAAGATTAAGCAGAGGGGTGAGTCACCTAGACTCAATGTGTAAATCCCCTTATAACGCAATCTGGGCCTCAAGCCCATAGATGCCCATTGGCCCTTATCCCACACAATGTAGCATATTAAACACGTATGCAATGCAGCCCAACCCAACCTAGTTCTCCATCCTCTAGGACACTTGAATCGGCCAAACACCCGTGGCATCAAGCCACTGTGGTCCCAGACCACTATGGTCCCTGACCACTTGTGACAGAGTCACAGAATTTATAAACGTGGGGCTAACCCATTGTGGTCCCAGACCACTGAGATGATTCACTGATAAATATATGTATACATGGTTCCACATCACGGTGGTCCCAGACCATTGTGACAGAAGTCACTAAATCACACTTCCCCTTTCAATCATTTCCCCAAGCCCATGCAACATATTATCATACTGAGATGGATGCAGCATACTTTCAATGTACAACAGATAATTAATTCATACATACACATATTCGAGAGTAACATCATAGCGAAACTTACCCGTTGGCTCCAACCTTACCCACAAGGGTATCTTGACTATCTAAACCGTCGTTTCGATTTTCAGCCAATACAATTATTAACGCAATTTAATAGAGTAAAGTGTGAGCATTACACACCTAATTACGCATAAGACTAGACTCTCTAGATTGTCGACACTCTCACTAGAAGAAACAACCACGATTTGTCTATCCTAGGTAGACGTCGGCTTCCTACCACAGCTTGGCAAAAAGTCTCGAACCGTTGGCACCGCATGCCGCTTAAATTTAGGGGCACAGACTATGAGTTCAGTCCCCTCCTTAGAATGACTAGCACTTGTATCCATGTAGAAAAATCTTGATCAATACTCAAGGAGAAACGTAGGTTGACTAACAAAACAATTTGATTAAGACAGACTACAATTGAAAGGGATAAAATAACAAAGAAATTACAAAGATGGCACCTTACCTTAAGAACCCGAATGGAGTGATTAGATTCGAAAATCAATAGAATTTTAGGCTTCGGACAACACGTTCGGCTAATGGAGTTTTCCGAAGCAAACATTCCAAAACGAGAGAAAAAGAAGAAAATGAAAAGGGGTTAGCCAAAATCTAAACACCAAGAACAAAGTAGCCATTTGGCTATGGCCACACAGAATCGAGAGAAAATAAAGAAAGGAACAAAAGAGTCTCCCTTTACCTTAACCAACAGAAATCGATTGAAGAGACTCCCTTCGGCCAAAGATTCCTAGCACCTTGCTTTGCGATGTTCTGCTGACAGTAAAAAGTGTAAGAATCGATTAGTGTAGTGTCAAAGGAGATTCGGCTATGGAGAAAATGTGTAGAAACGAAACACACAAGAGAAAGGAGTGAGAAGTATGTTTGGCTAGAGAAGATAGAAGTAGAGGAGAAGAGAGTTTCTGCTCAAAGATAAAAGAGGGTTCGGCTAAAGAAAATAAAGAAAATAAAAGAGAAAAGAAGAAGAAAAAGGGATGCCCGAATGGTCACACTAGTTTTGGCTAGTGTCAAAGAAGCAAAAAGAGATGAAGAGAAGAGGCTAAAAGTTTCAGCACAATGAGAAGTAGGAAATTGAATGAGAGAAAAAGAGAGCTCTAAGAGACTTTTGCAAATCGGCACTCACCTTATATGACCAAAAATGCCAAAAAAAATGCCTAAGACCAATGGGAATTTTGGCACACTCACCTATCCTAACAACTAAATCGAAATCCCCCCTCCAAGCTCCCCACATTTGGCCAACACCTCCACCATCACCAAATCCCTTGATTTCCTCCTAGTTTCACTCGCCATCACCCATTCAAATTGGTTTGACCAATTCAAACTCCTTCAAGCACTCTTGTCCATCCATTTGAATGCATTGACCCATTCAACCACCACCTTGAAGAGTCCCTACGAAACCATCTTCTCTCATCCTGGCGCCATAAATAAAGCTTCATAATGAGGCTTATGGGATTCGAGCTCCTCCCCTTCTGCTCCTACAAGTGACGCTACCTCCACTTGGACACAAGCTTCTTTGTGTCAACAACCACACGCAAATAAACTTAAGGCCTGCTCCTACTAGATCTTCCCCTTAGCTGCCCAAACCAGAAAATTTTACTAAGGCTCTTGCCTAAACCCGAGCCTCACCAGGACTTTCAAACACATCTAAATAGCAAGCAGAACAACCAAGCACACGGAAAAGCCTAAAATACAGAACCCCTAAATCTAGGTTGTTACAGGTGAGGGTATTGCTGTCGCATCACATCCTCTGGCTCCTATGTGGCTTCCTATGAACCATGATTCCGCCATAGAACCTTAACCAATGGAACTGAATTCCTTCTCAACACTTTAGCATCTCAATCTAAGATCTGAACGAGTTCTTCTTCAAAAGACAAATTAGGTCTTACTTCAATTTCCTCTACTGGTACTATATGAGATGGATCTAAACGATAGCATCTTAACATTGAAACGTGAAATACGTCATGTATCCGACTCAACTCCAGAGATAATTCGAGCTGATAAGCTACTGGTCCCACACATTTCAACACTCGATAAGGCCCGATGAACCTAGGGCTCAACTTGCCCTTTCGCCAAAACCTTAAAACCTTCTTCCAAGGTGAAACTTTCAAAAAGACTTGATCACCCTCTGCGAATTTTATTTCCTTACGCTTCAGATCTGCATAAGATTTTTGCCTATCGGAAGCTTTCTTCAACCGAGTCCGAATTAACTTAACCTTTTCCTCTGTTTTTAAAACCAATTACGGACCCAACAACTGTCTCTCGCCCAACTCTATCCAGTACGTAGGAGTACGACACTTATGACATACAACTCTTTGTAGGGTGCCATCTGAATACTAGATTGATAGCTATTGTTGTATGCGAATTCTGCCAACGGTAAGAAATCCTCCCAATTACCCCTGAAGTCGATAACACAACCTCTCAACATATCTTCCAGAATCTGAATTACCCTCTCTGACTGACCATCAGTCTATGGATGAAACCCTGTGCTGAAATCAAATCTTGTACCCAATGCTTTATGCAACGCTTTCCAGAATCGTGATGTAAACCTGGGGTCTCTGTCTGATATGATAGACACTGGTACCCCATATAGCCTCACAATCTCTACTACATACAGCTTGGCTAACTTCTGTAGTGAGTAATCAACACGAACCGGTATGAAATTAGCGGAATTTGCCAACCAATTGACAATCACCCATATCGAATCCTTCCTAGTAGGCGTAAGAGGTAGCCCACTAACAAAATCCATAATTATCCTCTCCCACTTCCAAAGTGGAATCTTCACTGGCTATAGCAACCCCGAAGGCAACTGATGTTTCGCCTTTACCTATTGACACGTCAAGCACTTACTCACAAACTCAGTAACTTCTTGCTTCGACCTGGCCACCAAAATTGTTCATGCAAATCCCGATATATTTTACTCCCACCGGGATGCATAGCGTATGGACTACTATGCGCTTCCTGCAGAATCCTCTGTCTCAACTCGGAATCCTTTGGCATACAAGTCTTTCCATGAAAGCACAATACCCCATCACTGTTTAAACTAAAATCTCCTGTCTCACCACCTTCCACTTGCTGAAATCTAGAACTTAACCATTCATCTGTCAATTGCTTCTCTTTAATTTGACTTACCCATGAAGGCTTCACTTGAAGTTCAACTAGCAAGCTTCCATCATCATACAAGCTGAGATGAGCAAACATTGCCTTCAAATCAGATATCACTTTATGGTCCAACGCATCCGCCACTACATTAGCTTTACCAGGGTGATACTCAATCGAGCAATCATAATCTTTCAACAATTCAATCCACCTCTGCTACCTTAAATTCAACTCCTTCTAAGTAAGGAGATATTTTAGGCTCTTGTGATCTGTGTAAATGATCGACTTCTCTCCATATAAGTAGTGCCTCCAAATCTTCAGGGCGAACACTACCGCAGCTAACTCTAGATCATGAGTGGGATAGTTCACTTCATGTGGTCTCAATTGCCAAGACGCATACGCTACCACTTTCCCATCTTGCATCAAGACACATCCTAACCCTGTGTGCGACGCATCACAATAGACGACAAACTCCTTCCCAACCTCAGGCTGAATCAATAATGGTGCCTCCGTCAAAATCCTCTTCAACTTCTCAAAGCTTTCTTGTTGCTTATCAGATAAGACAAACGGTACCCCTTTCTGTAACAACTTGGTTAAAGGTGCTGAATCCCTCCACAAACCTTCTGTAATACCTAGCTAACCCAAGGAAACTTCAAATTTCAGCTACATACCCTAGTGGTTTCCAATCCAACATAGTTTTAATCTTCCGGGGATCAACCCTAATCCCCTCAACAGATACAACATGCCCTAGAAAAATAACTTCCCTCAACCAAAATTCACACTTTCTGAATTTGGCATATAGTTGCTTCTCTCTCAAAATCTGTAGAAACAATCCGAAGATGTGAATCATGCTCCTCTTCCGTCCTTGAATACACCAAGATATTATCTATGAACACTACGAAAAACTAATCCAAGTGGGGTTCAAATACCCAGTTCATCATATCCATAAATGCAGCTAGTACATTCGTCAACCCAAACGGCATCACTAAGAACTCATAATAACCATAACGAGTTCAGAAAGCAGTCTTATGAATATCTGCCTCTTTGACCTTAAGCTGATGATAACCTGACCTCAAGTCTATCTTCGAGAAGATCAAAGTGCCTCGCAGCTGATCAAATAGATCATCAATCCTTGGCAACGGGAACTTGTTCATAATCATCAACTTGTTCAATTGCTTATAGTCAATGCACATCTGCATCGACCCATCCTCTTTCTTGACAAATAACATCGGTGCTCCCTACGGAGACACACTTGGTTGAATAAAACCACGGTCCAACAATTCCTAAATTTGAGCTTTAAGCTCCACCAACTCCTTCGACGCCATCCTATATGGGGCAACGGAGACGGAGCTATTCCCAGAAGAAGGTCAATGTCGAACTCCACCTTGCGATCCGGATGTAATCTTGAAAGCTCTTCTAAAAAACCATCTGAGAACTCTTTCACCATTCGAACATCTCTTACAGATAACTCCTTGGCTTCCAAAGCAGTAACAAAAGCTAGTAAAGCCTCACACCCTTTTCTCACCATCTTTTCAGCCTTTAGAACAGACACCATATTGGACAAGTAATTCCTTCTCTCACCTAACACCAACACCTTCTTATCCTCGAGAGTCTTCAGTATCATGCGCTTAGCAGTACAATCCAAGTTTGCTCGATACTTAACTAACCAGTCCATGCCTAATATCAAATCGAGCTCACGAACAGCAATTCCATCAAGTCAGCTGGGAAGATCATCGCTTGAACTTCTAAAGGCACACTCCTAAAGAGTCTGTTTACCACTACAGATTGTCCTAAAGGGCTAATCATAGTCATTTCCCTAGAAGAAACCCCAGATTCTATGTTCAAAGTTCCCGACATAGTACTAGCAACATACGAATGTGTAGACCCAATATCTATCAGTGCTGTAAAGGGCAAACCAAAAATAAGCAACGTACCGATTATGACGTCCAGTGCATCACCATCCTCTCTGCGTCTAACCGCATAGACCAACCCAGGCTGTCTCGCATCTGTATTCCCAACACCTCTACCCGATGCTCCATGCCCTCGACCAAAACCATTTCCTCCCCTAGCCAGACCACGACCTCTCGGTGGTTGCTGCCCATCTCTTCTAGGTTGTACATATCCCTAACTCATCGGTGCGCACTGCTCGCTCTTGTGGGCGGTCCCCACGGATGATCTATAGATCCACACCTATAACATCCTTTACTTCTTGCCCAACACTCCCTCGAATGATAATTCCCACATCCGAGACAATCTTTGAGACCAACCAACAAAGAACAGCTTCATAACTCAACTCGCCCATCAAACCTAGGTCTTTTGAAACCCCCAGCAGATCCTGACGATCTAAAATTCCTCTTATTCCTACCCTTTTCTCTATCCTAATTTTGCCTTTCAGATTGCTTCACCTCTTCGGCTATCTTAGCCTTCTCAACCACAATAGCAAACTTTCTTTCCTGTTGTAGAGTTATTAGTACTTACAACTCGTCCCTCAGACCATCCTCAAATCAGACACAATGCTCGTGATCTATTCCGACAATACCTTGGACATAATGGATTAACCGCAGGAATTCTGCCTCATATTTAGCCACTGACTTATTCCCTGGACCAGGCTTAAAAATGCCTTCCTTTGAGCATCCACGTAACTTGCCCCAACAATTTTCCCTGAAATACTAACTTAAAAAGTCCCAGGTAATACGATCCACTGATGTACCATCTCTTATAGTGAGCCACCACTGGTATGCCTCGGTCTCAAAGGAGAGACACTACTCCTTTCAACTTTTCCTCCGTGGTGCAATCAAGATCGTCCATGATTCATTCAACCGCTTCCAGCTAGTACTCATCTACGTTAGGAGCTACACTAGAAATGCCCCTAAACATCTTAGCCCCTTTAGCTCAGAGGCGCTCAGAAATAGATTTTGAGCTACTAATCTTGTGCTCGCTCCAGCAACCCGCTCAATAACACGTAACATAGCTTGAGACACAGCATCGTCTCCACCCATTTGGTCTAGAAATCCCACTTTCGCAATTGGTGATGCTGGCACTTCACTTTCCGACCCATGCCCTGACTTCGAGGGTTCAGCCTCAACACCTCGGCCTCTACCACGGTCGCGCATACCACGTCACATCTTCTAGCGCTCATGATTATGAATTTGACTTAATCTGATTAAAATTTTATGAGTTAGTATTTCTTCCACTGTTTATTACCGGACAGTCTTATGGAAATAGCATTAGAAGTAGTTTTTCGCAAGAAATATTTCTAAAGGTCTCCATTTCTAAAGTTGTATTTCTTAAAACTATCTATCACAATATTTCATAAGAATTCAAGTAATAATCAGAAAACTTACAGTATGGATTGGTGTCAAAGACTTAGGTGCCATACTTCTAGAAAATACATATTTCTCTAAACCATTTTCCAAACCAACTTTTGAAAACATTTTTTCTTCTTCTTTTTTTTGACCCCCAAACCCATAGTCGAGTTTTGCAACTGGGCTCGATATGATAATTGTAACACCCCAAACCCGATTAATACGCTACGACCAAATCTGGTATGTTACAGGAAAGGAAGTTTTGAAATCTTTAACTAAACATCGTAATTTGTCAAAACTTTAAGATTAGTGTTTTATCTTGAAGATAATTTAAAATTTCGTTCGAGAGTTCTTACCAATTTCCTGATTAGATTGAACTAGAAGCTATAAAAGAATTTTGTTTTACGAAAGTCAAAATTGGGGAATTTTATGGAATGTGACAGATGAAACAATGTTGAGGTTTTACTAAAACTCTAAATTATTTAGCTTAAACTTTTATTCGTTTGTCATCTTTTGTTAACACTTGTTTAGAAAAATATTTATTTGTATTTTATTATAGAAAAACCCGTATTTTTCACTTCGAAAATATGTACTAACAGTGTTAAAGCAAATCCCAATTTAAAGTTGTAAAGGCCTTATTACATTGCAAAATCCCAAAATTAAAAAGTAAGTTTAAATAAGAAACGAAAGTTTACGAGAAAAATAATGCATGGCCACCTCAAAGTTCACCTCGACTCCAAATCCATGATCTAAGGATTACTTACAAGATTAAGCAGAAGGGTGAGTCACCTAGACTCAGTGTGTAAATCCCCTTATAACGCAATCTAGGCCTCAAGCCCATAGATGCCCATTGGCCCTTAGCCCACACAATGTAGCATATTAAACATGTATGCAATGCAGCCCAACCTAACCTAGTTTTCCATCCTCTAGGTCACCTGAATGAGCCAAACACCCATGGCATCAAGCCACTTGATCCCAGACCAATGTGGTCCCCGACCACTTGTGACAGAGTCATAGAATTTATAAACTTGGGGCCAACCCACTATGGTCCCAGACCACTGTGACAATCTCTGAAAAGTATGTGTGGGGCCAACCACTATGGTCCCAGACCACTGAGATAAGTCACTGATAAATATATGTATACGTGGTTCCAAACCACTGTGGTCCCAGTCCACTGCGATAGAAGTCACTGAATCACCCTTCCCCTTTCAATCATTTCCCTAAGCTAATGCAACATATTAGCATACTGAGATGGATGCAGCATACTTTCAATGTACAATAGATAATTATATCATACATACACATATTCAAAAGTAACATCATAGCGGAACTTACCCGGTGTCTCAACCTTCCCCACAAAGGTATCTCGACTATCTAAACCGTCGTTTGGCTTTCAGCCAACACAGTTATTAACGCAATTTAATAAAGTAAAATGTGAGCATTACACACTGAATTACGCGTAAGACTAGACTCTCTAGATTGTCGACACTCTCACTAGAAGAAACAACCATAATTTGTCTATCCCAGGTAGATGTTAGCTCCCTACCACAGCCTGGCGAAAAGTCTCGAACCTCCGATACCGCACGTATCTTAAATTTAGGGGCACAGACTACGAGTCCACTCCCCTTCTTAGAATGACTGGCACTCATATCCATGTAGAAAAATCTTGATCAATACTCAAGGAGAAACGTAGGTTGACTAACAAAAGAATTTGATTAAGACAGACTACAATTGAAAGGGATGAAATAACCAAGAAATCACAAAAATGGCACCTTACCTTAAGAACCTGAATGGAGTGATCAGATTTAGAAATCAATGGACCTTCAGGCTTCAGACAACAAACATTCGGCTAATGGAGTTTCCCAAAGCAAACGTTCCAAAACGAGAGAAAAAGAAGAAAATGAAAAGGGGTTAGCCAAAATCTAATACCAAGAATAAAGTAGCCATTCGACTATGACCACACAGAATCGAGAGAAAATAAAGAAAGGAACGAAAGAGTCTCCCCTTACCTTCACCAACAGAAATCAATTGAAGAGACTCCCTTCGACCAAAAATTCCTAGCGCCTTGCTTCGCGATGTTCGGCTGACAGTAAAAAGTGTAAGAATCGATTAGTGTGGTGTCAAAGGAGATTCTGCTATGGAGAAAATGTGTAGAAACGAAACACACAAGAGAAAAGAGTGAGAAGAATGTTTCGGCTAGAGAAGAAAGAAGTAGAGGAGAAGAGAGTTTTGGCTCAAAGATAGAAGAGGGTTCGGCTAAAGAAAATAAATGAAATAAAAGAGAAAAGAAGAAGAAAAAGGGATGCCCGAATGGTCACACTAGTTTCAGCTAGTGTCAAAGAAGCAAAAAGAGATGAAGAGAAGAGGCTGAAAGTTTGGCACAAGGAGAAGTAAGAAACCGAATGAGATAAAAAGAGAGCTCTAAGAGACTTTTGCAAAAATCGACACTCACCCTATATGATCGAAAATGCCAAAAAATGCCTAAGACCAATGGGAATTTTGGCACACTCACCTATCCTAGCAACTAAACCGAAATCCCCCCTCTAAGCTCCCCACATTCGGCCAACACCTCCACCATCACCAAATCCTTTGATTTCCTCATAGTTTCACTCTCCATCACCCATTCAAATTGGTTTGACCAATTCAAACTCCTTCAAGCACCTTTGTCCATCTATTTGAATGCATTGACCCATTCAACCACCACCTTTGAAGAGTCCCTACCGAAACCACCTTCTCTCTATCCTGGCGCCAAAAATAAAGCTTTATAATGAGGCTTATGGGATTCAAACTCCTCCTCTTTTACTCCTACAAGTGACGCTACCTCCACTTGGACACAAGCTTCTTTCTGTCAACAACCACATGCAAATAAACTTAAGGCCTGCTCCTACTAGCTGTTCCCCCTTAGCTGCCCAAAACAAAAAATTTTACTAAGGCTCTGGCCTAAACCCGAGCCTCACCAGAACCCTCAAACACATCTAAATAACAAGCAGAACAACCAAGCATACAGAAAATCCTAAAATACAGAACCCCTAAATCTAGGATGTTACAATATGCCGAACAACATTTGACGCAAGCTTTAGTATTTTTATTTCAGCATTCACCAAAATGTCTTCTCCTGCACTGTTGACACTCGGGTTTGTTATTTCTCACACTACCAACACTTGAGACTGATATAGCTTGAGCTTTAGAATTTATATGTTGATTTCCACGATCTCTATTGTGATATCCCATGGAAGCATTAGATCTACTGTACAAATCTCAAAATTTCTTTGATGAAGAATGAGAAGGTTTATTCATCAGTCTTTTCCTTGAATCTCTAACCTCTGAATCAGCTTTCTTATTTTCTCAGCTAAAGTCTTCGGCTTTGCAAGCCTGGTCGACTAACACAGAAAATTATTTTAAATATAAAATTCCAACCAAAGTTTAATGTCTTCGTTCAGCCCATCAACAAATCGCTTAAACATTATCTCTTCAGTAGAAACATACTCTCGAGCATATTTACTTAACCACAAATTCTCTCTCATACTCGGTTACGGTCATATGACCTTGTTTCAATTCTAAAAACTCTTTATGATTTTGATCTAGGAATTGTTGACTAGTGTATTCCACCACTGATACGCGGTATCTCTCGGAAGGGATATAGCACACTTTAAACATTCAGCTGGCATGCAAGAAAGCTCGTCAAACACTAGAATCAAATTTTCAAGCCAAAACTCGGCTTTCTCAGGGTCATCATCAACATTAGTTCTAAACTTTTTAGCCCTGTGTTTACGGATCTTGTCAACTGGAGGTTTATTCAATCTTAAAAACTCAACTCCTTGAGGAACTACAAGTATAGGTTAGGGATTAGGAGGGTGGAGGTTGTTGTGCAGCATGGTTCATACGAATATATTGTGTGAACCATTCGTTCATCAATTAGAAGAAGGCTTCTTTAGCCTCTCCTCTCTGGCTGCCCGTTATGGGTCTAGATTTAGACAGTACTGTGCTCTTACACCAAAGCAGGCACATTACTTTCAACCTCATTAGTTATCGCTCGATTGGGATCCATTTGCTATATAAAAACACATTTTCAAATATCAAGAGTCATCACAGTTTATATATGGCATGTATTGCTAGACTCTCACACACGCTACATTAGTCCTAGAATCGACTAAACCGTAGCTCTGATACTAATAAATGTAATAGCCCTCACCGTATTCAATACTGGAATTGGGTTATAGAGCATTACCAAACTTATGAAACAATTAAACAACTATTTAGCATACAACTGTTCAATTTATTCATTCAGCATTCAATCTCAACCAATTTGTCCCTATTAAGAGCCTACGAGGCCTTAAACATACTTCGGGAGTGGTTGGAGACTAAATTGATAACTCATGAAAATTTTAACACTTAGCAATTTTTTCTTCAAATTAGGGGACACACTCCCGTATGGCCAAGCCGTGTGTCTCACACCACCACTAGACATGCCCGTGTCACAAGTCGTGTGAAAACAGAAGGTACATACTAACTTAGGTCACACGGCCAACCACATGCCCGTGTGTCTAGCTCGTGTGCCCTTCGAAGTGGCCACACATGCCTGTGTGCCAGGCCATGTGTTACACCGGGCCAAACCTGTAGGGTATACTGACTTATACAATAGGATGAAGTTGCACACCCATGTGCTAGGCCGTGTACCAACTAGGGGTATACTGACTTGTACCACACGGCCGATCATACGCTCGTGTGTGAGATCGTGTGGAGCATACTGACTTCATTTCAATTTCAACACCAGGGGACACACAGTCGTGTATCATAATCGTGTGTCACACACGGCTAAGACACACGCCCGTGTCTCTGCCCGTGTGGACAAAAATAAGCTATTTACCAAGTTAATTTGCCACCAAAAATCTCATGTACCTAAACAACTCAAATGGCACCAATTCATATCACAACAGAACATCTATTCTAACCACATTCAATACAATTTCATACCATTTCAAATATTAATAATCACCATGCTTATATCCCAAGTTTAACTCAACCAAAACCTACTCAAATACGTATACCAATCAACTAGTTTAACCATTACCTATCAAACTTCATTTTTGTACCAATTCACAAGAAAGGTACCAATTCCACAAACTTCATCAAATGCCATTCACATATCCATCTAAGAACTCAAGTATCAACATATATGCACATATAAACATATAACCAAATTCACCAAATTAAGCCAAATCTCATGGCTATATTTACAAGCCAAAACATCTACATTTACAATGCCAATTCATTTGGCCATCATTACCAAAACATAACCAACATGACTCAAATACCTATACATGCCATATACTTAAAACATAGTTTCAAAAGTACCAAAAAGTTAGTAGATATTGTTAGTCTGGTGCAGTCTCCGATGATCCCCGAATCTGAGCTAGCTTTGGAATCACTATAAAACATGGAAAAACAAGAAAGTAAGCTATATAGCTTAGTAAGCTAGTATGTTAATGATAAACCGTAAAAATAACATATTTTAACCCCATATTTAATAGACCTTTGGATGATTTAGCCCTTGATTTATGTAAAATGTGCTTTTAATCCTTTCTTTTCATGTCTTATGCTTAGGAAAGCACCTAAGGATAAAAAGAACATAAAATGGGCTTAAAACGGACCAAATTGGGCCAACCCAAGAAATCAACACGGCCTGGATTACAAGCCACACTATCGTGCCTTGCCATTTACTTCACACGACCATGCCACAATTTACACGGCCATGCCCCAATCAACAGAATCGAGACACGGCCTGAAGATGACTTACACAGGTATGTGCCATGGGCGTGTCCCTACCGCGGGAAAGAGCAATTTCACTCAGATTTGGATGCTTGGAGGAAAAGAAACACATTCCTAAGTCTATTTAAACATCCTAGGAGGAATTTTACCTGAATTAGGATACTTAGAAGCCAAGTAAAGCATCTCAAAGCCTATATAAACACCCAAGGTAGCAACTAAAAAGGGAGTTCAGCAGAAACCGAAACAAGACGACTTTTTAGCAGAGGCTTTTGCTGAAGCTTTCATTTTTTTAGGGAATCACTTGAAGATAGCCAGTTGATCCATCTCAAGAACCCGGAACTCCATTCAAGACGGAGGATCTCTCTTTCAATTCCTTCAGGGGTTTTCAGGATTTCTTATGTTTTTTTATTCTTTACTCTTGAGATGTTTTCATATTTAGTTATGAACTAAACCCCTCAATACCTGAAGGGGATGAAACCTATGATGGATTTTGTTATTTGATTTTTAAATTATATGATAAGTGATTGGTTTATTCTTAATTATGTTGCTTAATTCAATCTGATGTGCTTAGGTGGAGGAGGAATAGACCCTACCTAAGAGTAGATCTAGTACAATTGAGCGGAGTTGATCGGGCGCCTAGAGATAGGGTTACGAGATTTTGTAGGATTAGGGTGAAGCGTAATATGGGAATCCATTGATCAATTTACTGCTTCCTTAGGGGGTTATTATAAGAGAATGAGAGTTCCACTAATTAACCTAAGGTTAGACGTTATTCTCCTCGAGAGAGGGTTTAATATAGGTTAGGGAGTCTCACGGATCAAGCTAAGTAAAAAAATCATATGGTTTAGGGAATAAATAATAAGTGAAGTCATAGGTGGATTCTTCTAGAGGGCATCGTCTTTATCAACTGAGTTTTCCTAAAGTCTTCAATTTAATCTTTTGTGTTTGCATTTAGTCTAAGTATTTTGTTAGTTTAATAATCCAATCACTCTATATTTTAGGCTAAATAATAGAAAGAAAGTGAGTAGTAGTACTTTTAGGTTCCCTTGGGTTCGATAAGATATTCTTGCCTGAGCTATACTCTTTGCTCAATAGGTGAACTTACCTCTATCGTTGTCATAGTTAGTCTACAGGTTCGATCACTATTTTATAAATATTAAAACTCAACTGTTTGACAAGATCAAGTTTTTGGTGCCGTTGCCGGGGAACACTAAAATATTAAGAAAACTCTATTTCTATTTCTGTAGCCAATTTTTTTATTTGTAATTTATTATTATATTATTCTTTATTATTATTTCTTTTTACTTTGCTAACGTTTTCCTCTATTTTGCTTTTGGCAGAAAATTTTAGTTTATGGAGAAGATGGCACTGAATAATTATCAGTGGCAAGGCATGGGGGCAATTCCTACTAAAGCAACTAGTGTTTTCAACCTCGACGTGGTCACCAGGTTATCTAATTAGTTAGAGATGATGAATAAAAAGATTGATGATTCGTATATTCCCTCGCAGGTACATCCAAAAATACAATATGATTTGAATCTAGGAGGCGTGGCGAATCCTGAGTACCCACCCTACGGATATGGCATGGAAAACAAGAAAGCTCACTATACAAGTAATTATTCTAGATATCAAAATAAATTTTATAGTGACACTTATAATGCAGGTTGGAAGTACTATCCCAATTTCCGTGGAATTATCAAAATAGCCAAAGATCAGAACTTCCTCCAAATTTTCAACAACCACCTCATCAACAAGAAGAGGAGTTGAATCTTGAAGAGATGCTGACGAATTTCATGGCAGCCACAGATTATCGTCTCCAAAAGACTGAAGCAGCACTTGATGAACAACAAAAATTGATCAAAGGGATCGAGAATCAAGTTGCAGAACTTACTAGGTCAGTGGGACATCTCAAAAAGCTAATACGACCGCTAAGACGTCTACCAAGTAACACCGAGGTTAACCCAAAAGAGCAAATTCAAGCCATCTCACCAAGACAGAAGGGTTAGATGAACCAAACTCAATACAAGAAAACATTGAAGACGAAGGTAAGATAGAGGTAACACAATAAAAGCAAAAACCGGTAATCAAGGAGTACCAACCTCGCATACCTTATCCCGAAGTAATGAAAAGAGACGATTCAGAGAAACAGTTCGGTAAGTTTCTTAAACTCTTAAAGAAATTACATATTAACTTCCCTATCCTTGAAGCTCTTTTTCAGATACCAGACTCGAGGAAAATTTTAAGACAGCTCTTGACCAACAAACGCAAATTAGACAAAGAGCACCACGTGGAGCTAAACGCAATGTGCTCAAGAATTCTACAAAATAAAGCGCCACAAAATTAAAAGATCGAGGAGTTTTACAATTCCATGTTTAATTGGTAGTTTATCTATTGATAATGCGTTAGCGATTTAGGGCAAGCATCAATGTTATGCCTTACAAAAGTTTAAACAACTAGGTCTAGGAAACCCGCACAAACTAGGATGAGCATTCAATTAAGCGATAAAACTATAAGAATTCCTAGGGTATAATAGAAAATGTTCTAATCAAAATTGATAAATTCATATTCCCAGTAGACTTTTTCCTTTTAGACATGGATGAGGACAACACAATCCCCTTAATTTTAGGAAGACCATTTTTAGCAACTGCCAGAGCTAAAATTGATATATATGCAAGAGAACTCATACTTCGTGTAGGCGACGAGATAGTCACTCTTCAAGCTCTTGACTCGGCCAGAACATCAAGTGATAAAGGTGAGAAAGTAAATTTAGTTGATAACAAACTTGTTAAACCTTCATTGCAGGAAACACCACAATGCTACAAACCTGAGCCGGATCATAGACTTTGTACTAATAAAGAAGAATTACATGAGGAACCAAAACCACACAAAGTGAAACCGAAGGAAACCCCAAACGAGCTGATAGGAACAACAAATCACATCAAAATAGAGGATCATGTATTGTTGAATAAGGAAGACCCTCGAATCACCAATTTAGAACTCAAGGCAAACGAAGAAATCACTTTTGAGGTACTTAATGTCTTCCTATACGGCACAGTCGAGGTAAGCAATCCTAAATTCAACACTTTTGAGGTAAACATTACTCAACTTAAACTTTATACCCATAACTGAGTTGATCGAATGAGAAAGGATTTCCACCTCCTCAAACCACCATAACCATACGAATGAGAGGTAAAGTCTAGCTAAGACTATAAACGAGCGTTTCTCGGGAGGCAACCCGATCACTAACCCTATTTTTACATTTTTTTATTGTATTTTTATTTTTTCTTTTCTTTTTCTTTTTAGCACCTAACCATAAACTAACCAAAGAGCAGATTTCTAGGCCACACGGCCCTACACACGGGTGTGCCCGTGGCCATGTGGAAGCTAAGGGCTGAACCATGGGCATGCCATTAGCCGTGCACTAACAGGGAATAAACTTCTTTCTCCAACACGAGCTGCGATATTGGTCCACGCCCGTGCCGACGCCCCATGCGAGGTTACTGACTCGTCAAGCACGGGATAAACACGACCGTGCCTCCCAACCATGCCAACATTCTGACTTATCGAACACTGGAGAAGCACGCCCGTATTGAATGACCGTGTGAAGAAAGACATGGGCATGCCACGACACCCACGGCCATGCTCGAACACCCTGAGTGTGTTCAAAATTCAAAATCCCAAAACACGGGCTACATCTCTATTTAAACCTCATTCCCCATTTTTCTAATTGTCTTTCATTTTCTATTTTTTATTTTTGTTTCTATTTATTTCATCATTATTATTTTTACTTTACTTTATTTTATTTTATTTTATTTTCTTCTTCTTATTCTTTATGATATTTAGATTTATCTTAGGATACAATAAAACCAAGTCGGCTACTTTGAGGATTCAATTTCAAGCAGTCGAGACGAGATGCTTCACCTCCAATCGTATCCGGTTTCTTTTCATAGACTTCATCCAAAAATTAGGAAATGTTACTTCTCCCTTCTCTTTGATTTTATTATTACATAATTGTTTATCTATCTTTGTACATTGAGGGCAATGTACATCTTAAGTGTGGGGGGTAAAAGTACCTAACTTTTTGCATTATTCTCAAAATCCTGAATTTAGTCTTGTTCGAAAGTATTTTTCTCATATTACTAATTAGGATGAAATTTCTTATGATGTATGATTTTTATTGATATGTTTTAGAGTAAGTCAGAGTTAATTGTGCATTGATGATTAAATCTGAAGGATACTAGAAAATCAAGCATGATAAGTCTACTTTTTAAAAACTAAAAATTAATAGGTTGTTGAACTGAATTTGAGTATTATTTTGAAGTTTGAAATTTACAGGGATTGAGGTCAAAAACACCCATAATTTTTTGTGAGATTTTGAGCCTTATAGAGCATATACCTTTTTTCGTGATCACTTTAATTAATTATGAGTGTGTCAACTTTGAACTATTATTCTAGAACTTGCCTCATTTATGCATGTCGAGACCACATTAATGATTTGATACACTGAGATGATAAAGGCACCTAGGTTTTAACCCATTCACTTCACTAAAAAAGCCTACCCATACAAATTAACCCCTAGTGAACCCCATTGAATCCTAACAACCTTTTTATTGACTCACCCACTAATATTAACCCAAAATCCCTTTGTATTTGTTATCACCCTTTCTTTTGACTACCCTTTAATAGAGGCTTGATTTGATTAAGTTACCAAATTATATTAGTTCAGTAGTTACATTTATCATTTATGATGTAATATCTTAGTTTGTTCTTAAAAAAATAAGCTTAGAGCATTTAAACTCCAATTGTTGAAGAAAAGCTCAGTATTAAAGTATTATCAAATTTCAAGAGATGAAAATACTCTTTATTATAGAGTAATTATCAATAGTAAGTATTATTAGTTTTCATTCGATGTAAATATTCATATTTAGTTCATTGTTTCTAGTTAGGTAAATCGTCAAGTCAATCTCGATTCTAACCTTCTAATTTAGCCTTTATCCAAACCTTTTAACCCAAGCCCCGTTACAACCCTGATTAAAGACCTTTTGATTTGTGTATCATCTCATATACTGATGGTGGAGATTTGATTTTCAGGCAAGCCTATGGGATTAACTTTTCATGTTCGACTTATGAGTGCTTATTCTTGAACCTTAAACACCTTCGAGTGATTTGAGTGAATCTTTATTGAGGATGTAAGTTCTTGTCAATTTTGAATTAAAGATAATCACTTAGATAAGGGGAGACACCTATGTTTTCATACTATAAAGGTATGACTTATCGTAATTGAATCTTTAGGGTTCTTTGAGTTGAATCATCCATGTATAAATTATCTATGAATTATGATGAGACATTGTCAATAGGAATTATGAATTATGGAAAGTTCGTTTTAATTGTAAAGTTGAGAATTTTGCTTGAGGACAAGCAAAAGCCTAAGTGTGGGGGTATTTGATAAACCGTAAAAGTAACATATTTTAACCCCATATTTAATAGGATTTTGGATGATTTAACCCTTGATTCATGTAAAAAGGTGCTTTTAATCCTTTCTTTTCATTTCTTATGCTCAGGAAAGCACCTAAGGATAAAAAGAACATAAAACGGGCTTAAAATGGACCAAATTGGGCCAACCTAAGAAATCGACACAACCTAGACTTCAAGCCACACACCATGCCTTGCCTTTTACTTCACATGACCATGCCATGATTTACACGGACGTGCCCCAATCGACAGAATCAAGACACGACCTGAAGATGACTTACACGGGCGTGTGCCATGGGCGTGCCCCTACCGCGGGAAAGAGTAATTTCATTCGGATTTGGATGCTTGGAGGCAAAGAAACACATTCCTAAGTCTATTTAAATATCTTAGGAGAAATTCTACTTGAATTAGGATACTTAGGAGCCAAGTAAAGCATCTCAAAGCCTATATAAACACCCAAGGTAACAACTAAAATGGGAGTTCGGCAGAAGCCGAAATAGGATGACTTTTTAGCAAAGGCTTTTGCTGAAGCTTTCATTTTTTTTAGGGAATCACTTGAAGATAGCCAGTTGATCCATCTCAAGAAGATGGAACTCCATTCAAGACGGAGGATCTCTCCTTCAATTCCTTCAGGGGGTTTTAGGATTTATTATGTTTTGTTTATTCTTTACTCTTGAGATGTTTTCGTATTTAGTTATGAATTAAACCCCTTAGATACCTGAAGGGGATGAAACCTATGATGAATTTTGTTATTTGATTTCTAAATTATATGATAAGTACTTGGTTTATTCTTAATTATGTTGCTTAATTCAATCTGATGTGCTTAGGTGGAGGAATAGACCCTACCTAAGAGTAGATCTAGCATAATTGAGTGGAGTTGATCGGGTGCCTAGAGATAGGGTTATGAGATTTTACCGAATTAGGGTGAAACCTAATATGGGAATCCATTTATCGATTTACTGCTCCCTTAGGGGGTTATTATAAGAGAAGGAGAGTTCCACTAATTAACCTAAAGTTAGATGTTATTCACCTCGAGAGAGGGTTTAATATAGGTTAGGGAGTCTCACGGATCAAGCTAAGTAAAGAAATCATATGGTTAAGGGAATAAATAATAAGTGAAGTCATAGGTGGATTCTTTCTAAGCGCATTGTCTTTATCAACTGAGTTTTCCTAAAGTCTTTCTTCAATTCAATCTTTTGTCTTTGCATTTAGTCTAAGTATTTTGTTAGTTTAATAATCCAATCACTCCATATTTTAGGCTAAATAATAGAAAGAAAGTGAGTAGTAGTACTTTTAAGTTCTCTTGGGTTTGATAAGATATTCTTTCCTGAGCTATACTACTGTTCGATAGGTGCACTTGCCTCTTTCGTTGTCGCAGTCAGTCTACAAGTTCGATCACTTTTTATAAATATTAAAACTCGATTGTTTGACACGATCAGTTAAACTTGAGCAACTATCATCATTCATTAATCATTCATATGATCAAAAACAATGTACAACAATTCTAATAAATCTCAAGCTATCAAATGATCAATCATATACTTACTAAGGAACTCATCAATTTCATAGTTTTCAATACTCAATTCATTTCCATACATACCTGTACCATCTTGTACTAATCTCAAAATCAACCACATTATTCTTTTACCCATTGAACCATTCGGAATACAAGTTGGATACCCAATGTCTCACTCGATACTACATATACCATGGCCCGTAACCAAATCATGGTAACTTATCCGAAATTTTGATATCATGGCCCAAAGCCAAATCAGCCGATATGTATGGCCCGAATCCAAATCAGTTTATCTCACACACATAGTGCTAAATCATGGCCCAAAGCCAACTCAAGTATACCTAATGACATGTCACTAACATCCTAAACTATTCCTAAGGTTCAACCGAGATTCCAACTATTGAACCTTTATCGAATCATTTTCGAACTCGTCTGTAATAACATAATCACAACTCATGCTATATCAAAGCATATAAAATACATTTGAAGTGAAATTATAACATACGAACTTACCTCGGATGTTAAAACGTCGAATCTAGTCGATTAGTCGATAACCTTATCTTTTCCCCGATCCAAATCTGTATTTCACTTTTCTTGATCTAAATATATTCAAAATTAACTTATTTAATCATCTATTCATTCAATTTAGTCCAAAACACTCTTTAAGGCATATTTATAGTTTTACCCCTAAATTTCACATTTTCACAATTTAGTCCTTATTTCATACAATCACAAATTCATGCAATTTAGTCACCACCCATGCTAGCCAAATTTCTATAGTATTCATATTAGCCCATATTTCTCATTTATTTCACATTTTAACCATTAACTTTACACATTTCTCAATTTAATTCTTATTTTGTATTTTCACTAAAAATCACTTAACAAAACTTGTATATCTATTAACAAACATTCATAATCTATCACCAATCATCAAAAATCATACATATTCATTAATGGCATCTTTCAAAATCTTTAATAGTTTTGCAAAATAGTCCCTCGGCTAGCTAGATTAAGCTACAACGATCTCAAAAACATAGAAATCATTAAAAAGGGACAAAAATTGTACCTTAATGAGCAATTTAACCAAGGCCGAATGGAAAACCTATAACTTTTGCTTTTCTTCTTTCCAAATTTGGTTAAAGAAGATGATGATAATAAAAATGGATTTTGTTTTATTTATTATATCATTTATTAACTATTTTACCATTTTAACCTTAAAATTAATACAAAATTTCCTTTATGCCAAACCATTAAAATCAACTAACCAACTAATGGTATATTTACCACATAAGGACCTTAACTTTAAGGGTTTATAGCTATTAAACACCTTTGGCTATTAGAACTCAAGTTTTAAGCTTTACGCGATTTAGTCCTTTTTATCAAATTGACCATTCAAACGATAAAATTTCTTAATGAAATTTTCACATCAACATAATATCATACTGTAAACATTAAAATAATAATTAAATAAATATTTTGACATCAAATTTTTGGTCCCGAAACAATTGTTCTGATTTGACCAAAAATAGGCTGTTACATGCATTCATTCAACTTTTTCATTCCAAAAATCTACAATATATAACAAAAGGTGATTACAAGTTGTCAACCCATCCTACCTAATCTTCTAGGAAAAGTAAGTGTAAAACTTCTACACAACCTAATTAGGTAAATCTGCACCAATCCGGGTAATTTCAATACTAACTCTGCTTATTCTAACAAGTAATCTTAAGTAAGTAGACTTAGGCAAAATATCAACACATGCGACAGTTCTTGCATCATATCTTGTAGTTCACCAAATTCCATAACAGTTCGCATCTCTAAATGAGCTCATATTTTGTTGTCGAGTTTGTAGGTTCAATTGATCTCACGGGCTTGTTTGAGATCGTATCTTCTAATGAGCTCACAGTTTTGCATGTTGAGTTCACCATTGCATGAATGACCACTTTGTAACACTTAGATATTGACATAGTTGTGAAAAAAATTCTATAGGGCTCTAAACAAGGGCAGAAGGAATACATAATTGAAGTGAAGGTCATTAGCCGATTGAGACACCGTAATCTAGTGTGACTCCTAGGCTAAAGCCATGACCGAGATTAGCTCATGCTTGTCTATGAGTTCATGCAAAATGGTAGCCTAGATAGTCACTTGTTTAGCAAAATTACACCCTCACTTGGGATATGAGGTACAAGAGCCTTGGTTTAGCAAATGCATTAGATTATCTTCATAATGATTGGGACCAATGCGTGGTGCACCAGGACAGCAAAACTACTAACATAATGTTGGATTCCAAATTTAATATAAAGTTGGTGATTTTGGCTTAGCCAAACTCATGGACCATGATCTAGGACTACCCACAACCCATTTAACTTGAACATGGGGCTACATGGCTCTAGAGTATGTAAAGATAAGAAGACCTAGCTGCAAGTCAAATGTTTTTAGCTTTGGGGATGTTAGCTTAGAGATTGTGATAAACAGAAGGTCCAGAGATCTTAAAAATTATGAAATTGGATCGGAAGATTGGGTTTGGCATCTCTATGAACAAGACAACCTTCTTTCAGCTATTGACAAAAAAATGAATTTGGTATTTGATGAGAAACAAGTGAAATGTATGATATCTATTGGAATTTGGTGTACTCACTCAGATCACAACTTACGACCCTCAATAAAGTAGGTAGTTTAGGTCCTTAATTTTGAGGCAGGAATTCTAGATCTTTCAGCAAATATGCTTGTACTAATGATGTGTCTTTAACTAACTATGATCACAATAAAGGCAAGCACACTTATCGTTTAATAGAATAGTTATGGTAAGACTGGAAATATCGTATCCACAAGGTCCAAGAGTACTAGTAATTACTATCCTCTTATTATCTAGCCTAATAATTGGAGTGATTTCTTTTAAACCAAAATTAATTAAAAGCATGACAGAGAATAAATTGGGAAAATACTTTTAGACAACTATATGAGAAAGGCAATACCTAAGGAAGAATCCACCTAGACTTCACTTATTACTTTTGATTCATACGATTTATTCACTTGACTTAATCTGTAGAAATCCCTAAATTATGTTAATATCTCTTTCAAGACTAAAACAACTAACTCTAGGTTGATTAATTGAAATTTCTTTCTAATTAAAACTCTTATTGTTGCATTAACTCGATCTATGGATTCACTTATTAGATTTGACTCTAATCCGATAGATTTATGTCACCCTATTTCTAGGGTTGCAATCAACTCCACTTAATTGTGTTGATCTACTCTTAAATAGGGAATTTTGCTTCTCTGAATAAGCACATTCGACTTGAATCAATAACCTGAATTATCAAAACAAGAATGAAAACTCACAATTAAGAATAAGAATAAGTATTTATCTTATAAATCAAATAATAATAAGATCTATAACAGCCCGGTTTATACCCTAGTCGGAACAGTGGTTTCGGGACCACAAATTCGAGTCTGTAAAATATTTTAATATTATTTTCTGTGCGTTGATATGTGATTAAGCATGTGGTAAATTTACGTGAGCTAATTTGTCCGTTAGTGTGTTTAATTTTACAAAAAGATTGAATTGCATTGAATGCAAAACTAGCATGCTATTTGTTAAAGTACCAATGTGTTATGTCTTTGTAAAGGTGGAGGCCTAAATGGAAAATAAACCATTTATAAGTTAGTGGCTTATTAAAGGACAAAAATAGCCATAAATTATATGAATTATAATGGTTTTCATTAATGGTAAATTGGTAAAGTGTTTAATAATTTTATTATAATTTAATAAAAAGAAAATGGTGGTCATTTCAATGGTGTTCAGAAAAGAAAAGAAAGGGTTAGACTTTGTTTCATTTGGCCAAAGTTCAAGCTTAAATCGGGAATGTGTTTTTGATCGTTTTTTATAATTTTTACGTTTTTGCAACCATTGCTTTCAGAGCTACAAAACCTATGTCTCAATTTGATGAATTGGTGTTGTTCATGAGAAATACCATTGATATTATGATGAGCTTTATGATGATTTATGATGTTAGATGAAAGATATGTATTTGATGAACATACTTTTCTTGAAATTTTGATGGATTAAGCTAATTAGGGCTAAATTGAGAAAATAGTATTTTGAAGGACTAAATTGCTAATTTGATGAAAAATATGGGCTTGTATGATATGTGTGAATATTCAGCTAAGCTTAGTTGTGTGATGATTTTGTGAATTTGGTGTTTTGAGAAAAATAGACTAAATTGATATATTGTACAAGTAGGAGGTCTAATTTGTAAATAGCCCTAAATATGTGTGAATGGATTGAATTGAATAAATAAGTGAATAAAAGGGTTAATTCTAAATATGTTTAAATCAAGAACCGAGGAAAACGGACTTAGATCCCGGGAAAGCAAAAGTAAACGAGTAGCCATTTTCATTTCGCTAGATCGAATCCGAGGTAAGTCACTATGGAAATAAACGTACTTGCATGAAATTGTAATTTTTTATATGATTAATGTTGATAATGGATACTTATGAGAGGATTATGCATAAAATTTCATGACAAGTTTAATATAGTAAGTAAGTTCGGATATAATACAAGTTGTTAATTTATATCTATGTGATGTGAATTGAATGATAGTTATTGAATTAGAAATGCTACATGTATGATGTTGAGAAATGAGGCACTAAGTGTGCGTAATTGAAATTAAGATGGAGTTAAATAGCACTGTGTGTGCGAAGTAATGGAAGCTTCGGCTTTTATGATTGGCACTGTGTGTGCGATACCGAATTAAGTTTGGTTTTGTATTAATGCACTAAGTGTGCGATGTCATTTAAGTTTTGACTACGAATCACGGCACTAAGTGTGTGATTATAAAAATGAATAGCACTGTGTGTGCAATTGACACTGTGTGTGCCATGCTGAGACAAGTAGATTAAAAGAATAGGCACTAAGTGTGCGATTACAAGAAATGAATAGCACTATGTGTGCGATGATATGAAAGCTTCGGCTTATTGAATTGGCATTGTGTGTGTGACACCGAGACAAGTCGGTTAAAAGAATAGGCACTAAGTGTGCGATGATTAATATGCTTCAATTATGTATATAACACTGAGTGTGCGATTAAGTTGAACGAATATTAAAGGATGATCGACATGTAATATCAAGCATTGAATAGCTTGGAAGTTGAATAATTATGTGTTAGCTAAGGTATGTATTGAACCTTTGTGGTTGATGAGTTATAAACAAGCTATGAATGAGTGAATGAGTATTTTATCTATGGCTGGGACGTTGGTTTGTACAATTATTCTGAGTTTTGAGTATTTATTAGATTCCAAACCGTTCAATGAGTAAATCAGCTATGAACAAATACGAGAATGTATATTCGTTTCAGATACATTTGGTATGTACATTAAGTGTGTATAAAAGGTAAGTACCTATATGACTTTGATTTGGAAAAAGCTATGATTGAATATTAGAACGAGAATGAGATGGAAGAATATTTAAGAAAGAGTTGTATATATACATATGATTCTTGTATGAATGAATGTGGCAATTGTGTCCAAGTATATGAACCAAAGCAATATGTGATAGTTTGCTAAGTAAATGTTATGTGTCAATGTAATTTATGCATACATGCCTTTATGCTAAGTTTATTTGTATTATGACTTACTAAGCTTTTGGAAAGCTTACTTTGTGTGTCTATTTTTCTCTGTTTTAATAGGTCGTCAGAGCTACTGAAGGCTCGGGACCGTCAAGGATTTGTCATCACACTACTAAACTCATTTTGGTACCCTTTTGAAAATGTATATAGCTAATTATGGCATGTATAGGCTAGATATGTGTATAGGTTTATGAAGTGAACGTAGCCTTGTGTTTTGGCAAGTTGTGAGTTGATAAATGCTTGAATGAATGGGGTATGTGAAACATGCTTTGGTATGGTTTGATGTATATGAAATGGTTAAGTTTTGGCTAACCAAATGGATGATTTATGCTTGTGATGATTAGAGTTTAGTTTGTAATTTGGCATGGATGAGATTGGCATTGAATGGTCAATTTGGTATGTTTTTGGTTTCCATATATGCATGTTATGAGTTGGAAACTGTTGTTTGTACATGAGACCCAAATGGGTGGCATGTTGGCCTTGCAAGTGACTTATAATGTCACACGACCATGGCACACGGGCATACCTAGTAACCGTGGGGTAAAATCAGTAGCTAGCTTAAGACGTACACAGTCATGGACGGACATGCCTAAAGGCCGTGTGAGAAATGGCAGTATATGACTTAGTAGGAAACGGCCTTAGCACACGGGCTTGGTAGCCGTGTTGGTTTTGGCAGTATATGACCACGGGGAGGACACACGGGTGTGTCAGGTGGCCGTGGTGAGGTAGGGCCCACCCCCACGGGCATGTATCCCCTGTATTTAGAAAAGTTTTAATTTTCCATGGAATTTTGTATGTGTCTTGATTTAGTCCTGACTCGGTTTATAAGCATGATTAAGGTCTAGATGACCTACTTAAGGGACATTATGATTGATATTGATGAATAGTTGTATGATTAATTCTGTAAATGTTTCTGATCTATTCGGTAATGCCTTTAACCCTAATCCAGTGTTGGATATTGGTTAGGGGTGTAACAAGATCTGTCTTAGGTTTCATCCCCTTAGGTATTTAAGGGATGTAGTTCATACTAATAGAGGGAAACATCTTAAAATAAGGAAAACTACAAAATATAAGAAAACCCAAAAACTTCAAGAGAAATTGATAGGAGATCTTCAGTCTTGATGGAGATCCTTCTTCCAAGCTGCTCCCGACGGTTGTCTTTGAGTATTTTCTATTTTCTACTCTCTGTCCTTTCTTTAGGTCTTCCCCTAAGGTGTTTATATAGGCTTTGGAACACCTCTATTGGCCCAAAAGTGGTCTTTACTGAATAGAATTAAACTTGGGTTCGGCAGGGACATGCCCATGTGACACGCTCGTGTACGATGGCTTAGGCGGTGCTCGATTCTGCTCGTCACACACAGCCGTGTGATTTGTCCGTGGGCAAAAGTGCAAGCCATGTTGCTTTCTGAGATAGGCCCAGTTTGTCCCTTTTTAGCCCGTTTATCGTTCTTTTCATCTCTCTAAGCTCTCTTGAGTGTAAAACATGAAATTAAAGGATTAAGAGAATCGAATTCATAAAATCTAATGAAAATTCATCCAAAAATAAGCCAAGCATGGGGTCAAACTATGTATAAATTATGGTTTATCAAATATCCCCACACTTAAACCTTTGCTTGTCCTCAAGTAAAATCCTCAACTCACAATTAAAATTAACTTCCTTAATTCATAATTCTTATCAATAATGTTTCATCATAATTCACAAATAATTCATACATTCATAATTTAACTAAAAGAGCCCTAGAGATTCAAACAATCCAAGTCACAAATTTTTATAGCAAGAAAAAAATAGGTGCTTCCCCTTACCTAAATAATCACATTTAATTCAAAACTGACAAGAATTGACATCCTCACTAAAAATTCACTCAAATCACTCAAAGTGTTTAAGGTTCAAATTAAGCACTCAATAGTCAAACATGAAGAGTTATTACCATAGACTTCCATGAAAATCAAATCTCCACCACTATAAAATGAGATGATACACAAATCAAAAGGTCTTAAAAAAGGTTGTAATGAGACTTGGGTTAAAGGTTTGGATAAAGGCCGAATAAGAAGGTTAAAATCGAGATTGAATTAACAATTTACCTAACTAGAAAAATAAACTAATCCTGAATAATTACATCAATTGAAAACATAAAAACACGAGCTTCTTCTCAAAATTTAAAATTAACTGCTTAAGCTAAAATAACATATAACTAATAATTAATAAATTTCCAACTTTTTTTTAAGAATAAGAACAAGAAAAATTTAACAACTGAAATATAAAACATAGTTAGGCAACTGATCAAATTAAATCTCGACAAAAAGGGGTTAATACAATAAGGAAAATTCTTATTGAATAAAATAATGAGTTTTGGGTTACTAATAAGGGTATATCAAGAAACGATTTATTAGGATCAAAGGGTTCACGAGGGGTTAATTATGAAGGTACGCTTTTAATGGAATAAGTGGGTTAAAACCTAGGTGCCTTTATCATCTCAGTATATCAAATCAAAGGTGTGGTCTCAACATGTATAATCAAAGCAAGTTCTAGAATAACAAATCAATATTGACACACTCATAACCAATAAAGTGAGCAATAAAAATATATGCTCTAAAACGCTCAAAATCTCACAAAAATTATAGTTTTTGATGTCAACCTTGCAAATTTCAAACTTCAAAGTAATATTTAAATTTAGGGAAACAAATAAAAATTATTTAATTCTGAAAATAAACTTATCATGCTTGATTCTCTAATGGCTTAAAGTTTAAATGATCAATGCACAATTACCTATGACTTAATCCAAAACATATCAATGAAAATCATAATTCAATAGAAGATTCATTCTAATAGTAATATGAGAAAATTTACTTAAGAACAAGACATAATTTAGGGTTTTTCTAATAATACTATAATTAACCTCCTCACACTTAAGATGTACATTGTCCTCAATGTACAAAGATAAATAATGATAATATAGTAAGAAAATCATAGGATAGGGAGAGAAGTGAAACTTCCTGAATTTTGGATGGAGTCAATGAAAAGAAACCTAATACATTTGGGCAGAGGTGAACGTGGTAGAGGAAACTCCGGCAGCACCTCGAACATTTTGAAATCGAATCAATGAAGCAGCCGACATGAACTTATGGTACCCTAGGCTAAATCTAAATGGCATGAAGAATAAGAGCAAAATAATAAAAATAAATAATGGAAAATAACTATGAATTCAAAATAAAGGAGAAAAAGAGTGACCAATGGTGGCACGGATGGTGGTTGGTGTGAAGAAAGAATAAGAGAAAGGGGAAAGAAGGAAGAAAGACAATGGGAAAAGAAAAAGGGAAAAAGGGGGGTTTCGGGTTGGGGAAGAAGGGAGGAAGGAAGGAGTTGGGGGGAGAGAACGGTGGTCGGAAAGGGGTGTGGTGGCTAGGGTTTGGGGGAAGAAGATTTGGGGAAGAATATTTGGGAGGAAAGTGAACAGAAGAAGGGGGTTTAAATAGAGATTGGAACAGATGATCGCGGTCTACGCCCGTGTACTTGGGCGTGTTAAGTCACACGGCCAAATCGCACGGCCGTGTAATACTTCGTTCATTTCTTCGCATGCCTGTGTGGAGGTTTCCATGCCCATGTTGATTAATTAGTATTGACCATAGCCTTTAGGCATAAGCTTGCGAAGGTTTCACATGTCGTGTTCTTTAGTCAGTGTCAACCACGGCCGTATCGTACGGCCGTGTCATTTTACCGCAGCCTATGTTTTAGGGAAAATTTTCATCCTATTCTTGCATGGTCTCC
Source organism: Gossypium rotundifolium (assembly GCA_025506655.1). NCBI lineage: Eukaryota > Viridiplantae > Streptophyta > Magnoliopsida > Malvales > Malvaceae > Gossypium > Gossypium rotundifolium. The sequence goes on along the minus strand of CP106732.1, from coordinate 109,014,385 downwards.
GCCACGCCAGTTGATAAACTGTAAAAGTAAAATATTTTAGGCCCACATTTAATATGCTTTTGGATGATTTAGCCCTTGATTTATGTACAAAGGTGCTCTTAATCCTTTATTTTCATGTTTTTACTTAGGAAAGCACCCGATGATGAAAAGAACAAGAAACATGCTTAAAATGGGCCAATTTGGGCCAAAGAGGAAATCGACATGGCTTGGACTTCAAGCCACACGACCGTGCCTCAAAATTAACTAAGACATGGCCATGCCACGGTTTACACGGTCGTGCCCCAATCGACAGAATCAAGACACGGCCTGAAGATGATTTACACGGGCGTGTACCATGGCCGTGTCCCTGTCACAGAAAAGAGTAATTCTACTAGGAATAGGATACTTTGAGGTAAAGAAACACATTCCAAAGCCTATTCGAACACCCGAGTAGGAATTATACTTGAATTGGGACACTTAGAGGCCAAGTAAAGCATTCCAAAAGTCTATATAAACACCCTAAGTGTATCTTGAGAAAAGGGGCTGTTAGCTAGGCCAAGGAGCCGAGCCAGAAGGCCAGCTTTGTGGAAATTACTCAAAGATAGCCAGTTGATCCATCTCAAGGAGCCAAAATTCTACTCAAAACGGCGGATTTCTCCTTCAATTCCTCTAGGGGGTTTTAGGGATTTCTTATGTTTTGTTTTATCTTTTCTCTTGAGATATTTTCTTTATTCATTATGAACTAAACCCTTTAGATACTTGAAGGAGATGAAACCTAGATGAATCTTGTTATTATTTTCTGAATTATATGATAAATACTTAGTTTTATCTTAATTATGCATGTTTAATCCAAATCTGATGTGCTTAGGTGGAGGAGCAATAGACCATGCTTAAGAGTAGATCTAGCATAAATAAGCGGAGTTGATCGCACGCCTAGAGATAGGGTGACGAGATTTTGTCAGATTAGGGTGAAACCTAATATGGGAGTCCATAGATCGATTTACTACTATTCTATGGGGTTATTATAAGAGAACGAGAGTTCCACTAATTAACCTAGGGTTAGACATTATTCGCCTCGAGAAAGGGTTTAATATACGTTAGGGAGTCCTACGGATCAAACTAAGTGAATAAATCGTATGGTTCAGTGTTAAATAACAAGTGAAGTCTAGGTGGATTCTTCTTGAGGGTATCATCGTGATCAACTGAGTTTCTCTTCAAGTTATTTTCCAATTCATTCTTTCTATCTTTGCATCTTTAGTTTAGTATTCGTAATTCAGAATAAAACAAATTCATTTATTTTAGGCTAAATAATAAAAAGAAAGTTAGTATTAGTACTTTTAGTTCCTTTGGGTTCGACTATCCGGTCTTGCCTAAGCTATACTACTGTTCAATAGGTACACTTGCCTTTAATCGTTGTCAAAGTTAGTTTCTAGGTTCTATCTTTCTCTTTATAAATTTTAAAACTCGACAAAACAACGATCAAGTTTTTGGCGTCGTTGCCAGGGAACTAAAATATTAAGAAAGCTCTATTTTATTACTTTAGCCATTATTTTTTAATTTTAATTTTAATTTTAGTTTTCTTTTTCTCAATTTATTTTATTATTTTTATTTCCTTCTTTTCCTAGCAGGTACCTCTAGTTTATGACTAAAAGGAACCCGACAGGACCTCTAGTATACGATAGTGAAATTGAAGCTACCACTCGTAGGAATCGCAAAGAAATTAGGCGAGCCCTAAAGTACATAGAAGAAGAGCGAGAAGGCGAATCCAATCCTACTAAAGGGATGGACGAGAATAACCCACCACGAGATGTGGCAGATGCTCCGCATACTATGTATGATTATACTAAGCCTAGTTTAACAGGAGCAGAATCTAGTATTGTTAGGCCTACTATAGCTGCTAATAATTTTGAATTAAAGCCTAATACAATACAAATGATTCAACAATTTGTTCAATTTTATGGTTTGCAGGACGAAGACACGAACACTCATATAGCTAATTTTTTAAAGTTCTTTGATACTTTCAAAATAAATGGTGTTTCTGATGATGCCATTTGTCTTCGGTTATTTCCCTTTTCATTAAGGAATAAAGCCAAACAGTGGTTGAACTCATTACCACGAGGGTCAACTACTACATGGGATCAAATGACTGAAAAAATTTTATTAAAATATTTCCCACTGGCCAAAACGGCCAAACTATGAAATAATATCTCTTGTTTTCTGCAGATGGATTTAGAGACATTATACGACGCATGGGAAAGATACAAGAGGAGATGTCCACACCATGGTCTACCCTTGTGACTACAAGTCCAAACTTTCTATAATGGTGTATACCCCTCAACGAGGCAACTAATCGATTCAGCCACCGGTGGAACCCTGAACAATAGAACTCCTGAAGTAACCTACAAATTCATTGAAGAGATGTCACTGAATAACTATCAGTAGCAACTTAAAAGGACAAAGCCGACAAAATCAACCGGAGTTTACAACCTCGATGTAGTGACCATGCTATCAACACAGGTAGAGATGATGAATAAAAAGCTTGATAGTTTGTGTTCTTCGTAGGTACATCCAATCATGCATTGCAACGCAAGTGGAACTGTGGTGAATCCTGAGTACCCACCCTACCAACCAGACGCAGAGAGCGAACAGATGAACTATATAGGTAATAATTTCAGATCCAATAATAATCCTTATAGTAATAACTACAATCCAAGTTGGAGGAACCAACCAAATTTTTCATGGGGAGGCCAAGGAAATCAAAGACAACAACCTCCTCAAAATTTCAAGAATCAGCATATCCGTAAGAGAAGAAGCCAAACCTCGAAGAGATGCTGACAAAATTCATGGAAGACATAGAAAACCGTTTCCAAGATACTGAGAGAACATTTAAAAATCAACAAGCGTCAGTTGAAAAACTTACTGAGTCATTCGGGGAGCTCACTAAGTCGATTGGACTACTTACTAAGATGATTTGTGAAATACGGGCAGAGATTTTTTCTAAAGAAATAGAACAGGTAAAAGTAGTTACACTAATAAGTGAAAAGGAATTAGTTGAACCAAAGAAATAAATCCTACACGAAGATAACAAAGCAAGAGATGAAGGGGTTGAAGATGTAAATTCGGTACGCAAAGAAAGTAACCCACCAATCCCATATCCAGCAAAGTTAAAGAAGGAACGATTAGATGCCCAATACGGTAAGTTTCTTGAACTTTTTAAACAAATACATGTTAACTTACCTTTTTTTGAAGCTATTTCACAAATGTCAAAGTATGTAAAATTCTTAAAGGAACTCTTGACGAATAAAAGGAAGCTTGATGAAGTATTGACGGTGGAACTCAATGAAGAATGCTCATCCATCCTTCAAAACAAGTTACCAACCAAATTAAAAGACCTAGGAAGTTTTACTATTCCTTGTTTAATTGGTAGTTTAAATATTAAGAAAGCATTAGCTGATCTAGGTGCCAGTATTAATTTAATGCCTTACAAAATGTTTAAACAATTAGATCTTGAGGAACCAAAACCCACTAGGATGAATATTCAGTTAGCCGATAGATCCATTAAATATCCTAGAGGAGTTATCGAAGATGTCTTGGTGAAAATTGATAAATTTATTTTCCCTATTGATTTTATTATGATAGACATGGATGAAGACATTAATGTTCCCTTAATTTTAGGGCGTCCTTTTTTAGCCACTGCTAGGGCTGTTATTGATGTAGGTGATGAAAAAGTTGCATTACGGATAGGCGATGAAGAAATTATTTTTCAAATTTATGATGCCATGCGATATTCTAAAGAGCAAGATGATTCATGTTATTTTGTTTATACTACTGATCCTATCATTCAAAATCCATTACAGGAAATCATACATAACAACACGATGGAACTATGCTTGACTCAAGAAGAGGGGGGAGAAGATGAAGGCAATGAGATGAATTTGAATACATCATCAGTCATGCAAATGAAAGAAGAAAGCATTGAAAACAATGATAAAATAAAATAGAAATCCTCCATTGATGAGCCACCCAGTCTGGAATTGAAACAGTTTCCAAAACACTTAGAATATGCATTCCTCGGGGACAATTCTATGCTAATGGCAATTATCTCTTCAAAACTAGAACCCAAAGAAAAAGAGGAGTTGATAGAGGCACCAAAAGAACATGAAAAAGCCATAGCTTGGAAAATCTCTAACATCAAGGGTATAATCCCCTCATTCTGCACCCAAAAAATTCTAATGGAAGAAGAATACAAGCCGTGTGTACAGCCCAGAGAAGGCTAAACCCAAACATGAAATAGGTAAAGGTCGAGGTAATTAAACTTCTAGATGCAAGAATAATTTATCCTATTTCTGATAGCACTTGGGTAAGTCCTGTGCAGGTAGTTCCAAAGAAAGGAGGTATGACGGTGGTGCCCAATGAAAAGAATGAATTAATCCCCACATGAATAGTCACAGGTTTGAGAGTCTGTATAGACTATAGAAAACTCAACAATGCCACCAGAAAAGATCACTTCCCTCTACCCTTCATAGATCAAATGTTAGAAAGACTATCTGGGCATATGTACTACTACTTCTTGGACGAACTCTCCGCTACTTCCAAATCCCCATAGCTCTTGAAGATCAAGAGAAGACAACATTTACATGCCCATATGGTACGTTTGCTTATCGTATAATGTTTTGGATTATGTAATGCTCCTACTACATTCCAACTTTGCATGTTGGAAATCTTTGACGAACTCATGGAAGACATCATAGAGGTATTTATGGATGATTTCTCGGTATTCGGTAATTCTTTCCATTTTTTCCTTAAAAAGTTAAAACGAGTTCTAATGAGATGTGAAGAAACAAACCTTGTTTTGAATTGGAAAAGATGTCACTTTATGGTTAGAGAAGGGATTGTATTAGGACATAAGATCTCTAGTAAAGGGATTGAGGTAGATAAAGCAAAGGTTGAAACCATAGAAAATTACCTCCCCTAGTTGAGTTAATGTTATTAGAAGTTTTTTAGGACATGCAGGGTTCTATAGAAGATTTATTAAAGATTTTTCTAAACTAGCTATGCCTTTGACAAAATTACTAGAAAAATATGTTCCTTTCAATTTCAATTAGAAATGTTTAGATGCATTTAATGTCCTTAAGGATAAATTAATAAATGCTCGATTATAATTGCACCGATTGAAATTTACCCTTTGAACTAATGTGTGATGCAAGTGATTTTACAAGAGGTGCGGTTTTGGGACAACGAAGAGACAAGCATTTTCAGCCAATTTACTAGAGGGGAGTATGATATCCGTGTCTTTGGGACACTGTGTGTCTTTGGGACACTGAGGTTTGGCACCTCCGGTGGTTTGGTACCACAGATGATATTTTGTGACTTTGGGTCACGGAGGTTTGGCACCTCGCGTCTCGTCCCAATGGCTTAGTACCACAGTGGGTTGGCCCCACGGTTGATTATACGGGATTGACGCTAGTGATTTGGTATCACACGATGGGTTGGCCCCATCATTTTAATTGTGACTACGGTCACCAGTGATTTGGTATCACACTTGTGTCTTTGGGACACTAGAGGTTTGGCACCTCATTGCGACCCGTCCCTGTGGTTTGACACCACCGTGGGTTGGCCCCACTTATGAGATACGGGATTGTCGCTAGTGATTTGGTATCACACGATGGGTTGGCCCCATCATTGGATTATTGTGACTTTGGGTCACGGTGGTTTGACACCACATTATGGATATCGTGACTTTGGGTCACCGGTGGTTTGGCACCACCAATGCTAGAAGAACATTAACACCGCACAAGAGAACTACACCACCTTTTCTACTAAGAACATTAACACCAAGACAAGAGAACTACACCACGAGAAAGAATTGCTATGTAGGTCTTTGCTTTTGATAAATTTAGGTAATATCCAATAATGTCTAAACATCCAATAATGTCTAAACCTATCTTCTCAAATTTCGATTTTCCTCGTAACATACCGGATCTTACCGTGGTGTGTTGACCGATTTTGGGTGTTACAATTGTGGTATCGAGCCAAGTTCAAAGGTTTTATTGTGGGCCCGAGGCCCAAAATGTTTTCAAAAGTCTTTTTAAGTGTTTTGTTTTGAAATATATGGTTTGAAAGGCATGACACCGAGACTCGGCACCGATTCGCCTGTAAGTACCCTTACTATTGCTTGTGATTTGTTGGATGTAATGTGATTGGATGATTAGTAATAGTAAGATTTCTTTTAGAAACGAGGCCGATAGACTCTGTGAACTCGCGAAAATAAAGCTTCCTTACTATTCATAAGACTTTTCTTTAAAACAAGTGGAATAATTCAAGCATAAAATTTTTAAATCGATTTAGATTTTAGTCATGAGTACCCGAGGTGAACGTGGTCGTGGGCCAGTAGTGGTAGGATAGCAGTTTTGAACCCGTAGGATCGGGTCAGGGTCAAAAATAAGATCTGGCTCCGCCACCAGCTGAGGTGGTGAGTTTCAAGATCCGACCGGGATGACGCAGGTCACGAGCGATGCTTTGCGAAGTTTTAGAAAGGGTAGCTGGAGTAGGTGGAGGCGCAGGAGTTAGGAAATCTGTGCCTGAGTGACTTCGAGCAAGCGAAATGAGGCTTTTCGAGGTGTTTCTAGTGTTGCTCAAAGACTGGTGAGTATTGGCCGGAGGCAACAGAGCGAATCATGGATGATTTAGACTTGATTGCTGAAGAACATTAACACCACTTTGAAGAAGAGAAGAACACCACCACGAGAAAGAATTGCTAATGTAGTCTCCGCACAAGAGAACTACACCACCACAGAGGGTCGATCCGATGGAACCGCCGTTTGGGGAGTTCGATCTAATTCTCGAGATGGACCTGGTGGTTAAGTACAGGCAGAAGTTGGATTTGCTGCTAAGCGCATGGTTACGAACGACTAAGGGTGATGAGGTAGTTACGATCGGTAATAGGAGAAATTATCTTTCCAATGTGGTTTACGCCCGAAAGCCTAAAAGATGGTTAGGAAGGGCTATGAAGCATATGTGGTTCATGTGTATACCTTGAGGCTAAAGAGTGCGGTGGAGACAGTTCTGCATATTAGGGAATTTGTTGATGTGTTTCCGAGGAGCTTGGGTTTGCCACCGGATCGTGAGGTAGAGTTCTAGAAGAACATTAACACCGCACAAAGAGAACTACACCACCATGAGAAAGAATTAGTGGAGCTTAAGGATCGAGATCCGAGGAGTTGTTGGACCGAGGCTTCATCGTGCCAAGTGTTTCACCTTGGGGCCGTACGACTCTTTATTAAGAAAGGCAATATCCAATAATGTCTAAAGTTGAAATGACCATTCGTGGTAGTTTTATAGACGATATCCCGTATACTCGAGGACGTGAGAAAGAATTGCTAGTTGTAGTCTTTGCTTTTGACCACGTAGAAAGAATTGCTAATGTAGTCTTTGCTAAAGAATTGCTAGTTGTACGGAGAAAGAATTGCTAGGCTGTAGTCCTCGATTGAGTATCATCGGGCAAGGCTAACGTGGTGGCGCACGCGTTGAGCCGTAAGGTTGTTTCGGACTTAAGAGCGATGTTTGCCATTTGAGCTTGTGTGACGACTTTGGCAGAATTGCAGGTTAAGCCTACTTGGGTTGAGCAGATTAGAGAGAAATAGTTAGAGGATGAGGTTACGAGTCTTGCGCAATTGCCAGTAAAAAGTGTGGATAGTGGTTTAGAGGGTTACAGTTTGTCTGGTGATGGGGTGCTGTGTTTTCAAGGTAAAGCTTGTATGCCCAAGGATTTTGAGCTGAGGCGAAAGATTCTTCAGGATGCACATAGCAGTCCATATGCTATGCATCCTGGAGGTAGTAAGATGTATAGGGATCTTAGAGAGCAGTTTTGGTGGCCGGGTCTGAAAAAGGAAGTGACAGAGTTTGTAGGGAAGTGTCTGACTTGTCAGCAGGTCAAGGCTGAGCATCGATTCTTTGTCGTGGTTGCTTCAACTGTGAAGATTCCTCGATGAAGAATTGCTAGGCTGTAGTCTTTGCTTTTGATAAATTTAGGCAATATCCAATAATGTCTAAAGTTGAAATGACCAACCGTGAGGTTTGGCACCTCCGGTGGTTTGGTACCACAGATGATATTTTGTGACTTTTGGTCACGGAGGTTTGGCACCTCCGCGTCTCCCCAGTGGCTTAGTACCACATGGGTTGGCCCCACGGTTGATTATACTGGGATTGACGCTAGTGATTTGGTATCACCGATGGGTTGGCCCCATCATTTTAATTGTGACTACGGTCACCGGTGATTTGGTATCACACTTGTGTCTTTGGGACACTAGAGGTTTGGCACCTCATTGCGACCCGTCCTCGTGGTTTGACACCACCGTGGGTTGGCCTCACTTATGAGATACTGGGATTGTCGCTAGTGATTTGGTATCACACGATGGGTTGGCCCCATCATTGGATTATTTGTGACTTTGGGTCACGGTGGTTTGACACCACATTATGGATATCGTGACTTTGGGTCACCAAGTGGTTTGGCACCACCGGTGGTTTGGTACCACAGGGGTAGAGAAGGTGTTATGGATGGTTAGGAGTTTTGCTTTTTGATAAATTTAGGCAATATCCAATAATGTCTAAGTTGAAATTTGCAATAGAAGAACATTAATGTCTAAAGTTGACCAGCTACACCACCACAGAGAAAAATTGCTAGTTGTAGTCTTTGCTTTTGATAAATTTAGGCAATATCCAATAATGTGTCTCCATTATCTTTTAACCAAACCTGATGCAAAACCTCGAATCATACGATGGATTTTACTTTTACAAGAGTTTGATTTAGAAATACAAGACAAGAAGGGATCTGAGAATCTTGCAGCAAATCACCTCTCCAGACTTGAGAATCCACATATCGAAGAGCTCGATGAAAAATGACTTGTTTCCCGAAGAACAACTCTTTTCTATAACACATTCCGAGGTACCATGGTTTGCAAACATCACAAATTATTTAGCCGCTAACATCTTGCAAAATAGACTAACACATCACCAAAAGAAGCGATTTTTTGCTGACATGAAAAACTATTTTTGGGAAAATCCTTTTTCTTTTCTGCATATGTGCAGATCAGGTAATTCGAAGATGCGTTACAAAGACAGAAGCAAGCAAAATATTGGAACATTGCAATTCAAGACCCTCAGGAGGACACTACAGTGGCATTAAGACAGCACACAAAATACTCAAATTAGGTTTTTATTGGCCTACTCTATTTAAAGATGCCAACAGGTATGTTACATCGTGTGATAAATGCTAGAGAACAGGTAATATTTCTAAACGTAATGAAATGCCTCAAACATATATGCTATCATGTGAATTATTTGATGTATGGGGTATTGATTTTATGGGACCATTCCCTAGTTCATTTGGAAATAAATACATCCTAGTGGCAGTTGATTACATGTCAAAATGGATAGAAGCGAAAGCTTTACCCACCAATGATGCTGGAGTAGTAGTTAAATTTCTTAAGAAATTATTTTCTCGTTTTGGGACACCTAGAGCTATCATTAGTGATAGGGGTACTCATTTTTGTAATACTTAATTTGAAAAAGTTCTAAAGAAATATGGAGTGCACCATAGGACAGCTACCCCATATCACCCTCAAACCAGCGGGCAAGTTGAAGTAGCAAACCGAGAACTTAAGCGCATCCTAGAAAAAATAGTCAAATCAAATAGAAAAGATTGGGCATTAAAATTAGAAGATGCCCTATGGGCCTATAGAACAGCTTTTAAAACACCTCTAGGGACATCCCCATACAAACTTGTATAGGGAAAAGTTGTCATCTACCATTTGAGTTAGAACACAAAGCTTTTTGGGCCATAAAGTTTTTAAATTTTGATGTTAGAACTGCAGGAAAGAAAAGAATGATGCAGATGAACAAGCTAGACGAATGGAGAGCTGAGGCCTACGAGAACTCGAAGCTATGCAAAAAGGCAACAAAGCGACGCCACGATTCCCATCTAAAGAAGTCGAAACAATTCGAAGTAGGGGACTTGGTCCTACTGTACAACTCAAGGCTCAAATTATTTCCTGGGAAGTTGAAATCAAGATGGTCAGGCCCATTCATAATCAAAACAATTTTCCCGTATGGTACAATCGAGGTAACCCACCCCACCAAAGGCACATTCAAGGTAAATGGTCACCGTCTAAAAATTTATAATAGTGCAGATTTTAGGGACATGAGAGAGGAGCTTCAACTCCGTGAACCTTCTTTTAATGAAAACAGGGAAAGTCTAGCTTAAGACTATAAATAAGCGCTTCTCGGGAGCAACCCGAGCGCTAATCTATTGACATTTTTATTTTTGTTTTTAGTATCTGGCACCATATTAATTAACCCAATGAAGTGTAGGTAGGGGTCACACGGCCTTACACACAGGAGTGCCCGTGGCCGTGCGAAAGCCAGGGGATGACCCAGGGGCGTGCCAGTAGCCATGTATGAACAGAGAAAACTATTTTATCGAATACAGGCGAGACACGCCCGTTCTAAACAATCGCGTTTAAATACTGACGTTCTAAGCACGGGCAGGACATGACCTTGCCCCACCACTATAGGAACATACTGGCTTATCGAACATGGGCTAGACACGCCCGTTCTAAACGACTGTGTTAAGATACTGCCTTCCCAAGCATGAGCTGCACACGCCTGTGCCTTATAACCATAGGAACATACTGGCTTATCAAACACGGGCTAGACACGCCTGTTGTAACTGACCGTGCTCAAAAAACCAGTCGCGCCCAAAATTTAAAATCACAAAAAACACGGGCAGTTGAAAAACAGCACGGGCGTGGTCCCTGACCATGCCCCTACTACTATTTAAACACCTTAACCATTCATTCCCCCCATTTAACCCTAAAAATAAAAATTTCAACCTCCTTCTTCCAAAATCCGGCCATACCCAAACCCCCTGCCCCACCCAAAACCTTCTTAACCTTCGTTTCAAACCGCACCAAAATCATCCACTCACCCGCAACACGATGCGTGCGATGAACCCCACGCCTTGCTCTCTGCGTGCTCATGCTGGAACGCCTCGCCACCACCATGCTTAGCCCGTGTTCTGCAGAAACCCACCACCATCACCCCTAGTTCTTCCAATTATTTCATTTCTTTACCTTAAAGATTGGCAAATTTCATACTAGTTTGTTTTGTTTAGGGTAACTTCTTTAGTTTAAAGTATGATTCATTTTTTTTAAGAACTCATTTTAGAAATTATGCTAATGTTTCATTCATGAATACTTGCAATCTCATTGTTATAGCAAAATTTCTGATTATTGTTATTTATTATTGTTAGATAGATTTAATAAGTTTCTTTTGACTATATCCTTTCACAACACTTCATTTTGATTGCTTATTGGGAGAATCATCGTGTTTTACCTCAATTATTTCCGTATAGATAACAACTTGATACAACCATTACTTGAATACGCAATTTATTTTTCAGGTACAATGTTGTCATCTCGTGGAAAAAAAAACAATCACCCCGAGTTCGAAAAAGTGAAAAGGACCCGGCTCATCCTCAGCCAGTGCCTCTTTCGAGGTTCAACACCACTTCCTTCAATTTAATCAAGAAACTCAAGAAGCACGATACAGGGCATTCCGGGAAAGGCCCTTAGGCACCAGAAGGTGCACCGACTGGGACGTCGTGGAGCAAGTCGGACTAGCAACCGATATCCGAGCCCTCATATCGACTGAACCGTGGGAGCAATTCTTCTTTATCATCGAGCCTACATATTTGGAGCTCACACTCTACTTCGCACCACTTTCACTTTTCAGATAGTGATAACCAATTATAACGATCCGAGAATAGTCCAATTCCGTTTAGAGGGCAAGGTACGTCGACTAAGCGTACCGCAATTTGACACAGCACTAGAACTCTATACAGAGGAACTTATAGAAGAGAATAACCTCTCCGAGTTAGACCGTCAACTCCACCGTACTCCACTGAACTGCTAGCGTAGCTTAGCCCCCACCACAGGCATCTACGACCTCAGTTGCTCTAAGGCGATAGCCCTTGGACCACCCTTAAGGTATATCCATGCCCTTCTCGCTCATACTATCACCGGTCGACGTGAGAGCACCGGCGTGGTAAATAAGCACGATGTCTACTACCTATCGTGCATGTTAGAAGGGCATGTATTCAACCTTGCCTACTTCATCGCCTGTGCAATCCAACACCAAACGGAACCGCATAGGAATGGCATTTTATCGATGGGGCCGTACATAACTCGGCTAGCTCGACACTTTAGCCTCATTAGCACCGAGGCTCAGACTTCCTCTCTCACGCTAATCGACAGATGATACCTCAGGGCATTCAGACGATGCTGCACATGAGGATGGTTAAATATCACCGTGAGACCGACCCACCCCAGTACCGATTAGCTACAGATGAGGCAGAACCAGATGACATAACTGATGATGTCCCACCACCACAGGAGGCACCAATCTCGAGCCAGCAGTCACCCCATGCACCAGCTTCATTATCGGATATCTCAAGACGCTTCACCCAGCTCGAAAGCGATTCAGACTCAAAGATTTCACCGACACCGTCAAGATTTGATGGGATCGAGGCCACACTGCAGCAAATATGTCATCAATTCCATATATCATCACCAACACCACAACAAGTCCCATCCGACGACGAGGACCTCTGAGTCCTTTTTATCTAAATTTTATTTTCTTATTTCCAATTCTATTTTTATTTTGTCCTTCATTTTAAATATCTATGTTTGTCGTAATTGGAAACTTATCTTCATTGCAAACTTTTATTAGGATTATCATTAGTTACCAAAATCTTTAAGTATGCTTACCATATTTATTTACAACCTACGAATTATCTAACTGATGACTTCGCAGTTTCAATCACACACCCCACATACAAGAATAAAATCAGTATGGGTAACTCTTCACTACAAGTCATCTTCTACCACACCTCTACCAACTCCCGAAATCATCCAAAATTCAGGAACTGTCACTTCTCCCCTTCTTTTTTGATTACATTACTAGTTATCAATCTATGTACATTGAGGGCAATGTACATCTTAAGTGTAGGAGGTAAAAGTACCTAACTTTTTGCATTATTCCAAAATCTTGAATTTCAGTCTTGTTCCTAAGTAATTTTCTTATATTATTAATTAAGGTGAAATTTCTAATGTTTTATGATTTTATTGATATTTTTTGAGTAAGTCATTGATAATGGTGCATTGATGATTTATACTTGAAGAATACTAGAGAATCAAGCATGATAAGTCTATTTTTCAAGAATCAAAAAAATTCTAGGTTGTTGAACCGAATTTGAATATTACCTTGAAGTTTGGAATTTCTGATTGATGTCAAATACCCATAATTTTTGTGAGATTTTGAGCCTTATAAAGCATATATTCTTTTTCATGCTCACTTTATTGATTATGAGCATGTCAACACTGAATTGTTATTCTAGAACTCGCCTAGATTATACATATCAAGACCACATTAGTGATTTGATATACTGAGATGATAAAGGCACCTAGGTTTTAACCCATTCACTCCACTAAAAAGCTTACCTACATAATTAACCCTTAGTGAACCCATTTGATCCTAACAACCCTTTTTATTGATTTACCTGCTAATATTAACCCAAAACCCTTTGTATTTGTTATCACCATTCTTTTGACTACCCTTTTATCGAGAATTGATTTGATCAGTTGCCGAGTTAGTTTATTTCAGTTGATAAAGTTCTGTCTTTATTATGTTTCTACTTAGTTTTTTCTAAAAAGAAACCAAAGCATATTCAAGTATTAGTATATGATTAAAGGAGCTTATACGTTTAAATTCCAATTGTTGAAGAAGATCTCGTATTAAAAGAACTATCAATAGTAGTATTACTAGTTTCAAAGAAACCGTTTATTTTCTAGATCATTATTCTTAGTAGGTAATTTAGTAGATCAATCTTGATTTTTAACCTTCTAATTTAGCCTTTATCCACACCTTTAACCTAAGCCCCGTTACAACCCTATCAAAGACCTTTTGATTTGTGTATCATCTCATATTACAGTGGTGGAGATTTGATTTTCATGCAAGCCTATAGGATTAACTTTTCATGTTCGACGTATGAGTGCTTTCTCTTAAACCTTAAACACTTCGAGTGCTTTGAGTAAATCTCTAGTGAGGATGTCAATCCTTGTCGGTTTTGAATTAAAGGTAATTATTTAGATAAGGGGAGACGCCTATGTTTTTTTGCTACAAATATATGACTTAGAATTGTTTGAATCTTTATGAGTCTTTGAGTTAAATTATCCATGTATGAATTATTTATAAATTATGATGAGGCATTGTTGATAAGAATTATGAATTATCGAAAGTTCATTTTAATTGTAAGTTGAGAATTTTGCTTGAGGACAAGCAAAAGCTTAAGTGTGGGGGTATTTAATAAACCGTAAAAGTAACATATTTTAGGCCCACATTTAGTATGCTTTTGGATGATTTAGCCCTTGATTTATGTAAAAGGTGCTCTTAATCTTTTCTTTTCATGTTTTATTCAGAAAGCACCAAGACAAAAAGAACAAGAAAGCGGCGTAAATGGGCCAATTTAGGCCAAAGAGGAAATCGACACTACCTAGACTTCAAGCCACACGACCGTGCCTCAACAATTAACTAAGACACGACCATGCCACGATTTACATGGCCGTGCCCCAATAGCCAGAATCAAGACACGGCCTGAAGACAATTTACATGAGAGTGTACCATGGCTGAAATTACTCGAAGATAGCCAGTTGATCCATCTCAAGGAGCCGAAATTCTACTCAAAACGGTGAATTTCTCCTTCAATTCCTCCAGGGGGTTTTAGGGATTTCTTATGTTTGTTTTAGGGATGGAACATCCTTAAATTAGGGTCTCTGCATTTTGTGTGTTTGCATGTGACGATATGCTTACTGTGCTAGTTTAGCATGTTTTGGGGCCTAGGTATGACCTTGGGTTAGGCCTGAGCTAAAATTGTTGTTTTGGCACTTAGGAATAGGGAGCTAAGGGAGTTAGGGGTTAAAAGATAGTCTTGGTGTGTTGTGACACAAAGAACCTAGTGGCAAAGTGGCAAAATAGGGCCACTAGGGTACCCAGGAAGGTGACGCCACATGCAGGGAAGGAGTGCTTCAGTTCGAGTAGCAAAATCTCATTTTTCGCTTATTATTTTGACACCAAAGTGGGAAGTGGTGTGCTCAGTAGGACTCATTGGAAGGATATGGATTAAGTTAATAGATTTAAGATATGTGGAGAGGAGAAATTATGGGTGTTTGACTCATTCAAACTCGTTTGAATGAGTGGATGAGAGGAATCCAATGAGGGATGAAGGGGACGATAAGTGTTTGAGTATGAGTGGGTTGTGTTTGGTCGAATTTTTGGTTGTGGTGTGAGTTTGGGAAGCAATCGGTTTTGGTGCTTAGGAAGGGTTGTGCTTAGAATGTTTATGGTAGTTTTAGGAACATTTCGGTTAGTTGGGAGAGTCTCTTTTCTTTGTTTAGAGTCATAAACCAAACCCTCTCACTTATCTTCTCTTTTACTTTCTCTTTTTAGCAATGGGGGCTTGGCGAATCATTTTGGTTACTTCTTTGGTGTTTCAAACTTGCTTCCACTTCCTTCTCCCTATTTTACTCAAGCCGAATCCATTCATTCCTACTCCACTTTCTTTTCATCTTTCCACTTCTTCAAAAGCTAAATACTCGCTCCTCGGTTCTCTCTCCTCATGCTTTCTCTCCTTTATCGAATCCATCTCTTTCTTTTGGGTCATAGCCGAATCTCCTGGTAAGTATAACTTCTTATTCTTCTTTTCTTGATTGATTCAGTTAGGGCCGAATCTCACTTGCCATTCTTTTCTCATATTTCTCCATTCGTTATAAATCGGGATCTTAAACTCTTTTCTTGTTCTATATTAGTAAGGCAGCCGAAATCCCTAAATATCACTAGGGTGTGCCCAACTTTGGTGATTGGTGGCCGAATCTGTCAGTAAGGTAAGGGGGTAACTGTTTTTCAGTTTCGATATCTCCTGTTGTGATTAATACCGAAGGCTTTAATCCATTGATAGTGGTACTTGGCCGATTGTAGGAAGGGGTGACGCCATCTTGTGGGTTCCCTGGATTAGTTTAGATCGTGACTTGGATCTAGATCTTCTAGATCTTCGAGATTTGTCGACTAAGGTAAGGGAGTGACAATCTCTTTTGATTTTCGAGATTTATGCTAAAGCTGAATGGCTTTTGGAATCCTAATGAATTGTCTAACCGATTGTAGGAAGAAGGGTATCCGTGTTCAGTAGATTTTCAAAATTTGTTGGCTTGCGATTTAAGCCTAAAGGCTCGGGTGTAATCAATCTTTGGTAAGGGTCTTATTGTACGTTATTTCATCCTTCGGGATTTCTAGATAAGCCGAATGGGCTTTTTTCATTAACAAGGTGTTGGCCGAATACAAGAGGGGAGGAGGCAAACATTTTGGAATCTTCGGGTTCTATTGGTTTGGGAATAGATCGTACTTTCGAGATTTCGCTAGATTCACAAATAGTCAGGTGTGTAACGCTTACACACTTTGTTAGTATGATATGTTTATTGTGTTACTATTTTAGCCATTGAAACCGGTAGTTATGCCTTGTGGGCATGAGCATGGACTCCGGGTAAGTCCCCTGATTATGGATCTCATTATATGCTATCATGTCATTGTTTAATGTTATGCTATGTGTTATTTGCATCATCATGTATTATTATGCCACAAATGTTATGGTCATGATGGTGGGTTTGTACATTGAGGGCAATGTACATCTTAAGTGTAGGAGGTAAAAGTACCTAACTTTTTGCATTATTCCAAAATCTTGAATTTTAGTCTTGTTCCTAAGTAATTTTCTTATATTATTAATTAAGGTGAAATTTCTAATGTTTTATGATTTTTATTGATATGTTTTTGAGTAAGTCATTGATAATGGTGCATTGATGATTTATACTTGAAGAATACTAGAGAATCAAGCATGATAAGTCTATTTTCAAGAATAAAAAAAATTCTAGGTTGTTGAACCTGAATTTGAATATTACCTTGAAGTTTGGAATTTTCTGAGATTGATGTCAAATACCCATAATTTTGTGAGATTTTGAGCCTTATAGAGCATATATTCTTTTCATGCTCACTTTATTGATTATGAGCGTGTCAACACCGAATTGTTATTCTAGAACTTGCCTAGATTATACATATCGAGACCACATTAGTGATTTGATATACTGAGATGATAAAGGCACCTAGGTTTTAACCCATTCACTCCACTAAAAAGCTTACCTACATAATTAACCCTTAGTGAACCCATTTGATCCTAACAACACTTTTTATTGATTTACCTGCTAATATTAACCCAAAACCCTTTGTATTTGTTATCACCATTCTTTTGACTACCCTTTTATCGAGAATTGATTTGATCAGTTGCCGAGTTAGTTTATTTCAGTTGATAAAGTTCTGTCTTTATTATGTTTCTACTTAATTTTTTCTAAAAAAGAAACCAAAGCATATTCAAGTATTAGTATATGATTAAAGGAGCTTATACGCTTAAATTCTAATTGTTGAAGAAGATCTCAGTATTAAAAGAACTATCAATAGTAGTATTACTAGTTTCAAAGAAACCGCTTATTTTCTAGATCATTATTCTTAGTAGGTAATTTAGTAGATCAATCTTGATTTTAACCTTCTAATTTAGCCTTTATCCACACCTTTAACCTAAGCCCGTTACAACCCTATCAAAGACCTTTTGATTTGTGTATCATCTCATATTACAGTGGTGGAGATTTGATTTTCATGCAAGCCTATGGGATTAACTTTTCATGTTCGACGTATGAGTGCTTTCTCTTGAACCTTAAACACTTCGAGTGCTTTGAGTGAATCTCTAGGGAGGATGTCAATCCTTGTCGGTTTTGAATTAAAGGTAATTATTTAGATAAGGGGAGATGCCTATGTTTTTTTGCTACAAATATATGACTTAGAATTGTTTGAATCTTTATGAGTCTTTGAGTTAAATTATCCATGTATGAATTATTTATAAATTATGATGAGGCATTGTTGATAAGAATTATGAATTATCGAAAGTTCATTTTAATTGTAAGTTGAGAATTTTGCTTGAGGACAAGCAAAAGCTTAAGTGTGGGGGTATTTGATAAACCGTAAAAGTAACATATTTTAGGCCCACATTTAGTATGCTTTTGGATGATTTAGCCCTTGATTTATGTAAAAAGTTGCTCTTAATCCTTTCTTTTCATGTTTTTACTCAGGAAAGCACCCGAAGACAAAAAGAACAAGAAACGGGCGTAAAATGGGCCAATTTGGGCCAAAGAGGAAATTGACATGGCCTGGACTTCAAGCCACACGACCGTGCCTCAACAATTAACTAAGACACGACCATGCCACGATTTACATGGCCGTCCCCAATAGTCAGAATCAAGACACGGCCTGAAGACGATTTACATGAGAGTTACCATGGCTGAAATTACTTGAAGATAGCCAGTTGATCCATCTTAAGGAGCCGAAATTCTACTCAAAACGGTGAATTTCTCCTTCAATTCCTCTAGGGGTTTTAGGGATTTCTTATGTTTGTTTTAGGGATGTAACATCCTTAAATCGGGGTCTCTGCATTTTGTGTGTTTGCATGTGATGATATGCTTACTGTGTTAGTTTAGCATGTTTTGGGGCCTAGGCATGACCTCGGGTTAGGCCTGAGTCATGGCTAAAATTTTTGTTTTGGCACTTAGGAATAGGGAGCTAAGGGAGTTAGGGGTTAAAAGATAGTCTTGGTGTGTTGTGACACAAAGAACCTAGTGGCAAAGTGGCAAAATAGGGCCACTAGGGTACCAGGAAGGTGACGCCACTTGCAGGGAAGGAGTGCTCAAGTTCGAGCAGCAGAAATCTCATTTTCTACTTATTATTTTGACGCCAAAGTGGGAAGTGGTGTGCTCAGGTAGGACTCTGTTGGAAGGATATGGATTAAGTTAATAGATTTAAGATATGTGGAGAGGAGAAATTATGGGTGTTGGACTCATTCAAACTGGTTTGAATGAGTGGATGAGAGGAATTCAATGAGGGATGAAGGGGACGATAAGTGTTTGAGTATGAGTGGGTTGTGTTTGGCTGAATTTTTGGTTGTGGTGTGAGTTTGGGAAGCAATCGGTTTTGGTGCTTAGGAAGGGGTTGTGCCGAATGTTTATGGTAGTTTTAGGGAACATTTTGGTTAGTTGGGAGAGTCTCTTTCTCTTTTGTTTAGAGTCATAAACCGAAACCCCTCTCACTTATCTTCTCTTTTTACTTTCTCTTTTTAGCAATAGGGGGCTTGGCCGAATCATTTTGGTTACTTCTTTGGTAAACCGAAACTTGCTTCCACTTCCCTTCTCCCTATTTTGCTCAAGCCGAATCCATTCATTCCTACTCCACTTTCTTCTTCATCTTTCCACTTCTTCAAAAGCCAAATACTCTGCTCCTCAGTTTCTCTCCTCCTTGCGTTTTCTCCTCTTTGCCAAATCCATCTCTTTCTTTTGGGTCATAGTCGAATCTCCTGGTAAGTATAACTTCTTATTCTTCTTTTCTCGATTGATTCGGTTAGGGCCGAATCTCACTTGCCATTCTTTTCTCCCATTTCTCCATTCGTTATAAATCGGGATCTTAAACTCTTTTCTTGTTCTATATTAGTAAGGTAGCCAAAATCCCCAAATATCACTAGGGTGTGCCCAACTTTGGTGATTGGTAGCTGAATCTGTCAGTAAGGTAAGGGGGTAAGTGTTTTGCGATTTCGATATCTCCTGTTGTGATTAATACCGAAGGCTTTAATCCATTGATAGTGGTACTTGGCCGATTGTAGGAAGGGGTGACGCCATCTTGTGGGTTCCCGAGATTAGTTTAGATCGTGACTTGGATCTAGATCTTCTAGATCTTCGAGATTTGTCGACTAAGGTAAGGGAGTGACAATCTCTTTTGATTTTTGGGATTCATGCTAAAGCCGAATGGCTTTTGGAATCCTAATGATTTGTCTAACCGATTGTAGGAAGGAGGGTATCCGTGTTTAGTAGATTTTGAAATTTGTTGGCTTGCGATTTAAGCCTAAAGGCTCGGGTGTAATCGATCTTGGTAAGGGTCTTATTGTACGTTATTTCATCCTTCGGGATTTCTAGATAAGTCGAATGGGATTTTTTCATTAACAAGGTGTTGGCCGAATACAAGAGGGGAGGAGGCAAACATTTTGGAATCTTCGGGTTCTATTGGTTTGGGAATAGATCGTAGTTTCAGGATTTTGCTAGATTCACAAATAGTCAGGTGTGTAACGCTTACACACTTTGTTAGTATGATATGTTTATTGTGTTACTATTTTAGCCATTGAAACTGGTAGTTATGCCTTGTGGGCATGAGCATGGACTCCGGGTAAGTCCCCTGATTATGGATCTCATTATATGCTATCATGTCATTGTTTAATGTTATGCTATGTGTTATTTGCATCATCATGTATTATTATGCCACGAATGTTATGGTCATGATGGTGGGATTGTTGAGAGGAGGGGGAAGAATTATTTGGACTGTCACCAGTGGTTTTGACCACACGACGGGTTGGCCCCGTCTTTGATATTACAATTTGTGACTAAGTCCCAGTGGTTTTGACCACCAGTGGTTTCGACCACATATGGATATTGTGACTTGTCCCAGTGGTTTGGTACCACAGTGTGTTGACCCCACATGATTAATTACGGGATTGTCATCAGTGGTTTTGACCACGCGATGGGTTGGCCCCATCACTTGATTTGTGAGTACGGTCACTAGTGGTTTTGACCACACCGATATATATATTTGTGGCTACGGTCACCAGTGGTTTTGACCACCAGTGGTTTTCACCACACAGGGTAGATAAAGGAGATTGGATTGTTAGGTTATGGGGTTTGCATGATTTGCATGTTATACTGATGATTTACGTAAGTGCTTGCACTATCGGGTTGGGGATTTACACACTAAGTCTCGGTGACTCACCCCTTCCCTTATATTTTGCAGATGAGGCGTAGATTGCGAATATGGAGCCGGGGAGGACTCGAGGTGACCATGCATGCTAGTTTTAGGCTTTGATTTTAAAATACTATTTCGGTTTTATTTACTTTCTTTCAATTTGGTTTTGGTTTTGTAATAAGGCCGCTAAGTATTATTTTGGGTTTTACTTCTTTTATTTTATTTTACCTATCTTATTCATGTGATTAATAGTTTGATATTGCTTAAGAAATCGGGATTAAATTGATGCTTTCAAAACTCTGCTCGATACTGGGTTTTTTTTTCAAACGTTACCATTGGGTAACATTATTCACAAGGTAAATAACAAAGTTAACATACAAATGCAAATGGTTTCAACTTGACCATACTCATTTCACTCGATTTTTTTTTATGATTTCTAAAAACTAGTAACAACCAACAGATTTTCAATAAAATTTAACCGGTAACTGGTTTGTTCAAACGTT
The DNA here is from genome assembly GCA_025506655.1 of Gossypium rotundifolium. Taxonomy (NCBI): domain Eukaryota; kingdom Viridiplantae; phylum Streptophyta; class Magnoliopsida; order Malvales; family Malvaceae; genus Gossypium; species Gossypium rotundifolium. The sequence continues at coordinate 108,992,921 of CP106732.1, read as the reverse complement.
TTCACTGCGTGACATACCAAATCTGGTCATGGTGTATTGATCGGGTTTGGGGTGTTATGATTTTGGTATCAGAGCCAAGTTCAAAAGCTCGACTGTGGGCCCAAGGCCCAAAATGTTTAAAAGTAGGGATTTGAAAAGTTTTGTGGGAAATGTCTGAGGTTTGAAAAAGATGGCACCGAGTCTCCAAGCACCAATCCGCTCGGGTAAGTATCTCTAACCATTGTGTGATTTGAATGTGGAAGAAATGGGTATTTTGGGATCGAGATTAGAAGATTAAGCATTATTGAACCCTAGGAATAGCCTACTCCAATGCAAAAATTACATAAGACTTAAAGATCAATTAAACAAACACGTGAGTACGTCATTTGAAGTTAAGGGTGTGGCGTAACCACAGCGATGTCTAGGAATGGATTCAAGGGGAGCTTGGTATTTAAGCAGTCCTAGTAACTCACCTTCTCTTCACTCGAATCCTACTTGGTGCGTAGTGACGGTTCACCCTAACTGAGACGACTTATTCACAGGCTAAATTCAATAATTAAAACCCGAAAGGGACCAGCCACCTTGTTTTGTACAACCCTAAAATTAAACCTTGGTTTTGAAACTACCAAAGTACTCTTGATTCAAAAAAAAAATTCTCGATTTGAAAAATGACCAAAATAGCCCTGATTTGCAAATTGACCAAATTACCCCTGACTTGTAAAATTACCGAAATACCCTCGGTATGAAAAATTGCTGAATACCCCCGAATTGAAAATTTCCAAAATACCCCTATTTCGTGAAATCACCTGGAACCATATTTTGGAAAATTATGAAAATACCCCTAGTTTATAAAATTTCCAAAATAGCTCTAGTTTATGAAATTACCAAAATACCCCCGATATTTGGAATTTCTAAAATGCCTATGATTTGTAAAGGATTCCAAATTAATCCTGATTTATTACTGAAATACCCTGATAGGTTAAATTATAGAAATACCCCCGGGTAGTGAAATAACGAGAATACCCCTACAAGTGGTGTGTGGATGGAGGATGTTATTGATGAATGAATGTGATTCACTAAATTAGGATAGAAGACTTGAAACGAAAACTTTGTAATGATCAAAAGAACTCCTACTAAAATTTTTTACATAAAACTTGTTCGTGGGTAATCAGTGGAACAAATTTTTTTAAAAAGCAGATTAAATCGTGATTATAGATATGAGTTCTAGGGGACGTGGTCGTAATGTGCGAGGGCGTGGTAGAGGCAGAATGATCGTATCGGAACCATAGGTCTGGTCAAGGGTCAGAGAATGAGATACCACCACCACCAGCTGCTAGTGTTGAGTACCAGGATCAGACGAGGGATGATGCAGTGTCACAAGCGATGCTGCGAGTGCTTGAGAGAGTGGCTGGAGCAGGTGGAGGTACGGGAGCTTGGAAATCTGTATCTGAGCGACTCCAAACCAATGGAGCTAAGGTATTCCGAGGAGTATCTAGAGTGGCGCCCAATACAGCTAAGTATTGGTTGGAGGCGACGGAGTGAATCATGGACAATTTGGATCTGACGCCTGAGGAGAAACTAAAAAGGGTAGTGTCGCTTCTCCGAGATGAGTCATACCAGTGGTGGCTCACGGTTCGGGATGGTGCTGCAGCGGATGATCTCACTTGGGATTATTTTCAAGGCGCTTATCAAAAGAAGTATGTTGGGACCAGTTATATTGATGCGCAGAGGAAGGCATTTCTGAGGCTGGTTCAGGGGAATAAGTCCGTATCAGAGTACGAGGCGAAATTCTTAAGGTTGAGCCGATATGCTCAAGGCATCGTGGCTACGGAGCATGAGCGATTTGTCAGGTTCGAGGACGGATTGAGGGATGATCTGAGGTTGTTGATTACTCCGCAGCAGGACAGAGAGTTTGGGGTCTTAGTGGAAAAGGCCAAAGTTACGGAGGAAGTGAAACAGTCGGTAAGACGGAATCAGGACAAGGGTTAGAATAAAAGGAACTCTGGATTATCCGGGTCTACGGGAATCAGCGAAACGGGTAGATATAGTGGGCGAATCAAAGCGCTAGGCCTCATCGCTACTAATACTCGATGGTCGCCACGATGTTCTCGGTGTGGGAAGTCTCACACGAGAGAATGTTGGACTAGAAACAGAGGATGTTTTTAGTGTGGATCGATGGAGCACCGAGTGAGGGATTGTCCACGGAGGTCAGCTAGGTTGCATTCTGGGGATCAGAATCGTACACAAATCAGAGAGATGGTCGGCTGACCACGGAGGGGCCGTGGTGCGGCCTGGGGAGGTAATGGCTCGGTAGAGGCCGAGAGCACCCAGGAGGAGGTGCAGTGGTGACATGAGGTGAGATAGCCTGGATTGGTCTACGTGGCGGCGTCGAGAGGAGGGCGACGCACCGAACGTCATAACCGGTACGTTCTTAATCTTTGGACTACCTTATAATGCTTTGATAGATGTGGGTTCGACGCACTCATATGTAGCTATTAGAATAGTGGAAACTATGAATTTAGACTCTGAGATTACTTCTAGGAAGATGACAGTGATAAGCCCTCTAGGTCACTCTGTAGAAGTAAGTAAACTAAATAGGGATGTACCCCTAGAACTTCAAGGGGTCGTGTTTTTGGCTGATTTGATGGAACTGCCGTTCGGGGAGTTTGATCTGATTTTTAATAAAATTTAACCGGTAACTGGTTTGTTCAAACATTTTCACTCTGTGACATACCAGATCTGGTCATGGTGTATTGACCGGGTTTGGGATGTTACAAGGGATACCTGAAGGAGATGAAACCTAGATGAATCTTGTTATTATTTTCTGAATTATATGATAAATACTTAGTTTGTTCTTAATTATGCATGCTTAATCCAAATCTGATGTGCTTAGGTGGAGGAGGAATAGACCATGCTTAAGAGTAAATCTAGCATAATTAAGCGGAGTTGATCGCACGCCTAGAGATAGGGTGATGAGATTTTTCCGGATTAGGGTGAAACCTAATATGGGAGTCCATAGATCGATTTACTGCTATTCTAGGGGGTTATTATAAGAGAATGAGAGTTCCACTAATTATCCTAGAGTTAGATGTTATTTTCCTCGAGAGAGGGTTTAATATATGTTAAGAAGTCCTACGGATCAAACTAAGTGAATAAATTGTATGGTTTAGTGTTAAATAACAAGTGAAGTCTAGGTGGATTCTTCCTGAGGGTATCGTCATGATTAACTAAGTTTCTCTTCAAGTTGTTTTCCAATTCATTATTTCTGTCTTTGTGTCTTTAGTTTAGTATTCGTAATTCAAAATAAAACAAATTTATTTATTTTAGGCTAAATAATAAAAAAAAGTTTGTATTAGTACTTTTAGTTCCTTTGGGTTCGACAATCCAGTATTGCCTAAGCTATACTACTATTCGATAGGTACACTTGCCTTTAATCGTTGTCAGAGTTAGTTTCAGGTTCGATCTTTCTCTTTATAAATTATTAAACTCGACAAAACAACGATCATTGGTCTACCTACTTGTGGTGTCTACATAGCCACGGCCATGCCAGTGTACAAGGCCGTGTGGTTGGGAAAACTTGCACTTATTAATTTGGTTAGTTATTAGTTAGGTGCTAAAATCGAAAATATGGACATTAATGAGGTTAGTGCTGGGTTGCCTCCCAAGAAGCGCTCGTTTAAATTCTTAAGCTAAACTCACCTTCCATTCTCATACTCATGGTGGTTCTAGGTGTTGACACTCCTTTCTTTTGCTATCAATTCTATTATCAATATACAGTTTGAGTCGAGTAGTGTTTACCTCAAAATTGCCAAACTTAGGATTAGTTACCTCGACTGTTCCGTATGGGAAGACATTGAGTACTGTGAAAGGGATCGCTATGTTTGTATCAAGGTCTAAAGTGGTGATTTGAGGGTCTATTTTATCCAACAATACCTGATCCCCGATCTTAAATTGGTTTGTCCCATCCTTAAGCTTGTCATGGAATCGCTTTGGTTCATTATGTTTTCTCGGTTTCTCATTGACGTGTGTCCACCATTCATCTAGTTCATCGATTTGTAGTCTTCTTTCCTCATGAACAGTTCTATTCTCAATATGAGAGCTAGACCATGGCTCTGTCATTTTTTTCTGAGAATTATCCTACAAAGAAGATTTAACATTAAGTTCACTTACATTAAAAGGATTTGTATCGTCTTGATCACTAGATATTCTGTCGAATTACGTGCTTGGAGTTTAATCATGTCATCACCTACACGAAGTATTAATTCCCCTGTATCAACATTAACAATGGTCCTAGCAGTTGCTAAAAAGGGTCGTCCTAAAATTAAAGGAACATCATTATCCTCATCCATTTTTAAAACAATAAAGTCTACTGGGAATATGAATTTATCAATTTTGACTAGCACATCTTCGATTATACCCCTAGGAAATCTAATGGTTTTATCAGCCAATTGAATGCTCGTCCTAGTTTGTTTAGGTTTCCCTAGACCTGGCTGCTTAAAATTTTTATAAGGCATAACATTGATACTTGCCCCTAAATTAGCTAAAGCATAATTAACAGATAAACCACCAATTAGGCAAGGAATCGTAAAACTCCCTGGATCTTTTAACTTGCAGGGTAGTTTATTCTGCAAAATTACTGAGCAAACTACATTTAGCTCCTCATGTGACACATCGTCTAACATTCATTTGTTTGCCAAAAGCTCTTTTAAAAATTTTACTGAATTAGGCATCTGTGAAAGAGATTAAATAAACGGTAAGTTAATATGTAATTTTTTAAAAAGTGTAAGAAATTTACTGAATTGCTCATCTGTACGGTCTTTCTTCGTCGCATTGGGATATGGCACATGAATTTTGTACTATGTACTTACCAGCTTTGGTTTATTGTGGCTTACCTCAACCTTAACTTTATCTACCACGTTTTCTTGCCTCGGTTTTGGTTCGACTAACCTTTCACTATCGTGAGCAATAATGGCATGAAGTTGCTTATTTGGGTTAGTTTCAGTGTTGCTTGGCAAGCTACCTTATGGTCGTTCTAAGATCAACTTGGCATGTAACACCCCAAACTCGGCCCAAACACTACAACCGGATCTCGTATGTCACTAAGAAAAAAATTAATAAAACAATTCAGGTTACCAGAAAGCCCATATGTAATTTATAAAATATGCCTTATAATTAAAAACCCAAAAACTTAATTACAGGTCCTAGTTTAATTAAACTAAATAAATAAAGAAAAAAATAACTAAAACCCATAACAAAACCAAAATATAAACTAGTGGCCCTTGTCCTTATTACAACGGGGTTTAAGATCCACAAAATAAAATAAAATATCTTAAAAACTATTAAGTTGAGTCTTTTTGCCGGATCCACATATTCTTTTGCATGGCTACCTTGAGCTCCTCTCCAGCCCGGTCCGATACACTAAGCGTCACCTGAAATGTTAATTTAATTGGTTGAGTCGCGAGACTTAGTGTGCAACCCTCATGCACCACTTGATTTGGGCCTTAACCCATAGAACATAATAATAATTTCATTTACATAGATAACAAATAATATGCAAAACCCAACCTATTTTCCTAGGTTTCCAACCGCTACACACCCCTGTACCAGCCATTCACACCATTGGGGATTTTTACAACCAACCCACACCGCACATCGCCAAGATGGCGTACTCATGTCGCTCATCAACATATTATGGTCAAGCCCTTATAATGAGATCACAAGATTAGTGCTACAACATATCACGGTCACAACCGCTACACATATAACATATAACTTCCTCCTTTCATCAACCCAACCCATGCAATCACATACAAGAAATTTTACTTATAACATTTAATAAGATTATTCACTAACCTAGTGGTTCGCTCTTACCCTCTTTAGGTTTCCATCATTAAACCGAGATTTCGGCATTTATCATAACACATAAAACTTATGAGCATATATTTAATAATCAGATCTAGATGGTGAGGAAGTATTACACACTTGATTCTCGTACTAACGCTTTCACTATGTCTACGCTACTATCACTCGAAACTACCACTATCGGCCCACGATCTAACTTCGATGTCGGCCCACACCCCGATGGCCAATTTCGCACTACTGAAACAGATCGCTTCTTGTATTTAGGTGTTGGTTTTACAGATCCAACCTTTTCTGCCTGACTGTTATTCGAGTCCATCATAATCCCTTAATCACTAAACCATTGCAACGATGAGATCTAATTACTTAAACAACTATAACACTTAAAACAAACTCTTACCTAGTTAATTGAATCCCGAATGTCCTTGAGAACACGTCACCTCCCTTCCTACATTTGGCCATCACCAAAAATAGTTAACCAAACCGATGATCGCAACCCATCTAACACCGTATGACATTCGGCCAAAGACAAAAGAACAAGAAAGTGGCCATTTGGCTGAACCTACCATTGACCACCTACCTTGACTTTTTACAAATCAGACAGAAGGTTTTAATGAAATAGATTAAACTTCAGGTACAGAGAGTGAAATCGATGTGGCCTTAAGAAAACTGATTTGGATTAGAAACTTGATAAGAGTGAATGAAGAAATCGCAAAGAAGCAAAATCCCAAAACTTACCAAATTAAATAGGAGTATTCGGATATAGTGCACCTTCGAGAAAATGAAACCACCCTTGTAGATTCGACTGTGGGAGATGAGGGTATGAACAAAGGGGATTCGACTTTTAGAAGGGATCTAAGAGAAAAGAGAAGAGCTAAAGAGTTTTCGGTTTTGACGAGAAACAAAGGTACAGGAGAGAAAGAATTTTCGATTGAGGAGAATAGATGAGAAAGTGAGAAAAACCAAATGGAAAAGATGATATCTGGCCTCTCAAATTTTGGCATATCATACCCACACACAGAGTTGGAGTTTCAGCCAACTTCCCCTCTCCTGATAGCCTTTAACTCACCTGATAACTCAATCCTTATCTTACCTTTAGGAGAGCCCACCTTAAAACCAACTCCTCCCTCTTAATTATCATCTTTTTATCACTTAAAATAAAAGAAATAAACTCCTGAAATGTAGCCTAATTGTCGTCCATCCCCCTTCCCTTCTCAATGCCAAAATTGGACCCATCCATTTGGGCCCCAAATGGCCACACTAGGCCTAACACCTCCCCCTTGTGACGCCACCTTAATGCCCACTTCAAGCACCTCAAGTCTTTGGGCCACAAGCCCAGCTTGCTACTAATTAATTATCTAACTTAAATTATGAACTAACACCATTTATCAGCCACCTAACCCAGGTTTTAAAGCCCAAAATATCACTTAAATTACCCAAAACATTAATTTAAACCCTAATCCAAATATTTAATCAAAGCCTCGGCCCGAGCCTTAAATTCTTGAATTAACATATTAAACCAACATATAAATGCACAGGCCCACATTTAGGATGTTACAGTTCTACCCCCTTAAAATAAATTTCGGCCCCGAAATTTACCTAATTAGAAAAGATGGGGGTATTGTTGGCGTATAACATCCTCTGGCTCCCATGTCGCTTCTCCTGCGTCGTGATTTCGTCACAAAACTTTGACCAAAGGAACAGACTTCCTTCTAACACTTTTACATCTCGATCCAGAATTTGCACTGGTTCCTCCTCAAAAGACAAATCCGGCCTTACTTCTATCTCTTCTACTGGCACTATGTGCGATGGATCAGATCGATAACGTCTGAGCATCGAGACATGGAACACATCATGTATTTGCTCCAACTCCGAAGGCAACTCTAAATGATAAGCCACTGGGCCCACACATTCTAGTACCCGATAAGGCCCAATAAATCGTGGACTTAACTTACCCTTTCGTCCAAACCTCATTACCTTCTTCCATGGGGATACCTTCAAGAAGACTTGATCACCTACCGCAAATTCCACCTCTTTCCACTTTAGATCCACGTAAGACTTCTGTCGATCAGATGCTTCCTTTAACCTAGCCCGTATTAACTTAACTTTCTCTTCCATTTTCGAAACTAATTCTGGACCTAACACCTTACGTTCACCCAATTCCGTCCAATAAGTTGGAGTACGACATCTCCTTCCATATAACGCTTCATAAGGTGCCATCTGAATGCTAGCTTGATAACTATTATTGTATGCAAATTTTGCCAAGGGTAAATACTCTTCCCAACTACCCCTAAAGTCGATGATGCAACCCCTCAACATATCCTCCAAGATTTGAATTACCCTCTCAGACTGACCATTAGTCTGTGGGTGAAAAGCAGTACTAAAGTCTAACCTTGTTCCCATTGCTTGATGAAGAGCCATCCAAAATCGTGACGTGAACCTAGGGTCCCTATCTAATATGATCAACACCGGCACACCATGCAATCTTACAACCTCAGCCACATACAATTTAGCCAACTTTTGTAGAGAAAAGCCCACTCGAACTAGTATGAAGTGAGCAGACTTCATCAGTCGGTCTACAATCACCTAAATCGAGTCCTTCTTGGTGGGTGTAAGGGGTAACCCACTAACAAAATCCATCGTGATTCTCTTCCCTTTCCATTGGGAGATCTTCTCCGGCTGCAACAATCCCGAAGGCACTTGGTGTTCAGCTTTGACCTGCTGACACGTCAAACATTTTCCTACAATTTTTGTTACCTCTTTCTTCAGACTTGGCCACCAAAATTGCTCTTGCAAATCACGGTACATCTTGACTCCTCTAGGATGCATAGCATAAGGGCTACTATGCGATTCCCAAAGAATCCTTTGTCTTAACTCATCATCTTTAGGCATGCAAATCTTCCCACGATAACACAGAACTCCATCATTGTTCAAACTATAGTTCTCCATTCTACAATTCCTTACTCGCAACAGTCGAGCACTCAGGTCTTTATCCCCTAACTGTTTGTCTTTAACCTGACTTACCCATGTCGGCTTTACTTGCAACTCAGCCAGCAAACTCCCGTCGTCGAATAAACTCAGATGAGCGAACATGGCTCTTAGTTTCGATACTACCTTACGGCTTAACACATCTGCCACCACATTCGCCTTACCAGGGTGGTATTCGATCGAACAATCATAATTCTTCAAGAGCTCGATCCACCTACGTTGTCTTAAATTTAGTTCATTTTGGGTAAGGAGGTACCTCAGACTTTTATGGTCGGTGTAAATTATCGATTTCTCCCCATACAAGTAGTCCCTCCAAATCTTCAAGGCAAACACTACCACCGCCAACTCCAAGTCATTCATAGGGTAGTTCAACTCATGTGGTCTCAACTGTCGAGACGCATACGCCACCACCTTTCCTTCTTGCATCAACACACACTCTAAACCCATGTGTGACGCATCACAGTATACGGTAAATTCCTTTCCTGCCTCCTGTCGAATTAATACTGGTGCTTCCGTCAGGATTCTCTTCAACTTCTCAAAGCTCTCTCACTGTTTTTAGGTCCATAAAAATGATACTCCCTTCCTCAACAACTTAGTTAGAGGTGCTGCTATTAGAGAAAACCCTTCAATGAACCTTCGGTAATACACTGCCAAACCTAAGAAACTCTAAACCTCCGCCATAGACTTGGTGGTTTCCAATCCAATCTGACCTCTATCTTCGAGGGTCCACCCCGATTCCTCGATCAAACTACATGCCCTAAGAAAGTCACTTTCTTCAGCCAGAACTCACACTTATTGAACTTTGCAAACAACTGCTTCTCCTTTAGAGTTTGCAACACCACACGAAGATGTTCATCATGCTCCCCCTCAGACTTAGAATAAACCAGGATGTCGTCGATAAACACCACGATGAACCGATCGAGATATGGTTGGAACACCCGGTTCATCATATCCATAAAAGCTGCTGGCGAGTTTGTCAACCCAAACGGCATCACCAAGAACTCATAATGCCCGTACCGAGTCTGAAATGCCGTCTTATGAATGTCTCCTTTTTAACCCTTAATTAATGATATCCAGACCTTAAGTCAATCTTAGAAAAGACCGAAGCTCCTTTAAGCTAATCGAACAGATCGTCGATTCTCGGTAATGGGTACTTATTTTTAATCGTCAACTTATTCAGTTGACGATAATCCACGCACATATGCATGGATCCGTCCTTCTTCTTCACGAACAGGATCGGCACTCCCCATGGAGACACACTCGGCCGAATGAACCCTCGATCCAATAGTTCCTGAATCTGAGACTTGAGCTCCACCAACTCCTTCGTCGCCATCCTATAAGGAGCAATGGATCTTTGGGAGTGCACTGTGAAGTAGGTCTATTCCAAATTCCACCTCGCGATCTAGGGGTAATCCGCAATTCCTCAGGAAAGACATCCGCTAAATCCTTTTTGCTCGAACCTCATCAATAGTCACCTCCTTAGCATCCAACGCACTAATAAAAGCTAGAAATGCACTACATCCCTTCCGGATAATCTTAATAGCTTTTAAAGATGATACCACGTTGGACAAGTAATTCCTTCTTTCTTCTAACACAACCACCTCCCCTCCTTCGGGGGTACTCAACACCATACGCTTATTCCCACAGTCCAACTTGGGACGATGCTTAGTCAACCAATACATTCCTAAAATAAGGTAAGGTCAAACTCTCCAAATGGTAATTCCATTAAATCTATTGGGAATACTACCCCATGAGTCTCTAAAGGTACTTCCCTAAACAGTTTGTCCACCACCTTAGATTGTCCTAAAGGACTAACCACAGTCATCTTCCTAGTGGTTGTTTCAAAGTATATACTTAGAGTCTTAGATACTAAACATGCAACATAGGAGTGGGTTGACCCAATATCAATCAACGCAAGTAAAGGATTATCAGTAACAAGAAACGTACCGGTTATAACATATGGTGCATCACTATCCTCCCGTCGACGAGCTGCATAAACTAAACTTGGCTTCCTTGAATCAACATTACCTGCACCCCTACTAGGTGCTCCACGACCCGACCAGATCCATTTCTTCCTCTAGCAGCACCTCTACCCCTTGATCCAGGCTGATCACCTCTCCTAGTCTGATCAGAACCTCAGCCCGTTGGCTGCCCCCGATCCATCTGAGGACAGTCCCTCATCAAATGTTCTATGGATCCACACCTAAAGCATCCATCGATTTTCATTCTGCACTCCCCATAATGGGTTCTCCCACATGTAGGACATGCTTGATTCTGGCCCGCTGGAGCACGAGCTGGCCCATCGGTCCTAGGCCTCTTCTGAAAATTTCCAGTTGCTCTAGAGGGTCCAAAACTTCTCTTACTCTTGCCTCGATCCTTATCCTTCTCTTATCTCTCCACCCGTTTCACTTTCTCAACTATTTTAACCTTATCCACTAAAATCGCAAAAATTCTCTCTCACTGCGGTGCAATCAAAATCTTTAACTCATTCCGTAGCCCATCCTTGAATCGAACGCATCATTCATACTCCGTTGCTACCATTCCCCGAGCGTAACGACTCAAGCGCAGGAACTCAGCCTCATACTCAGCCACAGACTTACTCTCCTGCACCAAGTTTAGGAATGCTTTCCTTTGAGCATCCATATAACTAGCCCCAACATACTTTCCCTGGAATGACTCCTTAAAGAAATCCCAGTCAATTAGGTTCGCGGCCGTACCCTCTTTCACCGTGAGCCACCATTTGTAAGCCTAGTCTCGAAGAAGAGACACGACCCCCTTTAGCTTCTCCTCCACCGTGAAGTCTAGGTCATCCATTATACGTTCCACTGCCTCCAACCAATATTTAGCGGAACTTGGGGATACGCCAGAGACTCCTCTAAATAGTTTTACCCCGTTGTTCCTAAGCCTCTCTGGCACAGATTTTTGGGTTCTTATGCCCACACCAGCCTCAGCCACTCTTTCCAAAACCCTCAGTACAGCCTGAGACACCACGTCCTCTCCACCTGTCTGGTCCTGAAATTCCACCTCAGCAGCTGGTGGAACCGGTATCTCACTTCTGAACCCATGACCCTATCCTATAGGTTCTGACACGATCATCCTACCTCTACTATGACCACATGGTGGATGTCATCGACCTCTTATACTTATTCTTCTAGTTCGTGTTTATCTGATTTAAAAGTTTTATGAGTCATTAGTTGTTTCCACTAATTATCCCCGAACAATCTTATGAAACATAGTTTTTAAAAGTGATTCTTTCGAATTCGAACCTATCTACAGTTTTTTGTCTTCCTGATTCTAGGAATTATGCACACACCACATTCATACAAGTAACATCCATCGCCTAAAGGTATTTTCGTCATTTCGCTACCCAGGGGTATTTTTGTAATTTTAACATATGTGGGTATTTTAGTAAAAAATTTCAAAAATGGTTTCGTGATTTTGCGTATAATAATTTTGGTATTTCGTAATTTGGTCATTTTGTAAATCGGGTATTTTGGTTATTTTTCAGACAAGAGGTATTTTTTGGTCATTTTGCAAAACCAGGGTAATTTTTAAGAAAGAAGGGTAATTTGGTGATTTTAGAACTAAGGTTTACTTTAGGATTTTACAAAACAGGATGGCTGGTCCCTTTTGGGTTTTAATTGTAAGTTTTGTCCTCAACACGTCCTCATAACTAGGGTGAATAGTCACTATGCACCGTAGGATTCTAGTGAAAAGGAGGTGAGTCACTAGGATCGCTTAAATACCAAGCTTTCCTAATCCACTCCTAGACATGCATATGCCTATTGCCACACCTGTCATGGCTAAAGTGAACAATCATTATGCACTGTAAGATTCCAATGAAGAGGAGGTGAGTCATTCGAACTGCTTAAATACCAAGCTCTTCCGGATCTACTCCTAGACATGTATATGCTTGTTACCACACTTTAGTCTTGTGACTTGTTTCTGTGTTTTGTTTAATGAAGTTAAGTCTTATTGATTTTAACAGCTTGTTTGTCTAACCCTAGAGTCCATCAAGTTCTAACCTAGATAATCTACATCCCATAAAACCCATTAAGCCCACTTTTATATCACACTCAGGAGTTCAGAATACTTACCTGGCGAACTTAGGCCGGAGACGCAGGTGCCACGCTGAGCTAACAAACCTTTACTAAAAAAAAATTCATGTTTCAAAAGCCCATTTTTAGAAAATCTTTTGAGCCCAAAACCCCCAGAGCTGAGTTTTGAACCGGGCTTTGATACCAATTTGTAACACCCCAAACCCGGTCCAAACACTACAACCGGATCTGGTATGTCACTAAGAAAAAAATTAATAAAACAATTCAGGTTACCAGAAAGCACATATGTAATTTATAAAATATGCTTTATAATTAAAAACCCAAAAACTTAATTACAGGTCCTAGTTTAATTAAACTAAATAAATAAAGAAAAAAATAACTAAAACCCATAACAAAACCAAAATATAAACTAGTGGCCCTTTGCCTTATTACAACGGGGTTTAAAATCCACAAAATAAAATAAAATATCTTAAAAACTATTAAGTTGAGTCTTTTTGCTGGATCCACATATTCTTTTGCATGGCCACCTTGCGCTCCTCTCTAGCCCGGTCCGATATGCTAAGTGTCACCTGAAAAGTTAATTTAATTGGTTGAGTCACGAGACTCAGTGTGCAACCCTCATGCACCACTAGATTTGGGCCTTAACCCATAGAACATAATAATAATTTCATTTACATATATAACAAATAATATGCAAAACCCAACCCATTTTCCTAGGTTTCCAATCGCTACACGCCCCCGTACCAGCCGTTCACACCATTGGGATTTCTACAATCAACCCACACCGCTACACGCCAAGATGGCAGTCATGCTGCTCATCAACATATTATGGCCGAAGCCTTTATAACAGATCACAGCATTAGCCGCTACACCAGATCACGGTAAAAACTACTACACATATAATGTATAACTTCCTCCTTTCATCAACCCAACCCATGCAATCACATATAAGAAATTTTACATATAACATTTAATTAGATTATTCACTAACATGGTGGTTCGCTTTTACCCTCTTTGGGTTTCCATCATTAAATTGAGATTTCAGCATTTATCATAACACATAAAACTTATGAGCATATATTTAATAATTAGATCTAGATGGTGGGGAAGTATTACACACCTGATTCTAATACTAACGCTTTCGCTATGTCTACGCTACTATCACTCGAGACTACCACTATCGGCCCACGATCTGACTTCGATGTCGGCCCACACCCTGATGGCCAATCTCGCACTACCAAAACAGATTGCTTCTTGTATTTAGGTGCTGGTTTTACAAGTCCAACCTTTTACACTTCGATCGTTATTCGAGTCCATCATAATCCCTTAATCACTAAACCATTTAAACGATGAGATCTAATTACTTAAACAACTATAACACTTAAAACGAACTCTTACCTAGTTAATCGAATCCCGAATGTCCTTGAGAACACGTCACCTCCCTTCCTACATTCGGCCATCACCAAAAATAGTTAACCAAACTGATGATCCCAATTAACACCTTATGACATTCGGCCAAAGACAAAAAAAAAAGAAAATGGCCATTCGGCCGAACCTACCATTGACCACCTACCTTCGGCTTTTCACAAATCGGCACAGGAGGTTTTAATGAAACAGATTCGGCTTCTAGGTGCAAAGAGTGAAATCGACAGGGCCTTAGAAAACTGATTCGGATTAGAAACTTCATAAAAGTGAATAAAGAAATCACAAAGAAGCAAAATCCCAAAACTTACCAAATTAAAGAGGAGTATTCGGCTATGGTGCACCTTCGAGAAAACGAAACCACCCTTGTAGATTCGGCTATGGGAGATGAGGGTATGAACAAAGGGGATTTGGCTTTTAGAAGGGATCTAGGAGAAAAGAGAAGAGCTAGAGAGTTTTCAGTTTTGACAAGAAACAGAGGTATAGGAGGGAAGGAATTTTCGATTGAGGAGAATAGATGAGATAGTGAGAAAAACCAAATGGAAAAGATCATATCTGGCCTCCCAAATTTCGGCATATCAGACCCACACACAGAGTTGGAGATTCGGCCAACTCTCCCCTCTCCTGATTGCCTTTAACTCACCTGATAACTCAATCCTTATCTTACCTTTAGGAGAGCCCACATTAAAACCAACTCTTCCCTCTAAATTATCAGCTTTTTATCACTTAAAATAAAAGAAATAAACTCCTGAAATGTATCCTAATTGCCGTCCACCCCCTTCCCTTCTCAGTGCCAAAATTAGACCCATCCATTTGGGCCCCAAACGGCCACACTAGGCCCAACACCTCCCCCTTGTTACGCCACCTTAATGCCCACTTAAAGCACTTCAAGTCTTTGGGCCACAAGCCCAGCTTGCTACTAATTAATTATCTAACTTAAATTATGAACTAACACCATTTATCAGCCACCTAACCCAGGTTTTAAAGCCCAAAATATCACTCAAATTACCCAGAACATTAATTTAAACCTTAATCCAAATATTTAATCAAGGCCTCAGCCCGAGCTTTAAATTCTTGAATTAACATATTAAACCAACATATAAATGCATAGGCCCACATTTAGGATGTTACATGGCAAGCTGACCTATTTGGTTCTCGAGCCCTTGAATCGACCCCTACTGATTTTTGAGTGTTGTTTTCGTGTTTTGAAAATGGGTTTATGACACCGAGATGAATTTTGTTAGCATCTCCTCAAGGTTTGGCTTCTTCTCCTATGGGTAGGGTTGTTGTTGAAAGCCTGGAGGTGGTTGTTGTCTCTAATTTCCTAGACCACCCATGAGAAGTTTGGGTGGTTCCTCCAACCTGGATTGTTAATGCTACTATAGGGATTATTCTGAGGTCTAGAATTATTACCCATATAGTTCATTTGTTCACTTTCTATGCCATGGTTGTAGGGTGGAATTCTGTATTGTTCATTTCTCCTCCATTTGTATCGCACTGCATCACTAGATGTACCTGCAAGGAACCACACAAACCATCAATCTTTTTACTTAAAATCTCTACCTGGATTGATAGCATGGTGACTGCGTCGAGGTTGAAAACACTAGCGGCTTTTTTCAGCTTTGTCCTCATAACTTGCCACTGATAATTATTTAGTGACATCTCTTCAATAAGCTCGTAAGTTGCTTTAGGGGTTCTATTATTTAGGGTTCCATTGGCAGCAACATGAATCAATTGCCTATTTGAGGGGTTCACACCATTGTAAAAGGTTTGAACTTGTAGCCATAATGGTAACCCATGGTGAGGGCATCTTCTCAATAGATCCTTGTATCTCTCCCATGTATCGTAAAGTGTTCTAAATCCATCTACACAAAAGAAGAGATATAATTCCTCAACTTAGCTATTTTAGCCGGCGAAAAATATTTAAGTAAAAATTTCATCGTTTGTTTCCATGTAGTGATTGATCCTCGTGGTAACGAGTTCAACCACTGTTTAGCTTTATTCCTCAACGAAAAGGGAAACAACCGAAGGTGAATTATAACACCCCTAACCCGAAACCATCGCCAGAATAGGATTAAGGGGTATTACCGATCAATTAGAACATTTAACCTCTAAATTTTGACACAAAGTCAATCACCATCAAACACATTCATATACAACCATAGTGTCCCTTAAGTGAGTCATCAAGGCCCTCAAGCATGCTTATAAACCGAGTCGGGACTAAATCAAAACACATATAAAATTTCATGAAAATTTAAAACTTTTCTAAGATACAAGGGAGACACGCCCGTGGGGGTAGGCCATGCCTCTCCTACGACTACATGACACACTCGTGTGATCTCCCTGTGGTTACATACTGCCAAAATCAACACGGCTAACAAGCACACCCGTGTACTAAGGCCGTCTCCTATAAGGTCATATACTGTCATTTTTCGCACGACCTGTAGGCACGCCCATGCCATGGTCGTGTGCAGTTTAAGCCACATTCTGCCAATTTACCCACGGTCTGAGGCATGCCCGTGTGCCCCAACCGTGTGACATTATAGGCCAATTTTGCAAGGCCAACATACCACCCACTTAGGGTCAAACCTATAAGCCAATCAACCAAACATCTCATGCACATATTTCCATCTAAAAGCATACCAATTTAACAATTTAAAGCATGCAATCAATACCAATACTTATTCTATCACAAGCATAATTCATTCCCAATCTCACTACCCCTACTAGCATTTATCAACACAAAGTTATCACTCAATAGCAAATTTATCAATCTACAAATCATGCCAAAAGATGCATCATATATATATATATATATATACCACATTCATTCATACCAAACCTATCACATATCTAGCCACATCTCATGGCTATTTACAAATCTCAAACTTGATTCAATTAACTAGCCTATACATGCCATATTCCAGCTATATACATCCTTTCAAAAGTACCAAAATATAATGCCAATAGTGTGATTGAGAAGCTGACAATCCCAGATCCGAGCTAGCTTTACATACACTGCAAGTCAGAGAAACAAATCACATAGTAAGCTTTCCAAAGCTTAGTAAGTTCGATATACAATACAATTATCACTCAATAATACCACACTAATATATATATTATACCATCACATAGAAAGGCATAACTAGGCACATTATTAAACTCAACCACATACCCAATTATCTATTCATTCAACTCTTAAATCTATCATCAACCACATAGGTTTAAACGTACCTTGATCAACACATAGTTACTTACCATTTATGCTACTCAATTGTTCGATATTACCTCTCGTTCAACCCTTGCTATTCCATTGGTTTATTCGCATACTTAGTGCCAATATCATAACTGAAACATAATCATCACCGGACACTTAGTGCTAATACATTAAACCGAACTTATATCGGTATCGCACACATAGTGCCAAGTCGATAAGCCAAAGCTTCTATCTTTTCGCACACACAATGCCAATCATCTCTTTCTCGTTTCAAATTTTGCACACTTAGTGCCCCTTTTATCTCAATTCAGCACATAACATTTCTAATTTCATAGATACAAATACATCTATTCAATTTATATCACATAGATAGAGTTTACAACTAGTCTTATATCCGAACTTACCTCGGACGTCGAACTATCGATATAGTCGATTAATCGAGCACTTATCTTTTCCTCGATCTCGATCCGAACCTCTCCTCTTTTGGTTTATACACATTTAAATTCAATCCATTCAATCATCAATTCATTCATTTTAGTCCAAACACATATATTTAGGGCAATTTACAAAATAGCCCTCACATTTTCACATTTTGACACTTTAGTCCATTTTTCACAAAACATCAAATTCACAAATTCCACACATACACATGCTTGGCCGAACCTCTCTAAGGACTATATAAGTCCAATTATTTCATCAAATTTTCTATTTAGTCCCTCAACTTTTTATTTTCTCAATTTAGCCCAAATTAGTTAAATTCACTAAAAATTCAAAAACAACACATGTTAATCCAACACTAAGTTCTCATATTTATCACTACTAGCACATAGCTCATAGGTTCATCCATGGCTCATCACAAAAATATCATCATTTCACAAAATCAAAACATGGGTTTTGTAGTTCTCAAAGCAACTATTACATAAACGTAGAAATTATCAAAAACCGATCAAAAACACATACCCGATTTTATATTGAACCATGGCCAAATGAACAAGTTAACCCCTCTCTTTTTCTTTTACTTTTGGCACACCCAAAGAATGATGATAATGTTCATCTTTTTTTTTTTTTATTACAAACATAATAATATTCATTTACCATACTATCCCTTTTTCTAAACATTTAACAACAAACATGCATTAATGGCATAATTGTCCATCTAATGTCCACTATCTTAAAAGTGGTCTATTTGCCACTTAAGGCCACAACTTTACAAAGCCACAACACATTGATACTTTAACAAATAGCAAGAAACTTTCACATTTGATGCAATTTCATCCTTTCTCTTAATTCAACACACAAACGATCAAATAATCACACAAAATTTTCACACAGATTATGTCACATATCATACACACAGAAAATATCATTAAAATATTTTTACGACCTTGGATTTGTGGTCTCGAACCACTATTTTGACTAGGGTCTAATCGGGTTGTTACACGAATGGCATCATCAAAAACATCATTAATTTTGAAAGTATCGCACAACTCTAAAGAGTTGGCTAAATGAGTATTTGGGTCTTCATCCTGCAAACCAAAAACCAAACAAACTATTGAATCATTTGAATAGTGTTAGGTTTCAGTTCAAAATTATTTGCTCGATTCAGCCCTAGTTAGATTAGGTTTAGCATAACCATACATAGTACGAGGAGCAGGATTTTCGGCAACCACCGAAGGTAGCAGATTATTATCAGCCATCTCCTCGGTAGTATTAGTATCGTCCTCTTGCTCTTCTTGTATGTATTGTAGGCTTTGCCTTATCTCCCTACGATTTTTGCGAGCAGTACTTTCCATCTCACTGTCAAAAAGCAAGGGTCCTGACGGGTTTCTTCTAGTCATAAACTAGAGACAGGCCAGAAACAAAGAAAGAGAAAAATTAGAAAAGTAACAATAAAATAAAATAAATTGCAATAAAGTAAAAATTGCTAAAGTAATAAAAAATTAGTGTTCCTAATATTTTAGTCCCCGGCAACACATGCCAAAAACTTGGTGTGTCTTTAACTAACTATGATCATAATAAAGAAAAGCGCGCCGATCGTTTAATAGAATAGTTATGGTAAAGCTGGAAATATCGTATCCACAAGGACCAAGAGTACTAGTAATTCCTATCCTCTTATTATCTAGCCTAAAAATTAGAGTGATTTCTTTTAAACCAAAATTAATTAAAACCACGACAGAGAATAAATTGGTAAAATACTTTTCGACAACTATATGAGAAAGGCAATACCTAAGGAAGAATCCACCTAGACTTCACTTATTACTTTTGATTCATACGATTTATTCACTTGACTTAATTTTTAGAAATCCCTAAATCATGCTAATATCTCTTTCAAGACTAAAAACAACTAACTCTAATTTGATTAATTGAAATTTCTTTCTAATTAAAACCCTTATTGTAGCATTAACTCGATCTATGGATTTTCTTATTAGATTTGACTCTAATACGGTAGATTTATGTCGCCCTATTTCTAGGGTTGCAATCAACTCCGCTTAATTGTGTTGATCTACTCTTAAATAGGGACTTTTGCTCCTCTGAATAAGCACATTCAACTTGAATCAATAACCCAAATTATCAAAACAAGAATAAAAACCCACAATTAAGAATAAGAATAAGTTATTTATCTTATAAATCAAATAATAATAAGATGTATCTTAGGTTTCATCCCCTTAGGTATTTAACGCATTTAGTTCATACTAATAGAGGGAAACATGTAACACCCTTATCCCGTGTCCATCGCTAGATTAGGGTTAGAAATGTTACCTAACAAATTAAAAACTTTATCAAACAAATCATCAAGTATAACAGCAATTACAACCATAGCGTCCCCTTTTTAGGTCATCGAGACCAAAAACATGCTTAGAAACAGGATCAAGACTAAATCGAAACACATACAAAAATTCTCATAAATTTAAAACTTTTATAAATTTCAGGGATAGACGCCCGTGTGCGTAGGCCGTGTGCCTCCCACGGCTGCTAGACACACCCGTGTGTCCTCCGCGTGGTCGAAACTGACTTAACTCCACGGCCACCAAACACGCCCATGTTCCTTGGCCATGGTCGATCCTGCTTGGCTCCACGGTTACCAAGCACCCCGTGTGCTAAGGCCATGTACTCTTAGGCCGTGTACTGACTTCTTCACATAGCTACTAGGCACACCCGTGTACCTTAATCGTGTGCCCCTAAACTAGCTACTGACTTAGCCCCACGGTCACTAGGCACGCCTATGTACCACAACCGTGTGACATTATAGGCCATTTGCAAGGCCAAAATGCCACCCACCTAGGGTCATATCCTATAATCAAATACCAATACCATCCATGCACATAATACAACTATAAACATGCCAACTTACAAGACTAAATCTCATATAAACACAAGCATAAATTCATCCATATAGTTATCAAATATCCACCATTTCATAGACTACCCAACCATACCAAAACATACATCATATATATATAATGACAAAAGCATATAACTAAGACATACCTAGCCAAATCACATGGCTAAGTTCACATCTCATACTTATAAAAATAACTAGCCTATACATGCCATATCTAGTTATTTACACTTCCAAAATGTACCAAAATAAGTTAAGTAGTGTGATGATGATCCTCGATGGTCCCAAACCCTCAGTAGCTTTAACGATCTATAAAATAGAGAAAACATAAAGAGAGTAAGCTTTTCAAAAGTTTAGTAAGTCATATATAAATAAACTTAACAAGTAAAGCATGTAAGCATATAGAAACATTGGCACAATTCATACTCATAGCAAATTTATCACATGTATGCTTCGGTCCATGTACTTGGCCATATTTTCCACATTCATTAATTCATAAATCTTATATATTCATAGATCTTTCATGTATATTTTCACATCTCATATTATTAATCCAATATACATAATCATCATAGTAAGATCACATAGATACTTACATTGTATACACACTTAGTGTATAAATCAACGTACCTAAAATGGATTTTACAATTCACATAGCTATTCGTATCACGGACTTTCCCATTGAACCATAAGGAACCTAATAGGATACTCAGAAAGCTCAGAATAGGCGTACAATGCCAACGTCCCAAACGAGGTTTACATGCACCCATATATTGATGCCACTGTCCCAGACAGGGTCTTACACGAATCAATACGATGCCGACATCCTAGACATGGTCTTACATGTAAATATAATATCAATGCCAATGTCCTAGACGTATTTTTACATGAATCTCAAATCAATGCCAACGTCCCAGACGTGGTCATACATGACAAAACAGAATAGACACCTATGTCATGACATAGCTAACCTATCTATTCCTAGGTTCGTACGGGACTTCATGGACATTGTCACTAAGTAATCCTTATCTCAGATTTCATGTACAAATCATCTCATAAGCATTCATTGTTAACAATAGTCATATGAACATACGCAATTCAATTCAAATATGTTTATTTACATAATGACTTACCTCGAATTCGATTTAGCTAAAAGGGAAACGGCTACTCGGTTACTTTCGCTTTCCCATGATCTAAGTCTATTTTCCTCAGTTCTTAATCTATACATATTCAGAATTAACCCTTTTATTCACTATCTTATTCAATTCAATCCAAGGACACACATTTAGGGCTATTTACAATTTAACCCTTACATTTGCACAATTTATCAATTTAGTCCATTTTTTTCAAAACATCAAATTCATAAAATCATCCCATACTCATGCTTAGCCGAATGTTCATACATCTCATACAAGCCCATATTTTCCATAAAATTTGCAATTTAGTCCCTCAAGTTACTATTTTTCAATTTAGCCCTAATTAGCTAAATTCATCAAAAATTCAAAAATAAAGTATGTTCATTTAGCATAAATCTTTTATATTTCACTATTAAACATCACAAATCACCTGAGTTCATCAAAAGTTCATTTAGAAAACTTCATAAATTCTCAAAATTAATACATGAGTTTTGTAACTCTCAAAGCAACGATTGCAAAAAGGTAGAAATTATCAAAAATCAACTAAAACATACCTTGAATTTGTGCCTCAAACTAGCCGAATGTAGCAAGCTATTCTTATTTTCTTTTTTTATGCAATCGGTGGAAGGATGAATAAATTAATGCCCATTTTTCATGTTTTATTTTTAATCAAAAGACATTTTAATACAAAGATGACATATTTACCCTTTTACTAAACATATAAACATTTATACATTATGGGCATATATGTCCTTTATCCATCCACTATCTAATTTATGGTCTTATTGCCTCATAAGGCCTTTTCTTTTAAAAGCCACAACACATTGGTACATTAACAAATAGCATACTAGTTTTGCATTTAATGCAATTCAATCATTTAATCAAATTGTCAAAACCATTTTTTTGAGTTTACAAAATAGAGATCGACTTTAAGATGAAGTCGCCACCAATCCTTTTTGTTTAGGTGTGGTCGGGTCACCTATAAAATGTTTTGTTTTATTTTTAAAAGAAATCAATTTTGGTCTACGAATTTTAGAAGAAAACGAGTTCGGAGTCAGTTACGTGCAAGGAAGGATTAGCACCCTTGCAACGCCCAAAATTGGTGCCAAATTGATTAATTGATGTCCTAATGTCGAAAAGTTTGAAATGATTTTAAAATTTTGTTCTTTTTAAAATTTTAAATAACTCGAATTGGATAGTGAGATTCCCTTATTCCAAAGGAATAAAATATCATATCCAGCACGATAGGATATGACAATTTAAGTCCTCGAATTCAAGATCATCCCAAAATTCTCAAAGCTCATGCATTGAAGTTTTAAAAGGGTATCTGGTTATTTGGACAAACGGAAAGCCAAAACCCGGCACGATAGGATACTATTCCTCAAATTTCCAAGCATACAAATATTGCCTTATTTTGAAAACATTGACAGAATTTTAGAATGAAATTTGGTTATTTGGTCAAATAGAAAATCGAAACCCAGCACGATAAGGAACAATTTCCTCGAATTTCCAAATATCAAATATTGCCTTGTTTTAAAAACATGAACAGAATTTTAAAAGGATATTTGGTTATTTGGTCAAATAGAAAACCGAAACCCTGCACGATAGGGCACGATTCCTCGAATTTCCAAACACACAAATATTGCCTTGTTTTGAAAACATGAACGAAATTTTAAAAGGATATTTGATTATTTGGTCAAACGAAAAACCGAAATCCAGCACGATAGGGCACGATTTCCTGAATTTCCAAATATGAAATATTGCCTTATTTTAAAAACTTTTAAATAAGTGATTTTAAAATCAACTTAAAATGCTTTTATTGAATCACTAGATAATGAGAAACAAAAATATAGTATCGAGCATGGAATAATAATATGTGAATACAATCTTTGTACAAATGAATGACAATAATGATAATATGAACATACAATTCAATATATACAAAATCAATAATCTCACAATTCCTATTTTGAAATTACCAACATTATTAATCAAGAAACAACAAAAACTAAAAATATAACTAATTAAACAAATTAAAATAAAATATAGCAAATTTTAAAGTAATAAGCAAATGATATGCATAAAATAATATGTATCAATTTAAATAATATACACGTAATAAAAGAAAACTTGATGTATATATAAAATAATAATGATATATAAAAGTGTTTGGAATAAATAAATATATAATTTAGAATAGGGTCTTTTAAAAGAAAAATTATATGAATAATATATTTTAAAGAAAATATATACATAAAATAATATAAAAATCAATAGTGTGTACATAAAAATAAATTAATATAAATTATATGCATATAAAAAGAATATATATATATATAAGAAAATTTAATGAAAATAACATATAAATAGAAATAAATAATATCTAAAACAATTTAAAATATAAAATATTTAATTTTAATTTTGAAAAAATAATTAGAGAAATCAATAAACAAATAATAAAAAAAGTTAATTAAAGGATCTGACCTGAAATCGAACAAAATTAGTGAGCTTTAAGCAACAAATTAAAAATGAAATCGAAAAAGGACTAAAATACAATGCGCGTAAATTAAAGGGGATTAAAAGTACAATTCACCCAAATTATTGAACGCAGAGTTTAAATAGGGACTAAATTAAAACTGTACGTTATTACTGGGTAAAATTAAAATAAAATAGAACTTAATTGCATAACAAATTAAAAGCGATAGGACTTAAATAGATTATAACCCATTCTCATAAAACACGCAGATCCTTCCCCTGGGTCGGGTCAAAACGCGGGTTATAGGGTATGAAACGACGTCGTTTTAAGCCATGGTGTATTAAGCCAAAACGGCGCTATTTTACTATACTATTTAAATTAAAATTTCGCCCCAAAACCATCATTTTTTGCCCCCTTTCTTCAAAAATTTTAGATAAATTCTCTGAAGCTATGCGATTTTCGATAGAGGCTCCGGCAGAACTTCGGCCAACACTGACACCGTCCTCCGCCATCGTGAATGGTGGCCGATTTTCAAAATGGGTGATTTTTTCTCTTTTATGAATATTTTAGTACTATATTACTAGTTTTTTAAAAAAAAAAAAGAAATCTATTTAGATCTTTCAACAGAATAGAACAGAAAGAGAGAAGAAAAAAAAATCCCGAAACCTTTTGATCTATATTCTTTTTATTGATGTAAAAGTGTGTTCCTCTAAAAAATCTGATCCTTTCCATTGTTTTAAAATCGGCTTTATATAGCCGAAAAAATGAGGAAAAATAATCAAAATACAAAATCTTTTTTCCATTTCTGTTATTTCTCTTTTCTGTTATTATTCTCGTAGGCATTGTTCTCCAATTTGTTGCAGGTACAGCTGTGGCAACTACTTGTAGGAGGCTAGCATGGATAACGTATGCAGCGCGTGCATGAGAGGGATTGTGACGCTAGACTGTTCTGGAAACCCCTAAGGTTTCTGAAACCTCAAAACGTTTGGGACGTTTGGGACTCAGGGTTTTTTAGAATTTGGACTTGTAAAGGACTGATGGACTGTTTTATTGGGTTTATAATTTTGTATCCAGACTGTTGTTATTGAATCTATTTGAATTTTTGGTTTTATTTTGGCTTATTTGTTTATTTTTGGTTTTAAATGGTCGGGCGAAATAGGCCTATTACAGCTGCCCCTCTTTGCTCATTGTCGTGTAATGAGAATAGAGCAAAGACTTCAAAAAGGGCCAATTGGCTCAAAATGCATTTTATTAGCCTATTTGGAATGATAATAGAACTACTAATATCAATCAAGATGTTAAAGTTGAATCACAATGCGACAATGTAAATAAACAAGATTACAAACATTGAATAATATACATGGATAAAATATTATACTAATGAATGATCATAATATGAAATTTGAAGGGAATGAATTTGGGTACATACAATGGCAAGCCAATTAATACAAATAACATATGGCAAGTTCAAAACAAGATAAGCAAATGATGTATATAAAATAATATGCGTCAATCTAAATAATATACATGTAATAAAAACTTGATATAAAATAAAATATATATATATATATATATAATAATGATATATAAAAGTGTTTAGAATAAATAAACATATGATTTAAAATAAAGTTCTTTAAAGGAACAAATTTATACAATAAATAAATTTAAAAGAATATATATATGTATATACATACATGAATAAATTTAAAAGAAAATATTTACATAAAATAGTACAAAACCAATAATATATATACATAAAAAATAATTTAATATAAATTATATATATGTATATATAAAAAGAATATATGTATAAAAATTTAATGAAAATAACATGGAGAAATAATATCTAGAACCATAAAACATATAATATATAATATTAATTTTAAAAATGGATAATTAAAAATACAAGAAACAAATAATCAAATAATTAAAGGACTATATTAAAATCAAAACAAAATTAGAGAGCTAAAAGTAATAAACTAAAAAAGAAAACGAAAAGGACTAAAACGCAATGCGCGCAAATGATCGGGGATTAAATCAGCAAATATTCCATAATCAAAACGCAGCACACAGATTGGACTAATTTAAAAAGGAGCGTAAATATTTGGGCAAAATTAAAAAAACAAAAGAAATAAAAGGAAGCTTAATTAAATTTGAACGTAAAATAGAGGGACCGAGCGTGTAATTATACCATCACCGAAAAAACGCGCAGATCCCATGGATATCGGGTCGGGTCGAATCGGGTCGCCTATACGACATAGTTTTTTAGGTCACTGGAGAAGGCCCAAACGACGTCGTTTCCTTAATGAACAATAATCTCTTACAAGCATATTTAAAACAATCAGCCATCCTCTTTTCTTTTTAAAAAAAAACCTAGACCCTTTTTGCTTTTACTCTCAGCCACCTGTCAAAACTTCTTTGTTTATCCACTAAAACGCCACCATAAACGGCGCACAGTGGTTCACGAAGGTTCAATTTGACCAATGTTTTCGTCTAACCCCGATTGCGACGGAGAAAACGAGAACGGAATCGCACAAAGGTAATCTTTCTTTTCATTTTATTTTCGTATCTGTACTCAAAGTAAAAAAAAACAAAGTGAAAAAGAAACTCTAAATCGAAGGAAAAATGGAATCACCTTTTTAATTCTTGCTTTTTTAATTTCGTATTCCTCTTTTTTGTGTATATAAAGAATCCCCCTTTTACATTTCTTCTAATCGGCCTTATATAGCCGAAACTAAAATGTAGAGAAAAAAAGAAAAAGGAAAAATCAAATACAAAATCCTTTTAATTTCTATTATTTCCCTTGTTTTCTATCATTCGTTGTTCTTTATCAGCTTGTTACAGATGAAGTAGTAGCCTGGACGCTCTGCTAGTGTGGAGGCCCGAGCGTGTGGAAGGCTAGAAGCTACTGTAGGGCGCGCGTGGAGGAAGGCTGAGGTGCTAGGGGTTTCTGGAAACCCCTAGGGTTTTCTGAAACCTTCAAAATTTTGGGACATTTAGCATTGGGCTTTGGGTATTGGGTTTAATAATAGATTTGGGTTTGTTTGGGCTAGTTATTTGTAATTTTATTGTTTTCTGGACTTTTAGTATTGGATTGTTATTATTGGTTTTATTTGGTTTTTGGTTATAAAATGGGCCCAGGCATAAATTGGGTCTTACAGCTGCCCCTCTTTGCTCATTGTCGTGTAAGAGAATGGAGTAAAGACCTTAAAAGAGCCAATTTTGCCCGGTCTTGTTGAATCTTGCCTTCTTTGGTGCTTCTACTCTTCGAGTAGCTTTATTCTATCCCACTGCATCTTCAGGGGTATAAGAACTAGCGCTTCAATCCAAATCAAGGAAATTAGACTTATAGCTTCCATCTGCTCCACTGCGACTTCGAGGAGATGAGATTTGGTGTCTTCTATCTACTCCACTGCAACTTCAGGGAGATAAGACTTGTATGGTAAATTCAATTCAACCTACTGTAACTTTAGAGGTATAGGATTTGTTATTTTAATCTGCTCCACTGCATCTTCAGGGAGATAGGATCTGATGCCTTTGATCTACTCCTACAACTTCAAGAATGCCAGATCTGCTATCTTCAATCTGCTCCACAGCAAACTCAAGGATACAAGATCTGGTGTCTTCGATCTGCTCCTGCAACTTCAGGAATTCTAGATCTGCTATCTTCAATCTGCTCCCCTGCAACCTGACGTCTTCGATCTGCTCCTGCAACTTCAGGAATGCCAGATCTGCTATCTTCAATCTGCTCCACTACAAACTCAAGGAGACAAGATCAAATGTCTTCGATCTGCTCCTGCAACTTCAGGAATGCCAGATCTGCTATCTTTAATCTCCTTCATTGCAAACTCAGGGAGACAAGATCTGATGTCTTTGATCTGCTCCTGCAATTTCAGGAATGCTAGATCTTCTATCTTCAATCTGCTCTTGCAACTTTAGGAATGCCAGATCTACTATCTTCGATCTACTCATGCAACTTCAGGAATGCCAGATATGCTATCTTCAATCTGCTCACCTGCAAATTGACATCTTCGATCTGCTGCTGCAACTTTAGGAATGCCAGATCTGCTATCTTCAATCTGCTCCACTGCAAAATTCAGGGAGACAAGATCTGATGTTTTCGATCTGCTCTTGGAACTTCAGGAATGCCAGATCTGCTATCTTCAATCTGCTCCACTGCAAACTCAGGGAGACAATATCTGATGTCTTCGATCTGCTCCTGCAACTTCAGGAACGCCACATCTGTTATTTTTAGTCTGCTCCACTGCAAATTCAGGGAGACCAGACTAATATCTTCGATCTGCTTTACTACAATCTTAGAAAGACAAGATCTGCTAATTCACCAATATTGCGACACCATCCTCTAGGGGCCTATCCTGTAAAATCGATTTTATGTGTTTATGTCTATGCGGAATGGCTAGGATGCAATGATCAAAATGAATCGAATACTCCTAACTAAATGATATTATGGATGACATTTGCATGATTGCAGAATGTCATGAGACTGATCGCTTTTTAAAAGTTTAAGAATTAGGATGCAATGATCGGAATGAGTCAAATGCACCTATTTAGACATGCTATGATATATAAATGTGAAAATGTTATGAGAATGTTCCTATTTCAGTTGTCATCACTCATTGGTTATCAGGGCTTTATCACTGACGTATTGTGCTGCCATCTTGTTCAGCTGGTATTCTCAACAGAAAACCCGAGAAAAAAATATATTTTGTTTCAACAGATTTTCCCCACTGTAACTTCAAGGTTCATCTCTGAAACACCCCAAACCCGGCCCACAAGCCCTGACCGGATCTGGGGTGCTCCTTGAGTAAAATGTAGTTAAATCTCGTATGACATTTTTGAAAATCGTGGTGATTTTAAAGAAAATAGATTTGGGTTGATCTCGAGTTTGAAATTTAGTTTTAGCTTAATTTGTACTAAATCGATAAGTTCATATTTCAAAAAGTTACAAGTTAAAGAAATACTGAATTTTAGAGTTTAATATTATTGTTAACCAAAAAAAAACCGTTGGTGTTTGATTTTCAAAACAATTGATGTTGTTCAGATCATATCAAAAAAAAAAATTAAAAACGCAAAGAGAATAAAACAGTTAAGTCATAATGGCCTTATTACATCAAAATGTATATCCCAAAATAATCCAAAATAACTTAATAAGAAAACTGAAGAAAACCTTAGCTGTGCATGGCCATCCCTAAGTTCCTGCCGACCCGGTCCATCTCTCGAGTGCCATCGCAAAAGTTAGCCCACGAAGGGTGAATCAATGACTCGAGATGTAATCCATCACAGACTCCCAAAACATACAAGGCATAATATATCACATAAAATAACGATGAACCATGATACAACCCAAACCACCTAGATCTAACCTCTACACATCACCCGTATTTCACCGATCACACGTAGGGATTACTAAATCGACCCTCCATCCGCTACACACCATCGAAGGCAATCACCGCAATCAACTCAGACATCGCCTTATAATTGTGGCATAGCCACCAGATAATGTGACAGAGTCACCAGATTTATGTTATGTGACATAGTCACCAGATAATATGACAGAGTCACCAGATATTATGGTAGAAACCACCAGATCACTTCCCCTTTCACATAATCACCCATATGCCTATGCAACATACAAAACATGCTATTTTTCATGCCATTTACCTTACCCCAAAATCATATTAGGATTCCACATATTTTCACATCAATGCTATTAAACATTGTTTAAAAGTGTAAAAAAAAAGGGTAACGTACCTGAATTCACTGTGCCATTAAATGGTACCCTTAGCCACGTTTATATGTCACATCACTATCACATGTTTAGCATAATTATCATTAAACTATCGGGAGTTAGTGTAGGTTACACACCGACATCTTGAGATCTAATCGAAATCCCAAAATCTCGATCTAACGACTAGACCCTCTTTCCTACATTCACCAATACTAGGCATATTAGCAAAAAGCCATTCGCTAAACAACAAATCAAGGGTTAGTGATACCAAAACCCCTACCTTGTCTGCCGATTTGGTTACCAACCAAATCCTCAAACTTTGTGATGATCCCCTTGCAATCGGCTAGGCACTAGCACACTCAAGCTGTTAGCTTTTGGCTTTTGAACGAATAAGGAACAGATCTAAAACACTAGAATACTTACCTAGATTGTTTAGCCAAATCCCGAAGATCTGTCGAAGACTTCCTAAAACACCACAGTTAGAATTGGCATGGCCTTTGAACAAGTAGAAGTGGCCCTTGGCCGAATGGTAATCCTTGCTTACCTTGGATCTTAAATCCCAAAAAGATCACCTTAAATCGTCGGCTACTGGAGGATCCCGAAATCACCTTTATGATTTTGGCCAAAGAAACATAGAGGATTAGAGTCCTTAATTTTGGCACTATACAAAACAGTCAAGGAGAGAAGGGAAATAGGAAGTTCACTTACCAAAAGATTCGGCTACTAGAGGCAGAGATGGAAGAATTGATAGACCTTAAACAAGTGTTTCGGGTTAGATCTTAATGAAGAAAGAAAAGAAAATAAAAGGGAATTTGCATAGAATGAAATCCCGGAAATCACCCAATTATTAAGGAGTATGCGGCTTATGGTGCACCTTCGAAAAACAAAAATCTTCCTTGTAGATTCGGTTATGGAGGAGGGATATGAGTAAGAAGAATTCGGCTTTCAGGAGGATATTGGAGAGGAGAAGAAGGCTAGGGAATTTCGGCTAGAAGAGAAAAAAGAGAAAAAGAATTTTGGCTTGAGAGAAAAGATGAGAAAGTGGAAAAAAACAAATGAAAAAGATGATAATTCCCTTCCAAAATTTGGCTATACACAGGCACACACTTAGAGTTGGTGTTTCGGCCAACTCTTCTTCTCTCACCCCAATCCCCCTTTTCACTCTAACTTAGCCGAATCCTTAAGCCTTTGACTCAATCTACACTTCATCTTTGAAGTGTCCTTGTGCCGTCCAACACTGCCTCTCCTTGCTGCAAAATAAAACTCCAAAAAATGCTTCCCTTGCTACTCGAACCTAGGCCCTTCTCACTCCATGTGGCGTCACCTTTCAAGGCCCTAAGTGGCGCCTCCTTGCCACCTTACCACTAGGTTATTTGTGTTTTAAACCACACAATAAACTTCTTAAGGCCTAGCTCCCTTAGTTCCCCTTTTTAGACTTAAAAATCCAATAACTTCTAAGGCTCCTACCCACAGCCCAAGGTTCTTGCAGCCCCAAAACACATGCAAATCACACTCAAGCATGCAATCACATTCATTTAAGTGAAAATGCATAACCCCCAAATCCTGGATATTACAGTTCTACCCCCTTAAAATAATTTCAACCTCAAAATTACCTGGCTAAAATAAGTGAGGGTATTATTGTCGCATCGCTTCATCTGGCTCCCACAAGGCTTCTTCCGATCCATGGTTACACCATAACACTTTGACAAGAGGGACCGATTTCCTTCGAAGCACCTTCACATCCTATTCCAGAATCTGAATCGGCTTTTCCTCATAGGACAGATCTGGTCTCAGATCCACCTCCTCAACCGGTATTATATGAGATGGATTCGATCGGTAACGACGTAACATCGAAACGTGGAACACATCATGCATCTGCTTCAATTCCGTAGGCAATTCTAATCGATATGCTATTGGACCAACCCATTTAGAATCCGATAAGGTCCTATAAACACAGGACTTAACTTTTCTTGCGACCAAATCTCATTACCTTCTTCCACGGTGAAACTTTGAGAAACACATAATCTCCCACAAAAACTCAATCTCCTTGACTTAAGATCTCACAGATAACTTTTGTCGATCGATGCCTCCTTCAACCGTGGTTCAATTACCTTAACCTTTTCCTCCGATTACGCCACAATTTTAGACCCAAAATCGACGTTCTCCCAATTCAGTCCAACATGTAGGAGTGCGACACTTCCATCATACATCTGATTTCAGACGGATTGCCATCCGAATACTTGCTTGATAGCTATTATTGTACGTAAATTTCGCTAAAGGCAAGAACTCCTCCCAAGTCCCTCTAAAGTCTATCACGCAACCTCTCAACATATCCTCCAGCACTTGAATTACCTGCTCAGATTGGCCGTCCGATTGCAGATGGAATGCCATACTGAAGTCCAATCTGGTGCCCAAAGCTTGATGTAGTGCCTTCCAAAATCGAGACGTAAACCTCAGATCCCTATCCGAGATAATTGACACCGACACTCCGTACATCCTCATGATTTCTGCTACATACAACTTTGCCAATTTCTGTAGAGAATAGTCAACCCGCACTGGTATGAAATGTGCAGACTTCGTCAACCGATCTACTATCACCTATACCGAGTCCTTCTTAGTAGGCATAAGGGGAAGCCCACTGACGAAGTCCATGGTAATTCTCTCCCACTTCCATTGTGGTATCTTTATTGGCTGAAGCAATCCTAATGGTACTTGGTGTTCAGCCTTGACTTGCTGACACGTTAAGCACTTTCCTACAAACTCTGTAACTTTTCGCTTAAGACCAGGCCACCAAAACTATTCCCGTAAATCCTTGTACAACTTACTTCCTCCAGGATGCATAGCATAAGGGCTACTATGCGATTCTTGAAGAATTCTTTGCCTTAACTCCTCATCCTTCGGCATACAGACCTTGCCCCACAAACACAGCACTTCATCTCTGGTTACACTAAAATTTTTCAATTCTCTATTTTGTACTTGTAGCAGCTTAGCACTTATTTCACCATCTGCCAACTGCTTCTCCTTTACCTGACTTAACCATGTCGGCTTCACTTGCAACTCTGCTAGCAAACTTCCATCATCATAGAGGCTCAAATGTGCAAACATCACCCTCAAATTCATCACTACTTTTTGACTTAGGGCATCTGCCACTACATTCGCCTTGCCCGGATGATACTCTATTGAGCAATCGTACTCTTTCAACAACTCCACCCACCTTCGCTGTCTCAGATTCAGCTCCTTTTGAGTCAGAAAATACTTCAGACTTTTGTGGTCCGTATAGATCACTAACCCTCCTCATACAAGTAGTGCCTCCACACTTTTAGAGTGAAAACCACCTCCGCTAACTCCAGATCATGTGTCAGATAGTTAACCTCATGTGGCCTCAATTGCAGAGATGCATAAGCGACCACTTTCCCATCTTGCATAAGAACACATCCTAATCCTGTATGGGAAGCATCTCAATATACCACATAGTCCTTCCCTGCTTCAGGCTGAATCAAAATCAAAGCCTCTGTCAATACCTTTTTAAGCTTCTCGAAACTCTCATGTTGCTTATCCGCCCATACGAAAGGTACCTCCTTTCTCAACAACTTTG
Source organism: Gossypium rotundifolium (assembly GCA_025506655.1). Classification (NCBI taxonomy): domain Eukaryota; kingdom Viridiplantae; phylum Streptophyta; class Magnoliopsida; order Malvales; family Malvaceae; genus Gossypium; species Gossypium rotundifolium. The sequence goes on along the minus strand of CP106732.1, from coordinate 108,959,102 downwards.
TCAAAGGTGCTGCTATCGATGAGAACCCTTCGACAAATCTTCTGTAATAGCCTGCTAACCCCAAGAAACTACGGACCTTATCCACAGACTTAGGTGGTTTCCAATCCAATACTGCCTCAATCTTCCGAGGATCCACCCTTATTCCTTCAGCAAATACCACATGTCCTAAAAATGTAACTTCCTTCAGCCAAAATTTGCACTTGTTGAGCTTGGCATATAGCTTCTTTTCCCTTAACACTTGTAGCACGACTCGGAGGTGCTCATCATGTTCTTCCTCAGACTTGGAATACACTAGGATATCGTCTATGAACACCACGACGAACCGATCCAGATAGGGTTGGAAAACCTGGTTCATCATGTCCATGAACGCAGCTGGGGCATTTTTCAATCCGAACGGCATTACCAAGAACTCATAATGCCCGTACCTTGTCCGAAAAGCTGTCTTATGGATATCAGCCTCATTCACCTTAAGTCGATGATATCCTGACCTTAGATCTATTTTCAAAATATCTGCGGCCCTTTAATCGATCGAACAAGTCATCTATTCTTGGCAATAGATACTTGTTCTTGATGGTCAGCTTATTCAACTGCCGATAGTCTATGCACATGCGCATAGTCCCGTCTTTCTTCTTTACAAATAGGATCGGTGCTCCCCATGGAGACACACTAGGTCGAATAAACCCACGATCGAGTAACTCTTGGATCTGGGCCTTGGGCTCTACTAGCTCCTTTGGTGCCATTCGGTACGGAGCAATTGACACAGGAGCTGTACCCGGCAATAAGTCAATTTCGAACTCCACCTCTCTATCTGGGGGTAACCCAGGTAGCTCCTCCGGAAAGACATCCACAAATTCCCTTACTGTTCTAACTCCTCCTACAACTGCTTCCTTAGCCTCTAAGGCACTGATCAACATCAGAAAAGCTACACACCCTTTTCTCACCATCTTCTCTGCCTTAAGGGCAGATACCACATTTGACAAGCAATTCCGTCTCTCGCCCATCACCACAACTTCTTTGTCGTCAGAAGTTCTTAACGACATGCGCTTAGTAGCACAATCCACATTTGCATGGTACTTCACTAACCAATCCATGCCTAAGATTAGGTCAAACTCCTCAAACGGTAACTCCATTAAGTCTGCTGGAAATTGTGCCCCCTGAACTTCCAAAGGTACTACCCTAAAGAGTTTATCTAATTCTACTGATTGCCCTAAAGGACTAAGTACAATCATCTTCCTAGGTACAGTCTCAGAGTTCACATGCAGAGTTCCAGACACCTTACTAGCAATGTATGAATGAGTTGACCCAATATCTATCAATGCAATAAAAGTAATCCGAGATAAGGAACATAACCGTTATGACATCAAAAGGCCACCATCCTCCCTCCGATTTAATCGCATACACTAGACCCGGCTGTCTCACCTCCGTGCTACAAACACCTCTACCAGTGTTCCCCATCCTCTTCCAGAACCATTACCTCTGCCAGCCGAACCACGACCCCGCGGTGGCTGCTGTCCACCTCTTCCAGCCTGATTAGGACCCTAACTTACGGGTCGACTCTCGTCTGTTTTCATGGGACAGTCCCTAATCATGTGATCCTTGGACCCACACTTGAAACATCCTCCCGTCTTCTTCCAACACTCTCCCAAGTGCATCTTTTCACACTTGGCACAAGTACGGTATTGTCCTCCCGTAGCAGCTTGTCGACCTCGCGACCCATCCATTCTAGGTCTCTTTTGGATATTCCCAGATAACCCTGATGATTTAAAACCTCTCTTTTGCTTATTCCTGTCTGTGATATGTCTCACAGACTCCTTAACTCCTTCAACAACTTTTTCTTTTTCTACCAACACAGCAAACTCCCGCTCCTGCTGTGGGGCAATCAACAATCTCAGGTCATCCCTTAGTCCATCCTCAAATCGAACACATCGTTCATGCTCCGTTGCCACTATACCTCAAGCGTATCGGCTCAACCTTAAGAATTCTGCCTCGTACTCCGCTACAGATTTATTTCCCTGAACCAGCCTCAGAAACGCCTTCCTCTGCGCATCAACATAGCTGGTCCCAACATACTTCTTCTGATACGCTGCCTTAAAGTACTCTCAACTAAGATCATCTGCGGCAGCACCATTCCGGACCGTGAGCCACCATTGGTATGACTTATTACGGAGTAGCGACACTACCCCTTTCAGTTTCTCCTCGGCAGTCAGGTCCAAATCATCCATAATTCGCTCTGTCGCCTCCAACCAATCTCAACCGTATTGGGCCCCACACCAGATATACCACGAAAAAACTCAGCTCCATTAGCTCGGAGTTGCTCAGGTACAGACTTTCGAGCTCCCATGCCTCCACCGCTCCAGCCACCCTCTCAAGTACTCAGAGATCGCCACGACATCGATCATCTCCGTCGATCTCGATATTACATACCATCAGTTGGTGGTGGTGGCATTTCATTCTCGGACCTTTGACCAGACCTAACGAGTTCTGACACGGTCATTCAGCCTCTACCACGGCTATGCACATTACGACCACGTCCTTTAGAACTCATCCTTTCGAGTTGCATTTAACTGATAAAGAATTTTACGAATTAGTTTTTGTTCCACTAATTATCCACGAACAATTTTATGTAAAGAATTTTAGGGGCAGTTCTTTCGATCATTTCAAGGTTTTCATTCCAAGTTTTCTACCCTAATTCAGGGAGAACACACACATTCAATAGTATTTACTACACACATTCATCTCTCGAACATTTTCGTTCGTTCCAACCCAAGGGTATTTTCATAATTTGTCCTATAGGGGTATTTTGGTAATTTTCCAAATTAGGGTATTTTGAAATTTTGCAAAATAGAGATTTTTGGTATTTTTTAAAAATAGGAATATTTTGATAAAAGGAATCGAGGGTAGTATGGTGATTTTGTAACCTGGGGGTATTTTTGTAATTTTACAAACCAGGGGCATTTTGGGAATTTTGTAAAATATGGTTCCAAGTGATTTTACAAAATGAGGGTGTTTTGAAATTTCCAATTGTGGTACTTGACAACCTTCCATCTGTGAGTAGCTTGATAATTTTACAAGTTAGGGGTAATTTGGTTAATTTACAAATCGGGGTATTTTGGTCATTTTTGAATCAAAGGTACTTTGGAATTTTATAAGCAAGGTTTGACTTTAGGATTATACAAAACAAGGTGGTGGTCCTTTCAGTTTTAATTATAGAATTTAGCTCGTGTGATTGAGTCCTCTTGGTTAGGGTGAACCGTCACCACGCACTGTAGGATTCGAGTGAGAGGAGGTGAGTCACTAGATCGCTTAAATACCAAGCTCCCCAGAATCCAATCCTAGACATGCACACATCGGTTGCCACACCCTTAACTCGGTGACTCACTTACACGTGTTTGTTTGGTTAGACTTTAAATTTTATGTAATTGGTGTTGGAGTAAGCTAATCCTAGGTTCAATGACTCTAATCTACTAATCTACGCCCCATAATTCCCACATGCAAACCACACAATGGTTAAGGGTACTTACCGTGGACTTGGGCCGAGACTCAGTACCATGCCGTAAAACCCGCTCATTCTCTAGTAAAACTCACTTTCAAAATAAGGAAAATGTTTTAGGCCCAAAAGCCCTCAAGGCCGAAGTTTTGAACTGGCTCGATACCAAATTGAAACACCCCAAACCCAAATTTACAAGCCACGATCGGATCTCGCATGCTCCTTGAGTAAAACGTAGTTAAGTCTTGTATGACATTTTTGAAAATCGTGGTGATTTCGAAGAAAATAGATTTGGGTTGATCTCGAGTTTAAAATTTAGTTGTAGCTTCATTTGTACTAAATTGATAAGTTCATATTTCAAAAGTTACAAGTTAAAGAAATACCAAATTTTAGAGTTTAATATTATTGTTAACCAAAAAAAAAGTTGGTGTTTGATTTTCAAAACAATTGATGTTGTTCGTATCATATCAAAAAAAAATTAAAAACGCAAAGAGAATAAAACAGTTAAGTCGTAATGGCCTTATTACATCAAAATGTATATCCCAAAATAAACCAAAATAACTTAATAAGAAAACTGACGAAAACTTTAGCTGTGCATGGCCACCCCTAAGTTCCTGCCGACCCGGTCCATCTACTGAGTGCCATCTGCAAAAGTTAGCCCACGAAGGGTGAATCAACAGACTCAGTATGTAATCCATCACAGACTCCCAAAACATACAAGGCATAATATATCACATAAAATAACGATGAACCATGATGCAACCCAAACCACCTAGATCCAACCTCTACACATCACCCGTACCTACCGATCACACCGTGGGGATTACTAAATCGACCCTCCATCCGCTACACACCATCGAAGGCAGTCACTGCAGTCAACTGCACATCACCCTTATAATTGTGGCATAGCCACCAGATAATGTGACAGAGTCACCAGATTTATGTTATGTGACATAGTCACGAGATAATGTGACAGAGTCACCAGATATTGTGGTAGAAACCACCAGATCACTTCCCCTTTCACATAATCAATATGCCCATGCAACATACAAAACATGCTATTTTTCATGCCATTTACCTTACCCCAAAATCATATTAGGATTCCACATATTTTCACATCAATGCTATTAAACATTGTTTACAAGTGTAAAAAAAATAGGGTAACGTACCTGAATTCATTGTTCCATTAAATGGTACCCTTAGCCACGTTTATATGTCACATCACTATCACATGTTTAGCATAATTTTCATTAAACTATCGGGAGTCAGTGTAGGGTTACACACCTGATTACTGTAGATCTAATCGAAATCTCGAAAACCCTGATCAAACGCACTAGACCCCTCTTTCCTACATTTGGCCAATACTAGGCATATTAGCAAAAAGCCATTCGGCTAAATAGTCAAATCCCGAAGGGTTAGTGATACCAAAACCCTTACCTTGCTGCCGATTTGGTTACCAACCAAATTCCAAAACTTTGTGATGATCCCCCTTGCAATCGGCTAGGCACTAGCACACTCAACGGTTAGTTTTTTGGCTTTTGAATGAATAAGGAACAGATCCGAAACACTGGAATACTTACCTAGATTGTTTAGCCAAATCCTGAAGATCTTTCGAAGACTTCCTAAAACACCATAGTTAGAATTGGCATAGCCTTTGAACAAGTAGAAGTGGCCCTTGGTCGAATGGTAAGCCTTGCTTACCTTGGATCTTAAATCCCGAAAAGATCACCTTAAACCCGGCCTCTCTGGAGGATCCCAAATCACCTTCATGGTTTTGGCCAAAGAAACATAGAGGATTAGAGTCCTTTATTTTAAGACTATACAAAGCAGTCACAAGGAGAGAAGGAAATAGGAAGTTCACTTACCGTAAGATTCGCTACTAAAGGCGAGATGGAAGAATCGATGCACCTTAAACAAGTGTTTGGGTTAGATCTTAATGAAGAAAGAAAAGAAAATAAAAGGGAATTTGCATAGAATGAAATCCTGAAACTCACCCAATTATTAAGGAGTATGCGGCTTATGGTGTATATTCGGGAAACAGAAACCTTCCTTGTAGATTCGGTTATAGAGGAGGGATATGAGTAAGAAGATTTTGGCTTTCAGGAGGATATTAGAGAGGAGAAGAAGGCTAGGAAATTTCAGCTAGAAGAGAAAAAAGGGAAAAAGAATTTTGGCTTGAGAGAAAAGATAAGAATGTGGAAAAAAAAACAAATGAAAAAGATGATAATTCCCTTCCAAAATTTGGCTATACACAGGCATACACTCAGAGTTGGTGTTTCGGCCAACTCTTCTTCTCTCACCCCAATCCCCCTTTTCACTCTAACTTAGCTGAATCCTTCAGCCTTTGACTCAATCTACACTTCATCTTTGAAGTGTCCTTGTGTCGTCCAACACTGCCTCTCCTTGTAGTAAAATAAAACTCCAAAAAATGCTTTCCTTGCTGCTCGAACCTAGGCCCTTCTCACTCCCTGTGGCGTCACCTTACAAGGCCCTAAGTGGCACCTCCTTGCCACCTTACCACTGGGTTATTTGTGTTCTAAACCACACAATAAACTTCTTAAGGCCTATCTCCCTTAGTTCCCCTTTTTAGACTTAAAAATCCAATAACTTCTAAGGCTCCTACCCATAGCCCAAGGTTCTTGAAGCCCCAAAACACATGCAAATCACACTCAAGCATGCAATCACATTCATTTAAGTGAAAATGCATAGCCCCTAAATCTCGGATATTACAATCTCATTGTGACTTAGAGGCATAGGATCTAAATCTTTTCCCATCCATCCCATTGTGACTTCAAAATATAGGATTTGTTTCTTCTTCAATCCATCCCATTGCTATTCAAAGGTATAAGATCTGTATCAACTTTAATCCACCCCCTTGTAATTCAAGAATATAGGGTTTGTTTCATCTTCAATTCATCCCACTGCAACTCAAGGGTAGAGGATTGTAACTTGTTCAAATCAACTGATCGCTCCCCAGGTGACCTAACCAAATATGTATGCATGATATTTGTATGGGTGCAGAATATCATTTTTCTTGCAATGATTCCCCTTTTACACTTGGGTTAACATTGCCCAATTCTCGTTAAGATCGTATTACTGACGCAATAATTTGTCATTTTGTTCAATCGCCATTTTTGACTAAAAATTTGGAGAGATGTTCTAATCGTGTCTGTCGAGTCTTAAAAATTTATAAAAAGAATGATCGAACCTGGAAACTAACTAAGACAACGATGGAGGTAAGTGCACCTGTCGAATAGTAGTATAGCTAGCGGCAAGACCGGATTGTCGAACCCAAAGGAACCAAAAGTACTAATATTAACTCTCTTTCTATTATTTAGCCTAAGAATTAAGTGAATTTTTTATCTAATCTAAAATTAACTAATTAACTAAGCTAAAGGTGCTAAGACAATGAAGAAATTGGGGAAAAGACTTGAGGGAAAACCGATTGATTTGGACAATACCTGAGGAAGAATCCACCTAGACTTCACTTGTTATCTAACTCTGAACCGGACGATTTATTCACTTGACTTGATCCGTAGGATTCCCTAGTTTATATTAATACCTCTCTTCAAGGCTACTAACATCTAACCCTGGGTTGATTAATTGAAATCTCTTTCTAATTAAAACCCCTAAAATTACATTAATTCATTCTATAGACTCCTATATTAGGTTTGACCCTAATCTAGAAGATTTTTGTAACCCTATCTCTAGGCGCGCGAGCAACTCCGCTTAACTATGTTAGATCTACTCTTAGACAGGGTCTCTTCCTCCTCTGCCTAAGCACATCACTTTTAAATCAATATCCCAGAAATACCAAAATAAGAATTAAGAGCACATAGTTAAGAACAAATCAAATATTTATCATTCAGTTCAGATAACAATAACAAGATCCGTCTTAGGTTTTATCCCCCTCAAGTATTTGAGGGTTTAGTTCATAATTATAAAAGAAAACATCTCAGAAGAAAAGATAAACAAAACATAAGAAATCCCTAAAACCTCCTGAAGGAATTGAAGGAGAGTTCCTCCATCTTGAGTCTGATTTTGGCTTCTTGAGATGAATCAACTGGCTTCCTTCGAGTAAATCCTTGAATTTAACTGCTCTGGCTCGGCTCTTTGGCCTAGCTGAACGCGCGCTTAAAGGTTGGCCTGTAGGGTCTTTATATAGGTTTTTGGAATATGCTTCTTTGCATCTAAGTACCCTAATCCGAATAGAATTCTTCTTATCTGCAGCAGAGACACGCCTATGGCACACGCCCGTGTAAATCGTGGCCAGGCTGTGTTTGAACCTGTTGATGAGGCACGGCCGTATTTTTCAGGGTCCAAGTCGTGGTCGACTTTTTCTTACAGGGCACGGTCATGTGGTCTTGGGCCCAAGCCGTGTGGATTTCATACTTTGGCCCATTTTCTTTATTTTCGACCCGTTTCTCGTTCTTTTCATCCGCCGGTGCTCTACTGAGTATAAAACATGAAAACAAAGGATTAGGAGCACCTATTTCCATAATTAAATGGATAAATCATCCAAAAACGTGCTAAATGTGGGATTAAAATATGTTACTATTTCGGTTTATCAAATACCCCCACACTTAAGCTTTTGTTTGTCCTCAAGCAAAATTCTCAAGTCATAATTAAAACGAACTTCCTTAATTCATAATATTCATTAACAATACCTCATCATAATTCATAGATAATTTATACATGGATGATTCAACTTAAAGAGTCCTAAAGATTTAAACAATCAAAGTCATGAGTTTGTAGCACGAAAACATAGGTGTTTCCCCTTACCTAAATAATCACCTTTAATTCAAAATCGAAAGAAGTTGACATCCTCACTAAAGATTAACTCTAATCACTCAAGGTGTTTAAGGTTCAAAAATTAAGCTTTCAAGATCGAACATGAAAAGTCATTACCATAGGCTTGCTTGAAAATCAAGTCTCCACCACTGTAAAATGAGATGATACACAAATCAAAATGTCTTTAAAAGGTTGTAACGGGGCTTAGGTTAAAGGTGTGGATAAAGGCTGAATTAGAAGGGTTAGAATCGAGATTGACTTGACAATCACCTAACTAGAAAATGACTGATAACGTGAATAATTACATCAATTAAAAAGTTGTAATACTAATAATATGAGCTTCTTCTTCAAGATGTTGAAATTAAACGTATAGGCTCGCTTAATCACATAACTAATATGAATATACTTTGATTTTTTATTTTTCATTTTTGATGATTTTTTTTAAAGAACAAGAACAAATCAATATAAAATATAACTTTAACAACTAAAATAATCTAATTAGGCAACTAATCAAAACAAATCTCGATAGAAGGGTAGTCAAAAGGAATGGTGTTAACAAATATGAGATGGGTTTCGAGTTAATATTAGTGGGTTGAGTCAATAAAAAGGGTTGTTAGGATCAAAGGGGTTTACTAGGAGTCAATTGTGAGGGTAGGCTTTTAGTGAGGTAAGTGGGTTAAATCCTAAGTGCCTTAATCATTTCTGTATATCAAATCAATAGTGTGGTCTTGACATGTATAATCGAAGCAAGTTCTAGAATAACAAATCAATGTTGACACACTCATAATCAATAAAGTGAGCACGAAAAGAATGTATGCTCTAAAAAGCTCAAAATGTAACACCCCAAACCCGGTCAAAACACTACAACCGAATCTGGCGTGCCACGGGAAAGAAATCATTTTGAAAACCGATTTGTCGACTTGTTTAAAGAGAATTCTGTTGTAACCTTTTAAAGAAAACGTCGTTGGATCTTGTGATGTTTAGAACATGTTGAAACTTGTTCTAGAAAAAAGTGGTTGCCTTATTGTTACTCCGTATTTAATACTTAGTCAGTGTACATTTCAGAAAACAAGTATTTTTTTAGGGTTTTAAAAACACCCAATTCATAGTTTTACCGGCATACTTATGGAAACTTTAAGAAACAACTAAATAAAATGTCCCAAAATAATACTTAAGTTGCCTTATTATAGAACTAAAAACCCAAATTAAAGAAAATAACTAAGTCCATATAGAAAACATTAAAATAAAACGAATGCTGAGCATGGCCACCTCGAGTCTACTCCGGCTCTAAATCCACGATCTAAGGTTTATCTACAAAATATAAAGGAAGGGGTGAGTCACCTAGACTCAGTGTGTAAACCCCCATCCCAAAAGACATTATGTTCTTACATAATTTCATATACAAATATGTATGTCATGCAACCCATCAACCTAGATATCCATCCATATCTCCCAAATCTACCCCGTGTGGTACCAAATCACTGGTAGTGCCAAACCACTGGTGACCGAAGTCACAAATAATCATATGTGGTACCAAACCACTGGTGGTCCCAAACCATTGAGACATAGTCACAATATTATAATATGTGGGCCAACCCACTGTGTGGTACCAAACCACCGTGACACCGATAGATCATACTTCCCCCTCCTCTCAACACCCATATCACATGTTCGTGCTCACAATACAAGTATGATCATGCTCTAACATGTAGAATATTGAATAAAGAATGGCATGCACTTATAGTTCACATTTTAATTAACGCTAGCAACCATAACAACTTACCCGGCATCCTCGTTTTTACCCACAAGGGTAGCTTAGTAATCACTGTCATCACTTTGGCTTTTATCATCACATAACATTTAACATATTAAGTAAAGAAAGTGTGTAAGAGTTACACACCTGGTTCTCGTACTAACGCTTGCACCGCTTCTACGCTACTGTCACTCGAAACTACCTCTATCGACCTACGATCTATCTCCGATGTCAGCCCACACCCCAATGGCCAATCTCGTACTCCCGATACTGATCGTTTCTTGTATTTTGGCGTTGTGTTTACAGATCCAACCCCTCCTATCGCTTGACTATTATTAGTGTCCATAATAACCCATTGGTCACTAAACCAATAAAACGATGAGATCCAATTAATTTAATAACTATAACACTTTAAATGAACCCTTACCTATCTGTCGAATCCCGAAAAATCCTTAAAAACTTCACCACCCTACCTACATTCAGCCAATCACCAAAAGTATTAAACCAAACCAATAATCACAACCAATCGAGCACCCTATGATATTCGGCCAAAAAGAAAGGAACAAGAAAGTGGCCATTCGGCCGAACCTACCACCACCTACCTTCGGCTTTTCCACCAATCGATACTACAGATCTTAGCAAGACAGGATTCGGCTACCAAGAGCAGAGAGTGAAATCGATAGAACCTTAGAACAAATGATTCAGATTAGAAACTTGATGAAAAATAGAGAAATCGCAGAGAAGAAAAATCCTGAAAACTCACCAACCCTCCTTGAAGACTATTCGGCTATGGTGCACCTTCGGGAAAACGAAACCACCCTCATAGATTCGGCTATGGGAGAAGGAGTATGAACAGAGGGGATTTGGCTTTTAGAAGAATTTTGGAGAGGGAAATAAGGCTAGGGAATTTCGACTAGAAGAGAGAAAAGTATGAGAAAAGAAAGAAAAAAAGAAAAAAATGAAAGAAAAGATGGACAACTGGCTACTAATTTCGGCTACACACACACCCCTTCAGAGTTGGAGTTTCGGCCAACTCTCCCCTCTCCTGATAACTTTTATCCATCTATCATCACATCCATTATCCTTTCCTTAGATGAGACCACCTTAAAACCAACTCTTCCCTTTCTTATTTTCAGCTTTTAATTAACAAAAAATAAAAGAATTAAAACTCCTAAAATGTAGCTCATGTGCTGTCCTCCCTCCCCTAGGAGTGCCAATTTTGGACCCCATAAACTTGGGCCCAAGCGCCATACATGGCCCAATCTCCTCCTAAGTGACGCCACCTCTATGCTCACCCATAGCACCTCCAAACTTTGGGCCACGAGCCCAACTTACTACTAAACATAATTGCTTAACTTAAATTATAAACTAGCACTATTTATAAGCAACCTAACCCAGATTTAAGTCCAAACCTGAGCCCAATACATACCTCAAAGCTTCAACCTACCAACTTAGCCATACAACATACCAAGTGCACAGACCCACCAAATCAGGATATTACACAAAATCTCACAAAAATTATGGGTATTTTGATGTCAACCTCGTAAATTTTAAACTTCAAGGCAACAACTTAAATTCAGGTTAGACAACCTAATAGAATTTTAATTTTTGAAAATAGACTCATCATGCTTGATTCTCTAGTATCTTAAAGTTTAAATCATCATTGCATAATTATCAATGACTTAATCTAAAATATATTAATAAAAATCATGAATCAACAAGAATTTCATTCTAATTAGTGATATGAGAAAATTACTTTAAGAATGAATATCATTCAGGGATTTGAGAATAATGCAAACAGTTAGGCACTTTTTCTAATAAACTTTCACCCCCCATACTTAAGATGTACATTGCCCTCAATGTACAAAGATAGATAAACTAACAATATAGTGATAAAATCAAAAGATAGAGAGAGAAGTGAAACTTCCTGAATTGTGGATGGAGTTGAAGAGAAACATAGGGAGTGCCTCGAGCCATTTGAACTTAAATCCTCGAAGTAGCCAGATGAATTTTATTGTATCCTAAACTAAATCTAAATGTCATAAAGAATAAGAAGAAAATAATAAAAAATAAAAATAAAAATAAAAATAAAAGTAAATAATGGAAAATAAAATAGGAAAGACAACTGGAAAAGAAAAACGAAGAAGGGGGTTTAAATAGAGATGTAGCCCATGTTTTGGGAAAAATTTTGTCCTGCTGGTACAAATCTACGGCCACGATCTTTTACCTATCTGGGGTACCCACACGACCACGGCCACAGCCGTGTGTAAGACCGTATGAGTATGAAAACTAACGCCTAAACATGGAAATAAATAAAACTAAACTAATTAGTAGGGTTAGTGCTCAAGTTGCCTCCCGAGAAACGCTCGTTTAAAGTCTTAAGCTAGACTTACCTCTCATTCGCACAATCATGGTGGTTTTGAGGAGGTGGAAATTCTTTCTCATGCGATCAATTTGGTTATTGATATATAGTTTGAGTTAAGTAGTGTTTACCTTAAAAGTGCTGAATTTAGTATTAGTTACCTCGACTGTTCCATCTGGGAAGATTTTGAATACCTCTCCTATCTTAAGCTGGGTTGTCTCATCATTAAGTTTGTCGTAGAGTTGCCTCATTTTTGCTTTGTGTATTTTTAGTTTTTCTTTGAAGTGTGTCTTCCACTCCTCTAGTTCGTCGATCAAAAGCCTTTATTTCTCATGAATTTCTTCTTTACCGACACGAGGTCTAGGATCTGGCATCTGCGAAAGAGCTTCAAGAAACGACAATTTAATATGTAATTTCCTTAGAGGTTTAAGAAATTTACCGAATTGTTCCTCTGTGTGGTTTTTCTTTATCGCATTGGAGGATGAAACACGTGGTTGGTACTCTGTAATTATCGGGTTTGGTTTATCATGGCTTACCTCAACCTTACCTTCCTCTACTACATTCTCTTGCGTCAATATTGGTACATCTAACCCTTCACTATCGTGAGTAGTTATTGCTTGAGGTTTCTCTCTAGGGTTAGTTTTGATGTTGCTAAGCAAGATACCTTGTGGTCTTTCTGAGATCAGCTTAGCAAGTTGCCCTAATTAGTTTTCGATCACTTGAAATGATGCTTCTTGAGTTTTGAGTGCTATTTCGATGTTTTGGAAATGAGTTTCTGACACCGCTATAAATTTTGTCAGCATCTCCTTAAGGTTCGGCTCCTATTCCTGTTGGTGAGGTGGTTGTTGAAAATCTGGAGGAAGTTCCAAACTTTGACTACTTTGATCATCCCACGAGAAATTGGGATGGTACCTCCAACCAACATTATAAGTGTCACTATAAAAATTATTTTGAAGTCTAGAATAGTTACCCATATAGTAGACTTGTTCGTTCTCTGTGCTAGGGTTGTAGGATAGATATTCTATGTTGTTCACCCCTCTTCCATTCATATCGTACTGTATTATAGGATGTACCTGCAAAGAATTACATATGCCATCAATCTTTTTATTCATCATCTCTACCTAACTTGATAGCATGGTGACTGCGTCGAGATTGAAAACTCCTGCTGCTTTGGTTGGCTTTGTCCTTGTAACTTGCCACTGATAGTTGTTCAGTGACATCCCCTCTATAAACTCGTAAGCTACTTTAAGAGCTTTGTTATTCAGGGTTCCGTAGTCTCTGAGTCAATTAACTGCCAAGTTGAGGGGTTCACACCGTTGTAAAAAGTTTGGACTTGTAACCCATGGTATGGGCACTTTCTCAATAGATCCTTGTATCTCTCCCATGCATCATATAATGTTTCTAAGTCCATCTGCACAAAATAAGAGATATCATTCCTTAATTTGGCCGTTTTGGCCGGTGGAAAATATTATAGTAAAAAATTTTCAGTCATTTGGTCCCATGTAGTGATTGATCTTCATAGAAGAGAATGTAACCACTGTTTGGCTTTATTCCTCAAAGAAAAAGGGAAATAACCGAAGATGAATGGCATCATCAGAAACGCCATTTATTTTGAAGGTATCACAGAATTCTAGAAAATTAGCTAAATGAGTATTTGGGTCTTCGCCCTGCAAACCATCAAATTGAACAAACTGTTGAATCATTTGTATAGTGTTAGATTTTAATTCAAAATTATTAGCGGCTATAGCAGGCCTAACAATTGTAACACCCCTAACCCATGTCCGTCACCTGATTAGGGTTACGGGTATTACCATGTAAATCAAAACTTCTATTCAATAGATTAAATCTTAGTTGATCACCTTTACCAAATAATTTAATCATAAATAGACAAAACACATATGTATAATACATACTTGATACATTAATCCAATTCATATACAATATAATCATCGATGAACACAAAATGACCATGCAATATATATATTACGACGATATCACATAACAATACAAAATCCCATATACCTCATTTATCAAAACGATCTTGATTTTGCAGGGGTCATTCTGGTAATTTTGTAACTCGGGGGTATTTCGGTAATTTTGCAAGGTAGGGGTAATTTCGTAATTTTCCAAAATCAAGGTATTTTGATATTTGGCAAATTAGGGTTTTTGGACATTTTATAAAGTATTGAAATTTTGATAATAATTGTGGGTATTTGAAATTTTCATAAACCAAGGAATTTTTGTAATTTTACCACTAGGGCATTTTGTAATTTTATAGATCGAAATATTTCAAGAAAATTTATAAAATAATCTTTTCAAATCAAGAGGGTAATTTAGAAATTTTAAAACTAGGGTTTCCATAAAAATACGGCTAGTCCCATTCGGGTTTTAGTTAGGGTTTAGCAGGTGTGTAAGTCCTCTTGGTTAGGGTAAACCGAGGCTACGCACTGTAGGATTCAGTGGAGAGGAGGTGAGTCATGCGACCGCTTAAATACCAAGCTCCCACTGAAACCAATCCTAGACATGCGCACCATGGTTGCCACACCTAACTCTCGGCGACTTAATCATGTGTTTGTTTAGTTAGGCATTTAAGTCTTATGTTTTTGTTGGGGTATACTAGCCCAGGGTTCAAGTACTTAATCTATATTCTACGTTCCACTCCATTTCTACCCTTCTACAAATCATAATATAAACCACACACACAAAAGATCGGAGTACTTACCTGGTGGACTTCGGGTCGGAGACTTAGTGGGCCATGCCAGAAAATCCTACTTAATTCACAAAAATTCTTTTGGGCTTAACTTTGAGAACGTTTTGGGCCTTAAACCCAAGGCCGAGAGTTTAAAACTGGGCTCTGATACCAAATTGAAATACCCCAAACCTGACCCACAAGCCTTGACCGGATCTGGTATGTTCCCCGGTGTAAACCGTTTCAAATTCTTTTGTTACTCGGGAAAAACTTGTGTGTTTTGAAAGAAAGATTATTTTGGGTTGGGCTTGAGTTGAGAACAAGTTTATTTCATTATTAAAATCCTTTACTTTAGGTGACAAAACGTTAGGGCTTTATTTTAAAATAAATTTACTTAATCTTTTAATAAATAAAAGTTTGTAAGCTTAATAAATAAAAGCAAAGTAAAGTAGTTCTACTATGGCCTTATTACATCAAATAATTCCCAAAAAAAAAAAATTCAAAGTACTTAATGAAATAAAAATCCAAATTTAAATTAATTCCTTGCTGTGCATGGCCACCTTTAAGCTCCTGCCGACTCGTTCCATTACTGATCGTTACCTGAAAATAACCCCACAAGGGGTGAGTCAAACAGACTCAATGTGTAACCAACACTAAAATTTAACAATTTAGGCATATGTTCACACATTACATGCATATTCATATAACAGATAGGAAATAATGATGCAACCCAAACCCAAACCTATATGCCATCCACTACACATCACCCGTACCATCCTGCACACGGTGGGGACTAGTAAGTTAACCCTTCATCCGCTACACACCATCGAAGGCGTCATTGCAATGACGTGCTCATCGCCTCTTATAAAATTCGTGGTCTTAGGTCACCACATTCAGATATCGTGGTCTTAGGTCACCACATTCAGTTATCGTGGTCTTAGGTCACCACATTCACTTCCCCTTTTCATATAACCCATATGCCCCATATCATACATATCATGCATTAACATGCCAAATTCTTATTTCACATTCTTATAATGTCATATTTGTGTCGTAACAAATATTTAACATAATCCTAGTAGGAGTAGGAAACGTACCTGAGTACTTTGTACCATAACATGGTACCTTAGCCTTATTCACATTCTTATACACATGCACATATTAATTATTGCCATAAATCTTATTAAAAAGTAGTGTGGGGTACACACCTGATTCGCTTAAAGGTTCTAATCCAAATCTCGAAAAGCTTGATCTAATGCCTTAGATCTTAAATCTCTACATTTAATCAATCATTTAATACTTAGTAAAGAGCCATTTGGCCATAAAACCAAATCCCAGTAGGATTAGTACACTTAAATCCTTACCTTGCTGCCGATTGATGTCTAATTAAATGCCGGAAACTTTGTATCCTTTTTTTCTTGAAATCGGCAATCACTAGATCACTTGAATAGATTAGTTTCGGCTTTTAAATATTAATGAAACACATCTATTTACTCAACATGGCCTTGGTCGAATGCTATAGATACTTGTGGATTTTAAATCCCGAAACTCACCGAATAACTAGGGAACACGTGGCCTATGGTGTACCTTCGAGAAAAGAATTTCTCCTTCCTTGTAGTCGACACTTAGTAAATCCTGAAAGATCTCTTCAAAGTTTCGGCAACAAGCTATTAATGGGGTTAGTCCTAGATTTCGGCAAATCTTAAAAGAAAAAGGATGAAACTGAACGAGATCTTACCCTTACTGAAGAATTCGATAGCAGCTATGTCAATCTCCACTGAGATATTCGGCTTTGAACTTGATGAAAATTCGACTAGAAGTACCCTATATATTCGGCTCTTGAAAGGAGTAATAAGGGTTATGGATTCGGCTTCCACAAGGGTCACAAAAGAAAAGGGTATGGAGTATTAAGGGTAACGGCAATGGTGAAAATAGGGGAATGGAAAGTTCGGCTAGAACAAATAAAAAGAAAAGAAGAAGAATATGATAGCTTGGAGAGAAAAGAGTGCTTGAAAGAGAGGCAAAAAGTATGAATGATATTCGGCTATCCCTTCTTCTAGCTTAGCCGAAATTACTAAGCTTAGAGTCCCTTACTTGGCCATCACTCCTCCCTTATTTTCCTCTTTATCTCTTTATTTATCACCCATTCAATTTAGTAAAACTTAATCCAATATTTATCTCTTATACAATAATTATCCATCATTGATCCACCTATTTAGCCAAATTTTAAAGAGAATTAAACTCTTCCCAAGTGCCTTGGTGCCGCCTAACTCCTTGCTCCTTGCAAAGAAAATAAAACTCTTTTATTTGCTTCCCATGTGACTCAAACCTAGGCTCCTTCCCCCTTGATTGTGGCATCACTTACTAGGCTTTAAGTGGTGCCTCCTAGCCACTTCTCCAAGCCCGTTCTTGTGTCAAATTTCTTCTATTAATTTTCTTAAGACCACCTTGCCTTAGTTTCCTCTTTTAAACTTAACATTTCTAAAACATTTCCTTACATTTCCAAGTTTCCAAAAATGTTCACTTTCCTCTTTTTAACTTAATATTTCCAAGTTTCCAAAAATGTTCACTTTCCTCTTTTTAACTTATCATTTCCAAGTTTCCAAAAATGTTCACCATACATTCATAATACATAAGACATGCCATTTCATATAATTAAATCAAAAAATGCATAGGCCCATTTTCAGGATGTTGCACTATCTCTGATTATAGTCACTTTCTGTTCTGCCTCTTTATTCAAATCAACCCTGTGTATCTTGTTCTTACTGAGCTCGGTCCAATATAACGGTGTACGACACTTGCGGCCATATAGAGCTTTGTAAGGTGCCATTTTGATATTCGATTGAAAATTGTTATTATAAGCAAATTCAATCAACGGTAAATATCTTTCCCGTGTACCTTCAAACTCAAGGACGCAACATCTCAACATGTCCTCAAGTATCTGAATGGTTCGCTCAGACTAACCGTCTATCTGCGAATGAAAGGCCGTATTAAAATAGAGTTTAGTACCTAAAGCATCTTACAACTTCTCCCAAAATTGTGACATGAATCTCGGGTCTCTGTCTGAAACAATAGAACTCGGCACACCATGTAACCTCACAATCTGTGATACATACAATTCAGCAAGTTTATCAAGTGAATAGTCTGTACGAACTGGCACAAAGTGAGCTGATTTGGTCAGTCTATCTACTATAACCCAGACTGCATCTCTTGCACAGTGTCATAGGCAAACCGGATAAAAAATCCATCGTAATTCTATCCCACTTCCATTCAGGTATAAAGATTGGCTGAAGTAACCCAGAAGGCACTTGATGCTCAGGCTTCACTTGCTGACAAATTAAACACTTTGAAACATATTCAGATATATCTCGTTTCGTGCCAGGCCACCAGTAAAATTGTCTCAAATCATTATACATTTTCGTGTTACCCGGGTGTATCGACAATCTACTATTTTGAGCCTCGTTCAAAATCATCTGAATCAAATCTACATTCCTCGAAATACATATTCAGCCTTTGAAGTTCAAACAATCATTTTCATCAATTCGAAATTCTGACTTTGCATTACTTTCACACTGATCTCATTTAGTAATCATAGCTTTGTCGATTTCCTGTGCCTCACAAATTTTCTGAATAAACAACGGTCTAGCCTTCAACTCGGCTATGATTGAATCATCACTAGTCATAACCATATGTGTGTTCAACGCGCGAAAAGCAAACAATGATTTTCGGCTTAAGGCATCTGCAACAACATTAGCTTTTCCCGGATGGTAGTCAATTACCAATTCATAATCTTTCAACAATTCTAATCATCTGCTTTGTCTCAAGTTCAAGTCTTTCTAAGTCATCAAATACTTCAGACTTTTGTGATCCGAATAAACATGACATTTCTCACCGAATAAGTAATGATGCCAAATTTTCAATGCGAAAATGATGGCTACTAATTCTAGATCGTGAGTCAGATAATTTCTTTCGTGAGGCTTTAACTGTCTCGAAGCATAGGCTACTACTTTGCCTTCTTGCATTAAAATGCAACCCAAACCATTCAAAGAAGCATCACTGTACACAACGAATTCTTTACCCGATTTAGGCTGAATTAACACTAGAGCTTCAGTCAAAAGAGCTTTCAACTGATCAAAACTTTTCTGACACTTTTTCGTCCACTCGAACTTGACATCTTTCTGTAGTAGCTTTGTCAAAGGTGTAACTATCGTGGAAAAACCTTTGATGAATCATCTGTAGCATCCCGCAAGTCCCAGAAAGCTTCGAATTTCGAAAACATTCTTTGGTGGTTTCCAATCAAGTATAGCTGATATTTTGTTCGGATCAACTCGAATACTTGATGCTGAAACGACGTGACCCAAAAAGCTGACTTCCTTCATCCATAATACACACTTACTAAACTTTGCATACAACTGTTGATCTCGCAAATTTTGTAGTACTAATCTCAAATGCTCAGCATGCTCAGTTTCATCTCTAGAGTAGATCAAGATATCATCTATAAATACTACCATAAACCGATCCAAATACTATCTGAAAACTCGATTCATTAAATCCATAAAAATAGCAGGTGGATTAGTAAGTCCAAAAGGCATAACCAGAAACTCAAAATGTCTGTACCTCATTCAGAATGCCGTCTTTGGCACATCGGAATCTCTGACTCACAACTGATAATAACCCGATATTAGATCTATCTTTGAGAACACTGAAGCCCCTTTCAACTGGTCAAACAAATCATCAATCTGAGGCAAAGGGTATTTATTCTTTATAGACGCCTTATTCAGCTACCGATAATCAATACACATTCACATAGTTCCATCTTTCTTTTTCACAAATAGAATTGGTGCACCCCAAGGAGAAAAGCTCGGTCGTGCAAAGCCCCTATCTATCAACTCTTGCAACTATACTTTCAACTCTTTTAATTCAGTAGGTGCCATCCGATACAGAGTTATCAAAATTGGAGTCGTCCCTGGTACTAATTCAATGCCGAACTCAATCTCTTGCACTGGTGGTAAACCTGGTAATTCTTCAGGAAACACATCCGAGTATTCACACACAACCGATACATATTCAATCTATTTTTCAGACACTTTGTTATTCATCACATAAGCCAAATAAGCTTCGCATCCTTTTCTCACATATTTTCGAGCTAGCATCGAGGATATTACTATAGGTAATCCATTTATATCATTAGATTCAACCCGGATGTTTTCACCGTTTTGACATCTCAAATCAATAATCTTTCTTTTGCAATTCACCACAGCATCATGCAAAGTTAACTAGTCCATTCCCAAAATTATTTCGAACTCGTCGAAAGGCAACAACATTAAATTAGCTGGGAAGCAGGAATCCCAAATCATCAACGGGCAACCTTTACACACTTTATCGACAAGTACACATCGACCCAAGGGGTTGGACACACGGATCACAAACTCAGTAGACTCAACAGGTAGAGTCTTACTGGATACTAGAGTTTCACACACATATGAATGAGTCGAACCAGGATCAATCAATGCAATCACAGTAGTATCATAAAGTGTGAAAGTACCGGTAATGACATCTGGGGAAAAAGTATCCTCTCTGGCTCGTATAGCATAAGCTTTAGCTGGTGCTTGAGACTCAGATCGAACTGTAGTATCCTTCGTCCCTCTCTGACTGCCACCTACATTTCCTGAATGTCTAGGTGGTCTACCTCATACTGACGCGCTGCTCGATTTAGTGTTCTGAGCCGTATCTTGCTTGGCCAGTATCGGGCACTCTCGAATGAAATGGTCTGATGATCCCCATTTAAAGCAGGACCGATCACGGAATCTACAACTCCCAGAATGCCATTTTTCATAATGTTTGCACTCAGCCCGATTCTGCTGAACATTACCAACACTAGCCATCGAAGTGGCTCGGGAACTCACTGGACGTCGATCTCGTCTAGACAGGTCTGAAGTAGCTCTATGTAGGCTGAAGTCATCTTTGAACTTTTTAGGTGCTGAATGGAAAGTCTTACTCGACAATCTTTTACGAGTGTCTCTAGCTTCTATTTCAGCCTTTCTTTTCTCTTTTCCGAGCTCTTCAGCTTTGCAAGCTCGCTCGACTAACACCACGAACTCTTTGATTTCAAGATTGCCAACAAGCAACTTTATATCCTCATTCAGACCATCTTCAAATCTTTTGCACATAATGGCTTTAGTTGATATACACTCCCAAGCATAACGGCTCAATCTGACAAACTTTCGCTCATATTTCGTCACAGTCATACGACCCTGTTTTAGTTCTAGAAATTCTTTTCATTTCTGATCGATGAATCTCTGACTGATATATTTCTTACGGAACTCGATCTGGAAGAAATCCCAAGTCACTTTTTCTTTTGGAACCACTGATACTAGCATATTCCACCAGTGATATGCAGTGTCCCGAAGTAGAGATATAGCACACTTTAGGCTTTCATCTAGAGTACAAAATAGCTCATCAAGTACCCGAATAGTGTTATCAAGCCACATCTCAGCTCACTCTGCGTCATCATCATCATTAGCTTTGAATTCGTCAGCCCCATATTTTCTGATTTTATCAACGGGAGGCCTGCAAGATCTCATCGAATCTACTATCAGAGATGTTGTAGGCACCGGAGTTGGATTATTCGGGGGTGGAGGTTGTTGTACAGTCGGGTTAGTCTAAATAAACTGGGTAAACCATTCGTTCATCATCTGGTAGAATGCTTGTTTAGCCTCCCCCTCATGACTACCCGAAACTAGTCGAGAGTCTATCTACACGATCCGTGCTGTACGATCAAAGCGCTACACTCTCTACATCATCTCTACATACTGCCAGATCGGAATCCATTTACTATATAAAACACAATTCGGAATCTCAGAATTCACCACACTATCAAATATATAATAAATGCATAGCTAGACTCTCACACGCTACGGTAGTCCTAGAATCAACTAAACCGTAAGCTTTGATACCAATAAAATGTAACACCTCTAACCCGTGTTCGTTGCTAGATTAGGGTTACGGGTATTACCATGTAAATCAAAACTTTTATTCAATAGATTAAATCTTAGTTGATCACCTTTACCAAATCATTTAATCATAAATAGACAAATCACACATGTATAATACATACTTGATACATTAATCTAATTCATATACAATATAATCATCGATGAACACAAAATCACCATGCATATATATATATATATATATATATATTACGACAATATCACATAATAATACAAAATCCCATATACCTCATTTATCAAAACGATCTTGATTTATAAATTTAATAAACACATAAACTATTCACAACAAATTAATTAAAGAAGCATAATTCAATGTCAATACATAATAACTTCCTAATAAGACCGAATTTCATATGGCTTGAAACCTATTTCCACATAACCGAATATATGCAACTTATTGCACATCACATACATACTTTTCAATTTGGCCGAATGTACAAGTTCTCATTTATAAAACTTCTAGTTCATTACATAACACAAATCAAGTTTTGTAATTCCATACACTCAATCAAATTAAGAAATCTTACAAGCCAAATACTTATATATAAGTATAAAACAAATATACATCATAGTTCTGCACATTTTCCATATAATTCCATTCAACTGAAATAATGCCTATTTTCATATTCATTCAACTCAAAGGCACATGAACTAATTATATACATAAATATCATTATTAACTTACCAAACACATGAGCAATCTAACTAGCCGAATACCTAAGTATAACCAATTCATTGACCACATATTCGGACCTCAAAAATAAGACTCCAAAGATCAATCCAATATACATATACATAAACATTTCCAATGTCATCACCGAACCATAATTCAACATCTCAACATATATGTCATGATATATATATATACATATACTTCCAATCTAAGGTTAGAACATGACTAAAACACATAACCATTAACAATTGTACAAGCCATTATATCAAAATAGATAAGTGAAGCTTAACCTAAAAGTATTAGCCATTTTCGCAAGGCTATACATATATAGAAGATTAAAATACCATTGGTTTACAACTTAGACTAGCTTATACATGCCTTTCAAATCAAAAACTAAGTTTATGAGTACCAAAAGAGTTCATAGTGTGGTTGACTTCTTCGATGATCCTCTGAGCCCGTAGTAGCTTAACCAAAGTCTATAAAACAAACAATGAACACAAACAAAGTAAGCTCACTATCTTTAAGCAAGTATAATATAGCTTCAGTCATCCAAGCATTTTTAACATACAATTCAAGACATTTGAAATATATAGTCTAACTTATAAATTCACCATAGCTGAATTTCATTATTTCATTTATCCTGACAACTTTCATTTTCTTACCAAAGTACACCAGTCACCAAATATACAAACACATATATAAGTATAGATATACTTACATAAACCTTTTCAATCACTCGTATACTTCCAAGTAATCAATCTCCACATGGCATAATGTATATATATAATTCCTAACAACCAATGTATCGTTCATTTGCTTCCTCATATTATTTGCTTATTAACATCATATACAACATATAAGTATGAAAACACATACCTCAAGGCCGAACCAATATGATTCATTTTCAAAAGCATAGACTTTCTCGATTCATTTTATAACTTTGCTGTTACATATTCTGGCTCTGAATTTCAGTTCACTGGTATAGAACCTGCTAGGCATTAGTCCGAATCACACACACTGGCACTAGGCCTGCTAGACTCAAGGTCCAAAATCCAAAACACAAGATTAAGCCCGCTAGGCAATAAGTCTGAATATTTCACCAAGACGAGGCTCTGCTAGGCTCAAGCTCGAAATAAATCACCAAGACAAGGCCCTGCTAGGCTCGAAGCCTGAATACCAACACAATTGTTCATTCAATACACATCACTAAATGATAGGTCACAACATTACATATACCTCATTTTTTTTTACTTTCGCATTTCAAACCGAACTAACTTATTCACATTACAATTAACAAAATAATTTCAATTCCATGTAAACCCACATTAGGCTATCATGCTCATTTACATTTCAAATTGCTAATTTCTATCATTTACCAAGTCCATAATTAATTCTTTAACATATACTCACTTAAGAACTTCCCTTGACTATCGACGGACAACATTAACCGGCTATTCGATAACCTTCGCCTTTCCCCGGTCCAATTCTATTTTCCTTTGTTCTTGATCTAAACACATTAAAATTCATCTCATTCAAGTATATTTCATTTAAATTTAGTCCCAAAACACATAAATAGGCAATTTACCATTTTACCCCTAAGGTTTCACATTTTTACAACTTAGTCCTAATTATACAAAACAAAAAATACACAAAATTTCACTACAACACTCAAGGGCCGAATGTTCATAGGGGCTATCCTAGTCTATTTATTTCATTTATTTTGCATTTTAATCCCCTCAAAAATTCATTTTTGCAATTTAGCCCAAAATGCTCAAATTCACCAAAATTTCCAATACAAAACATGCTTATCTTTAACATATCTTTAATATAAAATCATCAAACATCAAAAACCACATGAACAAGTCAATGGCCGAACCTCAAGCATGCTCAAATTTAAAAATTCTAACATGGGTCGGTTAATACTCTAAGCAACGATCTCAAAAATGTAGAAATTAACAAAAACTGACTAAAAACTCACCTTGAATTTAAGCCTAGAATTGCCAAAAATCAAAAGAACCTAAAGCTTTCTTCTTTCTCCAACATTCGGCCAAGGAAGAACTAAAAAGATGATCGCTTATTTTTTTATGATATTTTAACATATAATAACATTTTAATGATTTACCATTTTAACCTTTATTTAATATAAAAACAAAATACAATATAAGGTTAATCTTGTCATATACCACCCACTAACTTAAAAATGGGCTATTTTCCCTTTTAATACCTCATATTATAAAGCCATCATCATTCTAACACTTTACACTATAGTTTGTAAACGCGATTAAGTCCTTTTATTTAATTAAACACACAAATGATTAAATTTGTAACACCCCAAACCCGGTCTATGCATTTAGACTGGATTTGGTTTGTTACACAGATCGAACTATCTTAATAATTTCGCATTTAATCGGTATTTTAAAAAAATCCTTTTTTGAATTTAGAGTTTAATAATAACCAAGACAAATAATTTTAAGTTTGATGTATTTGAGAAATAAGAATAGTTAAAAATTTCTCATATGTTTAAAACCCAATTTATTTTAAGTAAACATTATATAATAATCATAAGCCCATATTAAAATATCCAAAACATAATTTTAAACCAACCACACATAAAAATCCACAAAATAATAATAGAGGCCTTATTACATCATACCCAAAATAATAATTTAAAGAAAGTACTTATTTAAAAGTTTAAAATTTATTTAACCCATAGTTGCATGTATGGCCTCCACGAAGTCATCCTCACCAAGTCCACATCAATTTCCATTACCCGAGAGGAAAAATTTGAGGGTGAGTTACTCGTAACTCAAAGGTATAACTTACTTACTTAATCCATCGGGCCGATTATCAAGTCATGATTTTGGGCTTGAGCCCATTATCAAGATTAATAAAGATAAATAATGGAATGCATGCAAAATGAAATTTCCCACCCAAACCTAATTTCCATCCGCTACACACCACCCGCACCAACCATCACACCTGGGGATCAAGTCAACCCACCCGCCATCACACCAATCGTAAGCATTAAGCCATTTTATTTTTGTGGCAGAGCCACCGAACTAGATTGTGACAAAGTCACCGAACTAGAGGCATTAAGCCATTAAAATATTTGTGGCATAGCCACTGAACTAGAGGCAATCAGCCGTTTAATTATTTTGTGGCAAAGCCACCGAACTAGATTTTTAGCAACAGGCCTTTCTTCTCTTCATCGATAATCCCAACCCATGCAACATGTATGCAAAAATAGTTTATGTACATATGATGATTTTATCAAAAAGGCCCAAGTCAATAATTCAGGTTTTTATTAAGGCCCATAATACAATATATCATTTGTTCCATATAACTATTTAGCATCTTTGGCCCATTTAGCTATCTAGCAAAATTTCTGGCCCTTTTAGCGATCTAGCATAGATTTTGGCCCATTTAACAATTTAACAAGATTACGGCCCATTTACGATCTAACAGAGATTTCTGCCCATTTTCGATCTAACAAAGATTTCGGCCCATTCATCGATCTAGCAGAGATATCGGCCCATTTATCGATCTAGCAGAGATTTTGGCCCATTCATTATTTATCAGGGATTTCGGCCCATTTAACTATCTATCCAAGATTTCGGCCCATTTTACTAACTAGCATATTTTTCGGCCCATTTACTAACTAGCATACTTATCGGCCCATTTTTCGATCAAACACAACTTTGGCCCATTTACACATGAGATTTTTAGTATTCATTTTACTACCTACACATCGAGGGCATTTTCGTAATTTTCACATTTTTAACAATTTTTATGAAACTTCACCAAAATACCAATTATTTCGTATCTTACCGATTTTGTCATTTTTACGATTTTACTCAATACCACGAATGACATCCAACCCGAGAAAAGTGTGAAGTATCGTGAGTACTAAACCTTCCCGCTCTTCAACACCTAAACATAATGCGATCTATTAGAACACTATCATTTATCAAAATATTCTATTGGTATTCGATCCAAATCCTTACCCTTTGATTTTGAATCACTTATTTTCGGTTTCTCCTCGTTTATCGATTCGTTGTTTCACGAGAATCCACCGACGTACAAAGGCTTGGGAGTACGAACTACTTCAAATAATTGATTTCTGTTGATGGTGCGCAACCGGTGGAAAATCCCAATTCAAAATGACCCTTCGCTTATATTTAGGAGATTTATGAACCGCCTCTTCGAAAACTATGGACCGCCTTTTTCGCCTCTATCTTGAAAGTCTCTATAGATATCGATCATTAGTCCGACTACCAAAATTGAAATATGGTTAATGTTTGGTAAGGTTTGAGATTTGACTTACCACTATTTGTCTTCATTCCTCGAGAAACGATCGAGTGATAGCGTCCCTAAAACGAAATCGATTAATACTATACTAATATAATAAATATAAATCCTTAAGGGAAAACTCCTTACCTTGATTCTTGAGATTGATTCCAAAGTTCCAAAATTCTAAAGATCTCCTTGAGTTTCTACCTTCCAAAGTTTCACTAATATCCACGATTGAAATAGAAATTGAGTAAGAATAATTCGGTATGATCAAAGAAAATGAAAGAAATTTTCGACAAAGATTGGGTTAACATTCGGCCATGGATAAAATAAAAGGGAAAAGTTTGTTTGAGAATTCCTTTTTGTAAAGAGGAAGAGATGAAAAAGGGTAAAAGAACATATGGTGTTTATGTTTGGATTCTTTTCAAGAACGAAAGATGAACAAAGAATTGAAATTGGAGACTTGTGTGCAATCGGCAAAGATGAAGGAAAAAGAAGAAAATTAGTTTTCTATGTGATGATGGTTTGGCACTAGGGAGAAAATTTTAGAAAATTAAGACCTAAATGGTCAAAACTCGAATGACCAAAAGAAAAGAGAACAAAACAAAATTGTTTACCTTCTTCAATAGGCATTCGGCTAAGGGAGGAAATATGAGACAAACAAGTTTTGAAAAGAAAGAAAAATTAACAAATGACCAAAGAAAAGAATATGCCTAACTAGCCCCTAATTCAACTAAATGTCTTCAAAAATTGGCCAGCCCTTGCCCAAAACCGTCCACATACTTGGCTATCAAAGGCCAACCTTTTGCCACCCTTTCTTTCCATAGCACACTCCCATTTCAAGCCATTTGCTCCCTTACTTTCCTTATCCTAATGATTTCTTTCCTCAACTTAGATATTTCCTTAATCCTTTAGCCATCATACTAAAAATAAAGAAGTCAAACTTTCCATGTTTGCTTCTTGGCCGACACTTGATAGATGGAAGCAAAAATAAAATTTTTCAAGTTGCAAGCTAGAAGATTCGAACCTCCTCCTCATGTCTAAGTCATGGCGCCATCACCACTATGCTATTAACTCAATTATGCCATCTTTTAGCACTTTAATTAATTTAAGTCTTAAGGTCATTTAAATTCTTTACTCTAAAGTACACTTAAATAATAATATTTATTCTAACTCCAAGTAACCCGAACTAACATTTAGCAACATAATGATACTCAATTATTTAGGATGCTACAATTCTACCCCCTTGAAGAAAATTTCATCCTCTAAATTTACCTGATTAAAAGAGGTGAGCATATTGTTGTCGAATAGCTTCCTCGGGTTCCCACGTAGTTTCCTCCGCTCCGTGATTACGCCATAAAACTTTGACCAACGCACGCGGTCTTCTTTCTTAGCACCTTAACATCCGGCCTAAAATTTCCACCGGTTCTTCTTCAAAAGACAAGTCTGAATTGAATTCCACTTCCTCAACCGGTTCTATATGAGATGGATCCGATCTATAGCGTCTCAGCATGGAAACATGGAAAACATTATGAATTTGATCTAACTCCGGAGGTAATTCAATCTGATAAACCACTGGACCAACACGCTTCATCACACGATATGGTCCGATGAACCTAGGGCTCAACTTGCCCTTCTTTCCGAATCTGAAGATTTTCTTCCAAGGTGAGACCTTCAGAAAGACCTGATCTCCCACAGTAAACTCGATATCCTTTCACTTCAGGTCTGCATACGACTTCTATCTATCTGAGGCTTCCTTTAACCGTGCTCGAATAACTTTTACCTTTTCCTCTGTTTCAGATATCATCTCAGGACCCAACATTTGCCGTTCGCTCAATTCAGTCCAACATGTAGGAGTACGGCACCTACGACCATACAATGCCTCATAGGGTGCCATCTGAATGCTAGACTGATAGCTATTATTATACGTGAATTCACCAATGGTAGAAAATCCTCCCAACTACCTCTGAAGTCGATCACACATCCCCTTAACATGTCTTCCAATATCTGAATTACTCTTTCCGATCGACCATCGACCGAGGATGAAAAGCCGATCGAAATTCAACTTTGTCCCCAAGGCTTCATGCGAGCTTTCCAAAATCGTGGCGTAAATCTAGGATCATGCTCAAATAATAGACACTAGTACCCCATGCAACCTCACGATTTCGGATACATACATTTTAGCCAATTTACGCAGCGAATAATCTGTATTTAACCGGAAGAAAATGGCGGTCTTCGTCAAAGGATCGACTATTACCCATACGTAATTTTTCTTAGTAGGTGTTAAAGGTAACCCACCAACAAAATCCATAGTTATCCGCTCCCATTTCCAAAGAGGAATCTTTACCAGTTGTAACAATCCTGACGGTAATTGATGCTCCGCTTCACTTGCTGACAAGTTAGATATTTTCCTACAAACTCAGAAATCTCACGCTTCAACCCTGGCCACCAATATTGTTCACGGAGATCTCGATACATCTTATTTCCTCCGGGGTGCATAGCATAAGGGCTATTATGCGCCTCCCGTAGAATCATTTGCCTCAATTCTGAGTCTTTAGGTATACAAACCCTTCCACGAAAACACAGCACTCCATCCGTGTTTATACCAAAATCCTCGATTTCACCTCTTTCAACCTGCTGGAATAAAAGTCCCAACTTTTTATCTGATGTCTGCTTTTCCTTGATTTGTTCCAACCACAGAGGCTTCACCTGAAGTTCTGCTAACAAACTACCATCCTCATACAAACTCAAATGAGCAAACATTGCTCTTAAATCGATATCGCTTACGACTTAACGCGTTAGCTACCACGTTAGCCTTTCGAGGATGATATTCGATTGAGAAATCATAGTCCTTTAATAATTCCACCCATCTTCTTTGTCTCAAATTCAACTCCTTTTAGGTAAGGAGGTACTTAAGACTCTTGTGATCCGTGTAGATGATGGACTTTTCACCGTAGAGATAGTGCCTCCAAATCTTTAAAGCAAAACCACTGCAGCCTAATTCCAAATCATGAGTAGGGTAGTTTACTTGATGCGGTCTCAATTTATTTAGAAGCATAAGCCACCACCTTTCTATTTTGCATCAAGACACAACCTGCATTCGTGTGAGACGATCACAATAAACAAGAATTCTTTTCCACTCTGGTCAATTAAAACTGAGCTTCACGTAATCTTCTTCAATTTCTTGAAACTCTCTTGTTATTTTTCACCAATTATACGTAACTCCTTTTCGTAATAGTTTAGTTAGGGTGCAAGAATCAACGAAAACCCTCAACAAAATGCTTATAATAACCAGCCAATCCCAAGAAACTCTGAATTTTAGCTACCGATGTTGGTGGTTTCCAATCCAAAATAGCCTCAATCTTCCGAGGATCCACCCTTATTCCTTCAGTTGACACCACATGACCCAAGAAAGTCACTTCCTTTAGCCAAAATTGCATTTATGAATTTGGCATAAAGTTGCTTATCACGTAAGTAATCAGAATACAACACGCAAATGCGTGTCATGCTCCTCATCATTTCTTGAATAAACCAAAATGTCATCTATGAACACTACCACAAACCGGTCTAAGTATGGTTGAAAGACTCGGTTCATCATGTTCATAAATGTGGCTGGTGCATTGGTTAATCCAAACGGCATCACTACAAACTCATAATGTCCGTAACGAGTTCTAAATGCCGTCTTAAAAATATCTGCTTCTTTCACCTTAAGCTGGTGATAGCCTGATCTCAAATCAATTATGGAGAAAACTGAACCTCCCTTCAATTGATCAAACAGGTCATCAATTCTCGGCAGAGGATACCTATTCTTGATCGTCAATTTATTCAATTGTCTGTAATCAATGCACATACGCATCGATCCATCCTTCTTCTTGACGAACAAAACTGGTGCTCCTCACGGAGACACACTCGGTCGTATAAATCCCCGATCCAGCAATTCTTGAATTTGATCTTTAAGCTCTGCCAACTCCTTTGGTGCCATTCTATAAGGAGCAATGGACACTGAAGCCGTTCCAAGCAAAAGCTCGATACCAAATTCTACTTCCCGATCTGGAGGTATACTAGAAAGTTCTTCGGGAAATACATCTGGAAATTCCCTCACCGTTCTCACATCATCACAGATAACTCTTTGGCATCCAAAGCACAAATAAAGGCTAGGAATGCTCCATACCCTTTTCGCACCAACTTTTTTGCCTTCAACGCCAATACCACGTTTGCCAAGTAGTTCCTTCGTTCACTAATCATTATGACTTCCTTATCATCCGAGGTTCTTATTGTCATCCATTTTTTAGCACAATCCAAATGCGCCCGATGTTTAACCAACCAATCCATGCCCGAATGAGGTCGAACTCACGAAAGGCAATTCCATCAAATTTGCCAAGAACACCTCCTCTTGAATTTCTAAGGGTACGCCTCTAAAGCGGTTTATTTATATCACTGATCGTCCTAAAGGACTAATCATCATCATCTCACTATCGGTAATTTGATTCTAGATTTAGGTTTCAGATATGGCGCTAGCCACATACGAATGGGTAGAACCAATATCTATTAAAGCGAAGCATGTACATCGAATATGAAGAATGTACCGGTTATTACATCGTGCATTGCCATCCTCGCAGCGTCTAACTGCATAGACCAGTCCTGGCTGTCTTGCATCCGTGTTTCCTTTGGGATCATTGCCTCGACACGGTGCACCCGACCACGCCCGGCCCCATTACCACCACGACCGGTCCACGACCTCTCGGTGGTCTTTGAGTACCTCGCCGATTGTGCATCAAGATTTCAAACTTCTTGAGTCGTATCCATACGCCGAGGCAATTTCTATCTTGGTGATCCATTGAACCACATTTGTAACAAGCGCCGTTTTTCTCCAACACTCTCCGAATGCCTTTTTCCACATTCAGACAATCTCGACCTCGATTATTAGTTCTGGGTGCTCTACCTTGAGTGATTCATCATTCGAGGCCTCTTCAAATCTCTTTGAAGAACCCATCACGTGCCTCTCTCTTGTTTCTAAATCTTTCCGATTTCGACGTTCGAGTTCTTAGCCTCTTGGCTATCTTGGCCTTCTCCACAAGCGTGGAAAAAGTTCTAACTTGTTGTGGGGCAATCGAAACCTCAACTCATCATTTAGCCCATCCTCGAATCGCACACATCGCTCATGATCTGCTGACACTATTGTCCGAGCATAGCGACTCAAGCGTAAAACTTCAACTTCATATCGCCATCGTCTTACTCCCTTGGACAAGATTCGAAATTCCTTCCTACGGCGTCCACATAACTCGCTCCAACATATTTCCCTTGAAGGCGGCTTTAAAGAATTCCCAAGTAATCGGTGCGGCTTGGTGCCTTCTTGAACAAGAAGCCACCATTGATACGCCTCGTCTCTTAGCAAAGACACAGCTCCTTTCGGTTTACGCTCGACAAGACATTCCATATCATCCATAATTCGCTCCACGACTTCGAGCCAATATTCACCACATTCGAGCTACACGTAAACTCCTCTAAAAACTTCTGCATTATTTGACTTGAGTCATTTTGAAATTGACCCACGAGTTGTTGGCCCAATTCTAGTTCCAGCGACCCTTTCTAGGACTCGCAGCATCGCTTGTGTCAAGGCATTATCTTCTTCCATGTGATCGCGTAATCCCATCTCACTCTCAAATGACGCAGGTGCATCCATTTCAGGCATATGATTTGGTACTTGATTCTGAAGACCTCGTCCTCTACCACGGCCACGTCTACCGTGTCCACGACCACGTCCTCTAGTGCTCATGATGACTAATTCGATTTAATCGATTACAAGTTTTATGAATCAAAAATTGTTTGAGTGTTTATTAACGATGTTTTATGAGATTTGAGAGTTAAAGTTGTTTTCGCAACACATCCTATAGTCTCAATCTCTACAATTTTCAACATCTAAAACTAGAAGTTCTAGAGTGTTCCTATGATCATATCATCATAATAATCATTAAGTAATAAATACTTACTTGACTTGTTGCCTTGGATGCTTGTGGTGCCATCTTGATCTTTAAAACATAAGCGAAATAATTTTATACGAAATTATTTATTGAACCCAACCACGTACCGAAGTTTTTGAAATTGGCTCGATATTATTAAATGTAACACCCCAAACCCGGTCTATGCATTTAGAGTGGATTTGGTTTGTTACACGATCGAACTATCTTAATAATTTTGATTTAATCAAGATTTTAAAAAAAATCCTTTTTTGAATTTAGAGTTTAATAATAACCAAAAAAATAGTTTTAAGTTTGATGTATTTGAGAAATAAGAATAGTTAAAATTTCTCATATGTTTAAAACCCAATTTATTTTAAGTAAACATTATATAATAATCATAAGCTCGTATTAAAATATCCAAAACATAATTTTAAACCAACCACACATAAAATCCACAAAATAATAATAGAGGCCTTATTACATCATACCCAAAATAATAATTTAAAGAAAGTACTTATTTAAAAGTTCAAAATTTATTTAACCCATAGTTGCAGATGGCCTCCACGAAGTCATCCTCGCCCAAGTCCACATCAATTTCCATTACCGATAGGAAAAATTTGAGGGTGAGTTACTCGTAACTCGAGTATAACTTACTTACTTAATCCATGGGCGGATTATCAAGTCATGATTTTGGGCTTGAGCCCATTATCAAGATTAACAAAGATAAATAATGGAATGCATACAAAATGAAATTTCCCACCCAAACCTAATTTCCATCCGCTACACACCACCGTACCAACCATCACACCTGGGGATCAAGTCAACCCACCCCGCCATCACACCAATCGTAAGCATTAAGCCATTTTATTTTTGTGGCGAGAGCCACCGAACTAGATTGTGACAAAGTCACCAACTAGAGGCATTAAGCCATTAAAATATTTGTGGCATAGCCATTTAACTAGAGGCAATCACCGTTTAATTATTTTGTGGCAAAGCCACCGAACTAGATTTTGGCAACAGCCTTTCTTCTCTTCATCGATAATCCCAACCCATGCAACATGTATGCAAAAATAGTTTATGTACATATGATGATTTTATCAAAAAGGCCCAAGTCAATAATTCAGGTTTTTATTAAGGCCCATAATACAATATATCATTTGTTCCATATAACTATTTAGTATCTTTGGCCCATTTAGCTATCTAGCAAAATTTCTGGCCCTTTTAGCGATCTAGCATAGATTTTGGCCCATTTAACAATTTAACAGAGATTACGGCCCATTTATGATCTAACAGAGATTTCGGCCCATTTTCGATCTAACAGAGATTTCGGCCCATTCATCGATCTAGCGGAGATATCTACTATTTATCGATCTAGCGAGATTTTGGCCCATTCATTATTTATCGAGATTTTACCATTTAACTATCTATCCAAGATTTCAGCCCATTTTACTAACTAGCATATTTTTCGGCCCATTTACTAACTAGCATACTTATCGTCCCATTTTTCGATCGAACACATATTTGGCCCATTTACACATGAGATTTTTAGTATTCATTTTACTACCTACACATCGAGGGCGTTTTCGTAATTTTCACATTTTTAACAATTTTTATGAAATTTCACCAAAATACCAATTATTTTGTATTTTACCAATTTAGTCGTTTTTACGATTTTACTCAATACCACGAATGACATCCAACCCGAGAAAAGTGTGAAGTTACACACCTTGATATCGTGAGTACTAAACCTTCCCGCTCTTCAACACCTAAACATAATACGATCTATTAGAACACTATCATTTATCAAAAATATTCTATTGGTATTCGATCCAAATCCTTACCCTTTGATTTTGAATCACTTCTATTTTCGATTTCTCCTCGTTTATCGATTCGTTGCTCATTGAGAATCCAATCGACGTATAAAGGCTCGAGAGTACGAACTACTTCAAATAATTGATTTCTCGGTTGATGGTCCGCAACCCGTGGAAATTCAATTCTCAAACAAATCCTTCGTTTATATTTAGGGATTTATGAACCGCCTCTTTCGAAAACTATGGACCGCCATTTTCGCCTATCTTGAAAGCCTCTATAGATATATGATCATTAGTCCGACTACCAAAATTGAAATATGGTTAACGTTTGGTAAGGTTTGAGATTTGACTTACCACTATTTGTCTTCGTTCCTCGAGAAACGATCGAGTGATAAGCGTCCCTAAAACGAAATCGATTAATACTATACTAATATAATAAATATAAATCCTTAAGGGAAAACTCCTTACCTTGATTCTTGAGATTGATTCCAAAGTTCCAAAATTCTAAAGATCTCCTTGAGTTTCTACCTTCCAAAGTTTCACTAATATCCACGATTGAAATAGAAATTGAGTAAGAATAATTCGGTATGCTCAAAGAAAATGAAAGAAATTTTCGACAAAGATTGGGTTAACATTCGGCCATGGATAAAATAAAAGGGAAAAGTTTGTTTGAGAATTCCTTTTTGTAAAGAGGAAGAGATGAAAAAGGGTAAAAGAAAATATGGTGTTTATGTTTGGATTCTTTTCAAGAACGAAAGATGAACAAAGAATTGAAATTGGAGACTTGTGTGCAATCGGCAAAGATGAAGGAAAAAGAATAAAATTAGTTTTCTATGTGATGATGGTTTCGGCACTAGGGAGAAAATTTTAGAAAATTAAGACCTAAATGGTCAAAACCCGAATGACCAAAAGAAAAGAGAACAAAACAAAAATTGTTTACCTTCTTCAATAGGCATTCGGCTAAGGGGAGGAAATATGAGAGAAACAAGTTTTGAAAAGAAAAAAAAAATTAACAAATGACCAAAGAAAAGAATATGCCTAACTAGCCCCCTAATTCAACTAAATGTCTTCAAAAATTGCCACCCCTTGCCCAAAAATCGTCCACATACTTGGCTATCAAAGGCCAACCTTTTGCCACCCTTTCTTTCCATAGCACACTCCCATTTCAAGCCATTTGTTCCCTTACTTACCTTATCCTAATGATTTCTTTCCTCAACTTAGATATTTCTTTAATCCTTTAGCCATCATACCAAAAATAAAGAAGTCATACTTTCCATGTTTGCTTCTTGGCCGACACTTGATAGATGGAAGCAAAAAATAAAATTTTTCAAGTTGCAAGCTAGAAGATTCGAACCTCCTCCCTCATGTCTAAGTCATGGCGCCATCACCACTATGCTATTAACTCAATTATGCCATATTTTAGCACTTTAATTAATTTAAGTCTTAAGGTCATTTAAATTCTTTACTCTAAAGTACACTTAAATAATAATATTTATTATAACTCCAAGTAACCCGAACTAACATTTAGCAACATAATGATACTCAATTATTTAGGATGTTACAAAATTTTTCTACGAAACTTTCACACACATTAATTCACCTAAAATAAACACAAAATATAATATTTAAATATTTCTCAGACTCAAATTCGTGGTCCCGAAACCACCATTTCATTTAGGGTCAAATTCGGTCTGTTACAACAATACTTGATTCAGCTCCTGTTAAATTAGGTTTAGCATAATCACACATAGTTCGAGGAGCATGATGATCGGCCATATCTTGATGTATTGGATTATTCTCGGCCATTACTTATGTGGTATTGGTTTCGTCCTCTTGCTCGTCTTGTATGTAATTTAAGCCTTGCCTTACTTCTTTACGATTTCTGCGTGCGGTTCCTTCAATATCACTGTCGTAAAGTAGTGGTCCTGTCAGGTTCCTTCTAGTCATAAACTAGAGCTACTTGCTCAGAAAAGGGAGAAAGAAAAATAAAATTTAGAAAAATAAAAGTAAAATTTAATTGTAAAAATAATAAAATATAATATGGCTAAAGCAATAAAAATTGAGTGTTCTTAATATTTTGTTCCCCAGCAATGGCGCCAAAACCTTGATCGTGTCTGCCGAGTCTTAAAAATTTATAGAAAGAATGATCGAACCTAGAAACTAACTAAGAAAACGATGGAGGCAAGTGCACCTATCGAACAGTAGTATAGCTAGAGGCAAGACCGGATTGTCGAACCCAAAGGAACCAAAAGTACTAATATTAACTCTCTTTCTATTATTTAGCCTAAGAATTAAGTGAATTTTTTATCTAATATAAAATTAACTAATTAACTAAGCTAAAGGTGCTAAGACAAAGAAGAAATTAGGGAAAAGACTTGAGGGAAAACCGATTGATTTGGACAATACCTGAGGAAGAATCCACCTAGACTTCACTTGTTATCTAACTCTGAACCGGACGATTTAGTCACTTGACTTGATCCATAGGATTCCCTAATTTATATTAATACCACTCTTCAAGGCTACTAACGTCTAACCCTAGGTTGATTAATTGAAATCTCTTTCTAATTAAAACCCCTATAATTGCATTAATTTGATCTATGGACTTTCGTATTAGGTTTGACCCTAATCCGGCAGATTTTCATCACCCTATCTCTAGGTACGCGAGCAACTCCGCTTAACTATGCTAAATCTACTCTCCTAAGCACATCACTCTTGAATCAATATCCTCGAATAGTTAGGAACAAATCAAATATTTATCTTTCAGTTCAGATAACAATAACAAGATCCGTCTTAGGTTTCATCCCCCTCAAGTATTTGAGGGTTTAGTTCATAATTATAAAAGAAAACATCTCAGAAGAAAAGATAAAACAAAACATAAGAAATCCCTAAAACCCTCTGAAGGAATTGAAAGAGAATTCCTCCATCTTGAGTCTGATTCCGGCTTCTTGAGATGAATCAACTGGCTTTCTTCGAGCAAATCCCTGAATTTAATTGCTCTGGCTCGGCT
Source organism: Gossypium rotundifolium (assembly GCA_025506655.1). Taxonomy (NCBI): domain Eukaryota; kingdom Viridiplantae; phylum Streptophyta; class Magnoliopsida; order Malvales; family Malvaceae; genus Gossypium; species Gossypium rotundifolium. The sequence continues at coordinate 108,921,266 of CP106732.1, read as the reverse complement.
CTTTGGCCTAGCTGAAAGTGCGCTTAAAGGTTGGCCTCTAAGGTCTTTATATAGGTTTTTGGAATATGTTTTTGCCTCTAAGTACCGTAATCCAAATAGAATTCTTCTTATCTGCGGCAGAGACACACCCATGGCACACGCCCATGTAAATTGTGGCCAAGCCGTGTTTGAACCTATTGTGAGGCACGACCATATTTTTCAGGGTCCAGGCCGTGGTCGACTTTTCTTTGTGGGGCACAATCGTGTGGTCTTGGGCCCAGGCCGTGTGGATTTCGTACTTTGGCCTATTTTTTTCGTATTCGCCCCGTTTCTCGTTCGTTTCATCCTCCGGTTCTCTACTGAGTATAAAACATGAAAACAAAGGATTAGGAGCACCTATTTCCATAATTAAAGGGATAAATCATCCAAAAAGGTGCTAAATGTGGGATTAAAATATGTTACTATTTTAGTTTATCATGGTCTCAGTTTAGACTTTTCTTCCACCAATATTTCCATCCCTCACACTTGGTGAGTTTTAAACAATAGTCCTATTTCAGTTTCTTGTATTATTCAGAAGCTTCCAGAATAATATGCGAAACTCCTTTTATGAAAGTATTATTAGTCCACTAATCGTTATTTCAATGCAAAGTGCTTGAAAAATATCATAACAACGGACAAGAAGGAAACCAATTAGGAGCATTACTCGAAACAAATAAGCTAATCAAAGATAGCAATCACAATCAAGAAGGAAATTTATTATGAACATATTTTGAAAAGAATAATATAATCACAAATACCAAATTTAAAATGGGTAAAATGGAAACTAGGTGCCCCAGATATCATAGCCTAAGCTTTTCTATTCCAACTTCTTGAGGACCATTTTAAGCTCGATATGCGTTTAGGGGATCCGGAGTACTTTGTCGATGCCTCAAGGCATAGCATACTTCTTGTAACACCCCAAACCCAGCCTAGAAGTTAGGCCCAAATCTGGCGTGTCACATTGAAGGCACAATTCAAACGGTTTTCCTAATTAAAAATTTAAGGCCCAAAAGCCCAAAACAAAAGTTTATTTTGAAAACCATATTAACACTTTAATAATTTTATGAAATTTCTTAAGTGGGTAGTTGGAACAATAATAATAACCCAAGATATAAATTCAATTAGGAGTTACAAGGCCTTGTTACAATCCAACGAAAAAAAAAACAAAGTATTTAAAATAAGATCATTTGAATAAATTAAAACATTTGAACAGCTTGTAGTGTGGCCATCTCCGAGTCCTTTCCCACGTCGAGCCGTCTATTCAGGATTACCTGAAACATTAAATTTAAGGGGTGTGAGTTTCAAAACTTAGTGTGTACAACCCTCATCGATAAGAACATGCATCACAACAATCCAGGCCGAAGCCCATTACAGTAACGGTGGCAATTGGGCCTTAGCCCAAAATAGCCTCGATTGAACCTTAACCCACATCATATATCACAGTAGATAATGTATGCAATGCGATGCAAACCCAGCCCCAACCTAGATTTTCCATCCTCTACACACCACCTATACCAACCAATCACACCGTGGGGATTTCTACAATCAACCCTCCATCCTCTACACACCATCGATGGCAGTCATACTGCAGTTAGCTACTCATCGTCAGAATCGTGACATAGTCACCAGAACAGATCGTGGCAGAGCCACTACAACAGATTATGGCAAAAGCCACTACAACAGATCATGGGAAAAGCCACTACAACAGATCATGGCAAAAGCCACTACAATAGATCATGGCAAAAGCCACTACAACAGAATACTTCCCCTTTCATCAATCACCCAACCCCGTGCAATCACAGAAATCGGCATACATGTTTATCATATCAAATCAACAGAACCATTCACTTTAGAATGACAGAGATCACTAACCTAGTGATTCGCCTTTACCTCCTAAGTTTTCAATGACCATGCCAGATTTCAAAGATTTAATGTAATATAATAGATTTATAAGCATATACTAACAGTAATCCAAATGGTGTGAGAATGTTACATAATCACGCTAATCAACCCCAAAGGTATAACGGTAATTTTACCTATCGAGGGTATTTGAAGAATTTACCTACCAAGGTAATTCGGTAATTCTACTTATAACTAATCCATGTATGCAGTGCATCTCGAACATAATCAATCATACAATTAACACAAACAACATTAATACTACCACGAGGGTACAACGGTCATTTGTCGCTTAGGGGTAAAACGATAATTACACATTAAGGGTATTTCGGTAATTTTATAATTCAGGGTATTTCGATAATTTTGTAATCCAGGGGTATTTCGATAATTTTACAAACTAGGGGTATTTTGATAATTTTGCAAACCAGGGGTAGTTCAGTAATTTTACAAACCAGGGGTATTTTGGTAATATTACAAACTAGGGGTATTTTGATAATTTTACAAACCAGGGGTATTCCGGTAATTTCGTAAACAGGGGTATTTTGGTAATTTTACAAATTAGGGGTATTTCGATAATTTTAAAAATTGGGGTATTTTGGTAATTTTACAAATCGAGGGTATTTTGTTAATTTCACAAACCAGGGGTATTTCAGTAATTTCAAATTGGGGTATTTTGGTAATTTCTAAGTCGGGGGTATTTCGGTCCCTTTTGGGTTTTAGTTATGAACTTTGGCCCATCAACAAGTCCTCGCTAAAGTGAGCATGACACTACGCACTGTAGGATTCTGAAAAGAGGAGGTAGGCCACTAGGCCGCTTAAGTACCAAGCTCTCCCTAGATCCAATCCTAGACATGCGATGCCCATTACCACACCCTAACCCAAATGACTTGTTCACAGCATGTTTAATTAGAATTAAGTCTTATGGAATTTACGAGTTGTTCAAACTAAGCTAAGGTCTATAAACCCTAACATATATGTCACGTCCCCATAAGCCCAAATCACTTTTTACTACCATTAGGCCCAAATCTCATCATATGGCCTATTAGGCCCAAAACAAATTCAATTCATGTATCATGCATGACTAATTCAATTCGTATAACCAACCAAACCATTTAATCAAACTTAGCCTCAGGGCCCACCAGGCCCATTTAGCCACTTTCGGCTTTTCAGCTTTTCGGCATTGCCGATATCGTGTGGTAGTGTTTATACACACCTGGTAACCTCGCGTGCTGTAAACCCCTTAGTCACGAACCTACAATCGACATCACCTAACGATTAATCATAACTTAATATACACTTATCGGAAACTGAAACCTCACTGTAACCTTACTGTGTACCTCATGTTCTAGTAGCCCTTCATTCGCTACTATTGGCGATTATCCTCTAGGTTTGCACCCAAACGCCCACCAAGGTATATTAACTCTCCTCATAGAATGCTCTATATATAGCTAGCTTCTCACATTCCTTCTTTGTATCTTACCGATGTGGGATCCTCAGTTAGCGAGTTTAAATCCAACTCAAACTCTTGTCACCCATCTTAGAAAAATAAATACTCCCTTGCTTCTCATGTGATTCAAACCCAGGCTCCCCTATAACATAATCCATGCTGTTAGCCACTTTACCAACTAGCTCCTTATTTCGAAAATCATGTACAACTAAATATAAGTCCTATGGCCAAATTCAAAATCCATTTAAAAGAAAACCAAAATGCAAGCACCAAGACTTGAACCTTGGACCTCCTTCCATCCTCTATGGCGTCACCCCCTTGCTCCTTAAGTGGCATCACTTTGCCACTACACCACACACTCCACTTGTCATTTTTCCCACATTTTATTCTTAAAGCCTACCTACCAACTCACAGAGTTTTCTTCACCTAAAACCAAAATTTTCCTAAAGCCAAAGTTTGAACTCTGGACTTCATAGAACCCTCTAACCTTCCCAAAATCACTCAACTAATAGATCCAACTTGCACTAATGTCGTTCTCTTATTCTTAAAAATTTTAAACGCCCGTGCCCAAGGCCCCATGGGCCTAATTCTTCTAGGCCCAATTTCGGGATGTTACACTTCTTCACTATTAATTCAAGTATAACAAGACTATTGTATGCCCCACTTTCAAATAAAATTTGAGCCACCCTTTTCAGGTTTTCAACTCAAATCCCCTTTGGTCTCAAAGCGCCCTTTGTGGGTTTTCACCTTAGCTCTCCTTTTCCTTTCTTCTTTTGATTAAATATTTCATTTCATTTTTTTTAACGGTCTCAAAGTGCCCCTTTGCGGGTTTTCACCTTGGCCTCTCCTTTTAGATAGAAATCTGAAATCACTGGCTTGAGCATGTCCTTGCCATCCATCTTAGTTAAAGTTAATGATCTTCCAGAACAAGCCTTCTTCACCACATAAGGTTTTTCCAAATTTGGCATTTACCTCTAAAGTCCTTTTGGATGAGAAGAATCCTTCTTAATGCCAGGTCCCCATCCTGAAATTCTCTTGAGCGAACCTTTTTGTCATAAGCCCGTATCATCTATTTTTGGTACATTCGACCATGACGAATACTTTCAATCAAGCTTACTGGAGACATTCTGCTTTATCTAATTTAATCAAAGTTTGGAGAAAAGGAATCTTAACTTCCAAAAATTATTTCCCTTTCATAAACCAATGAGAAAGATGTTGCCCCAGTGAAGGTCCTGGTCAACGTTTAAGAAACATAGAGGGTAAATGGTAACTTCCCTATACCAACCTTTACAAGTCTCAGTCATTTTTCAAAAATTTTAAATGGTTTTTTTGTTACCCTAGTTGTACTGATATGGTGTCTGATCTTTCAACAGACTGTAAATCTTTGACATTGTGCAATTATGTTAGAAGTGTTCCTTTCTGACATTCTTTATTGCCACACTTTTTTATTTTGGAATTTGGATTTGGATTTGGATTTGAATTTGATGATTGCTGACTTTGCAACTTTGGCATATGAAGCGACCTTCACTCTTTTAGTGAAGTAATTGACAACCACAAAGATGAATTGGTGTCGGCTAGATGCTTTTGACGAGATCGGCCTCAAAATATCTATGCCCCATATATAGAAAAAATGGATGAGGCACATAGGTCATGTCCTCCTCAGTTTGGCATTTACGGCGTAACTGATGCAATTTCCCTTTCTTGGTAAACCAGTAGCCCGAACCTCTTGATTAGCCTGGCCATTGTAGAACCATTAATATGGGTTCTTTATACACCTTCATGGGTCTCTTCTAGGATTTTCCCAACCTTAACATAGCATACCCACATTTCAGTAGCTTGGCGTGCCTTGATATGATCGTGCGAAAACATCTTTGAATTCTTGAAAATAGCTCAATGATGTCTTGTCCTATTTCTGTAGTGAATTAGGCTTCGATATTTGCCCTTCCTAAGCTCATAATGACATTTTGCAAGGTAAAGTCTATTTTCATTTTGTTTTACCATCTTTAACAAATCAAAAGATAGGCTACAATCTCTGTCATCCTCAAAGTCTTTAGATCCCCTAGACCCATATCTCATTTAAAAAGGGAGTCAATAATAACGTCACTCATGTCGTTGATATCTGGGTACCTGGGTACGAAGGCAGAAAATCCAAAGAATAAATGATTCTACGGATGATTACTTGTATGATATGGTCATGAATAAAGAATGAAAGAAAAATAAAAAAATGTATAATATGAAAAGAATGAAAACATATTTGCTTAAACGATACATTTTATTGAAATAAGAATTCTGGACACAAGCCTACTTCACAAAAGGATTCTCATTGCCTCTAGGCTTAAAGCAACAAGTGTGTTCAGAATATTGCTCTAAATTAGTTCTAAAATATAGAGATCCCTTCCACAGTCCCATTGTTTAAAATCTTCCCAAGTACGTAAAGGCAAAAGCTTGGAAAAGTCTATTCCTTGGTTCCCTCTTCGAATATGTCGTTAATGTTTAGATTCCCTAACTTTCCCACTAGGACTTTGATCTCCTCAATTTGTTATCGATCAGGCCTTGCGCTAGGACCTTGAGCTCGATGCATTCTTGGATCTCCTGCCCCTATCTATCATAGAACTTACAATGTTTACCCCTTTAACAAAAAGATTGGGTAACGGATTTTCTGTACCAGAGGGATCATCAAATTTTACAACGCCAATTTTGATGAATCTTTCGACTAATTTCTTAAAAGCGGTGAAGTTTTCCATCGAGTGCCCCGTAATTCTTGCATGGTATTCGCATTGGGCGTTTACATCGTACCATTTAGGGTATGTAGGTTGTATTGGTTCCACGTAAAAAGGGGATACCACATGTGCTTCAAACAAAATTTGGTACAACTCCCTATACATGATTGGGATAGGTGTGAACTGGGGTTTTTCGAGTTGATGATTGGATCGAGTTCTTCCTTGGGAGACTCGACTACGGTAATTACCGTCCTTGACTGGCCTACTATGATCAGCTCTAAGTGACCCTTGCTATACCTACTCGTACTATTCATTTCCCTTTCCTTCTTCTTTGGGACCTTTTAAGTCCACTCTCCCCTTTTCTTTGTTTCTGCCAGAACAACCGGTTTGGCTCGATCATCTTTCGGGTTAAAACCTGAGCCCATCGAGAAGTTTAACAGGGCCAAGGTATTAGTCTGACAGTGGGGTCTAATAATGACGCGTACCCCATGCGAATGCGTGTCTACTTGAGTCGAGACACTTATTGGGGAATAAACAATGTCTTCATCATCATCCACACTGTTGACCTCTAGGTCACTCTTTTTTTCAAGCCTTTCGGCTAGTAACTGGGTTAATTGGCTCATCACATTCATTTGATCTCGCATATCCTGTTGGATTTTGGCCAATTGCTCCTACATCTATATTTTCCTTTACTCTAATCTCTCCAATCTTCGTTCCATGTTTTCCAGGTTAACTGAAATGATTTTAATAAATCAGAGCCTTTCTACAAATTTTAATGTATATGATGCGATGTAATGCAAATGCATGAAATGAAATGCAAATGCATGGAATGAATGCAACAAAGAAAGAGAGGCGTTGACTCTGAATTCAATTCCATTAGAAGAACTTTTCTAGAAAATAAATTCCTTTACATAAAACAGATTACATATACGGCTCTATCCTCATGGTCTAAGTGAAGACACCAGTCCTTTTCTTCGTATCTGGATGTTATGGTCGTGTCTCGTGAACTTTCTCCATAGATGCCTCTTCTAGCTCCTCGTTGCTTGATCCAAGTTGTGACTCTTCACTCACTTATCCTCCGCGATGCTCATTGAGACGTGATGACTCTCGAATAATCCTTGTTGGCTTAAACTCCCGGGCAACGAGGCAAAGTCATATACTGACAATCTTTACTTGTTGTGCTTACTTGGAGTATATTTGGACGAACGCATTATAACCCACTTTATCAAGTAATCCATTTCCTTATGACAAACTCTTCTATTTAGCAATCGAATATTAATCAACACCTCCTTTCTATGATGATGCAATGCAATGCGATCAAAACAAAAGAAAAGATGTTAATGCAAGAGAAATAAACAACACAGAACATCTTTCCGGGTGACCACTAGGGTTTGGCGTGGCTCTATCTAGGGTCGCTTATAAGTTTCTCTATATGTGGTAAATTTTTAAGGAAAAGGTACTTGAACAGCAGATTCCTCAATCCTTGCCCATTATAGGCTCATATGGATTGAGTTCGGTCCAGGGGAATACATTTCCCTATGGCCATACGGAGATGAAAATCTCACGAAGAACATAGGTACAGATGTATCCCGAAAGCAGTCCACTAGCCCATACGGAGGTGAAAACCTCACGAAGGCATAGTTTCTCACTCCCACTTAAAAGGTGTAACCACAACGGTCATGCAATGCCAAAGTATTTTATGAGACTCGACATTATTGCAATCATAGCACCAACAAATGCATCAAAAGAAATATGATTTTAAAAAAAATTCCAAATTTTCAATCCAAAGGACAAGAATTAATCAACCTATGGCCTGACTTTCAACCAATCCCCAGTGGAGTCGCCAAGCTGTCGAAACCATTTTTTTGTATTTGAAAAAATGGGGATCGACTTTAAAAAGAAAATGGAGTCGCCACCGATCTTTTAATCAACGTGTGATCGGATCACCTTAAGATGGATTATTTTAATAAAACATTTGGATTTATTAAAACAATAATTTTTGTTCTACGAAATATAAGAAAACAGGTTCGGGAGTCGGTTACGTACAAGGAAGGATTAGCACCCTCGCAACGCCCAAAATTGGTACCAAATTGATTAGCTAGTGTCCTTGTGTTGAAAACTTGAAAACGCTTAAGGTGTGATACTTTTTAAAGAATGTTAATTAATTTTGAATTGAATCTCAAGATTCACTCGTTCCAAAGGAATAAAAACATCACATCCAGCACGTTAGGATATGACACGTTTATACCCCGACACCAAGATCATCTTTGATTTTCAAAATATGCGATTGAAAGGATATTTGGTTATTTGGTAAAACAGAAAACCAAAACCCAGCACGATAGGGCACGATTTCTCGAATTTCCAAACACACAAATATTGCCTTATTTTGAAGAATTTTCAAATATGCAATTTTAAAATTGGCTCAAAATGTGTTTTATTAGCCTATTTGGAATGATAATGGAACTACTAATATCAATCAAGATGTCAAAGTTGAATCACAATGCGACAATGTAAATAAACAAGATTACAAACATTGAATAATATACATGGATAAAATATTATACTAATGAATGATCGTAATATGAAATTTGAAGGGAATGAATTTGGGTACATACAATGGCAAGCCAATTAATACAAATAACATATGGCAAGTTTGAAACAAGATAAGCCAATGATGTATATAAAATAATATCGTCAATCTAAGTAATATACATGTAATAAAAATTTGATATAAAATAATGTATATATATATATATATAATAATGATATATAAAAGTGTTTAGAATAAATAAACATATGATTTAAAATAAGGTTCTTTAAAGGAACAAATTATATACAATAAATAAATTTAAAAAATATATTTATGTATATACAAACATGAATAAATTTAAAAGAAAAATTTTACATAAAGTAGTACAAAACCAATAATATATATACATAAAAATAATTTAATATAAATTATATATATGTATATATAAAAAGAATATATGTATAAAAATTTAATGAAAATAACATGGAGAAATAATATCTAGAACCATAAAAACATATCATATATAATTTTAATTTTTAAAAAAGGAAAATTAAAAATTACTGTAAACAAATAATCAAATAATTAAAGGATTATATTAAAATCAAAACAAAATTAGTGAGCTAAAAGTAATAAACTAAAAAAGAAAACGAAAAGGACTAAAACGCAATGCACGCAAATGATCGGGGATTAAATCAGCAAATATTCCGTAATCAAAATGCAGCACACAAATTGGACTAATTTAAAAAGTCGCACAAATATTTGGGCAAAATTAAAAAAACAAAAGAAATAAAAGGAAGCTTAATTAAATTTGAACGCAAAATAGAGGGACCAAGCGCGCAATTATACCATCACCGCAAAAATGCGCGGATCCCATGGATATCAGGTCGGGTCGAATCGGGTTGTCTATACGACGTCGTTTTTGAGGACACTGGAGAAGACCCAAACGACGTCGTTTCCTTAATGAACAATAATATCTTAAAATCAGATTTAAAACAATTAGCCATCTTCTTTTCTTTTAAAAAAACCTAGACCCTTTTTGCTTTTGCTCTCAGCCGCCTGTCAAAACTTCTCCATTTATCCACTAAAACGCCACCATAAATGGCGCACAGTGATTCACAAAGGTTCGATTTGACCAACGTTTTCGTCTAACCCCGATTGCGACGGAGAAAACGAGGACAGAATTGCACAAAGGTAATCTTTCTTTTCTTTTTATTTTCGTGTTTGTACTCAAAGTAAAAAAAAAAAAAGTGAAAAAGAAACTCTAAATCGAAGGAAAAAATGGAATCACCTTTTTAATTCTTGCTTTTTTAATTTCATATTCCTTTTTGTGTGTGTGTATATAAAGAATCCCCCTTTTACATTTCTTCTAATCGGCCTTATATAGCCGAAACTAAAATGTAGAGAAAAAATGAAAAAGGAAAAATCAAATACAAAATCCTTTTAATTTCTGTTATTTCCCTTGTTTCCTGTCATTCGCTGTTGTTTGCCAGTTTGTTACAGATGAAGCTGTAGCCCGGATGCTCTGCTGGTGTGGAGGCCCGAGCGTGTGGAAGGCTGGAAGCTACTACGGGGCGCACGTGGAGGAAGGCTGCGGCGCTGGGGGTTTCTAGAAACCCCTAGGGTTTTCCGAAACCTTCAAAATTTTGGGCCATTTGGCATTGGGCTTTAGGTATTGGGTTTAATAATAGATTTGGGTTTGTTGGGCTAGTTATTTTTAATTTTATTGTTTTTTGGACTTTTAGTATTAGACTGTTATTATTGGTTTTATTTGGTTTTTGGTTATAAAACGGGCCCGGGCATAAATTGGGTCTTACACAAATTAAGCATTTAAACAGACAAATTAACTTACGAAACTTTAACACATGCTTAAACACTCATCAATAGCACAGAATATAATATTAAAATATTATACGGACTCGAGTTTATGGTCTTGAAATCACTATTCCTACTAGGGTATAAATCGGACTGTTACAAAACATCTTAAAATAAGGAAAATTACAAAACATAAGAAAACCCAAAACTTCAAGAGAAATTGTGTGAAGTTGGTATCACTAAATTTGAACAATTATATGAAGGAGAAAAGATGATGTGAAATCGGGATATCATGTCATTTATCTTAAATTTCAGTAAATCATGTTATATTTGATTTTTTTTTTCAGGATGAAAAGACTGAAATTTAGGATAAAAATGTTGAATTGAAATGCTCTTATTGAAAAAGGATACAAATGACATAATATTTTAGTTTTATACAATCCTTTCTTTATATGCAGAGATGATACTCATTTAATTTGTATATATATTTAGTTCTAATCAAGCTTTATCCATTAGTTTAATGCATGATCTTTAAACTCTTTAAATTTTTCTTGGAATACTTCCCAACATAAATGGATTTTTTAAACTAAAAAGGCCAAAAATAACAAACCAAACAACAAATAAGCCACAAATGCAGGCATCTATAAAAAAAAATAGCAAAGAGTATCACAAAACATTAAACAATCATCCTCATTTAGGGATGTAAGGACAATATATATATATATATATATATATGCTCAATTCTATCATCACTTCATAATTGGCACGTCCTGATTCACTATTCAGCCCGCTTTATCATAAATATATAATTTTAAAAATTATTATCATCTCTACCAATGTTAAATGCATCTATCTTCATCCATCCCGTTCTATTCAATTTGATTTTTATTTATTTTTAATTTTTAAACATAATTCTTTAAAAAATTAAAAATTAATTTCTATTTCTAATCTTACATCGCCTGCCCATTTCGTACTTCATTATATCTTAAAATTTTATAATAAAGATTCAAAGATGATTATTATAATATAACAATATGCATGATTCATAATGGTTAATTGACTCCAAGAATCAATTGTCATTACAATGTTGCTACAATATATTTAATGATAAAATATCTTTCATAGTTGTCTAAATATAAAACATAAATTATCATATACAAACCCAAACACATATTTAAATAAGAAAAGAAATTCTCCATGCATGTCTAAAGGATGGCCGCAAACATATTCAAAATAGTTAACATAAACATTTTTTATACAATATTAAAAATACAAAAAGGATTATATGATTTAAATTGTACTAAATAAGTATCGATAAAATTTTAACCACTACTTTATACAATTCAAAATAACATAAATATATTTCAAATAACTTAAAACATTACTTGATAAATGTTATGTTTAAAGTATAAAATGAAAAAGCATCGTCAAATACTTTTCAAAATGTATTAAGATTCCTCCTATATTAATATAATTTTGTTAAAAATAAAGGTAATAATAATTATAAAGTAATAATTTCATAAATAAAATAAAAACAATATAATTATTACTTACCAAATCAAGAGGAATGAAACATCCCACAACAAGGTGCCCAAAGGTTTTTTGACACTATATCAGGAGACAAGATTATATAACAAATTAAGCTAAATTATTAAATAAAATTATAATATAACAATGGTTCAATTTTAGGTTAAATTAAGAAAAATTGTTAAATTTTAAATTTTAAATAATGGTTCAATTACAATATTGGTCTTTTTATTTTTAGAATATAATAATATTCAAATTTTAGTTTTAGTGTTTATATTATGCTCAAGTTTGAGATTTATGTTCTTGTTCTTTTTCTTTTTTAACATTATAAGACAATGGTTCAATTTCAATTATGATCCATTTACTTTTTTAAAATTATATAACAATGGTTAAATTTCAATTTTCGATTTGTATGTTACGCTCACATTTGAGATCTTATCTCTATATTTAATTTTTAACGTAATTTGGTATTTCAACTGGTATAATATCATTAGTTAGTATAAATAATTTATTTTGATTAAAATGTTCATCTAAATTTTAAGAATTTTTAGCGCCATTCAAATTTTCCATCAAATTCAAGTCTGTTACAATGTCCTTTGTTTGTCACATGGCTATAAAATAATTATTTTTTAATTTAAAAAAGTCACACTAGGAAACTTAATAGAAGAATTTTAACGGAGTTAACCACTTGACATAAAATTTTAAAATTGAGAAGTAAAAGATTAAATTATTAAAATAAAAGTACGAAGACTAAATTCAAAATATGTGAAGAGTACATGGACTTAAAGCATACTGTGACCATTAAATTTTGGGTAAATTACAAAATAATTATTGAACTATCGACTTTGTTCTATTTTTGTCACTCAATCATTAATTTTTCAATTTAATCTTTAAATTTTTCAAAATTAAATATTTTGGTTACCCTCCATTAATTGCCATTAGATTTTTTACAAAAAGCTGACGTGATATTTTTGGAAATTCTCGTAATTTTTCCAAATTTTCAACGGGGGCGAGTAAGGGTTTTTTTTTGTATTTTTATTATAATTTTAAATTAAATTTTATTTTAATTATTAAACTTTTTAAATATATTTTAGGCTTAGAGTTCTATTAAAGTAATACCGCTATTTTAAAATTAGAACAAACTTTTTAACTAATAATCTAAATATAAATATAATTATTTTAAAGTTAATTTAATAATATGATGAAAAATAAGTATATTCTTGTCGGTTCAAAATTGTCTTTAAAATTGTGTTTGTATATATATATATGATAGTTGATAGAAGAAAAAAGTATTCTCAACGATTAAAAAGTTTCTTCAAACTCGTGATTTTATATATAATATAAGGAAAAATATTTTAGTATAGTGCTAGTGGAGTTTTAGATTCCACAAGCAAAGTTAGGAGATATAGTAAAAATTAAAAATTGATATTTAAAATAAAAGTCATGTCAATTTTTTAAGATTGTTTGCACAATAAAAAGTATATTATTAGTGTACCAAATATTCACTCATTATATAAATTAGTTTTATTGCTATATGTTTGGTTGTATGTATTTTCTTTTATAAATTTAATTTTTAAAATTGATCTTATATATAAATTTAAATTATTTTATTTCAAGTAAAATTCTAAAATAAAAAAGTATACGTAATAAAAAAGAAAATAATATTTTCCTCTAAGTAATTTTTTATCAAATCTTATAAATACTCAAAGCATATAATTATAGTGAAAATAATTAAAATGTATTGAACCTTTATGTAACACCCGTTACCCGTATTCTACTCCAGAACCGGGTACGAGGCGTTACCGTACTTAACTCACATGGTCATACAACTTTGGGTTACCAAATTTCATTCCCAATTTAAACTTTCTCATTCACATACCTAACATCCTTATATTGGGCCTACGATGCCTTAAACACACTTTCGGAAGGTTTTGGAAATAAATCGGAAACTTGCACGCCCTTAGGAAAATTTTACCTGAACAGGGGCCACACGCCCGTGTTAAAGGCCACACGCCCATGTGGTATTTCACACGCCCATGTGGAATTTCACACGCTCGCGCTTTGCACCCGTGGTCGACACAGACTTGCATCACACAGTCAGCCACACGCCCGTGTGATGTACCCGTGGTCGACACTGACTTATTCCACACGGTCTATCACACGCCCGAGTGCTTCAACCGTGTGGCGATTTAAATTCAAAATTCAAGGTGCAGACTTCACACGGCCTGGGCACACGCCCATGCCGGTGGCTGTGCCTCCCACACGACTGAGACACACGGTCGTGTCTCTGCCCCTGTGTTTACTACTGAGCTTACTGACTTGAAATTCTAACATGTAAGGGGACACACGGCCTACTCACACACCAATGCAATTGACCTGTGTCACACACGGCCTAGACACACGCCCATGTGCCTACCCGTGTGGACAAGAACAAGGCTATTTGCCAAGCTCTTTCATTACCCTAACTCACTTAAGCCTAATTCACCCTCCATCAACAATTTAGTCATGCATTTTCATAGCCAAACAAACCATTCATATACTCTACACAATCATGAATAACCTCTTCTTATCATTAATAGATAGTAAAGAGCCATTTACTATGGCAATATACAAAAGATTTCATCTACAATGAGCCAACACATTTGGCTATAATAACAAAATAATATGCCTAGTCTAGCCCCTATACATGCCATTACTATACTCAAAATGTTAGTTCTAAATATACCGAGATGAGCTGATAGTGTAGGTGGTCTTTCAATTATCTTCGTATCCCGACTCGGCTCTTGAACACTATAAAACAAGGGAAAAGAATGGGAGTAAGCTTAAAGCTTAGTAAGTTTACATGTAAACAAAAACATCATACTATATGCTAATCAATAAATAGCATTTCGCAATTTTAGATCATGCTTACTCATTCATCTCTTACCATATTTCAACCATATCACAACATAATGCTCATATTCATTAACATATATTCCTGCATTTATTACCACAAGATCACATATACAATACACAGCAATTTCACAATCAATCATTCATAGCAATGCTAAACACTCGGTGGTTTCGCACTTAGCCCACCATTAATCTTTAACAAGGTGGTATCGCACATAGCCCAACGATAAGAATATTTACGGTGGTATCGCATATAGCCCACCAAGTGATTATATAAACGATGGTATCACACACAGCCCATCAAAAATAAATAATGAGGTGGTATTGCACATATCTCACCAACAAAAATAATTAAGGTGGTATCGCATACATCCCACCATTAATTACTACGAGTATTATTCCACACTTACATGTCTAATTCAACTTATTTGAATCATATATATATTCTCAATCTTACAATACACCAATAAATAACAATATGAGTATTTAAGATGCATCGTTTACACATAAACTTACCTCGGTGCAAAACGTATTGGTCAACGGTCTATTACTTAACCTTGCCTTATCCTCGCTCAAGGTTGATTCCAAGCTCTTCTTGGTCTATAACAAAAAAAAATTCACTCATTCAATCATTTTCAAATCATAATATATCATAATCTCTACTTAGGCAAAAATTACTGTTTTGCCCTTGTACTATGGCAAAATTACGATTTTTCCCTAAGCTCGTAAATCATTTTTTCACAATTCTCTTATTAAACAAGCCTAGCTGAACATTTATTTCTCTTACAACAATTTACAAAACCATTTATTTCATGTATTTATTACACAATTTCAATCTTTGCAACTAAGTCCAATTTAGGTGTTTTCATGGCAACACCCTTCACAAAAGTTGTTTCTCATCTCACTAACATTCATTTTCTTCCATAAAAACTCAGCTAACAACAAATACCCTATCATGGAAATTCCTTAAACTTTTAACCATTTAACAAATTAGTCCCCTCATTAGCTAGCTTAAGCTTTGGGGACTCCAAAAGTACAAAAATCATAAAAAAAAAATCATCATCAAAATGAGTTACTTGCAAGGATGAGATGTAGCTGAAAATTTAAACTTCAAAAACCCCTATTCTCTTTTCAATTTTTGGTGGAGAAGAAGTATGAATAGTAAAAGATGAAAACTCTTTCATTCATCTTATTTTATTCATTTTTTATCACCTAAAGTCACCAATTTTTGACTAAAATTAATGCTATTGTCTCCCTATGCTCTATGGCAGGCCATCACATATCTAATGGTCTAATTTCACTTTAGGGACCTCCAATTTAATATTCTTTGGCTATTAGACACCTCTACCACTTATAATGGAACTTTCGCACTTTATTCGATTTAGTCATTTTTCACAATTAAACATCAATTGCTAAAATAAAAGCACCAATATTTTCATATAGTCATATATTAATGCCATAACACATAAAATAATACTAAAATAATTTTTTTCTCAACCTCGGATTAGTGGTCCCGAGACCATTGTTCGACTAGCCCCAAAATCGGGTTGTTACAACTCTCCCCCTTAAGGGATTTTCGTCCCTGAAAATCTTACCGATAAAAAGATTTGGATATTGTTCCCCCATGGCTTCTTCTAGTTCCCATGTAGCTTCTTCCACACCGTGTTTTTGCCATAACACTTTTACTAAAACTATGCTCTTATTCATCAACTGTTTAACCTCCCGAGCCAATATATTAATCGGCTCTTCTTCATAAGTCATGTCGATCATATCTCAATTTCCATTGGAGGGATCACATACGAAGGATCGAACGATATCGTCGCAACATCGATACATGGAACACGTTGTGTATTTTCTTCAACTCTACCGGTAAGGCCAACCGGTATGCCACTGGGCCAATCCTTTCGGTAATCTCATACGGCCCTATGAATCGTGGACTCAATTTTACCTTTCTACAAAATCCCAAGATTTTCTTCCACGGGGATACTTTCAAAAATACTTTGTCGCCCATTTGAAACTCGATTTCTTTTCTTTTCAAATCGAGTACGACTTCTGTCGGTCCGAAGCTGCCTTCAGACTATTACGGATTATTTTCACTTTCTTCTCGGTCTCTTTAATTAGATCAACCCCATGAATTTGCTTCTCACTAAGCTCGGTCCAGTACAAGGGAGTTCGACACTTGCGACCGTATAAAGCATCGTACGGTGCTATCCATATACTCGACTAATAACTGTTGTTGTAAGCAAACACAACCAAAGGTAGATATCTTTCCCAACTACCTCCTAACTCTAACACACAGCATCGGAGCATATCCTCAAGAATTCAAATCACTCTTTTAGATTGGCCATCGGATTGAGGATGGAACGCAGTATTAAAATTCAACCTTGTACCCAAGGCTTCCTGTAACTTCTTCCAAAATCTCGAAGTAAATCTAGGATCTCTATCCGAGATAATAGATATAGGCACTCCATGTAATCTCACCACTTTAGCAATATACAGCTCAGCCAACTTATCAATGGCATAATCAACATGTACCGGTATAAAGTGAGTCGACTTCGTTAGTCTATCGATAATAACCCATACATCATCTTTCTTTTTCGAGTCATAGGCAACCCCGTCACAAGATCCATGGTGATCCGATCCCACTTCCACTCGGGAACCATCATCGACTGAAGCAATCCCGATGGTACTTGCTGCATCGGCTTTCACTTTTTGACAAATTAAACATTTTGTCACGAACTCAGAGATGTCTCTTTTCATACCTGACCACCAATAAAATTTCTTCAAATCATTGTACATTTTCGTGCTATCGGGATGTACTGGCAAGTGACCACTGTGTGCTTCATGCAAAATTCTCCGAATCAATTCATCATCTTTAGGTACACAATCCGATCGTGAAACATCAAACAACCATCTGAACTCACCTAAAAGTCAAAATCATTTCCCAAATCGCACTGAGCTATTTTAGTTTGTAGCTCGCTATCATTCTTTTGAGTTTCACATATCTACTGAACAAATAACGGTTTAGCCCTCATCTCAGCCAATATAACTCTATCATCAGACAACGCTAAGTTTGTACTCATAGCTCTCAAATCATACAGGGATTTTCTACTCAACGTATCCGCCACTACATTTGCTTTCCCCAGATGATAATCAATTACTAGCTCATAGTCCTTCAATAATTCGAGCCACCTTCATTGTCGCAAATTCAAACCCTTTTAATCCATTAAATACTTCAAATTCTTATGATCAGTGAAGATTCGCCACTTCTCACCATATAAATAATGGCGCCAGATCTTCAAAGCAAAAATAATCGCAGCCAACTCCAAGTCGTGAATCGGATAATTCCTCTCATGTGGTTTTAGCTGTCTCGAGGCATAAGCTACCACCTTACCCTCTTGTATCAATGTACAACCGAGACCGTTAAAAGACGCATCGCTGTAGACTAGAAACTCTTTCCCCAACTCATGTTGTACCAAAATCAGCGCTTCAGTCAGTAAGGTTTTCAATCTCTCGAAACTCTATTGGCATTTCTCAGTCTATTCAAACATGACATCTTTATGCAACAGTTTTGTCATCGGGGTAGCAATCATGGAAAACCCCTTTACGAACCGTATATAGTACCCTGCTAAACCCAAAAAGCTTCTGACTTCTGACACATTTCTTGGCAGTTTTCACTCCACAATAGCCGAGATCTTACTCGAATCAACTCTAATACCATCACCCGATATAATGTGTCCTAAGAATCTGACCTAGCGGAGCCAAAACTCACTCTTGCTAAATTTAGCATACAACTGCTTGTCTCTTAAAGTTTGCAAGACAATTCTTAGATGCTCCGCATGTTCACTCTCATCTATAGAATAGACTAATATGTCATCAACAAAAATGACCACAAATTTTTCCAAGTACGGTTGGAAGATGCGATTCATCAAATCCATGAAAATCGCAGAGGCATTCGTTAAATCAAATGGCATGACAAGAAACTCGTAATGGCCATACCTTGTCCGAAATGTAGTTTTTGGCACATCTTGCTCCTTAACTCTCAACTGATAATAACTAGACCTTAGGTCTATCTTGGAGAACACCGTAGCTCCCTTCAGTTGGTCAAACAAGTCATCTATCATTGCCAAAGGATACTTATTCTTCACTATTACCTTGTTGAGTTGTCTGTAATCTATACACAATCTCATCGACCCATCTTTCTTTTTCACAAAAAATACAAGAGCACCCCACAGAGAATAGCTCGGTCTTATAAAACCCTTATCCGTTAACTCTTGTAACTGAACCTTCAGTTCTTTTAACTCTAATGGTGCCATCCTATACGGGGTAACTGAAATAGGTGTCGTTCCTGGAATTAACTCAATTCCAAACTCGACCTCTCTAACTAGAGGTAATCTAGGTAACTCTTCCAGGAACACATCTGGGTATTCGCATACCACCGACACTGATTCGATCTTTACCTCTGACTCTTGATTATTCAGCACAAAAGTAAGATAAGACTCGTATCCTTTCCTCAAATACTTCTCGACCACCATAGTTGAAATTATCACTTGCAGATTATCAGATCTACCTGATTCAACCCGAATGACATCTTCAATTTCACATTTCAATTCAATAAACTTGCCACCACAATTCACTAAAACATTATGGGCAGTCAACCAATCCATGCCAAGAATCAAATCAAATTCATCAAACGACAACAACATAAGGTTTGTCGAAAAACAATGACCTCTAGCTGTCAAAGGACAATTCTTACACCCATTGTCAACTAGCACATGTTTGCCTAACGGATTTGACACTTTTACTACAAACTCCGTAGACTCAACAATCATGCTCAAACAAGATGCCAACCTCATGCAAATGTATGAATGGGTAGACCCTGGATCAATCAAAGCAATAACAGAGGTGTCATGAAAAGAAAAACTACCTGTTATCATATCTGGAGATGATGCCTCCTCGAGTGCGCGAATGGCATAAGTCCTCGCGGGTGCTCGACCCTTCGATCTCACAGTAGAATCTCGAGGAGCACCTCTACTACTAGTCTCACCTCCTGGGTTCTTTTTTGATCTACCCCTCAAAGTTACATTGCTTGACCTCACTTCTTGCTTTCCTTTCTTTTCCTCCCTCTCTGGACAATTTCGGATAAAATGGTCGGGTGAACCGCACTTATAATAATTTCGATTGTTTTCCCAGCACTCCCTAGTGTGCTACCTACCACAATTTGGACACCCTAGTTTGGACTTCGAGTTGCCCACAATTGCCATCGAAGTGGCTTAAACTCTCGAACCAGAGTATGTGTTACCTCGATCTCGATGTGAATGTCCAACTGACGCTATCGTCCGGGGGTTCATCTCCTTGGACCTCTTTGATTGAGCTTGGTATGATTTGCTCATCGGTCTTTTTCTTGCATCCTGGGCCTCACTCATAACTTTCCTCTTTTCCTTATTCAGTTCTTCGGCCTTACATGTCCTATCAACCAACACTACAAACTCTTTTAATTCTAAAATCCCCACTAGAAATTTGATACCCTCATTCAGCCCATCTTCAAACCTATTGCACAAGACAGCTTCTATAGACACACACTCTTGTGTATACTTGTTGAGCCTAACAAACTCGCGTTCATAATCTGCCACAATTAATTTTCCTTGCTTAAACTCAAGGAATTCTTTTCGTTTCTGATCCATAAACCTTTGGCTTATATACTTCTTTCGGGACTCTTCCAAAAAGAAGTCCCATGTTACCCTCTCTTTTGGAACCATCGAAGTCAACGTCTTCCACCAACGATAGGCCGAGTTCCTTAGCAATGGCACGGCACATTTCAAGCTCTCCTCAGGTGTGCAAGAGAATTCATCAAATACCCTCATGGAGTTCTCAAGCCAGAACTCCGCCCTCTCTAGGTCATCATCTATGTTAGTCCTAAACACTTCGGCCCCGTACTTTCAAATCTTATCTACTGGGTGTTTAGTCGTCCTCACCAAATATATACCTTGAGAAGCTATAGGAACTGGTTGAGGTATAGGAGAGGGTGGAGGAGGTTGAGCATTAGGGTTCGCTTGTACATACTCCGTGTACCAGTTACTCATCATTTGAAGAAAGGCTTCCCTGGCCTCTTCTCCTTGACCCTAGTCTCGGGTCAACTCTCTACAGGTACGATCCCTTGCGAAGGAGCTGGCGCGTTACTAGCTGCATCATCAGCAACCGTTTGATCAGGTTACATTTACCATATAAAAATAAAGTTTAGAATTGTCATAAGCCACCACACTATCAATATGCTTATGGCATGTATAGTTAGACTCTAACACACGCTACAGTAGTTTGAGAACCGACTAAATTATAGTTCTGATACCACTAAATGTAACACCCCTTACCATATTCTACGCCGGAATCGGGTACGAGGCGTTACCATACTTAACTCACATGGTCATACAACTTTGGATTACCAAATTTCATTCCCAATTTAAAACTTTCCCATTCACATACCTAACATCCTTATATTGGGCCTACGAGGCCTTAAACATAATTCCGAAAGGTTTTGAAAATAAATCGAAAACTTGCACGCACTTAGGAAAATTTTACTTGAACAGGGGCCACATGTCCGTGTGAAAGGGGACACGCCCGTGTGGTATTTCACATGCCCATATTTTGCACCCGTGGTCGACACTGACTTGCATCACACGGTTAGCCACACGCCCGTATGCTGTACTAATGGTCGACACTGACTTATTCCACACGGTCTATCACACGCCCGTGTGCTTCAACCGTGTGGTGATTTAAATTCAAAATTCAAGGTGCAGACTTCACACGGCCTGGGTACACGCCCATGCTCGTGGTCCTGCTTCCCACACGGCTGAGACACACGGTCGTGTCTCTGACCCTATGTTTACTATTGAGCTTACTAACTTGAAGTTCTAACATGCAAGGGGACACAAGGCCTACTCACACACCCATGCAATTTACTGTGTGTCATACACGGCCTAGACACACGCTCGTGTGCTTACCCGTGTGGACAAGAACAAGGCTATTTTCCAAGCTCTTTCATCACCCTAACTCACTCAAGCCTAATTCACCTCTACCAACAATTTAATCATGCATTTTCATAGCCAAACAAACCATTCATACACTCTACACAATCATGAATAGCCTTTTCTTATCATTGATCGATAGTAAAGAGCCATTTACTATGGCAATATACAAAAGATTTCATCTACAATGAGCCAACACATTTGTCTATAATAACAAAATAATGTGCCTAGTCTAGCCCCTATACATGCCATTACTATACTCAAAATGTTAGTTCTAAATATATCGAGATGAGCTGATAGTGTAGGTGGTCTTCCAATTATCTTCGTATCCCGACCCGGCTCTTGAACACTATAAAATAAAGGAAAAGAAAGGGAGTAAGCTTAAAGCTTAGTAAGTTTACATGTAAACAAAAACATCATACTATATACTAATCAATAAATAGCATTTCACAATTCTAGATCATGCTTACTCATTCATCTCTTACCACATTTCAACCATATCACAACATAATGCTCACATTCATTAACATATATTCCTGCACTTATTACCACAAGATCACATGATACAGCACACATCAATTTCACAATCAACCATTCATAGCAATGCCAAACACTCAGTGGTTTCGCACTTAGCCCACCATTAATCTTTAACAGGGTGGTATCACACATAGCCCACCAATAAGAATATTTACGGTGGTATCGCACATATTTCACCAACAAGAATAATTAAGGTGGTATCGCACACAGCCCACCATTAATTACTACGAGTAATATTCCACACTTACATGTCTAATTCAACTTATTTGAATCATATATATATTCTCAATCTTACAATACAACAATAAATAACAACATGAGTATTTAAGATGCATCGTTTACACATAAACTTACCTCGATGCAAAACATATTGGTCAACGGTCTATTCCGTAACCTTGCCTTTTCCTCGGTCAAGGTTGATTCCAAACTCTTCTTGGTCTATAACAACAAAATTCACTCATTGAATCATTTTCTAACCATAATATATCATAATCTCTACTTAGGAAAAAATGACCGTTTTGCCCTTATACTATGGCAAATTTACGATTTTTCCTCTAGGCTCGTAAATCATTTCTTCACATTATCTCATTAAACAAGCCTAGCTGAACATTTATTTCTCTTACAAAAACTTACAAAACTATTTATTTGATGCATTTATTACACAATTTCAATCTTTGCAACTAAGTCCAATTTAGGTGTTTTCATGGGAACACCCTTCACAAAAGTTGTTTCTCATCTCACTAACATTCATTTTCTTCCATAAAAACTCAGATAACAACAAAAACCCTCTCATGGAAATTTCCTAAACTTTCAACCATTTAACAAATTAGTCCCCTCATTAGCTAGCTTAAGCTTTAGGGACTCCAAAAGTACAAAAATCATAAAAAATCATCATCAAAATGACTTACTTGAAAGCATGAGATGTAGCTGAAAATTTGAACTTCAAAAACCCCTATTCTCTCTTCAATTTTCGGTGGAGAAGAAGTATGAATAGTAAAAGATGACAACTCTTTCATTCATCTTATTTTATTCATTTTTTATCACCTAAAGTCACCAAATTTTGACTAAAATTAATGCTCTTGTATCCCTATGCTCTATGGCCGGTCATCACATATCTAATGGCCTAATTTCACTTTAAGGACCTCCAATTTGATATTCTTTGGCTATTAGACACCTCTACCACTTATAGCAGAACTTTTGCACTTTATGCGATTTAGTCCTTTTTCACAATTAAACATACAACTGCTAAAATTAAAGCACCAAAATTTTCATATAGCCATATATTAATTCCATAACACATAAAATAATACTAAAATATTTTTTCTCAACCTCGGATTAGTGATCTCGAGACCACTGTTCCTACTAGCCCCAAAATCGGGATGTTACACTTTAAATAAAAATAAGTATTTTATATTAAATTTTTAACGGGTTTTTTACCGAAATAATATAAATAAAAAATAAAAAACAAAAATGGGTTGTTGTTGAGATTAAGTACTAAAATGGTACATTTGGATGGGTGGAAGGTGGTACATAGGCGGCACCACCCTCATTTTTTGACACTTTCTGATAAAAATAAAAAACGATGAGACAGGACATAGGTGGAGGGTCTAGCGCAGCAACACAAGTGGAGGGGCTGGTAGAGGCGGCACCACTTTGGTAGAGATGGGACAGCTGCATGCTGAGTTCCTTTGTATTTTTGTGTGTTTGGGGACCTTATAATGGTCCCCAAGTTCCATTCGATCGTGAGTGAAGGAGAAGAAAGAAGAAGAAGAAGAAGGAGAAGGTGAGGGTGGGTAGGAAGGGAAGGGAAGGGAAAAGAAAGAAAAAAGAGAAGGAGAATAGAGATGGAAGGAGAAAGTGAAGGAAAAAATAGAAAAGAAAAAGGTAAATTATTTTTGTTATAAATTAATGGTTTAATGTTAGTTAATTTGTTTTTTGTTATTATTGTCGATTTAATTGATTTAATTTTTAAATGTAATTTTGTAATGTATTATTTGGTTAAAAATAGCTATTAAGGTATGTTTTGTATTTACTTTATAATTTTATTCATTCATAATTTATTTTTAATGTTTATTGAAGTAAAAAATCCTATTTATGTTATGTACAAAGAATATTTTATTATTTTATGTAATTTATTTGTTATGTGTGTTTTAGGTTGATTATATATATTTTTTATGAATTTTTTGGCATGTTAACTTTTGATTATTTTAATATTATTTTTTATTTTTATGGAGGTAAAAGATGAGACCATTGATATGGAATTTGGAATTTATGAGATAAATTAGGAATTAGTTTATATGTTTTAATTTTTAAGATTTTATGCTTTTTTAATTTTATTTTATGTTTTTTATAAATTTTATTTTGAACTTCTATGAAAAATATATATATTGACAATAATTAAGTTGGCGTGTTATTATATATATATATATATATATATATATATATATATTATTTTAAACCAAAATGTTTACTTATTATCATTTTAAAGCCATAATAAAAATATTCGTAATTATTATGTATCGTTTATGTTATGTTTTTGTTATTGACATGTTATTTTTAGTATTTTAATATAAAATTTACTTATTATAATTTTAAGATAATAATAAAAATATTTGTATTTATTATGTATTGTTTATGTTATGTTTTTTTATATTTTTTATTGGCATATTTTTTAGTATTTTAATATAATTCTTTTTATGTAGGTAAAAGATTAAATCATTGGGATGGAATTTCGAATGGGACCATTGAGTTAGAGTTTGAATTGGAATTTATAAGATATATTTATTTTGTTAGTGTAGTATAGCAAAATATATGATGTAGAAAAAACTGTTTGGTATTTATTTGTAATTAAAAGCAAAATATAAAATTTAGGTATTTTGAAAAATATTTAAAATCCATCAAACTCTGAAATTAATAACCGAAATTGTAACATCCCTTACCCGTGTTTGACGTCGAAAATCGAGTACGAGGCGTTACCAACTTAAACACATACTAACATACATTTCCGGATCATAAAAGTTCGTTCAAATTTAAAACTTTTCAAACTTTATCTTAAAATCCCTAATATGAGCCTACGAGGCCCAAAACATACATTAAAAGCAGATCAGGACTAAACCGAGAACCTTAGAAAACTTTAAAAATTTCATTGAAAATAGGGCACACGCCCGTGTGGACTTCAGACACAGCCGTATGGCTGGCATGTCCAAGTCGTTAGCCCATGTAACACCCCAAACTCGGCCCAGAATTTAGGCCCAAATCTGTTGTGCCATATTGAAGTATTTTTCGAAAATCGTGTTTTCATTGAAAACCCTTCTTAATTAAAAGCTTTAGTAAAAACCCAGTTACGTCGGTTTATTATTATTATTTTCGAGGTTTATTTAAAAGTTATTACCGTCAAAACCTTATTGTTGCAGAAGCTTAATTTAAAACAAATGATTTACGAAAACGTGATGTTTAAAAATTGCGTTGCAGAAACGTAGTGTTTTGAAAACAGGAATTGTAACACCCTAAATTAGGGGTTGTTGAGAATTTAAGTATTTTAAACACTTTCCCATGTGTGTGCTTGAAGAGTTAAATTCTAGGATTTATTTGACATGTTTAAGGGTCTAAAAATAACTCGAACTAAGCTCGGCTCAAGATTAAAAATTTATTTTAAGTGTGTACAAGGAAGGGGCTAGGTTAGTTAGGGCTTTAATAGAATTTTGGGTGAGTTAAGGCACAAAAGATGGGCTTGGTACAAGTGGCGGGGCGCCTAAGAGTTTGCTAGGGCCTTGGGTTGATTCGTGGAAGAGGCAATGGGAAATGTTTTTCCTTTTTGGTTTTTAGGCGTTAGGCCTAGGAAGGCCTTTTAATTAAATTAGGAGGGCTTATTGACATGAAAGTGGGTTGGCTAAGTGGCAGCGTGTGCCACTTAGAGGTTTGGAGGTTGTTACGATGTTCGAGTTGTCAAGCAGCGTTTGGCATTTTCAATTTTTGGGTAAACGGCCTGGAGAGGTC
Organism: Gossypium rotundifolium; assembly: GCA_025506655.1. NCBI lineage: Eukaryota > Viridiplantae > Streptophyta > Magnoliopsida > Malvales > Malvaceae > Gossypium > Gossypium rotundifolium. Next base: position 108,894,866 of record CP106732.1, on the reverse strand, counting down.
TTATAATTAAATGGTGGGGTAAATTGGCAAGAAAGTTGGGTTGGAAGAAGTGGCTAGGGGCGTGGAAGAAAGGGCTGATGCATGAGGTCCTGCGTTCGAACCCAAGATGCTGCAATTGGGTTTTTACTTTTTTTTTTTCCTTCATGCAAGTTGGCGGAATGGTCTACACATGGGCTTCAATTTGGATGAAGGATGCATGTTGTTTAATTCTTTTCGGATTCGGCTAAATAAATGGGATTATTATTATCATTATTTTTATTTTTATTTGTTCTTAAAGTGGTGATAGGAGGAAAATTGCTATGTTATTTTATTGGTGCAAATAGATAAAGATAAGCTTAGCATTTTGAATTTTTATTTCGGCTGGAAGAATTGTTGAGCACATGGCTTCTTCTATTTTATTATTAGATAATAAGATAATGGAGATAGATAAGGATATTAAATTAGATTTTAATTAGATTATCATTTGGATTAAATTATGATAAGTTGGCAAGAAAAAAAGTAGGCATGTGATAATTCAAACTCTTTTGAATTATTTCAAATCTAGAATTGGTGAATTTTGAATTCCCTAGTGGGTTGGACTGACAAGCTTAAGGGGGGTTGCGAATGCCTATAAAAACACCTAGGTATCATCCTATTCTTTTCTTTTCTTCATTTGATGCATAGCCAATTTTACCCTTCCCAATATTTTATCTTTCAATTCTTTTTCATTCCCGAAAACCATTCTCCTTTTCTTAGTCTTCGCGAATTCTCCACACTTTCATATCTCATTTTTTCCTATCTCTCATAGCCGAGTAACCTCCACCTTTGTTGTCAAATCTCTTTCCCTATTAAGATTCCTTGTGGTCGAATATCGGGAAGATGTAGTGTTCTCGGATTTCTTGAGGCAATCGATTAGTGAAGGTGCTCAGGGATATTTCAATCAAGCCTTCATTTGTTAATTGTCAACCGAAGTTGGTAAGTGTGGGTAAGGCCTATGTTAGTATTCAAAAGCCGAAAGCTTTGGTTATGAGTAATAGTGACTAATCGATTATTTTGGAAAAGCAGATTCAAGTATCGGTGCCGTGGTTAGTAGCCAGCGAAGAAAGGTAAGATACCGGGTTCATAAGGAACCCCTTTCAATAAATTGGTTTGGCCGATTAGGCCATAATATCAATCCTAAGAGTTGGCCGAATGTAGGTACAGAGGGATCTAGGGTGGTCGACTCTTCTTTTCGGGATTTAGACTATCCAGTGGTGACAGTGTGTACATACACACGTATAACTTATTAAATGTGCTAAATATTGTGAATGCTAATTTGGTTATTGTAGCATTGGATAATATACCATATCAGATAGTTGGCAATTCGTAAGTACTGCTTTAATATGCTATTTGATGCTTTTGGTAAGCACAATGTATTGATGCATGAGATTAAAGCATGTGATGGCATGAAACATATATGCGTATGACCTGATGTGGGATTAGTGAGTGGAGGGGCAGATTATTGTGCCGACGGGCACCAGTGTTTTGGTAACACACCGTGACTACGGCCACCGTGAGGTTTGGTACCTCCAGAGGTTTGGCACCTCATAGCGACTTGTCCCCGTGGTTAACACCACCGTGGGTTGGCCCCACTTGAGATATGGGATCGCCTCGCGTTGATTTGGTATCACACGATGGGTTGGCCCCATCAAATGATCTCAGGTCACGGACACCGGTGTTTTGGTAACACATTGTGACTATATGTCACGGTGGTTTGGCACCACCAAGGGTTTGGTACCACAACGGGTAGATAAAGGGCGCTTGGATGGCTAGGATGGGTACTTAATATTCGCATATTAATGGTTATGTGTTGTGTATGAAAATGTTTTAAAACGGGAAGGGTTACATATCGAGTCTTGGGGACTCACCTTTCTATTATTTTTTCGGTGATGCATAGATCGCGGATATGGAGCCGGAAGGACTTGAGGTGGCCATGCGGTGGATTTGAAATAAATGAACTTTAATTTAGGTATATTATTTTGTTATTGGTTTGTTTTTATTTGGATTGTAATAAGGCCTCCATAAACTTTATTTTTGTTACTATTCATATGTCGGATACTTGCTTTTAAATACACTATTAAAAATTAAATTAAAATCACATGTTTTCCTAAATCAACACGACAATGTTTTATCGTGTCAGCGGACACATTCAAAATTGGTATAATATCTTGACTTCAAATAAATTTCTGAATTTAATCTAAGTAAGATTTCAGCAAGATAACCAAAACGAGGTGTTTTCAACAAAACTTAAATTGGATTTTAAAATGGGCTTCAAAATGTTTTCTCTGTAATGACCCATATTCGGTCCTAACGGTTGGGCCGGGTTTGGGCTGTTACAAATTGGTATCAGAGCCAGGTTCAATACTCGGCTGTGGGGGCCCAAGGCCCAAAAATGTTTTAGTAGGCCTTATTAATTGTTTTTGGGTTTAAAAGCAGCATGGCCCGAGTCTCCCAAGACCGATCCGCCTGTAAGTACATCTAAACTTCTTTGTGAATTATATTCTGTAGAAGGGTAGGAAGCATGGAACGTAGATAGACTTATAGGAATTTGAACCCTAGGATTAGATTACTCAAACACACAAACTGAACATAAGACTTAATGAACTAAACCAACCTATGGCTAAGTCATTGAGCTAGGGTGTGGTAACCCCCTGACGCATGTCTAGGATTGGAACAGGAAGAGCACGGTATTTAAGCGATCTCGAGTGACTCACCACCTCTTCGCAGTATCCTACCCAGTGCGTAGCTTGGGTTCACCCTAACCTGTAAGGCCCAGTGGTGTGGTAACCTCTGCACGCATGTCTAGAAAGGTTCGGTGGGAGCTTGGTATTTAAGCAGTCCGTGTGACTCACCTCCTCTCCACACGAACCTGCCTGGTGCGTAGCTTTGGTTCACCCTGACCAAGAGGGCTCGGTCAAAGGCTAAACATAATGACTAAAACCCGAAAGGGAACTAGCCTTGATTTTCGAAGAAGAAGAAAACAACAAAACCCTAATTTCTTCAAAATCTTTTAAATCACTCTTCCAAACATAAGAACAACTCTTTTTACAATGTTTTCCCCGAAAAGTTTGATTTGCAGAAAATTACGAAAATGCCCTTAGGGGTAAAATTACGGAAATGCCCTTGGTTCATAAAATATCAACTCGATGATTTTGTCCAAAAATTTCAACTACTTCTCAAATATTCAACCCTGCTTTGAAAATCATCAATAAAATAATTTGGTTTTGGAAAATTACGAATATGCCTTCAAACTGCAAAATTACCAAAATGACCTTGACTTTTGAACTTTTTGCAAACAGCAACGTTTTAAGAAAGAGAAAATTTGCAAAAGGACCCTCAGAGTTTTACAACTGTTAAAATACCCCTAGTTTCTGAAATAACGCCATGACTTCAAACCTTACCAATTTTCAATAATACCCTCCAAAGTATTGGGAATTACAAAACAACCTACTTTACTAAAGTTTTAAAATTTCTTTTATTACGAAAAACCCGTCAGAAAAAAGACGAAAATACCCCTAGGTTAGAAATGGGCAGAAATGTCCGAAGAGTGAATAGGTATGGAAAGTATTAAGGAATGGATGCAAGAACTTTGTGTGAACTAGGTTAGAAACTGAAACCTTGTTTGCTCGAAAGAACCTCTAATTAAAACTCTATCCATAAAATTCTTCTTGAATAAGAAAGTGGAACAAATGCTAAACATAAAATTTTTCTTAAATCGATTAAAAGCGCGTAGATAGAATGAGCTCCAGAGGACGGGACGCCGTGGACGCAGTAGGGGTAGGATGATTTGTCTCGAACCCGTGTGCCGGGACATGGCTCAAAACGATGTACCACCGCCACCACCACCTCCAGCTTTTGGAGCCGGAGAGCGAGATCGAGGCGGAGGTGAGGTCAGATCGCAGGCGTGTTGTGAGTTCTCGAGTTGGTGGTGGAGCTAGTGGAAATTTAGGAGCTCAAAACTGCTTCTCCGAGCTAATTCGGTCCAACGGAGTGAGGTGTTCCGGTGTGTCGAGTGGCACCAGTCTGTGAGAATCTTGGCTAGAGTCAATCGAAAGGATCATGGATGATCTTGACCGACCGAGGAAGAAAAGCTGAAGGGGCCGTGTCGCTTCTAAAGGATGAAGCGATCGGTGGTGGTGACAGATTCGAGATGGCGCTACAGATGATCGACTTGGGATTATTTCAAGACCACCTACGGAAGAAGTATGTGGGCACCAGTTATATAGATGCTCGGAGGAAAGCCTTTCTAGGGTTAGTGCAAGGAACTAAGTCGATGAGCGGAATATGAGGCGGAGTTTTTAAGACTGAGTAGGTATGCTAGAGGCATCGTGGCTACTGAACACGAGCGCTGTGTCCGCTTTGAGGACGGACTCCGAGATGATTTGAGGTTACTGATTGCCCCGCAGCAAGTTCGTGAGTTTTCATCTCTAGTGGAAAAGGCTAAGGTAGCCGAAGGGATCAAGGAGGCTGTGAGGCAAAATTATAGTAGGAATAATCAAAAGAGAGGCTTTGGATCGCCTGGATCGGGCAGTAATGTGGAGAAGAGGGCTAAATTTGGGGAATCAGAAAGAGCCACAAAGCCTACTCAGTGGCCACCTCAGTGTGTTAGATGCGGGAAATCCCATTCAGGAGAATGTTTGGCTGGAAGTAAAGGGTGCTTTGAATGTGGGTCATTCGATCACCGTGTAAGGGATTGTCCTCGGAAGTTAGCTAAGAATCAACCAGAGGGTCAAAACCGTGCTCAGGATAGAAACGAAGGACCACCACAGAGGGGTCGAGGTGCAGCTAGAGGTAATGGAAATGGTAACGGGCGTGGTCGAGGTACTGAAGGTGCAGAGGCGAGGCAACCAAGGTTGGTTTATGCAGTTGGCCGTCGCGAGGAGGAAGATGTGCCAGACTTGACAACGGGTAAGTTTCTTATTTTCGGAATACCCTTATTTGTCTTGGTTATGGTTACGTTAATTCACTCTTAGGTTGCTAGTAAAGTGTATGGAACTTGGATTATGAACGTAGGGAATGTTTCTAGGAAGTATGATAGTTCTTTAAGATCGAAAGCGCAAAGATGGCGTAGTGTGATGAGTTAAGGATGCACGATTGAACGATAGTAAGTAATTTCGAGGACTAAATTTATTTTAAGGGGGTAGAATTGTAACACCTAAATTAGGGGTTGTTGAGAATTTAAGTATTTTAAACACTTTCCCATGTGTGTGCTTGAAGAGTTAAATTCTAGGATTTATTTGACATGTTTAAGTGGTCTAAAATAACTCGAACTAAGCTCTACTCAAGATTAAAAATTTATTTTAAGTGTGTACAAGGAAGGGCTAGGTTAGTTAGGGCTTTAATAGAATTTTGGGTGAGTTAAGGCACAAAAGATGGGCTTGGTACAAGTGGTGTGGGCGCCTAAGAGTTTGCTAGGGCCTTGGGTTCGATTCGTGGAAGAGGCAATGGGAAATGTTTTTCCTTTTGGGTTTTTAGGCGTTAGGCCTAGGAAGGCCTTTTAATTAAATTAGGAGGGCTTATTGACATGAAAGTGGGTTGGCTAAGTGGCGTGTGCCACTTAGAGGTTTGGAGGTTGTTACGATGTTCGAGTCAAACAAATGGCTTGGCATTTTCAATTTTTGGGTAAACTACCGAGAGGTCTTATAATTAAATGGTGGGGTAAATTGGCAAGAAAGTTGGGTTGGAAGAAGTGGCTAGGGCGTGGAAGAAAGGGCTGATGCATGAGGTCCTGCGCTCGAACCCAAGATGTTTGCAATTGGTTTTTACTTTTTTTTTCCTTCATGCAAGTTGGCGGAATGGTCTGCACATGGGCTTCAATTTGGATGAAGGATGCATGTTGTTTAATTCTTTTCGGATTCGGCTAAATAAATGGGATTATTATTATCATTATTTTTATTTTTATTTGTTCTTAAAGTGGTGATAGGAGGAAAATTGCTATGTTATTTTATTGGTGCAAATAGATAAAGATAAGCTTAGCATTTTGAATTTTTATTTAATTTGGAAGAATTGTTGAGCACATGGCTTCTTCTATTTTATTATTAGATAATAAGATAATGGAGATAGATAAGGATATTAAATTAGATTTTAATTAGATTATCATTTGGATTAAATTATGATAAGTTGGCAAGAGAAAAAGTAGGCATGTGATAATTCAAACTCTTTTGAATTATTTCAAATCTAGAATTGGTGAATTTTGAATTCCCTAGTGGGTTGGACGGCAAGCTTAAGGGGGGTTGCCAATGCCTATAAAAACACCTAGGTATCATCCTATTCTTTTCTTTTCTTCATTTGATGCATAGAATTTTACCCTTCCCAATATTTTATCTTTCAATTCTTTTTCATTCCCAAAACCATTCTCCTTTTTCTTAGACTTCGTCAATTCTCCACACTTTCATATCTCATTTTTTTCCTATCTCTCATAGCCGAGTAACCTCCACCTTTGTTGTCAAATCTCTTTCCCTATTAAGATTCCTTGTGGCGAATATCGTGAAGATGTAGTGTTCTCGGATTTCTTGAGGCAATCGATTAGTGAAGGTGCTCGTGGATATTTCAATCAAGCCTTCATTTGTTAATTCGAAGTTGGTAAGTGTGGGTAAGGCCTATGTTAGTATTCAAAAGCGAAAGCTTTGGTTATGAGTAATAGTGACTAATCGATTATTTTGGAAAACAGATTCAAGTATCTAAAAGTGGTTAGTAGCCAAAGCGAAGAAAGGTAAGATACCGGGTTCATAAGGAACCCCTTTCAATAAATTGGTTTGGCCGATTAGGCCATAATATTAATCCTAAGAGTTGGCCGAATGTAGGTACAGAGGGATCTAGGGTGGTCGACTCTTCTTTTCGGGATTTAGACTATCCAGTGGTGACAGGTGTGTACATACACACGTATAACTTATTAAATGTGCTAAATATTGTGAATGCTAATTTGGTTATTGTAGCATTGGATAATATACCATATCGGTATAGTTGGCAATTCAGGTAAGTACCTGTTTTAATATGCTATTTGATGCTTTTGGTAAGCATAATGTATTGATGCATGAGATTAAAGCATGTGATGGCATGAAACATATATGCGTATGAGTGATGTGGGATTAGTGAGTGGAGGGGGCGATTATTGTGCCGACGGGCACCAGTGTTTTGGTAACACACCGTGACTACTTGGCCACCAGAGGTTTGGTACCTCCAGAGGTTTGGCACCTCATAGCGACTTGTCCCGTGGTTAACACCACCGCGGGTTGGCCCCACTTGAGATATGGAATAAATCGCGTTGATTTGGTATCACACGATGGGTTGGCCCCATCAAATGATCTGTGTCTACGGACACCGGTGTTTTGGTAACACATTGTGACTATATGTCACCAGTGGTTTGGCACCACTAGTGGTTTGGTACCACAACAGGGTAGAGCAAGGGCGCTTGGATGGCTAGGATGGGTACTTAATATTCTCATATTAATGGTTATGTGTTGTGTATGAAAATGTTTTAAAACGGGAAGGGTTACATCTCGAGTCTTGGTGACTCACCTTCTCCATTATTTTTTTCGTGTGATGCATAGATCATGGATATGGAGCCGGAAGGACTTGAGGTGGCCATGCGGTGGATTTGAAATAAATGAACTTTAATTTAGGTATATTATTTTATTATTGGTTTGTTTTATTTGGATTGTAATAAGGCCTCCATAAACTTTATTTTTGTTACTATTCATATGTGGGATACTTGCTTTTAAATACACTATTAAAAATTAAATTAAAATCACATGTTTTCCTAAATCAACACGACAATGTTTTATCGTGTCAGTGGACACATTCAAAATTGGTATAATATCTTGACTTCAAATAAATTTCCGAATTTAATCTAAGTAAGATTTCAGCAAGATAACCAAAACGAGGTGTTTTCAACAAAACTTAAATTGGATTTTAAAATGGGCTTCAAAATGTTTTCTCCGTAATGACCCATATTCGGTCCCTAATTAAACATTTTGTCACGAACTCGAGATGTCTCTTTTCATACGACCACCAATAAAATTTCTTCAAATCATTGTACATTTTCGTGCTATCGGGATGTACTGGCAAGTGACCACTGTGTGCTTCATGCAAAATTCTCTGAATCAATTCATCATCTTTAGGTACACAAATCCGATCGTGAAACATCAAGCAACCATCTGAACTCACCCAAAAGTCAAAATCATTTCCCAAATCGCACTGAGCTCTTTTAGTTTGCAGCTCGCTATCATTCTTTTGAGTTTCACATATCTGCTGAACAAATAACGGTTTAGCCCTCATCTCAGCCAATATAACTCCATCATCAGACAACGCTAAGTTTGTACTCATAGCTCTCAAAGCATACAGGTATTTTCTATTCAACGTATCCGCCACTACATTTGCTTTCCCCAGATGATGATCAATTACTAGCTCATAGTCCTTCAATAATTCGAGCCACCTTCATTCTCGCAAATTCAAATCCTTTTAATCCATTAAATACTTCAAATTCTTATGATCAGTGAAGATTCGCCACTTCTCACCATATAAATAATGGTGCCAGATCTTCAAAGCGAAAATAATCGTAGCCAACTCCAAGTCGTGAATCGGATAATTCCTCTCATGTGGTTTTAGCTATCTCGAGGCATAAGCTACCACCTTACCCTCTTGTATCAACACACAACCGAGACCGTTAAAAGACGCATCGCTGTAGACTAGAAACTCTTTCCCCAACTCATGTTGTACCAAAACCGACGCTTCAGTCAGTAAGGTTTTCAATCTCTCGAAACTCTATTGGCATTTCTCAGTCTATTCAAACATGACATCTTTATGCAATAGTTTCGTCATCGGGGTAGCAATCATGGAAAACCCCTTTACGAACCGTATGTAGTACCCTGCTAAACCCAAAAAGCTTCTGACTTCTGACACATTTCTTGGCAGTTTTCACTCCACAATAGCCGAGATCTTACTCGGATCAACTCTAATACCATCACCCGATATAATGTGTCCTAAGAATCCGACCTAGCGAGCTAAAACTCACTCTTGCTAAATTTAGCATACAACTGCTTGTCTCTTAAAGTTTGCAAGACAATTCTTAGATGCTCCGCATGTTCACTCTCATCCATAGAATAGACTAATATGTCGTCAACAAAAATGACTACAAATTTGTCCAAGTACGGTCAGAAGATGCGATTCATCAAATCCATGAAAATCGCAGAGGCATTCGTTAAATCAAATGGCATGACAAGAAACTCATAATGGCCATTCTTCGTCCGAAATGTAGTTTTTGGCACATCTTGCTCCTTAACTCTCAACTGATAATAACCAGACCTTAGGTCTATCTTGGAGAACACCGTAGCTCCATTCAGTTGGTCAAACAAGTCATCTATCATTGCTAAAGGATACTTATTCTTCACTGTTACCTTGTTGAGCTGTCTGTAATTTATACACAATCTCATCGACCCATCTTTCTTTTTCACAAAAAATACCGGAGCACCCCACGGAGAATAGCTCGGTCTTACAAAACCTTTATCCGTTAACTCTTGTAACTGAACCTTCAGTTCTTTTAACTCCAATGGTTCCATCCTGTACGGGGTAACTGAAATAGGTGTCGTTCCTAGAATTAACTTAATTCCAAACTCGACCTCTCTAACTAGAGGTAATCTAGGTAACTCTTTCAGGAACACATCTGGATATTCGCATACCACCGACACTGATTCAATCTTTACCTCTGACTCTTGATTATTCAACACAAAAGTAAGATAAGACTCGTATCCTTTCCTCAAATACTTCTCGACCACCATAGTTGAAATTATCACTTGCAGATTATCCGATCTATCTGATTCAACCCGAATGACATCTCCAATTTTATATTTCAATTCAATAAACTTGCCACCACAATTCACTAAAACATTATGGGCAGTCAACCAATCCATGCCAAGAATCAAATCAAATTCATCAAACGACAACAACATAATGTTTGCCGAAAAATAATGACCTCTAGCTGTCAAAGGACAATTCCTACACCCATTGTCAACTAGCACATGTTTGCCTAACGGGTTTGACACTTTTACTACAAATTCCGTAGACTCAACAATCATGCTCAAACAAGATGCCAACCTCATGCAAATGTATGAATGGGTAGAACCTGGATCAATCAAAGCAATAACAGAGGTGTCATGAAAAGAAAAAGTACCCGTTATCACATCTGGAGATGATGCCTCCTCGCGTGCGCGAATGGCATAAGTCCTCGCGGGTGCTCGACCCTTCGATCTCACAGTAGAATCTCGAGGAGCACCTCTACTACTAGTCCCACCTCCTGAGTTCTTTTTTGATCTACCCTTCAAAGTTACATTGCTTGACCTCACTTCTTGCTTTCCTTTCTTTTCCTCCCTCTCTGGATAATTTCGGATAAAATGGTCGGGTGAACCGTACTTATAACAATTTTAATTGTTTTCCCAGCACTCCCTAGTGTGCTACCTACCACAATTTAGACACTCTAGTTTGGACTTCGGGTTGCCCACACTTGCCATCGAAGTGGCTTAAACTCTCGAACCAGAGTATGTGTTACCTCGATCTCGATGTGAATGTCCAACTGACGCTATCGTCCGGGGGTTCATCTCCTTGGACCTCTTCGATTGAGCTTGGTATAATTTGCTCATCGGTCTTTTTCTTGCATCCTGGGCCTCACTCATAACTTTCCTCTTTTCTTTATTCAGTTCTTCGGCCTTACATGTCCTATCAACCAACACTACAAACTCTTTTAATTCTAAAATCCCCACTAGAAATTTGATACCCTCATTCAGCCCATCTTCAAACCTCTTGCACAAGATAGCTTCTGTAGACACACACTCTTGTGTATACTTGTTGAGCCTAACAAACTCGCGTTCATAATCTGCCACAATTAATTTTCCTTGCTTAAACTCAAGGAATTCTTTCCATTTCTGATCCACAAACCTTTGACTTATATACTTCTTTTGGGACTCTTCCAAAAAGAAGTCCCATGTTACCCTCTCTCTTGGAACCACCGAAGTCAACGTCTTCCACCAACGATAGGCCGAGTTCCTTAGCAATGACACGGTACATTTTAAGCTCTCCTCAAGTGTGCAAGAGAATTCATCAAATACCCTCATGGAGTTCTCAAGCCAGAACTCCGCCCTCTCTGGGTCATCATCTATGTTAGTCCTAAACACTTCTGCCTCGTGCTTTCAAATCTTATCTACTGGGTGTTTGGTCGTCCTCACCAAATATATACCTTGAGAAGCTGTGAACCGGTGAGGTATAGGAGAGGGTGGAGGAGGTTGAGCATTAGGGTTCGCCAGATATACTCGTGTACCAGTTACTCATCATTTGGAGAAAGGCTTCCTGCCTCTTCTCCTTGACCTAGTCTCGGGTCAACTCTCTCATGTGTATGGTCCTCGAGGGAGCCGACGCTACATTAGTCATTGATCATCAAGAACTGCTTGATCAGTTATATTTACCATATAAAAATAAAGTTTAGAATTGTCATAAGCCACCACACTATCAATATGCTTATGGCATGTATAGCTAGACTCTAACACACGCTACAGTAGTTTGAGAACCGACTAAATTATAACTCTGATACCACTAAATGCAACACCCCTTACCGTATTCTATCTAGGAACTGTGCACGGTGCTACCATACTTAACTCACATGGTCATACAACTTTGGATTACCAAATTTCATTCCCAATTTAAAACTTTCCCATTCACATACCTAACATCCTTATATTGGGCCTACGAGGCCTTAAATATAATTTCGAAAGGTTTTGAAAATAAATCGAAAACTTGCACGCACTTAGGAAAATTTTACTTGAACAAGGGCCACATGTCCGTGTGAAAGGGGACACGCCCGTGTGGTATTTCACACGCCCATATTTTGCACCCGTGGTTGACACTGACTTGCATCACACGGTTAGCCACATGCTCGTGTGCTGTACTAATGGTCGACACTGACTTATTCCACACGGTCTGTCACACGCCCGTGTGCTTCAACCGTGTGGTGATTTAAATTCAAAATTCAAGGTGCAGACTTCACACGACCTGGGTACACGCCCATGCTCGTGGTCCTACCTCCGACACGGCTGAGACACACGGCCGTGTCTCTGACCCTATGTTTACTATTGAGCTTACTAACTTGAAGTTCTAACATGCAAGGGGACACACGGCCTACTCACACACCCATGAAATTTACCGTGTGTCATACATGGCCTAGACACATACCCGTGTGCCTACCCGTGTGGACAAGAACAAGGTTATTTGCCAAGCTCTTTCATCATCCTAACTCACTCAAGCCTAATTCACCCTCTACCAACAATTTAATCATGCATTTTATAGCCAAACAAACCATTCATATACTCTACACAATCATGAATAGCCTTTTCTTATCATTGATCGATAGTAAAGAGCCATTTACTATGGCAATATACAAAAGATTTCATCTACAATGAGCCAACACATTTGTCTATAATAACAAAATAATGTGCCTAGTCTAGCCCCTATACATGCCATTACTATACTCAAAATGTTAGTTCTAAATATACCGAGATGAGATGATAGTGTAGGTGGTCTTCCAATTATCTTCGTATCCCGACCCGGCTCTTGAACACTATAAAATAAGGGAAAAGAAAGGGAGCAAGCTTAAAGCTTAGTAAGTTTACATGTAAACAAAAACATCATACTATATGCTAATCAATAAATAGCATTTCACAATTATAGATCATGCTTACTCATTCATCTCTTACCACATTTCAACCATATCACAACATAATGCTCACATTCATTAACATATATTCCTGCACTTATTACCACAAGATCACATGATACAACACACATCAATTTCACAATCAACCATTCATAGCAATGCCAAACACTCAAAGTGGTTTCGCACTTAGCCCACCATTAATCTTTAACAGGGTGGTATCGCACATAGCCCACCAATAAGAATATTTACGGTGGTATCGCACATATCTCACCAACAAGAATAATTAAGGTGGTATCGCACATAGCCCACCATTAATTACTACGAGTAATATTCCACACTTACATGTCTAATTCAACTTATTTGAATCATATATATATTCTCAATCTTACAATACAACAATAAATAACAACATGAGTATTTAATATGCATCGCTTTACATAAACTTACCTCGATGCAAAACATATCGTCAATCGGTCTATTCAGTAACCTTGCCTTTTCCTCGGTCAAGGTTGATTCCAAACTCTTCTTGGTCTATAACAACAAAATTCACTCATTGAATCATTTTCTAACCATAATATATCATAATCTCTACTTAGGAAAAATGACCGTTTTGTTCTTATACTATGGCAAAATTACGATTTTGCCTCTAGGCTCGTAAATCATTTTTTTTACATATCTCATTAAACAAGCCTAGCTGAACATTTATTTCTCTTACAAAAACTTACAAAACCATTTATTTGATGCATTTATTACACAATTTCAATCTTTGCAACTAAGTCCAATTTAGGTGTTTTCATGGCAACACCTTTCACAAAAGTTGTTTCTCATCTCACTAACATTCATTTTCTTCCATAAAAACTCAACTAACAACAAAAACCCTCTCATTGAAATTTCCTAAACTTTCAACCATTTAACATATTAGTCCCCTCATTAGCTAGCTTAAGCTTTAGGGACTCCAAAAGTACAAAAATCATAAAAAAATCATCATCAAAATGACTTACTTGCAAGCATGAGATGTAGCTGAAAATTTGAACTTCAAAAACCCCTATTCTCTCTTCAATTTTCGGTGGAGAAGAGGTATGAATAGTAAAAGATGACAACTCTTTCATTCATCTTATTTTATTCATTTTTTATCACCTAAAGTCACCAAATTTTGACTAAAATTAATGCTCTTGTATCCATATGCTCTATGGCCGGTCATCACATATCTAATGGCCTAATTTCACTTTAAGGACCTTCAATTTGATATTCTTTGGCTATTAGACACCTCTACCACTTATAGCGTAACTTTTGCACTTTATGCGATTTAGTCCTTTTTCACAATTAAACATACAATTGCTAAAATTAAAGCACCAAAATTTTCATATAGCCATATATTAATTCCATAACACATAAAATAATACTAAAATATTTTTCTCAACCTCGGATTAGTGATCTCGAGACCACTGTTCCTACTAGCCCCAAAATCGGGATGTTACACTTTAAATAAAAATAAGTATTTTATATTAAATTTTAACGGGTTTTTACGAAATAATATAAATAAAAATAAAAAACAAAAATGGGTTGTTGTTGAGATTAAGTACTAAAATGGTACATTTGGATGGGTAGAGGGTGGTACATAGGCGGCACCACCCTCATTTTTTGACACTTTACAGTAAAAAATAAAAAAACGATGAGACAGGACATAGGTGGAGGGTCTAGCGCAGGCAGCACAAGTGGAGGGGCTGGTAGAGGCGGCACCACTTTGGTAGAGATGGGACAGCTGCATGCTGAGTTCCTTTGTATTTTTGTGTGTTTGGGGACCTTATAATGGTCCCCAAGTTCCATTTTCAGTCGTGAGTGAAGGAGAAGAAAGAGAAGAAGAAGAAGAAGGAGAAGGTGAGGGTGGGTAGGACGGGAAGGGAAGGGAAAAAGAAAGAAAAAAAGAGAATGAGAATAGAGAGATGGAAGGAGAAAGTGAAGGAAAAAAATAGAAAAGAAAAAGGTAAATTATTTTTGTTATAAATTAATGGTTTAATGTTAGTTAATTTGTTTTTTGTTATTATTGTTGATTTAATTTAGATTTAATTTTTAAATGTAATTTTGTAATGTATTATTTGGTTAAAAATAGCTATTAAGGTATGTTTGTATTTACTTTATAATTTTATTCATTCATAATTTATTTTTAATGTTTATTGAAGTAAAAAATCCTATTTATGTTATGTACAAAGAATGTTTTATTATTTTATGTAATTTATTTGTTATGTGTGTTTTAGGTTGATTATATATATATTTTTATGAAATTTTTTGGCATGTTAACTTTTGATTATTTTAATATTATTTTTTATTTTTATGGAGGTAAAAGATGAGTCCATTGATATGGAATTTGGAATTTATGAGATAAATTAGGAATTAGTTTATATGTTTTAATTTTTAAGATTTTATGCATTTTTAATTTTATTTTATGTTTTTATAAATTTTATTTTGAACTTCTATGAAAAATATATATATTGACAATAATTAAGTTGGCGTGTTATTTTATATATATATATATATATATATATATATTATATTTTAAACCAAAATGTTTACTTATTATCATTTTAAAGCCATAATAAAAATATTCGTAATTATTATGCATCGCTTATGTTATGTTTTTGTTATTGACATGTTATTTTTAGTATTTTAATATAAAATTTACTTATTATAATTTTAAGATAATAATAAAAATATTTGTATTTATTATGTATTGTTTATGTTATGTTTTTTATATTTTTTATTGGCATATTTTTTAGTATTTTAATATAATTTTTTTATGTAGGTAAAAGATTAAATCATTGGGATGGAATTTACGAATGGGACCATTGAGTTAGAGTTTGAATTGAATTTATAAGATATATTTATTTTGTTATTGTAGTATAGCAAAATATATGATGTAGAAAAACTGCTTGGTATTTATTTGTAATTAAAAACAAAATATAAAATTTAGGTATTTTGAAAACTATTTAAAATCCATCAAACTCAAATTAATAACCAAATTGTAACATCCCTTACCGTGTTTGACATCGGAAATCGAGTACTGATGCTACCAACTTAAACACATACTAACATACATTTAGGATCATAAAAGTTCGTTCAAATTTAAAACTTTTCAAACTTTATCTTAAAATCCCTAATATGAGCCTCACGAGGCCCAAAACATACATTAAAAGCGATCGAGGACTAAACAGGAACCTTAGAAAACTTTAAAATATTTCATTGAAAATAAGGCACACACTTGAGTGTGGACTTCAGACATAGCCGTATGGCTGGCATGTCCAAGTCCTTAGCCTGTGTAACACCCCAAACTCGGCCTAGAATTTAGGCCCAAATCTGTTGTGCCATATTGAAGTGTTTTTTGAAAATCGTGTTTTCATTGAAAATCCTTCTTAATTAAAAGCTTTAGTACGTCGGTTTATTATTATTATTTTCGAGGTTTATTTAAAAGTTATCACCTTCAAAACCTTATTGTTGCGGAAGCTTAATTTAAAACAAATAATTTACGAAAACGTGATGTTTAAAAATTGCGTTGCAGAAACGTAGTGTTTTGAAAACAGTAATCGTTTTGGGAAAATCGCATTCTACTTCTAGCAGATAAAAATCGAAGTAAATTGAAAATCCCAAACTAAAAATTAGAAATTAAAAGAGGCCTTATTACAACCCAATAAGAAAGCGGTTTAGGTAATGAAAAATAGAATACTAAAATGTAAAGTTGTTCGTAGTGTGGCCATCTCCGAGTACTCTAGTACGTCGAACCGCCTACTGAGAATTACCTGAAAAATTAAAAAGAGAGGGTGAGTTTACGAAAACTCAATGTGTACAACCCTCATCGATCATAAAGCATGCGTCACGTCAATCCAGGCCTAAGCCTATTACAGTAATCAACGTGGGCCTAAGCCCAACACAGTAACGGTGGCATTTGGGCCTTAGCCCATAATAGCCTCAGTTGGGCCTTAGCCCATATCAAATGTCAGAATTAGTATATGCAATGCATGAATGCCCAAACCAACCCTGCACTCCTGTAAGGATTTAATCGACCCACCCATCCCTACACTCCTTATGTAGCACCGGTTGCGACACTAACTAATATTGAAGCAGAGCTGCCAATCATATAATGGGCTTAAAGCCATCGGTGGATCCACAGTCGTCAAGCGAGCATGCGACCCTAACAAATCATATACTTCCTCCAAATCAATAATCCCATCCCCCATACAGCATAATATCACATGAATGCAAACACACCATAAATGGCATACAATAATAAGCATATAACATGTAGAGGCATTTTAGTCATTTTGCTCTTTAGGGGCATAACAGTCATTTTACCCTCTAAAGGCATTACGGTCATTTACCCTCTAGGGGTATTTCAGTCATTTTACCATCTAGGGGTATTCCAGTCATTTTACCCTCCAAGGGTATTTTGGTCATTTTACCCTCCAGGGGTATTTTGGTCATTTTGCAACCTTTCCAAAGGTCTACAATCGCCTTGAGCGACACAGATAACATATATGATCAAAACTGTGTATTTGGGCCCAATGCCCAAGTGGGCTCATAAGCTCGTGTGGCCCATTTAGCCCAAAACTACCTTTGGCCATGTGATCACCATGGCCGGCTCATTATTTCCTATCCATCCACAAAATTACTCGCGTAGGGCCCACGGGCCCCGGCCCATACGACCTATTACGATCTATTTGGCCCCAAAATGGCCTAGGCCCATAAGAACGCTCATGGTGGCCTCAACATTCTTACGCCCATATTCGTGGGCTCGGTCCACCACACGTGCGATCACACACTCGTGTGGCATCGTTCACCGGTATTTTAGCTTTTCGGCATTTAATGATCTACTTTAAGTGGTGTGTATGCGTACACACGCTTTTGACTCTTTTGCCGATTATCGGTCACAGGGTATTGCTACAAACCTATTTAACAAAATCAGTGAATAACTCACGAGCACCGAACCTACAATCAACAGCGATATTCTATTAGTCACTTAATGACAGAGTCAAACACCCTATTCTAATACTTAAACCGAACAATGTCGATAGATGCCTTGATTGAACGAGCACGGTTTAGCCCGCTTAAACCATTGACGGAGATTGATAACAAACCCCTTGAAGGGTATCTTGATCGAGTGATGAGAGAAAAGCTTTTTCTATCTCAGAACACTCGCAACTCCTTCATTCCACGAGAAAACTTGGGAATCAAACAAATCAACATACCATACAAAAAGAAGGGAGGATTTGGCCATAAAAGGAAGGAAGGAATTGGCTTAGAATAGCGCAGAAGAGAGGACACGTAATACTCTTTAAAGAATAAAAATAACAAATGAAGTTGAACAAACTACTCATCGATTTTCCAAAAACAGTTGCTCCACCCGAACAAAGTTTGAGAGAGGTGAAGAATTCGGCCTGGTTATCAAAAAGAAGAGATGATAGACGAAACGGTTTGAGGCAAACAGAGAGAAGAAGATGCAGTATTCTGTCCTAATAGCAAGATGGAGAGAAAGGAAATCCGTTAACAAAAAGAATCGAAGGAGGGAAGAAAGTGCATTCGGCTAAAAGAAGAATCAAGATGCAAGGAGAGGAAAATGCTAAGACCGACAGACTTGAGAGAAAAAGATATTTGACTAAGGAAGCAAGATAAAAAGGGGAAAATCTGACTTGGAATAAGAAATCAAAAGAGGAAACGAGAGAACCCCAGAGTCCCTTAGCAAAATCGGCTCCAAAAGTGCTAAAAACCCGAGATGGAGAGAAAGAATCGGCACTCATTCCCCCAACACACTAAAATTTCAAATTTTTGAGTGCCCAAAGTCCCTATACGGCACAACTCTTCCCACCCCAAGTCCATGATTTTCTCCCCCTTATCTCTCCACAATCTACTCCTTAAATCACTCACTTGACCAATTCAAACTCTCCATCACAGAGTTCAAATCCAACACAAACTCTTGCCCACACATGAGTAAAATAAATAATCCATTTTGCATGCAGTGAGACTTGAACCTCTGTCCTCCTTGCCACACCTGTGACGCTGCAACCACTAGACCACATACTTCCTTGTGTCTCTTTTTAATCACAATTACTTAAAAGGCTTAATACTAGGAGTCAAGGTTCCCCAATGCTAAAAATAAAAATTTTCCATATGACATGGCTTGAACCCAGGACTTCATAGAAGCCCCATAACCTTCCAAAATCACTCACCCAACAGATCTAACATGCAATTGTGCCATTTTCTTATTCTTAAAAAAGTTAAACGCTCCCATGCCCAAGGCCCAATAGGCCCAATTCTACTAGGCCCAAATTCAGAGTGTTACAATTCTACCCCCTTAAAAAAATTTCGTCTTCGAAATTTCTAACTATCTAATAGCCACACAACATAGGTTACACCGCTACGCTTTTGTTGCGCACTCTAATCCTAATTGCAAATTAGGTAAATAGTACATTATGGTGAAGTACGTACCAGTATTCATATCTAGAGCATCTCCGTCTTCTCGGCGACGTGCTGTATAAACCAAAGCTGGCTGTCTCGCCTCCGCATAACCAGCACCTCTATCTGGAGCTCCACGACCAAAACCGTTTCCACTCCTGGCCTGTCCACAGCCTCTAGGCAGGACTGCTGTCCACCCCTAGGTGGTTGTACATCACCCCTACCAAAAACTTGCATCTGGTCCAGTCTTTTGGGACACTCTCTGAGACAGTTTTCCATGGAGCCAAAACTCAGACAAGCTCTCATCCTCCTCCAGCACTCGCCTATATGACCTTTCCCACAAATAGCACAAGGTGGTAACCCAGTAGTAGCAACAGAGGGCCCAGCTCTGACCGCCCATCCACTCTGGCCCTTCTCTTAGGTCTCTTATCAGAATTGGAGTGCTTAGAATCCCTCTTGTTTCTACCCTTTCTCTTTTTCGATTTAGGCACTCAGAGCGCTTCACCTCTTTAGCGATCTTCGCTTTCTCCACCAATACTGCAAAATCACGCTCCCTTTGGGGAGTAATCAATACTCGAAGACTGTCTCTGAGTTCATCTTTGAATTGAACACAACGTTCATACTCTATTTGCCAGTAATTCATTGAGCATACCAGCTAACTCGTAAAAATTTTGCCTCGTACTCAGCCATAGACTTGTCACCTTGAACCAGATTCAGAAATTCTTTCCTACGAGCGTTGACATAGCTAGCGCCACATACTTTCCCTAAAATGTGGACTTGAAGAATTCTCAGGTCAATCGATCAGACGGGGTACCCTCTTTTACTGTAAGCCACCACTAGTAGGCTTCATCCCTCAGCAAGGACACGGCACCCTTTAACTTTTGTCCTGGCGTGCAGTCTAGGTCGTCTATAATTCTTTTGGTGGCCTCCAACCAGTACTCCGCCATACTTGGGGCCACCCTAGAAACTCCTCTGAAGATCTGTGCTCCATTGGATCGGAGTAGTTCTGTAATCGACCCACGGCCCCTAATAACGGTATTAGGCCCAACAGACTAAGCAACTCTTTCTAAAATGTGAAGCATTGCCTGAGACAATGCGTCATCCCTAGCAGCTTGGTCGAATGACCCTGTCTCGATTACCGGTGAAGCAGGAGCCTCTCTCGCTTCAACGTTGGGCATATGGCCTGATACCAAAAATTCAGCCCTAGCACTTCCATGGCCTCCGCCGTGGCCTCTTGCACCTCTTCTAGTGTTCATTACGCTTCGAGTATTATCTGAATTAGAAATTTTATGAATTTAGTTCATAGTTTTAATGATTAAAAAGATGTTTTGTGGAAGTAGCAGTTATGAGTTATTTACGAAGTCGTAGGCTCACTACAATTTTAGTCTCCTACGAGCTTCAGTTTTACTCTAACTAAGAGTCTCAATATAGTCTATCATCTAAAGTAAGCCCAGTAACTATTTACAGTATAACAATTTAAAACAGATTTCAGAATCAGGAGAACTTACTTGGTCCAACGCCGAAGACTCGGTGTGTCACGCAAAAATCTTTCAAAACTACTTCAAAATCCTTTGAAAACATCCTTAAAATAAAAACTAAAGCCCATTTCACAGCCCGAGTTTTGCACCTTGGCTCTGATACCACTAAATGTAACACCCCAAACCTAGCCTAGAAGTTAGGCCCGAATCTAGCATGCCACATTGAAGTGTTTTCGAAAATCGTGTTTTCATTGAAAACCCTTCTTAATTAAAAGTTTGAGTAAAAACCCAATTATGTAAGTTTATTATTATTTTTTTCGAGGTTTATTAAAAAGTTATTACCTTCAAAACCTTATTGTTGCAGAAGCTTAATTTAAAATAAATGATTTACGAAAACATGATGTTTAAAAATTACATTGTGGAAACGTAGTGTTTTGAAAACAGTAATCATTTTGGGAAAACCGCGTTCTACTTCTAGCAGATATAAATCGTAGTAAACTGAAAATCCCAAACTAAAAGTTAGAAATTAAAAGAGGCCTTATTACAACCCAATAAGAAAGTGGTTTAAGAAATGAAAAATAAAATACTAAAATTTAAACTGTTTGTAGTGTGGCTACTTTCGAGTACTCCAGTACGTCAAACCGCTTACTGAGGATTACCTGAAAAATTAAAAAGAGGGGGTGAGTTTACGAAAACTCAGTGTGTACAACCTTCATCGATCATAAAGCATACATCACATCAATCCGGGCCTAAGCCCATTACATAATCAACATGGGCCTAAACCCAACACAGTAACGGTGGCATTTGGGCATTAGCCCATAATAGCCTCAGTTGGGCCTTAGCCCATAACAAATGTCAAAATCAGTAGATGCAATGCATGAATGCCCAAACCAACCCTGCACTCCGTCTCCTATCCAACCCTGCACTCTTGTGGAGATTTAATCGACCACCCATCCCTATATTCCTTATATAGCACCGGTTGCAGCACTAACTAATATTTCAATAGAGCTGCCAGTCACATAATTGGCTTAAAGCCATCGGTGGATCCATAATCGTCAAGCGACCATGCGACCTTAACAAATCATATACTTCCTCCAAATCAATAATCCCATCCTCCATGCAACATAATATCACATGAATGCAAATATACCATAAATGGCATACAATAACAATCATATAACATGTAAGGGCATTTTAGTCATTTTTCTCTTTAAGGGCATAAAGGTTATTTCACCCTCTAATGGCATTACAGTCATTTACCCTATGGGGGTATTTCGATCATTTTACCATCTAGGGGTATTTCGGTCATTTTACCATCTAGGGGTATTTCAGTCATTTTATCCATCAGGGGTATTTCGGTCATTTTACAACCTTCCCAAAGGTTCGCAGTTGCCTCGAGTGACACAGATAACATATATAATCAAAATAGTGTATTTGAACCTAAAGCCCAATATTCGACCTAAGTGGGCCCACAAGCTCGTGTGGCCCATTTAGCCCAAAACTACCTTTAACCATGTGATTGCCATGGCCGGCTCATTATTTCCTATCCATCCACAAAATTACTCGTGTAGAGCCCACACGGCCCATTGTGGCCCATTTGGCCTCAAAAACGGCTTACGCCCATGAGAACACTCATGGTGGCCTCAACCTTCTTACGCCTATATTCGTGGTCCACCACACGTGCGATCGCACGCTTGTGTGGCATCATTCGTCGGTATTTTGACTTTTGGCATTTACCGATCTACTTTAAGTGGTGTGTGTGTGTGTACACACACTTTTCGGCTCTTTTGCCTATTATCGGTCACAGGGTATTTTTACACACCTGTTTACCAAAATTGAGTGAATAACCCACGACCACCGAACCTACAATCAACGACGATATTCTATTAGTCACTTAACGACAGCGTCAAACACCCTATTCTAATACTTAAACCAAACAATGTCGATACTTGCCCTGATTGAACGAGCGCAGTTTAGCCCGCTTAAACCGTTGACGGAGATTGATAACAAACCCCTTAAAGGGTATCTTGGTCGAGTGATGAGAGAAAAGCTTCGTCTATCTAAGAGCACTCGCAACTCCTTCATTCCACGAGAAAATCTAGGAATCAAACGAATCAACACACCATACAAAGAGAAGGAAGGATTTGGCCACAAAAAGAAGGAAGGAATTGGCTTAGAAGAGTGCAGAAGAGAGGAGACATAATACTCTTTAAGGAATAAAAAGAACAAATAGAAGTTGAACAAACTACTCACCGATTTGCTAGAAACAGTTGCTCCACCCGAACAAAGTTTGAGAGAGGTGAAGAATTCGGCCTGGTTATCAAAAAGAATAAATGATAGGCGAAATGGTTTGAGGGCGAACAGAGAGAAGAAGATGCAGTATTCTGTCCTAATAGCAAGATGGAGAGAAAGGAAATCAGTTAACAAAAGGAATCGAAGGAGAGAAGAAAGTGCATTCGGCTAAAAGAAAATCAAGATGCAATGAGAGGAAAATGCTAAGACCGGCAGACTTGAGAGAAAAAGATATTCGACTAAGGAAGCAAGATGAAAAGGGGAAAAATAGACTTGGAATAAGCAATCAAAAGAGGAAACGAGAGAACACCAGAGTCCCTTAGCAAAACCAACTCCAAAAAGTGCTAAAAACTTGAGATGGAGAGAAAGAATCGGCCCTCATTCCCCAACACACTAAAATTTTGAATTTCTGAGTGCCCAAAGTCCCTATACGGCACAACTTTTCCCACCCAAAGTCCACGATTTTCTCCCCCTTATCTTTCCACAATCTACTCCTTAAATCACTCACTTGACCAATTCAAACTCTCCAACACAGAGTTCAAATCCAACACAAACTCTTGCCCACACATGAGTAAAATAAATAATCCCTTTTGCATGTAGTGAGACTTGAACCTCTGTCCTCCTTGCCACACCTGTGACACCACAACCACTAGACCACATGCTTCCTTGTGTCTCTTTTTAATCACAATTACTTAAAAGGCTTAATACCAAGAGTTAGGGTTCCCCTAATGCTAAAAATAAGAATTTTCCATATGACATGGCTTAAACCCAAGACTTCATAGAAGCCCCATAACCTTCCGAAATCACTCACCCAATAGATCTAACATGCAATTGTGTCATTTTCTTGTTCTAAAAAATTTTAAAAGCTCCCATGCCCAAGGCCCAATAGGCCCAATTCTACTAGGCCCAAATTTAGGGTGTTACAGCCCATGCCCGAGCTTGACTTGTGCTTCACGAGAAGTCAAGATGTTAGACGGCCTGACCCACGCCCGTGTCCATGGCACATGTCCCACACACGGCCATGACTCACCCGTGTCTCAGCCCGTGTGTAAAAACCTTGACATTCTGTTTCTAACGTAATCAACCCAATAAGGTCATACGCCCGTGTGCTAGGCTGTGTGGCAAATTTAATTTCACATTTAAGGCAAATTTAATTTCACATTTAAGGTGCATCAAGACTTCACTATTTTATCAAATTAAGGTGTGGGCACATGCCCATGTACTATACGCCTGCAGTGTCTACCCTTGTGACAAAAACAAGGCTATCATCAAGCCCTTTGGTTACTACATCCAAGACATACACATCAAGGACATTCTATTTTATCAAATTAAGGTGTAGGGTTCACTGTACAAATTACAACACTCATGAAAAACATCATCATTTTCATATATCAATAACAAGTATTAGCCATCATACATGGCCTTATACAAAATGAATCAATCTTCAAGACAAGCCAACATATTTGGCCAAACAATATGACACTTGACAAAAAACCAAGCCCCTATACATGCCATACTCAAAATGATAAATCTAACTATACCAAATGTTCAGATTGATAGTGTGATCAAAGCCTCCGACGTCTATTGATCCCCAAGCTAGCTTGGTGGCACTATAAGAAAATGGAAAAGAGAGGGAGTAAGTATATAGCTTAGTAAGTCACATATAAATAATCAACAACAATTACCATTCATTATCATACTCATAACGCATTATAAACTTGCACATAATTCTCAAATGATTTAAGGCATAACTTACTCATTTTTATCCTTACTAATCATACAACATAAATCGAGCTCATTTCTTATGAATTTCGTGTAGGTATCTGTATCACTTACAACATAGTCATAACTTTTCTCACTTTTAACACAAGCTTTAAATTACCCATTGAACTAGTTGGAATACTAAAGGATACCCGACAAGCCTTACACGGGAGGGTACGATGCCAATGCCATGTCCCAGACATAGTCTTACACTGGCTCACAAATCGAGGCCAATGCCATGTCCCAGACATGGTCTTACACTAGCTCTCATCTCAATGCCGACGCCATGGTCTTACACTAGCACATATATGGATGCCATGTCCCAGACATGGTCTTACACTGGCTCTCATAATGTGGCCGATGCCATGTCCCAAACATGGTCTTACACTAGCACACATATCACCCAAATGTCATAGCGTGGATATCCAATCTATTCCTAAGATTCAACTGGAAGTATACCACATCAAATTTTGTTAAGCATATTCATAACAATAATCAAACATTTTATGCAATATGAATTGTTTAATGCATAATAACAATAGAGTTGTATTATTTACATACAACTTACCTCGATATACAAATACGGGCAACTAAATCGATTTAGTCCAATAGCTTGGTTTTCCCTCGGTCTAAGTCTGGACTCCATTTTTCTTGATCTATAATGACAAAATTTCTAATTTAATCACCACATTAATCAAGACATTCCAAAATTTGTACTTTGGCAAAATTACTATTTTACCCTTAAACTTTAACATAATTACGATTTTACCTCTAGGCTCGTAAAATAATTTTAATCAAATTTCGTCCTTTAACAAGCCTATCCGAACCTTGATTACTCTTATAGCAACTCACAATTCCAATTATTTCATACATTTACTATCCATTTTATAACTTTTACAAAATGGTCCTTTTAGGTGTTTTCCATACAAATTCAGAAAACAACACTAATGTTCTAATATCAAAACCTATACTTTCAACCATAGTGCAAAATAGTCCCCTCATTAGCTAGATTAAGCTACGAGGGTTCCAAAAATACAAAAATCAACAAAAAAAATGACCATCAAAATGACTTACTTACAAGGGTTGTAAGTTGCTAAAAATTTTCAAGCTTCCATGGCTATTTTCTTGGAGAAAAATTAGTGGAGAGAAGAAAAGATGATAGCATTTTCTCTTTTTTTTTTTTATTTTATTATTAGACAAGTCACCTAATGTCACTTAATTTTATGACTTTGTCTCCAATTAAAATTTCCATGTCCAGCCACCATAATTTTATTGGTCTATTTACTCAATAAGGACCTCTACTTTAGTGTTCCATAGCTATTTAACACATTTAGCTTGTAGAACAAAACTTTCACACTTTATGCGATTTAGTCCTTTTTCAAAATTAAGCATGCAATCACTAAAATTAATTCACCAAAATTTTCATGCACCCATATAATCATGCTATAACACATAAAATAATATTAAAAATAATTTTTCCAGCCTTGGATTAGTGGTTCCAAAACCACTGTTCCCACTAGGCCCAAAATCGGGCTGTTACAGAAATTTGTTTTGAAATTGCCGATATCACAATGGCTCCATTAATTAAAAACGATGGTCACATATCAAACACAGTTAATAATATGGTAATATATTATTATTTGTTAATCACTGGTTCCCTTAAAAAAAGATCTAAGTAATTTATGGAAATAAATTATGTTATTATAACTATTTTCTGTAATTTATCACTGTCAGGGCTCGTACTGTGCATTAACGGGTTGGGTGAATGGTTTAGGATATTCCTATGATGAATGAATGATGCCATACTTGGAGTTAGCTGGATTTGGGTCAACAACATTATCCAGACGTTTGATTTGTGGTACACTTTAATATCCGTATTGGTCGAGCGTTGGCGCCCGGAGACCTACACTTTCCATTTGTCGTATGGGGAGTGCACTGTCACTCTGGAGGATGTTACATTGCAACTTGGGCTCCCAATTGACGGGAGTGTCATAATGGGCGTAAGTGCGATAGCTGAGCTAGCTGCCCTTTGTTATAGCCTACTAGGAGTCTCACCCGCCGATGATGAGTCTAATTTTATGTGTTTGAAATTTTCATGGCTGAAAGCCAATTTTAAATATTTATCAATTAATGCCACTGAGCATGAGGTGATGTGCACAGCTCAAGCGTACATTATGCATATTATAGGGGGTGTACTGATGCCCTGTGTGAACAACAACAGGGTTCATTTAATGTATTTACCCCTATTAGCTGATTTGCAGAATGTTCACTCGTATAGTTGAGGTTCTGCAGTTCTGGCTATGTTGTATTGTGAGCTTTGTCGGACGACAAAGCTTGAAGTCGTAGACATAGGCAAATGCCTTGTATTGTTGCAGTCATGGGCTCTTTATCGGATGTCATTCTTGGCATCGGTTAGGCACCAACCATACGTATTTCCACTAGTGAATAGGTGATAAAATTTAACTTGTTATTAATTGACAATTTCTTTATAATGATACTATTCTAACGATGCTATATTTACTTGAAATTTGTTTTTGTAGATGGAGTTTTTATCCGAGTATCGGAGGTCGTATACTATCTCGATATATCGTCTGATGATTGAACAATATGCCGGGGAAGGGGTAAGCTATTCCAATATTCGTGACATGTAATTACTTTGTATATCTTACTCGAACTATTTTAAATTTTAACCATATTATTAATCTTGCAGTTTATTAGGATGTCGTATTGGAGACCAGAAATTGTGGCTGTTATACCCCATCTGCCACATTCATTCTCACCTGTGGTGCATTAACACACCAATTATCAATTTCCAGACAGTTGAGTGGTATAACGGAGATCGAATACTCTAGCAGTTTGGTTGTATCTAGTATATCCCGAATCCGGCAGGTGGGAAAGATTCACTTGATCAACAAGAGAGGAAAACATGAAAATAATTGGGGGTTGTGCACCGAAAATATATTACAGTGTGGGATAATTAGATGGTGCAAAGACCTCAGATGGATATTTCTTTTGATTTGCAACCATCGTTAGAGTACATACAATGGTACTCTAGTACGGGAAAGTCGTATTTACTTGGTGGGCAGTCGACTATAGTCTCCTCGCACATGCAGTGACCTGGGCCATACGAGCCAGTGGCCGATATGGAGCCCGAGCCAGAGCCAGAGCAAGAGCCCGAGCCCGAGCCCAAGACACAGCCGAAGTTTGAGTCTGAGCGATCACATACACATTCGACTGATAGTTCTTATCATCCGGATTTGCCAATCAATGACTATTTCCCGGGTTTGTCAGGACACGGATACCATTTTGAGTTTGATATCTTCAATTCGTATCCACCGTAGTACAGCACTCCTTCCGGCCCGTATCCACTATAGTACAGCACTCCTCCTGACCTGTATCCACCATAGTACAGCACTCCCCCGACTCGTATCCACCGCAGTACTCCACTCCTCCTAGGTCGTACCCACCGCAGTATGGCACTCCTCCCGACTTAAGTTCATCGATGGCATTTGGGGCATATGATTTTTCTTCCATGTTTCACACACTCCCACCTACGACTAAAGTGATCGCCGCAATCACCCACAACGTGAACGTCGACCCCCGTAGAAATATACCCTTAGGACCACACCATCAAACCATCAATTTTAGGGGTTTTTTACAGTTTTGATATTACAAAGTTTGTACTTTTTATTCTAAAAAAATATAAATCAAGAAAAAGACAATCTTTATATATATTTAATTAGATTAATTGCAACATTACAACTTTACAACATTAAAATACTAAAACTTGTAACAAACTTAGTTTTGCAATATAAATTATGTTATATAAATTAAATACACTGCAACCATAATCTAATTGGAACATACTTTGTAATATAAATTTTGTTATAAAAATTAAATACATTACAACATTAATATAATTGGGACAAACTTTGTACTATAATTTTTTATATAAATTACATAAGCTCAATTCCTACCCGATCGTGACAATTGTCAAACATGATAGTTTCGCTACGGGCATTTGCTCCGATTATGACTAGCTAATCTGAATAATCCACAATGCTTACCATTGATTTCTCCCTAACGTCCATTTCATTACAGATTCTGGATAATTGAGGATGACCTCTCGGATTCCCACGCAACCCTCTGTCTGAGACAAGCTCGAAAGTCGTCGGAGGCACCTCTTATGTAGACATGTCAGGCAGGACGGGGAACTCATTCTCCCAAACACGTAATGTGCGCTCGAGTGTGTACACATCATCGACAAATTGTTCAACATTGAGCTAGACTTTAGCATACGCTGCCACGACATGCGTACATGGATAATGAAGTGCTTGGAACGTCCTACAATCGCACCATCTGTTCCGGAGATAAACTCCATAGGACTTAGGTGGTATACCGAGTCGACGACCGATGGTCTCCATAACTCGAAACATTTTAAGATGTCGTGAATATATTTCTACATTCATCGACCTCACCATTCGACGGTTTGCAACCATTACATCCATGACATATTCGACAAACACGTGTCCCGCCTCCATCTAGTTGACTTATTACTGACCCATTCTTGGCATCAAGGTAGCCAACCTGTAGAATATAGCCGAGAAGACAGATGAAATCGAAAGATGTCATGTTTTCAACAACACAGCGTTGATCCCCTCCACCAAGTTTTTGGTTATTTGACCATAACAAAAGCCCTCGTCAAAACTTTGAGCCCATTTCCATGGCTCTATGGTACCCAAGCACTGTTGAAAAGATGTGTTCATTTGACCCTCCATGTCACTCTCAAGTTGAGTCATTCTTTGGCGGAAAACATGTGGTTTTAGCTCATGCGCTGGATATGTATTAAGAAAAGATAAGTTGCAATATTGCACTAAAACATTAAAACTTATATTGAAAAGATAAGGTTATCCTTTATCCATTCTCACAACTTGTCTTCGCCAATCTACATTCTTATAATCTCTATGGAAGTTAGCCGCGATGTGCCGGATGCAGTAAATGGATCTCCATGGCACACCGGAACGCCTAATGGTGGCAATTAATCATTTCCCTCTATCGGAGATGATGTAAATATTATCGTTGCTAATAACATACCTCCGCAGGTTGGTAAGGAAAAATTCTCACGATTCTATGTTCTCTTTATTCTACGATGGCAAATGCTACCGGGAGCATGTTCTTGTTGCCGTCTTAAGCAACCGCAAGAAGTAGGATCTGTATATATTTTCCATATAGCTAGGTCCTATCCACTTGCACAAACGATTTGCAGTGGGGAAATGTAACACCCCAAACCCAAGCCCGAGGCTAGGACTGGATAAGAGATATTACCATGCTTGAACTCATTAAAACATATACTTATGGGCTATGAAATTTCATTCTGACTTAAAAACTTCTCTCTATTAGTCTAATCATACATTACATGGGCCT
The DNA here is from genome assembly GCA_025506655.1 of Gossypium rotundifolium. Classification (NCBI taxonomy): domain Eukaryota; kingdom Viridiplantae; phylum Streptophyta; class Magnoliopsida; order Malvales; family Malvaceae; genus Gossypium; species Gossypium rotundifolium. The sequence continues at coordinate 108,864,755 of CP106732.1, read as the reverse complement.
ATGAGGCCTTAAGCACATATCTAAAAACTTTCGGAACTTAATCGAAACCTTTCTTTAAAGCAGGGGTCACACGCCCATGTGGCTTGGGACACGCCCGTGTACCCCTTGACACGCCCATGTTATCAACCGTGGGGAGCTACTGACTTCACACGACCTGAACACGCCCGTGGGCTTAAACCGTGTAATAAACCTTGATATACTGACTTGATCCACACGGCATGGGTACACGCCCATGTTCAAACCTTGTATTCTACATGACTCATACACACGGCCGTGGGGTTGTACCGTGGACTATCATGATTAATAATAATAAGGTGCAGGGTTCACATGGCCTAGACACACGCCCGTGTGTCTAACCGTGTGAGCACTTAGAGGCTATTTACCAAGCCATTTACCACCTTGAAATCAAAATCAATCCAATAAATTTCAAAAATTATACAACATGCTTCATTGAATACAACAACATACATATAACCAATTTTGGCCAACCACTTAGCCATATACAAAAAAATAATGGTTTGATAACCTATACAATGGCCCTTCTTAAAACATGTTCTTAAAATGAATGCTTCTTATACATGCCATACTTAGTAAAATAACTTGGCTATACCAAAATAAGGATTGATAGTGTGCTACGAGCTCTGACTCCAACGATCCACAAGTTAGCTTGGCGGGACTACATAGAAAGAAAGGATCAAAGACGTAAGCATTTAGCTTAGTAAGTTTGCATAAACACAGATTAATAACTTGCTTAATATAAACCATTTGACATAACAATGGTATCATAATTTCAGCTTTAAAGCTTACTTACTCATACTGATTCTCACATGTCTCATGATACTTACTATCCTCATACTTGTAAGGTAAACATGGTGTCTGTATCACTTGATCACATTGATCAACATACTTTAATTTAATAATCATGATCTCTAATTCATCATTCATAACATAAATAATACTCAATTTCAACTTGGTAATATCTTTGCTTACTTAGCTTTCTTGTTATCTCATTTTAACTTTACTCATTTGTTCGATGAATTTCTGCGAATAATCAAGGATACTAAATCTCATCCCACGTAACTTAATGCCAAAGCCATATCCTAGATACGGTCTTACATGATATATCTCTTCTTGAATCTATGCCAAGCTTACCTTGGACTTATATGATAACTTGTTCAATGCCAAGCTTGGGTCCTTGGACTTACATGATAACTTGTTCAATGCCAAGCTTGGGTCCTTGGACTTACATGATAACTTGTTCAATGCCAAGCTTGGGTCCTTGGACTTACATGATAACTTGTTCATACTTAATCACATTGATTTCTTTATTTAACAAACATTAAGTATTCCATGATAACAATGTACATTATACTAAGCAATTCAATGATAGAAATCATAAAGCTTAGAAATCATACAAACTTACCTCAATATACAAAATGGATGTAGATATGCAATTTAGTCCTCGACTTTGTTCTTGTCTCGGTTTCGATCCGGGCTTTGTTTTTCTTGATCTATAATCATAAATAGACCATTTAATAAGCATATTGACTAAATTGACTCATAACTAATTCTTTGGAAAAATTACTATTTTGCCCCTATACTTTCTCATATTTACACTTTTGCCTCTAAGCTCGTAAAATGATTTTTATACAACTTTCTTAAACTACATGCTTAGCTGATTAATAGTCTCAAATATAGCAATCATCAATTCTCACAAAATTACACATATACGACCAAACTTAAGATTTTCACAATCAAGTCCCTACATGTATTTTCATGGAAAATCACTTAACAAAAGATGTTTCTACTACATCAAGCTTTCATAATCTTCCATAGAACATCAAAATACTTGCATGCCATACATGACCACATTTTTTAACATCCATTATAGCTCATCAAATAGCTAAAAATAGCTTACTCATGCTACCAGGACTTCAAAAATACGAAGAATATCAAAAATCAGGCTTAGGAGCCCTTACTAGCAAGCTTGGAAAATTGAAAGAGCCTTAACAATGGCTATTGGAATTTTCGGCAGCTTGGGGAAGAAGATGAATGGATTTTTGTCATCTTTTTCCCATTTTAATCATTTATTAGGCAAATGACCAAAATGCCCTCTTTTTAAAAATTTCCATAAAACTATCTCATGACCAATTTTGTCCAAAAATTAAATTTTGGGAAAATTGCTATCTAGGGGTCCATAATTATTATTCTAAAGCAATTTCATAGAAAAAGCTTCTAGAAATTCATATTTTGTAACTTTTGCAATTTAGTCCTTTTGGACCATTCAATCACAATTTAGCGAAACTGCTTCATGAAACCTTCATACTAGCATGCAAACATGACATAAACCTTAAAACTCATAATTTCATCTCGGTTTCGTGGTCTCGTACCACTATTCCGACTAGGCCCTAAATCGGGCTGTTATAGGAAATGCGCGCACACATGGATCAAACGTCCAGAACATATGATGGAAAATTTTTTTCCCCGATTGTAGTTGGACATCCGGGCCATAATAAGGCCGTGTCTGTAACTCAATGACAGTCCCCGGTACGTACTCCCGCATAGTGGCTATCTATCTCTATAGCTCATTATACGATGCATCGAAATCCCCATACAATTGCTCCATTGTCATCTATTTAGCTATCCACGCCTTTCGATATGATACTCGATACTAGAATTATGCATGTATTTCGGCAATCGATACCGAAACTTTAATGGTCAGTATTTCCTTCACCATTGGCATGATACACGTACAGATAGTTTTGGGATCAAGTTTTCAATGATCTATCATACGTGTTGATGTGCATGTGTGAGGCCCAACAAATCTTCTTATCTCCCATATCTGCGAATTTTGAATAAATGTAGCTCGTACCCACCAATTGCAGCTTTCCGCCGACTTTCAACACTCCCCAATATATAATGTCGGTTTAGACACTGTGACTTTGTAGTCCACTGATATATTCATGCTATACCGCTTAACAGCAAATATGCACTCTTCCTTACTTTCGTATCTCTGGCCTACGAACAACTCCTCAGGATCAAAACTTACGGACAGCCGGTGAGCAGGAAGTATTTCAAGGTACTCTAGGATTTTGACTATATACGTCGCGTTGGGGTCTATGAGCGACATGTGTGGCCCAGGATTATTGTGTATCACAATACGTTGAATCTGGTTCCCGACTGAAGACGTTAATGTTTCCATCGTCATTTACATCTTCATCGTCAATATTATCATGGACCTCGTCTACATTGGGATCACTATCACTATTGACCTCTTAATCACAAGGATCACTACTATTGTATCCATCATCACCAACCACATCAATATTGGGTGTAACATTAAGATCGATATCGATCTCGCGTATAGTCGATTCACTATCAACGTACGATATTGGAGCCACCATGCACTGTTCTTGAGCTCCATGTTCTTCACCATATGCAGTGAGATCTTCATTTTGCTCCATACCAACTAACTCAGCAAATAAGTGAATCGGTGCATTTTTGTCACTCCGATTCCCACAATAAAGAGCGATCATTGTCTCCACGTCTTCATCGTCTACAAGTGCCATTTCGGTGAATTTGATAGGATCGTCGAAACTGAAAACTTGTAGAAAAGTTTCGACATCCTTCTCCCACAACGTCTAACAATTTTTGCGTTAATCCTTCCCTTCATATCATCCAATGAGACACTTCTATTAAATCCCATTGCTATTTATTGCCGACATTCAAATATACATCCAACGGTTGTTGTCAAGATGATTTCATCGAAATAAACGCATACGAAAAACTGGTTATCCATCTTCAATACTCAATCTATTAAAAAATTAACAAAAAAATCTCAAAACAATTTCGAACAGCATAAAAATACTTACATAAAAAATTTAATGAATGATAATAGTCCATTTCTAACAATATCAAATTTATTGTCATTTCTAACAATATCAAATATATTAAAAAATTTACAAGATAACATTCTCAATAATCTAAACACAAAACTTACTAAAAAATCACAATAAACAAAATAACTTTAAAATAAAATGAAAAATAACACTAAACAAACTATATAATACTAACAAAATATTTTTTTCTTATCATAATCTATTATATTTGAAAATAACAATAAAAAAAAATTACCTTCTCTTTTCTTTCTTCTCTTTACCTTTTCTCTTTCTTTTCTTTTCTTTCTTTCTTCTCTTCTCCCTCTCTTGTTTTGCTAATTTTTTTTCCAAACTGATACAAGCTGAAGGGGGGAGTGAGGGGAATATACTGAGTGTGCCGTCTATCAAATATGCACAACTGGTGCCGCCTATCTGACACCCTCCACTACTAAAATAATATTTTTTTATTGAATAGTGTCAGAAAATGAGTTTGGTGTTGCCTATGCATCACCCTCCACCCATCTAAATGTATCATTTTGATACTTAATTTTAGCAACAACCCATTTTTGTATTTTTTTATATTATTCTGGTAAAAAACCAAGTTTTAACACATGCTAAAGAAATCAATTCATCGTTATTCGAATTTAATCAATGAATACTTTTAATTTTTAAATTTGTAAATTTAACTTTAAAATTATAAATAAATTTATGAAAATATGTAAAATATATTGAAAATATTTTACTAATATATATAGATAGGGTAAAAGTTCTTACAATTTTATGTTGTTTGATACAAAACTGATTGTTCCCAATATTTTACTAATATATATAGATAGATAGATAACTGAAAATGAAAAAGAAAAAAGAAAAACTTAATTGCCATTTTCATTGAGAAAACAATTTTTTTTATTAATTTATCTCTTCCAACTAATATATGAATGTCGAAAACCTTTTATTCATAAACATGCATAATTCATTTTCAAAATATTTATGTTAAAATTAAAATTGAAAACAGATAACAATATAAATAATATGAATTGAATATTTAAATTAAATCAATTAGATAATTATCTAATTAAATATTCACCTAAATTTTAAAAATACTAATTATCTATTTAAATATGTAAGATAATATAAATATATAAAATTATTTGAAAATAATAGATAAATTATGTAATATAAAAAGGATAATTAATTTTTAAATTAAAATTAAAATAGATGAAAATAATAATATATAGAGTTCGATCTATTAAGTATAGATTTTGCGCTCGGTTGATCCGGTGAGATATGACGATTCGACATCAAAGGTCCTCTGAGCCTTGAGGCAATGGTGGAGACTCATCTTGCCAATGGTTCACCCTATATCGAGGTATATGTAGAATTTTCATCTCCAAGTGATCTCGTGCGACCTCAACATCTAGTATCGCTCGAGGGAATACACGACCCCAAGTCGACACTACTGTTAGTGGGAGGCAAAACACGAAGTGCCCGTGTGCGGTGGTAGTATGGAAAACATAACCCCGCACGACACTCGGTTGGTGGATGGGACATGCATATTCGCCAATCGACGTCCGGCGACGTAAATACGTATTGGGGACGTCATCAACTTCTAGTGGATGGCAATCCACATACGATTGGAATCTTTACGAAAGATGTTTAAGGAGGATGATGTATTACCGACGGCATCCACCAATGAGGGCCCTCGTTTGTTGCAGGTTATGGAGGATCGGACGATGAATCCGATGTGGATCCACCTCGAGAGCGAGGGCCTGACGGTGCAGAAGTTGGACTATTTTCTGAACCGGAGCCCGTTCCAATTGTACCAAGATGTTGAGGCGGTTCAGACGAAGAAGAAGATCCGCTATTCAGGCATACTCGCGCTCAGTAGACATGCATAATGTCGATCTATCTCAAGATGATGCATTGGAGTTTCTGAACTACCACACCGGACGCGTGACTGCATACAAATTCTTCATTGGATTCGGACCAATTAGAAGTTGGTAACTAGTTTTCCAACAAGAACACTTTTCTTGGTATATTGAAATAATACAGCATCAGGAACGAGGTTAACTACACTATGGTTAAATCAAAGCTCGATAGGTACGAGGCGAAGTGTGCTGTGCAAGACGGCACATGTGCATGGAAAATCATGGCGTCGTTGAGGAAAAAGATGGGGATGTGGGAGGTGAAGAAGTACAAAGGTCCGTGATACATGTCTTACCTAAGACAGTACCACTATGTGTTCAATGATTTCAATAACACTAATATTATATAATGTTGTATTATTTAACGATTTCGCTGATGTGTAACACAAGATCATCCGAGGATGGATTCGGACATGTTGGTGATTTAATAATCCGACGGTGAAGGCCGATCCCAAAACTACGATGTCGGCCTTAATTGGCAATATTCGTAGCCAAATGGGGTACACGCCTCTACGTAAAGGCTTGGATAGCCAAGCAGAAGGCGTTGGAAAAGTTGCACGGTCGGTGGGACGCTTCATATAATGAAGTGTGACAGTGGTGTAAGGTGCTAGAGAGATATGTCCCAGGCAGCACAACAGATATTGAAACGGAACCGGCATACTACAACGATCGCGCCCGTGGATGCGCGATGTTCAAGCGCTGTTTCGACATTTAAGCAATGCCGAGATGCTTTTACATACCGCAAGCCATTGGTACAAATTGACGGTACCTTCATGTATGGTAGATCTCGGCTATTGCTAGCTGTGGCACAAGACGGCTGTGGGAGAATCCTTCCGATTGCGTTCGCAATAACACCAGGGGAGTCAGCTGATGACTGGGACTTCTTCCTATCTAGGTTAAGGAGGCATGTCTGCCCTCAACCTGACATATGCGTTATATCGGATCGGGGCCCTGGAATACTTGCGGCAATAAAACGACAGGGAAGCATGTGGCATCGCACACACCATCGATATTGCCTGAGGCATGTTTCATCCAACTACTATGGGCAACACCGATCTAAAAGATAGAAACGGAAAGTGACCGATATGGGTATGAAATATCTATTAATATAATTTCTTTTGAAATTTTCAATTTATTCGCAATTGAATAGTGGTATGTAATATTCGATATCAACGTATATTGGCAGGGTACGAGATCAATAAAGACCGTTTTCACGAGATGTTGGCCGGTTTATGCAGCAGATAACGCCAAAGCGCAGAGTACAATGCAATATTCCTTTTGAACAGTGGACCAAACATATGACGGAGGCCTACGATATGGTCATATGACCACAAACCTGGCCGAATGCATAAATTCTGTGCTAAAAGGAACCCGTCATTTGCCGATTACAGCGATTTTGCAGGAGATATATTTTCGCTCGCAAGCACTATTTTCGAAGAGAGCAGCGAGTTATTGAGGGCGATGCAAGGAGGCCATGTATGGAGCCGAAGGTCTTGCAAGAAATTAACCGTGAGAAGGCACGGCGAACACCATGCACATAGTTTGTCACGATCGCGACGACTATGGTTTCATGTCACGGAGTTTGACAGACCAACCAAGGTATTGTTGGCGGGCATTATCGTGTACACTTGACAAATAGGACATGCGATCGTGGATATTTGATGCACCGTTATCCATGTGCTCATGTACTTGCGGCTTGTCATAATCTTCGTCTTGACCCCATGAGTTATGTCGACGAAGTCTACAAATTAGAAAACATGTACAACGTGTGGAGACACGTATTCCCACCGATCCCAGATGAACGTAAGTGGCCATCGGTATCGCTTGCACCGTATAAGCCATTGTTTGGATAGAGAATTGAGACATAAACCAAAAGGTCGACCTTCCCGACTAGAATACGCAACAATATGGATATCCGAGAACCGACCAACCACGGTCGGCGGTGCGGGTGGTGTAGGAACCCGGCCATACATCTCGCCGTGTCCAAATTGGACTAGTTGACCGTGTTCTTAGCTTGTTTGTCTCTTCTGGCTATGTAATTTCTTTTTTGGAGGAAAAGCGGTGAACTTTTGTACAATAACTCAAATTTATTAAATATAAGATAATTAAAATTAAATTACAAACACAAATAATCAAACAACTTTTTATTCAAAAATAAAAAATTTATTACAATTTAAAAATAAAATAGCCCGTCCTAATCAACGTTGATGCCGAAATAAACCACTTTTATTTTATTCAAGTTATTAAAATTAAATTAAAAATTAAATTAAAAAATTAAATCATTTCTATCTTATCAAAGATATTAAAATTAAAATAAAAAATTAAAATACAAAACAAATAAAAGTAAACTCAATTTTTATTATATAAAAAATTAAATTTAAAAATTAAATAAATTAAAAAATTAAATTACAAAAAAAAACTCAAATTGTATTAAATATATTACAACTTAATTACAAAAAAATAAACCAAACCTATTTTGTCAAAGTTATTAAAATTAAATAAATTAAAAAATTAAATTACAAAAAAAACAAACTCAAATTGTATTAAATATATTACAACTTAATTACAAAAAAAAAATAAACCAAACCTATTTTGTCAAAGTTATTAAAATTAAATAAATTAAAAAATTAAATTACAAAAAAAAACAAACTCAAATTGTATTAAATATATTACAACTTAATTACAAAAAAAAACCAAACCTATTTTGTCAAAGTTATTAAAATTAAAAAATTAAAAAATTAAATTACAAAAAAAAACAAACTCAAATTGTATTAAATATATTACAACTTAATTACAAAAAAAAAATAAACCAAACCTATTTTGTCAAAGTTATTATAATTAAATAAATTAAAAAAATTAAATTACAAAAAAACAAACTCAAATTGTATTAAATATATTACAACTTAATTACAAAAAAAAAACCAAACCTATTTTGTCAAAGTTATTAAAATCAAATAAATTAAAAAATTAAATTACAAAAAAAACAAACTCAAATTGTATTAAATATATTACAACTTAATTACAAAAAAAATAAACCAAACCTATTTTGTCAAAGTTATTAAAATTAAATAAATTAAAAAATTAAATTAAAAAAACAAACTCAAATTGTATTAAATATATTACAAATTAATTACAAAAAAAATAAACCAAACCTATTTTGTCAAAGTTATTAAAATTAAATAAATTAAAAAATTAAATTACAAAAAAAAACAAACTCAAATTGTATTAAATATATTACGACTTAATTACAAAAAAAACCAAACCTATTTTGTCAAAGTTATTAAAATTAAATAAATTAAAAAATTAAATTACAAAAAAAACAAACTCAAATTTTATTAAATATATTACAACTTAATTACAAAAAATTAAACCTTAATTACAAAAAAATTAAACTCAAATTATAAATTAATTTACAATTATGAAATTAGGGGTTTAGGGTTTAGTGCGGATGGGGTGGGAACCAAGGTGCCACCTGGGCGGTTGTTGATTCTGTGCTGGATTCCTCCTTCTTCTAGCTTCCCATGGGGTCGTGGAACCTTAGGCGGGAATCCGATCCCTCGGCGGTGGAGTGCAGTTCAGGTGTTGCGATGATGACCCACCTTGATAAAATAATGACCCGAGGTGTTTGCATAAACCACTGCGGGTGACTGCATCCGTCATGATGAAGGAGCACTGTAGAAAAATCGCTCCCCGACGGCACCTCCTCTAATCCCACACTGACGTCGGCCTCACGATCGGCTAGCTAAAAGGAGTTGTCGAACGGACTCGAACCCGGCCATGCATTCCAACCCTGGGGGCTAGAAAAGGAAACATATAGGTTAGGAGGATACATGTAAGGTAAGGTGGCACGACCGGCATAAACCGTGGACGCCTGTGTTGTCGGTGTTGTCACCGAATCGATGGGCCCGTGATTGTGTAGGCGCTGTTGATGGGCCCGGTGGATCGTGTAGGCGCTTCTTTGGGCCCGTCTCATCACCCTTTCTCCTTGAATGTAAAGGGCCCGACGTTCCCTTCGCCATGAATTTGTCGCCTCTCTTCACCGACAACAGATACTGACTTGCCATGGATTCTAAACCATGGCATGTACTCCGGCACGCACGCTAACTCAGGAACTACGATCGGTTCCCGGTTAGGTAAAAAGTCATACCGGTTCTCCCACGTCTCGATATGTTCTGACCAAAATATTGGCCAATCCGTGTCGCCGCCAGAAGTCCACACTGTGCTCATCATCGAGCACCTCAGGAGCCACGGGAATCGGTTGCCGGAATCCAAATTACCGCATAACTCGATCTGACTGGTGCATCTCCACGGTCGCGTAGGTGATTAGCGGGACCTTAACGTGCCAACTGTTCGAATTTTGGAGGAACTCCCCCGAAATTACTGCCCGAATTTCGGGATCCTCGTACGATGTCCATTGAAAGTATATTAATATTACCAAAATATTAGTTATGTACATAAATACTAAATTATAATAACGAAATTCAACACTTACTTGTGATTCCGACCGTTGTTCCAATAGGAGCCGATATCCTCAAGCGAGTCGTATTCCGACATGACTCATTCGGATGGTTCCACCTAATTAAATAAACTTTTAGCATGCAATTATACTATAAATCTACGACATAATTGTAAAATATAATATTAAATTTACCTCGTTATCAATGGGAATGAATATGGTCGGTCGAGTCGAGGACGTAAAATGGAAATCGAAACCATGCCCATGACCGCAGTAGTGATAGGCAACCTCCAATTTTTGCTTTACTAAGACCGTCCGCCTCAAGACATCTCCCAAGACAACCTCGATAGCACAGCACCCCAACTCAATTCACCTACCGCTCAAATCAACAAGTTTCGAGAGCCATCTCGTGGACGAGGTTTCTAGAGAGGTCCCAGATCGATAGCCTCCAATTATCTCAAGTATGTATGCCCGCATACCGTATTCTTTCATCTTCATCGAACCTTCATTCGGCTCCGGAATGTGTCTCAGTAACCAAACCATATCGATCCGACCTCCTTGCAATTTATCCGAAATGGCACCCAAGAGCTCGTAGCATACGGCCATCCAATCGAGAGATGTTACAGATCCGATGACTACCGACCCGGCCCACCAGTAATCCCAATCAGAATCGCACATCTTCTAAGGTGATGGCACACTCTCGCATGGCGATGGAAAGTGTGCGTCTCGGTCTCCACCTCTCTATCAACGCTACTGATCAAAATCGGGTCCAACTTGAACCCCTACCTATCGTGGCCACGTGCAAAAACCCGCTTCCGCAGTAATTCTCGATCAATGGCGATGGGGGACCGGGCATGTTGCGAATATAACATTGCAACACCCGATCTTAAATATTTAATATAAAAACATCACTTGACGTAATTTTCATACGTGCATATGTTGTTATCCTTGTTTTTATAAAGCGTCCGGGTCACGGGGACATGTTAAAAAGTGAAAGAGGTTGAATGTTATTTGCTCCTGATTTTGACAAATCTGATATCAGCGGCGCTTTGTTCAACTTATGTGTACAACTAAATAGAATAGGTTTCTTCTGTCATTTTACGCCCCTGTTCAATGATTTTCTTTCTTTCTAAATTATGTGTTCAAATAAAACCACTAGAGCTGTTAATAAAAAAGTATAACTTTATACACGTATAAAAATGTAGCTCAAAACAGATATTTTCTTCGGCTTTTCTAACAGCATTTTACTTTCAATAATACTACTTGTAGACTAAAAATTATCATAAATTCCATTTTCAACATTTGCATAAGTTTTACAACAGTAGTTAAAGGAGTCTATAAAATTAAGAATGGTAAATAGCTGTGAATACTAAAAGAGTCAAAGAGAAGACTTTCTTGTATAAAGGCCATTATGGTTGGTGCACGTCACTGAAAGGCCCTTGAGATTCCCCGTCTATATCTTTGTAACGATACCCCAGACATTTTGCAACCCAAAAAGAAAAACAAACAAACAAATTTCTCCAATTTGGTTTCAAAACGTCTAACATTGTGAAGCTAATTGGATTTTTTTTCCTTCTATGGTGAATCTGGTAACCCTTCCACTTCCACTTCCACTTCCACTTCCACTTCCTTTTCCCATTTCTGGTGTTCTATTGAAAGTTCTCAAAGCATGAAGGGTATCGTAAATCATCTTAAACTCTAAAGCATTTTATGGTTTTGTTTTGTATTTTTCGATTTACAGCTCTCCAATCCATCAAGAATATTGGATGGAGAAGGTGGCAAACAGGAGCCATTCGGGACAGCTTGTTCTATGGCTACTAATGATAGTTGAATTGTCACTCTTTTACTCTGCATGTTCTGCCGAAATCCCAGTCAGGTTCTTGCTTTGCTCTTCCTCATTCTCCCATATTTTTTTTATCCTGTTCTACTCTGCACGTTTCCCCTGCTCTGCTTATGGTACTAGATAGTGGAGACCCAAAAGAGTGAGAAAAGAGAGAGATTGCATTACTTTCATGACAGTCGGTGCGTCCGAATACCCTGTTGCATTTTTTGTCATTATTCCTTAAGCAATCTAATTCCTTGTGACTTTATATTCCTTGTTCACCTCTTTCCATTTTCTCTCTCCATATATCACGAGTTGTTTAGGCCAATCGGTTTGGGACACCATGGCCTTTTTTCACACATAAACTCAAACACAGGAAAGTAGGGGTTGGTTGAATTATGACCCGTGACCGCAACTACTCCCAAGAGTTGGTGATTGGTATCCTAGAAATTTCACATTTTCTTGATCGAAAAATTGAAAATTTTTTAATTCAATCCTGAAGTATAAATAATCATCCAAAAAATGAAATTCCACATTTTCTCTGCTGCAATGCTTTTATTTGTTTACATCAACATGTGACTGCATGGTTTTTCTTGTTTTTTTTTTTTTTCTTTGGTATCAAAATTTTCAACTAAAGAGGGTACTGTTAAGTTTGTTCATGAAATTAGTGGAAGAATGTTGGTATTCTACTTTAGAAATTTCTTGGACAAATTATGCTCCAAATTAAACATCTGTACTAACTATAAGTCATGTCACAAAAACTAATTACATACTACTCTTGGATGTTTGATTTGCAGAAAAATCCTGAACCTTGGAGATTGTAACCCTCATGTCCGGTTGCAAATAAGTCATCACAACGTAAGAAAGTATAAAAATTTGCTTTCACTTTGTTTTAGGTGCAAAGAACATGGATGTATGGCTCTATTAATTCTTTTATTTCTTCATATCAAAATATTATTAACTATCTAATGGACTTCTTTTCTTTTTTTTTTTTTTTTTTTTTTTTGTTCGTCTGTTTTTCAGGTGGTAATTGATAATGGACTTGTTGAAGTCACTATTGAGAACCCATCTGGTCATGTGACAGGAATAAAATATATGGGGATGGATAATGTGCTTGAATGTGGAAACCCAAACTCTAATAGAGGGTATGCCTTTTAACTAGAACTAATGCAAAAGTGCTGTTTTATGTTTTTCAAATTTCCAGTATTTGGAAAAACCATTTTCTCCATTGCTTAGATTTATATATTCCAGGTACTGGGACTTTGTCTGGGATAACAGTACCTTTGACAAGTGAGTTTTCCACCATTTCTACATAAATGATTTCCTGAATATCTGTCACTTCTTTAGTTAACACTGGTTTTTTACATGTTACTTCCCAGAATGGAAACAAAACATGTGAAGGTCATAGCACATACTGATGAGCTAGTGGAGATTTCCTTTACCAAAAATTGGGATTTCAGAACAGACCATGGCAAGACAGTTCCCTTAAACATTGACAAAAGGTATGGAATTGTTATAAACAAACCTCAATATTTTGCACAAGTTTGATTATACGGCTTAAAAAAACACAAATTTTGATGGCCCTTATGCTTCATTTTTAACCTTCTCCCAGGTTCATAGTCCGACGAGGCGTTCCAGGGGTATACATGTATGGTATTTTCGAGCGCCAGGAGGATTTTCCCGATGCACAGATGTATCAATTAAGAATTGTTTTCAAGCTCAAGGAAGACAAGTAAAAAAACCAAAGATTAACCCTTGATCACTATAGAAGATCCAATTGATGCCAATGTTTCATGTGACATTTCTGAATCAGGTTTAGGTTCATGGCGGTATCGGACACCAGACAAGGGGTTATGCCTAGGGGAGAAGATCGAGATAATACTCGCAGTCAGACTCTTGCCTTCAAGGAAGCTGTTCTAATGACCAATCCATCCAATCCACAATTTAGAGGAGAGGTATTTTCTTCTACATTTTACTTTTGGGGGTAAAGTAGGATTCTTTAGGAATGGCCTTGGAAAAAAACGTGGCTTCTTTTTGTCTGTATCTCTGTTTTGTCCTAGTATACTAAATTAACAGCAATTCCCGTGACAATTGTGGGGGTGCATGCAGGTTGATGACAAGTACCAATATTCATGTGAAAACAAAGATAACAAGCTTCATGGGTGGATATCCGATGATGATGCGGTGGGTTTCTGGATAATCACCCCTAGCAATGAATTCCGAACTGGTGGTCCACACAAGCAGGACCTCACTTCTCATGTTGGTCCCATAGCTCTCTCTGTGAGTCTATTTTACAGGCCAACACAAAACATATATGCAATAATATACAACCTTCTATCTGGCTTGGAATGTTTGTCTAAATAGTTGATTTTTTACATGAGCTAGATGTTTGTTAGTACACATTATACCGGGATCGACATAGATGTAACATATAAGAAAGGAGAGGCTTGGAGAAAAGCTTTTGGTCCAGTTCTTATCTATCTTAATTCTGCTTCTTCGGATGATGATTGCCGCAAAACACTCTGGAATGACGCTAAAAGACGGGTTGGTTAACTGCTAGCTAGTTCGGCTAATAATGTAATTACATTTTAACGCTCATTTAACACTTTGTGTGAACCATTAGTTGAGTGAAGAAATCGAAAGCTGGCCATACAATTTCACCCGATCAGAAGATCTTCCTCACGCTGAAGATCGAGGAGAAGTTTGCGGTCAATTACTAGTACGAGACAGGTATTTGTTTAACCTACATTCGTTGGTCCTCTCTTCAAGCTTATCTTAATTTTTTCATTGTTGGGTTCAGATGCGTGGATGAGGAATTAATGCAGGCACGATCCGCCTTTGTGGGGTTGGCAGTTGCTGGAAATGTAGGATCATGGCAAACGGAAGGAAAGGTTAATATTACTGTTTAACAAAGTTGTATCTGACATAAATAATTCGAGGTTAACAAGGGTCTGAGGCTGGTTTTTGCTATCATCTTTTCTGTTTCCAGGGCTATCAATTTTGGACCGAAACAGACAACACTGGCCGTTTCAATATTAAAAATGTCCGGCCAGGGGAGTATAATTTGTACGCATGGGTCCATGGTTTCATTGGAGACTACAAATTGGATCTCAACATCTCCATTCAACCAGGTATAGTTAATCTCCTAATAAATCTACTTCATGGGCCTTTAAGAAATAAGATGTTTTGTCGGCTTAAACTATTGGGCTTCCTCTCTCGCCCCTCGAACTAGCTCTTGTTGGATTTTCATGGACAAGTCTATGCTGATTGTTCTCTATACTAATGAAATTTTTATTATTATTTTCATTTGTATAAATAAATTTATTGTAAATTTTAAATCATAAATACTAAATCCTAAAATATTTCATCCAAACCCAAATGCAAAACACTAAAACCCTAAACTATAACCTTTAAATTCTAAATGTTAAACTTTAAATATTAAAATTTAAAATATAAATCCTAGCTTTATACCTTACAAGAAAAAATATCAATGTCTTAAAATTTAGGATTTAAATTTAAGGATTTAGAATTTTATGATATAAAATTTTAGAATCTTAGATTTTAGTATTTAGGGTTTAAAATTTTATAAAAATATTAAATTAATTTCCTAAACAACTTAAGTCTATAATAATAATCTAATGGCTCACAGTTCCCTGTTATGACCTCGAGCAAAGTGGTTCCCTTTTCTGAATGCATGCATATGCAGGAAACAAGGTCAACTTGGGCACCCTCATATATGATCCTCCAAGAAAAGGCCCTACATTGTGGCAAATCGGGATTCCTGACCGGACGGCTGCTGAGTTCTTCATACCGGAACCCGACCCAACATTTGTTAACCCATTGTGCCTAGATGCCGCCGACAAGTAAGCTCTGTTTTAACTCCATGGTAGCATCTTTCAGCCCAAATATCTCAACACAGATTTCACCAACTTATCACGCTTTACAACGAACAGATTCAGACAATACGGATTGTGGGATCGCTACTCAGATATTTATCGTCACGGTGATGTCGTCTACACTGTGGGCGTCAGCGATTATTCTCGGGATTGGTTCTTTGCTCATGTTCTCAGGTGCCAATTTCAACTCGCTAACTCCCTGAACATCATCGTATATTTTTCAGGGTGTTTGATTTTTTATTTTTTTATTTTTATGTTTTGAATTACAGAAATACAGGAAATATTACCGACTTGTCAACAACCACATGGCAGATTAAATACAATCTCCAAGTTGTTAACGAGAAAGGAAACTACACTCTTCAACTAGCCTTGGCAGCAGCTTCGTATGCTGAATTACAGGTAAAAGATAAATCTTATCTCAGTTCTTCAGTCATCATATATCAGGTTTAGTGTTTAACTGCGCACCTGATGAACCCTTTGCCAATGCATTCATAGATTCGGTTCAACAATCCAGATGCTATTCAACCTTGTTTTACGACGACAAGAATTGGTTACGATAATGCCGTAGCAAGGCATGGAATCCATGGCTTGTACAGATTGTATAGTATTAATATCCCTGGTAATAGATTTGTAAGAGGGAACAACACGATCTTTCTAACTCAGACAAGAAGCCATGCCTTATTCGACGCAGTTATGTACGATTATATTCGATTAGAAGCTCCTGCAGTTTAATAGATTAGCTAGTCAGTCATGTACAAGTTTAGGAAGTTGGTTTATATTCTTTCTCATTCTAATATGGTTATTGGTCATTGCTAGTGAAATTCGTTTCAAGCCTAGAGGAGCATGCAAGATAGTCAAATGAGAAAGAAAAATATTTGTTTTGATTTACTCGATAGACCACCCTTCTTTTTGTTTGTTTGTTTTGACTAATAACCTTTCTTTTTTTTTTTAGACAGTAAGAACCAAAAAGGAAAAACTTATACGACTAATGAATGATTAAGGGGTAAACTACATTATTAGTAAGATTACAATTTAGTCATTCAATTTGAAAATGTTAGAAATTAATCATTGAATTATTTGAAAGTTACAAGTTGATCATTGGCCCGCTAAAGAGCATCAAATCTAGGGATGAGTAAATTTATAATTTGGCCACTCAACTATTATTAAGTTTACAATTTTGTCATTTAATTTTAGAAAGTTACGAGTTGCTCATTAAACTATTAGTAAGTTTACAAGTTTGCATTTTAGTCACTCATCTTTGCACCATTACTCCCTAAACTGATAATCCAAACAGTATCTTAAATAAATCAAGCCCCAACCTTAGCAAAGCTATTGTCAACCTCATCCCTCACCTCTAACTCAACCAATTTAACGACCATTCTTAATCCAATCACCATTTCCCCTTTGTCGAAAACTAGACCCAAGAAAATCCTCAATCAAGCAATTCACACATCCTTACCTTGAACTAGCAACCAAATATCACTACAACCACAATCAAAGCAAGAAAAAGAAAATCTATAACACCCTATACTCGATCCGATTTACCGGACCCAGATATAGGATGCCACAATACTTAAATATTAACAAAATTTTATCATCTTTAATGCTCATGATTTGAGATTGCCTATGCCACTGTTTCATTCGATTTATGCCTATTTTAAATACATGCATGCAAGCTTTAGACATAGTTGATTGTGTGTTGTGTTCACTAATGTTGCCGATCCCTGACAACTGTGTCAAAAACTTGTTGTGTGTAAATAACTAATACAATTGTGCAAGTGTACACATCATTCAAGTAATAAAGTGATAAGTAAGTATTGTCTCCATAGGGATCAGAAATTTGTAAGAGATTGATAAAGTTATTATAATCCCATTAACTATACTAAATAGTAGGAAATATTGTTAAATTGAATAAGATGTTGGTATTATGAATTAATGTAATTAAATGCTAAAAATAGAGAATTGATATGGCAAATAAAATGTAGTGGCAAATTACAGAGAAAAGCAAGAGTACTTCTGTTGTTGAATGAATAAGGCTGGAATTATTTAGGTGAAATGCTCATATAAAAATAATGTCATGGCAAAATATTGTCTAATCAACTGCTCAAAAGTTACTATTGTAACATACCTCTTTCGATAGCTAGATCTTAAAAGTTACTGTATGTCTAGAAAACTCTGGATTAATAACTAAAATGAACTTTCTTCTCTGCACAACTCGCAACGTCTATATCTAGAGTGCTACAAATATTCTGTCGAATATTTGCTTGCATCAAACAATTCTAGATCTAGTATATTTAACCTTTTCAGAATTAAAAATACATCTATGAACACAGCACACAATCGGTTATGTCTAAAGCTTGCATGCATGTATTTAAAATAGGCATAAATCGAATGAAACAGTGAAATAGGCAATCTCAAATCATGAGCATTAAAGATGATAAACATTCACCCAAATAGCTCCAACCCAGAAAATATTTAATTCATGGATGGAAAAGTAAACACCAAATTTAAATCATTCATCAATATTTAAAGAAGTTTGAATCACAGAAATCAGGAAACTAAAGGCAAAATTGTAGGATTTCACGCCACACTCCATCTTCTCTTTTATCTTCTAGTCGTACATGAATCCAGGATAAATGTCTCTTCCCCTTCTTCACTTTTGTATTATGCTCTCTGTAGTTGCTACCCTTTCTTTCTCTGAAAAGAGAGGATTATTGTCACCAGTCTCTTTCTCACCAAATTCTCCTCCCTTTTCTTTTCTTCTTCTCTCTCCTTCTTTTATTGGGTAGATCCGTCCCACCTCAACACACCTTTTTCATTCCTCTTTTCAGGTTGGATTTTTTGGTACACGCATAGCTGGCTGAGAATGACGTGGATAAAGTGCTGAGTCATCTTCCCGAAATTACCATGGCAAATCTGTTGGCAATCAATATCACCATTTGCCACGACAATATTTCACTTCCTTTATTTTCCCTCTTCATCTGCTTGCACTTCCTACACATATGTTCACACAAAACCACACCTTTTCTCCCCAAGTGATAAAAGTAACAAATAATGACCATTATATCACAATCCAAGCTTTGTTATGCAAGGTTCTAAAAATATCCTAAAAATGAAAATGTATTCACTTAATTACAACTAATTAATTATATTCAAAGGCCTTTAATATAACTCTTTTCAAGAGTTATCACACCTCCAAACCTGAACTGTTGTTTTTCCTCAAGCAAATGATGTTTGAATATGCATGAATGCATAGAATAGCCAAAACAATTAGTCACCAAATGTATTGCCAAATTGTAATAAGCATACTGAGTACCTCTATTCTCAGCAATCTTCTACTGAAACAAAGAAAAATTACTTACAATTGTTGTAAACCTATTTAGCGAATGCAGTGCAGAAAATGGTTCCTAAAGGTAAAATTTTCTAAATATTTAAGCAATTAAAACTGTAGCAGATTTCTCTAAATAAACTTAGGTCATATCTCTCCTAAACTCAGTTTTTTTTAGACACTTATTCAATGGAGTGTCCCTAGAATATGCATATCTAATTTTTTTTTATACAAACACTCATATTGGAACTCATTTTTCTGGTCAACAATATAATGGAGCAAACAAAATATTACTGATTTACTCAACAGGTTCAAACATTAGAGTATTCATATTATTTTACCATGACAAAATTAACAAAATTATACCCTATTACTATACTGAAATTAAGTTAAGAAGTTCTAAATTTATTCAAAGAATGCTACTATAACCTAAGTGCATTTATATTTCAATTATTCTAATTTTAGAAAGTCATTTTCAAAAATTGTCCTATGCTAAATATGTCTAAACAACTGTCACCCTATTTTCTAAGTTTACAAAGAAGAGTTACTATTTTCATTGAACATCATTGATAACCATATACTCACATAATCAAACAGTTAAATGACAATTGAATGTTATGGCAAAAAAAAAACTATATGAACAATTAACAATGCAATATATCTGCACAACACACCCCCAAACCTAAAGGATACATTGTCCTCAATGCATGAACATGACAAAGGAAAATTAATAAAAGCTACATGAATGCATGAAACAGATAAAAACTGAAATTAATGATCATGAAAATATAAAAATCAAAGCTTGGAGGGGAAAGAAATTACTTCACTTGGGTTGGGTGGATTTCTTTGCAGCTCTCTTGTAACGTTGCAGCCTTGCTGTGAAACCAACATCTTCTTGGATTGCTTTTTCGATAGCCTTCTTGAATCTTTTTTGCTGAAGCTGATTAATGGGCACCTCATCTGCATCATCAGTATCTGATGTCATGAGTTCACGTTCTTGTTCATACGTTGATGCCTTGGATTGTGGTGGTTTGATAATGGTGGTTGGTGTAAAATTGTTCTGTCGGTCATCATCCTCTTTTTCAGAGTTAAGG
Source organism: Gossypium rotundifolium (assembly GCA_025506655.1). Classification (NCBI taxonomy): domain Eukaryota; kingdom Viridiplantae; phylum Streptophyta; class Magnoliopsida; order Malvales; family Malvaceae; genus Gossypium; species Gossypium rotundifolium. Next base: position 108,844,356 of record CP106732.1, on the reverse strand, counting down.
TGTGTAAATTCTATTGGTTCTTCATCTATCGCGGGCTCTTTGGTATGCTTGTGTGTAGTGGCAGGTTCATCATCATCTTCTTCATCATCAGATAAAAGTTCTTTAGGAAACATAAGAAATATAAGCATTGCCTTGGTGAAGTTGTTTTGAAGAGCTTTCTTAAGTGCAACATCACGTTTTTTCACATATTTCCAATATAAAGTCATTTTGGCTTTTGTTATAGCAAAATCAGTGGAGATCCGATTTTGCTGCTTTGCCACCATACCTAACTGATGTTGGAGTTGCTTGAGAGTATTTATTACTTGTTGTTCCAACATATTAAGGAAAGTATGTGGGGATTTATATGGGGTTGATGATGTAGATGCAGGACCAGATGGTGTAAAAGTGTAGGATATTCGAATTGAAAAGAAACTACTCGGTAAAATACATGGTTATTGAAACGATTTAGTATGGCTAAAGTGCTCGAGAAAAATCTCGATTCTATTGGCACAACTAAAAAAGTTCATAAGGGATTATTGGGGAATATTACTACATTAGAGTTCAAAGCATGGATAAAAATAAATTGGGTAGGAAAAAATATTTGAATTGACTATATTCTGTAAAAATAAATATTATATTTGTATATACATTTTGATGGAGAAATATATTTAATTTTCTTTAATTTGTTTACTTTGTAATTTATTGAACTAATCATTTAGGTGTAAATAACTTTAAATTGTTTAAATTTCTAGTTAGAGTTATATATTTAGGAAAATTTCCCTCGTGTCAATGCTCCGATCTAATCTCATGTATCAAACCAACTCAAGCACATTGTTTAGTTTTTTTTTTTTTTTTTTTTTTTAGTTTGCTTAAGGACAACCAAAGACTTAAGTGTGGGGGTGTTTGACCTACTGTCAAATGTAATAGTAAATTTGGGTCAATTCCACACTTAAGAAGCTTGTTTTCTATGGAATTTAGGATTTTATATTTCATTTTCAGTACTTAGTCCTTAGGATAGAATATTCATAAAATAAGTGTTTTTTAACACATTTTGTAAGTATTATGACCCAATAGGTTGACACGAGTCTTAGCTTGTACTAATATGTTCTGTTAGGAATTGACCCAATTAAGCAACAAGTAAAACAAATAGCGGAAGAAATTGAGAAATTGAACACACAAATTTAACGTGGAAAAACTCCTCCAAAGACGATAAAAACCACGGGCAAAGATAATTTTACTATAATGGCAATAGAATGAAGAGTACAAAAAAGATGGAGATAAAAAACTAAACCCCGAAAACCCAAAAACTCGAAAACAAAGAACCCTCAAACGTAAACACAAAATTCTCTAAATGTGTTATGAGTTCTAATCTCTAATGGGTGTATTTTTCTAAGGTTGTGAAAGAGCCTATTTATAGGTTAAATAGTCAAGTCAAACAAATTATGCTAATAAATGCTAAATACATCATACTAATAAATACTAAATCTTCTAGAAAGAAAATATATTTTGTTTAACTTGACTTGCAAGCAATCTCTTAGAATTTGGGTCACACAACTCTAACAATCTCCACCTTGACACGAATTCTTACAATGCCATCTTTGCCAAAGCCCGCTATGGGCCTATCTTGAACTATGCAGGGAATTAACTGAGTCGAATCTGTGCTTAGAAGCTGGAAGACTTCTAGCCTTCGACTTGTGCACTGCCAAATCAAAATTAACCCGGTCCGATTTTCATGAACACAAGGTTTCTAACTTTTCAAAACCTGCATCCAAAGAGAACTTCTCTTCAACAAAACGGTCATACGTTTTCCCTCCTATGACCAAGTTGCCTCCGCTCCAAACGAGTTGACTTGACTCAGAATCGACGAGGACATCCGATTTCACCGGTCCACCGTAGAACCTTCCGAATATAAAGATCGCCGATTCTTTTACCTTTTAATGAGCGAGAGCTCCACGAGATACTTTAATGCCGCTCGACTCGATGTTGATTCGCATCCTTTCAAGTCTAAACTACTCAATGAGATGAGATTCTTTCAAATCGGTACATACCTAACATCCGAGAGTGTCCTAATCGTCTCATCGTGTATCCTAATTTTAACAATACCAATACCAATTACCTTACTAGATGAATCGTTTCCCATGTGCACAACTCCACCTTCAACTGAACTGTATGTGGAGAACCATTCTCTAATGGGACACATGTGGAAAGAACATCCCGAATCTAGGATCCACTCGGACGTGAGCTTGGAGTTATCGCTCGTTAACACTAACAAGAAATCATCACCGCTTTCATCGACCAAATTAGCACCAGCTACATCTTCCTCGTTACTCTCAGCAGCTCTTTTATTTCGCAGTTTATAACAATTTGCTTTGACGTGACCTAACTTTTTACAATAGCGACACCTTTTGTCTCGTTTCTTTGATGCTATCAAAGCTAAGCTTGCCTATCGCCTTGCTATCCAAATAAAGCTCATTGTTGAGTTTGTCTCTACTCAACAAATTACCCTTCACATCTTGAGCGAGAGTTTGTCTCGCCATAAATTAGGGTCTCCCGAAAGACTTGTATGAAGGGGTAAAGAGCACAATAATAGCATAGCCCGATCTTCATCGTTAATATAAACCTCAACATTATTTAAATCATTTAAAGAGTAATGAATTGGTGATGTGATCTCTAAGAAGCTCACCTTCGTTCATGCGAAACGTAAATAGACGTTGTTTCAACACTAAAGCAGTTAGCGGAGACTTAGTCGCATAAAGAGTTTCTAACCTTTTCCACAAGGCGATGAGGTCTTCTCCATCAATACCTCCCGCAATACCGTATTCACGAGGCACAATGGATTGCGATAAGGCCTTTTCATCAAGCTCTTCCCATTCTGCTTTATTTATATTTTCGTGCTTTTTCCAGTAACAACCTTTTTCAAACTCGATTGAACTAGAATTGCCATCATCCGAACTTGCCACAGATTGAAATTTGTCTCACCATCGAACTTCTCAATTTCAAACCTTGTTTCGCCATCTCCGAACGGCTGATCTATAATTGAACTAGCTCGATACCACTTGTTAGGAATTGACCGATTAAGCAACAAGTAAAACAAATAGCGTAAGAAATTGAGAAATTGAACACACAAATTTAACGTGGAAAAACTCCTCTAAAGAGGATAAAAACCACGGCAAAGATAATTTTACTCTAATGGCAATAGAATTAAGAGTACAAAAGATGGAGATAAAAACTAAACCCGAAAACCGAAAACAAAGAACCTCAAACGTAAACACAAAATTCTCTAAATGTGTTATGAGTTCTAATCTCTAATGGGTGTATTTTTTAAGGTTGTGAAAGAGCCTATTTATAGGCTAAATAGTCAAGTCAAACAAATTATGCTAATAAATGCTAAATACATCATACTAATAAATACTAAATCTTCTAGAAAGAAAATATATTTTGTTTAACTTGACTTGCAAGCAATCTCTTAGAATTTGGGTCACACAACTCTAACATGTTCAATTGAGTGTGTAGAATGGAGATATAAAGGCCTAATTAACATAAAAGTAAAGGATGAGTGATGCAAGATTCCCAGGACGTCAAAGCACAAAACGAATGACATGAGGTATATTTTACATGTTATGTCGCGCCAATTAAGGGGTGTGGCGTGACACAGGTCGATGCGTTGCCTAAGGATATCGGGGTTATTTTCGTCCACATAATCAAACTTATATGAAGACCTAGGACGTGCTGAAGACCTAATTTGGGATGTCAACACTTCTATAAATAAGACATTAGGGGATTGATGTAACTAAGTCATCCTAGACACCTTCAAAAACTCTAGTAGTTTAAAAGTATAATTAGATTATTTTCTTTTCGAATTCTTACAAATATTTTGTTTTTCCTCTTGAAATTATTTTTGATTCAAGAATTTGTTTATTTAATTAAAGTATTTAGTTTATATTTTCTTTTGCATTTGATTTATTTCGTTATTTTAATCAAATGATTTGCTACTCTATTTCCTATTCGATATTCAATCCACGATTATTCAATTCTCTTTTCTCTTCCAAATTAATTGTGTTCTTCAGATGATTTATTCAATTGAGATCGAGATTATGAATAACATGAGTGGCTAAATCCCTTAAGGGAGATTAACAAGTGGATGAGGATGTGATTGGCAAAGGATTTAGGGCTTCGAGAGGGATTAGTTCGTATGAATTATGTGTGTTTAAACCACTAGGCTTGACAACCCTAGGAAGTAATCATAAGCTAGATGAGGTCGGGAGATAAGTGAACCGACTAAATTGTAATTTATCTTAATTGAGAAAGTGAGGTCGGGAGATAAGCTAGTATCAATCAATCAAATAGTTAATTATAGGTCGGGCGGTAATAATTGGTTAATTGGTAGCTAATCCACCCTAAAACCTTAATCCGAAGTTAATTTCAAACCTTGAAGTGAGTTAATCTTCCTGATTGGTTTATTGATTTAGTTCATTTGTTTATTTTTCTTATTTATTTATTTATTTTATTTATTTATATCTTTTCAACTTATTTTATGGTTTATCATAATATAGGAATTAATTAGTACTATTTAGACTTATTATTGTAAGAATGTTTTCATAGATTTTCCATCCTCCCTTGGGTACGATCCTTGAAATATTTTCCAATATTTCGTTGTACTAACTATACTACAATTTGACACATGCACTTGCGGACACCGCCGTTCTTAATTCTCATATTTTTGGTGTCATATTTTATTATAAACGATAACTCTATAATCGTTTATAGGCGGTCAAGTGTTGTGACACTGAAGTTCGAACCAAAAAACAAAGTCCTTGAATGAAACATGTATCGGTGTTGCGACACAGAATTGGGTGTCACGACATTGGCTCGATGTTGCAACACCGAACCTAGTGTCGTGACACTAGCTTCTCTGACTGCCAAAAATTCATGCGCGCAACGAATACAATTTTTCGGGCAATTAAGGGTCTTTTCTAACCTAAAACCTTATTTGACATTATAATTGAAGGGGCACTTTAGTCTTCTGGATTTTTAGCTAGCTTTTGCTTATATAAACAACCTTATAACCTCATTAGGAGGGGGAGTTGACCTAGGGATTTGCCCTAGGGAGCTGTCAAGCGATATTTCCATACTTTTAATTTTTAGTTCTCTTTAGTTTTTATTTTAGTTTTTCATATGTTGGTTTAATTGGAATAGCTCTATTCTACTGTGAAAACAACTGATAGCGGAGATTGTTTTGGAACCACGCTTCAATTTAATTAGTCATGAGCATTCTCTTTATTCCCTTCTTTTTATTTCGTTATTTATATTTCCTTATATTGATCAACTAACATTTGTATGAATATTGAGATAAAATCTTGTGCTTATTTTATATCTTGCATGATTCGATTATGGAATTGATTTATTAATTAAGTAATTATTTATATAAAATTGGATTTTCATACAAAAAGTACTTAGTATGCTAGGAAGTGATTACCCTACTAGAATATCTACATAGGTGAGACCAAAATGGTATCTTGTCAAGTATAAATTATGCCAAGCGGTGAGCCTAAAAGGGTATCCATGTAACACCCCTAACCCATGTCGGTCGTCGAAACAAGGTTACGAAGTATTACTAAAGTTACAGAACATCTATAGATAATTCATGTTAAATACTATTCATATTCCAAGATCAATCATTACATCCATTAAGTGGACCCTCAAGACCCAAATTAAACATTAGAATCGAGTAGGGAATTTTTCATGAAATTTCAAAAATTTTCTCATAAAGGCCCGTTTGGCTTACACGGCCAAGTGACACACCCATTTCCTAGGCCGTGTGGTATATGAAATAGGTCACACAGCCGTGTCCCTAGCTCGTGTAACTCTCTGACTTGCAAAACATTAAGGTGCATTTTTCACACGGCCAAGACACACGCTCGTGTTCTAGGTGTGTCTCAGCCTGTGTGCTTAATTATGAGCATTCTGTTTCTTGAATTTAAGATGCAAGGGACACACAGCCAAACCACATGCCCATGTGCCAGGCCGTGTGTCACACATGGTCAAGACACACTCGTATGTCTACCCGTGTGGAAAAAATAAATCCATTTTCTAGCTTTATTTGTCACCCAAACTTTGGCAATAACCTACACCAAAACTTTCAATCATATACGAACCTATCCAAGCATCATAATCAAGAAATTTCTAACATCTAACATGGTATATACATTCATGTTTATAATCTTACCCTTTTGTGAACTTACATGTTAACATAATTTAATCAACCACATTAAACACATAGATATTCATCATAATATAACCTTATAACTTTATCAAATCAAATCATTACTAGCCATTCCAATGGCTAGGTTACAACTATTTACATGCCAACATTGGCAAAGTAACCTATACATGCCATTATACCAAAACAAGATTTCCATTTATACCAAAATAAGATGATGGATAGTGTGATGATGTCTCGATCGATCTCCAACCTTCGCGAGCTTTCGAGCACTATAAAATAGAGAAAGTAAAACCTAGTAATCATTTTATGCTTAGTAAGTTCGTATAACAAGAATTAAACTTACCAATTTTATTTATTAAAATTAGGCATACAATAACATGTTTTCCATCAACTTGGCAAATTGCCTAATCACATACACTCAATAAAATAAGTTAGTTACATAAGTTTCATATACATCAAATAGCATAGATAAGCTCATCATGCAACACTTTATCAGGTATTTCAAAATCATTTAAGATATAATTCTATTTATCTCATCATTCTCTTGTCAGATGTTTTATCCGTTGAATTATTGAAATATCGATAGATATTTCAAATAGTACACTCAAGGTATACATATCTGTAAACTGTAAATTCATAATCGAGGGTACCCATGATGGCACATACTCAGGGAGCACACTCTCGAGCCACATGTTAGGATGCTCAGATGAACCATGTAATCATGTAACAGGACACTTATCCGGGCTAATCAGGAACTCATAAGAGTTTTACTCAGGGAGCTCATAGAGCTTATCAGATATCTCCGAAGAGATAATATCAGGGAGCACCGGACAAGGTAACAAGGAGTTCAAGCGAGCCATGTCAGGAAGCCCCTAAAAGCTTATATAAGGATGCTCACGTACAGCTGCTTTTGTGTCCGCATTATATGCTGGATCACAACCAATCGAAACATGTAACAGGACACTCACACAGAGTTGCGGTAGTGCACAACATATGCTAAATCACTACCGATCAGGATGCTCACAAGAACTATACATCAGAATTGCTCGAGAGGCCTATATCAGGATTACACGTCCGAGCTAAATCCCGTCTGCAACATATGCAAATCCATATTCAATTACGGGAAATCACACTTATCCATCGAATTTCATTATTCAAACGGAACTTAAAACCTTATTAACATTTCCGATCATGTAATCCTTTTTATGCATTTATAACTTTCATATCACATAAACACATACCACATTCAATCCAAATACATCATTCAATTCAAACATATTAACATGCATAATTAAGTTACACAAACTTACCTCGATAATAGTTCGTATAAAAAAATCTACTAATCCAAAACTTTCTCTTTTCCTCGATCTAGCTTCGAATTTGAGTTGTCTGGATCTATATAAATGAATTAATCATCAATTCAATACATTTCATATTCAATAGAATTCATTTTACACTCTAGGCAAAATTATCATTTTGCCCTAAACTTTTCATAAATTCTAATTTCGTCCCTAGGCTCAAAAAATGAAATTCATGCAATTTAATCCTTATTCCAAGCCTAACTGAAATTTTAGTATAATTTTTATAGCACATGTATTTCACAAAATTCAGAATTTTTCTACAACTTTTCAATTTAGTCCCTAAATCATGTTTCCATCAAAATTTACTTTGTAAAAGTTGTTTATCTATCAACAACCTTTCATATTCTACCATAAATTTCAAATTTTCAGCATATTCATCCATGGAAAAACTTCTATTCTTTGATAACTTTTAAAATTAATCCCTAAAATGGATCCCGATCTCAAAAATATAAAAAGTACTGAAAATGGGACTTGAATACTTACCCAATTAAGCCAAGAAAGCTTGTTTTCTCTTTTCTAGGGTTTCCATGGAATTTTTGGGAAAGAAGATATAAAATGATTTTATTTCTTACTAACTATTTATCATCCATTAATTTTTCTCATTTCCAATTTAATCCTTGTCATTTTCTAAATTTCCATGGATGAATCATCAAAAATATCTACTAACTTTTAATTAATGGTCTAATTACCATATAAGAACATCAAGTTTTGAATTCCATAGCTATTTGATTCTTCTAGCTACTAGAATTTAACTTTTGCATTTTATGCAATTTTGTCCTTTCCTAATTAATCACTTAATCGGTAAAAATTTTCTTATCAGTATTTTCATATAAGAGTCCTATTATAATGTAGATCATGAAATAAAATTAAAATAAATTTTCTTTCTAACTCGGATTTGTGGTCCCAAAACCACTGTTCTGATTTCACTGAAAATGGGTTGTTACAATCCGTATGCCTAAAAAGAGATCGAAAGGGTGACATAAATGGTAACCCTTAGTGAAGATGATACCGAGAGGGTATTCTTAACTAATGGTGGTAAATAACTCAATTGATGGTAATTAGCGACTTAATTGATAATTAATGATCATAGGTTGGGAACTCACAACGTTGACACTAGGAATAGGGAATTCTATTAGGATATCTTAGGTTAATTAAATTCCATTAGGTTATTTTAGGTTAATTAATTTACTTAGTTTTATTAATATTTTAGTTTTACATCAACATTACTAATTGTGACTCAATTAGATTAGTAATTATTTTCGTAAATAATTTAATAATAAATTTCTCTAGTCCGCAATTCCTTAGGTATGATCTTGAATATTTTTTAGTGTTTTGTTGTAAACAAACTATATTACAATTTGACATGTATACTTATGAGCACCGTTACTTTATTCGATATCTTTTGCTGCAATATTTTTAGTCCAAACATTTGCACATTTATGATACTAGAACTCATGCCTTATCGAGTATGCTATCTCATTTTAAAATTGGTTTATTGTACAACAAATTCTCGTCACAATAGAAGTTTCAATGAAGAATGTTTAGCATTAATCAAATCATAGTAAATGAAGGAACTACTTTAAAATCACAAAACCTTGAGCTCAAGATGAAATTATTTTAAGATACCATCATAATTCACAATTCTAAATAACAATTAGAATCATTCACTACAATACATAATAATATTACAATTATTATCAATATATCTATTTAAGTATTAAATCAAAATCAAATTATTACAAAATACAAACATACATATCAATAATTGGAGTGTATCTAAATCTAGATTAAAATAAATATGAACATAAACCTACATATGATAGGACTGAAATCCAAAATAAACTTTAGACTGAAAATAAGTAAATTTATAAAGACACATGAAAACTCAAACTCAACCACCCCATGCTCCAAAATCTCAGCATTTACCAATATGCTAAATTATGTCTTAGTTTTTGTACTATTTGTAAATTTAAAATTTAGTCTTCGTGCTTTTATTTCTAAAAATTTAGTCCATCTATTTTTGGATTTTAAAATTTAGATCCAATTATTAATATTATAAAAATTATTTTATTGCTATCAAGTGAATATTTTTATTTCAAAATGTCATACAAAAAATTTAATAAAAATTAACAATATTAACAATTAAATATGAATTTTGAAGTTTAAAAAGTAAAAAGATTAAATTTTGAAATTAAAAATATAAAGACTAAATTCTATATTTATAAATAGTACAAGGACCTATACATATTTTAACCTTTATTAAGACAATTGAAATCTCATCGATTAATTTCCAATGAATTTATATTTCCACAATGATAGAAATTAATGGTGAGCAAAACTCGATTTGACTTGAAAAATTAAAAAATTAAATTCGAGTTAAATGAATCGAGTTATCGAATTAATCGAATTATTTGAGTAAACTTGAATTTTTTTTTCAAATTTCAAGTTCAAATCGAGTTTGATTTTCTAATTCAAATAACACGAATAATTCAAATAAACCAAATACCAAACTATAATATTTTACATTTTTACTCCAAATTTCCAATCTTATTAATTTTCTCCCAAAATTTTTACTCCTCCCATTTTCCCCCAAAACTTTTATTTCCTCTCATCCCACCCCCTTCTACCCCAATCTCATCCCTCGGCCTTTTTTTTTGAATATTTTCCCGTAAAATTTTACTCTCCAATTTATTCCCCCACAAAATTTTAATCCCTCAATCTCAAAACTTTTTAATTTCTCCCAAAACTTTTACTCACATCCCATCCCTTCTACCCCAAATCCATTCCCCCACCACAATTTTTTTTAATATTCTCCCAAAATTTTATTCCCTCAACTTCCAAAACTTTTATTTTCCCTAAATTTTACTTCTCACCTTTTACTCTCAAATTAAAATTAAGATCATCCAAAAAATACTTATTTAAAAATCAAATTTTATCTTTAAGATAAATTTTATTTAAAAATCACATTTTTACATTTAATATATTTTTAATTTCAAAATATATAATGACAATAATTAGAAGATAATTGAAGTAACTAAACAAGATAAGAAGCTAACACATATAAAAATTAATAAATAAATTATGAGGAGATAAAAGTTAATACCAAATTTGATTATGGTGAACATATTTGATTACGTTGTGTGACAATAATTACAAAGACTCAAAATTATTTTTTTAATTTAACTCGAATAAATATATTTGATTCGATTTGAATTCCATTTTACTTGACTCGATTCAAGAAAATTTTAAATAAAATCATGATGATAAAATAAGATTTATCAGCTCAAAATTTTTTCATTCAATTCAATTCGATTAAGAGTTAAAAAAAAAAAAAAAAATCTAAAATCACCGCTGGCTGGTGTGGAAAGGATCAAACATTCTTCGCCTGTCTTCCATTTCCTTAAAGGATCCTCACCCTGTGGGTCACCACATCAAATCTTCTTTTCTATTTTTCCAGATTCATGCAGCCATTGTAACTTAAACTTACGCTACAGAAGCCCAACCAAACCAATAAATCACAAACCACGCAACTACCTGATGACACTATTTTTGAAGGATTAACACGTGTCAAGTAGTGAAAACATGGACAACCCAGTTGCAAGATGTGCTCATCCGCAGACAATAAAACATCCTCATAGCCTTAATTCACCAATGTTGCGTCTACCCGCCATCTCCCTACGACAAATCGTTGGGTGAGACCAGACAAAACAGTCAACCCTCAAAATTAATCCTTTCAAATACTTCACTTGCCCAGAACATCACGCAAACTCTGAAGTGAAAACAAATCACCCACCACCACGCTCTACGAAACACCTCCATCGCCGATCATGGGGTTCACCACCTGGGCCCCATCTCCATCTCTGACCCCTCCCTTCTCCCTTGTCATCATCATCACCGCCATCGTCGTCGTCATCATCTTCGTTGTCCCCACCTTCAAAGCTTCCAGTTGACTTCAGCCCACCTAACCTTAGTGAAGATGATACCGAGAGGGTATTCTTAACTAATGGTGGTAAATAACTCAATTGATGGTAATTAGCGACTTAATTGATAATTAATGATCATAGGTTGGGAACTCACAACGTTGACACTAGGAATAGGGAATTCTATTAGGATATCTTAGGTTAATTAAATTCCATTAGGTTATTTTAGGTTAATTAATTTACTTAGTTTTATTAATATTTTAGTTTTACATCAACATTACTAATTCGTGACTCAATTAGATTAGTAATTATTTTCTGTAAATAATTTAATAATAAATTTCTCTAGTCCGCAATTCCTTAGGTATGATCTTCGGAATATTTTTTTAGTGTTTTGTTGTAAACAAACTATATTACAATTTGACTTGTATACTTGCGAGCACCGTTACTTTATTCGATATCTTTTTGCTGCAATATTTTTAGTCCAAACATTTGCACATTTATGATACTAGAACTCATGCCTTATCGAGTATGCTATCTCATTTTAAAATTGGTTTATTGTACAGCAAATTCTCGTCACAATAGAAGTTTCAATGAAGAATGTTTAGCATTAATCAAATCATAGTAAATGAAGGAACTACTTTAAAATCACAAAAATCTTGAGCTCGAAGATGAAATTATTTTAAGATACCATCATAATTCACAATTCTAAATAACAATTAGAATCATTCACTACAATACATAATAATATTACAATTATTATCAATATATCTATTTAAGTATTAAATCAAAATCAAATTATTACAAAATACAAACATACATATCGATAATTGGAGTGTATCTAAATCTAGATTAAAATAAATATGAACATAAACCTACATATGATAGGACTGAAATCCAAAATAAACTTTAGACTGAAAATAAGTAAATTTATAAGGAGACATGAAAAACTCAAACTCAACCACTCCATGCTCCAAAATCTCAACATTTACCAATATGCTAAATTATGTCTTAGTTTTTGTACTATTTGTAAATTTAAAATTTAGTCTTCGTGCTTTTATTTCTAGGAATTTAGTCCATCTATTTTTGGATTTTAAAATTTAGATCCAATTATTAATATTATAAAATTATTTTATTGCTATCAAGTGAATATTTTTATTTCAAAATGTCATACAAAAATTTAATAAAAATTAACAATATTAACAATTAAATATGAATTTTGAAGTTTAAAAAGTAAAAAGATTAAATTTTGAAATTAAAATATAAAGACTAAATTCTATATTTATAAATAGTACAAGGACCTATACATATTTTAACCTTTATTAAGACAATTGAAATCTCATCGATTAATTTCCAATGAATTTATATTTCCACAATGATAGAAATTAATGGTGAGCAAAACTCGATTTGACTTGAAAAAATCAAAAAAAATTAAATTCCGAGTTAAATGAATCGAGTTATCGAATTAATCGAATTATTTGAGTAAACTTGAATTTTTTTTTTCAAATTTCAAGTTCAAATCAAGTTTGATTTTCGAATTCAAATAACACGAATAATTCAAATAAACCAAATACCAAACTATAATATTTTACATTTTTACTCTAAATTTTCAATCTTATTAATTTTCTCTCAAAATTTTTACTCCCTCCCATTTTCCCTCCAAAACTTTTATTTCCTCCCATCCCACCCCTTCTACCCCAATCCCATCCCCCCCGCCTTTTTTTTGAATATTTTCCCAAAATTTTACTCTCCAATTTATTCCCCCACAAAATTTTAATCCCTCAATCTTAAAACTTTTTAATTTCTCCCAAAACTTTTACTCTCATCCCATCCCCTTCTACCCCAAATCCATCCCCCCCACACACAATTTTTTTTAATATTCTCCCAAAATTTTATTCCCTCAACTTCCAAAACTTTTATTTTCCCTAAATTTTTACTTCTCACATTTTACTCTCAAATTAAAAATTAAAATCATCCAAAAAATCCTATTTAAAAATCAAATTTTATCTTTAAGATAAATTTTATTTAAAAATCATATTTTTACATTTAATATATTTTTAATTTTAAAATACATAATGACAATAATTAGAAGATAATTGAAGTAACTAAACAAGATAAGAAGCTAACACATATAAAAGATTAATAAATAAATTATGAGGAGATAAAAGTTAATACCAAATTTGATTATGGTGAGCATATTTGATTACGTTGTGTGACAAGAATTACAAAGACTCAAAATCATTTTTTAATTTAACTCGAATAAATATATTCGATTCGATTTGAATTCTATTTTACTTGACTCGATTCAAGACAATTTCAAATAAAATCATAATGATAAAATAAGATTTATCAGCTCAAAATTTTTTTCATTTAATTCAATTCGATTTGATCAAACACTCATCTCTATTTAAAACAGTTAAAAAAAAAAATCTAAAATCACCGCTGGCTGGTGTGGAAACCATCACACATTCTTCGCCTGTCTTCCATTTCCTTAAAGGATCCTCACCCTGTGGGTCACCGCATCAAATCTTCTTTTCTATTTTTCCAGATTCATGCAGCCATTGTAACTTAAACTTACGCTACAGAAGCCCAACCAAACCAATAAATCACAAACCACGCAAGTACCTGATGACACTATTTTTGAAGAGATTAACACGTGTCAAGTAGTGAAAACATGGACAACCCAGTTGCAAGATGTGCTCATCCGCAGACAATAAAACATCCTCATAGCCTTAATTCACCAATGTTGCGTCTACCCGCCATCTCCTCACGACAAATCGTTGGGTGAGACCAGACAAAACAGTCAACCCTCAAAATTAATCCTTTCAAACACTTCACTTGCCCAGAACATCACGCAAACTCTGAAGTGAAAACAAATCACCCACCACCACCCTCTACGAAACACCTCCATCGCCGATCATGGGGTTCACCACCTGGGCCCCATCTCCATCTCTGACCCCCTCCCCTTCTCCCTTGTCATCATCATCACCGCCATCGTCGTCGTCATCATCTTCGTTGTCACCACCTTCAAAGCTTCCAGTTGACTTCAGCCCACCGTTGATCGCAATGGTGGTAGTAGTTGCTGCAGCATTTTTAGTCGTTACCAATCCCATTTTAAAATTGGTTTATTCTGCGACACAATTCTAGTCACAATAGAAGTTTCAATGAAGCAAGATTAGTGATTAATCAAATCATAGTACTGAGGGAACCTTGAGCACGATGATGAAATTATTTTATAAAAAAACCTGTCACCTTATTTATAAATGAATGCAATGTAATAATTGAAAGATAAGTTTTGTTTATACATAACTACAAGAATATATATTTACAAATTTTATATTTAATTTCACTAATTCATATAAATTTTTAAAGTTAATATCTAATAAACTTAATTCTAATTGTTATAAATCTCTATATTATTCATAAATTTAAAATTTAATTCATATATTTTTATTTCTAAAATATAGTTACTCTAACTTTTAAATTTTAAAATTCTTTAAAATATAAAAAAACATACTCAATCAGTAGCTATGTAAATAAAAAGATATTATAATTAATCTAAATTTAATAAAATAATTTTAAACTGTTGAACCTAAATTTTAAATTTTAAAATTAAAAGATTAAATTACTAAAAATTAAAATATAGAAACTAAATTTTAATTTTTCAAAAATATAATATATATTAACTATCCATTGATTTCTTCCAGTATGGCGGCCTTTGGTTAGATTATAGTTTGTTGTGGTTGGCATGCATGCACATGTATAAATAGATACATATTTTATTCACCAAAACACGAGTTTGTTGCATATAATTTAGAATCAAAATCAAACATATATTTTATACATATTGAAGGTAGAATGGTGTCAAATAATATCAAATATGTTATTATTAATATCTAAATTTTGTACTTGTATACTCCCACCGGAAATCGTCGGATGTTAATACTTTCATCATGTATTATCGAAAACTCTCGACTATTGTTTTTGTAAAATTTAAAAGAAGTTGTTTTAATAATAAGTTTCAATTTTTCTTAATTAAAATAACAGTTTTCATAAGTGATTGAAAAATTAATGGCGACTTGATCACTTTTAATTTCTTTAATATTTAATTTTTTAAAGATGTAATTACAAGCAGGTCTATATAAATTATTGTTAGTAATTACAATTTTTTTATATATTTTCTTGAAAGGTGAATTCATTAATTCATTTAATGGATGGAACCATATAATTAAGAGAAAAAAATAGCAAATATTCACTCTAGATGATAAAAGATAAATTCCATCAACACAATAAAGGCTTTAGCCTTAGCATCAATAAAATATTATGACACGTGACAATTGGTTTTGTCACAACTGAAGCACGACATATCTGGAGTGATTGCAAGTTCTTAATACAATAAGGAAATCAGCCTCAGATGATCTAAAGGGGCGAGCAAAAATCGACAAAACAATTGAGCATTCACCAAACTAGAGAAGATGACAACAAAATCATCCCTAAAATCACTTGTAAAACTAAGATTACATGCATAAGCAAGACTAAAAAACATGCTATAAGAGTAGACAAAAACTTCTAAAAATGACAACTTATTAAACAATGAAAAAAAGCATATAAAACTTAAGACAACATGGGTCCAAATCGACACGTGAAATTATTTATTATTCTAAAATACTCTCAAAATAGAAACAAATTAAGAAATTGACGAATAGCCACTCACTTTCCAAGAAAAAACTATTGGTAGCCGGTGGAATTTTAGCGAACAACAGATACCATCATTTATCTATCACAACTTGTGAAACAACAAAGATACTCACAAAATAGATCAATAAACTGAAAAGAGAGAAGATATATATAGTGAATAAGAAGAAAAAGAAAGAAAGCGTTGATAGGAGAAGAAAAAGAAAGAAACTGAAAAGAGAGAAGATATATATAGTGAATGAGAAGAAAAAGAAAGAAAGGGTTGATAGGAGAAGAAAAAAGCGGGCAATAGCCAATCCAAACGTTGGCACCGTTGCTAAGCAAAACAAAAGATAAGAAGCAAATGTGTTGGAGTAAATTTTTTTTAAGTCGAAAGCAAATTGAAAACGAAAGGTAGACAAAAAAAACTTATATGTTTCTTGGTAACTTTTGTGACTTGTGAGCCGAGAAAGTTTCAAGTTTTGAACTTACTTTTCAATTCATTGCCAACATTTTCAAGTTATATGGTCAACAAATATGTAAGCATAGCCTCCTAAAACCCCACTATAAACACCTTCTCTTCTCCATACTACTAAACATAGTTTATTCTATAAATACCTTCTCTTCCCCATACTACTAAACATTAGTTTATCATTTTTAATACCACTTGCTTTGCTCTTTAAGACTAGAAGAGACTTAACAATTACACCTCCGACAATGTCAAGATTGCCAGAAGAAGAACACCCAAACAAGGTTTTTGGATGGATGGCCAGAGACACTTCCGATGTTCTCTCTCCATTCAAATTTTCAAGAAGATTTTTCCTTTTCTTTCTTTTTTATTTGATCACGTTTGATCTTCTTCCAAAGCTGTTTGTGTCATTTTTGATTGAAAAGTTCAATATTATGTGGATTTGCAGGGCAGCAGGAGAGAAAGATGTGGCTTTCAAGGTGCTTTATTGTGGGATATGTCATACCGATCTTCATAATGCCAAGAACGATTGGGGCAAGACCGTATACCCTCTTGTCCCTAGGTATATATATTATCTCCATCAATTCATCTCTTTGTTTATGGAAAACAAATATATAGATTTAAAACATACATATTGGATGCAAGCATGAGATTGTAGGGGAAGTGACAGAAGTGGGAAGTAATGTAGGAAAGTTCAAAGTTGGAGACAAAGTTGGAGTAGGCTGCATGGTTGGCTCGTGCCATTCATGCGATAGTTACACAAAGAATCTTGAGAATTATTGCCCCAAATTGATAGCTACCTATGGAGGAAAGTACAATGATGGAACTATTACATATAGGGGTTTTTCTGACACTATGGTGGTGGATGAGCACTTTCTCATCCGCATTCCTCACAACCTACCTCATGATGCCGTCGCCCCCTTTTTTGCGCTGGAATTATAGTGTATAGTCCATTGAGATTTTATGGACTCGATAAGCCTGATTTGCATATTGGAGTTGTTAGATTGGAAGGACTGGGGCATTTGGTTATTAAATTTGCCAAGGCTATAGGGGCCAACATTACAGTCATTAGCACTTCAATAAACAAGAAGAAAGCAGCTTTGGAAAATCTTGGTGCTGATTCATTTTTTGTCAATCGAGACCAAGATCAACTTCAGGTTTAGTTTGGACAACCTTTTCCTTTTCTTTTAATATTTTGTCAATAATGAAATTTTCTAAATTCAACACACATTATATATATATATATATATATATTGTGTTTAGGCTGCTAATGGTACTGTTGGTGTTTTGGAACAAAACAGGCAAACAAAACTATGACTTGAGCAATAAGGCTCGAGGCTTGCAAAAGAAAAAAACATAATTCAAAATAGAATTGAAAGCAAAAGCAAAGAAAAATGGAGAGTATATGGAAGGAAATCTAATAATTTTCATTAACATTGAATAATGGCATAATGCCAATACATAAAACCAAGCATTCAGCTTGTCAAAATCAGTATAAGGTCACCTAATCAATACCTACTACCACTAATACATTGGAACTTGGTAAACCAAGATTGTACACATGAACAAAGCTGAGTTAACAGCTCAATCACAATCAAATTACATCAAACATCAAACTAACATAGTTCAAAATGAAATAAATTATATTTCATCAAACTAAGGTAACAAAATGAACAAAAAATCAACAGCTTTACTTACTTCAACACTCGCATGGCTCGGGCTGCATGGCCTACTTCTTGGCTGCTCCTAGTGCTACATGCTGACCAATTTTCAACACTCCTTATTGGTTAGCATGTTGCAAACTCCCATTTTAGCTCTCAAGTGTAAGAATCTTGACACACTAAGGGCTTTTCTCAAAATGTCAGCTAGCTACTCTTTAGAACTGCAATGAACCAGTTTATCTTCCTGTGCTTGCTCCATTTCTCTTACAACATGAAGTTTAATGTTGAAGTGCTTTGTCCTTCCATGAAAAATCAGATTCTTTGCAATTGCAACAGCAGATTGATTGTCACACATTATCTCTATTGCTTCCCTTTGGTGAAGATTGAAATCAGCCCAGATCTTTCTTAGCCAAATGGCTTGGTTGACAGCACCTGCAGCTGCTACATATTCTACCTCAGCAGTTGACTGAGCAACATTTTACTTCTTCAAACTCCAGCAAAAGATAGTTGAACCAAGGGTGAAAACATACCCTGAGGTGATTTTCATGTCATCCTTTGAACCAGCCCAGTCGCTATCAGCATAACTAATCAATTTCAAGCTTTCAGCTCTGCTATACAACATTCCATAGCTCAGGGTACCTTTGATGTACCTGAGCACCCTTTTGGAAGCTTGAAAGTGCTTCTCATTACAACAATGCATGAATCTCGTGAGAAAACTTATAGCAAACATAATGTTTGGCCTAGTGGCAGTCAAATATAACAAACAACCAACTAAGCTCCTATAGATAGACTCACTAACCTGTTTAAAATTTCCTTGGCTTGATAGTTTCTCTCCAATGAAAGTTGGACTGCTTGTGACACCTCCATGATGAGAATTTTAGAGGCAAAAGCTTTTTGACTTAGAAAGATTCCATTCTGAGTTTGTGACACCTCTATGTCAAGGAAATAAGTCATCCTACCTAAATCAGACATCTCAAACATCTATTGTATTTTGGCTTTAAAATCAGCCAGCATTGATTGATCTCCTCTTGTCACCAGTAAGTCATCAACATACAAGGACACAATGAGCTGAGTTTGTACTCCTTCCTTCTTAGCATACATTGTTGGCTCACTAATGCTCCTTTCAAATCCCAAACTGATCAAGTAGCCATCAATTCTCCTATACTAGGCCATTGGTGCTTGTTTCAAGCCATACAAGGCTTTCTTTAATTTGTAAACCATGTCCTCCTTACCAGCCACTTTGAAACCTTGAGGTTACTCAACATAAATCACTTCTTCAAGGAATCCATTGAGAAAGGTTGACTTAACATCGATTTGATGGACTTTCCATTGCTTTTGTGCAGCCAAGGCAACCAGTAGTCTAATGGTGTCAAGCCTGGCCACTAGTGCAAAGGTCTCCAGATAGTCTATGTCATACTTCTAGCTAAACCCCTTCACAACTAGCCTAGCTTTAAGTTTATTCAAGCTCCAATCAGCATTATGCTTGGCTCGATACACCCATTTCACCCCAATAACCTTCTTGTTGACTAGTCTTCCAACTAGTTCCCAAGTCTGATTCTTCTCAATCATAATGAGTTCATTAGTCATAGCTTGTTTTCAACCTTGCTGAACTTCAACCTCTTCAAAACAGTTTGGTTCTACCTCAGCCACTTGAGCCCTTTCATAAATTTCAGCCAATAGTTTTGTGCCCCTATCTGGTTCATCATCAATGTCCATTTCAGGACCATTTTTATTAGCCTCAGTCTGATCTGCCATAAGGTCTTCAGAAACTGCCTTTGTCACATTTTTCTCCCAAATCCAGCTTGACTTCTCATCAAATACCACATCTCTACTCATTAGCACCTTATTTGTTAAAGGATCTAAGATCCTATAGCCCTTTTTGACTGTGTTGTAGCCTACCAAAATCCCAGGTTGAGCCTTTTTGCCAACTTGTCCCTCTTCACTACTAGAACATGTGCATATCATATGCAGCCTGTAATACCCCGAAAATTACTACAGTAAGAAAGTAAGATATTATCCTTGATATAGTTAAGTAAGGAAATAAAGTGACAAAAAGGGAAAAATTTGGATTATGTCAACATTGTGAAGCATATTATGATATATTACATTATTAATTCAAGAAAGTACTAAATTGTAAAAGTGAGAAAAGTTTTGTCACCCAAGAGTAAATACTAAAAATCTGAGGGGTTAAATTTTAAATATGAAAAAGTTGAAGGACCAATAGTGCAAATATTTTAGGGGTGGAATAATCTAAAAACTAAGGAAAATGGATGAATTAGGACCAAATCGAATAGGTGAAGAATTATGAGGGACTAAATTATAATTTTTCCAAATTAAGTGATGACTCAATGATGGAATTTTAAAAGATCATGAAGGGCAAAATGGTCATTTAGTAAGAGAGAGAGTTCTAGAATGTAATGATTATGTTGATGATATTTTAAATTAATTAATTAGATAAATATTACTTTATTAATATTTTAATAAGATATTTATTATTATTTTATTTAGTATATATGTGTGGGGGGGAAGAAAAACAACAACAACAACACACCATCCATCGTCTTTCCCATGCACCAACGTGAGAAGAAGAGAGAAAGAAAGAAAGTTTTACTTTCTTTACAATTTGGTCCTTTCACCAAAAATTCACCATTTTCACTTAGAATTCAAAAGAATTTCCATAGTCATCAAGAAAGAAAGATGACAAGAAGACTATGGAGAGCAAGAATATCAAGTTAGATTCAAGAAATAGAAGCTGGAGGAGAGAGAAAATCAAATTAAAGATTGAAATCACTAAGACAAGGTAAGAACATCAAGATTTCAATATATTTTTAGATTGTTATTATTGAAAAAGCATGGAAATGATGTTATAGTAGAGTTTTCTTATATATGGTCCTATGTTCTTGATATGTTAGTGAAGGAAAATAAGAGAAAGTGATGGGAAATATTGTAGAGAAAGTAAATAAAGGTGTTACAAACTTGGCAACTAATATTTTGCACTAAAATAGTTTTGGACAGCAGTAGTAATCTAACTTTGAAAAAGCACCAAAATTTGTGGAAATCGAATTTGAGGATGAATAAAATATGAAATTAAATACTTTTGAGTCTAGTTTTTCATAGAATAAGCAATGTAAGCAATGGACTTGTAAATTATGAGTTATAGTAAATTTTGTGAGAAAAGGTCAGAATAATTTTGGGTATCCCTGTTCTGAATTTGGAAAATCATAAAAATTTGAATAAAAATAATTAGGGGCTTAAATTTACATTTTTAAATCATTAACAAGTCTACTTTTAATAGAAACAAATTGGAACATCATCCAAGTTCCGTACTAAGAGATAATTAATTTTTAGTAAAGAAAGGTAGAAGCTGTCAAACAACAGAACAGAGTCAAGTTTGAAGATTTTACTGTACTTATTGGCTAAACTATAAATTTTGAAATTTTTATGATAGAAATATATTTGAGTCTGGTTTCTAAAAAATCAAGAGGATCTTAAATTGTAATTTTGTAACTCAAGATATAAATAATTTAGTGACTATGATTCAAATGGACAGCTTTGAATAAATTTATAAGTAAATAGTGAAATCATAGATAATGTTACTTATAAGCATGTAATATAAATTAAAGATGTGGAATGGAAAGGAGGAGGAGGAAAATATATATGAATATTCGGCTAGCATGGTGATAAACCATAAAAGTAACATATTTTAGGCCCACATTTAGTATGCTTTTGGATGATTTAGCCCTTGATTTATGTAAAAAGGTGCTTTTAATCCTTTCTTTTTATGTTTTTACTCAGGAAAGCACCCATGGGCGAAAAGAACAAGAAACGGGCTTAAAACAGGCCAATTTGGGAAATCGACATGGCCTGGACTTCAAGCCACATGGCCGTGCCTCGTCAATTTACTTCACACGGCCTGGACTATGATTTACATGGCCGTGCCTCAAACAACAGAATCAAAACACGGACTGAAGTCGATTTACATGGGCGTGTACCATGGCCGTGCCCTTATCATGGAAAAGAGGAATTGTACTCGAATTTGGATACTTTGAGGTAAAGAAACACATTCCAAAGCTTATTCAAACACCGAGTAGGAAGTATATTTGAATTAGGACACTTAGGGACCAAGTAAAGCATTCCAAAAGACTATATAAACACCCTAAGTGTATCCTGAAAAGGGGACGGTTAGCTAGGCCAAGGAGCCGACCCAGAAGGTCAGATTTGTGGGAATTACTCGAAGATAGCCAGTTGATCCATCTCAAGGATTCGAAATTCTACTCAAGACGGCGAATTTCTCCTTTAATTCCTTTAGGGGTTTTAGGGATTTCTTATGTTTTGTTTTATCTTTTCTCTTGAGATGTTTTCTTTATTCATTATGAACTAAACCCTTCAGATACCTAAAAGGGATGAAACCTAGATGAATCTTGTTATTTTTTTCTGAATTATATGATAAATACTTAGTTTGTTCTTAATTATGCGTGCTTAATCCAAATCTGATGTGCTTAGGTGGAGAAGGAATAGACACTGCATAAGAGTAGATCTAGCATAATTGAGTGGTGTTGATCGCACGTCTAAAGATAGGGTGACGAGATTTTGCCGGATTAGGGTGAAACCTAATATGGAAGTCCATAGATCGATTTACTACTATTCTAGGGGGTTATTATTCGAGAAAGAGATTTTTGTTAATTAACCTAGGGTTAGACATTATTCGCCTTGAGAGAGGGTTTAATATAAGTTAGGGAGTCTTACGGATCAAACTAAGTGAACAAATCGTATGGTTCAATGTTAAATAACAAGTGAAGTCTAGGTGGATTCTTCCTGAGGGTATCATCGTGATCAACTGAGTTTCTCTTCAAGTTATTCCCCAATTCGTTCTTTTTATCTTTGTGTCTTTAGTTTAGTAGTCGTTAATTTAGAATAAAGCAACTTCACTTATTTTAGGCTAAAAAATAAAAAGAAAGTCAGTATTAGTACTTTTAGTTCCTTTGGGTTCAACAATCCGGTCTTGCCTAAGCTATACTACTGTTCGATAGGTACACTTGCCTTTAATCATTGTCAGAGTTAGTTTCCAGGTTCGATCATTCTCTTTATAAATTTTAAAACTCAACAAAACAACGATCACATGGCTAATTTGCATGTTTTAGACTCAAGGACTAAATTGAATAAAAGTAAAACTTTAGGGGTAATTTTTGTAAAAAATATAAAAATGACCAAATTGAATGAAATGAATTATTTTATTGTTTAAATTAATAAATTGAATGAGATTATTAATTTAGATCAAGATCGGTTGAAAAATCGATGAAAATAGAAAATTACCAAAATACCCCTGAATCTTGGTATTTCTGTAATTTAGCCAGGTAAGTTCGTGTAATCTAATTATGTGATATAAGGAAATACGAGTTGATGGTATATGAAATATTGATATAATAAATTAACTGATTTATGTTTATGAAGAAACCACAAGAGAATGATATTTATCATGACATGTAAATATGTGATTATAGTTGATACGATGATACAAGGAAATTAAGTATGTTGAGACGATTAATAAATTCAAGTAAGACATGTCAAGAAAAATAAATATGTTTAAGGGACAATATATTTGATTTTGATTGGTTCCAAATATGAATGCTAGAAGAAATAAAATGTTTGATAAATAAATTTGTAACTCCAGTAATGCTCCGTAACTCTATTCCGGTGAGCCAGTGATGACTTGAACCTAAAGCAGGCCTCAAATGGAGTGCCAGTGATGACTTGAACCTAAAGTAGGCCTCAAATGGAGTTTTGTGAGCCAAAGTTTTGGTTGAGAGCTGATCGTTGTTTTGTCGAGTCTTAAAATTTATATAAAGAATGATCGAACCTAGAAACTAACTAAGACAACGATGGAGGCAAGTGCACCTATCGAACAGTAGTATAGTTTAGGCAAGACTGAAATGTCGAATCCCAAAGGAACCAAAAGTACTAATACTAACTCTCTTTTTATTATCTAGCCTAAGAATTAAGGAAATTTGTTGTTTAATCTAAATTAACTAACTACTAAACTAAAGACTTCTAAGAGAAAGAAGAATGAAATTTAGAAAATAACTTGAGGAAAAACCAATTGATTAAGATGACACCCAAGGAAGAATCCACCTAGACTTCACTTGTTATCTAACACTGAACTGCATTTATTTATTCACTTGACTTGATTCGTAAAATTCCCTAACATATATTAATCCCTCTCTCGAGGCGACTAACGTCTAATCCTAGGTTGATTAATTGAAATCTCTTTCTAATTAAAACCCCTAGAATCACATTAACTCGATCTATGGACTCCCATATTAGGTTTCATCCTAATCCGCAAAATTTCGTCATCTTATCTCTAGGCGTGCGACCAACTCGCTTAATTATGCTAGATCTACTCTTAGGTAGGGACTTTTGCTCCTCCACCTAAGCACATCATACTTGAATTAATATCTCGAAAATATCAACACAAGAATTAAGAACACATAATTAAGAACAAGTCAAATATTTATCATATAGTTAAGCAAATGATAACAAGATTCATCTTAGGTTTCATCCCCTCAGGTATCTGAGGGTTTAGTTCATAATAATAATAAAGGAATACATCTCAAAAGAAAAGATAAAACAAAACATAAGAAATCCCTAAAACCCCCTGAAAGAATTGAATGAGATATCCTCCGTCTTGAGTATAATTTCAGCTTCTTGAGATGAATCAACTGACTATCTTTGAGTATATCTCCACAAATCTACCCTCTTTAGCCTAGCTGGATGCCCCCTGGCTAAATCCCTAGGTTCCCCCCTTTTTAGGTTATACTTAGGGTGTTTATATAGGCTTCAGAATATGTTTCTTCATCCCTAAATATCCTAATCCGAGTGAAACTTCTCTTTGTCACGACAGGGACACGCCCATGGCACACGCCCGTGTGAATCAATTTCAGGCCGTGGTCGAGTCTGCTGAAGAGACACGCCCGTGTGTTTCGGGGTTCAGGCCGTGTTAGAGTAAATTAGGGAGGCACGGTCGTGTGGTCTTGCGCCCAAGCCATGTTGATTTCTATTTTGACCCAATTTGGTCTGTTTTAGGCCCATTTCTCGTTCTTTTCATCCTCTGGTGCTCTCCTGAGTATAAAACATGAAAACAACGGATTAAGAGCACCAAATTACATAATTCAAGGGATAAATCATTCAAAATTATGCTAAATGTGGGCCTAAAATATGTTACTTTTACGATTTATCAAATACCCCCACACTTAAGATTT
This sequence comes from Gossypium rotundifolium, assembly GCA_025506655.1. NCBI lineage: Eukaryota > Viridiplantae > Streptophyta > Magnoliopsida > Malvales > Malvaceae > Gossypium > Gossypium rotundifolium. The sequence continues at coordinate 108,818,816 of CP106732.1, read as the reverse complement.
TGCTTGTCCTCAAGCAAAATTCTCAACTTACAATTAAAACAAACTTTCCACAATTCATAATCCTCATCAACAATGTCTCATTATAATTCATAGACAATTCATACATGGATAATTTAACTCAAAGACTCCTAAAGATTCAAACAATTCTAAGTCATATATTTGTAGCCCGAAAACATATGTGTCTCTCTTATCTAAATAATTACCTTTGATTCAAAACTGACATGGATTGGCATCCTCACTAAAGATTCACTCAAAGCACTCGAAGTGTTTAAGGTTCAAGAATAAACACTCATAAGTCGAACCTGAAAAGTTAATCCCATAGACTTGCCTGAAAATCAAATATCCACCACTGTAATATGAGATGATACACAAATCAAAAGGTCTTTAACAGGTTTGTAACGGGGCTTGGGTTAATGGTGTGGATAAAGGCTAAACTAGAAGGGTTAGAATCGAGATTGAATTGACAAATTACCTAACTAAAAAAATGAACTAATAACCTGAATAATTACATCACATGGAAATTTAAAATACTAATAATACGAGCTTCTTCTTTAAGATATTGTATAAGCTCTTAGAACATAGAACTAATAATGAATATACTTCGTGTGTATGTGTGTGTGTGTTTTAAGAACAAGTCAAAGGATGAATTTACTAATAAAATAATTAGGCAATCGATCAAATCAAATCTCGATATAAGGGTAGTCAAAAAGAGTGGTGATAACAAATACGAGCGGGGTTTTGTATTAATATTAGTGGGTGAATCAATAAAAAGGGTTGTTAGGATCAAAGGGGTTCACTAGGGGTTAATTATGAAGGTAGGATTTTAGTGGAGTGAGTGGGTTAAAACCTAGGTACCTTTATCATCTCGGTATATCAAATAAAAAATGTGGTCTTGACATGTATAATCGAGGCAAGTTCTAGAATAACAATTCAGTGTTGACACACTCATAATCAATAAAGTGAGCATGAAAAGGAATATATGCTATATAACACTCAAAATCTCACAAAAATTATGGGTTTTTGACACCAATCCTTGTAAATTTCAAACTTCAAGTTAATATTCAAATTCAGTTCAACAACCTAGAAAATTTTTTATTCTTGAAAAATGGACTTATCATGCTTGATTCTCTAGTATCTTAAAGTTTAAATCATCAATGCACAATTAACTATGACTTAATCTAAGACATATCAATAAAAATCATAAATCAACAGAAATTTCATACTAATTAGTAATATGAGAAAATTACTTAAGACAAGATATCATTCAGGGACTTGGGAATAATACAAAAATTAGGCATTTTTCTAAATAAACTTTCACCCCCCACACTTAAGATGTACATTATCCTCAATGTACAAAAATAGATAATATTCATATAATAAGAAAATCAAAAGATATGAGGAGAAGTGAAACTTCGAATTGTTGGATGGATTCCTTGAGTTGGAAGTGTGGAAACTTGATTTGGAAGTGAAAGATAAGTTGGAGGGGGTGCATCGAGTTCCTGCGCTAGATGAAGAAATTGGGGAGCTCGTGAAGAATTTGCCAGGAATTATTATGACACATTTAAAATAACCTAATTATGTATTTAAGGACAAGAAAACTAAAGGGAAAGAAAACAAAAATAAAATAAAATTAACAGAAAAGATGAATGGACTGAGGAGTCCTTATTGTTGGATGGTTCGTGAGATGTGTGTGATTTCTAAGGCCGTGGTGCGTGATTCCCTAGCAGCCTTAAGAACCTAAAACTAAGAAAATAAAATAAAATAAAATAAAATGAATTAAGCAGAAAATAAGTATAGATAAGGAAAATAAAGGAAAAGATTAAAGAAAAATAAGACCGAAAAGGTCTCAAAGACCCTTGGCTTGTCGAGTATATGAAGCGGCCGGCATGAACTTATGTAGGTCGATCTCCCACGAGGAGACTGTGCTTTATTTCTTTCACTTCTTCATCATAGATGTGGTGTATCTCAAGGGTTTAAAAAATGAAAGTGAAAGATAATGAAAAGGAAAAACAAAAGGGTTTGGGAGAAGAGAGTGTTGGGGAGTAGGTGGTGAGGGGAGGGGGTGGTGATCTAAATAGTGTTTCAAGTCTGGCACTTCGCCACGCCCTTGTTCTGGTTTCCACGCCCGTGCTTGGTAAGTCAGTATCGACCACAACCGCCTCGCACGGCCGTGTTGTGGGGCATATTGTTTTTCCCACGCCCATGTTTAGTTTGCCATGCCCTGTATGAACTTACAACGTCGGCCACGGCCGCCATGCATAGCCTTGGCGTGGTGGTTGAGTCCGTGACTTGAAAATTAATTCGTTCTGACTCGTACCATCTTTACCATGTCAGTATGGAGATTCGGTGTACCCACATGGCCATGGCCACGGTCGTGTGCAAGGCCGCGTGGCATGAAAATTTGTACTTTTTGGTTAGTTTTAAAATTTGGTGCTAGAAAAAGAAAAGAAAAGAAAAATGTAACAATAAATAGGGTTAGTGCTTGGGTTGCCTCCCGAGAAGCATTCGTTTATAGTCTTAAGCTAGACTTTCCTCTCCTTTGTATATTCATGGTGGTTTGAAGAGTTGAAAGTCCTTCCTCGTGTTAGCAGTTCCATTATCATGATAGAGTTTAAGAAGAGTGACATTTATTTTCAAAGTGCCAAACATGGGATTACTTACCTCGACTGTTCCATATGGGAAGGCATTGATTACCTTAAAAGGATTTCCTTACTTGTGTTAGGATCAGGTGGAGATATTCGTGGGTCTGCTTTGTCTAATAGTACCTGATCTCCGATTTTGAACTTGTCTGCCTTATGAAGTGGCTTCGATTCTACTTCGTGTATCCCTAGTTCCTCTTTAAGATTTGTCTTCTCCTCTTGTAGTTTATCGATCTGAATCATTTGTTCCTTGTAAGTTATGTCCTTGTTGGCACAAGTTTTAGGATCGGACTCAGTTGTGTTCTTTTATGGTGCTTCCTAAAAAGAAGGGTTAATCAAATGGTTATCAATAGAATTTACTTTCTCACCTTGGTTATTTGATGTTTTGGCTGAATCGAGGGCTTGAAGAGTAACTACCTCGTCACCTACATAGAGTATAAGTTCACTTGCGTGAACATCGATTTTAGTCTTGGAAGTTGCTAAGAATGGTCTTCTTAAAATTAAGGGTATCGTGCTGTCCTCATCCATGCCTAAAATGACAAAGTCTACCGGGAATACGAATTTACCAATCTTCACAAGTACATCTTCAATTATACCCCTAGGAACTCTGATAGTTTTATGAGCTAATTGAATGCTCATCCTAGTTGGTTTGGGCTTCCCTAGATCTAGTTGTTTAAACAATTTATAAGGCATGACAATTATGCTTGCCCCTAAATCAGCTAACGCATTATCAATAGATAAACTACCAATTAAGCATGCATTTGTAAAACTCCCTGGATCTTTTAGTTTTCGTGATATTTTATTTTGTAATATTACTGAGCATACTGCGTTCAGTTCCACATGTGATTCCTCATCTATCTTTCGCTTATTTGTCAATAGCTTCTTTAAAAATTTTCTCGAATCTGGCATCTATGAAAAAGCTTCAAAAAACGGTAAGTTAATATGTAATTTCTTTAAAAGTTTAAGAAACTTACCGAACTGTTCCTCTATGTCGTTGTTTGTTATTGCTTCGGGATATGGTATGCGCGGTTTGTATTCTTTGATTACTGGTTTTGGTTTTACGTCAACCTTATCTTCTTCTACTGCACTCTTTTATCTTAAATTTGGCTCATCTAACCTTTCACTATCTTGAGCTATTATGGCTTGAATTTGCTCTCTTGGGTTAGTCTCGGTGTTGCTCGGTAGTTTTCCTATGGTCTCTCAGAGATCTGCTTAGCAAGTTGCCCTATTTGATCCTTGAGCTCCTGTAACAATACTTCAAATTTTGTTTCTACCTTTTGGAAACGTGTTTCTGAAGCTGCTATGAATTTTGTCAGCATCTCTTCAAGGTTTGGCTTCTTTTCTTGTGGGTAGGGCTGTAGTTGGAAGTTTTGAGATGGTTGTTGCCTTTGATTTCCTTGGCCACCCATGAGAAATTGGGGTGGTTTTTCCAACCTGGATTATAAGTATTACTATAAGGGTTATTGTTAGATCGGAAATTATTACCCATATAGTTCATTTGTTCGCTCTCCATGCCCTGTCCGTAGGGTGGGTACTCAGGATTCACCACGTCTTATCTTACGTCACACTGCATAATTGGATGTCCCTGCGAAGAACCATATAAACCATCAAATTTTTTATGTAGCAACTCTACCTGGTTTGATAATATGGTTACTGCGTCGAGGTTGAAAACTCCGGCTTCTTTGGCTGGCCTTGTCCTTCTAACTTGCCACTGATAGTTATTCAGTGACATTTCTCGATAAACTCGTAGGCTACTTCAGGAGTTTTGTTGTTCAAAGTTTCGCCGGCAGCTGAATCGATTAATTGCCTTGTTGAGGGGTTCACACCATTGTAAAAGGTCTGCACCTGTAGCCATAATGGTAATCCGTGGTGTGGACACTTTCTCAACAAATCCTTGTATCTCTCTCATGCGTCATAAAGTGTCTCTAAATCCATCTGCACAAAAGAAGAGATATCATTCCTTAACTTGGCCATTTTGGCCGGCAGAAAATATTTTAATAAAAATTTTGGTCATCTAATCCCATGTAGTGATTGATCCTCGTGGAAGAGAATAAAACCATTGTTTGGCTTTATTCCTCAAAGAAAAGGGAAATAACCGAAGGCAGATGGCATCATCAAAACGCCATTTATTTTGAAGGTATCACAGAATTCTAGAAAATTCGCTAAGTGTGTGTTAGGATCCTCATCTTGCAAACCATCAAACCGAACAAACTGTTGTATCATCTGCATAGTGTTAGGTTTCAGTTCAATATTATTTACAGCAATAGTAAGCCTAACAATACTTGACTCAGTTCCTATTAAACTAGGTTTAGCATAATCATACATAGTACATGGAGCGTGATGTTCGATTGCTTCTGGAGGTAGCGGATTATTCTCGGCCATCCTTTCAGTAGGATTAGTTTCACCTTCTTACTCTTCTTCCATGTAGTTTAAGCTTTGCCTTCTCTACGATTTCTACGAACAATACCTTCGATGTCACTATCGTAAAGTAGAGGTCCTGTCGGGTTCCTTCTAGTCATAAACTAGAGATACCTGAAAGGAGCGAAAGAAGAAAATTTAGAAAAGCAAAAATAAAATTTAATTGTAAAAATAAAATATGACTGAAGTAATAAAAATTAAGCGTTCTTAATATTTTAGTTCCCCAGCAACGACGCCAAAAACTTGATCGTTGTTTTGTCTAGTCTTAAAATTTATATAAAGAATGATCGAACCTGGAAACTAACTAAGACAATGATGGAGGCAAGCGCACCTATCGAACAGTATTATAGTTTAGGCAAGACCAGAATGTTAAATCCCAAAGGAACCAAAAGTACTAATACTAACTCTCTTTTTATTATCTAGCCTAAGAATTAAGGGAATTTGTTGTTTAATCTAAAATATCTAACTACTAAACTAAAGACTTCTAAGACAAAGAAGAATGAAATTTGGAAAATAACTTGAAGAAAAACCAATTGATTAAGACAACACCAAAGGAAAAATCCACCTAGACTTCACTTGTTATCTAACATTGAACCGGACAATTTATTCACTTGACTTGATCCGTAAGATTTCCTAACATATATTAATCCCTCTCTCGAGGTGACTAACATCTAACCCTAGGTTGATTAATTGAAATCTCTTTCTAATTAAAACCCCTAAAATCACATTAACTCGATCTATGAACTCCCATATTAGGTTTCACCCTAATTCGGAAAAATCTCATCACCCTATCTCTAGGCGCATGACCAACTCCACTTAATTATGCTAGATCTACTCTTAGGCAGGGACTTTTCTCCTCCACCTAAGCACATCATACTTGAATTAATATCCCGAAAATATCAACACAAGAATTAAGAACACATAAGTAAGAACAACTCAAATATTTATCATATAGTTCAGCAAACGATAACAAGATTCATCTTAGGTTTCATCCCCCTCAGGTATCTGAGGGTTTAGTTCATAATAATAATAAAGGAATACATCTCAAAAGAAAAGATAAAACAAAACATAAGAAATCCCTAAAACCTTCTGAAGGAATTGAAGGAGATATCTTCGGTCTTGAGTATAATTTCGGCTTCTTAAGATGAATCAACTGGCTATCTTGAGTAAATCTCCACAAATCTACCCTCTTTGGCCTAGCTGGATGCCTCTGACTAAAGCCCTTGGTTCCCCCTTTTTAGGTTATACTTAGGGTGTTTATAGAGGTTTCGGAATATGTTTCTTCGTCCCTAAATATCCTAATCTGAGTGAAACTTCTCTTTGTCACGACAGGGACACACCCATGGCTCACGCCCGTGTGAATTGATTTCAGGCCGTGGTCGAGTCTACTAAAGAGACACGCCTATGTGTTTCGAGGTTCAGGTTGTGTTAGAGTAAATTAGGGAGGCACGGTCATGTGGTCTTGGGCTTAGGCCATGTCGATTTCCATTTTGACCCAATTTGGTCGTTTTAGGCCCGTTTCTCATTCTTTTCATCCTCCGGTGCTCTTCTGAGTATAAAACATGAAAGAAACAGATTAAGAGCACCAAATTACATAATCCAAGGGATAAATCATCCAAAAGTGTACTAAATGTGGGCCTAAAATATGTTACTTTTACGGTTTATCAAGAGCTTATTTTGGATATACATAGTATTAACTGCCTCAGCCCACAAGGTTTTGGACATATTCTTCTCAAACAGTAGGCACCTGGCCATATCCATCAAGTTTCTATTCTTTCTTTCACTTACACCATTCTGTTAAGGTGTATAGGTGTTGGTGAGCTAGTGTTTAATACCAGCTTTATCATAAAAGGCTTGAAACTGAGCTGAGGTGTACTTAGTTCCATTGTTAGACCTTTGAGTCTTGAGCTTGCAACCTATTTCAGTCTCTGTGGCAACCTTGAACTTTCAAAAAACTGAGGCCACTTCTGATTTGTGCTTTAAGAAGTAAATCCAGCAAAATCTCGAATGATCATCAATAAACAGAATGAAATACATGCTGCCATTTAATGATTGAGTCTTTATGGGACTACATACATCAGTGTGAACCAGTTGCAGCCTTTCTGAGGCCCTCCAAGCCTTGTTTAAAGGAAATGGCAGCCTGGCCTACTTTCGAAACTGACATACTTCACAGACCTCTTCATTTTTATTTGACTAACATTTGAAACTAGCTTGTTACATGTGGGAGTGCTTATCAGCACATCTCCCTTTCCTTCTACCTTGATGAAGTGGCCATTTCCCACTTTCACTTTGATTTTGAAGCTTCTTTCTATTGACTTGAAGATGGCAGCATCAGGTGTCATAGGGTTGGTGCAACCACTGTCGATGAGCCATCCCTTTATGGCCTTCTCCTTAGTAGTTAAGCATGAAACTGAAAAGACTTGCTCCTCATGGTCACTGCCCTCTTCTGCTACTCGAGCTTCAAACTTTGGCTGTTGTGGTTGATCCTGCCTTGGTCTGCCCTTACTTTTGCAAACCTTTTCAACATGGCCCATCTTTTTGCAGTATTGGCACTACACATCTAGTAATAACCAACAATTAGCCTCTGGATAACCAGGCCTTTTGCAATGCCTGCAGGGTTGGTCCTTTCTTCTTGCAGCATCTGGCTTAGGCTTGTCTCTTCAGGTCTTTTTGCCTTTGTAAGCAAAGGTGATCGAGGTTGGCTTGGTTTTGGCTTGAAAGGCACCTTCTTGGTACTCCTCCAGTCTATTGGCTCTCCTTTGCTCTTATGCATAAAGAGCATTGATCAGCTCTATCAATGAGATGCTAGTCAGATCCCTTGAGTCTTCGAGAGAAGATATTTTACATCGTTCGGGGCTCTCCTCTTACGGAATCTTAGATGGAATTGTATGTGGCATTGGGGTGCTAGTCTGTTTAGGAGTGTTTTTCCATCGAAGCGATACCAGGTGTGTACTCGAAACACAAAAAATGAGATTCGAAAAGATAAAAAACCCCACTATCGACGCTACACGGTCGTATGGTAGGTCGTGTGTGACGACACGGTCATGTGATCGATGAAGGCCAGGCCATGCGCAAAACACGGTCGTGTGATGGCCGTAGTGTGGCCGTGTAGGCCACACGAGCTAAACTCGACACGACCACACGGGCTAAACCAGACTGGGCATGTGGGCCACACGAGTGTGTAAACTTTGGGCCAGGCTGTATGATCCACACGGGCAATGCCAATCGGGGCGTGTGGGCCTACACGGCAGTGGGCCCATTATACTAAAATTTTTCGTAGGGTCACACGGGTCGTCCTAATCGACTTGGGCCTACCGTAGGGTCGATAAATGCTATCTAACCCTAAAATCAAGTGATCTATTATACTAAAATATGGTTATGAGCATGCCTTTGTTTGTATATATTTTGTCTATTTACAAAAGCATGTTAAGCATGATTTATCTATTACTTCTGTATGTATGACCTGTTACTGTTTAGGGGTGGGATGCTGTATTTTGGAAGAAGTGTTCTAAAAGGCAGTTTTTGCCTATTATCTGGCAGCATGGCTGCATTATATCTGTAATGTGCAGCATCGGTACTACATGGTGTGTAGGGATGGTCGAAGATGATGTGTAGAGGATGATGGTAGGATATCTGAATTTTGATTCTGATTTGCACATCTGTATCTGTATCTATAATGGGCTTAAGCCCGAATCTGTATCTGACTGATTCTAATATTCTGCTTGTGTGCATGCTTAATTCTATGGGGTTACACACTGAGTTTATGTAAACTCACTCTTTTCTGTTTATTCTGTACAGGTAATCCATAGTCTTAGGTGGATCGGTGCAGCAGAGACTCAACGGTGGCCACTGTACCATAAAAACGATTTATACTTAGTATTTTGGTTATTTAAAATTTGGGATTGATTTGAGAGTTGTAATTTTTGAGGACTCTTTAGACTGTTTCAATTTTTAACTATTTATTTCTGGATTGTTTAACGATTTGATTGGTTTGGTAAAATTGTTTTATTAAAACGACGATTTTAAGCAAACAAAGGCTTTTCCTAAAAACACGACTATGATTTCAAACCTAACTAAACAAAGCTTCCGCTATAAATAAGATTTCTGGCAAATAAACTAACTAATTAATGTTTTTAACAGCTTATAAATGGTTGCAAAACATGATATGTTAACGGGTTATTGTGTCGATTCCGTTTTTGAAATCCCTTCTATGTGACACCGCCAGATTTGGCCATAACTTCTAGGCCAAGTTTAAGGTGTTACATATAAATTTTTATGCCCTAAAATGTCTTTAAATGATGCCAAACATTCTCATTTTGTAATAGGACTTTGAAAATGATTGTCTAAAGATTTGAACTGCAAAAAAGATTTGGTTTTTGCAAAACCTTTACTCTTTTAAATAAAAACTTCACGTTTTAAGCCTTATGAGCAATTGAAAACCAATTTAATGTTTTCACCATATCCAAACACCTAAATAATGTTTTTTTAAAGAAAATTATTTTTAAATGTGTTTAAAACTTTGAAAATGTTGCATAGAGTTTTAAGAGATTTTATTGAATTGATTAAATATAATTCTTATAGAAAAAAACTTGGTAATTATAAGGAACATGTCAATGTGTCACTTATTCACATCAATTATCGGATCAAATAAAGGATATTATAGACTCCAATTTAACTATGGAAAAAAATAAACTCCAACATTTATAGGAACTTACCCATTTTGGTAAAGTAAATAAAAATGAGCCTTTCGCAAATGATCATTCGATAATTTAACACACTTAAAATCATAATTAGGGCAAGTTCAATCACTTTGATTTTTAGCCTACTAATAATTGTGAAAAGAATCACTATTTTATGTTGCAATAGAAGATATATGTTGAAATTGCAGTCTCAATAAAATCCCTTTAAGATTGGAAGCTCAAGCTAAATTAGGGTTTAAAGTCTGGTAAGAGAAAGTTTAAGGATTATAGTATGGAAATTTAGCATTTTATGTGAAAAATACAGAGATAGAAGAAGTATCGACTGCAAATCCCATGGAATCCAAAGTCTCCTCTACTTAAATTTCAGTCGTTGGTGATCAAACATTAAATGTTGGATTATTGTATTTGGCATGACCTCAATATGCATGAGTATTAAAGTTTGGTTGAATACATTGATTCGAAAGTGATCTCAACAATACATAGGCGATGCCTTTTTTTTTTTTGTGTGTACCTATCAATATCCCAAGGACTCAAAAATCTGCTGACATTTAGGGTGTGTTTGTTTGCAGGAAATCATTTTCCGGAAAATGTTTTCCTAATTTTCTAATGTTTGTTTTGACTGAAAACATGATTTCCTGATTTTCCAATGTTTGTTTTGACTGAAAACATTTTCCATTTGGAAAATGTTTTCCAATACATGGGTAAAATGAATGTGTTTGAGGGGTAAATGTCTTACGAATTTCATTTCTGTAAGACATTTTCTGGTTCCTCCTTCATCCAAGGAAGGCCCATTCTCCTTCTTCCGTTCTTCATTCCTTTCCTTTCTTCTGTTTTTCATCTTTTAATCAGTCACATATCTTTTTTTCCCATGCTGCTGTTTTGCTTCCTCTCTTCCTCTCTTTCTCATGCAAATCTCTTTCTCTCTTTCTCAGACATTTTCGATTCCTGCATAAAGCTCTTTTTTTTCTTCTTGTTCTTTACTTGTCCACATTTTAACCGACTTTATGCCTGAAATTTTATGCCTTTCTTTGTTCCTTTAGCCGATTTTATGCCTGAAATTTTAACCAATTTTTGTTCTTTTCGTTGTTGATCTCTCTTCAGATTCATCTTCTTGTTGAAGTTCCTCAAGATTTCGTTGTTGTTTCAGGTAATTCTTCTATTTTTAAATCAAATTTCTATTAGATTTTTCTACTTTTGATTCGATGGTATGTGCTGTGAATCAGATTACGTGATTTTAAAATTTTCTTTGTTTATTCCATGTAAGGTTTAGGCTCTTTGCTTATTAGCCAAATATTCCCAGAAAAAAATGGCAAAATAGCTTTAACATAGACTTGAAGTTAACATATCAAAGCATTTTCCTGTTTTTGTGAGATTTGAACATATTTTTTATGAATGCTTGTGATCTGTTTTGTAATTTCCTTTGTATATCAAACATAAAATATTTTGCTCACAGTAATGTAGACTAAATCATAGAGAAGAATCAATATTTTTCTCACAAACCTGATAAACTAGCAGCTAGAATTGGAGTTTCTTCCATGTTGGATTACATTTTTCGAAACCATTGATTACCCTATAATCACATTGGCATTCTAAAATAGAATTTATTCAATCTATTGTAATCAGAAATTTATAAGAGAAAGAAATAAGACATGATATTCTCTTAATCCAAGTTTAAACGAAATAAATAGAATTTGTTCCATCTATTAGGAATGCTAGAATCCTCTTTCTGTTCATTATTCTTTTGTTGTTTTCTCTTCTGAGTAGCAATAGCAGCTCGTAAAATCTCTTCAATACTTACTCACTCACTCTCTATTTCTTCTTCATCTGTTTCTACTTCTTTATTTTCATTTCTAGGTGCCCAACCTAATGCAAACCTGTGCTCAGAGTGATTATGAGTTACTTAGATTCCCAATTATAAATTGAAAAGTATCAAATTTGAAGGCTGAAAATAAGAAGGTTTGAAGTTGATGGTTTTTGTAGAAAATAATAAGGGATAAGTTGGCCGAATTTTGGGATAACAAGTTCTAAGAATGAACCTATATTAAAGGTGAATATCAACCCTAATCTTATATCAAACTTGGAATCAAAATTTGGTTAAGGTTATAAACCGAGACCCACTATCAAGGGTGATAGAAACCTCTGATATAGGGTGAACGCCACACTTGTTTGCAAGTGATAAGTTCAGAAACAAAGAATTGGGTTGACGCCACTAGACGGAGCTAGATAAGTCATTCGAGTCTCAAACGAACCAAGAGAGTTGAATAATTCACTAAGCTTAATATTCATAAAATAACAAAGTTCAATAACCTTCAAAACAGCTTACAATCAGCTATTTATAGGATTACATAGCTCCAGTTGAATAGCCTAAGTAAATGGAAATTAATTAAGCTCTAAATGCTACTTTAAGCTTCAGCTGAAATATTCAAAGATCTTCTTAATGAGCAATGGCTTTTGCTGTACCCGAATAGCCATGGAGCTGAAATAATGGCTGACATTCCTCCTTGTCTTGTTCCTTATCAGCTAAGGGATGTAAACATGAGTTGAATCTCCTTAGGCAGCTGAATATAGAACACAAAATTAATGGTGGTTGTGGCACATGAACAGCCACCAAATGTGAACATTCAGTAAGGAATAGACACCAAGGTGTGAACGACTGGACTTGGCTGGTCATTTACATGTGAAATCAACTGCTGAATTTAATTGAACACCCTTGGCCATTGATGTCCACGAAGAGCTGCTTGGGAGAGAGTAAACAGCAGCTGCAAGTGCATGTATATCCAGATATAAGCAACTCCTTTAATGCCGTCCATGCATGTATTAATGAGCAACCCATTCAGCCAACCTACAAGACATCATTTAAAGCAATATTAAAACTGATTTTTAGACACATTTAATTTGTCTAAACTAAGACCAATTAAATCACATATTAAAACTGTATGAAATTGGATAGATTTAATGGTCTTAAAACATATTTAATTTGTCCAGATTTTTGACACATTAAAACTAGAATTATTTATGCATAAATCATGACATATTTATGAAACTAATTTAATTAGCTGAAAATAATTTAACTAACTAGTCCAAATTAATGTTTTTATTCCAGCAAATAAAATATAAACTGGAGTAAGCTAAATTGAGCTTGAAGAAGATTGCACGAATGCTCAAATTATAGTTCCATGACTGATCGAAGATTCCAACAATGGTTTCTCCCCAAACTCGGTCTATAAGAGTCGTAACTCTATCCTTGAACCTCTTGGCATGAACACGAGTTACCGGGCCCATTGGAAGCTCCAAAGGTTCTTCGACCCTTGGTTGGATCTTGAGCCATGATCGTATCATCCCTCCCTCTTCGAAACGATTGTCCCCAAATCATCACCTACTTCATAAAGAGATAGGTCAGATACATTAAAATTAGCACTTATGTTATACTCACCAAGAAGGTCAAGTTTATATGAATTGTTGTTGATCCTTTCCAAAACTTGAAAAGGACCATCACCCCTCGGAAGCAACTTAAACCTTCCTTGGGATAGAAATCTTTCTTTCCTTATATGTACTGATACCTAATCTCCATGCTCAAAGATGACACGTTTTCTACCTTTATTGGCTCTTTGCGCATATTTCTTAGTTCTTTCTCTGATATTTTTCCTCAACTTTTGGTGTAAATGCTTTATGTACTCAGCCTTCCATTTAACATCTACATTCACAAGTTGTTTGTTAGGAAAAGGAATTAAATTTAGAGGTGTGATTTCAAAAGGGAATGTTGAGTTGTCGAATGAATAGATCGATTGTAAGCAAACTCTATGTGCTAAAAGTATTCCTCCTATGACTTAAGGTTCTTTCGGATAATGGCTCGTAATAAAGTCAACAAAACTCGATTCAACACTTCCGTTTGTCCGTTTGTGGATGGCAGGTGGTCGAAAATAAGAGCTTTGTGCCAAGCTTTCCCCATAGTGTCCTTTAGAAATGGCTTAGGAACTTTGCATCTCGATCAGAGACGATGGCCCTTAGAACTCCATGCAAATGCACAACTTTCCTAAAAAATAGATTAGCTACATATAAAGCATCATCAGTTTTGTTACAGGCAATAAAGTGTGCCATTTTAGAAAAATGATCTACTACAACAAATATGGAGTCTTTGCCATTTTTAGTTCTAGGAAGGCCTAGAACAAAATCAATCGAAATATCGATCCAAGGCCCTTCAGGAATAGGCAACGGTGTGTATAGACCATGGAGTTTGGTTTTCGATTTTGCCTTCTTACAAGTGATGCAACGATCACAGACTTGTTCCACATCTTTTCTCATTTTTGACCAATAGAAGTGTTCGCGCAATGTAGCCATTATCTTTGTAACTCTGAAATGGTCCATGAGACCTCCGCTATGTGCATCATTCACCAATACATTCCTAACAGAGCCTTGAGGGACACAGAGTTTACCTTCTCGGAAAAGATAGCCATCATGTCAATAAAATTTCTCATAAGTTCCAAGTTCACAAGCTTTATATAATTCAGCAAAATCAGGATATTTACATATAGTTCTTTCAAATATGAAAAACCAAGCAATTTCAAATCCAAGAACTTAAGAAGGATATACCTCATCGACAACGCATCCGCTACGACATTTTCTTTACCTTTCTTATATTTAATAACGTGTGGAAAGGATTCTAAGAACTCCATCCACTTGGCATGTCATTTGTTTAACTTGTGTTGGCCCTTGAGATGCTTCAACGCTTCATGGTCTATCTAGATGACAAATTTTTTGGCCACAGTTAATACTGCCACGTCTCTAATGCCCGAATCAATGCGTACATCTCCTTGTCTTAGGTAGGATAGTTAAGTGTTACGCCATTTAGCTTTTCACTAAAGTAAGCTATTGGTCATCCATCTTGCAATAACACATCTCCTATGCCGAGGCCCGAGGCATCACACTCAATTTCGAAGGTTTTGTTGAAATCAGTCAAAATAAGCAAAAGGGAGTTAGTAAAGCAATCCTTAATAGAATTGAAAGACCGCTCTTGTTCATCACTCTAAAAGAAAGTAGAGTTTTTCTTGATAATACCGGTTAAAGGAGCAGCGAAGGTGCTGAAATTAGGAACAAAGCATCGATAGAAACTTGCCAAGCTATGGAAGCTTCGAACTTGGCTAATGCTCATTGGTCTTGGCCATTCTCGAATCGCCTTAACTTTCTCTTGGTCAACTTCAAGTCCTTTAGAGTTGACAACAAATCCTAAGAAAACAACTTGATTAGAATAGAAAGTACATTTCTTAATATTGGCATATAACATTTCCGTACGTAATACTTTCCAGTACAATTCGCAAATGAGACACATGATCTTCTAACGACCTTCTATAAATGAGAATATCATCAAAATAAACAACACAAAATTTATATATAAAAGCACACAATACATAGTTCATTAAGCGCATAAACGTGCTTGGTGCGTTAGTTAAACCGAATGGCATAACCAGCACTCATACAAACCATGCTTCGTTTTAAAAGCTATTTTCCACTCGTCTCCTTTTCGCATTCAGATTTGATGATATCCACTCTCAAGATCGATTTTGGAGAAAAGTTGAACCTCGTAATTCGTCTAGCATGTCATCAAGGCGCGGGATGGGATGCCTGTATTTGATGATAATTTTATTAACCGCTCGGCAATCCACGCACATGCGCCAAGTTCCATCCTTCTTGGGCACCAAAAGCACAAGTACAGCGCATGGGCTTAGGCTTTCCCATATGTACCCCTTTTCCATCAATTTGGCTACTTGTTGTTGCAATTCTTTAGTCTCTTTGGGGTTGCTACGATATGCTAGGCGATTTGGAATCGTAGCTTTGGGTGGTAGGCCATTGTGAATGTCTTCGGAAACACATCTTCAAAATCCTGTAATAAAGACACAATCGAAGACGAAAAGGTAACATCTAAATCATTAGTGTTAAGAAAGTTTTCCCTATACATGAGCACAATCATCGGTTGCCTTAGCAACAAAGTCTTTCTAATTTATTGCTCATTAGCATAAACACTCAATTTTTAATCCCTTGCTCATCTCTTTCTTCTTTTTCATTCCTCACTTTTAACTCACTCTCTTTACTCTTTTCTCTCGATTTTACCTTGTATTTTCCTTTTGTTTTTCCACTCTTTTTTTCTTTTATTTTTCTAACTTTTTTTTTGTTCTTTTGCTCTCAATTGCTTAACTGAAAATTTTTAGCTGCAATTGGTCTTCATAAACTTCCTTGGGAGTCAAAGGCGCCAATGTCACATTTTTGCCAAGATGCTTGAAGGTGTAGCGATTCGTGTAACCGTCATGAGTGGCTCGCTGGTCAAATTGCCAAGGCCTTCCCAAGAGTAGATGATCCGCATGCATCGGTACCATATCACATACAACTTCATCACTGTATTTTCCAATGGAAAAAGGAACAATGGTTTGTTTAGTGACCTTCAATTCGCCTCCATCATTGAGCCATTGTAACTTTTAGGGTTGAGGGTGTTTAGTCGTCGGCATCCGAGCTTCTTTATGAGCATGCTGCTAGTAACATTTGTGCAACTACCCCCGTCGATGATCATGCTACACACTTTTTCTTGAACGTGGCATCGTGTGTGGAAGATGTTCTCATGTTACTGTTTATCTTCGGTGCTTTGAATGCTCAAGCTTTGCTTCACAATGAATAGTTCACCATCCACAGCATATTCAAGATCTTCTTCCTTTTCTTCTTTGATGGGGGAATCGATTTCATTTTCTTACTCATCTCCGGATTCAATCTCACCATCGGGTCTCATAGTCATCACTCGTCGATTTGGGCACTAACTTGCTATATGACCTCTATTGAGACATTTGAAACACTTAATGTCTCGAGTGTAATGGCGCACGGCTTCATTGGTGCTTTTACTCATTTCTCTACTCGGTTTGTTGGTTTTTGGATTTGCAACAAATTCTCGCGCCCGATTGAAAGTTTCTTTTTTACTGATTTCTTAGCCCCATTTTGGAGTAGGAGTGGAGTTTGGATAGGCTGCTCGAACAACACCTTTTCTCTTGAGCTGTTTTTCCACTTTAATGGCCATATGCACCATCTCTTCAATTTCAACGTAGTGCTGAAGTTAAACTACGTTGGTGATGTCTTTATTCAATCCGACTAAAAATCTTGCCATGGTGGCTTTCAGTCCTCCTCGATGTCGGCTCATGGCAATCTCTATTTCTTTGAAATAGTTCTCCATGCTACGATTACCTTGTGTAAGTATTGTAGCTTTTGATAAAGCTCTTGATGGTAGTATGCCGGAATGAACCTCTTCTGCATTATAAGCTTTCATCTCGGCCCATTTAGAAATGGGTCGTTCTTCGTTACGCCTCCGAATCGTAGTTAATTGGTCCCACCAAATGACTGCATAATCGGAGAACTCTATGGTCGCTAACTTGACTTTCTTTCTCTCCGAGTAAGTTGTGACACTCGAAGACAAGCTCTATTTTATTTTCCCATTCAAGATAAGCCTTCGGGTCAGATTTACCTTGGAAGGGAGGGATGGCCATCTTGAGATTCTTGAGGTCATCATCAACTCGATCACACTCTCGATGCCCTCGATTTCTACGGTCTTACCGTCTTTCACTTTGGTTCGATGCTTGATCACTCTCCACATCACTAGAATTGTAGATATCATCTTGATGAGGTCTTGGTTGGCCTCGATTCCTTGGTGGATTTAGGGGCGTCCTCTCTCGCTGGGCTCTTCCTTCCACTTGGTCAAGCCTTTCTTGAATAGGCTCAAGTTTCGATTGAATATACGCTCCCTTCTAGCAAGAGGGCTTGAAGATTAAGATTTGCACGTTGCGAATGGGTTGTCTTTCACTCTTTTCGCCATGTTTCGATCCGGACTCCTTGACAGGAGAAAAAGCTTAAAATCCTCACCGCAAACCTCACAAGTTCACTCAAAAAAGAAAATAAAATGCACTCAACACTCGTGTTTGCCCTCGATTATAGGCTTTTTCTTCACTCTATTGCACTTACACGCACTCTTGCCTTTTACCACTCGAATTTGCCTCCCAAAGTTTGTAAGAGACTACTTTGTCCTAATAGCACATTCTTGGTGGTGTCGGCTTCAAAATTGATGTAAAGTTGGGATGATGTCGGGTTAATAAAGGTAGGCTTAGAAAGAAAAGAAAAAAATCAAATTGGGAAAAGTATGGCTGGAAAGATTGTAGAGGACGAAATTTATTTTGGGAAGAAAATTCAATACATTCGAGCTAACTCTTTGTTTTTATTTTTGTTTTTAAAACTCAAAGCACGTCTCCCTTGTTGTGTTTTCAGAATTTGTACCATTCACTTTTTTTTACGATTTTTTTGTAATTTGCAATCTAGGGACTTCAAGAACAAAATTACTTACTCAATTTAATTAGCTCTGATACCAAATGATGCGAACCCGTGCTCAGATTGATTACAAGTTACTTAGATTCCCGATCGTAAATTGAGAAGTATCAAATTTGAAGGTTGAAAATAAGAAGGTTTGAAGTTGATGGTTTTTGTAAAAAATAATAAGAGATAAGTCAGCTGAATTTTGGGATAAAAAGTTTTAAGAATGAACCGATATTAAAGGTGAATATCGACCCTAATCTTATATCAAAGTTGGAATCAAAATTTGGTTAAGGTTATAAACTGAGACCCACTATCAAGGGTGATAGGAACCTCCAGTATAGGGTGAGCGCCACACTTGTTTGCAAATGATAAGTTCATAAACAAAGAATCGGGTTGACGCCACTAGACGGAGCTAGATAAGTCATTCGAGTCTCAAACAAACCAAGAGAGTTGAATAACTCACTAAGCTTAATATTCATAAAATAACAAAGTTCAATAACCTTCAAAATAGCTTGCAATCAGCTATTTATCGAATTACATAGCTCCAGCCGAATAGCCTAAGTAAATGGTAATTAATTAAGCTCTAAATGCTACTTTAAGCTTCAGCTAAAATATTCAAAGAATTTCTTAATGAGCAGCTGGCTTTTGCTGTACCCAAACAGCCATGGAGCTGAAATAATGGTTGACATTCCTCCTTATCATGTTCCTTATCAGCTAAGGGATGCAAACATGAGCTAAATCTCCTTGGGCAGCCGAATATATAGCACAAAATTAATGTTGGTTGTGGCACATGAACAGCCACCAAATGTGAACATTCAGTAAGGAATGGACACCAAGGTGTGAACGGTTGGACTTGGCTGGTCATTTACATATGAAATCAATTCCTGAATTTAATTGAACACCCTTGGCCATTGATGTCCAAGAAGAGCTACTTGGGAGAGAGTAAATAGTAGCTACAAGTGCATGTATATCCAGATACATGTAACTCCTTTAATGTCCGTCCATGCATGTATTGATGAGCAACTCATTCAGCCAACCTACAAGACATCATTTAAAGCAACATTAAAGCTAATTTTTAGACACATTTAATTTTTCTAAACTAAGACCAATTAAATCACATATTAAAATGTATGAAATTGGACAGATTTAATGGTCTTAAAACATATTTGATTTGTCTAGATTTTTGACACATTAAAACTCAAATTATTTATGCATAAATAATGACTTATTTATGAAACTAATTTAATTAGCTGAAAATAATTTAACTAACTAGTCCAAATTAATGTTTTTATTCCACAAATAAAATATAAAGTGAAATAAGCTAAATTGAGCTAAAATTGAGCTTGAAACAGATTGCACGGAATGCTCGAATTATAGTTCCATGACTGATCGAAGAGTCCAAAAATGGTTTCTCCCTAAACTCGGCCTATAAGAGCCATAACTCCATCCTTGAACCTCTTAGCACGAGCACGAGTAATCGGGCCCGTTGGAAGCTTTAAAGGTTCTTCGATAGCCTTGGTTGGATCTCGAGCCATGATCGTATCACAACCATCCCTTTTCTCTTGGTTTTTATTTAACATAGTAGTTTTCTATTTGGTTGTTGAGAAACTGAAAGAAAATAAAGGAAATTGTTGGTTTTTGTTCTTTTTGAAAGGTTCAAGCTTTGTGCTTTGAAGCTTTTGTTTGAATGTTTTCATATATTTTTATTTTTTATCAATGTTCTTACCATTTAAAGTTTAGTTTTTTGTCATGAAAATGTGTCTGATGCCATGTTTTGTTTGTAAATGTGCTTGATTCTTGTGCTTGTTGTTTTTGTAAATGATGTACCTTTTCAGTTTTCCCGAACATGAGCTGCCAATATCAGAAACCATGACCCTTATCGCTTGAATAGTGTTTCACTCGTCTTGTAATTTTTGTCTTTGTAGTCTAGCAAAAGGGATTGACTTATCTTATACATGGAATTAGCAGCCAATACATTGATAGGCCACTTTGAAGGGTTTGTTTTTGAAACAGCAGCATACATTAGTCACATAGATTTTAGTTTTAACATCATTTCAAGCTTAGTATGAGAACTATTTTAGGGGGTTTTGAGCTTTTATTCATTTATCTTTCCTTGATACAATTTGAATGTGTAACAGCCGATTTAGGGGCTAGTCAGAACAATAGTCTTGGGACCACTAAATCGAGGTTAAGGAAAACTATTTTAATGTTATTTTATGTGTTATGGTATTAATATATGGCTATGTGAAAATTTTGGTGCTTTAATTTGAGTGATAGCATGCTTAATTGTGAAAAAGGACTAAATCGCATAAAGTGCTAAAGTTCTATTTTTCAAGGTAGAGGTGTCCAATAGCCATAGATTACTAAATTGGAGGTTTGTAAAGTGCAATTAGGCCTTAGAGAATGTATTGGCCGGCCATATATAGCAAAAGGGGATAAAAGCATTAATTGTAGTCAAATTGGGTGAAATTAGGTGAGAAAAGATGAATAAAATATGGTAAAAAGAAAAACTATCATCTTTTACTATTCACTCATCTCTTTCTACCGAAAATTAAAGAAACTATCATCTTTCACTATTCACTCATCTCTTTCCACCGAAAATTAAAGATAAAATAGAGGTCTTTGAGGTTCAAACTTTCAGCCACTCAATTCTCATTCAAGTAAGTGATTTAGGTGGTTTTAATTGATGATTTTTGTATTTTTGGAATCCCCAAAGCTTAAGCTAGTTAATAAGAGGACTAATTTATGATATGGTTGAAAGTCTAGGGACTTGCCATGAAAATGTTTATGCTGTTAGCTGAGTTTTTATGGAAAAAAATGAATGTTAGGGAGATGAGAAATAACTTTTGTGAAAGGTGTTAGCATGAAAACACCTAAATATGACTTAAATGCAAAAAATGAATTTGTGTCATAAATGCATGAAATGGTTGGAATGGTGAGTAGTTGTAAGAGAAATAAATGTTCAACTAGGCTTGTTTATTGATAAAATGTGTTGAAAAATGATTTACGAGTCTAGGGGTAGAATCGTAATTTTGCCATAGTACAAGGGCAAAATGGTCATTTTTACCTAAGTGTAGATTTTGATGCATTATGATCATTAAATGATCTAAATGAATGAATCTTATTGTTATAGATCAAGAAGAACGCGAAATTAATCTTGACCGAGGAAAAGGCAAGGTTACGGAGTAAATCACAATTCAATACGTTTTTCACCGAGGTAAGTTTATGTGTAAATGATGCATTATATATATATATAGATATATACATTGTTGTTGCTAGCTAGTACATGGCACAATTGAGAACATGTATGTTTCAATTGGGTAGAATGTGGTAGTTATTGAATAACTCTAGTGTGAATGATGGAATGGATATGTAAATGTGTTATATCAATATTTGATGGTGGGCTAAGTGCGATACCACCTTAATACTTAATTACGATGGGCTATGTGTGATACCACCGTAACTAACCTCTTTGGTGGGCTATGTGTGATACCACCTTAATAAAGACTAATGGTAGGCTAAGTGCGGAACCACCAAATAATTCGATTATGAGTAGTTGATTGAAAGATTGTGATGCGTTGTATCATGTGACATTATGGTGCTAAGTGCAGGGAGGCATGCTAATAAATGTGTAATTAATCTCGTGATATGGTTTGGATGTGGATATGGAAGAAATGAGTAAGCATGATTATGAATATGGAATGCTTCATGTTTAGTACGTAATGCTGTTTATTGTTTAGCACATACTATAATGCTAATTGTTTATATGTAAACTTACTAAGCTTAAAGCTTACTCCCCCTTTCTTTTTCCCTTGATTTATAGAGTTTAAGAGTCGAGCCGGGATACGCCAATAAGTAGAAGATCGCCCACACTATCATCTCGCCTCGGTATATCTAGACTTAGTGATTTTGTATATGGCATGTATAGGGGATAGATTAGTTAGATTATTTTGTTATTTTGGCCAAAAGTGTGTTGGCCCCTTATTAAGACAACTATTTTGTATATTGCCATGGTTGATGGCTCACCTTGTCATTTATGAAAATATGAAGTTATTCATGAAAGTTCATGTTGCAAATTATGAGTTGTTTATTCATATGTTACATGGATTCATGTGGTGTGAAATAGAGGGGTGCAAATAGCTTGGCAAATAGCCTCGTTCTTGTCCATATTGGTAGACACGCGGTGTGTGTCTAGGCCGTGTGTGACACACTGTCAGTCCATGGGCGTGTGCCCAGGCCATGTAAAGTCTGCACTTAGGATTTATAATTTGAATCGCCACACGGCGAAAGCACACGGGCGTGCGACCAACCCTGTGGATTAATCAGAGATGACTACGGGCATCAAACACGGGCGTGCGTATAGGCCGTGTGAAGGAGTCAGAATGCCAAGGTTTGGCACACGGGCCAAGGCCACGGACGTGTCCAAGCCGTGCGAAATTAGTCAGTGTCGACCACGGGTGGAAGACACGGGCATGTCTTAAGGGCACACAGGCGTGTCCCTAGACCAACACGGGCGTGTGGCCCCTGTTTAGGTGAAAATTTTCTAAGTGTTCGTAAAGTTCCGTTTTGGTCCCGCAATATCCCGAGCGAGTGTAAAGGGTCTTTTGACCCATGATAAGGATGGTGTGATGGTGAACGAAAAGTTTTAAATTGGAGAAAAAAATTTATAGCCTAAAGTGGAATGATCAATAAGTCAAGTTCGGTAATGCCTCACGCCCGGTTCTGGCGGAGAACCCGGGTAAGGGGTGTTACAGAATGTGTAAGCTATTCTATGGAACTCTTTAGTAGAAATGAATGCTGAATTGAATGAATATTGAAATTGTATGTATGCCTAATAAACCAATTACTATACTATACATATAATTGTTTATGTTTGGAAACAAATCTTGTGGCCTTAACTTTTGAGTATTGGTGGAAGCGTGACTAGAGACTAAATATTATTTGATAAAAGCATAACTCCTTGCATCTAGTCCTTTTGAGTATCTGTGGCTGCTTCATTTTAGCTTTATTTTTGAGATGTTCTATTCATTAGTTTTGTTAAAACAATTATTAACTGCATAAGGCCTTTTTTTAAATCGAGTGATTCTTTTTCTTTCTAAAAAGTTATTTACAAAAGTAAAACTCTCATATTTCGGTGCATTTATAATTTTTAATTTTCAAAATTCTTAGTTATTAAGGTACTAATTTATAAGCATCGGCTGAAATGATTTATTTGTCTTTTTAATAGTGGATCAAAGGTTTTTTTTTTAAATGATTTAATATATATAAGATGAGTTTGTAGGCGATTTAAGTTGACTCTGCATTTTAAGATTCATACTTGCTAAAAACATATCGTCCGATTTAAGTTGACCAATACCAAGAGTTCACTCCCATATCTATAGGATTAATATCTTAGAAAGGGAAAACAATATGACAAAGAAGAGATGTATGTGGTAGCCAAGAAACAAGACTTGGAATAGATTGAATATAACTTTCTAAACAAAATTGAATATAACTTTCTAGACAAAATTTACATCCTTTTAATTCTACACAAATTTATATTTTTAAGTAAAAATCAAATTTTAAGGTAGGATCAATCATTTTTACTAAAAAATTGAAATTAGGTTAACGATTTACATAAAAGCTCCTTAATTTTTTTAAAATTTATAATTATTTATACTTATTATATAAATTTTTCATACTTTATATAATTTTAATTAAAACCACTAAAATCATATATTCAAGGATTAAACACATATTTTAAAACTCATATGTATTTTTTTACTATTCTACCTATAATTATTATTAAATAAATTTAAAAGCCATATAAAAGGGTGTATTTTAATTAATTATAAGCGAATATCGATATCTTTATGAGCTACTAGTGTATTAGATATCGATATCAATTTTCATATATGTATGTATGCACTTTAGTCATGGTAGTTTTATTCATATATGTGATCTTATGAAAAGCTTGCACCTTGTTTGTAGTGATCAAATATTTGTGTGGCATTATTTTGTATAGATTGATCGTAGTCAAGATCAAAATGCAATTATCGGAGTCGTGATTTATAAATAAATCATTGCAATATATGTAAAAATAATTCAAAATATAAATTTATTAATATATGTAAAAATAGCTTTTCCGGAAAATATTTTCAAGAAATCTGCCAAACAACAGAAAATATTTTACATAGATTCTTCCAAACACCAGAAAAGAAATTATTTTAGAAAAGTAAATCATTTTTAGAAATCATTTTCTTGAAAATATTTTACTGGCAAACAAACGGAGCTTAAATGTGAAATTGACCTCAAGTGGTCATGCAATAAGAAAAAAAACCCACATTTTAGTAATTAATTAGTGTGGTTTCTACATTGGTAAAAAACAAAAAAAAAGTTAGATTGATTAATTATTTGTATCAAATTATAAAATAAAAATTCAAAAGTTAAAATATGATGTTAGTTTCTATACGCTTCATACATTTATAAATCATTCCCCATATTGTATACTTAGAATTTAGTCCTTATACTTTTATTTCTAAGAATTTAATTTTTTATTTTTCAAATTTAAAATTTTAGATTCAATTATTAACATTGTTAAAGTTCTTCTATTAAATTCATTAGTGTAACATTCTAAATTTTTTAAAAATACTCATTTGATAGTCGTGTGATAAAAATATAATTGTAATGGACTTAAATTTAAAAGAGAATTTTAATGATATTAACAATTCTTAAAATTCACTTAAGTAATTTAATTATAATAAAATATTTAAACTAAGTAATTAGATACTAAATTATGTTAAAATTAAGATATATAAATTAAATCTTAAATTTGAGTGTAATAAATAAATTAAAATTAAAATTTGATGATTTTATATAACCTAAAAATAAAGAGACGAAAGTTAAAATTTAACCATCTCATAATGTCAAAAAAAGGAAGAAAAAGGCCATATAAGGCTACATATATGTCAAAGAGGAAAGTCTTTTAGAACTTGCTTTCATACATAGATATAAAGATTTTATAATATTCAAAGAAAAATGCAATATTTCAATAAAAAGAAAATCAAAATTTATTGATAGTCTCTGCTTTTTAGGCAGCAATGAGCTCAGATGTGATGTCATGTGTCACCATACAAAAGCCTTCAAAGGAGTACTAAGCAGTGAAGCACTTGCTATTATCATTACCCATCAAAACACCCAGGTAGAGAAGCACTAGATCTTCTTTCCAACATTTTGTCTTTGGCTTGCCAACCTTGGATCTGAAATGGCAAAGTCACCCGAAGAAGAACACCCTGTCAAGACCTTTGGCTGGGCTGCAAGGGACCCATCTGGTCATCTCTCTCCTTTCACCTTCTCCAGAAGGTTATTTTCACAGTTTAAGCTTTCTAACAGATGCATGCTTAAGTCTTAACTCGTTCTACTCTCGTTGTTCCATGAAATTTAATTTAATGTTGCCTTTTGCATTTTAATCTTTGTGATAATTCTCTTTTATAGCAGTTACTTGTCTGATTTCAAAGGGTTTAAAGGTGATGATGATTTTATTTTGAGTTGTGATGAACTGGTGAGTGCAGGGTAAGTGGTGAAGAAGATGTGAGGTTTAAGGTGCTGTATTGTGGGATTTGTCATTCTGACCTTCACAGTATCAAGAATGAATGGGGCTCCTCCAACTACCCCATGGTTCCTGGGTCAGTCACTCCCCTCCTACCTTTTAACATCTCTTTCTTCATCTTCTTCATCTTTCTTTTTTAATTTGGTAAACTGGTGGGTAAACAATAAAACGTAAAGGCGAGAAAAACTCCATAGACATGACAGCTGAGTCAATTATAACTCATAAAATATAGTATCTGAACCTGTTTCACAGTTAAAATATGTGGTCCACGTATCACAAAATAATTATAACTATTATTAACTGTTGGAACGTAACTAACCCTTTAAAAATAGAATTTAAAGATTAATTATTTCGCATTTAACTCTAACCCTGCTTCCCTTGGTTATTGAGAGGATTTCAAATTAGAGAGATAAATGAGTAAAGCTTGACTTCAGAATTTTGAACTTATCTATTTATAAAACTTGAATTCCATTTACCCCCAAGATTAAGATAGGATAACATTTTATTGGTAGTGAAACACTGGATCGTACCTGTCTATTTAATGACGAGGAAACACCGAAATCCCAACATCTTTATTTTTATTGTAAATTCATAGATATAATAAGTAATAAAAACTATTGATAGAATGAAATACAAATTATTGTATAAAAGAATATATTGTAATATCATCATACATAAAATGAAGAAGTAATTGCATGTCAATTAAAGTATTATTATTTAACCGACCAAAATTGGTGGCTTGATTATAATGAAACATGCTAATGTGACAGACTAAAAGTGGGCATAACCATTTTATTTCGGCCTCATGTTATGTTAGTGGCATTAATCCCAGCCATTTGTCTCTCAATGCGTATTACTTTAGTCGTTCTATGTCCACTACGGTTTCTATCTTACTAATTCCCACCCTTTATTTTAATTGTGGTTACAAATTTGTTGATCCCGTCAAATGATGATGTGTCAAGTTTTGAACCATTTCTTAATGTATATGAAGTGAGAGAGTCATTAATTTCGGCTACCACTACTAACCACACTTTTACCACTTTTTTTTTTATGACTGAACTTTGGTTCTATTTGCTTCAAGTTGTTTTATGGAGGCAAGAAGGTCCACGTTCTTTTGTTTTCTAACATAAACTCCAGTTTAGGCCTTAAAACGTTAATTTTTTAATTTAATTCTTATCATTTTTAACAGAAATATTACTTAAAACATTAAATTTTTAAATATGGTACCTTATGTAGTAATCTATTAGTACGTCGCTTTTTTTAAAAAAAAAAATCATGAAACTTTTATATTTTATATTTTTATTTTTGAATAATTTTAAAAATTTTAAATTATTTATTGACATGAAATATAATATAAATATTATTATGTTAACATAAAGTTGAGTTGCCACAAAACATAATTAAAATTTAACATTTTTAGTCAACATTTTATTAAAATAATCAATTTAACTCTTTTAAAAGTTTAGTAATTAAATTTAGATTAAAAAACAATTTAACAAATATAAAAATAAAAACCTTGAAAGCTAAATTTCACATAACGTCTTTAGTTTTTAATACTATATTTAGGATTTAATTAATAGTAGTAAATTAAAGAGTTTAGTTTAGATTAAAATATTCTAATTTACATTTTAGGTATCCAAGAATAGAGGATAATTGTCGCCCTTGACCAGTCATTACCTATTTTCTTCTCCAAAATTGTATTAATAAAAATATAATTATATAAATACCAAATTACTTCAACTTTTTATAACTTGTATTGAAAAACAAATAAAATCTTTTAACTTCTTATAACTCTACTTAAAAACCAAATAAAATGAAATTTTAAATTCTAAATCTTCTCTATCTTAGGTCAAACTTTTAAACCCTAAATATAAGCTTGAAGTCTAATTTGACTCTATATTTTTAAGGGAGAGTATTTAGTTTTTCCCGTCCATTTGGTCATTTTCCTTATTAAATCGATTTAATTCACCATAATATATGAAGATCAATCCAACTAAATTAGAGTTCAACAACCGATATAATTAAATCGATTTACAGTCATTTAATTAATTTAATTGAATTTAATTATTGGCTTGAATAATATATATTTTTATATATTATAAATAAAAAATATTTTTAAATAATTAAAAATATTAAATTAAGTCTGTTTTTCTATAACATTAATTTGAAAATTCAAAATCGGAAAAATAATCAACAAAACTAAACCTATAACTCAGTTTAGTCGCTTTTCTCGATTTTGAACAAAAATTGCTCACCCTATATATTCTAGCCCTTAAAACTTAATCAATCTCATATCCTAATTTTTTTTTTTTTTTAAAGTTTACATCTATGTTACAATCAAAATAAAGATACAAATACAAATATTAAATTAATAAAATCAATTATTACAGCACATTCAAGTATAAAAGATCTGAACAAGTAGAATCAAATTATTATAGTATAAATTAATTAAAATGTCTATTAACTCAATTAAAAGCTACACATGAGATCAACACATAGTGGGACAAGAAAACCTGCACACATAATTACACATAACGAATTTAGAAAGTTAATTTTATTATGGGTTAACTTTATGTAATTAAGATTAAAATATTGTTAAAGAAAAATAGATGGAGAGCCTAATAATTAAGAAATTTTTTAAAAACAAAATGAAGAGCTCTGAAAGTAATTTCTCTCTATATTTTAAAGTCATAGTAGAAGTAAAATAAAAAAAAAAAAATTGATATATTTTACTTATAAAATCATTTATTTATTTAGACCATTTCTTTTTAACAGCTGCATCTTCATCGAGATATAACACAAAATGCCCATAATTTGCAGGCATGAAATAGTAGGGGAAGTGACAGAAGTAGGCAGCAAAGTGGAAAAGGTTAAGGTGGGAGATAAAGTGGGTGTGGGATGCATGGTCGGAGCTTGCCACAGCTGCGACAGTTGTGCAAACGACCTTGAAAACTACTGCCCTAAGCTCATATTAACCTACAATGGGATTTACTACGATGGAACCATAACTTATGGAGGCTATTCAGATTCAATGGTCGCCAATGAACGCTACGTTGTTCGTATCCCTGACGGCATGCCCCTTGACTCTGCAGCTCCTTTGCTTTGTGCTGGAATCACTGTTTACAGTCCTTTGAAATACTTCGGATTAGGTGAACCTGGAAAGCATATCGGCATTGTTGGCCTTGGTGGTCTTGGTCATGTTGCTGTTAAATTTGCCAAGGCTTTGGGGTCCAAAGTGACTGTAATTAGCACTTCTCCTAGTAAGAAGGCTGAAGCCTTGGAACATCTCGGTGCTGACTCTTTTTTGGTTAGCCGTGACCAAGACGAGCTGCAGGTAATTGTGTGCACTTACTCCTACTTTTACTAAAAGAAATTTTAGAAATGATTTTACTTTTTCGAGTTGGAGCAGGCTGCCATGGGTACGTTTGATGGAATTATAGACACAGTCTCTGCTACTCATCCAATTATGCCACTGCTTGGTCTGCTAAAATCCCATGGGAAACTTATTATGGTTGGTGCACCCTGCGAGCCACTCGAGTTACCTGTATTTTCGTTGATCATAGGTAAGCAGAAAAAAGCATTTAATAAACACTAGTCTTGGAGTTTGAATTCGAGTATAAAGCTGACAAGTAATTTATATATTTGTGATAAAAAACAGGAAGGAAGACGATGGCTGGCAGTGGTATCGGAGGAATGAAGGAGACACAAGAGATGATTGATTTCGCAGCGAAACACAACATAAAAGCAGATATTGAAGTTATATCCATGGATTATGTGAACAAAGCGATGGAGAGACTTGAACAGGCTGATGTCAGATACAGATTTGTAATTGACATTGGAAACACCTTGGCTGCCACCAAGCCTTCAAGTTGAAAATCACTAATCCGTTGCTTTAAAATGCTCGGATGTTGCAGTAGTTTCGTGAACATCGTGTGCTTAAACAGACTTTGGTATGCTATGCTTAAAACAATGGATGAATAAAGAGTGCAGAATGCTTCATGTCTGGAGCTTTTATTTTAATACACAAATAAATGTTGAACTATCCAAATATAGACGATAAGAGTAATAATCATAATTGAATCATACCAAAATCGGTTTATTAGAGTTTGCATTCATTTCACTTAATCGGATTGGATTACATTATGATCCATTTATGATGGCCTCTGCCTTTGCAACATCACCTGAAGAACATATAAAAACCAAAAGTATTACAAGAAAGTAGGAATATTTGGGACTGGTGTTGCCATTTTGTTGTGTAATAACATGTAGGAAGCAGAGCTTTAAGTGGGCTTCAAGTGTTCCCAATATCAATGACAAATTGATATTTGACATCTATTTTGAGAAGGCGTTCCATGATAGTGTTCACATAATCAATTGGTGTAACTTCAATGTCTGGTTTTTGCTTTGTTTAGCTACGAAATCAATCATCTCCCGAGTCTCTCTTGTTTCTCCGATCAAACTTGCTCCTATCATCTTTCTCCCAGCCAATTTTAATGTAAAAATCACATCAATATTATTTGAATATGCATATGGTGAAGTCGAGCCTCATTCATTCTTTTAGAGAGCATATATTCACCATGAACTCTTACCCCAGAGCAATGGAAAGGCTGGTAGCTCAAGTGGTTTCTCTGGAGCACCAACAAGTGCCACGGGCCGCAATTCAAAGTCAGTGACCATCGCACCAAATGTATTTTATGGAGATTTATCATTTAGATGGAGATCATTTGACTCACAAGATCTGACCCGATTCAAGAAGCTGTTGGAGAAGCCTGTCAGATTGAAGACTAGGTGGCCCAATGATAAAAATATGACAACATTGACTATCTTGGTAAATGGAGAAACTAATCTTAAAACATTAAAGCGAATCATATCTTATAAGATTACATTATATTTGATTATGTAAATTGATTATGTAATATTGTAAATCCCTAGATTTAAGGGATATGCTAATCTCGTTCGTCGATGTAACTTGATCTAGACTGTCGGTTTTGAGGGAGCTCAACTATAAATAGAGAGTCTCCCCCTCACTTGTAATTCATTCCATTATTTCATTGTTTCTTATATTCTTTGAGAAAAAGTAATATAATTGAGAGCATTTACTCAAACACCTTTCATGCATAGTTTTCTGTGGCTTTGTGTTCTTTTGTACTTCTTTTGATTTGTGTTGCTTCCACTGTATAAATTGGTGCCTTGAAGGAATTCTTTGTGAATCCTCAATTGTTTGGTGGTTAAGCTGACTTAAGCGTTTTTGCGTCAAAAGGATCGCCTAAGGCCGTTAGAACGCGAGATTAAACACAATAAACATATATTATATATAAATCCAATAATTCACTAAGCACATACATATCATCCATCATGCAACCAAAACTTAACAATCATGTGTATTCAAGTTTAAATTCAATCAATTAATCAACCACAAACTCAATTCTTTTAACCCCATTCTTAGAATGGGTCAGAAAAATTAATAAAATTATTTAAAAATTACAAAATATCTTGAAAATATCAAAACTTAGAAAATGATAAAAAAATAAAAAATCATAATCTATTTGTGAAAATCATAAAAAAATATTTTAAAATTATAAGTATGCAAAACTCCTTTCAAAATTAAAAGTTTCAGAAAAGTTTCGCATACCTATAATTTTTAAAATATATTTTATAATTTTCTAAGTAATATTTTTGGATTTGATGATTTTTTCATTTTAATGATATTTTTAAGTTTTGTTATATTTTTTTATAATTTTAAGTGATTTTTTTATTTTTATTGATCTGTGGCAACATGTTATTAGTTTGTCTATTTTTAATTGAAAGTTTAGATTGGGGTAATTGAGATTACAAGATTAAAATACTGGGGTCAAATTGACAGCAAAAATAAATATAAAGACCAAACTGAAAAAAAAAAGTATTGATAGTAATAATTTAACCAGATTTATAAAGCTTTTATTTTCTTTAAAGTCATGTAAATCTGCCCCACTAGATTTTTGTAAGAAAACCTCCAAATTTTAGAATTTATAAAATTCCACGGTATCCATAAATTTTAAAATACCTTTGATAGAAAATTATTTAAGGTTGATGGCTTAACATAAATTTCTATAATATATATAAAAGTATGAATTTGAGAAAAATTTAAACCGACCAATCATATTATTAAGTTGATATTTAAATATATTTATGATTTAATTTAAAATAATTAATTAAGATTTATATTTTTAAATATAATAATATAATGTCTTTATAATATTTCAAATTCTTGAGAAAAGTAAGTTTGATTTTGGAATATTCCACTCAATAAAGTTATTTCATTGTAATTTATTAATTGATTATGATTCCATATAAATGTAAGTAAATTATCTATCTTGAATATAAAGTGGCTCACTGAATTGATATCACGAGTCAATTCGACATCAACTCAGCTGTGAAATTATTAAAACATCCTTATTTTAAAGGGTAATTAATGTTGGAAAATATGAACATCACATATATAATAAGGGTAATTACATGTTATTATTTACTATCACGATAGGTTAGCCTAAATTAAAAGTGATCTAATTTGGTTAAAAAATTTGGGCTTTAATTATTAAATAAAGTATGGGTCAAATATGTGTAGATACTCTAGTAATTGAGTTCTAATCAAATTCTAATTAATGATGGGCTAATTAGAATTTAATTAGAACTAATATGCTAAGTTTATAAATATTAGGGTTATGGTCCTCAAATTACATAACAAGATATCTTTTCTAATATCCCATCATTAGGGAAGAGAAGCAGATATTCTCTGAATTTCTTCTGTGCTAATTTGAAATATCAAATCCCCAAAATCTGGTAAAACTTCAAGGAATTCATAATTTTTTTCTTGATTTATTCTTGATGATTTGACATGATAGATCCTAGTTTATTCACTTTTATTTTAGATTTATTTTACAAATCTAACAATTAATATTATTATAAGGATTTTTTCATATTTTTCATAATTTTATATAAAGTTCAAATAAAACAACTGAAAAATATTATGTGAAAATCGAATACAAAACCAACAAATTCATATAAAAAACCTTTACAACTTTCTTGATGATCATCTGTGGATATATTTGTATAAATATATCTTTTAATATAAAATATTTTCATTTACTCACATTGTGAGTGTGATAAAATCTAATATTTATAATAATATTACTTGAAATAATATAGACAAACCCTTATTTTCAATATTAACAACTCAAAATGGGAAAAATAAATAAATGGATTTTGAGGGGGTTAGTACCAATAAAGGCCCATTTCTGAAATTATTTATGGAAATGTGCCATTTCAAAAAATAGTAACGGGAATAGACCGAAAACTCAAAGACGCACTGATGTGGACGCGTTTTTAGGTAAAAACAGAAAATGCTTCCACGTCAGCGCTTTTTCCCTTGTGTTAGGCAAAAGCGCGCTGACATGGACGCTCTTTAGTAAAAAGCACTGACGAGGACGTGCTTTTGGCTGTGTAATTCCTAGTGGATTATTTGCAAATTAGGGCCTAGGTTTAGGTTTTTTAGATTTGATTAGGGTTTATGAATAAATAAATCAGGGTATTATGTTTTTTTAATTGTTTAGGGTTTTTGTGCTTGATTAGGGTTTAGGAAAATTTAAATCAGGATATTAGGTTTTTAATTGTTGAGTATTTTGGGGTTTGATCAGGGTTTAGGAAAATTTAAATTAAGTTATTAATTTTTTAATTGTTTAGGATTTTTGGG
Organism: Gossypium rotundifolium; assembly: GCA_025506655.1. Taxonomy (NCBI): domain Eukaryota; kingdom Viridiplantae; phylum Streptophyta; class Magnoliopsida; order Malvales; family Malvaceae; genus Gossypium; species Gossypium rotundifolium. The sequence goes on along the minus strand of CP106732.1, from coordinate 108,785,408 downwards.
TTTGATTAGGGATTAGAAAAAAATAAATTAGGGTATTAGGTTTTAATTGTTTAATATTTAATTATTTTTAATTGCTAAGCATTGTTCTAGGAAAATAATTTTGATAATATGAGTTTTGAAAAATAAATTTGTCGTGATGTGTTCTGAAAAAATTATTTTGACAAGATGAATTTTTTTTTGAAAAAATACTCTAAGTAGGATGCACAGTTAGTAATATATTTGTTCAAAAATATTCAAAAGAACTTTTATTTTATTAAATGAAATAATATAAAAACAATTTGTACAAAAATATTAAAAATAAATACATCAATGCATGTGCCGGTTGGAATCAGTGCCACATGGGAGTGGTCGACGCTTACGCTCTAGATTCCTTCTTGGTTCAGCTTCTGACCGGGGTTGTGGTTGTTCGGGATCAACTTCTAGTTGTGGGTGTTGGGAAGATGATCCACCTTGATAGAACAAAGATCAAGGAGGTGTTTGGATCACCTACGACGAATAAGCGTAATCGGCTTGAATCCCATAAGGCGATTGGGATTTGAAATGAGTTGAGCTCCCCAACAGTGCCTCGTGCAGTCTCTCTTGCGACGATGGCTTATATATCGTCGGTTGAGTCAGAGTCATCGGGAAATTCCGGGCCATACATTCCAACCTAGCATATAAGTGGAAAAAAGATACACATAAGTGTTAGGATACGCACCTTGCATAATCTGAAGGGGCAATGATATGGGCATCGTCGCTTGCTCCATTGAGGCTGGTGATTACGTGGGCCTTGTCGATGGGCCCACCTCGCCATCCCTTGTCCTTGGATTTAAAGGGCCCCATCGTTCTTTTTCGACACTGATTTACTGACGCCTTTCCTTTTCTGAGAGCAAATATGGCTTGCCATGAATCCTAAACCATGGTATATAATCTGGATCACACACTAACTCATGCCATGAGTCCTAAACCATGACATATAATCTGGGTTACATGCTAATTCCGGAATGATAATCGGTTCATGAATAGGTATGTTATCATATCAATTTTCCCACATTTCAATATATTCCAAGTGGAAGAGCAGCCAATGCGTATTCGGTCGCCGTAAGTCAATTTTGTGCTCATCATCAAGCATATCAAATGTCACGGGAATCGGTTGTTGGTATCCGAATTGCTATAACACTCTATCCTTCTGATCATCTCGATGGTAGCGTAGCTGACCAATAGGACCCTAACGTGCCAGATGTTTGGATTCTGTAGGAATTTATTCAGAATTACTGCCCGAATTGTTAGTTCCTCGTATGGTGTCCATTGAAACTATATGAACGTGATAAAAATATTAGTTACATACATAATACGAAATACGAAATCGACTATGTTATGTATATATAGTTCAAAATGAAATATATACTTACATGTGCTTCCGACCGTTGGTCTAATAGAAGGTGTATATCTTCAAGAGCGGTAGGTATTCCCCCGTAAGTCGACGAATGGTTCCACCTATTTAAATAAAATTTTAGCATAATATTTAATTTTAAATCTATTTAATAATTGTATAATCTAATATAAATTTTACCTTATTATGAGTGGGAATGTATACGGGTGGTCCACTCAAGGATATAAAAATGGAAAGTGAAACCGAGCCCATGATTGTAATAGTGAGAGGCAATTTCTGGTTTTGATTTTATTTGGTTGCGTTGCCCAACACATCTCCCGGAACAATGTCGACAACATGGCAAACCCGCAACTGAGTTCGCTAGCTGCTCTAGAATCGATAAGTTTCAACAGTCACCTCAAATGTACGAGGTTTCATGACTTGTTTGGCATCAGGTAACCTCCGATAATATAAAGGATGTATGCCTAAATGTATCGTACTCTTTGTACTTCAGTCGAATCATCCCCCAGCACTGGAAATATCTCTTGTAACCAGCCCAAATCGATCCAACCTCCGTAAATAATATCCGGAATAGCACCCAAAAGATCGTAACATATGGCTCCCCAATCAGCAGATTGAGCGGATCCGGTGAGTATAGACCTATTCATCGGTAACCCCAACTATAATTGCACGCTTTCCAAAGTGATGGTACACTCCCCACATGGAAGATGAAATGTGTGCGTCTCGTGTCTTCACCTCTCCACAAACGTGCTGATGAGTTTCGTGTCCAACTTGCACCCCTAACCTATATTGGCCACGTGCCAAAAACTTGCTTCCCTCAAGTAATTTTCAATCAACGGTGATAAAAGACCAGGTAGATTACGAATAAAATATTGTAACACTTAATCTACCGACTACTATTAAAAATTATAAAAATTAAATAATATTAAAAAAATTAAATTAACCCTTACCATTTGCATTTGGTTGACAGAAATATGTTTATCATCGAGACGAATTAATTGCCGAACCATTGTTAACATGATCAAATTTCTTAGAAATTATAAAAGAATAATATTAATTCAAACAAAAATAAAAAATTTAGAGAGCTTTGAGAGCTTTTTTGAGAAATTTAGAGGGAAATTTGGAAGAATAATAAGATTGGTGTGAAAAAATGGGTTGGGGGATTTTATACTTTTTTTCCTGACCGTTGGGCCCAATGGTCAGATTTTTAAACGGTTGTTAGAGGTGTTGTTGGGGATTACACGGCCAAAAGCGCATCCTCGTCAGCTCTTTTTACTAAAGCGCGTCCACGTGAGTGTATTTTTGCCTGACACAAGGAAAAAAGTGCTGATGTGGAAGCATTTTTTGGGTTTTCCCCTGAAAACATGTCCGCGTCAGCGCATTTTTGGGTTTTCGATCCATTCCTGTTATTATTTTTTGAAACGGCCCATTTTTGTAATTAATTTCGAAAATGGGCCTTTATTGGTAATAAACCCGATTTTGAGGCCATGACCAGGTTGTTTTTATGGATTTTTTTATTTCACCCTTGGCTAAGAAGAAGACAGAGTAGATAAAGAAGGAATGGGAGAGAGAGGGAAAGAGAGATGAAATTTTATTAATGTTAATGTTAATTTTATTTTTTATTTAATTAAAAAATGACACATGATATAATTTGATTCATTGAAAAGTGTTTTTTTTTTTTTAACGGGAGTTAATGGTTGGTAGTAGTATAATGATGTGTCTCTAACTAACTACGATCACAATAAAGGCAAGCGCACCTATCGTTTCATAGTATAGTTATGGTAAGATCAAAATATCGTATCCACAAGGACCAAGAGTACTAGTAATTACTATCTTTTTATTATCTAGCCTAAGATTTGGAGTGATTTCTTTTAAACTAAAACTTAATTAAAAACATGACAGAGAATAAATTGAGAAAATACTTTTAGACAACTTTATGAGAGAGGCAATACCTAAGGAAGAATCCACCTAGACTTCACATATTACTTTTGATTCATACGATTTATTCACTTGACTTAATCCGTAGAAATCCTTGATTTATGTTAATATCTCTTTCAAGACTAAAAACAACTGACTTTAGGTTGATTAATTGAAATTTCTTTCTAATTAAAACCACTATTGTCACATTAACTCAATCTATGGATTCCCTTATTAGATTTGAATCTAATCCGGCAGATTTATGTCATCCTATTTCTAGGGTTGCAATCAACTCCGCTTAATTGTATTGATCTACTCTTAAACAGGGACTTTTGCTCCTCTGAATAAGCACATTCAACTTGAATCAATAACTTGAATTATCAAAACAAGAATAAGCACTCACAATTAAGAATAAGAACAAGTATTTATCTTATAAATCAAATAATAATAAGATCCGTCTTAGGTTTCTTCCCCTTAGGTATCTAAGGGATTAGTTCATACTGATATAGGAAAACATCTTAAAATAGGGAAAACTACAAAACATAATAAAACACAAAAACTTCAAAAGAAATTGATAGGAGATCTTTAGTCTTGACGGCGATCCCTCTTCCAAGCAGTTCCCGATGGCTGTCTTAAAGTATTTTCTACTTTCTATTCAGCGTCCCCTTTTAGGTCACCCCTAGGGTGTTTATATAGGCTTTAGAATGCCTTTCTTGGCCCACAAGTAGCCTATTCCGAATGGAATTAAACTTTGGTACGGCAGCAACACGCCCATGTTCGATTCCTTAGACGTGCTCGCTTCTGCTCACCACACACGGTCGTGTGGTCTGCCCCTGTACGTTGATCCAGGCCGTGTTCGATTCTGCTCATAACACACGACCGTGTTTGATAGTCCAGGCCATGTTGATTTCTAAGGTGGGCCTATTTTACCTCTTTTTGGCCCGTTTCTCGTTCTTTTCGACTCCCTAGGCTCTCCTGAATGTAAAACATGAAATTAAGGGATTAGGAGCATCGAATTCATCAAATCTAATGAAAATTCATCCAAAAATAAGCCAAGCATGGGGTTAAAATATGTACAAATTATGGTTTATCAAATATCCCCACACTTAAGCATTTGCTTGTCCTCAAGCAAAATCTTCAACTCACAATTAAAATTAACTTCCTTAATTCATAATTTTCATCAATAATGTCTTATCAAAATTCACAGATAATTCATACATGGTGTAACACCCCATACCCGAGTCCGATGCTAAGACTGGATATGAGACATTATCATGCTTAAACTCACTTAAATATGTACTTACGGGCTATAAAATTTGTTCGAATTAAAAACTTCTCTTTCTTATTCTAATCATACATTTCATGGGCCTACGAGACCTTAAACACGTATATGGAAACTTTCAGAACTCAAATGAAAACTTTTCCTTAAAACAGGGGTCACACGCCCATGTGACTTGGGACACGTCCGTGTACCCCAACACATGCCCGTGTCTTCCACTCGTGGTCGACACTGACTAATTACACACGGCATTGACACGCCCGTGGATGTAAACCATGTGCTATACCTTGATATACTGACTTATTCACTCGGTTTGGGGCACACGCCCATGTTCTGACCGTGTATCACACACGGCCTAAACAAACACCGTGGGTTTTTCCCGTGGCCTATTTAGACTTAAAACACTAAGGTGTAGGGTACGCACGGCCTAGAAACACGTCCGTGTGTCTAACCGTGTGGGTACTTAGAGGCTATTTACCAAGCCTATTACCACCCTAAAATCAAGACCAAACTCATGCTCAATTCAATAGATTTCATAAACATTACTACATACTTCATTGATCTCCATAAACATACATACTTAGTTAATTTTGGCTAATCACTTTGTCATATACAAAAGAATAATAAACTTAATAATCTATACAATGACCCTTCTTTAAACATATTCTCAAAATGAAATGCTTCCTATACATGCCATACTTAGTAAAATGACTTGGCTATACCAAAATAGAGATTGATAGTGTGCTACGAGCTCCAACTCCAACGATCTACAAGTTAGCTTGGCGGGACTACATAGAAAGAAATAATTAAAGACGAAAGCATTTAGCTTAGTAAGTTTGCATGTAAAACACATATTAATAAACTTGCTTAATATAAACCATTTGACATAACAATGGTATCATAAATTTCAGCTATAGAGTTTACTTACTCATACTGATTCTTACATGTCTCATGATACTTACTATTCTCATACTTGTAAGGTAAACATGGTACCTGTATCACTTGATCACATTGATCAACATACTTTAACATAATAATCATGATCTCTAATTCATCATTCATAACATAAATGATACTCAATTTCAACTTGGTAATAGCTTTGCTTATGAAACACCCCAAACCTGGCCCACGAGAATGGACTGGATCTGGTATGTTCCTCGAAGTAACCCGGTTCAACTTCATTCGATTGTTTTGAAAACTATGAGTTTTGGAAGATAGTTTGTTGTGGGTTGGGCTTGAGTTGAAAACAAATTTATTTTTATAACAAAAACCCATTTGTTTCAAGTGACAAATTATTTAAACTTATTTCATATTAAATGGGCTTATTCTTTATAAAGCCCTAAATTCATAATATAGTAATTATAGTAGAAATAAAAATGTCACGGCGGCCTTATTACATAAAATGAAACCCAAAATAATAAATTGTACAGTACTTTAAAATAAAATAAATATTCAAATTAAATCGAACTTCAAGTCGATCATGGCCACCACAAGTTACGCCATCCCGGTCCATTCTTGCTCATCACACGAAACATATTCCCACAGCAGGGTGAGTCGATAGACTCGGTGTGTAACCAACACTAAACATAATAGAAATAGGCATACTATAAAAATCAAATGCATATAACAATTTCAAGGTAATGATGCAAACCCGATCCCAAACCTATATGCCATCCGCTACACTCCACCGTACCAACACGCATGCAGTGGGGACTACTAAGTTAACCCTCCTTCCGCTACACTCCATCAAAGCGTTCGCTACGATCGTGCTCATCGCCATCGATAATATTGTGGCATAGCCACCAATCGTAATGTAAAAGTTACCACTTAGTGAGACCAAAGTCATCACATTCACTTCGTGAGACCGAAGTCATCACATTCACTTAGTGAGACCGAAGTCATCACTTTCACTTATAACGTTGGTGAGACCGTAGTCAACACCTTCTTCCCTTTCACATAAATCCCAATGCCCCAAATTATAAATATCATGCATAATATATTTTATTTCACTTTCACATCACTTTTCACTTGTATAACATTTATTTGAAATCCTAGTAGAAGTAGGAAAACGTGCACGAATACTTTGTACCATAATATGGCACTTTAGCCACCTTCTTTCACTTTCACATTAACGTATATAACATATTTAAACCATAAAACTATTAAGAATAGTGTGGAATACACACGATTTGTTTAGCGATTCCTTGAGATTAGAAAGCAAGATCTAATGTTTAGATCCTAATTCCTACATTTGGTTTATCAAGTATTACTTAGCATAAATTCTCTTTTGGGCTATAATATCCAAATCCTAGTAGGATTTGTAAAGAGGCTTACCTTTGATGCCGATTTGATGTTTATTCAAATCCGAAATTTTGTTTTCCTTCACTTGATATTCGCCAACCTTTAAACCTCAACATAAATTAGTTTTGACTTTTAATAATTACGGATCTAATCTAGGTAATCACATAACTTTGGCGAATACCTTTAGGGCTTACCTTATGGATTTTAAATCCGAAACTTCACCTCCCTTTTCCTTGAAATCGGCAACTTCCTAGATCTACGAATAGATTAGTTTTTGATCAATTTGATCTAATTGGTGAGATTTGGCCTTGGCAGAATGTATAGACTCACTTACCTCAAATCCCGAAGTTGATCTTTATTTCAATTTCCTGCCGAAATCACTTGTTAGATTTGATCTATTATTAATTCATGGAGGGAATCTTTTTGCCGATTGTATAATGATGTACTTACCTTGTTTTCGAATCCCGGAAGATCCCTTATGCTATTCGGCTATGGCACTATTGTGGATCTCTAAGCTTTGGCTTTTGTGGATGAATAGTAGAAGAAAAGAAAAAAAGAAAAAGATGGAGAGTTTTTGACAAGGAATTTCGCTAAAGAGAAGAGGAAAGATTGTTGCTACTTTCACTTGGAGGTTTCGCAAGATGTTGAAGAGAAGAGAATGGCTCTTTTCTTTTCTTTCTTTGGTCGAATCTATTAGCCTTAGAGTCCCTAATTCACCAATTCTTCGGTGATAAGTTTTAGTTTTATCAATTATGAAATTCTATCAAATCTCCTAATTAGCCAAGAGTTTTTATTGAATAGAAACTCCTCTTCCTTGTCTAGTCCAACTCTCCACTCATGGAGACAAAATTTTATTTCTTTTATTTGCTTCCTAGATGACTCAAACTCGGGCCCAAAACCTCTTGCATTTGGGCCATTTCCTAGGGCCTTAGGTGGCATCTTGAGCCACATTTCCAAGTCCGTTATTGGGTCAAAGTTCATGTTCTTTATACTTTTAGGGTCACTTGGCCCTAAGCTCCCCTTGGGCTCTTAAATTCGACATTCTGGGTCATTTTAAGTTTCCTAAAATTTTCATGCTGACTCAGTATTTTCCAAGTTTCCAAAATGTTTAGTTTCCTATTTTGGTTTGGTTTCCAAAATGTTTAGTTTCCTATCTTGGTTTGGTTTCCAAAATGTTCACTTTCCTAATTTACTTAGGTTTCCAAAAATGTCTAAGTTTCCAAAAATGTCTAAGTTTCCAAAAATGTCCATTTCCATTTCCATTTCCATTTTCATTTCCATCTCCATTTTCATTTCCATTTTCATGCATTTTCTAGGTTTTAAAAATGCACACAATGGGATTCGAACCTCTTCCTTCAAAGTACTTCACTTGATGCCATAACCCTTGCACCTTAGGTGGTGTCCCGTGCCACTTTTCCACATCACTTCTTGTTTTTAACTTAAAAACCAATAATTGTCCAAAGCTTTCTCTTCCATCCTAGGATTTTAAAAACTTTTAATTCACTTCCAAACACTGCCAAAACCTACTACTCATGAATTATGTACAAACGCATAACCCCTAATCTAGGATGTTACAGTTCTACCCTCCTTAAAAATAATTTTGTCCTCGAAATTACTTACTATCGTTCATTAAAGACAGTCTAACTCACCACACTACGCTATTCTTTGTGCACTCGATCTTAAAGAACTATCATACTTTTTAGGCACATTCTCTAAGTTCACAATCAAGGTTCCATACACTTCATTAGCAATATAAGATCGAACTAATCTTGTAGCGAGTGAAGTAATGAAGTATAATCCATAAATAAGAAACTTACTCGTTGTCTCATCTGGCGTCACTATCCTCGATGACGGATCGCATAAACTAACCTTGGCGCCTTGCTTCAACCTTCAACACCTCCGCTTGGTGCTCCATGACCTTGGCGGAACCATTACCTCGTAATTGAACCTCGACCTCGTTAAAATTCTTTGTCCTCCCCTCTTGGCCCGATTAACATTACGAGATTCTTGGTCATCTATCATCGATATCTTTGGACGGTCTTTGAGCATATGGTCCTTAGACCCACATTTAAGACATGCTCCTATCTTTTCCAACACTCACCGAGTGCTTCCTTCCACAATACTCACAAGGACGACATCGCCTCGGTATCAACTTGCGACCTTTTGACCCCTCGCCGGGCCTTTTTCGCACATTTCCGACGATCCATAACCTCTCTTGGGTCTATTCCCACGAGTTCGCCTAGTCGAGTCCTTAATTCCTTCACTACCTTAGCCTTTTCCACCAACGTGGAGAACTCCTCTCCGATGTGGAGCTATCAATAACCTTAGGTCATCCCTTAATCCGTCCTCAAGCGGACCTGGCGTTCATGTTCATCGCGACTACTCCTCGAGCATATCGGCTTAACCTCAAAAATTCACCTCATATGCCGCCACCGATTTGTTCCCCGAACTAGTCCTAGAAAAGCTTTCATTGCTCATCAATATACCGAAAAGTGCGACATACTTCTTCCGATATGCCTCTTTAGCATACTCCCACGTCGGATCCTCTACCGTGGCACCATCACGACAGTTAGCCACCATTGGTATGCTTCATCACGTAATGAGGCTACCATCCCTTTCAACTTCTCCTCGTGGGTCGGTCGAGTTCATCCATAATACGCTTAGTTGCTTCCAACCAATACTCTATGCAGATCTGGGTGCCCACCGGACACTCCACGAAACACCTCGGCCCGATTGGCTCGAGTCGCTCGGTCTGATTTTCGAGCTCCGAATTTCCACCGCACCACCACCATTTCAATACTGTAACATGGCTGCGACACGCCTCATCCCCGTCTGAGCCTCTCTTGCTCGACATTAACAAATGGGGTGGTGGTGGCGGTGGTAACTCATTGTCGTAACCTTGACTGATCTAACGGGTTCGACACGCTTATTCTTCCTCTACGCGTCCTTGACGATCGCGTCCTCTAGAACTCATTTTCTAGCATCGAGATCGATTAAGAAATTTTATGGATTAGTCTTTGTTCCACTTATTTATCGTGAAGAAGTTTTATGGAAAGGATTTAAGAGTGGTTCTTTCGTATTCCTACAAACACACGTCTTTTCCATTCATTCGTTCATCCATCAAACAAGTATGAACTTTCGTTCATTCGGAGAAACGTTGTAGTTTTGTTGTTGTTGTTGTTTTCCTCACCAGGGGTATTTTCGTAATTTTGTCCTACTGTGGGCATTTTCGTAATTTTTCAGAAGAAAAACATTCCTTAGTGTTTTTGTCGAAAATTATTTTGAAAATTTTGAAGTCTAGGAGTAATTTGAAAAAAAATTTTAAATCTGGGGTTATTTCGGTAGTTTTTAACCTCAGGGGTATTTTGGTAATTTTTCACAAATCAGGGTAAATTTGTAAAATTTAATAAATCAGTGGTATTTCAAAAGTTGTAAAACTTTGAGGGTTCTTTTTGAGAAATTTATTTTCCAAAACGATGATGTTGCAAAAATTTTGGAAATCAGGGTCATTTTGGTAATTTTGGTAAGTTAGGGGTAATTTTGTAATTTTCCAAAAAAAATCAAAGTTTTTTTTTAGTTTGCAAATTAGGGTTTTTGAACATTTATGAAATAATGAAATTTTGGCAAAACTGTTGAGTAGTTGGGCATTTTATAAACCAAGGGCATTTTTGTAATTTTACCACTAAGGGCATTTTTGTAATTTTTTATGAATCAAAATTTTTCGAAAATAATTGTGTATAGAAATAGTTTTCGTGAATTAAGGATGAGAGAAAGAAAGTGATTTAAGAATTCTAATATTAAGTGTTAAAAAAATGGCTAATTCCTTTCGGGTTTTAATTCTTGAGTTTAGCTTATGGTGAGCCTTCTTGGTCGGGGTGAACCAAAGCTACGCACAGGCAGGATTCGAGTGGAGAGGAGGTGAGTCATGAATCGCTTAAATACCAAGCTCCCACTGAAACCATTCCTAGACATGCGTCTGGGGTTGCCACACCTTAAGTCCTCTAGGTTAGGGTGAACCGAAGCTACGCACCAGGTAGGATTCAAGAAGAGGAGGTGAGTCACTAGGACTGCTTAAATACCAAGCTCTTCGGGATCCACTCCTAGACATGCGTACCATGGTTGCCACACCCTAGCTTAATTGACTTAGTCATAGGTTGGTTTAGTGCCTTAAATCTTATGTGTTTGTGTTTGAGTAGTCTAATCCTAGGGTTCAAATTCCTATCATGCTATTCTACGTTCCATGCCTTTTCTACCCTTATATAAATCACAGAATCACACATAGAGTTAGGGGTACTTACCTGGTGGACTGCGGGTCGGAGACTTAGGGGCCATGTCTTTATACCTGTCTATTTGAAAAAAATACTTTCATAAAACTCATTTGGCCTTATTTTAAAAACGTTTTGGGCCTTAGGCCATAGGCCGAGAGTTTGAACTGGGCTCTGATACCAAATTGAAACACCCCAAACCCGGCCCACGAGAATGGACTGGATCTGGTATGTTCCTCGAAGTAACCCGGTTCAACTTCATTCGATTGTTTTGAAAACTATGAGTTTTGGAAGATAGTTTGTTGTGGGTTGGGCTTGAGTTGAAAACAAATTTATTTTTATAACAAAAACCCATTTGTTTCAAGTGACAAATTATTTAAACTTATTTCATATTAAGTGGGCTTACTCTTTATAAAGCCCTAAATTCATAACATAGTAATTATAGTAGAAATAAAAATGTCACGGCGGCCTTATTACATAAAATGAAACCCAAAATAATAAATTGTACAATACTTTAAAATAAAATAAATATTCAAATTAAACTGAACTTCAAGTCGATCATGGCCACCACAAGTTCTCGCAGTCCGGTCCATTACCGCTCATCACCAAACATATTCCCACAACGGGTGAGTCGATAGACTCAGTGTGTAACCAACACTAAACATAATAGAAATAGGCATACTATAAAAATCAAATGCATATAACAATTTCAAGGCAATGATGCAAACCCGATCCCAAACCTATATGCCATCCGCTACACTCCACCCGTACCAACTTTGCATACACCGTGGGGACTACTAAGTCAACCCTCCTTCCGCTACACTCCATCGAAGGCGTCATTGCAATGACGTGCTCATCGCCCATCGATAATATTGTGGCATAGCCACCAACGTAATGTAACCGGTTACCACTTAGTGAGATCAAGTCATCACATTCACTTAGTGAGACCGAAGTCATCACATTCACTTAGTGAGACCGAAGTCATCACTTTCACTTATAACGTTGGTGAGACCGTAGTCAACACCTTCTTCCCCTTTCACATAAATCCCGAATGCCCCAAATTATAAATATCATGCATAATATATTTTTATTTCACTTTCACATCACTTTTCACTTGTATAACATTTATTTCGAAATCCTAGTAGAAGTAGGAAAACGTACCTGAATACTTTGTACCATAATATGGCACTTTAGCCACCTTCTTTCACTTTCACATTAACGTATATAACATATTTAAACCATAAAACTATTAAGAATAGTGTGGAATACACACCTGATTTGTTTAGCGATTCCTTGAGATTCCGAAAGCAAGATCTAATGTTTAGATCCTAATTCCTACATTTGGTTTATCAAGTATTACTTAGCATAAATTCTCTTTTGGGCTATAATATCCAAATCCTAGTAGGATTTGTAAAGAGGCTTACCTTTGATGCCGATTTGATGTTTATTCAAATCCCAGAATCTTTGTTTTCCTTCACTTGATATTCGGCCAACCTTGAAACCTCAACATTAATTAGTTTTCGGCTTTTAATAATTACGGATCTAATCTAGGTAATCACATAACTTTGGCCGAATACCTTTGGGGCTTACCTTATGGATTTTAAATCCGAAACTTCACCTCCTTTTTCCTTGAAATTTGCAACTTCCTAGATCTCTGAATAGATTAGTTTTTGATCAATTTGATCTAATTGACTGAGATTTGGCCTTGGCCGAATGTATAGACTCACTTACCTCAAATCCCGAAGTTGATCTTTATTTCAATTTCCTGCCGAAATCACTTGTTAGATTTGATCTATTATTAATTCATGCTTACCTAGCTTTCTTATTAACTCATTTTAACTTTACTCATTTGCCCGATGAATTTCTGCGAATAACCGAGGATACTAAATCTCATCCCACATATCTTGATGCCAAAGCCATATCCTAGATACGGTCTTACATGGAATATCTCATATTGGTTTCAAGGCCATGTCTTGACATGGACTTATATGAAGTCTTTCTTGTTCTCACCAATGCCATGCCTTGGCTTGGACTTACATGAGATTTCTTTCTCTTGATAGATTTTTAATGCCAAGCTTGCCTTGGACTTACATGATAACTTGCTTGATTGCCGATTCCATGCCTTGGCTTGGTCTTATACGAACTTTCTTATCTCATGTGGTAGATCGAGTATCCTGGGAAATTCATCTTTATTCGGGACTTGCTCATACTTAATCTCATTGATTTCTTTGTTTAACAAAACAATAAGCATTCCATGATAATAATGTACATTATACTAAGCAATTCAATGATAGAAATCATAAAGCTTAGAAATCATACAAACTTACCTAAATATACAAAATGTATGTAGATATGCAATTTATTCCTCGACTTTGTTCTTGCCTCGGTTTCAATTCGGGCTTCGTTTTTCTTGATCTATAATCATAAATAGATCATTTAATAATCACATTGACTAAATTGACTCATTACTCATACTTTGACAAAATTATTATTTTGCCCCTATACTTTCTCATATTTGCACTTTGGCCCAAAGGCTCGTAAAATAATTCTCATTAAACTTTCTTAAACTTCATGCTTAGCTGATTCATTTTTTCTACTATAACAATCATCAATTCTCAATATTTCTAGTATGTATGACCAATTTTCATAACTATTGCAAATTAGTCCATACTATCATTTTTCATGAAATTCATTTAGAAAAAGATGTTTATCTAACATCAAACTCTCATAAACTTCCATAAAATATCATTTAACATGCATGTCATTCATAGGTAAATTTTTGAACATGCATCCTAGCTCATTTTATAGCTAAAAATAGCTAATTCATAATACGAGAACTTAAAAAATACGAAGAATATTAAAAACGAGGCTAAAATGAACTTACTAGCAAGCTTGAAAAAAATGAAGAACCCTAGCTATGGAGTCTTCAAATTTTCGGTAATAAGGGGAAGAAGATGAATAGATTTTTATCATCTTTTTCTCATTTTAATCATTTAAATTGATAAATGATCAAAATGCCCTTCTCTCTAAATTTTTACAATTTATTATCTCATGTCCAATTTTGTCCAAAAATTATAATTTGGGAAAATTGCTACTTAAGGACTTCTAATTGATATTCTAAAGCTATCTCATACAAAAAACTTCTAGAAACTTATATTTTGTAACTTTTGCAATTTAGTCCTTTTGGACCATTCAACCTCAATTTAACAAAATTGCTTCATGAAACTTTCACACTAGCATACAAACATGACATAAACCTTAAAAGCTCATAAATTCACCTCAGATTCGTGGTCTCACACCACTATTCCGACTAAGCCCTAAATCAGGTTGTTACACATGGATAATTTAACTTAAAGAGTCCTAAAGATTCAAACAATCTAAGTCACAATTTTTTCTAGCATGAAAACATAAGTGTTTCCCCTTATCTAAATAATTACCTTTGATTCAAAACCGACAAGGATTGACATCCTCACTAAGGATTCACTCAAATCACTCATAGTGTTTAAGGTTCAAGATAAAGCACTCAAAAGTCAAATATGAAAAGTTATTACCATAGGCTTGTATGAAAATCAAATCGCCACCACTATAAAATGAGATGATACAAAAATTAAAAGGTCTTTTAAAAAGGTTGTAATGAGGCTTGGGTTAAAGGTGTGGATAAAGGATGAATTAGAGGGTTAGAATCGAGATTGAATTGACAATTTACCTAAGTAGAAAAAATGAACTAATATTGAATAATTACATCAATTGAAAACTTATCACTAATAACATGAGCTTTTTCTCAAAATGTGCAATTAACCATTTAAGCTCAAATAGCAAAGAACTAATAATAAATATATTTCCAATTTTTTTTTAAGAACATACAATAATAAGAGAGAATTTTAACAAATGAAATAAAGAATATAGTTATGCAACTGTTCAAATCAAATCTTGACAAAAAAGCTAAAAAAATAGGAAAAATTCGCAATGAATCAAAAAGAGTGAGTCTTGTTTTAATATTAAGAGTAAATCAATAAACGGTTCATTAGGATCAAATAGGTTCACTAGGGGTTAATTATGACGGTAGGCTTTTTGGGGTAAGTGGATTAAAACCTAAGTGCCTTTATCATCTCAGTATATCAAATCAATGGTGTGATCTCGACATGCATAATCGAAGCAAGTTCTAGAATAACAAATCAATATTGACACACTCATAACCAATAAAGTGAGCAAGAAAAGTATATGCTCTAAAAGGCTCAAAATCTCACAAAAATTATGGTTTTTGATATCAACCTTGCAAATTTCAAACTTCAAAGTAATATTTAAATTTAGGAAAACAACCTAATAAATTTTTAATTCTGAAAATAGACTTATCATGCTTGATTCTCTAATGTCTTAAAGTTTAAATGATCAATGCACAATTACCTATGACTTAATCCAAAACATATCAATGAAAATTATAGGTCCAAAGAAGTTTTATTCTAATTAGTAATATGAGAAAATTTACTTAAGAACAAGACATAATTAAGAGATTTTCTGATAATGCTATAATTAACCTCCCCACACTTAAGATGTACATTGTCCTCAATGTACAAAGATAAATAATGACAATATAATAATAAAATAATAAGATAGGGAGAGAAGTGAAACTTTCTGAATTTTGGATGGAGTCAATGAAAAGAAACCTGATAAATTTGGGCAGAGGTGAACGTAGGAGAGGATACTCTAACAGCACCTCGAACCTTTTGAAATTGAATCAAAGAAGCAGCCGGCATAAACTTATAGTACCCTAAGCTAAATCTAAATGGCATGAAGAATAAGAACAAAATAATAAAAATAATATGGAAAATAATTATGAATTCAAAATAAAGGAGAAAAAGAGTGACCAACGTTGGCACGGATTTTGGCTGGTGTAAAGAAAGAATAAGAGAAAGGGGAGGAAGAAAGACAACGAGAAAATAAAAAGGGAAAGGAAGGTTTCGGGTTGGGGAAGAAGGGAGAAAGGAAGGAGGTGGAAGAGGGGCGGTGGTCAGAAAGGGGAGTGGTGGCTAGGGTTTGGAAGGGAGAAGATTTAGGGAAGAAAGTGAACAAAAGAAGGGGGTTTAAATAGAGATTGGGACACATGGTCATAGCCCATGCCCGTGTCCTTAGGGCGTGTTAGGTCACACAGGCCGAATCGCACGACCGTGTGATACTTCATTGGTTTCTCCCACGCTTATGTACAGGTTTCCACGCCCATGTTGATTGGTCAGTATCGACCATGGCTTATAGGCACGGGCTATCACACGCCCATGTCATTTACTCAGTATTGCCCACGATTTTAAGGCACGCCCATGTGGATTTATCATTTCCGTGTTCTTTAGTCAGTGCGTCGACCACAGCCACATCGCACGGCCGTGGCACTTTGTCGCAGTCTGTGTTTTGGGGAAAGTTTTCGTCCTGTTCCCGCATGATCTCCGCCACACCAGTGTACCTACTTGTAATGTCCATAAGGCCACGACCACGCTCGTGTGCAAGGCCGTGTGGGTAGGGAAACCTGCGCCTATTAATTTGGTTAGTTTTTAGTTAGGTGCTAAAAAATCGAAACTATGGACATTAATGAGGTTAGTGCTTGGGTTGCCTCCCGAGAAGCGCTTATTTAGAGTCTAAGCTCGACTCACCTTCCATTATCATATTCATGGTGGTTCGAGGAGTTGACACTCATCTCTCTACTATCAGTTCTATTATCAATATACAGTTTGAGTCGAGTAGTGTTTACCTTAAAAGTGCCAAACTTAGGATTAGTTACCTTAAAAGGATCGGTCCTTTTGTATTAAGGTCTGAAGTTACGATTCGAGGGTCTGTTTTATCTAAAAGTACTTGATCCCCAATCTTAAATTGGTTTATCCCATCCTTAAACTTGTCATGGAGTCGATTTGGTTCATCGTATTTTCTCGGTTTCTCCTTGATGTGTGTCCGCCATTCATCTAGTTCCTCGATTTAAAGCCTTCGTTCCTCATGAATAGTTCTGTCCTCATTATGAGAGCTAGACCATGGCTCTATCATCTTTTTCTGAGGGATTTCCTACACAGAAGATTGAAACATTAAGTTCACATACATTAATAGGACTAGGATCATCTTGATCACTAGATAATCTGACAGAATCACGTGCTTGGAGTTTAATCATGTCATCACCTACACGAAGTATTAATTCCCTTGTATCAACATTGATAATGGTCCTAGCAATTGCTAAAAAGGGTCATCCTAAAATTAAATGAACGTCACTATCCTCATCCATGTCTAAAACAACAAAGTCTACTGGGAATATGAATTTATCAATTTTTACTAGTACATCTTCAATTATACCCCTTGGAATTCTAATGGTTTTATTAGCCAATTGAATGCTCATCCTAGTTTGTTTGGGTTTCCCAAGACCTAACTTTTAAACATTTTATAAGGCATAACATTGATACTTGCCCCTAAACCAGCTAAAGTATTATTAATAGATAAACCACCAATTAAGCAAGGAATCGTAAAACTCCCTAGATCTTTTAATTTGTGAGGTAGTTTATTTTGTAAAATTGCTAAGCACACTGCATTTAGCTCTACATGCGACGCATCGGCTAGTTTTCGTTTGTTTGCCAAAAGTTCTTTTAAGAATTTTGCTAAATTAGGCATCTGTGAAAGAGCTTTAATAAACAGTAAGTTAATATGTAATTTCTTTAAAAGTTTAAGGAATTTACCGAATTGTTCATCTGTGCGGTCTTTCTTCGTCACATTGGGATATGGCACACGAGATTTGTATCCTGTACTTAACAGTTTTGGTTTACTATAGCTTTTCTCAACCTCACCTTTGTATACTACGTTTTTTGCCTCATTTTTGGTTTGTCTAACCCTTCACTATTGTGAAGAGTAATAGCATAAAGTTGCTCATTTGGGTTAGTTTTAGTGTTGCTTGGCAAGCTACCTTGTGGTCGTTCTAAGATCAACTTAGCAAGCTAACCTATTTGGTTCTCGAGCCCTTGAATTGACACTTGTTGATTTTTGAATGTTGTTTCGGTGTTTAAAAACGATTTTTGACACCGAGATGAATTTTTTATCATCTCCTCAAGGTTCAACTTCTTTTTCTGTGGGTAGGGTTGCTGTTGAAAGCCTGGAGAGGGTTGTTGTCTCTGATTTCCTTGACCACCCCATGAGAAGTTTGGGTGGCTCCTCTAACCTGGATTGTAGGTGTTACTATAGGGATTATTCTAAGGTCTAGAGTTGTTACCCATATAGTCCATCTATTCGCTTTCTATGTTAGGGTTGTAAGGTGGATGTTCTGTATTGTTCGTCCCTTCTCCATGTGTATCGCACTGCATCACTGGATGTACCTGTGAAGAACCACACAAACCATCAATCTTTTTATTTAGAAGCTCTACCTGGTTTGATAGCATGGTAACTGCATCGAGGTTGAAAACACTGGTGGATTTTGTCGGCTTTGTTCTCATGACTTGCCACTGGTAGTTATTCAATAACATCTCCTCTATAAACTCTTAAGCAGCTTCAGGGGTTTTGTTATTCAGGGTTCCACCGGCAGCTGCATCAATCAATCGCCTAGTTGAGGGGTTCACACCATTGTAAAAGGTTTGAACCTTTAGCCATAATGGTAACCCATGGTGAGGGCACCTTCTCAGTAGATCCTTGTATCTCTCCAATGCATCATAAAGTGTTTCTAAATCCATCTGCACAAAAGAAGAGATATCATTCATCAACTTAGCCGTTTTAGCCGACGAAAAATATTTAAGTAAAAAAATTTCGATCATTTGTTCCCATGTAGTAATTGACCCTCGTGGTAACGAGTTCAACCATTGTTTAGCTTTGTTCTTCAATGAGAAGGGAACAAATCGAACGTGAATGGCATCGTCAGAAACACCATTAATTTTGAAAGTATTACAAAACTCTAAAAAATTGGCCAAATGAGTGTTTGGGTCCTCATCCTGCAAACCATCAAACTGAACAAACTGTTGAATCATTTGAATAGTGTTAGGTTTCAGTTCAAAATTATTTGCGGCAACAACAAACCTAACAATACTTGATTCAGTTCCTGTTAAAGTAGGCTTAGCATAATCATACATAGTACATGGAGCAAGATTTTGATTCACCGAATTTGCTACAACCACAAGAGGTAGCTGATTATTATCAGCCATCTCTTCGGTAGTATTAGTATCTTCTTCTTGCTCTTCCTGTATGTATTGTAGACTTCGCCTTATTTCTCTTCGATATCTGCGAGCTGTACTCTCAATCTCACTATTGTAATGCAAAGGTCTTGACGGATTTCTTCTAGTCATAAACTAGAGACACCTACTAGAAGCAAAGAAAAAGAAGAGTTAATAAATCTAAATAAAAGCAAAAATAAATGGTAAATAAAAGTAAAAATGGCTAAAGTAATTGATAAACCATAAATTACACATATTTTAACCCCATTCTTGGCTTAATTTTAGATGAATATTCATTAGATCTGATGAATCAATGCTCCTAATCTCTTAATTTCATATTTTATACTCAAGAGAGCTTAGGGAGTAAAAAAGAACGATAAACGGGCCAAAAACGGAGAAAATGGGCCAAAGTGAGAAATCAACACGGCATGGAGTTCACCACACGGTCGTGCCACTTTAGCAGACTCGTACACGGCCTAGACCACCGCACCATGGGTAGATTATATGGCCTTGTATGGCAAGCAGATTCGACCACGGCCGAAGGAGTACACCACGGACGTGTCACACGGGCGTGTCCCTGCCGCAACAAATTAGAGTTTTATTCGGAATAAGCTACTTGTGGGCCAATAGAGGTGTTCCAAAGCCTATATAAACACCCTAGGAGGCAACTTCAAAAGAGAGTTCGATAGGAGGCCGTGAAGCAAAGCTAGAAAGGGCCGAATTGTGTGATTTACTCGAAGATAGCCAGTTGATTCATCTCAAGAAGTTAGAATTATACTCAAGATGGAAGATCTTCCCTTCAATTTCCTTCAGGGGGTTTTAGGATTTTTCTTATGTTTTGTTTTATATTTTCTTCTAAGATGTATTCTTTTATAAACATGAACTAAACCTCTTAAATACCTAAGGGGGATGAAACCTAAGGCGGATCTTGTTATTGTTTTCTAAACTATATGATAAATATTTGATTTGTTCTTAATTATGTGTCATTTATTCTTGTTTTGATATTTCAGGGTATTGATTCAAGTATTGATATACTTAGGCAGAGGAGGAAAATTTCCTATTTAAGAGTAGATCTAGCATAATTAAGCGGAGTTTATAGCACTCCTAGAGATAGGATGACAAAAATCTGCCAGATTAGGGTCAAACCTAATATGGGAGTCCATAAATCGAGTTAAAGCAACTCTAGGGGTTTTAATTAGAAAGAGATTTCAATTAATCAACCTAGGGTTAGACGTTAGTTGTAACAGCCCTTGCTCGGGTTCTACACTAGAACCAGGCCCGAGGTGTTACAGTACTAAAACCTCATGATGCCACTTAGACTTATTGTGACTACTCACTTAAGTCACCTTTACAACTTCATTTTCGACTTACGAAGTCTCACTCATATTTCCAAGGGCTCTCGAGGCTATCACGGAGCTTTTCTATTATTAAATTTTTTTTATTCTAGGTTCACATGTCCCTGTATGTTGAAACATGCCCGTGTGTAGACACACACACGCCCATGTCCCCAAACCGTGCTTAAAACTCGAGCATTCTGCCAAATGCTCCACGGCCAAGGCACACGTCCGTATTAGTCCAGGGGCACGCCCGTGTACCTCTAAGGCACCCCCATGTCCAATGCCCGTGGGGAGCTACTGAATTGGTCCACATGGCTTGGGCACACGCCCATGCTCAAACCGTGTGTCTTACACGGCTCATGCACATGGCCGTGGGATTAACCCGTGGCCTATTCTATCTAATAATAATAAGGTGCAGGGTATGCACGGCCTAAACACACGCCCGTGTGTCTAACCGTGTGGGCACTCAGATGCTATCTACCAAGCCTTCTACCACTCTCAATTGCATACATACATATACTAATTCAATGGGAACTTACATCACCAATTAAAAAATGAATTTATACATTTGATTCATGAAAATAAGGTTTTCCTCCCATACAATTACAACAACTTAAGCCATCCTCAATGGCCATACACAATTAAGCACACTAACAACAACTCAATCAACCTTAAATTCTAGCCCTATACATGCCATGGCCCAATAGGACTTGATACCTCATACCAAGGGTCTGTTCGATAGTGTGAAAACATCTCCAGCGATCTCCAATCCGAGCTAGCTAATATAACCTATAAGAGATGAGGAAAGAAGAGGAGTAAGCAATAATGCTTAGTAAGTTCATCTGCATAATCTGACAAACACTGATATTCTTTGAACATACATGACTATAAGTTATTATAATAAGCTTTTCTTATGAGCTCATGGTTACTTACTCAACCATTGTTGAAACTTTCTCATTCAATATTTCACCACACTCTTACCCTATCACGAGCCAACCGCTTTCGTCTTTGAATAGCATTCATTCCTGCACTGATCACCATTTAATCATATGAAACAACACATCAACCATCTAGATAAATTGCTCATACTACTAATCTCTCAGTGGTTTTGCACTTAGCCCACGACTGAATCTCTAATGGGGTGGTATCGGACACAGCCCACCATTCATAAATACTCATGGTGATTTCGCATTTAGCTCACCAATCATTTATAGCGATGGTATCACATACGACCCTATCAATTTCTAATGTATCGTGGTAACACACACACACCCACCTATGGCAATATAATTGATGGTATCGCATATAGCCCATCAATTAATAGTTTATCGTGGTAATGCACATGACCCACCGATAATAATAATGTTGATGGTAACGCATACGACCCATCAACAACTATCAATGAGGTGCATTTGCACAAGCTCACTGTTACTATACATTCACAAATATTTACCCTTATACATTTCTCAAATTCAATTGTTCATCCGTGAACATCCTCACTTATTATCATTCTTACTTGACTTTCTACGATATTCATTCGCATTCATGCAGTACAACAATAAATCTATCTCATGCAACTAAGGTGCATTAATAACACATATCCCACTAAGGGTTCATCATATATTGAATTCATCTCAATTCAGTTCTAACACTAACTTGTACTTCTCGTGGTACAACCACCTACATTCAAATTGTAAAATAACTCTCTTGAGTCTCATACACATAATTTTCATCGACATCATACCCCCAATAGCGTCTTTCACATATTAACATATCGATGAAATGTCCTTGTCATGGTCTTATATGAACTCCTACACCAAGACCATATTCCAATATGGTCTTATTTGAGACTTAACCATCATTATATCATTCTATATACATGTTCCATTACTCTTAAATTCAATTCTCTTGACATCTCATCAAGGATGTTTCATACATTCACAGTGTAAATATACTTTCCATACAACATTGGAATATTAAATTATCTCATACATAGTCGCAACAATCGCACATGAACTTACCTCGATGTCGAAAGGGCCGAAGAGAACTATTTGCCCACATCTCTCTTTTATCCGTTCTAGGTCCGAAACTCGATTTCTTTGACCTAGAACATTGAAACATACTGATTTATTCACTTATAAATCATAAAATACCATAATACACACTTTAGTCAAAATGACTATTTTGCCCCTAGACTTTGGCAAATTTATGATTTTGCCTCTAGGCTCGTAAATAAGTTTTCATCACATTTTCTTATTAAACAAGCCTAGATGAACATTTAATCCTCTTGCAACTATCTCCAATTCCAACTATTTCATGCTTAATGAATAATTTACAACTTTTGCATTTTAGCCCAAATTAGGTGTTTTCATAACAACACCTTTCACAAAAGTTGTTTATCATCATCCTATCATTCATTTTATCCCATAAAAATTCAGTAACCAGCATAAACTCTCTCATGGCAAGTCCCTAGACTCTCAACCATGTTACAAATTAGTCCCCCCATTAGCTAGCTTAAGCTTTGGGGACTTCAAAAGTACAATTTTTATCAAGAAAAATTATCAAAATCACTTACTAGAGAGGAGAATTTCTTGCTGAATTTTTAAGCTTCAAAAACCCCCTTGTTGCTGCCCATTTTTGGTGGAGAGAAGATGGAGAAAATATGATAGCTTTCTTTTCTTTATTTTTCCCTTATTTTATTCCTTTAGTCAATTAATGTCACCAACCCTTGTCAAATTTTAAATTTCTTGCCCCCTTGACCGTCCATCACTTATAGGAAGGTATAATTGCACTTTAAAGACCTCCAATTCACATTCTATAGCTATTTGGCACTTCTAGCAAATAAAATAGGACTTTCACACTTTATGCGATTTAGTCCTTTTTCACAATTTAGCTAAAAATTGTTAAAATTAAGGCACCAAAATTCTCATGCATCCTTGTAAACATGTTATAACACATAAAATAATATCAAAATACTTTTCTTCAACCTCGAATTAGTGGTTTCGAGATTACTGTTTCGACTAGCCCCTAAATCGGGCTGTTACATTAGTAGCCTCGAGAGAGGTATTAATATAAATTAGTGAATCCTACGGATCAATTCAAGTGAATAAATCTTCTGGTTCAGAGTTAGATAACAAGTGAAGTCTAGGTGGATTCTTCCTCAGGTATTGTCTTAATCAATTGGTTTTCCCAAAAGTATTTCCCCAATTCATTCTCTGTGTCTTAGCACCTTTAGCTTAGTAATTAGTTAGTTTTAGATCAAATATCAATTCCTTTAATTCTTAGGCTAAATAATAGAAAGATAGTAATTACTAATACTCTTGGTCCTTGATGATACGATATTTTCGGTCTTCCCGAGCTATACTATCAAACGATAGGTGTGCTTGCCTTATTCGTTGTTATAGTTAGTTTCTAGGCTCGATCATTCATTATATAAATATTAAGACTTTCAGACACAATAAGTAATAAAAATTATTGTTCTTAATATCTTAGTCCTTGGCAACGGCGCCAAAAACTTGATGTGTCTCTAACTAACTATGATCACAATAAAGGCAAACGCACCTATCGTTTAATAGTATAATTATGGTAAGACCAAAAATATCGTATCCACAAGGACCAAGAGTACTAGTAACTACTATCTTTTTATTATCTAGCCTAAGATTTGGAGTGATTTCTTTTAAACTAAAACTTAATTAAAAACACGACAGAGAATAAATTGGGAAAATACTTTTAGACAACTTTATGAGAGAGGCAATACCTAAGGAAAAATCCACCTAGACTTCACTTATTACTTTTGATTTATACGATTTATTCACTTGACTTAATTCGTAGAAATCCCTGATTTATGTTAATATCTCTTTCAAGACTAAAAACAACTGACTTTAGGTTGATTAATTGAAATTTCTTTCTAATTAAAACCTCTATTGTCACATTAACTCGATCTATGGATTCCCTTATTAGATTTGACTCTAATCCGACAAATTTATGTCATCCTATTTCTAGGGTTGCAATCAACTCTACTTAATTGTGTTGATCTACTCTTAAACAGGGATTTTTGCTCCTCTGAATAAGCACATCCAACTTGAATCAATAACTTGAATTATCAAAACAAGAATAATCACTCACAATTAAGAATAAGAACAAGTATTTATCTTATAAATCAAATAATAATAAGATCCGTCTTAGGTTTCATCCCCTTAGGTATCTAAGGGATTAGTTCATACTGATAGAGGAAAACATCTTAAAATAGGGGAAACTACAAAACATAAGAAAACCCAAAAACTTCAAGAGAAATTGATAGGAGATCTTTAGTCTTGACGGTGATCCCTTTTCCAAGCTGCTCCCGATGGTTGTCTTCGAGTATTTTTTGCTTTCTATTCAGCGTCCCCTTTTAGGTCACTCCCTAGGGTGTTTATATAGGCTTTGGATCGCCTTTCTAGGCCCACAAGTAGCCTATTCCAAATGGAATTAAACTTTGGTACGGCAGCGACACGCCCATGTAACACGCCCGTATTCGATTCCTTAGACCATGCTCACTTTTGCTCGCCACACACGGCCGTGTGGTCTGCCCGTGTACGTTGATCCAGGCCGTGTTCGATTCTGCTCGTAACACACAACCGTGTTTGATAGTCCAGGCCATGTTGATTTCTAAGGTAGACCCATTTTGCCATTTTTTGGCCCGTTTCTCTTTTTTTCGACTCCCTAGGCTCTCCTGAGTGTAAAACATGAAATTAAGGGATTAGGAGCATCAAATTCATCAATCTAATAAAAATTCATCCAAAAATAAGCCAAGCATAGGGTTAAAATATGTATAAATTATGGTTTATCACATAATAAAATTTTAAGTATTTAAATGAGAAAATTGCATAGTTTGGGTACTTATTTTTAAAACTAGTTTCAACTTTCAATGTCACATATATTACACGTGATTTTATGTGTTTATTTTTTAATTTATTAAATAATATAATTTTGCAATTTTAAAAGTTATATATTTACTAAATAAAATGAGGAGTGGTTGAATTTATAAAAGAAGTCTAGTGGTTTTGATAAATAATTGAGAGAATAAAATAATTTAAAAGTGTTGGAAATAAAAAGTGAAATTTCAAAATATAATGATAAAAAAGCATTTACAATTGTTTTATGTTTAGAATTTTATTGAAATTAAAATTATATTTTACCCTAATATATTTTTTTTTGGTGAATCATAATAACAAGATAAGGTCCAAACAATAAACATGACTAGCGCGACTCAAACTCAAATCACACTTGAGGCGGTAAACACTCTTAACCATCAAACTATCACATGGGTTCACGCTAATATGTTTTAATTGAGATAGCATTATACTTTACATTTAATAAACCTAAATTAAATTATAATTAGACTTAAATGAGAATAAATCCATATAAATACAACTATAATAATATTTAGATGTGAGTACAATTCGTAAGTATCAATACTACTTTATGTTTAAAAGTCAATTAATAATTTTAAATTAAATTATAATTATATTTAGATCTCAATAAAATTTATAATTATCACATTTAATTATGCACACATACTACTTTATCTTAACCTTATACTAATATTTAGATGTTAATACATTTTTTTTGTTATCAAAATATTTAAATGGCAATTAATAATTTTAGATTAACTGACAAATAAATTTGTAATTATCACAATATTTAAATTATAATACATTTTGTTGTTATTATTCTTGTCTATTCAAAAATTTTATCAAAGACGTACTTTTGTATAGATTATAAATAAATAAATAAATATATTATTGAAGTTTTAAAAATTAAGATCAAATTGAGATATTGAGGATTATTTTTCAAAAGAACATATAACTTAATTGGCATAATACATAAAATTTGTGAATCAAGACGACTATCACCTTCGTTAAAATGAAGAGAATTAGTTGGGTTGATATTTTGAAAGTTTTAAAGCTGAAGTAATGAAGAAAGGAACTTGAGTTATCCTATACTGAAATTTACCCTAGAAAACAAAAAAATATCTCCTAAAAGTTAATTCTATAAATAAGAAGCTTTTTTTGTTTTTAACTCAAACTCACCAAAGCATCAAAGAGAAGAAAAAAAGAATGAGCATATCAGCTGAAGAAGAGCACCCAAAGAAAGCCTTGGGTTGGGCAGCCAGGGACTCATCTGCTCACCTCTCTCCTTTTACATTCTCCAGAAGGTTTAAATTATTTACGGTGTTTTGTTTTCATAAGTTCTTTTTTTACTGCATTTGAACAAGATGATTATGATGAGAAATTGCAGGGAAACAGGAGAGAAAGATGTGGCCTTCAAGGTGCTCTATTGTGGGATATGCCACTCTGATCTTCATATGATCAAGAATGAATGGGGAAACACTGTTTATCCTTTTCTTCCTGGGTAATTAATTTCTCTTCCTTTCTTGTACTTCTTCCAATGCTCTGACGGCCAAATTCAACAAAAAATAGTCAAAGTACATCAAACTAAAATCAAAATACATTTGAATAACTACTAAAATAATATGCTTAAAAACGAGGTTTGGTTGAAGGAATTTCACACTCTCAAGAACATCTTAAATGATATTTTGAAAATTACTTGAAGTTTCTAATCTTATATTCTTAGTAGTGTTGTTGGACTTGGAAATATAAGAGTTATTCTTACTTAAGTAATGTAAGATATTTAAGAAATGTTACTTTTAGATTAATTTGAGTTCATTCACATTGTAATAATTTTATTTTATTTTGTGGTTACTGTAATTATACCTTCAAGTCATATAATTTTTAAATATAGTTTTTATTTTAATTTCTCACGACCAATAAGAAATACAGGAAAAAATGGGATGAAATTTCCCTTGCAACTCACGTCTATCTTAACAACCCATGATTCCTTCTCTCAAGAAATTATCTTTATCTGCTGCGGCCTCTCTCGATGGTTTTCCGCAAAGAGATAAAAAGAGTTACAAACTCCATCTAACCAAAAGCTTAGAAAACAGGTTGAAGATATTATAAAGCTATAGAGCAACACCCAACCCACACGTTGAAACATACAAACAGCAAAACCACACATTAAATCTCAACTTTTCACCTCAAAAATCAAATGGGAAATAAGTGCAGTTTCAACTTCCGGGAGCAGCGGCGGATCGTGGGTAATTTCACCCCACAAGAATAGTAGTACGACTTAAAGTCGCGTGTTTGAATGATTTACAAATATAGGAAACAGTGAATTCATATATAGGAAAGAGAATAATTTGAGACAATTCATCTACTTCACTATTATTTTTGAAGAAAATATATTTTTTAATTTGTTTTAATATTTAAATATTTAGTATTGTTTTTTAAATATTTTTGTGAAATAAAATTTTATTTTAGATATGATGTTATAAAGTAAAAATATGTTTTTAAATAATGTTTAAATTTGTTAATATTATGATATTTCAATAAAAATAAAAATAAATTATTGTAACTTATTATTAATATTTTGATATATAAAATATAATTTTTAAATGTTTTAAGCAATTAATATTATTTATTTTTAAATTTTAATTTGAATATATAAACTTATATTTTAAAATATTAAAATATAATCATTATAAATTTAAGTATACTAGTTTCTAATATTTTGCACATTTAAATTTTTACTCAATTTTAAAATAACATATTTTAATTATTTTTATCTATCATTAATAACGATAATTTCTCTTAATTTTTAATAAATTACAATTTTGAATTATATAAAAAATAAACTATAACGTTAATTTGAACAAGAAATTAAAAATTGCACCAATTATAATAGTTCATGATAAATAAGAAAATATATATACTAAATTAATAAACATATTTAATAATAGCAGTTATAAAATAATGATTGAAAATTTGACTTTCTTTTCAAACCCACAAAACATTTTTCCCTTCACCAAACAAATAACATATAGATAAAAATAATAATCTATATGCCACAATAAAATCAATCTCAATTTTTTTAAAGGTAATTTTTCATATATAAAATTTTTTTTTCTTATATATTATACTTAGAGTACTATTTAACTAATTGCTCAAATTCAATTATTTTTTAAAGTTAATTTTGTAATATGATGACAGTAAATGGTATACTTGTTGGTTCAAAAGTTTTTCCTAACTTGAGTTTTCATGTATATTATAAATAAGTTATATACTTGAAATAAATTTCAATAGAAAAATAATAGTATAACTTAAGTATTACATAAAATACATTGGATTATAAACAAGGATTAAAAATATCATTTGACTCAAAAAGTACATCCACAAACACAAAAGCTAAAAGATGTTTTTGTGTTCGGGTTCAAAAGCTTTTTTAACTCCAAGAAGATGTTTGTTTAACATTGTTTATGGCTCCAAAAGCATATTTGTAACAACTCATTTTTCGGTGAAATCGAAATAGTAGTTTTGGGACCACAAATTCGAGCCCAAAAAAATTTATTTTTATTTTATTTTATGGTCCATAATATGATATAAATATCATGTGAGAATTTTGAAAAGTTTTATCGATTATGTGCTTAATTACGAGAAAGACTAATTCACATAAAATGCGAAAGTTAGATTCTAGTAGCTAGAATGATCAAATAGCTATGGAATTCAAAACTTGAGGTCCTTATATGGTAATTAGATCATTAATGAAAAGTTATAGATATTTTTGGATGATTCATCCATGGAAAATTAGAAAAAGGCTAAGAACTAAATTGGAAAGTGATAAAATTAAAAGATGATAAATAATTAAATAGAAATAAAAATCATTTTATATCTTCTTCTTCCCCAAATATTCCATGGAAACCCTAGGAAAGAGAAAGCAAGCTTTCTTGGTCAAATTGGTAAGTTTTCATGTCTCATTTTTAGTAATTTTTATATTTTTGAGATCAGGAAAGCTTAATTTGTCTATTTTGGGGATTAATTTGAAAAGATATCAAAGTATAGAATTTTTACCATAGATGACTATGCTGAAATTATGAAATTTATGGTAGAAAATGAAAGGTTGTTGATAGATAAACAACTTTTACAAAGTGAATTTTGATGAAAACTTGATTTAGGGATTAAACTGTAAAAATGTGAAATCCATGGAAAAATTTTGAATTTTATAGAATACATGTGATGTAAATTTTATATTGAAATTTTGGTTAGGCTTGTAATAAGGAGTAAATTGCATGAATTTCATTTTTCAAGCCTAGAGACGAAATCGTCATTTATTAAAAGTTTAGGGCAAAATAGTAATTTGCCTAAGATGTAAATTGGACTAATTTGAGTATGAATTGCATTAAATTGATATTAAATTTACTTGTATAGATTCGGATAAATCAAATACGGAGTTAGAACGAGGAAAGGAGAAAATGTCAGATTAATAGACTTTATGTATATGAACATTTATTAAGGTAAGTTCGTATAACTTAGCTATGCATGTTTTTATGCTTAAATTGAATTGTGTATGTGATTGTATAAATATATAAGTGAAATGATTGCATATCTAATAAAGCTCGATAAATGATAATACCTGATAAGTGATAAATGATAAAAATGTTATTTTTGTGCTTGAGTTGAATGTGAAAATGTAAATTGCATAAATGCATAAATTTATGAGATTGAACATATACTCGACAATTGCCTGATAAATGTTAAATCCCGTTTGAATAAATGGAAGTCGATGGATAAATGTGATTTCCTTGATAAAACTGCATGTGTTGCAGAATGGATTTAGCTCGAACGGGTAATCCAAATGAGCCTCTCGAATATATGCTTCAATTAGGATTTAGCCTGGACTGGTAATCTAGAATGAACTCTATAGGGAATTCTTTGTCATATAAAGGATTTAGCTTCGGACCGTAATCGACAAAGCCCTTAGAGTATATGTTCTGACTACAATTTAACTCGGGGTGGTAATTTCTTTGTATGATATGTGGTTTCGAGAGTGTACCTAAAAGGTACTACTGAATATGAATTGACGGACTATGGAATTGTACACCTCAAGTGTACTACCTGTGTATCTATCGATGTTTTCAATAATTCAATGGGAAAATACTGATACGAAAAGAAAAGGGATTTTTACATGTATTTACTTGAAAAATATGAAATGATGTTACATGAAATGGTTTGATGAATACGTTCATCTATGAGAATATATTTGTACACCTTGAATGTACTATCCGAGTGATTGTCAATACTGCAATTAATTGTTGAGTAAAGTCCTGACATGAAATATACCGGAACTTGAGATGAATTAATATGAAATAAATTTGAGATATATGGAAATATTTTTTATATATGTTATGTGAATAGATGTTGTGGAAAAACATATGTGTATGAGAATCTGAATATTGTTGGACTCATATATGTGTTTCTTGATGTTTATATGAAATATGTGTTTAACATGGGTATTGAGAATATGTGTTAAGGCTTGTAACCAAATGGTTTGGATATACCTTGCAATGTTTAACTTAAATGTGAATGGTTAGTAAGTTATTTACTAAGTTATACGGACTTACTAAGCATTATATGCTTACTCTATTTTATTTTTCCCTGTCTTATAGTAAATCGAAATGCTTGTTGTATTGGAATCTTGGCGGAGATCACTCACACTATCCAACAGTTCATTTCAGTACATAAGGTAAAACAATTAGGGTTATAATGGCATGTATAGGTTAAATTAGTCAAGGAATGATATGTAAATATTTGATAATGACTAGCCATTGGAATGGCTAGTTATGGACATGCTTTGGTGTTTATGTATGAAAGTTATCATAGTATATGTTTAAAATGGTTAATTAATAGAAATCACATTAACAAATGGATGAATGAATTAAATTAGTATAATTGATACAAAATGCACAAATGTGACCGTTATATATAGGTAAATATGAGTACAAGATTGATATGGAAATAAATTGTGGTGCATAAAGGCATATTGGTTGAATGTTTATATGACCATGAAAATGTGTTTAAGTTTTGGTGCGGTATTTCAAAAAGGGTGAGGAATAAGGCTTGGAAAATAGCATATTTTGTCCACACGGCTTAGCACATGGGCGTGTGGTCTGGTCGTATGTCCCCTGCATCCTAAAATTTAGAAACGGAATGCTCAGAATTGAGCACACGGGCAGAGACACCGGCGTGTGTCTCAGCTGTGTGGGTGACACGACCTTGAACATGGGCGTGTGTCATGGCTGTGTGAAACCTGCAACTAATTCGAATTAAATTAATTAACCACACGGCCTAACACACGGGCATGTGGCATGGCCATGTGGCGCAAGTCAGAGAGCAACCTAAATCGGACACAGTCTGATGCACGGGTGTGTCTAAGAGTCACACGGGCGTGTCCCTTGAATCACACTGGAGTGTGAGCCCTGCACCTTGGAAATTTTTCGAATTGTCACGAAAAATTCTTAGAGTTTTTGATTAAATCCTAAGTCGATTCTAATGCTCGTATTAGACCTCGAGGGTTCATCTAAGGGATGTTACGAATGATCTTGGTTAATAAATAGTGATTGACATGATTTTTCTGAAAATGTTATGAAAAGTTCTGGTAATACTCTGTAACCTTGATCCGACGATGGATACAGGTTAGGGGTGTTACAGTATTTGATTCCAAAAGGTAATTTTGTAAAGTAATGTTAAACAAACACTAATGACTTGTTTGAAAAACACACAATAATTGAATGAAAGTTTAATTACTAGGGTAGTAATTACAGTCTTTTGTAATTACAAAGAATTACAAAATCCTTAGATGTGTTTAGTTGATAGAGCATAATTACACCGTAATTATTATGTCAAAATATTTTTATTGTAATTACACTTTTTTTTTGCGCCGGGGGAGTGATAGACGAAAGAAATATAATAAAAGGTGGTTAAGTAATTACATGATAGCATACTCAAATAGCAAGCCGTTTAGGGCTGCTTTGTTTGTGAAAAGGAAATTTTGGAATATCATAGTGATTTTAAGTAAAGAAAAATAGGTAAATAAAATTTAGTTTAAAATAAAATATCTATATAATTCTATAAATATTATATTTATTTTCTTATCTTAATTTAATATGTTGGATTAACTTTTGACATCAAACTTAATTTTTATTGCATTTCAATTTTTATTTTACAATTGAAGTTGGCCCATGTTACAATAATTGGTATTTTTATTTTTATTTTCATATCATATTTTATAATTCAACTAGTTTTTTCTGCCTGGCTATGCTCGGGTTTAAAATAATTATAAAAATTAATTTTAATTATATTAATCATTATTATTAAACATTATAATTATACAAAATTTGAGATGAATTGATATGCAACATATGAGAAAAATTAAAACACTCTACGATAAAAAAATAACATAAACACAAAATGAATATATATGATTAGTAAGGCCACCTCAAACAATGCAGTTTAATATTAAGAAGTAAATAATTTAAATAATGTGGATTAATTCGTAAGTGATTTTATTTACAATCGAATACATCAAATATAAACCCAAAATCGAATGCCATTAGATGTGAATATATATATTTTTTAGAAAAATCGACTGGATTTATAAAATAAAAAACAAAACAAAAGTATGCTTGTCATTGGGTCTAAAACTCAATAAAACAGGCCTTAAAACCAAAACAAACAAATCAATAAAAGGAACAGACCCAAAAGCAGTAAAAGAAAACGGGCCAATAACAAAGCTAACAAAAGAAAATAAAATGGGAAACTTAAACTCTAAAATATCTCACGTCGACAGAAACAGCTAGACCACATAAATGAATATTTCTCTTTTCTCTGAATCGTCACAGCCATTGAAAGCAAAGCTTTTCATATCTTTAGAAAATCTTTAGACTTCTGCTGTACGTTTCCAAGGCCATATCCTTTCATCTATCTAGACGCCTTTGCCTTATCCTCTCCGTCTACTGTCGAACTTGCTCTGAAATGCCGATCTCCAGGTAATAGCCCACACCTTCCTTCAATGCTTCTTTTGCTATAACATGCGCAAGAACATTTTCTGTTTTTGGGATAAAATGAAAGCCTATTTCTTGAAAAAATGGCTTCGCATCTTGAATATCTCTAATAAGCACTCCTATAATCGATTTGTCCCTTTCTGTGCTCTAACATTTTTTGATAACGGTCCTTGAATCCCCAAATATTTCACATGCATTGATGCCCAATGATATCCCTAATCTTACTGCTTGTAATCCTGCATATGCCTCCGCCCAAACGATGAGGCGACGTTTAAGTGAAGGATCGACTTTGACGCCAAAATTTCCCCTCGCATGTCTCGAACTACCAGCCCTGAGGCGGATTTGGAAGAGTATTGGTCAAAAGCCGCATCGAAGTGAATGGTTACGCTTGTCCTTTGGTCATCCTGATTATGGAGTCTGCCTATGCAATTCTGAATTATAACTTATTATCTGTCTTGAAATGTCTCTTCTGTTTGTGGTTTTATTTTCATAAAGTAACTGGTTTCTATTTGACCAGATAAGCCAAAGCCCATAGCAGAATAGACGACATTGCTCATTTGTCCCCTGATTAAAGACCCAGGTGAGCCATTCCCATGCACTATAAATATTAGTATTGAACATCCAAGCGAAACTTAAATGTCTCCAAACTTCCTCCGTTGTAGGGCACTGTCGAAAAACGTGGTTACTATCTTCCTCTGTTTGTCTACATCTGGGACACCAAGCTTCAGCAATCACTCTCTTCTGTTTGAGATTAGCAAAAGTAGGGATATAGTTCCAAGAGATCTTCCACACTGTAATTTTAATTTTCGAGGGGATATGTAAATTCCATAATTTTCTGTAGAAATTTTTGTTTTCGGCCTGTATAATATCATTACTAGGAATCCGAGTAGACTTCTGTAATACTTTGTAGGCGCTTCTAACAGAAAAGATGCCTGATGGTTCTCCAATACTTGGAAATCATCATGCACCGATCTTGCCAAAGGGATGTACATAATACTTTTCGCAATATCAGCACTAAAGGTATCTGCTTTCCATGTTTTACTGTCTTCATCAATCAAATCCGAAACTAACTCCATATTCGTATTTCCTCTGTAATTCTACAACTCGTCTACTTCATGACCCGGAATCCAGAAATCGGACTAGATGGAAATGTGATCACCCTTACCAATCCTCCAACATAGACCTTTAGCCAACAGTCCTTTAGTTGACCAGACACTCTTCCAGGTAAGTGAAGGTAGGTTACCTAGTTGATCATTTAAAAAATCGAATGATGGATAATATTTAGCTTTCAAAACTCTTGCTAACAACGAATTCGGATAAAACGCGATATTAAACTTGTCAAGTTTTTGAAATCCAAGACCTCCATCTTTAAACGAACAAATATCCTTCCAGGCATGCCAATGAATGCCCTTCTTGCCCCTATTTTTTTTTCCACCAGAATTTTGCTATTAATCCTTCCAATTTGGTACATAGGTACTTGGGAAGTAAAAAGCAAGCCATTGAATAAGTTGGGATGGATTGCAAAACGACTTTAATAAAACCTCCTTACTCCCTTGAGAAATATGTTTAATGCTCCAATTTTCTATTCGTACCCGTAATTTATCCTTCAAATTTCGAAAAGACTTTCTTTCTCCTTCCCACCAAATTAGGCAAACCTAAATACCTTTCTGGATCGGTTGAACTACGAACTCCAAGCACTCTGGTGATCATCCCTCTCTTGCGTGTTAGAGCTGAAGAAAATGGTGGATTTTGAATAGTTTACGCTCTGACCTGAACATGTTTCATATTCATGAAGAATCTGCTTCAATGAGGTTGCTCCTCTTTTTGTAACCTCCCCAAATAGAATGCCATTGTCCGCGAATAATAAATGTGAAACCTGTGGACAACTTCTGCTTGCTTTGACTCCTCGAACTATTTTTCCTTCCAATGCTGACCTCATAAGACTATGATAGAGTATAGCATGCATTAGCTAATACGGTTAATTAGTTAGTCCAGCTAAGGATTGTTAGTTAGTTCTAGTTAGTTAGTCCAGCTAAGAGTGTTAGTCAGGCTTCGTTTATAAATATGTAATGCACAGATGAATGTGGCAGGGTTTTAACAATGAATTCAGAATAAGAAATAGAGAATTTTCAGATTTAGTTTTCTCTCAAATATCTGTTCATACGTACTATCTAAGAGGCAGGGAGGAAGCTAGTTGGTGGAAGTGTCATTGGAGGGGTGAAAAAGACGCAAGAGATGCTTGATTTTGCAGCCAAACACAACGTGAAGTCGAAGATTGAAGTTGTGGCGATTGATTATGTGAACACTGCCATACACCGCCTTCATAAAACTAATGTTAAATATCGATTTGTCATTGATATTGAGATCACATTGAAGCCATCGTCTAATTAATATGGAATTAAAGCTGTACGATATAATATAATTTTATTTGTTTTGGATGCATTTGAATGGATGTTGGAGATATTAATCACTACTATAAGTTTTTGTTGTAATCAGATTTGGGCTTGTTTAACTTTAATGGATATATTCTACAAAAAAAAAAAAAAAAAAACTTTAATTGGTATGATTTTTATGGCACCATATTCTTATGTAAACATAATCTAGATTATACATAAATCATTTAATATTATGTTGAAATAATAAACCGTAGAAAAGAAAATATTAAAAAGAACTCTTAAAGTAGAGGAGAAAAGTGCCCTCAATAACTCACTCAAAGAAAAATGAAAAAAGGAAATTGCCTTTGTATTAATTTAGATTAATTGCCTCCATTATATATCCTTGATAGGTTAATATTCGTGAAACGCTGTCTACATTTGCTTATTTATGTTAGTCTTGTAACTTTTTGTATTAACTCGAACTAATTGCTTTGATCATGGTATTGTCGTCAATATAAGTCAAGAGAATGTAAGATTTGTCCCTTCATTTCACTTGAGATAATGGATCCTCTCTAAACCACTCTACTGCCTTTGTATGTCTTATCCTATACTCAAATATCTTACTTAAATATCCATCAATATATGCCCATTTCGTAATGGATTAATGTATAACACTTGACATAGAAGGAGAGTTAGTGTCATAAGTCTAAGGATTACTTAGACTGTTGACAGATAAAAATATTTTCATAAATAATTGAATGAAATACCAAATGGAACTCTCATAATGGTTTTCATATTCAGTGTATTTATTCTTGCAACAAGAACCCACATGTTATCCTTAAACATCTTGTGCTTCAGCTCATGAGATTAATACTTTTCACAAGTTCATACAATAACCTGAGCAAAGGATGCCACATTTGAGCATTACAGGCACTAAACTTGACCATCATCTAATTCAATTCATTTAAACCAAATTAATCTCATTTGAAGTGGTTCGGGTAATTTCCAAGCTATCTTCAAAGTTTGGTTGTAATTGGGGCACATTTTAGACACTTTCGAAGCAAAACGGACCAAACTGGGTAGTTTGAAGCAGTTGTTTCGATACAACCATGTAACACCCCTAACCCGACCTAGACGTTATGGCTGAATCTGGGTGTGTTACGAAGAAGGGTTTTAAACTATATCTTTTAAGTTAAAACATATTGTTTTATTAGTTTACCAATCAGAGTCTTAATATCTGAAAAAATTTGAGTTTATAATCTTATTTGAAACCATTTTAAGTTATCAAGAATTTATAGCGGAAGTTTGAAAATCGTTTTATTCGAAACCAAGCTCGTATTTCCAAAAATCATTTGTTAAAACCATCTGTTTGCGTAAAGTGTTTTTGTCAACGTTGCGGAAAAGAAAGAAAAACAAAATCCAAATCCAGAAGTTAAAACCATACAGTTCAGAGAGTCCTAAAAAATACAAACTCTAAAGAAAAACCAGATTTTAAAATAATAACAAAAACAGTTTTCTATCGAGTGGTCACAGATTTTAAAATAATAACAAAAACAGATTTTAAGTCTGTGGATTACCTGGACAGAACAGACAAACAAATGTGAGTTTTCGTAAACTCAGTATATAACCCAACAAAAATAGTCATGCAACATACACAGAATTTTATATCTGACCGAATCTGATTTAGAGCTAAGTCCATAATAAAGAATAGATATCGAATTAGATAATGATCGACGTATGTAATCCTACCCCATCCTCTACATACCATCTCCGTCTATCTCATCACACCATGTGGGGTTAAAAACACCCATCTATCCCTACACACCATATAGTGTCGATGCGACACATAACTGATAATATGCAGTCAAGCTGCTAGAATATAAAAGAAAGGTTGCCGTACAGATCACTTCCTCCACAAATACAAATCCCACCCCAAACACAGATATAGAATACAGATGCAAAAATAACATAATAATCATATACAGATAAATACATACTTAACAGTACAGTCAGGCATTCATATCAGTTCCTACTCAAATCAGATTATCAGAGTATTAGATCACATAAAATAGGGTTTTGGTTAGCCCTTACTGACCCTACGGTAGGTCTACAGCCGATCGGAACGACCTGTGCGACCCTATGAAAAATTTCAAAATTCTGGGCCCACACGCCTAGAATGGCCTTGCCTATATGGTCCACACACCCAACTTGGCCTAGCCCGTGTAGCCCACAACAAAAACTTGATGAGTCACTAAACTAACTAAACTCACGAAAAAGGCAAGCGCACCTATCGAATAGTAGTATAGCTATATTAAGTTGGGAATATTGTATCCACGAGGACTAAAAATACTAGTAATTACTATATCATATCCACGAAGACTAAAAGTACTAGTAATTACTATCTTTTTATTATCTAGCCTATAAATTCAAAGGGTTGTTTTTAATCTAAAACTAATTATTAAGAACACGATAGAGAATAGAATGAGAAAATACTTGGATATAACCAAAGAGAAAGACAATACCCAAGAAAGAATCGACCTAGACTTCACTTATTATTCTGAATCTAAATTAGACGATTTATTCACTTGTTTTGATCCGTAGAAATCCCTAAATTATGTTAATATCTCTTTCGAGAATAAGAACAATTGACTCTAGGTTGATTAATTGAAATCTCTTTCTAATTAAAACCCCTATTGTCACATTAACTCAATCTATAGATTCCCCTATTAGATTTGACTCTAATCCAGTAGATTTATGTCGTCCTATTTCTAGGATTGTATGCAACTCCACTCAATTATATATATTCCCTTAAATAGGGACTTTTGCTCTACTGAAATAAGCACATCATATTTGAATTAATATCCTGAAAATATTAAAGCAAGAAATAAGCATACATAATTGAGAACAAGAACAAGTATTTATCATATAATCCAGAAAATTAAATAATAAGATCCATCATAGGTTTCATCTTCCCTAGGTATCTAGGGAATTTAGTTCATACTTTGGGAGGAAAACATCTCAAAATTAGGAAAACAACAAAACATAAATAAACCTAAAAACTTCTAGAGAAATTGAATGGAGATCTTTAATCTTGAAGGAGATCCTGCTTCTGAGTTGAATCCGTTGGCGTTATTCGAGTAAATTATTTGTTCCACTCTGTGTGCTCCTTTAGGTCTTCTTCTAGTGTGTATTTATAACTTTAGAATGCTCAAAAACCCTAAAAATTGGCTTTTTTTGCGTGTTAAGAAAATAGGGTTCGAAATAGACATGGGCTGGCACATGGGTGTGTAGGCAGCCCGTGTGACTCACATGGGCGTGTGCTCAGCCCGTGTGGGAATGCCCATGCCGTATAGTTCCAGAAAATAGCTCGTTTTGTCTGATTTTTGCCCGTTTTCCACTCCTTTTGCTCCCTTATGCTCTCTTAAGTATAGAAACATGAAATTAAAGGATTAGGAGCATCAAATTCACTAAATTAAATAATAAATCATCCAAAAACACATCAAGAATGTGATTAAAACATGTTACTTTTATGGCTTATCACCCACATGGCTACACTCACATCGTCACACGGTCTTGTCGAGCGCACCGCCACATCTTCGTTAGTCACACGGTTGGGCACACGCTAGCATGGCGTCGACAGCCCCCTTTTTTGACTTTTACCAAACTTTGATTTTTTGTGT
Source organism: Gossypium rotundifolium (assembly GCA_025506655.1). Lineage (NCBI taxonomy): Eukaryota > Viridiplantae > Streptophyta > Magnoliopsida > Malvales > Malvaceae > Gossypium > Gossypium rotundifolium. The sequence goes on along the minus strand of CP106732.1, from coordinate 108,745,789 downwards.
TTAAGGTACACATCAAGTACGATTTTAATGCTACTGCCAACTCGAGCTCACCAGAACCTAAAAATCGACATCACATGCTCCCCAAAATTAGTTTTAATCCATAGCTAAACCGAACCAACAAAATCAAAAATAGTAAAATCCAAGTGTTCAATACTTACCCAACTTCTTGAACAAACCCGACTATGATTCTGTAAGAGGAGAATTTCGTTCCTTACGATTCGTTGCCAATAGCCCAAAACCACATTACCGAAAAGAAAAGGATATAATCGATTTAGAACAGCTAAAGAAAAAAGATTCCCTAACCTACATGAAAAATACCTCTTACGCTTACCAAGCCGTACAACAACACTGAAGAACTGGAATACCGAAATTGAACGACAAGACTGCGACAGAATTCAGAAGGCAAGGGAAAAGGGAATTTTTCCATTTAACATGAAACACGCCGAACTTGGGGATTTTTGGAGGAGAGAGAGAAAAAGAAGATAAAAAATTAAAGAAAAGGAAAAATAATGTGACAACATATCCCTAATTTTCCTCCCACTCCTCACTATCCCACTAACTCTCAACTACCACAGAATTTCGGTTCCTCCAAACCTTTATCATACACCCGAAGCAAAAATTACCACCTTCGCTCACGCAAGGATTCGAACACAGGACCTCCAGCACACTAATTCCTTACCACTCAAACCAGCAAGCTCATTCTGATATGGGTTAACAAAGAATATTACATAAGCCTACCCAGTAGGGATAAGGCTAGGATTAAAAATTACAGAATTTGCTAAATGTGGGACTTGAACCCAAGTCCTCACACACAGACCTAAAACACTTAGCCACTAAAATAGATACACATTTATGTCAAGATTTACAGAAACATAAATAAAATATTCAGGGCGTTACAACTCTACCCCCTAAAAGAAATTTCGGTCTCAAAATTTACCTAATCCGAGTAGATGAAGATATTGCTGACACATCGAGTTCTCAGGTTCCCACGTGGCTTCCTCAGTGCCATGATTTCTCCACAGAACCTTTACCAACGGTATGGACTTCCTCCTCAGAACCTTAATATCTCGATCCAAAATCTGAACTGACTACTCCTCAAATGTCAAGTCCAGTCTAATCCCAATCTCCTCAACAAAGACAACGTGAGATGGATCAGCCCGATATCACCTCAACATCGAGACGTAAAACACGTTATGTATACGGTCTAACTCTGGAGGTAGCTTTAACTGATAAGCAACCTGTCCCACAAGCTTTAGAATCCGATATGGCCCAATGAACCTAGGGCTCAACTTGTCGTTACGACCAAACCTTAAAACTTTCTTCCACAGAGATACCTTAAGGAATACGAAGTCACCCACAGTGTACTTGATATCCCTCCTTTTCAGATTTGCATAGGACTTCTGTCTATCAGAAGCCGCCTTCAGACGATCCCAAATCAGTCTAACATTATTTTTAGTCTAAAAAACCAACTCAGGACCCAAAATTCGTTCTCACCCAACTCAGTCCAACATAGTGGAGTACAACACTTACGACCATACAAGGCCTTGTAAGGTGCCATCTGAATGCTAGACTGGAACTATTGTTGTAGGTGAACTCAGCTAACGGTAGAAAATCTTCCCAACTACCTCTTAAATCAATCACACAGTTTCAAAGCATATCCTCCAATATCTGAATCACTCTCTCAAACTGACCATCGGTCTGAGGATGGAATGCAGTACTGAAGTCCAAACTTGAACCTAGAGTTTCATGCAGTTTCTTCTAAAATTGAGAAGAGAAGCGAGGATCTCTATCAAAGATTATCGAAACTGGAACCCCATGTAGCCTCATAATCTTAGAAATATAGAGCTTCATTAACTTTTGCAGTGAGTAGTCCGTTTGAGTCGGAATAAAATGGGTGGACTTAGTCAATTGATCAACGATAACCCAAACAAACTCCTTCTTAGTGGGTGTTAAGGGCAACCCACTAACGAAGTCTATCGTCACTCGTTCCCATTTCCATAAGAGAATCTTAACAGGTCGAAGTAAACCCGAAAGCAACTGGTGCTCAGCCTTAACTTTCTGGCACTCAGACAACGAGCAACAAAATCTGTTACCTTTCGTTTCAAACCAAGCCACCAATATAGCTCACGAAGATCCCGATACATTTTATTACCATCGAGATGCATAGCATAAGGGCTACTATGCATCTCCCTTATAATCGATTGTCTCAGATCAGAATCGTTCGGTACACAAACCCATCCTCGAAAACACAAAACTCTATCCTTATTCAGTCCAAAATTAGAAGTACTGTCACTCTGAATCTGACGAATTCACAAACCTAGAAACTCATCCCCCAACTATTTTTTTCGAATCTGCCCAATCCAAGTCGGCTTAACTTGTAACTTGGCTAACAGACCCCCATCATCAAACAAACTGGGACAAGTGAACATCACCCTCAAATCAGTCATCGCTCTATGACTAAGAGCATCAGCCACTAGCCTTACTGGGATGATACTCTATTGTGCAGTCATAATCTTTGAATAGCTCAACCTATCAATACTATCTAAGATTCAACTCCTTTTGAGTAAGGAGGTACTTAAGACTCTTGTGATCGGTGTAGATAATACACCTCTTACTATACAGATAGTGCCTTCATATCTTTAATGCAAACACCACTACAGCTAACTCGAGATCATGCATCGGATAATTTTCTTCGTGTGACTTAAGTTGTCGAGACGCATAAGTCACAACCTTACTATCTTGCATCAGTACACACCCAAACCGATGTGCAATGCATCATTATGCACTACAAACTCCTTACCAAATTCAAGCTATATTAGAACAGGAGCCTGAGTTAGGACAGACTTGAGCTTCTCAAAGCTCGATTGTTGCGCATCAGTCCAGACGAAAGGAACATTCTTGTGTAAAAGCTTAGTCAGAGGAGTTGAAATCAATCAGAACCCCTTAGCAAATCTCCGATAATAACCCGCAAGACCCAGAAAACTACGGATCTTAGAAACATTCTTAGGCTGTTTCCAATCAAGCACAGCCTAAATCTTTTTAGGATCAAATCGGATCTCCTCAGAAGAAACCAAATGCCCTAGAAATGTTACTTCCCGTAACCAGAACTCGCATTTGCTCAACTTAGCGTAGAGCTGTTTCTTTCAGAGTATCTGAAGCACTACTCTAAGATTCTCATCATGTGCATCCTCAGTCTTAAAGTACACCAAAATATCGTTAATGAAGGCTACGATGAACTGATCTAGATACGGCTGAAAAACTCAGTTCATCAGATCTATGAATGCAGCCGGAGCATTCGTCAAACAAATGGCATAACTAGGAACTTGTAGTGCCCATAACGAGTCTTAAATGTCATTCTATAAATATCAGCTTCCCTAACCCTAAGCTGATGATACCGAGATCAAAGATCTATTTTTAAAAATACTAAAGCCCCACGACACTGATCAAATAGGTCTTTGATCCTTGGAAGTGGGTACTTATTTTTCATAGTCAGTTTATTCAACTACCTGTAGTCGATGCATATCCTCATGGTACCAGCCTTTTTCTTCACAAACAGAACCGATGCCCCTTATGGAGACACACTAGGACGAATAAAGCCAAGATCTAGAAGCTCTTGAAGTTAAACATTAAGCTTTGTAAGCTTTTTCGGTGCCATAAGGTATGAAGCGATGGAAACTAAAGTTGTACCCGGTAGAAGCTCAATGTCGAACTCAATTTCTCGATTCGGAGGTAAATATAGTAATCCCTCAGGAAAAATATCAAAAAATTCCCTTGTTGTTTTGATATCTCTGATAGAAGAGTCCTTAGAAATTAAAAAATTGATGTAGGCCAAATACACCTCACATCCTTTTCAAACCAATTTCTCAACCACTAGTGTAGAGATTACATTAGATAAGTAATCTCGACGCTCACCGATCACAGCCAGTTCATTATCATCCTCGATCCTCAGAACAACCCTCTTAGTTGCGTAGTCCAAACTAACTTGATGCTCCATCAACCAGTCTATACCTAGAATTAAGTCGAACTCCCCAAACGGTAGCTCCATCAAATTTACCGAAAATACAACCCTTTGAACCTCTAATGGAATATTCCTATATAGTCTACTAACTCGAACAGATTGCCCCAATGGGCTTAGTATAATAATCTCACCAGAAGTACACTCAACAGAAATCCCTAAGTTCTCAGAAATATAACTAGCTACATAAGAGTGTTTAGAACCTATGTCTATCAAAGTAGTATATGGAGCATCAAAAATAAAAAAATACCTATGATCACATCAAGGGTGTCTTTGTCCTCTTGGCTTCGAGCAGCATAAACCAGTGCAGGCTGCCTCGTCCCAGTCTGATTAGCACATCTGCTCGGTGCTCTTTGTCCTCGGCCCATACCATTACCACCCTAGTCGGTCCACAGCCCTTAGGTAGCAGCTGTACTGCCCTCTAAGGCTGAACAAAACCCCGTCCCAAAGCTTGCATCTGATTAGAATGATGTGCACACTCTCTAATCTAATCATCTAATGACCCACACCGCAGAAAAGCCCCTAATCTCGTCCAACACTCGCTCGGATAGCGTCTACCACAATCACCACAAGGTTGAATCCCAGTAGGAGCAACATGAACTCCCACTCTAACAAGCCCATCAGGTTTGGCCCATTTTTTAGGCCTCTGAATAGAACTAGAGGGCTCTAAATCTCTCTTATTCTTGCCTCTCTCACGGTCTCTATTCTAGCGCTCCACGCGCTTAACCTCTTCGGCGATCTTTGCCTTATCCACTAGAACAGTAAACTCACGCTCCCTCTGCAGAGTAATCAGAACCCTCAGACTATCCCTCAAACCGTTCTCAAAACGGACACATTTCTCATACTCGGATGCCACCATGCCTTAAGCGTAACGACTTAATCTCAGAAACTCGGCCTCATACTTGGCCATAGACTTATCACCTTGCGTGAGCATCTACATAGCTCGCGCCCATGTACTTCCCCTAGAGGGCAGTCTTAAAATAAACCCAGTTCAGACGATCTGGCTGAGTACCCTCCTCAACTGACAACCACTACAAATATGCCTCATCGCGAAGTAAAAAAACTGTACCCTTCAATTTTTGCTCAGGAGTGCAGTCGATGTCATTCATTATTCTCTCAGTGGCCTTCAACTAGTACTCGACCACAGTAGAGGTTACTCCAGTGACACTCCTAAACAGCTCAGCTCCATTGGACCGAAGTCGTTCAATTACTGACCCACGGCCTGCAGATCCAGAATGGGGTCTAGCGACCCTCTTCAAAACTCTCAACATGGCTTAGGATAGTGCATTGTCCCCAGTCGATCGGCTTTGAGACCTAGTCTCAGTAGTAGGTGAAATCGGTGTCTCACTCGTGTCTAAATTCTGCATAATGCCCAGAGAAGAAGACTCAGCTCAAGCCCCTCTATGACGCCCGTCGCGCCCACAAATACCACCACTATGAGTTCCACGAGTGCTCATCGTATTTTTAGGGTTATCTACATTATCAAATTTTATGCATCAGTTCCAGTGTTTATTAGTAGATACTTTATGCTTAAATTATTAGAAGTTCAGAAGTATTTCAGAGGTTTTCTAAATTCAGAGATACTTACAGGGTCGACGCCGGAGATTTAGTGTACCATATACTTACTCAAAATGATCCACATTATTTGAAAACTAGTCATTTTCCAAAACATAATTTTTGGAACCCAAAATTCACAGCCCGAGATTTGTAACATAGCTTTGATACTACTAAATGTAACACCCCTAACCTAGCCTAGACATTATGGCCGAATCTAGGTGTGTTACGAAGAAGGGTTTTAAACTATATCTTTTAAGTTAAAATGTATCGTTTTATTAGTTTACCAAGCAGAGTTTTAATATCTGAAAAAACTTAAGTTTATAATTTTATTAGAAACCATTTTAAGTTATCAAGAATTTACAGCAGAAGTTTGAAAATCATTTTATTTGAAACTAAGCTCGTGTTTCCAAAAACCATTTGTTAAAACTATTTGTTTGCGTAAAATGTTTTTGTCAACATTGCGAAAAGGAAAGCAAAACAAGATCCAATTCCTTAAGTTAAAACCATACAGTCCAAAGAGTCCCAAAAATTGTAAACTCTCAAGAAAAACTAGATTTTAAAATAAAATCGATTTTACTAAATAAAAACAGTTCTCTGTCGAGTGGTCACTGCTGATCATCTGTCGCATTGACCCGCCTAAGTCTGTAGATTACCATAATAGAATAGAAAAACAAATTTGTGTTTTCGTAAAATCAATGTATAACCCAATGGAAATAGTCATGCAACATACACAAAATTTCATATACAGTCAGATACAGATTCGGACCTAAGTCCATAACAATAACAGATATCAGAATCAAATAACAGATCAGACGTATATAATCCTACCTCCATCCTCTATACACGACCTTCGTCCATCTCATCACACCATGTGGGGTTAAAAACACCCACCCATTCCTACACACCATATAGTGTCGATACGACACATAACAGACAATATGCAGTCAAGCTGCTAGAATATAGGCGAAATGTCACCGTACATATCACTTCCTCCATAAATAAAAATCCCACCCCAAACACAAAAACAGAATACAAATGCAAAAATAACAGAATAAACATGCTTAACATGCTCGTATACAGATAAATACATACTTAACAGTACAGTTAGGCATACATATCAATTCCTACTCAAATCAAATTATCAAAGTATTAGATCACATGAAATAAGGTTTCGTTAGACCTTATCGACCGTATGGTAGGTCTACAGTCGATCGGAACGACCCGTGCGACTCTACGAAAAATTTTAAAATTTTGGGCTCACATGGCCTTGTGGCTCACTTGGCCACATTCACACCGTCAAACGGCCGTGTTAAGCTCACGACCACACTTTTTTCAATCACACGGCTGTGTCTCGCACACGGCCAGCCACATAGCCGGGCACATGCCCTCATGGTGTCGACCGCCCCTTTTTCGACTTTCACCAAACTTTGATTTTTCGTGTTTAAGGTATACACCTGGTACGGTTTTGATGTTACTGCCAACTCGAGCACAATCGAACCAACAAAACCGAAAATAGTAAAATCCAAGCGTTCGATAGTTACTCAACTTCTCGAACAAACCCGACTACGATTCTGTAGGAGGAGAATTCTGTTCCTCACGATTCGCTGCCAACATCCCAAAACCACATTACCGAAAAGAAAAAGATAGAATCGATTTAAAACAGCTAAAGAAAAATGATTCCCTAACCTAAATGAAAAAAAATCACCCCTTACACTTACCAAGCCGCATAACAACATCGAACAACTGGAATACCGAAATTGAATGACAAGATTACAATAGAATTTAGAAGGTAAGGGAAAAGGGAATTTTGCCAATTAACAGGAAAAACGTCAAACTTGAGGATTTTTGGAGGAGAGAGAGAGAAAAAGAAGATAAAAATAAAAATTAAAGAAAAGGAAAAACAATGTCGCAACATATCCCTAATTTTCCTCCCAGTACCCACTAACCCACTAACTCTCAACTACCACAGAATTTTGGTTCCTCCAAACCTCTATCAGACACCCGAAACAAAAATTATCACCCTCGCTCACGCAAGGATTCAAACACAAGACCTCCAGTACACTATTCCATACCATTCGAACCAACAGGCTCATTCTGATATGGGTTAACAAAGAATATTACATAAGCCTACAGAGCAGGGATAAGGCTAGGATTAAAAATAACAAAATTTGCTAAAAGTGGGACTTGAACCCAAGACCTCACACACACTCAGAACACTTAGCCACTAAAACAAATACACATTTATGTCAAGATTTACAAAAGCAGAAATAAATTTTTCAGGGAGTTATAGCTCTACCCCTTAAAAGAAATTTCGGCCTCGAATTTACCTTATCCGAACAGATGAGGATATTACTGATGCATCGAGCCCCCAGGTTCCCACGTGGCTTCCTCAGTGCCATGATTTTGCCACAGAACCTTTACCAACGGTATGGACTTCCTCCTTAGAACTTCAATATCTCGATCCAAAATCTGAACCGGCTCCTCCCCAAACGTCAAGTCTGATCTAATCTCAATTTCCTCAACAGAGACAATGTGAGATGGATCAGACCGATACCGCCACAACTTCGAGACGTGAAACATGTCATGTATATGGTCTAACTCTTGAGGTAGCTTTAACTGATAAGTAACTGGTTTCACACGGTTCAGAATCTGATACGGCCCAATGAACCTAGAGCTCAACTTGCCCTTACGACCGGACCTCAAAACTCTCTTCCACAGAGATACCTTAAGGAATACGAAGTCACCCACAGTGCACTCGATATCACTCCTTTTCTTGTTAAATATTAACTAATTCATAAATAAATTAATCACATAAATATTAATATAACTAACCTAACTTAACTTTATACTTAGATTTTATCAGTTAAAGTAAAAATTCTTAATGTACTTACAAACAAAGGCTTGTATAACTACCTTCTTGTTTCTCTCACTCTTTAGCTATCTCCTTTCCTTTGTCACCAACTTGAGATTTACCCCTCTTATCTTTTTCTTCATTTTTCATATAAAAAATACAAGATTCAACATCGAAACAATGATCGAATAATGCTTCCATGCACTTTTATTTGAAATAAACATGATCATTTTACTAATCCATGAAAATCTTACCTTAAAATCTTAAGGTTTCACTTGAACTTAATGTTATCTCTCCTCCTACATGAACACTTGAAGAAAGTAAAGAAGTCAAGCTTGAGTTAATTGAAAATGGTGGAAAGGACTAAAATAGAATAAAATAAAAGTTGGTTCTTATAAGCAATGGTGGTTGGAGTTGGAATGGATGAAAATATGTGAAAAGTTTTACAATTTTCTATCATAAAAATCTTTTAGATTTTAATGAAAAAAATATTATAAATATAATTTAAAAATCTAAAGGTCATCATTTTCATCTAGTTTCCCATTTTCGATATCAATTCTCATCAAAATCCAAGGGCCTAAAATGTGCCAACAATTATGAGATTTTTCTCATAATTATCTATTTATGAAATGTCCATTTTACCTTTAAACTTTCTCTATATTTCATTCATAATTCATCACACTCTCTTGGTATATTTCCACATCTAATCCTTCCTCCTTTTTCTTTCAATTCAATTTAATCATTTATAATTTTAAATTTCACAATTTTTTGGAACACTTTTCACACTCTTAAGATTTAGTCTATGCCCTAGATTAGTTTCTCTTAATACACAAGTCTTTTTAATTCCCTCTCGTTATCCAACTACCTTCTCAACTAATACTAATAATTTTTTTTATTTTGAAAATCTTAACACATATAATCTCAAATTAATATTATTATCATCTCAGGGGTTGTTAGGGATGTTACATCCCATGCATAGAGGCTTAACCGACCATTGAGTATTATTGATGCCTTATCTCGATAATACCATGACTAGGAACAATTTAAGAATCATGACTTTGATACATAAGGATCTTGTAATTGTAACTATTGTAATTCTCTTGCAAGACCTTATGTGATCCATGAATTTTATCTACACAAGTGTTAAAAATTCATCTAATTAAAATTTCACTCGTACTCAGGGATGTAAATAGGGGTTGGGTAGCGGAATAGTGGCCGCTATATAGCTGTAGCGGTGCCGTCCGAAATTGCTAAGGTTGAAAATAGCGGTGTGAAGCGGAGTCCCACCAATAGCGGTGGATCGCGGCCGTAATTTAACGGGTAACGACTGATTGCGGCAATAACGGGCCGCTATTCCTGTTATTTTTCCATTACAGTAAAATTAAAAAAAAATCCAACTCCTCTAAAACAAAATCAAGAGAAATACAATGAGACAAAAGGGAATATTTTCCTCACCTACAAAATCAAATAGTTTTCACTCAAAAAATGTAAAAGAAGTCCAAATTCAACAGAAAAAGGCAATAAAAAGAAATAGAAAAATATGAAATTCTCATATTTCACTGTCAAAACTCCAAACCAAAAAAATCACAACACAAACAAAAAAATCTCTAAAAAAAAATAATCTTGCATATTCGGAGATTCATAATTTTCAAGTAAGTATCTGAATTTTTTTGTCTTGATTCTTAATTCTTTTTGTTGTAAAATGAAAGTCTTGAATCTGTAAATATGTTCTTTAAGTTATGATAATAATCTAGAACAACATATTTTTATGTGTTAATTATATATTTATTTTGAGTATGATCCTACTAATTTGGTCTATTTATGGTCTTTTATCTTTTAAGGACTAAATTGAAGGCAAAAGTAAATTTAAGGGTGAAAAGCGTGAATTTGGAGATAAAGTGGGCCAACATGCGACATAGGAAAAAAGGTAGTGCCGAAAATGCAAGTATGGAAGACATAAGGACAAAAATGCAAAGAAGAGATATTTTATAAACATAAGACTCTATTTAATTTTTAATTATATTAGGATAAGTGTTAGATATTATTATTTAGATTTTATTTTAGCTTTTAGCTTTATTTATCTTTAATTATTTCTATTTATCTTTTAGAATTTAAGTAGGACTAGACTAGATTTCCTAGTACTATAAATAGGGGATGGAGTGATTCAAATTTCATATAATCTTTTATGTAAACACTCACTCAAAAAAGCTTAGACTTGTTCTTTTCTTTATTCAATAAAATTCCTTTTTTTTATTAAGTCTATTTCTTTTCCCAAAAGCATGAGCCACTAAATTCATCTAGCCAAAAGTTGTCAAAAATCCCCAAAAAAGGTTCATGAGGCTTAGAATTTGCGCTTAGCCTTCTCAACCAGTATTCATCACTTCTCCGCATTACGAGGCTAACGCTTCTGTCCATGTCCCTTCAAAAGTGATCTTTCCAACTTGGACAAGGAACGGCCGCTTTGTATATTTTGGAAAGGTTGCACAGTCGGTTTGTTAGCTTACTGCGCCAATGGTTGTCGAGCCCAAGAGACAAAATGGCATGGGATTCACCATTGGGAAGTGATGATCTAGTGTACGACGGTCCCACAGGAGCGACGGTTGGCTAGAGTCAGGTTCCTTTGAATTATAAGTCTAAACCCTAAGTGGAACTGGTGGTCGTAAGCGTCCTCGTCCACTATAACTTGCTTATTCAGTTCGAGAAGGATCACCTAAAAGTTGAGGATTGAACCCAAGGAGGATCGAGACAATCAGAGGCTAGAATCTTGCCACATAAGAAACTCTCTCTTTTTCCAAACTCTGTTTATTTTTATATTCTCTACTTTAATTTTTGTAATTTATTTAATTTCGCAATTTCAATCAACTTTAAATTCTATCTTTTTATTTTTTCCCTCAGGTACGCAGGTTTTCTTAGGCACGATTCTGTCCGGGATCTCACGAAATAAGACATTGTGCAAATCCAGTCCCGGAGGATTTGACCTTACTTCCCTTATACTATTCTTTTTATTATTTCTATAGGGATATGATATATTTGGTGCTTCAACGACGTATCAAATTTTGGCGCCGTTGCCAGGGACTGGCAATGTATTAATCTTGTTTTTTGTTTCTTACGACCAGATTTGCTCCAAGTACTCTTGTGTTTGATTCAGAGATTGAAAAGACTGCGAGAGCTTATCGGAAGGAAACAAAGCTAAGGAAAAAGCAGTCAGTGGTGGTTGGAACTTAAAGTTACCCACCGCTAGAAATTAAAGTTGACGACGAAGTTGAGCCTAGGGTAAACGAAAACCGTACTCAAACACTTGCAAGTGAAAAAGTAGAAGTCGACTCACCAAAAGAAGTGCTTAATGCTAGGGTTAACAAAAACCCGAATCTAGCACATCAACCTATGGGTCAAACAATTCAGCAACTGGCCAAAGCTCCGGTATAACAACCGCCATTGTGCATCGCGTATCCTACTATGAATACTGATTTTGAACTGAAGTCAGGTTTAATCCAGTTACTGCCAACTTTTCATGGGTTGCAAAACAAAAATCCCACAAGCATCTGAAAGAGTTTCATATGGTTTGTCTTAGTATGAAACCTTAGGGGGTAACTGAGGATCAAATCAAATTGCATGCTTTCTCTTTTTCCCTAGTAGATTCTACTAGGGAATGGTTATTTTATCTACCCCTTGGATCTATTACGAATTGGGCCGATCTTTCTCATTAGTTTCTCAACAGGTTTTTTTCCAGCATCGCGTACAGCTGAGTTGAGAAGGGAGATCATAGGAATAAGCCAAAAAGAAGTAGAGTCTCTTTACGACTATTGGAAGCAGTTTAAGAAGTGTGCCAGTTGCCTACAACATGGTATAACTGAACAATCTCTTCTCTAGTACTTTTATGAAGGCCTAAGACCCATGAAGATGAATATGGTAGACGCCGCTAGTGGAGGAGCGTTGTTCAATCCCCAACAAGCAAGGGACTTGATATCCACGATGGCTGCAAATAATCAGCAATTTCGAGCCAATCTTGAGCCCCCTAGAAGGGTTCACCAGCTAAGTAATTTGACCTTAGAAGATAAAGTTGATAGACTTGCTAATACTCTGAATTCTCTTGTTACAGAAAAAGCAAAACCAGCCCAGCTATGCGGAATCTGTGCTACACCTGAACATACAACAGATGCATGCCCTAGTCTGTATGATGATACTATGACTCATTTGGATGCTGTAGGAAACTTCCCTAGACCACCACAAAGGCGATATGACCCCTACGCTAATACCTACAACCCAGGATGGAGGGACCGCCCTAACTTGAGTTATGGGGCCAACCTACGGTATAATCAACCGTACCAAAATCAGTTTCCACAATAGCCACGAGATTCAGGTACTTCTCTAGAAACTATGGTTAATAAATTAGCAGCTAATTTCCTTGATTTCCAAAAGCAAACTCTTAATTTCCAAAAAGAAACGAAGGCATCTATAAGAGAACTGACCATATAAATTGAGAAATTGAACTCTCAAGGGAAGCTACCATCATAAACAGAACCTAATCCAAGACAACACGCAAATGCAGTGACGTTGCTAAATGGAAAAGTATTGGAACCAATTCCTGACAGAAATCTTGGCCAAGATTCTGCCCAAGAAAAGCTCGAGAACGATGAACAGGTCTGAACAAAACCTCCATTGCCTAAAATTCAACATCCATTTCTAAGAAGGTTTTACCAGTGTCGTAAAGGTAAAGTTGACAAGGAGATCCTTGAAACATTAAGAAATTTCGAGATCAACTTACCACTGTTGGATGCCATCAAACAAATTCCGTGATATACCAAGTTTTTTAAAGAGCTCTGCACCACAAGCGAAAATTAACAGGTAATAAAAGGGTAAACGTTGGTGAGAATGTATCTGCAATGTTACAGCGGAAGATGCCAGCGAAATGCAAAGATAGGGGCATGTTTGCAATGCCATGCAAAATAGGCCACTTGGGAATAAAAAAGGCTATGTGTGATTTAGGGGCCTCCATAAATGTCATGCCTTTTTCTATTTATGAATTACTTAACACGTGTTTTTTGATGAAAATAGGTGTTATCATACAGTTGGCAGACAGGTCTGTTGTGCATCCCGAAGGAGGCCTCGAGGACGTATTAGTGAAAGTTAACGAGCTTATTTTCCCTGCTGATTTTTATGTAATAAAAATGGAAGATAATAAAGCTCCTAGGTCTTCAGACATCTTGTTGGGGCGACCTTTCCTTAGTACTGCAAATACTAAGATTGACGTGTGTAGCGGAACCCTTATAATGGAGTTTGACGGAGAGATCGTGAAGTTTAATGTTTACGATGCTATTAGTCACCCAAGTGAAATCTTGAACGTAAACCGTGTCGACATAATTGACTCATTAGTAGAAAAAACTTTTGAGTCATGTTATGAAGATAAATCTAAAATGATGTTTGATAATTTTTCTATTAATAAATTATTGGCTCCTATGGATACTAAACTTCTACCTTCTGTTATGCAGGCACCAGATCTGAAATTAAAATCACTTCCTGAGCATCTCAAACACACATTTTTGGAGCATGGTAAGACCATTGTCGACTTTAAAGGGATTAACCCCTTGACAGGCGCACATAATATTTTCTTGGAGGAAAACATGAAACCAAGGTGAGAAGTGCAAAGGCGGTTGGATCCGAATATGGTGGATGTGGTAAAAAAGGAGAATTTCCAAGCCCATACAGACGAAAGAATTCAGTTGGAACAACCCCAATACTAGTTGAGGCGTCAAACTAGTGACGTTAAACAAGTGCTTGTTAGGAGGCAACCCAATTTTTATTTTTTTATTATTCTTTCTTTTTATTTTTATTTTATTATTTATTATTATTTTTTGGATACTAATAAATTTCTCTTCTTCTATCTAGGTAAAACAGTGAGAAAAAAAAACTCAAGAATTGGCATACTTTAACAAACAACCCTTATCCTATCCTTATTCCAACCAGGAATAGTGCGTCCTTGCCCCATGACTACTTAAAACCTGCCTCCAAACACTCACCCTTCAGCCAAACACCATTCCTATACACCCTCAAACCCTAAAACTAAACTCATTTTTACACCAAAAATCCCATCAGCCGCCGCACCTTCTCCCCTACCCCTCTATCACCGATTTTCAGCCACCATGGTGAGAACCTGAAGCCGAGCTGCTGCAGCACTCGTCACCTACCCCATCGCCAGCCCTTTCCGCTTTGCCTTCTTCTTCCCTTTTGCACGAAACCACCGCGCCATTGCCCTCCTTTCCTCGTGTGCCGTCCTCTCTAACAGTAATTACACAGGGAGTTTTTCTAAAATTTTTCTTCCTATTTGTTTATTTTCTTCCACATCAAGGACAATGTGTTTTAAGTAGGGGGAGGCATTCCTCATTATTCCTATCATTTATCTGATGTTTTTAGTGCTGTGTTGTTGTTGCTGCTGCCTTATGCTCGTTCCTGTCCACATTTAATTTTTTAGAATATTCTACTTCTTTTCATGCCCAAGATTTTTCCAAGAATTGCCTACTATTTGACCTACAAGCATGATTTTTTTCTTTTGAGAAAATTATGATTTTGCTATAATTGATTTCATCTCCACTGTTTTATTTATATTATGCTAAAATAATTATGATTAATAGTGTTAACCCTATTTTGCTTTTAGTAAATTTAATTAAGTCTAAATACAAATAGGACACTTAATACAATTGCATGCTTAAAATATGTTCATGACTATTAAGGTGGTTGCTGAAACTTATTTTTGACACTTGATTGTTGCTCCTAAGTCCTCCAAAATTAAAATTTCATTTAATAATAATGTTTTCGTGGTTATAAGTGCAGCTTAAAACGTGACTAGTTGAGTAACTGGGGTAGGGTGCTTGGGTTGCCATCGTAGTTCGTGTCAAAAGGTTGTGTGACGTGTTAGGTAAAACTCGGCTAACCAGAATTAAAATACTTAAGAATGTGTTGGGCTTAGTAACCGGGGTGAGGTGCTTGGCTGTCATCTCTTTTCGCGTCAAAAGTTTCGATAAATAGGGGATGGAGTGACTCAAATTTCATATCATCTTTTATGTAAACACTTCCCCCCTCAAAAAAAGCTTAGCCTTGTTCTTTTCTTTATTCAATAAAATTTTATTTTTTTATTAAGTCTATTTCTTTTCCCAAAAGCATGAGCCACTAAATCCATCTAGCCAAAGGTTGTCAAAAATCCCCAAAAAAGGTTCATGAGGCTTAGAATCCGCACTTAGCCTTCTCAAGTATTCATCACTTCTCCGTATTACGGTCGTCCATGTCCATTCAAAAGTGATCTTTCCAACTTGTGTAAGGAACGACCGCTTTGTATATTTTGGGAAGGTTGCACAGTCTGTTCGTTAGCTTACTGTGTCAGTGGTTGTCGAGCTCAAGAAACAAAAGGCATGGGATTCGCCATTGGGAAGTGATGATCTAGTGTAAGATGGTCCCATAGGAGCTCAAGTACCTTTAAGGCCCACTTCACCTAGTTCTCCCTTGCAGTGTCTGAAAACAAAATTTCTACCAAGGCTCAGGCTTAACCTCAAGCCTTCCCGAAAGCTCTAAACACACCAGACATACACACACACACACACAACATGGCATACACACACAACACATCGCAAATGCAGAGGCCCCAATCTAGGATGTTACAGTTTTACCCCTTAAAAGAATTTCGTCCCCGAAATTACCTGGTTAAAAGAGGTGAGGGTATTGCTGTCGTATAACATCCTCTGGCTCCCATGTAGCTTCTTGTGACCCGTGATTCCGTCACAGAACCTTAACCAAAGGAACCGATTTTCTTCGCAAAACTTTAACATAACGCTCCAAGATTTGAACTGGTTCTTCTTTAAAAGATAAATCAGGCTTTACTTCGAGTTCCTCCAATGGTATCACATGAGATGGGTCTGAACGGTAATGTCGCAACATTGATACATGGAACACATCATGAGTCTTACTTAGCTCCGCAGGTAGCTCAAGCTGATAAGCAACTGGTCCTACACGCTTCAACACCCGATAAGGCCCGATGAACCTAGGGCTTAGCTTACCCTTCCGTCCAAACCTTAGAATTTTCTTCCACGGTAATCCCTTCAAGAAAACCTGATCACCTACTGCAAATTCTATGTCCCTCCGCTTCAGGTCAGCATAGGACTTTTACCTGTCCGACGCTTCCTTCAACCTAGCCCGATCAACTCAACTTTACTCTCCGCTTCCAATACTAGTTTCGGACCCAATAACTGTCGTTCACCCAATTCTGTCTAACATGTAGAAGTACGAAACTTCTGCCCGTACAACGCCTCATATGGTGCCATCCGAATGCTAGACTGGTAGCTATTATTATATGCGAATTCTACCAATGGTAGGAATTCCTCCCAGCTACCTTTGAAATCGATAATGCAACCTCTCAACATGTCTTCCAAAATCAGATCAACCTTTTCGATCGCTCGTCTGTCGTGGATGAAACGTCGTACTAAAATCTAACTTTGTACCCAACGCTTGATGCAATGCCCTCCAAAATCTTTACGTAAACCTAGGATCTCTGTCCGAGATGATGGACATAGGTACTCCATGCAACCTCACAATCTCCGCTATATACAACATAGCCAACCTTTGTATAGAGTAATCAACCCGAATCGATATAAAATAAGCGAACTTCGTCAATTAATCTACGACTACCCATATCGAATCCTTCGTAGTAGGCGTAAGGGGTAGCCCACTAACAAAATCCATAGTGATTCTCTCCCATTTCCATTACAGAATCTTCACCGGCTGCAAATAACCCTGAAGGCAACTGATGATCCGCCTTTACCTGCTGACATGTTAAACATTTACCCACAAATTCGGTTGCCTCCCGCTTCAGACCTAGCCACCAAAATTGTTCTCATAAATCTCGATACATTTTACTTCCTCCCGGATGCATAGCATATGGGCTCCTATGCGCTTCCTGAAGGATCATCCACCTCAATTCCACGTTCTTCGGCACACAAACCTTCCTTCGAAAACACAAAACCCCGTCATCATTCAGATTATAGTCCCTTACTTCACCATGTTGCACTTGAGATAGTCGGGCACTAAAGTCATCATCCTGCAACTGCTTCTCTTTAATCTGATTTATCCATGTCGGCTTTACCTGAACCTCAGCTAATAAACTCCCATCCTCATACAAGCTCAGATGAGCAAACATTGCTCTCAGATCCGAGATTACCTTTCGACTTAGCGCATCCGCCACCACGTTAGCTTTACCCGAATGGTATTCAATCAAATAATCGTAATCCTTTAGTAGTTCAATCCACCTCCTCTGCCTCAAGTTCAACTCCTTCTGGGTGAGGAGATATTTCAAGCTCTTATGATCTGTATAAATGATGGACTTCTCTCCATACAGAAAGTGTCTCCAAATTTTCAAAGAAAAAACCACTGCCGCCAACTCTAAATTGTGGGTGGGATAATTCAGCTCATGCGGTCTTAACTATCGAGACGCATAAGCAACCACTCTTCCACCTTGCATCATCACACATCCTAGCCCGATGTGTGATGCATTACAATAAACCATGAACTCCTTTTCAGCCTCCGGTTGAATAAAAACCGAGCTTCCGTCAACAGCTTCTTCAGTTTTTCAAAGCTTTCATGTTGCTTGTCACCCCACACAAAAAGTACTCCCTTCTTCAACAACTTGGTTAAAGGTGCCGCAATTAAGGAGAATCCCTCAACAAACCTCCTGTAATAACCAGCAAGACCCAGGAAACTCTAAATTTTAGTCACCAACCTGGGTGATTTCCAATCCATGATAGCTTCAACCTTCTGGGGATCAACTCTGACCCCTTCTGTCGACACAACGTGTCCTAGAAAAGTAACTTCACTTAACCAAAATTCACACTTACTGAATTTTGCGTACAATTGTTTCTCCCTCAAGATTTGTAGTACCACTCACAGATGCGAATCATGCTCCTCCTCTGACCTTGAATATACCAGGATATCATCTATAAATACTACCACGAATCGGTCCAAATAGGGTTAGAACACCCGGTTTATCATATCAATAAATGCCACTGGTGCGTTGGTCAACCCAAACGGCATTACCAAGAATTCGTAATGGCCATAACGGGTCCTGAAAGCTGTCTTATGAATATCTGATTCTTTGACCTTAAGCTGATGGTATCTTGATCTCAAATCTATCTTTGAGAACACTGACGCCCCTTTCAGTTGATCGAACAAGTCATCAATCCTTGGCAACAGATACTTGTTCTTGATAGTCAACTTGTTCAGCTGACGGTAGTCAATGCACATATGCATTGATCCAACCTTCTTCTTGACAAATAGCACCGGCACTCCCCAAGGCAATACACTTGGTCGGATAAAACCCCAATCCAATAATTCCTGAATCTGAGCTTTTAGTTCCACCAACTCCTTCGGCGCCATTCGATATGGTGCAATGGATACTGGTGCTATTCCCGGAAGAAGATTAATTCCAAATTCCACCTCACGATCCGGAAGTAGTCTGGAAAGTTCTTTTGGGAAAACGTCAGAAAACTCCCTCACCGTTCTAACACTCCCCACAATTGAATATTGCACCTCCAAAGCTCAAACAAAGGCTACGAACACCCTACACCCTATTCTCATCATTATTTTAGCCTTTAGAGTGGATACTATGTTAGACAAGTAGTTTCTCCTTCACCTATCACCACCACCTCATCCTCCTAACTAGTCTTTAGTACCATATGCTTGGCTGCACAATCTAGATTCGCTTGATATTTCACTAACCAGTCCATACCCAAGATTAGATCGAACTCTCCAAAAGGTAGTTCCATTAAATTCGCCGAAAAAACTACCCATTGCACTTCTAGAGGTATATCCCTATACAGCCTGTTCACCACTACCGACTGACTTAGTGGGCTAATTATAGTAATCTCCCTAGGAATAATCTCAAAGTCTATACTTAAAGTTCTAGAGACTATACTAGCAACATAAGAGTGCGTCGATCCAATGTCAATTAATGTATAAAAAGGCAAACCAAAATCAGGAACACCTAGGTTATGACATCCAGTGCATCCCCCTCCTCTCGACGTCTTACTGTATAGACCAACCCCGACTGTCTTGCTTCGGTGTTCATTGCACGTCGGCCTTGTGTTCCACGGTCCCAACCATAACCATCACCCCCTCTAGCTGAACCGTGATCTCTCTGCGGTTATGGACCTCCTCTACCAGGCTGAGCATTAGTCTGTCCTACTGGCCCTACGCCACCCCGATCCT
Organism: Gossypium rotundifolium; assembly: GCA_025506655.1. Classification (NCBI taxonomy): domain Eukaryota; kingdom Viridiplantae; phylum Streptophyta; class Magnoliopsida; order Malvales; family Malvaceae; genus Gossypium; species Gossypium rotundifolium. Next base: position 108,726,122 of record CP106732.1, on the reverse strand, counting down.
GTGGAAAGTCCCTAACCTGATGATCCGAGGACCCACACCTAAAACATTTCCTGTCACCTATCCAACATTTGCTCAAATAAAATTTATTACACCGGCCACACCTCTAAGGTCGACCATTACCCCCAGATCTCACTCCCTGACTCGGCCCATCCATCTTAGGTCTTTTCTAGAAACGCCCCTTTGACCTTGACGACCCAACATTCCTCTTATTCTTATCCCTGTCTCTTTCATTATTCCGCTTTTCGATTCGCTTAACTTCTTCGGCTATCTTAGCCTTTTCCACTAAAATCGTAAATTCGCGCTCTCGTTGTGGAGCTATCAACACACGCAGATCATCCCTCAGGCCATCCTCAAATTGAACACAACGCTCATATTTCGTGGCCACTATCCCTCGTGCGTAACGACTCAAACGCAAGAATTCCGCTTCATATGCAGCTACCGATCTATTTCCCTGGATCATATTCAAAAATGCCCTACGCTGCGCATCTACATAACTCGATCTGATGTACTTACGCTACGCATCCATATAACTCAATCCGATGTACTTACTCTGGAATGCCGACTTGTAGAACTCTCAAGTAATGCGGTCAGCCACCGCACCATCCCTGACCGTAAGCCACCATTGGTATGCTTCATCCCGGAGAAGAGACACCACTCCCTTCAACTTCTCCTCTTCCGTGAAGTCGAGATCATCCATTATACGCTCCACTGCTTCCATCCAGTACTCAGCTGTACTAGGAGCTACACTAGAAATTCCCCTAAACACTTCTTTCCCATTGGCTCTGAGTCACTCCGGCACAGATTTTCGAGCTCCCGTACCCATGCCTGCTCCCGCAACTCTCTCCAACACTCGGAGCATCACTTGAGACACCGCATCGTCTCCGTCCGTTTGGCCCTAATACTCTGCCTCCACAGCTGGGGGCACTGGTACCTCATGTCCTGACTCATGATCGGACCCTACCAATTCCGACACAGCAATCCTGCCTCTACCTCAGCCACGCACACCACTCCCCCTAGTGCTCATTTCTACGTTCACGATTTATCTGATTAAAAAATTTTATGGATCAATAATTTCTTCCACTAATTAATGAAGAACAATCTTATGGAAAGTAGTTTCAATAGTAGTTCTTTCAAATTCGAAATCATGTCAATAAGGTTCAGTCTCAAGTCTGTATCTCCTAGTTCTAGAAACCATATATATTCAACATCTATATGCATCCCAAACAGAGTATCACATAAATGTATTAAACACAAACGTAACATCCCTAAACTTACCTTCGTCACACAAGGGTGTTTTCATTATTTCACTACCTAGGGGTATTTTTATAATTCTACCTTACAGGGGTATTTTTTGTATTTTCGCAAGATAGGGTGTCTTGGTGATTTTACAAAATAGGGGTATTTTGATAGTTTTACAAACCAGGGGTATTTTGGTAATTTTTTTACAAACTTAGGGTATTCTGGGTAATTTATAGAACTAGGGGTATAAGTAATTTTATAAAGATCGGGTATTGGGTTTCTTGCGGGTTTTAGTTATGAACTTTGGCCCGTTAACAAGTCTTTGTAGCTAAAGTGAACTGACACTACGCACTGGGTAGGATTCTAGTGAAGAGGAGGTGGGCCACTAGGACCGCTTAAATACCAAGCTCTCCCTAAATCCAATCCTAGACATGCGTATGCCCGTTGCCACACTCCAACCCAACAACTTGTTCATGGACATGTTTAATCTGAGAAGTTAAGTTTTATGTAATTTAAGAGTTATGTAACTAGGTCTAAGGTCCATAAACCCTAGCATACCTGTCTATGTCCCCTTAAAGCCCATCAAACCCAACATGCATACCACATCAAGAATTAGAATACTTACCTGCGTGGATCAGGTGCTGCCAGACTCGAAGGCCATATCTCCCACAAAGGCTTTTTCTTAAATTTACATCAATCTATAAAACACTACTAGACCCATTTCACAGCCCGAGTTTTAAAACTGGGCTCTGATACTAAAAATGTAACACCTCAAACCGGCCCATACGATACGACCGAATCTGGTATGTCACAGGATGAAGTAAAATCGAGTCTAGTTAAATTTAAAAAAAATCAGAGATTTTAGAAAACTTTTCGTTTATTACGTAGTCTTGAAAACATCGAAGTATATTATAATGAAACTCTCAATTTGTGAAACCGATCGTTCTTTATTTAAGTTGATTCTTGGAAAGAAAAAGATTCGTTTATGTTACCTTATATTTGAGAGAAAACTCCACTTTCACTTTATAATTAAACTGCCGTAGTGTCGGATGTGATATAAACAGTAACTAATAAAAACTAAAGTTTAGCTTTGAGAGGCCTTATTACATAATAAAAGTCCCAAGTTAAAATAAACTTATAGTAATACCGAAACTATAAAGGAAAAAAAATGAGATTATGGCCTCCACGAGCCCGCCACGGCTCCACATCTACGAGCTATATTGCTCACCTGAAAAGTTAAAGAAAGGGGGTGAGTCACCAAGACTCAGTGTGTAAATTTTCCCACATTATACATACGGCATGTAGCCCACAGTCACACATTGGCCTTAGCCCACATATCAACATACAACATATGAATGTAATTAGCCCAACCCAAACCTAGTTTTCCATCCTCTACACACCAACCCGTACTAGCCTATCACACCGTGGGAATTTCTACAATCAACCCTCCATCCGCTACACTCAATTTTAATAGTCATGCTGCCAATTATACACGATCATTAAGTGACCAAAGAATTCAACGTGGCACAGCCACCGATCACTAAGTGACCAAATAAAATATATATATCGTGGCAAAGCCACCGATCACAATGTGACCAAAAGTAATGTATGAACATATATATATATCGTGGCAAAGCCACCGATCACTATGTGACCAATTAATCATGCACTTCCCCTTCATATCAAACTCGTACCCCATGATCTACATACAAATCCTGACGAATGCAGCATGCTATTCATAACACATCATTTTACCATTCATACATTCGACTATGCAAAGAAAACGATACAATCACGTACCTGGCAATCCTAGCCTTACCCCTAAGGGCATCATGACTGTCTACACAACCCTTTTTCCAGCTTTTCAACCCATACAAATGTTAGTACAAATAAAGTATAGTGTGTGAAGGTTTACACACCTGGTAACACGTAAAACGACACTCTCTATGTCGATGCTATTCCTAGCCGTCACAACTGCTATCTGCCTACTATTCTATTTAGAAGCAGGCCCACAACCTGGTGGCCAATCTCGAACAGCAGACACCGCACGCTTCTTAAACTTTGGGGCTGGGACTATAGATCCAACCCCCTCCTTTGCCTGATCGGTGTTAGATTCCATCAAAGATCTTATCAGATGCTACTATCAGAAATCATAGTTGTCAAACCTCAAAGTAGGGTTATGGTATCAAGTATGACAATGAACTTAAATACCATCCAAAGAGAACCCTTACCTTGAAATCTCGAAAGAAGTAATACAGTTCAAAGGTTAACGATCTCTGGCTTAGAAACCTAGGCGATCAGATCTCCTTTAAATCTCGGAATGCCGCCCAAAAAGAACACGAGATCAGTGAGAAACATCAATTTAATGATGGCCTTAACAACCAACTAGCCATCCGGCTTTGGCCTCCGAAAATCGAAAGAGATTATAAACATTAACAAAAGTTGACACTTACCTCAACAGAAGATTCGATTAACACTTAGGAGAATTTGACACTAGCCTAATAGTGAACAGGATTTGGTAATGATTAAGGTAAAAAGAACTGGTTGAGAATGCCGAAAAGAAAGATAAAGATACTTCAAATAGAGGCTTAGGCGTTTTCGACTTTTCAAGATCAATCGACTATGGTACGAAAGTGGAGATGAGAATAGAGTTAGGAGTTTTCGGCTTTGGCAAAAAAAAAGAAGAAGAACCCTCAATTGCCGAAAATAGGAGGAGAGAAAAAAAACTATGCTCTTTAAAAAAAAATGAAAATTCGGCACACCCTTAGCCACATCTAGCCGATTTCCCTCCTTGCACTCAGTGTCCCACATTCGGCCACCTCTTCCACCTCTATCCTATCCCACATTTTCCTCTTATCCTTATCTTCCTATCTTCTGACTCAATCCACACTCACTCCTGCAGAGTCCCAGCTGAAACCACCGCTCTACTCCTCAGGCATATATTATATAAAACAAACCCTCATTTTGCTTAATCATGGGATTCAAACCTGCTCCCTCCAAACCCCCTTGTGGCGTCACTTACGTATACCCTTCGTGGCACCTCCTTGCCACTTTACCAATTAAATTCTTGTGCTAATTCCCCACTCAAGTACCCTTAAGGCCCACTTCACCTAGTTCTCCCTTGCAGTGTCTGAAAACAAAATTTCTACCAAGGCTCAGGCTTAACCTCAAGCCTTCCCGAAAGCTCTAAACACACCAGACACACACACACACACAGCATGGCATACACACACAACACATCACAAATGCAGAGGCCCCAATCTAGGATGTTACAATATTACTCATAAAACTGGCACTGTTCCACCATGCCCTAATGTTACTGGTATGTGATACTTTTTTATTATTTTTAAATGTTATTGTAAATTTAACAATAAAGATTATATATAATTGATAATAATATAAAGTTTAAATTATTTTTATTTTATTAATAGGTGTCATTAGAGAAAGTATGATAAATCTACTGAAAAAAAACAACACAAGGAAAATAGACAAAAAGAGGAGAATAGATGAATTCTTATCTCAATTAAGAGGAGAGGAGGATGAGCATGAGAAATTCATTGATGAGGTTTCTGCTATAAGACAAGCAACTCAAGAAAGTATCCAATCACTATACGAGTGGCATAGAAGGGAAGAATTCAGACGAAGTACTGGTGGTTGGAATAACATTTATGAAGAAGGGCGATCTTCTCATGAATCAGCTAGAGAATATCATGGAGAAAGAACAAGTAAATCCATCCCAAGTGGGTCTGAGTTTACCTTAAGGATAGCTATACCTAAATTGGCTAGAAACAAAAGTTCAAAGAAGTAACCAAAGATCAGTGACTCTTTTTTAAAGACTTTACGAAGGAAGATAGGTGAAGTGATATCTAAATTTTTAATATATGAACGACTTCCTTTTCAATTAGAAAACTCTCCATGGTTGTATAACTTAATTCAAGTGTCAACAGAAGTGGGACAAGATGGAAAGCTCCTAACACCTTATGAGGTTTCAGATGTGTATTTGGAGTCAGAGTATCAACAAGTTCGTGATTGGGTAAATAGACTAAATACCCATTGGAAAGAATTGGGTGCAACTCTAATGTGTGATGGTTGGACCAACAATTTGAATCACATGCACATAATTAATTTCCTTATTTATTGCAATAAAGGAACCATTTTTTGGAAATCGGTAGATGTCTCAAGTGCTCGTAGTAGAGATGCTAAATTCTACTACAGTTTGTTAGATTTAGTTGTAGAAGAAATTGGAGAAAATTACATTGTCCAAATAGTGATTGATAATGAGGCAGTAACGAAAGCTGCTGGAAAATAAATTAATGTTGAAAAGAAAACATCTATATTGGACCTCATGTGCAGCTCACTGTTTAGATTTATACCATGAAGATATTGGGAAAAAGCCCAGTGCAGCAAAAGTGTTAGATGAGGCAAAGAAAGTGACTTGCTTTATATACAATCACATTTGGACTATTAATGATGAAGAAGTATACACAAGGGAACCAAATACTTCGACCCGTTCTTACTCGATTTGCAACTCATTTCATTCAACTTGAAGAGGTAACAAGACAAAAGCAAGGTCTGAGAGAAATGTTTAATTCAAAGGTCAGTATTTTATAATTAGTTAATATAATTACTTAAATATAGCAACTTTTAATGATTTTATTAGTTTCAAATAATTTAAATTATATTATTTTAAAAGTTTTCTTATGAATATATAGGAATTTAAAGAATCAAAATGGGGACAACAAAAGTCAGGGCCTGCTTATGAAGCCAAAAAAATTGTTTTGGGAAAAGATTTTTGGAAAAAAGCCAATGACCTCATAAAAGTTTACGAGCTCCTGGTAAAAGTATTGAGACTTATGGATGGCGATGAAAAACCAACAATGGGCTTTATTTATGAGGTTGCTGATAGAGCTAAATGAGTAATTCAACAAGATTGTCGATATTTCACTGAGTACGAAAAGATTATTGACAATAGATGGAATTTTATGCATTTCGACTTGCATTCAGCTGATAAGATAAAATGTTTTATATAATTAAGAACTATTTTTATATTTTATTATTTTAACTTTTATATTATTATTTGATGATATTCTTATAAATTATGCTTAGGTTATTTTCCCAATCCTCAATTTCAATTTGTGGTGGAACATTCTGAGAATGTACTAATAGAAACATTAGACGGTACACGATCAGTAATTGAAAGATTAGAACCTTCTCTTGATACTCAAGTCAGAATGGTTAATCAGGTTAGATTCAAGTATTATTAGTTGTAACTTAGTTACATAATTTGAAATAGAATTGTTTTTATTTTATTTTTACTCTATCTTTTATTTATGTAGTTGTTACTATTTAGAGATAAACATGAGACGTTCGGTACTCCACAAGCACAAAGTGTTTGGAAGCAAATGAATCCAGGTAAACAGATAATTAAATTATTTAATTTAATTTATATTTTTAATTATATTGTACATTTTGAAGTTATTTTTAAATTTAAATAATATTATGCAGCTGAGTGGTGGATAATATACGGCACATGCGTTCCCGAATTACAAAAATTAGCAATTAAAGTGCTTAGTCAAATAACTTCTGCATCAAATTGCAAATGAAATTGGAGCACATTTAGTTATATTCACACCAAGTCAAGAAATAGGTTAAAGTATAAAAAACTTGAGAAACTAGTGTTTACCTATTATTATATGAGGCTTCAGATAAGACATCCAAAAAGAATGAGCATTGGTGATATAACCGCTAGTTTTAATCCTATTAGCCTTGATCATATCTTTGAAGATATTGATCTACTATTAGAATGGCTTCATGAGAAAGAGAATCCATTGTTAAAAGGTGAAAATGTCGGTGTGTTGCCTGTGGATACCTCTGATGATGAAATGGATGTTGATCAATCTCAACAACAAAATTTGTCTTATTCAAGTTCTAGTTCCACGCCTAGTCATAGTGGCGATGGACCCGATGGTGGTGGTTTAAGTCCAATTGATGAGGATGATGGATATAGTGGTGATAGAGGTGAAATTAGGTCTTCTAGTCTGTAAAGAGGAGAATATGGGGTTGGTTCCAGTAGTGGACATTTCTGTGATATATCAGAGTTTGATGGAAATATGTTTCCTAAACCTAAGAGAGATAAAAGTGAATCTAGAGCTCCATCAAAAGGAAAAGGCAAGAAGCATACTTCTGTAGGCTCTTCATCTGGTAGGAGATTGAGTTCTAGTAACCTTGGGTATAGTGATTCATCTACTAGCACTCAAGGTTTTTATCCACCAGAACAACCTTCATATTTTCAACCTTCGCATGGTTATCCACAACCATATGGTTATTATCCACCATTTCCTAATTATGGTGTGCCATACCAGCCTCAAATGCATCCTCCACCACCAATGTATCACCTAGCTCCACCTCTCATGTATCCTCCTCCTCAAATATATCCTCCATATCACTTATATGAAAAACAATGTGAAAATGTTACTTTTTTTGGATATATTTTTGAATAAAGGTCAAGAGAATCAAGTCAAGAACTCTCTCAAAGTGAAGGTAAAAGATTTGATCCTCCTTGTCATTCCACTAATTAGTGAAAACTAAATCGTATCACTACCATTATTTGTAAGGTATGTTTTTCTTAAAGAAAACTTTTGTTAGTGTTCTTAATTTTGATGATAGTAAAACATCTAAAATATATCTTTAGATAAATGAATGGAATATATTTTATGAAAAGATAGTTAAGAATCGAACCATGTTAAACTATATATGAAGTAGAATGAGAGTGAGAATAAGTTGTAAGAGATAGGAATAATTAATGAGAATATATACATTTATCTATTCCTTTTTCCTTTTGCGTTATAGAATGTTTATATCTTCACCATCTTCAAAGTTGTTAAGAAATATTGAAGACATCTCTCGGTATGAATTTTCAATTATTTTATCTATAAAAACTTTCAAGCTTATTAAATATGATAAATGTTTAATATTTCCTATTTTTTACTTTGTTATTAGTTAATAAAACATTATTAGAAAATTCATAAATAAATATAAGAATAATTAATGATTATAAAAGTTGTGTTCTCTTATCATATTAATAAAAGTTCATAAGTGTTAGAAAACACTCTAAAAATCATTAAAAGTGACTTTTTATAATTATAATTATAATTATTATGTTTTACAATAAGTTGTGCGAATTTTAAAAAAATTCACGATTGCGATACCCGTAGTGACCGCAATAGCATCCGTTATGTCCATAATCGCGATAAACGCAATACGACCGAAAACGCGGCCGCAACCGCAATTTAAATCCCTACTCGTACTTAAAGAAAATATTTCAATGTTATCATGAAAACTATGATAAAATTTTTAAATCCAAAAATTATTTAGTATTTAAAAGCAAATCTCGTTTAATTTGTAGGAATTACACTAACAATATTTTTATCATTTAATAAATATTTAAAAGAATTTCAAAGTAAGCCGCCTATAAAAGCTTAAACAACTTCTATCAAAGGTCACACAGATGGGATAGGATAGTCCCCCAATCACATGTTGCTATCTTGCAAAAGTGTAAAAATTAAGTAAATCACCTTTGTTTGAAAATCTAATCAACTCGACCTAGATGTGGTTAGTAATTAGAATTTGAAAATAATTAGTTTTTATTTCAATAATTAAAAAATAAAAATTCCTATCTAATACATCTTTTCTATAGGTCTTCTTTTTATATAAATAACATAAAAATATAAAATAACATGAGTTACAAATTAATTACTAAAATGACATGTTTTATACAATAAATTATAATGTCATATGTGATCCGAGTAGACTTATTTACAAATTGACATCATATTAAATAATTGTATTTACGACTGTTTGTATTATACTAGGATAATCAAATTACTATATAACTTATTGATGGATCAATACATTTAAAACTTTTAATGTTTGCATGCTTGGTAATATACTGAACTTAGGTGTTTGATATCAAAAGTGGTAAGTCAGTTATATATCATGCCAAGATTATGTGTGAATATGACATTCCTAGTCATGTGTTCCAAAGCTAACATTTGTACCATACTTGCTCAAAGGTCATCTTTTAATTACTGTTTTTGTTTGCTTTGCTTGAGGACAAGAAATGACTTAAGTGTGAGGGAGTTTGATCTATCATAATTTAGTGTAGCTGATTAAACTAGTTTTCACACTTGAGGAGCTTGAGTACAAGACTTTTTTTATTATGTTTTAATTAAGTTTTCTTAGTTTTGTTTACATTTAATAAAAATTGTAAATTGAGTCTTTCATTAACCTTAGGGGCCTAATGAGGCCTAAGATTTAGCTAATATACTTTGTGAGTGTGCAAAAGACCATTGGAGGGTGTACCAACTCAATACTGGTCACTGTGTTGCAACACAGGGAGTTTGATGTCGCAACATAGGAAGCAAAGAGCAAGAATTCCAAGACTTCCTTTAATGTTATGACACAACCAAGGGATGTCGCGACACACCCCTAAAGTGAAACACCCCAAACCCGGCCCACAAGCCCTGACCGGATCTGGCATGTTTCTCAAATAAAACGTAGTTAAGTTTCAAATAACATTTTGAAAATCGTGGTGGTTTTGTAGAAAAGTTGATTCAAGTTGTAATTTAATTTGGTGCTAAATTGATAAATTTTATTTTTCAAGAGTCACAAGTTAAACCAAATTTTAGAATTTCATTATTATTGTAACTTGAAAAACCGTAGGTAATTGAGTTTCAAAACATTTGATGTTGTTTGTATCATATCGGAAAATAAAAAACGCATAAACAATTAGGTATAATGGCCTTATTACATCAAATTATAACCCAAAATAAACCAAAAATAACTAAATAATAAAATCAAGAAAACTTTAGTGTGCATGGTCACTCCTAAGTTCCTCGCCGACCGGTCCATCTCTCGAGTTCCATCGCAAAAGTTAGCCTCTGAAGGGTGAGTCAAAGCAGACTCGATGTGTAACAACCAACACAAACTCCCAAACGACTTAGGCATATCGGATCATACATAACAAATATAGGCAATGATGCAATCCCAACCCCACCTAAATATCCATCCTCTACACATCACCGTACACGCCATCACACCGGGATTACTAAATCGACCCTTCATCCGCTACACACCATCGATGGCAGTCGTTGCAGACGACTTGCACATCGCTCTTATAAAGTGTGGTGTAGCCACCAGATAATGTGACAGAGTCACCAGATAATAATATGTGACATACGTCACCACATTCAGATTATGTTACATGAGTCACCAGATATTGTGGTAAAAACCACCAGATCACTTCCCCTTTTCAATATCACCCATATGCCCCATGCGTCATACAAATCATGCGGTTATCATGTCATATGCCTTATTTCATATTCATAACCAATTCTCATATATGTCATATTCAGTGTTCATATTACTATTAACAGAGCGTTAGAGGATAACATACCTGAATATGCCGTACCATTGAATGGTACCTTTAGCCACATCTTTCCTATTCTTATTAACACATGCATTAACTTAATACCGTAAATCTATTAGGAATTGGTGTAGGGCTACACACCTGGTTACTAATGTGTTTACTGAATCCCGAAAGTCTACCGAAATAGAATGTACTCCTCCCTAAAAATCAAAGTCAGAATCGGCCAACATTAATCACTAAATATGGCCTTGGCCGAATATTCATACTCCCTTACCTTGTGGATCTAAATCCTGAAATCGTTACTTGGCTATGAAGATGTCGAAATTCCTATAGGCACATGTTAGATCCGATTCTAACATTTAATAAACTCAATAAATGGCCTTTGGCCTAAGATTATATTCGCTTACCTTCAATCTTAAAATCCCGAAAGATCCCCTCTTGAAGTCGGCTATAATAAGAATCCCGAAACCTCCTTCAAAGTTTCTGCCAAAGAACATTAATGGGATTAGAGTCTTATTTTCGATAGATAGAGAAAGAAAAGAACAATAGATCAATCAAGAGAGATCCTTCTTGAATGGAGTGATCAAACGCAATTGTTCACCAACTCAAAGTGTCGACAAGAGGGAGGAAGTGTTTGAGTTTGACTTTTAATGTATATGATCAAATCGGCTCCAACAGGTAGAGGAGCAATCGGTTATGGCCACAAAAATAGAGGATTGACTTTTGGAAGATTCGTGAGAAGAGAAAGTAAATGAGGAATGTGGTGCAATTTAACTTGGTGACAAAAGGAGATTGGCTTGAACAAAAAGATAAGAGATGGAAAGTTTGAGGTGTTGCGGCAATGGTGAAACAGAAGAAGAAGATTTCGACCTTGGCAAGGTAAAAGAGAAAGATGTCAAGAGAAAGGGAACCAAAGAAAATGCCTAAATCCACTATGCATATTGGCCTCTCCTCCCTCAATATGACCGAAAATGACCACCAAAAGAATCCTTGGCCTACCAACACTCATCCCCTTCTCAAATCCCACCTTTTCTCCTATTTTCTCTCTTCAACACTCATTCAAAATTATTGAAATAAATCAACATTTATCTTCCTACCTTAGCCGAATTTTAAAAAGAAATTGACCACATTTAAAGCTCATCCCCTTAGTGTCCCATTGCCGTCCACTACTGCTCATCCTTGCTGTAAAATAAAACTCCTATTTGCATCCCTTGCTGCTCGAACCTAAGCCCTGCTTGCGCTGCCTGTGGCGTCACTTACTACGGCTTTAAATGGCGCCTTCCTACCACTTTACCAAGCTGATTTTTATGTCCAATTTCCCCTACGATTCCTCTTAAGGCCAATCAAGCTTAGCTCCCCTTTAATACTTAAAATCTGATATTTTCTAAGGCATTTACCTACACTCTGAAGTTCTCAAAAATTCATACAACACATTCAAACACACATAGGCATGCTACTTCATACAATTAAGCAATAATGCACAAGCCCAAAATCTCGGATATTACAGTTCTACCCCCTTAAAATAATTTTGACCTCGAAATTACCTGGCTAAAATAAGTGAGGGTATTTTGTCAGATTGCTTCTTGGCTCCCCGAAGCTTCTTCCGATCCATGGTTACGCATACAACACTTTAACTAGAGGAACGGATTTCCTCTGTAGTACCTTCACATCCCATTCCAAAATCTGAATTGGCTCCTCCTCGTAGGACAAATCTGGTCTCAGCTCCACCTCCTCAACCAGTATTATATGAGATGGATCCGATCGGTATCAATGTAGCATCGATACATGGAACACATCATGCATCTGCTTCAACTCCGAAGGTAATTCTAACTGATACGCTACTGGTCCAACTCGCTTCAATACCCGATAAGGTCCTATAAACTTGGGACTTAACTTCCCTTTGCGACCGAATCTCATTACCTTTTTCCAAGGTGAAACTTTAAGAAACACATAATCTCCCATAGCAAACTCAATCTCCTTCCGCTTAAGATCTGCGTATGACTTTTGCCTGTCAAAAGCCTCCTTCAACCGTGTCCGAATCACCTTAACCTTTTCTTCCAATTCTGCCACAATTTTCAAACCCAAAATCTGACGTTCCCTTAATTCCGTCCAACATGTAGAAGTGCGACACTTCAGTCCATATAGCGCTTCGTACGGTGCCATCTGAATACTTTCCTGATAGCTGTTGTTATACGCAAATTCCGCTAAAGGTAAGAACTCTTTCCAACTCCCTCTGAAGTCTATCACACAGCCCCTAAACATATCCTCTAACACTTGGATCACTCGCTCAGATTGACCGTCCGACTGCGGATGGAATGCCATACTGAAATCCAACCTGGTATCCAAAGCTTGATGTAGCACCTTCCAAAATCGAGACGTAAACCTCGGATCCCTATCTGAGATAATCGACACCAAGACTCGCATGCGACCTCACGATCTCACTACATACAACTTTGCCAATTTCAGAGAGAATAGTCAACCCAAGACCCCAGATAAAATATCTGATTTTGTCAGCCGATCTACTATCACCCATACCGAGTCCTTCTTAGAAGGCGTAAGGGGAAGCCCACTAACGAAGTCCATGGTAATTCTCTCCCACTTCCATTGCGGAATCTTTATCGGCTGAAGCAATCCTGACGGTACCTGGTGTTCGGCCTTGACTTGCTGACACGTTAGCCACTTTCCTACAAACTCTGTAACTTCCCGCTTAAGACCACGCTACCAGAACTGTTCCCGTAAATCCTTGTACAACTTACTACCTCCAAGATGCATAGCATAAGGGCTACTATGCGATTCCCAAAGAATTCTCTGACTTGACTCCTCATCCTTCGGCATACAGACCTTGCCATAGAAATATAGCACTCCATCGCTGTTTACACTAAAATTTTCCAATTCCCCACACTGCACTTGCCGCAACTTAGCACTTAGATCCTCATCTGCCAACTGTCCTTCTTTCACCTCATTCAGCCATGACGGCTTGACCTGTAACTCTGCCAGTAAACTTCCATCATCATAGAGGCTCAAATGTGCGAACATTACCCTTAACTCCATCACTACTTTCCGACTTAGGGCATCTGCCCCGACATTCGCCTTGCTCGGGTGATACTCTATAGAATAATCATAATCTTTCAATAACTCCACCCACCTTCGCTGTCTCAGGTTCAGCTCTTTCTGAGTCAGCAAATACTTCAGGCTCTTGTGGTCTGTGTAGATTACTGACCTTTCTCCATATAAATAGTGCTTCCATACCTTAAGAGCAAAGACCACTGCCGCCAATTCTAACTCATGCGTCGGGTAATTAACTTCATGTGGCCTTAATTGTCGAGACGTATAAGCGACTACCTTCCCGTCTTGCATCAATATGCATCCCAATCCTGTATGAGAAGCATCACAATATACCACATAGTCTTTCCCTGCTTCAGGCTGAATCAAAACTGGAGCTTCTGTCAATACCCTCTTAAGCTTCTCGAAACTTTCTTGCTGCTTATCAGTCCATATAAAAGGTACCTCCTTCCTTAGCAACTTCGTTAAAGGTGCAGCTATTGATGAAAACCCTTCTACGAACCTTCTGTAATAGCCTGCTAATCCCAAGAAACTACGAACTTCTGCCACAGACTTAGGTGGTTTCCAATCCAATACCGCCTCAATCTTCCGAGGATCCACCTTATCCTTCAAGCAGACACCACGTGCCTAAAAGCGTAACTTCCTTCACCAAAATTCGCACTTGTGAACTTGGCATATAGCTTTTTCTCCTTAACACTTGCAAAGACGACTCGGAGGTGCTCGTCATGTTCTTCCTCAGACTTAGAATACACCAAAATATCGTCTATGAACACAACAACGAACCGGTCTAGATAGGGTTGGAAAACTCGGTTCATCATGTCCATGAACGTGGCTGGGGTGTTTGTCAATCCAAACAGCATTACCAAGAATTTATAATGCCCGTACCTTGTCCGGAAAGCTGTCTTATGGATATCAGCCTCCTTCACCTTAAGTCGATGATATCGACCTTAGATCTATCTTGAAAATCATGCGGCCCCTTAAGTCGATCGAACAAGTCATCTATTCTTGGCAATAGATACTTGTTCTTGATGGTCAGCTTATTCAACTGCCGATAATCTATGCACATACGCATAGTTCCGTCTTTCTTCTTCACAAACAAGACCGGTGCTCCCCATGGAGACACACTGGCCGGATAAACCCACGATCAAGCAACTCTTGGATCTCGAGCCTTGAGCTCAACCAACTCCTTTGGTGCCATTACATGCGGAACAATTGACACAGAGTTGCACTGACAAAGAAGTCAATTCGAACTCCACTTCCCTATCCGGGAATTCCAAGTAACTCCTCCGTAAAGACGCCCACAAATTCCCTTCTCGTTCTAACTCCTCCCATAGCTTGCTTCCTCACCTCCAAGGCATCGATCAACATCGTAAAAGCTACACACCCTTTTCTCACCATCTTCTCTGCCTTAAGGGCAGATACCACATTTGCCAAGCAATTCCGTCTTTCGCCTATCACCACAACTTCTTTGTCGTCAGGAGTTCTTAACGACATGCGCTTTACCGCACAATCCACATTTGCATGGTACTTCACTAACCAATCCATGCCTAAGATTAGGTCAAACTCCTCAAATGGCAATTCCATTAAATCTGCTGGAAATTGCGCCCCCTAAACTTCCAAGGGTACTGGCCTAAAGATTTTGTCTAACACTACTGATTGCCCTAAAGGACTAAGTACAGTCATCTTCCTAGGTACAATTTTCAGAGTTCACATGCAGAGTTCCAGACACCTTACTAGCAATATATGAATGAATTGACCCAATATCTATCAATGCAATAAAGGATAATCCAAAGATAAGGAACATACCTGTTATGACATCAGGGGCGTCACCATCCTCCCTCCGACGAACTGCATATACTAGACCCAGCTGTCTCGCCTCCGTACTAACAACACCTCTGCCCGGTGTTCCCCGTCCTCTACCATAACCATTACCTCTGCCACCCGAACCACGACCCCGCGGTGGTCAGCATCCTCCTCTTCCAAATCGATTAGGACCACGACTTCTTGGTCGCCCCTTACATTTTCATGGGACAATCCCTAATCATATGATCCTTGGATCCACACTTGAAACATCCTCCCGTCTTCTTCTAACACTCCCTCAAGTGCATTTTTCCACACTGGGCGCAAGTACGGTACTGTCCTCCCGTAGCAGCTTGTTGACCTCGCGACCCATCCGTTCTAAGTCTCTTTTGAATATTCCCAGATGACCTTGATGATCCAAAACATCTCTTTTGCTTATTCTTGTCCATGTTCTGTCTCACAGACTCCTTAACCCCTTCAACAGCCTTTGCCTTTTCCACTAACACAGTAAACTCCCGCTCCTGCTGTGGGGCAATCAATAATCTCAGGTCATCCCTTAGTCCGTCCTCAAACCGGACACATCGTTCATGCTCCGTAGCCACTATACCTCGAGCATAACGGCTCAACCTTAGAAATTCTGCCTCATACTCCACTACGAACTTATTTCCCTGAACCAGCCTCAGAAACGCCTTCCTCTGTGCATCCACATAACTGGTCCCAATGTACTTCTTCTGATATGCCACCTTAAAGTACTCCCAAGTAAGATCATCTACGGCAGCACCATCCCGAACTGTGAGCCACCATTGGTATAACTCATCACGGAGTAGTGACACTACCCCTTTCAGTTTCTCCTCGGTAGTTAGGTCCAAATCATCCATAATTCGCTCCGTCGCTTCCAACCAATACTCAACCATATTGGGTGCCACACCAGATATACCACGAAAAAACTCAGCTCCATTAGCTCGGAGTTGCTCAGGTACAGACTTTCGAGCACCCATGCCTCCACCTACTCCAGCCACCCTTTCCAAAACTCTCAGCATCGCCTATGATACTGCATCATCCCCCGTCTGATCCTGATATTCCACATCAGCAGCTGGTGGTGGTGGCATTTCATTCTTGAACCCTTGACCAGGCTTAACGGGTTCCGACACCGTCATTTGACCTCTACCACGGCCATGCACATTACGACCACGTCCCCTAGAATTCATGCTTCTGAATCGCGTTTATCTGGTTAAAGAATTTTATGAATTAGTTTTTGTTCCACTGGTTTATCGCGAACAGTCTTATGTTCAACAGTTCTAAGGAGTAGTTCTTTCGGATACACACACAGTCTCAAATTTATTCATTCAATCATCACATTCATGAACTTGCGTTCATTACAGAAAAGTGTTGTGGTTGTCATTGTTGTTGTTTTCCACTACCTAAGGGTATTTCCGTAATTTTATCCTATAGGGGTATTTTGATAATTTTTCAAATTAGGGTATTTGAAAATTTCGCAAAGTAGAGATTTTTGGTATTTTTACAAAATAGGAATACTTGGTAAGAAGATTCAAGGGTAATATGGGAATTTCATAAACTGAGGGTATTTTTGTAATTTTTTCAAACTAGGGGCATTTCGATTATTTTTTGCAAAATATGGTTCCAGGTGATTTAATGAAATAAGGGTATTTTGGAAATTTTTAATTCGAGGTATTTCGGTAACTTTCCATACGGAGGGTATTTTGGTAATTTGTACCGGTTAAGGGTAATTTGGTCAATTTACAAAACAGGGGTATTTTGGTCATTTTTAAATCAAGGGTACTTTGGAATTTTATAATCACGGTTTGACTTTAGAATTTTACAAAACAAGGTGACGGGTCCCTTTCGGGTTTTAATTATTGAATTTTGCCTGTGATTGAGTCCTCTTGGTTAGGGTGAACCGCTACTACGCACCAGGTAGGATTCGAGCGGAGAGGAGGTGAGTCACTAGGACTGCTTAAATACCAAGGTCCCTCTGGATCCAATCCTAGACATGCGCACAACGGTTGCCACACCCTTAACTCGGCGACTCAGTCACAGGTTTGTTTGGTTAAACTTTAAATTTTATGTATTTCGGTGTTGTTGTAGACTCATCCTAGGGTTCAATAATTCCTAATATACTAATCTACGTCCCTATAATTTCCCACATACAAATCACAAAAGGGTTAGGAGTACTTACCTGGTGGACTTGCCTGAGACTCGGTGCCATGCCGTAAGACCCTTCATTCCTTAGTAAAATCCAATGTCAAAAAAAAAAGAAAACGTTTTGGGCCCAAAAAGCCCTCAAGGCTGAGTTTTGAACCTGGCTCTGATACCAAACTAAAACACCCCAAACCTGACCCACAAGCCCTGACCGGATCTGGCATGTTTCTCAAATAAAACGTAGTTAAGTTTCAAATAACATTTTGAAAATCGTGGTGGTTTTGTAGAAAAGTTTATTCGAGTTGTAATTTAATTTGGTACTAAATTGATAAATTTTATTTTTCAAGAGTCACAAGTTAAACCAAATTTTAGAATTTCATTATTATTATAACTTGAAAAACCGTAGGTAATTGAGTTTCAAAACATTTGATGTTGTTTGTATCATATCGAAAAATTAAAAATGCATAAACAATTAGGTATAATGGCCTTATTACATCAAATTATAAGCCAAAATAAACCAAAAATAACTAAATAATAAAACTGAAGAAAACTTTAGCTGTGCATGGCCACTACTAAGTTCCTGCTGACCCGGTCCATCTACTGAGTTCCATCTGCAAAAAGTTAGCCCACGAAGGGTGAGTCAAACAGACTCAGTGTGTAACAACCAACACAAACTCCCAAACGACTTAGGCATATCAGATCATACATAACAAATATAGGCAATGATGCAATCCCAACCCCACCTAAATATCCATCCTCTACACATCACCCGTACCTGCCATCACACCGTAGGGATTACTAAATCGACCATCCATCCGCTACACACCATCGATGGCAGTCGCTGCAGACGACTTGCACATCGCCCTTATAAAGCGTGGCATAGCCACCAGATAATGTGACAGAGTCACCAGATAATAATATGTGACATAAGTCACCACATTCAGATTATGTGACATGAGTCACCAAATATTGTAGTAAAAACCACCAGATCAGTTCCCCTTTTCAATATCACCCATATGCCCCATGTGTCATACAAATCATGCGGTTATCATGTCATATGCCTTATTTCATATTCATAACCAATTCTCATATATGTCATATTCAGTGTTCATATTACTATTAACAGAGCGTTAGAGGATAACGTACCTGAATATGCCATACCATTGAATGGTACCTTTAGCCACATCTTTCATATTCTTATTAACACATGTATTAAATTAATACCGTAAATCTATTAGGAATTGGTGTAGGGCTACACACATGGTTACTAACGTGTTTACTGGATCTCGAAAGTCTACCGAAATAGAGTGTACTCCTCCCTAAAAATCAAAGTCAGAATCGGCCAACATTAATCACTAAATATGGCCTTGGCCGAATATTCATACTCCCTTACCTTGTGGATCTAAATCCCGAAATCGTTACTTGGCTATGAAGATGTTGAAATTCCTATAGGCACATGTTAGATCCGATTCTAACATTTAATGAACTCAATAAATGGCCTTTGGCCTAAGATTATATTCGCTTACCTTCGATCTTAAAATCCCGAAAGATCCCCTCTTGAAGTCGGCTATAATAAGAATCCTAAAACCTCCTTCAAAGTTTCGGCCAAAGAACATTAATGGGATTAGAGTCTTGATTTTCGATAGATAGAGAAAGAAAAGAACAACAGATCAATCAAGAGAGATCCTTACCGAATGGAGTGATCAAAACGCAATTGTTCACCAACTCAAAGTGTCGACAAGAGGGAGGAAGTGTTTAAGTTTTGGCTTTTAATGTATATGATCAAATCGGCTCTAACAGGGTAGAGGAGCAATCGGTTATGGCCACAAAAATAGAGGATTCGGCTTTTGGAAGATTCGTGAGAAGAGAAAGTAAATGAGGGAATGTGGTGCGATTTAACTTGGTGACAAAAAAGAGATTCAGCTTGAACAAAAAGATGAGAGATGGAAAGTTTGAGGTGTTGCGGCAATGGTGAAATAGGAAGAAGAAGATTTTGGCCTTGGCAAGGTAAAAGAGAAAGATGTCAGAAGAGAAAGGGAACCAAAGAAAAATGCCTAAATCCACTATGCATATTCGGCCTCTGCTCCCCTCAATATGACTGAAAATGACCACCAAAAGAGTCCCTTGGCCGGCCAACACTCATCCCTATCAAATCCCACCTTTTTCTCCTATTTTCTCTCTTCAACACTCATTCAAAATTATTGAAATAAATCAACATTTATCTTCCTAACTTAGCCGAATTTTAAAAGGAAATTGACCACATCTAAAGCTCACCCCCTTAGTGTCCCATTGCCGTCCACCACTGCTCATCCTTGCTACAAATAAAACTCCTATTTGCATCCCTTGCTGCTCGAACCTAAGCCCTTCCTGCACTGCCTGTGGCGTCACTTACTAAGGCTTTAAGTGGCGCCTTCCTGCCACTTTACCAAGCTGATTTTTATGTCCAATTTCCTCTACAATTCCTCTTAAGGCCTATCAAGCTTAGCTCCCCTTTAATACTTAAAATCTGATATTTTCTAAGGTATTTACCTACACTCTGAAGTTCTCAAAAATTCATACAACACATTCAAACACACATAGGCATGCTACTTCATACAATTAAGCAATAATGCACAAGCCCAAAATCCCGGATATTACATAAAGCTACCTTGAGTACGAGCATATTGCCTTCAATGTCACGACACAGGCACTAAGGTGTTGCTACACTGATCCTGTACGAGAAATACTTACAAGCCATGGGTGTTTTGGTCTACACAATCAAAATATTAAACATGAGAGCGTCAGATGACCTAAGGTTGAAGACAACTGCAACCCCAACTCTATAAATAGGCTCATTTAACACTTGTTATAGACAACTTTTCATACTGTATAATTTTCTTCATAGTTTTAGTTTTTAGTTTTTCCCTTTTTTAGGCTTTAAGTTATTTTCAATTTTGCATTTGTCGGGAGATCTGATTTGTGCAACTCGATAAAATTTTTGTGGATTTCGTGCTTCAATTAAATACAATTTAGGCTTCTCTTAAACCTTCATCTCTAATCTACTATTAATGTTCATCTTTTATATCAAGTTTATTATGTTTTTGTGATCCATGAAAATCTAATCCTCGTGTGGGGGATTAGCTAGTAGAGGTATGAATAATTGATTGTTGTGCAGGGTTTTCTTAGCCGGATTAGCTGTTTGGGAATGAAGGAATTTAAACCCTAGGCTTGATGACCCTAGGAAGTCATCAAAGTGGGAATTAACCCAAATTCGGTATGACTTATCCGTAAACACCTTAGCCCTAAATCGTCTGGATTGTGAGGTCGAGAGATAATTAGTTCTTGCCGACTCATTATTCTAGCGGAAGATTGAGAGGTCCTACTAGGGTAACGACTAGTTGATTGAACAAAGAACTCGAAGAAACAATTACTTATGATTACCGAAGCAAGCTAGTCACCCATGCTTAGATTTAATTCAGTTTCCATATCAAAATTCTGAAAGTTTTCCTTTATAGTATTTTATTCTATATTTATAAAAATACCAAATATATTTCTTTATGTTTATTTGTAATATAATTTATTTAAAATACTAATTAGCTCTATTTGTGCTTAGGTTAGGATTAATTTAGTGCTCGTCTCCCTTGGGTACGATCCTCGAAGTACTTGCCTATTTCGTTGTAACCATATCACAACCTGACTTATATACTTGCGAACACCACCTATTTAACATATTTTGTGCAGGATTTCTACTCTGGACGTTGATTCGCTTGGAGGCGGTCAGTACGTCTGGAGGCAGTCAATTAGTTGTTTTGAATTACCGATCCTCTGTAATGCTAATTAAATCGTGATTTATTCTATGAGTTGATATATTGCATGATTTGTCTGATGTTTGCACTGGCTCCTTTATGACGGAACTCATATTGAGCTTCATAGCTCACACCCTATTTTATTTCCATCTTTATAGATAACCCACTAGGTTAGGACGTGGACGCAACATACGAATGGCTCAAAAACATTTTATTTTTATGAAAGTATTATTAGGCTTATTTTTACAATTTTTGTTATTTTCGAAACTGTATTGTTTTATTTATTTTACGGTATATGACTCATATTTAGGTTTATTTAGCATGCATAGCATTTAACTTAATTTTAAATTATGCTTTTCTTTAATTAATGCAAGAAATATAGTTTTATTAAAACCAAGTAAATATCACTTTTCCACTACCCAATTAAAATTAAAATTAAAATTTGTGAGTAATAAATAAATGGAAAGTAAGAAGTCACGCTTAATTAGTAAAGTTAAACTTCAATGTTTTTTATAACTCACCAGTTTTTCTGAAAATAGATTAAATTTTCTTCTAAAATAAATAAATGTTCTAAATTAACTATTTTATAAACTCTTATCGTACTAAGCCATCTCGGTGGCCGATGTAATCTCCCGAATTCGAGTCTAATGTCTAGGCTGGGTTGGAGAGGTTACAAATAAGGAGAATTGCAAACAGTGAGGTGAAACAATCACTCGTATGGTCGTTCGGGGCAAAGAGGTGCCGATTTCACCTCATGCAATTTGCCAATATTACGATGCTCTGTGTTATACTCATGAGCATTTGGAACTGTTAAATTTAGTTACATTCGAAGACTTTGATATGGAAAGTATAATCAATTACCCGACGGAAGGGCGTGGCGAGTGGACTTGCTAAGCCAACTCTAAGGTGCCTTTTAAATTTAACACTCTATCATGTTCCTGATGGCCAAAATATGGATGTAATTTATTTGCACTCACGTAGCGCCTACGCATGATGCCTCTGACATTATTGCTTATCAAGCGGTTATGCTTTATTCGATCTTACAGCATGAGCAAATTTGTGTAGGCCATTGGATTTATGAAGAGATGCTCAAATGCATACAAAATCAAAAGCAAAGTATGTACATCCCACTTCTGATTATCACCCTATGTCGCCAAGATGACATCTCCATGTCACCAATCGAGCCATTCACGAGACCTATCAGGAACGTGATTGGGGACAACTTGTACGACCAATTCCTCGAGCTCCAACACAAGCAAAACTGAGAGAAGGATCAAAGAACAAAGCATAGAAGCGATACCCTACGGCCAATGAAGAGGAAGGGAAAAGCACAAACATAAAGGATGACAGGCTTTATGGACATGCCGATATCAGAGTGGCATACCTGATGGATGCAGAACATGGGAGACATTCTGATCCGATCAAGAAACAAAATGGGTGGCGCACACCAGCACAACTACCAGATATGTTCGAGAGGTTCCCACCACCAGGCAAGGAGGGCATGGATGATGATGATAAGGACGAAGATGATGGGGAGGAAGAAATCCGTATCGCACCGCCGGACTATGAACATGTATTTCACTCAGACCACTCATCGACGAGGGGTGTGGTGATCCGCGACCCGAGCCAACATAACCTGGCCCAGACTTCGGGAAGGTGGGCAATGAAAGCATCGGCGGGGCACGATAGGGGCAAGACCCATATGATGGAGGATTCAAAATCTGAGTCCGATTGATTTTAAACATTTTTATATTTGGATTTTTACTTTATTTTTGGGATGGTTTTGAATTTTTGCATTAGTTTTAATTAGTTATGATTTAGTAATTTCTATATATGTTTGTGTGCTTTTTATTTTTCTTTGTAGGAACCCCACAATTTTTTTACGGCACTACAATTGCGAGCAAAAACTGAGAGGAGGAATAGTCCCACCAATTGCGATGCACTTACCACGTCAATCGGGTAACATCTTTCCTTTATCTTTTTACCTACACATTAAGGACAATTCTTAAGTTTTTTTTTTCTTTTTAGTTAGTTTATTTTCCTTGTTTTTATTTTTTAGTTTTAAATTTTCTTTTTAATTGCATATTTTTGCTTGAGCTCGTAGAAATACAAATGATTGATTAGGAGCATACACCTAGGTTGTTTGTTTAAATTTTAAATTTAGCCTGAAATTAAATAATTTAGGTTGTTTATATTTAGACTACTTAGTTCAGTTTATTATACTGTAAATAGGTAAAAGAGATTAAATCTACCAAGTGATAAAGGTAGATACAAATAGGTAATATATTTGTAGACATATGGGATGTTCGAGTTAAATAGAAAATACTCGGTAAAATCCATGGTTATTGAAACAGTGCAATGAAAATAGTATAACCCTTATAAAAAGTGCCTGAGAAAAATCTCAAGTATATTGGCACATAAAAAAATAAAAATAAAAAGAAATCATAAGGGTTATCGGGGAAATATTACTGCATTAGAGTTCAAAGCATGGGAAAAAATAAATTGAGTAGGAAAAAATATTCGAACTGACTATACTTTACAAAAATAATTATTATATTTATATATACATTTTGATGGAGAAATATATTTAATTTTCTTTAACTTGTTTACTTTTAATTTATTGAACTAATCTGTTTAGGTATAAATAACTTTGAATGGTTTAAATTTCTAGCTATAGTTACCTATTTAGGCAAAATTTCCTAGTGTCGATGCTCTGACCGAGTCTCATGTATTAAGCCGGCTCAAGGACAATTTATTTTCTTTGCATGTTTATTACATTTTTCAGTTTTTATTTTGTTTTTGGGTAGTTTGCTTGAGGACAAACAAAAACTTAAGTGTGGAGATATTTGAATTGTCATGAAATGTAGTAGTTAATTCGGGTCAATTCTGCACTTAAGAAGCTTATTTTCTAAGAAATTTATGATTTTAATTTACGTTTTTAGTATTTAGGCCTTGAGATTAAAAGTTAATAAAAAAAAGTGTTTTTAACACAT
Source organism: Gossypium rotundifolium (assembly GCA_025506655.1). Classification (NCBI taxonomy): domain Eukaryota; kingdom Viridiplantae; phylum Streptophyta; class Magnoliopsida; order Malvales; family Malvaceae; genus Gossypium; species Gossypium rotundifolium. Next base: position 108,701,655 of record CP106732.1, on the reverse strand, counting down.
TTTGTAAGTGTTGTGACCCAATAGGCCGACACAGGCCCTAGGTTGTGCTAATTTGTTCAATTGAGCGTGTAAGATGAAGATATAAATGCCCAATTGACATTGATGCACAAGCTTCCCGAGTAGTCAAAGCACCAAAAAATCGACTAAGGCTAGAATTGGTTGTCGTGTCACACTATAGCCTTGGTGTGGCGGGACACACATCGATGTCCTGCCCAAGTAATTTGGGGTTATCTTCATCCACACAATCAAACTTATACGAAGACCTAGGACGTGCCGAAGACCTAATTTGAGCTGCCAACACCTCTATAAATAAGACTTTAGGGGTTGAATGTAATCAAGCCATCTAAGACGCCTTCAAAAACCCTCATAGTTTAGAATTAGTTTTAGTTTATTTTCTTTTCGACTTTTGCATACTTTCTTGTTTTTCTTATCGAATCAGTTTTGATTCAAGGATTTACTTATTTAAGTAAAGTATTTAGTTTATATATTTCTTTGCATTTGTTTTATTTCGTTATTTCAATCGAGAGAATTGCTACTCCATTCCCCATTCGATACTCAATCCACAATTATTCAAATCTATTTTCTTATCCAAATCAATCGTGTTTCTTAAATGGTTTGTTCAATCGAAGTTGAGATTATGGATAACATGAATGGCTAAATACCTTAGGGGAGATTAATGAGTGAATCATTATGTGACTAACGGAGGATTTGGGATTTTTCGAGATGGATTAGTTGGTATAAATTATGTGTTCTTAAACTATTAGGCTTGATAACCCTAATAAGTTATCATAGGGTAGATAAGATTGGAAGATAAAGTCGAACCGAGTAAATCGTAATTTATCCTAGTTAAGAAAGTGATGTCGGGAGATAATCGAGTATCAACCAATCGATTAAGTTAATTAGAGCCAGAAGATAATAATTGCTTAATTGATGACTAATTCGCTCCAGACTCCCAATTCGAAGTTAGTTGCAAATACTGAAGTGAGTTAATCTTCATGATTGGTTTATCGGTTTAATTTATTTGTTTTTCTTTCTTTCTTTTTGTTAGTTATTTATTTTTAGTCCTCTTAATATATTTTATGATCCATCATAATATAAGAATTAACTATTACTACTTAGACTTAATATTGTAAAAAGTATTTTCATTATTTATTCCATCCTCCTTGGGTAAAATCCTCAAAATACTTTTGATATTTCGTTGTACAACTATATTACAATTTGACCCATGAACTTGCGAACAACGCCGTTGTCAATTCTTATATTTTTTGTGTTATGTTTATTCTATAAATGATAACTCGTTTATAGGCGGTCACAATCCAACTAGTCGAGGATGTTCACTATGGTAAGAACATGGACTTGATAGATCAGAGTGCTAAAGAAACCCCTTTGGAAATACTAGAGGTGCAGAAAACCGATATGAAGCCTATTGAGACATCAATAGGGCTACCACCTATGAGAGAGGTGGGTTGTGCATCAGACTTAAGGGGAAAAGTGGTGATGCAAACTAGGTAGTTAGATCGAGTAAATACTATGAGTGAGGTACATCTTAAACACTTATATAATGTTTTGCATTATGACTTATTATTAGCTTGGCAAAGACACATGGACCCTTTCAGAGTTCTGGAGCGGGTAAGCCAAGGGGCTTACAAACCAGAGTTAGTGACAATACTCAAGGTTAACCTGGTGTTTAATGTGAGGGTGGTGAAGTCTATTTGTACGGATCAAGGGAATCCTAATCGAAGCAAGTCACAATGGGGGCAAGTAAGAGTGGTGACCTCTTATGATCGAGATGTACAAAAAAGAGAAACAATAGTTAGGTGACAACGGAGACAAAAGACAAAGAAAATGTTTTGAGGGGTAGAACTACCTGAATGAGAGACTATGTAACACCCCTAACCCGTATCCGGCACTGGAATAGGGTTACCGAGCATTACCGAAAATTTCAGAACATTTTCAGATAATTCATGATATTTACTGTTCATAGCGAAACTATCCACTTGAGTCATAGTCACTAAATTATTTATATCACAAGCTACAGAATTCTAAATTAAGATTTGTTTGATGTTTTAGAAACTAGACTAAAATATCTTTCTACCATAAAAATTTTAGAATTTTAGTACAAAACCCCAATTCCTAGCTTTTTCACAATTAGGTCCTAAAAATCAATTTCTACTAAAATCACTTAATAAAATCATAATATAATGCAATTAAAGCTTAAAATCTATGCTAATTCATAATAAACTTTCAGTACTCACTCATGGTAACTTTCAAAATCATTCATAGAATCAAAAACAAATGAATTCAATAGTTGGACTTAATTGTAAAAGTCACAAAACATGAAAAATTACAAAGAAAAAGCAAGAATTGAACTTACATGATCAAAAATATGAAAAACCAGCTTGAAAACTCTCTCCTATGGCGTTTTGGCTGAAGAAAAATGATGAAATCTCTAGATTTTTCAATTTTGTCTTTGTTTTATATGTTTAATTTGCAAAATTTCCAATTTTGCCCTTGTTTCTCCTTATTTTCTTGTTTATTTTCTTTCCCAAACCGTCCAGCCCATATAATTTGGGTCTAATTGCCTTTTAAATCCCTCCTTATTAGTCACTTAAGCTATTTAATCACAATTTAACAAATTTTGCACTATTTTCAATTTAGTCCTTTTTAATTAATTTACTATCCAAACGCTAAAGTTTTCTAACGAAACTTTAATACTAACTCAATGACACTCCATAAATATTTATAAAAGTATTTATGGCTTGGCTTATGAATTTGAGGTCTCGATACCTCGTTTTAGACCCAATTTACCTATTAAATTCTTTTTAAATCACAAAATTCACTAATTCAAAAATTCTTCTAAATTCACACTTGACCCATAATTATTTATTTATTAAATTTTCAAACTTACTTGTCAGATTTAGTGATCCCAAATCACTGTTACCGACACCACTGAAAATTGGGCTGTTATAGACTAGTTGAGAATCAATCAAGGCATTGAGGCAGTTCTGAAATGAGTCAAACTAGTGTCATTCCGAAGACGTAACGAGGGAGTCTCGAGAATGAGTGGGGGAAATGGCACAGGCTACAAATCAAAGCCCATGATCATTGCGCATAAAAATGTCTCATGGAGGTCAACTTATTAAGTAAGGCTCATTTGACCCACTTGAACTGGCCCGACTCATGGAACATATGGAGAAACCCATCTAATTGAAGCCTTGGTGGCTTAGTGAAACACTCTAGTAAAACTAGAGTTACAAGGGTAATTATTTTAAATCATAACGGATAAAAATGTATATAGTTAAATCCATTAGGACTTTCATATTGTAGATAGGCACTAATCTCAACCGTTAATGTAATTCGATCTGTACAGTTGGATCTGAAGGAGCTTAACTATAAATAGAGGTCTTCCCCCTCATTTGTATTCATCTCATGGTACTTCATTCATTATTGAGTTAAAGAATTTATTGAGAGCATTTACTCAAACACCTTGTGTCCATTGATTTCTTATGACTTTTCAATTCTCTTAGTTCTCTTTCGTTTCATGTTGCTTTCGCTTTATTTTCGGTGCCTTGGAGAATTTCTATCGAGAATTCTTACTTTGCGAAAGTTAAATTGACTTAGACGGATTTTAACCCAAAAAATCATCTAAGGTCGCACGGATTGCAAGACTGAAGTTCTAGCCCATGGACAAACAAATCACATATATGACATACGCATATGATAGGATTCGAGGCCCACATATAGCAATTGCACAGGTTAAGACTCAAAAGCTCTGCTTTAACCAACAAAGCCAATACACAACTTAAATAATTTTTAAGTTAAAATATATCACAAGTCCCTGTAATTTTTAGGCATTTAGTCTCTCTACTTTTTAGATTTCAAAATCCAAGTTGAATTTCTAATATTATTCTTTTTGTTAAATTGGTTGATGTGACATTTTGAAATAAAAAAAATTACTTAGTAGCTTAATTTAACAAGATAATTTTTAACAATATTAACAGTTTGATCGAAAATTTAAAATCTAAAAAGTAGAGTAACTAAATTTCAAGAAATAAAAGTGTAAAGATTAAATTTCAAATTTACTAAAAGGATAGGGACTTATGACACAGTTTAACCAAATTTTATTAACATTTAAATATAAAATAGTAAAAGATTTTAAAATTTAATAGCAATCCGAAACTGCCCCTTCCTAATCCCTACGGCCTGCTGTATAATTTTTCACTATTACTATCTTTTTAATGGAAAATTTTCACTCTTACTTTTAGCTGAGATATTTGTATTTTCTGGAAGGACTCCATAGATTAGACACTTAGAAAGAATGCTATGCTCGTACAAGCTTTGGGTACAAGCTAGTTATCCTCCTCACTTGAAACTACTAAATCAGAATTCCAATATTCCAATCCCTAAAACAAAGACCCAATTCCAAAGGAAGTCTCTTGACAGTAGATTTGACGATATTGATGACGATGCTGATGGTTCTGGGTTAAGGAAATTTGCATTGCCATCCCATGTTAAATCCATTACAAGCACTTCAAACCCATTTGTAAAACACTGTCTTAAGCTCAAGAACAGCTCTTCCTATCGCCATTCTCATGCTTCTGCTCTTGTTGTGGGCACTACTCCTATCAGGTAACCTTTCTATTCAAAGTTATAGCTTTGGGTCTCTTTGAATTCTCAGTTACTTGCACAAAACCTCAAATGGGTTGCTTTTATTTCATGCTATTTGCTTTCTGGTACTTCAGTTGCATAGAAATGGAGAAAGAACGAAAAGATAACATGAAATTGTTCAATCCCGTCCCCCTCTCTCCTCCAATTATACTAATTGAGAAAAATGATTTGGCTTTTCAAGTGTGCATTTTAACTATATTATTGTGTTCTTTCAATAAAGAGTCAAATATTTTCTGCTCCGTTAGCTTGTTGTTTTGAGGATTATGAAACTTACAATTTTGTAAGTTTTGTAATCAAGTTCTAAGTTTTCTCTTCCAGTAGTCTTGTTGCTAGCTAGTGTGTTCTCAACCATGAGGACTGAATTGGGTTCAGACCTTTAGGGTTTATACCTATGTTAATTAAGGAGTTTGTTGCCTTGCCAAACAAATAGAAAATGGTTTCTTCGTTTAATGCTAGATAAGTTCTGGTTTCGAACTAAAGAAAACTATAACTTTGTGGTTTGTCATAAGTTCCTTTATCAAACAATAGTTTCACATTTCAATATTAGCTGATGAACTACTTTGTTTGGTTAGATTATTTGTTACGCCAACCATTTTTATTTTTTATATTTTTCCATTCTTCCTTGTAATCAAAATAATTCCATTTAGTCTATCATTTTAGTTACCTATAGGACCTTACATTCAAGAGCTTATGGATCTCATATTGGTCTGACCATTTATACTCATATGAGAAGCCTTGTATCAAAGTTGTGCCGTTCTTTACTGCTGTATGTTAATTGTTCGAAACTTGAGTCATTGCCTGTCAACTGCTGACCCTGCCGAGGTGGCTTATTTTCTTTCATCAGTTATCAGATGTTTATTTTCTTCTTTCGTCATTGTGTACATAACTCATTTCATTAATGAGCAACAAAACCTCAAATGGGTTTCTTTTATTTTATGCTATTTTCTTTACGTTACTTCAGTTGCTTAGAAATGGAGAAAGAACATAAAGGTAACAGGAATATGTTCAGTCCCACTCCCTCTTTTAATTATACTAACTGTGAAGTATGGTTTTCTTTGTTTACTCTTGTGTTCATTTGAACTATATTCTTATTTTCTTTCAATAAAGATTGTAGTATATGCTTCTCTGTTAGCTTGTTGGTGTTATTTTGAGGGTTCAGAAACTATTTTTCTTTAGCAGTGCTTCAACTGGCTTCATGGTTTCCTATCAGCTTATTAGAAATGCAGTTGTTCTGTTCTGCAATCAGATTCTAAGTTTTCTCTACCAATAGTCTTGTTGCAACCATGAGTATTGAATTAGGGCCAGACCTTTGGGCTTTACACCTATATCAATTAAAGAGTTTGTTTCCTTTCCAAACAAAAAGTAAAAGGCTTCTAGGTTCGATGCTATTTCAGTTTTGATTTTGAACCAAAGAAAACTGTCATATTGTGGTTTGTCATAGGTTCATATATCAAATAATAGCTTCACACTTAAATTCTTGCTTACTTTGCTTGGTTTTGTATTTTTCTTCAAGCAATTCTTCTTTCATTCTTCCTTGTAATCAAAACAATTCCATTTAGTTTATAGCTTTAGCTACCTATAGAACCTCTCATGTAAGAGCTTATGGATCTGTTATTTGTCTGGAGTAACAATGTTACTCGTGTAAGAAGCCTCTTATCAAAGTTGTGCTGTGTTGTACTTCATTATGTTGATTGTTTGGAACTTAAGTTATTGCCCAGAAGCTGCTGTTTATGTTGAGGTGGGCTTTGTTTCTTTCCGGTTATCAAATGATTATTTCCTTTTTCTTTCACTATATATGTGAATAACTCATTTGATTAAAGAGTTGACAAAATTTTCCCCTCATTTGAGTTTTCCTTCTTTCCCTCAAGGCTCAAGCCATCATCTTGAAGGCAATTAGGATGAAGTTAGACATGTAAAGTTTATGGCTATATATTGCATTGTGAGGGACGTCACTTATTTCTCTTCCAACGTTTCTTTTGGGTTAAGCTAGAGTTATTATGACTGACATGTCTTTTGCAGGGAAATATACAGGTATAAAGAATCTTCACAAGAGAAAACTGTAATAGATTGTTTGCTACTGCTTGAAAACGCTGAGATCCCTGAAGGACTAGATACTCACTTTTGTCATGTTGTTCGAATAGGCTTTATGGTAATGAAAAAACTTTCTGGGGTGCAATCAGCTGAGTCCATCGAGGCAATTGCCTTGATGAGGTTCCCTACCAGTTTTTTAAATTTAACTGTTGATCAAAACAAGTCAGATTCTCAAAGCTGGTTCCCATCCACGCATCGAATTTTAGTTCTCGATGGCATTCAGGTGATTTGCAAACTTTTGACAAGCATTTCTTTTCCCTGCTGAGTTAAGCAATTACCTCAATATTTCTTTGAAACAAAGGGCCAGTGTTCTTCAAGGTTTTTGAATGTTCAAGAAGTTGTAGCGTCTTGTCTTCTGTCACCTTGAACATTTAAGTAATTATTGGAATCAAACATCTGGTGGAAATCATAAAATCACAAAAGTTGTTCTTTAGGAAGTACCCCAAAAAGGTGGCTCTTTGGTTCTTTAACTTTCTTGTCAAAGTCTTCTCCCTGCAACGTTCTTGTATTGGAGTATCTTCTGGAATTCATTGTTGTACTGTTTTTTATGTAATGTCAACTAATAAGATTTTTTGTCAAAAGATCCATTGTAAATAGTCTCAAATGCATTGAATTCCTCATTAAGTGCTTGATTTTATTTACCTTTATGTAATCTCCCGAATAATGTAGGTTTTCTAGTAACACCCTATAAACATATAGAATCCAATGATTTAATCACGTAATGGCATTTAATCACAAACTATAACTGCAGGCAATTGATTTGAGGGATCTTCTGTAATTCATGAGAAATTAATCCCTGCAGGACCCTGGTAATCTCGGCACATTAATCAGATCAGCTATGGCCTTTCAATGGGTAAGGAATGAAGCTTAACCCGAAATTATTCCTTTTCTTCCTATCTGCTTCTTATTGTCAACAGTTCATCTACTTGTTTTCCGTAAGTGTTCATACACATGCATGCTTGACATATAATTTTCCCATAATATTCCATAATAATCTGTATTAACAACCTTTTTTTTGCATCTGTCTGAATACATATCCATTATATTTATTCACTGTTTTGAAACTCTTAAGCATGCCTATGCAGACCTGCATACATGGTTATGTATATGGTAGATTCATCATCTAGAGGGAGATGAATGTGAGTAAATGTATCTTTTGCTGACAAATACTTCATTCATCTACTTGAACCAACAATCACAGGGTTGAACTTATAAGACATAATTTTTTGTTCATCATAGTCAGATAGCCATCCCAATTTCTTTTCTCTTATTCAATGCAGTTAGTCTTTATTGTATTGAAATGTCTGCATTCCATTATTGCACCTGATTCTGTTTTGGTCAATACCCAACAGGATGGTATATTTCTTCTTCCTGGTTGTTGTGATCCATTCAATGAGAAGGCTCTCAGAGCTAGCCGGGGAGCCTCCTTTCAGCTGCCTATAGTTTCCGGTAGTTGGTACCATCTTCAAACCCTGAAAGATACTTTCAACATGAAGATGCTAGCTGGCCATCCAGATATTGATGGGAAATTGAAAAAGCCTTTTTCACTATCTCAAGAATTCGTACACTCGGTAGCGCATGTTCCATCATGCTTGGTTTTGGGAAGTGAAGGACGTGGGCTTTCCGAGAAATCTCAGCTCAAATGTGAGCTCGTGAGCATTCCCATGACAGGAAAATTTGAGTCTCTCAACGTTTCTGTAGCTGGCGGGATTTTCTTGTACATGTTACAGCCTAAGAACTAAAGGTTAAAAGTCTAATTCTCTTTAATTTCATTAATGCATCACACAGTTCTGAATGTCTGATTCTCTTGATTTTTCTCATTTCTTTCTTGCAATTTGTCTTCGTTTTGTTTTTCGGGGATTTTAATTGATTTCTTTTAAGTTTGGGATGCGTGCATTCACCTTTATATATGATCCCGGTCGTGCCCCGGAGTGCGTGCACTAGGTTGAGAATCAACACTACAACAATTATAAATATAGTAGTTTTACTGCAAATGTGACAGGTCAGTTGTAATATTTATAGTGTTACAATGGAACACTTGAGTATTTCAATGATTGAACCTAAGAGACGGGGACAAAATGATTTCTACGCAACTAATATATGCAAATAAAGAGTCTAGCTAAGTACACTTATTGTCAAGTTTACTAATTTGCGAATTAACACTAAAAAGGATTAAATCGTAAAATAGACAAAACTTAGACAAATAACAATTAATTAACAAGCAGTGGTCGGTCGACTTCCATGTTGTTAATTAATTTTTGGACCAGGGATTTAAGTAGCTTAAATTTTTAATTGGCTCAATTTTACCTTTTGGTCACAATTTTATTAAATTAGACGATATAAGTCGGTTTATCTCTCGACCTCACCAAACTAACTTGGGCTAAACTCAATAGGATCTCTTATTGGTCTCACTTATCTATATGTTCCCCATAGAAGCGTCAATTCTAAGTTTTGAGGTTTATTCAATTTAATTCCTGTACCAAAAAATTAACTAAAGAACATTTCTATCAACCAACCTATAGAAATTTAGCCACTCGTCATTATTTCAATGCATACAACAACCTAATATGTAACATCTCTAAAACCCCTTGGTCGAAAATAATATGAGATAGATTTTTAGTGAAATAAGATATAAAGAAACTAAATGATAAGAGATTTTAGAGAAAAATGAAATAAGAATTATGTTGTAAAATATTAATTTGAGCTAGGGACTAAATCATCAAAATATGAGAAGTTATGTAGTCTAAGTGTAAATATTTAACGCATGAGGGGTTAAAGCATAAATATAGAAAAGTTGAAGACCAATAATACAAATATATTAAGGGTGGAAGGGTATAAAAATAAGGAAAATTGATGAATAAGGACTAAATTGAATAAATGGAAAATTATGAAGGACTAAATCACAATTTTACTGAATTAATGGATGATTCAAGGATAGAATTTTTAAGGATTATAAAGGGAAAAATGGTCAATTAGAATGAGAGATTTCTACAGTGTAATGATGACATGTGAGATATTTTAATGATATTTTAAATTAAATAATAAGATAAATGTTATAATATTAATATTTTAATTAGATTTTTATTAATATTTTATTACGAAAATGTTAGTATAAAAAGGAAGGAATGATGAAGAGAAATCATCATCTTTTCATTTTCCAACGTGAGTGAGAGAGCTAGAGAAGAAAATTTTTTTCATACAATTTGGTCCTTCAGCCTAAAATCTCACTTTTTCTCTCAAATTTCTTGAAAATTTCTATAGCCACCTAAAAGGAGAAGTGAAGTAGAGACATTAGAGAGTTAGAATATTATCTTGGAAGAAAGAAATTGGAAGTGGAGAAAGTTGTGGAAAAAATGAGGTGATTAAAGAGACAAGGTAAGTACTTCAAGAATTTTACTTTATTTAATTTAAATCAAGAATAAGGTACGCTAAATTGGTTGAATTAATTGTGAATGTTCAAATATTATGTATGAAATTTGTTAGAATTAAGTAACCCAAATCATTATTTAAATAAAATACAATGGTTAAAATAAAATAAAAGAAGAATCCCTATAGAACTACACTTCTTTTATTTTATTTTAAATAAGGTTTTTTTTAAACCTTATTAAACTCCATCTAATTGATATTGATTAGAAAAAGGTGTTTCAATCTTACTACACTCCTATTAGAATATGGTTTTACAAGCCTATAAATAGACATAGTCTATTTTCCTTGTAATTATTCGAATTCGACATAGTAAATTTTCTTCTCCTTTACCCGTGGTTTTTTCCCCGAAAGGGTTTCCACGTAAAATCTGTGTGTTCTTTAATTTTTATTTCTCTTTTCTTTGCGATATATTTTCATTGCCGACGTTATATTTTTAACAAATTGGTATCAGAGCTTCTGGGTTTTTCATCTCGATCACGGTAATGACGTCTTTGAAGTATGAAATTTCACTGTTGGATTGCAACACCAGATTCACTTTGTGGCAGATAAAGATGCAGGCAGTTCTTGCACAGATGGATTTAGAAGAAGCACTGCTAAGGGTAGATAAGATGCCTTCGACATTGACGAGGAAGAGAAGAAGCGCAAGGATCGAAAGGCGTTAACACAGTTACATCTGCATTTGTCTAACGAAATTTTGCAGGATGTAATGAATGAGAAGACTGCCGCTGCATTATGGAAGAGGCTAGAACAAACATGTATGTCAAAAACTCTAACCAGCAAGTTGCATATGAAGCAACGTCTTTATGCTTATCGTTTGAAGGAAGGTGCGTCTGTGCACGAACACTTAACAGTGTTTAAAGAAATCCTCTTAAACTTGGAGGCATGGAGGTTCAGTATGATAAGGAAGATCTAGGGTTGATTTTACTTTGTTTGTTGCCCCCGTCTTATTCAACCTTCAGAGACATGATTTTATATAGCCGCGAGTCTTTCACAGTTAATGAGGTTTATGATTCTTTGACCTCGTATGATAAGATGAAGCATCTTGTGGTTAAACCTGACTCTCAGGGAGAGGGTCTCATTGTTTGTGGGAGACAAGATCGGAATGCTGATGATAATCGTGGAAGGACACAGGAACGGAATCCTCGCGGTAAATCTAAGGGTAGATCGAAGTCTTCAAACAGAGGTAAAACTTGTAACTTTTGAAAGAAGAAAGGGCACATTAAATCTGAGTGCTATAAGCTACAGAACAAGATTAAAAGGGAGGCTACGAATCAAAAGGAAAAACAACCAGAAAATTTCGGTGAAGCTGATGTTGTAGAAGACTATAGCGATGGTGAACTTCTAGTCGCTTCTGTCAACAATTCTAATGTGAACAAGGAGTGGATACTTGATTCAGGTTGCACCTTCCACATGAGTCCCAATCGGGATTGATTTACAGCTTAAGAAACAGTGTCTGAAAAGGTGTTGTTTTGATAGGAAATAATGCTTCGTGTAAAATCACAGGTGTTGGAACAATTAAAGTTAATATGTTTGATGGAGTTGTCAAAATACTTAGTGACGTACGACATGTTCTAGAATTGAATAGAAATTTAATTTCATTAAGTACTTTTGATTCAAAAGGGTACAAATACACAGCTGAAAGTGGGATTTTGAAGATTTCCAAAGGTTCCCTCTTTGTGATGAAAGGGCAGAGAAAGACTGCCAAGTTATATGTTTTGCAGGGTTCTACTATTATTGGTGATGTAGCTGTCGCTTCCTCTTCCTTGTCAGATGATGATATTACTAAACTTTGGCATATGCTCCTAGGGCATATGAGTGAAAATGGCATGGCAGAATTGAGCAAAAGAGGACTTCTTGATGGGCAAGGAATTTGCAAACTGAAGTTCTGTGAGCATTGTGTTTTTGGAAAGTAAAAGAGAGTTCGATTCACTAGAGGAATCCATAACACGAAAGGAACATTGGAGTATATTCATTTTGGTCCGTGGGGGCCTTCAAGAGTGCCTTCGAGAGGTAGAGCTAATTATATATTAACTTTTATTGATGATTTTTCCAGAAAAGTTTGGGCATTCTTCCTGAAGCAGAAAAGCGATGTGTTTTTCGCATTTAAGTCTTTGAAAACTATGATTGAAAAACAAACGGGAAAACAAATAAAATACCTCTACAGACAATGGCTTAGAGTTTTGTTCTGATGAGTTTAATAAACTGTGCAAGTCAAAAGGGATCATGAGTCACTTGGCAATTCGTCATACTCCATAGCAAAACGGCATAATGAACGGAACGATCATGAAGAAGGTTTGATGTATGTTGTCAAATGCCAAACCAAAGTTGTTTTGGGCTGAAGCAACCTCTATTGCATGTTTTTTTATCAACTGATCTCCATCCGTTGCCATTGAGAAAAAGACTCCACAAGAGGTATAGTCCGGTAATCCTGCTAATTATTCTGATTTAAAGATCTTTGGGTGTCCTGCGTATGCTCATGTTGATAATGGAAAATTGGAACCGAGATCCATTAAATGTGTTTTTCTTGGTTAAAAAATTGGTGTAAAAGGGTATAAGTTATGGTGTCCTGAAAATAGAAAAGTTGTGATTAGCAGAGATGTTGTTTTTGATGAAACTGCTATGCTACGTAACTTATCTCTTAAAGACTCTTCCAATAAAAAAAAATCAAAAGCAGGTGGAGCATCAGATTAATACAGAGTCGACTTCTCAAGCTAGTACAAAAATTGAGAATAGAGTTGCTTCTTCACCACAATACTCTATTGCCAAAAACAGAACTAGAAGAGAAATTAAACCTCCAAAGAAGTATGCCGAGGCTGATCTAGTTGCTTATGCTTTAAATGTGGCCGAAATATAGATGCAAACCAAGAGCTGTCTAATTATTCTGAGGCGGTTAGCTGTGAAGACTCAGAAAAGCTGATGTTTTCTATGCAATAGGAGATGGAATCACTCCACAAAAACCAGATGTGGGATCTTGTGAAACTTCCTAAAGGTAAAAAAGTTGTTCGTTGTAAATGGGTGTTTAAAAAGAAAAAAGGGACTCTAGGAATTGAAGAACCCAAATATAAAGCAAGGCTTGTTGCAAAGGGTTACAGTCAAATTCCAGGAGTGGACTTCACAGATGTGTTCTCCCCAGTTGTGAAGCATAGTTTGATTCGAGCTTTGCTTAGTATTGTGGCCATGCATGATTTGGAGCCTGAACAGTTAGATGTAAAAACTGCATTTTTTCATGGAGAACTTGAGGAAGATATTTACATGCAACAACCAGAGGGTTTACAGTCTCAAAAAAAGAGAACTATGTTTGCTTGTTGAAAAAGTCCCTTTACAGTTTGAAACAATCACCAAGATAGTGGTACAAGAGGTTTGATTCCTTTATGACTTCTCATGATTTTAAAAAAATAGTTTTGACAGTTGTGTTTACTTTAAGTAAAACAGTGATGGTTCTTTTGTGTATCTACTTCTTTATGTTGATGACATGTTGATAGCAACAAAAGATAAATGAGAGATAAGAAAGGTCAAAGCCCAACTAAGTGAAGAATTTGAGATGAAAGATTTGGGACTAGCAAAGAAGATACTTGGTATGGAGATTCTCAGAGATAGAAAAACAAGTAAATTGTACCTAAGTCAGAAGGGGTACATTGAGAAAGTTCTTTGCAGGTTCAATATGCAGAGTGCTAAGCCTGTTAGTACTCCTTTAACAGCCCATTTTAGACTTTCATTGGCTTTGTCTCCACAATCAGATGATGAGACTGAGTACATGTCACATGTTCCATACTCTAGTGCAGTGGGACCTCTCATGTATGCTATGGTTTGTTCACGTCTAGATTTATCATATACAGTCAGTGTAGTTAGCAGATACATGGCAAATCCCGGTAGAGAACATTGGAAAGCAGTTCAGTGGATTTTAAGATACTTACGAGGTACTACTGATGTTTGCTTACAGTTTGGAAGAACTAGAGATGAATTCATTGGGTATGTTGATGCTAATTTTGCTGGAGACCTTGATAGAAGAAGATCTCTCACTGGTTATGTCTTTATAATCAGAGGTTGTGCAATCAGTTGGAAAGCTGCTTTGCAAACTACAGTCGCTTTGTCTACCACTAAAGCTGAGTACATGGCAATTATTGAGGCTTGTAAAGAAGCTATTTGGTTGAAGGGACTCTTTAGTGAGCTCAATGAAGACCTTCAAATTAGCACAGATTTTGTGACAGTCAGAGTGCCATCTTCCTTACAAAAGATCAAATGTTTCATGAGAGAACAAAACACATTGATGTTCGGTATCATTTTGTTCGTGATATTATTGCTCATGGTGATATTGTTGTGAGCAAAATTAGTACTCATGAAAATCCTGCAGATATGATGACTAAGTCACTTCCTATAACCAAGTTTGAGCATTGCTTAGACTTGGTTGGTGTTCATTGTTGAAGTTAAACCCTTAAGGGGTTTTATGGAAGAGGTAGGGAACTTGTTCGTTGAGAGTTTGCGATGAAGAACTTGTTCATTGAGAATTCGTGTCAAGGTGGAGATTGTTAGAATTAAGTGACCCAAATCCTTATTTAAATAAAATACAATGGTAAAATAAAATAAAAGAAGAATCCCTATAAAATTACACTTCTTTTATTTTATTTTAAATAAGGTTTTTTAAACCTTATTAAACTCCATCTATTTGATATTGATTAGAATAAGGTGTTTCAATCTTACTACACTCCTATTAGAATATGGTTATACAAGCTTATAAATAGACATTGTCTATTCCCCTTGTAATTATTCGAATTTGACATAGTGAATTTTCTTCTCCTTTGCCCATGGTTTTTTTCCCGAAAGGGTTTCCACGTAAAATCTGTGTGTTCTTTAATTTTTTATTTCTCTTTTCTTTGCGATATATTGTCATTACCGACGTTATATTTTTAACAAAATTAAATTAGTGCAATGAAGTAATAGAAAAAGACTAAATTGTAAATTAAACGAAATAGGTTATGTGAATTTGAATGTTGAAAAGAAAATATAAATAAAGTGCGATGAAATAGTGATGATATAAAAAGTGAATGAGTGGAAAATTTTCAAGTTACATTGAAATTTTGATAATAAAGACTAAATTGTAAAGTGTACAAAATTTTATATGTGAAATAAAGAATTGCCTTAGGAAGTTTAAATGGAATGTTGAGTGTTGGTGGATTAATTATAAAGTGATGTTAAGGTGAAACTATAGCAAATAATGAATTTTCATGATATTAGAGATTAAATTGTAAACTTGTGAAATTCATAATTGAAATAAGAGAGGTTATAATAAAACTATATGCTGATGTAAGTGAGTTTTAAAGATTAAATTGAATAATAATCAAAATTATGATAATTATTTATGATTAAATGAAAGTTAATGCAAAGAATCAAGAAAAGTAGACATTATAGTTTCTGGACAGAATAGTAGTCCAACTTTGAAAATTCACCAAAATTGTAGGAACTGAATTAGAGGTTTAATCAAATATGATATTAAATCTTATTGAGTCTAGTTTTGCATAGAAGAAACATTGTAAGAAATGAAATTGTAGATAATGAGATATAATAATTTTTGTAAGACAAGGTCATAATGATTTTAGGATCCCTATTCTAAATTTGAAAAGTCATAGTAAATTTTAAAAATTGTTTAGTGGATGAAATTTATATGAATAAAATATTAATGAGTCTATTTTAAGGGAAACAAACAGAAACATATTATGAGACTTGTACTGAAAGATAATTACTTTTAATGAAGAAGGGTCATTACTGCCTAAAAGCAAAATAGGGGAAGATTTGAAGAATAAATTATATTTGTTGTCTTAGGTATAAATTCTGAAATTTTTATAGTAAAAGCTTCAATGTGTCTAGTTTCAAAAAAAAAAAAAAGAAAGAGGATCTTAATTTCGAATTCCATAGATTGAGATATAAGTAAATTAGTGACTATTACTCAAGTCGACAACTTTGCTAAAATTATGTATTTAGTAAAATTTAAATTAATGTTGCATATAGGCATACAATGCTAAAGGTCATAAATTCTCGCATAAATACATATACGTAAAAGATGTGGAATGGAGAGGAGGAGGAAAAATAGTAGAAGAGTATTAGAAATTATTTTAAGTGATAGAATTACTAACTCATAAGAGTAGTTAAGTGAATTGTTTAAGACATTAAGTGAATAATTGTAAAATGATGACTTAATGAAATTATTTAACTTTGATAGTTGTGTCAGTCTTATAAATTTGATTGGGAATCAAATATTGTTGAAATGGGAAATAGAAGCATAGGAATAATAGCGAATTTCACCATATAGTAATTAAATTTCATAAAGTGTAAATATAGTATTTTTTGTATGAATATATGATGGTAAGATTTGAGAATAAGTTATATTAATGAATGATTAGCGATGTCACACCCAGTTATCCTTTATGTCCCAAAATTTAAGAAAGTTAGGATTAAATTGAATGGATTGGCAAATTGTCGAGCTACACTGAGAATTTCAAAAATTTTAGTGGTTGGATTGTGATTAGTTGGATCTCAATTCTGGTTTAGTTAGTGTAACACCCCTTACCCGAGTCAGACACCGAGATCGGATACGAGGCATTACCATGCTTAAACTTACTTAACTCTTCGAAATGAGATATAAAACCTCTTTTAAGCCTATCACTTACTCAATCTCGGCCTACAAGGCCTTAACTTACCTCCAAGAGGTTTTTGAACAAATCCCGAAACTTTTATGAACTTGAGAAAATTTTCCTCAAAACAGGGGCCACACGCCCGTGTTGGTCTAGGGACACGCCCGTGTACCCTTAAGACATGCCCGTGTCTTCACCCGTGGTTGACACTGACTAATTCACACGGCCTTGACAAGCTCGTGTCTTCCACCCGTGGTTGACACTGACTAATTCACACCGCCTTGACACGCCCGTGGCACTGGCCCGTGTGCCAAACCTTGGTATTCTGCCAATCTCACACGGCCTTGACACGCCCGTGGCACTAGCCCGTGTGTCAAACCTTGGCATTCTGACTTATCTACAAGGCCTGGGGCACATGCCCATGTGCTAACCGTATGGCACACATGGCCTGAACACATGGCCCTGTGTCTATCCATGTAGGCACTTATAGGCTATCTAGCAAGCCTTTTACCACTCTCATTGCATACATTCATACATCATCACATAACTCCATATAGCATCAATATAACTCTTGAGTTAAAAATTTTAATCATAAGAGAAATAAAGTCTTCATCCCATACACTAGGGAGAACGATATTCAATACAATTACAAACAACTTAAGCCTTCATCTATGGCTATACACAACCAAACTATAAGTTCTCTTAGGCCCACACAATTTGGCTACATCAAATAGAACTTAATCAACTTTAAAAGAATCCCTATACATGCCATGACTCATAAGAACTTGGAACACCATACCAGGCATCTACTCGATAGTGTGAAAACATTTCCAGCGGCCTCCAACCCAAGCTAGTTAAAATAACCTACAGGAGATGGAAAAAAGAAAAGAGTAAGCAATAATGCTTAGTAAGTTCATCTGCATATAACTGACAAATACTGATATTCATTGAATATATATATATATAACCATAAGGTATTATAAAGAGTTTTACTCTTAAACTTATGGTTACTTACTCAACCATTCTTGAAACTTACTCATTCTATCTCTTACCACATTCTAACCATACTTAATTAGCATAAATTCCTGCACTGATCACCACATGATCATATAAAACAACACATCAAGCATTTTCGATAAGTCACTCATACTACAAATCTCTCGGTGGTTTCGCACTTAGCCCACCATTGATCTCTAATAGGGTGGTACCGCACACAGCCCACCAATCATTTATACTTACGGTGTTTTCGTACTTAGCCCACCAATCATTTATACTTACGGTGGTTTCGCACTTAGCCCACCGATAATAATATAATTGATGGTATTACACACAGCCCATCACTACCATCAATAAGGTGATATCGCACATAGCTCACTATTATTATACATTCATGTATAGTTATCCACATATATTTCTCTATTTCTAATGTTCATCCGAGAACATCCTCACACACTACTATTCTTACTTAACTTTCTACGATACTCGTTCGCATTCACACAATGCATCAATAAATCTATCTCATGCAACTAAGGTACATTGATTATACATAACTCACCAGAGGTTCATCATCTATTGAATTCATCTCAATTCAATTCTAATACACGCTTGTGTTTCTCGTGATACAATCACATACTTTCTCGCTTTCAATATACTCGTTGAATCACTCAAATTGTTAAATAACACTTTTGAGTTACATACACCTAATGTCACACTGACACCATACCCCGTCAGGGTCTTACATGTATTAACATATCGATGCCATGTCCCCGAAATGGTCTTATATGAATTCTTACTTCGAGGCCATATTCCAATATGGTCTTACACGAGACCTTAACTATCATCATATCATGCTATATACATTTCCCATTACTCTTAGATTTAATTCTCTTGACATCACATCAAAAGATATTTCATACATTCAGAGAGTAATTATACATTACATACAAAATTGTAATATTAAATTAACTCATATGTAATTGCAACATTTGCATATGAACTTACCTCGATGTCAAAAGGGCCGAAAGGGACTTTTTGCCCACATTTTTCTTTTCACCCGTTCTAGGTCTGAAACTCATATTCTTTGATCTAGAATAATAGAATTTACTGATTTAATCACTTATAAATCATAATACACCATAATCTACACTTTAGGAAAAAATGACTATTTTGCCCCTACACTTTGGCAAAATTATGATTTTGCCCCTAGGCTCATAAATAAATTTTCATCATATTTTATTGTTAAACAAGCCTAGCTGAACATTTAATCCTCTTACAACTATCCACAATTCTAACTATATCATGCCTTAACGAACAAATTACAACTTTTGCATTTTAGTCCTAATTAGGTGTTTTCATGACAACACCCTTCATAAAAGTTGTTTCTCATCATCCTATCATTCATTTTCCTCCATAAAAACTCAGCTAACAACATAAATACTCTCATGGCAAGTCCCTAGACTTCCCACCATAATGCAAATTGGTCCCCTCATTAGCTAGCTTAAGCTTTGAGGACTCTAAAAATACAAAAATCATCAAAAACAACCATCAAAATGACTTGCTTGAAGAGGAGATGAGCTGATGAAATTTTGAGCTTCAAGAACCCCCATTCTTGTTT
Source organism: Gossypium rotundifolium (assembly GCA_025506655.1). NCBI lineage: Eukaryota > Viridiplantae > Streptophyta > Magnoliopsida > Malvales > Malvaceae > Gossypium > Gossypium rotundifolium. Next base: position 108,682,230 of record CP106732.1, on the reverse strand, counting down.
GTATTTTCGGTGGAAGAAGAGAAGAAATAAAAAGATGATAGCTTTTTTCTTATTTCATCTTATTTTATTTCTTTTTAATCACCTAACATGACCACATTTAATGCTCTTGTCCCCTTAGCTTTCCTTGATCGGCCAACTAATTCCCATGGCCTAATTGAACATTTGGGACCTCCAATTTATAATCCATAGCTATTTGGTACCTTTAGCAAATAAAATAGAACTTTCGCACTTTATGTGATTTAGTCCTTTTTCACAATTTAGCTAGAAATCGCTAAAATTAAAGCACCAAAATTTTCATGCATCCTTATAAACATGTTATAACACATCACATAACATGAAAATAATTTTCTCTAACCTCGAATTAGTGATTTCGAGATCACTGTTCTGACTAGCCCCTAAATCGGGCTGTTACAGTTAGTTTGGAACTGACTGTCTCTGTGAGACAAAATGATTAGAAATGAATGAATAAAATGGACTAAGGAGACCGTGAAAACTTTGACTATATGTATATATGTGTGTGGAGAGGAAAGAATTCTCCTAAATTTAGCTGGAAATCTCTTTCTCGTCTATAGTTTCTTCTTCGGTTTCTCCGAAGAAGAAGAAGAAGTTTGAGAAAGCTTTGTATAAAGTGGTAAATGTGGGATTCAAAGTCTAGGAAGTTGAGAATTCGATAAGCTAGTAAGCTCTAAGCCCCCTTGTACCCATGAATTAGAGCAAAGAGAAGTAAGAATTCTCGAAAATTTTTTGTATAATTACAGATTTTGGGATTTACGGTTTGAATACCTTTGATTTAATCCATAAATGGTTGACATGCTTAGCTTCCAAGACAAATGAGGCTCTAGCATTTAGACAAGCTATGTCGATGAGGATAAACTAATTCAGGTGAAGTTTTATTCTCTGTCTTTGGGTGATTGATGAAAATGTGTTGTGATTGTTCTGAGGTGTTTGAATCCGCCGTTATGAGTAAACATCGTGAATGAGTATGTTGTGGATGTATATATTTGTACCAGTATATATTGTAGAATATTATATGATAATTGGATGACGTTTGAATGATTGGCGTACTGTGTGTTTATGATAAGTATCATACTTTTGTGTGTAATGCTTGTTTATACTACATGCGAGGTATGGGGGATTATATCATGTCGAGGTAGGCGAAGATGGGAATAATTGACGAAATGGCAGAATGAGTGGACTATAATGGGGATCCAAAGGAGTTTAGGCAGCATCGAGATGGTATCGACTAGCTCGCTAGAATGACTCGTGACGATGGATTATCGACTCTATGGAGTGACACCGTGACGATGGTTTATCGGTCCTTCGGGGCGACACCTCAAAAGAAGTTTATGGTGTAAGACCATAGCTCGACTATGATAACCAATAGAGTCTGCTAGGAAAATAAACATAGGGTTATATTATGTAAGACCATGGCTCAGCTATGACAATAAATAAAGTCTGCCAGGACAACAAAAACAGAGGATTACATTGTGTAAGACCATAGCTCGACTATGGCTGTAACACCCCTAACCCGTATCCGTCGCAGGAACTGTAACAGTCCAAATTTGACCCTAATCGAAATAGTAGTTTTGGGACCACAAATCCAAGTCTGAATAATATTTTAATATTATTTTCTGTTTCATTGATATGTGAATTAGCATGTGCTAAATTTCTGTGAATTAAATTGACTGTCTGTGTGTTTAATTTGACAAAAGGACTAAATTGCATAATTGGTAAAAGTGGCCTCTTAATTGATTATTGGCTAAATTGAGATGGCTTTATTAAAGTGAAGTCCTTAAAGGACAATTAGTCCATTATTATTCAAAGTGGACGGCAACATGGTTTATAACATTTTTCTTTATGTTATTTTATTAGTTAAAATGTTATATTATATTTATTTTATAAGATATAATTATATTAAACTAAAAGAAACATGATAGTGGGATTCATTCATACATTGTTACCACCGAAAATACAAAGGAAAGAAAAGTTTTTGAAGCTTTCTCACATTCGGCTTCTATTAAGCAAAATTAAAGGTTAGTTCTTGTTCGGTTTTTGATAATTTTTACATTTTTGAGATCGTTGCTTAGAAAAGTTCAAGACCCATGTTTTAAATTTTGAATTTGATGAAAATTTTGAGTTGAGCCATTGTTTATAGTTGGTTGTTTATGTTATTTAAGGAGGGATTATAAAATATATGTGATAGATTTATATGTTTTGTTTTTGGATTTGTGATGAAATTGAGTATTTTGGGCTAAATGGTAAAAATAAATTTTTAGGGGCTAAATTGCAAAACAAATGAAATGTATGGACTTATATGGTCATGTGATAGATTCGGCCTAACTATGTGGTGGTGAGATTTTGCATATTTGTGTTTTGTGCAAATAGGACTAAATTATAAATATGTGAAATATTAGGGGTAAAATGGTAATTTGCCCATTTAGGTGTTTTTGGATTAAATTGCAATGAAATGTGTTTGGATGAGCTGAAATTGAATATGTTTAGATCAAGAACAAAGAAAAACGGACTTGGATCAGGGAAAAGCAAAAATTATCGAATAGCCGGTTTTTGTCATCCAACGACATCCGAGGTAAGTCTTTAAGCAATTTAATACCGTTAATATTGGTTATAACCTTGATTACATGCTGAATTTTGAATTTATAATCGTGAATTTGGCCAAAGCCGAATGTGATAAGTGTTTTAATAATGAAATGTGGTTAAATTTATTTGAATTTGATATGTGATAGTAATATGAATTATGTGTGATATTTGTGATATTGGTAATATGTAATGTGTATGAGATGGTTGAATAATATCAATATTCGGGCTTCGAGCCTAGCAGGCCTTGTGTTGGTGAAGTGTATCGGGCTTATTGTCTAGCAGGCTAAATGCCGGTGATTAAATTTCAGACCTCGGGTCTAGCAGGCTTAATGCCGGTGTTTGTTTCAGGCTTTGTTGCCTAGCAGGCTTAATGCCGGTAATTTATAATACGAGACTATGCTCACAAAATGGTGGAGTTATGGTGACAAATGAACAAGCTAAAGCTTATTCATGTGAATTAGATTATTTGGCCATAAGGTATGTATTGACTTAAGTATGTGATGTTTATTGATTAAGTAAGATATAGATAATGTATTATGCATTTAGTATTTTGGACATGTGGATAATTTGATATCGATTTGATTTTGTTAGTTGGCCAACATTTGAGTAATCAATGACTGTATGAGTATGGATACATAAGTATATTCGGCCATATGGAAATTTTATGGATAGGTATTCGGATATGTGGAATTAATTCTATAATTATGTGTATATTCAATTGTATGGAATTAAGTTGAACCTGGTACCTATTAAATTGATGGTATTTGGCTACTATGATCAATGTGTATTATGCGTTTAAATTAAGGTTATAAAATAAGTGGGGTATAATAATGAATGGTTAATTATATTATACTAATTGCTTAAGGCTTACTAATCTAAGTAGCTTACTCTGTGAATTTGTCATTCTGTTTATTAGATTTTGATCAAGCTACGAGCTCAGGGGATCATGCGAAGTCATCCACACTATCAACTTGTTTTGGTACTTATAAGCTTGTTTTTGAACCAACGGCATGTATAGGTTTGACTAAGTTTAAAACCAATGAGTTTTATTTTGTATATAAGTATAGCCATGCGAAAATGGCTAAGTTAAGATACTTTGATCCTAAATGTAATTGGCAATGATGCATGTTCTTTAAGGCAGTATAATCGGTAATGTGAGGTTGCATGAATGGATGTATAGTTAATCATCATGACATTCATATCATTCATCTGATTAGTAATTAATTCATTATATCAGTATAGTGAATAATACATTTTTAGAATTTATGTTCATATGGTTTGACCTAAATGTCAAGATAGTTATCGAATGAAGTTAATTGTGCAAGGTCTTTTGGTTGGTTACATTATGAGGTTCGTATTATAAAGGTTTCAATTGAGAAGTTAACGTTTGTATATATGTTAATGTGTTTGATTCATGGATTTAGAAAGAAGTGTTATTGAAGTGATTTATTCAAGTTTATATCGAGTAGAAAATGTTATAATGTATATGGCATGTTCGGTCAAAATGTGAAAGCATGGGTTTGGATATATGAAATGGTATAAATAGGTATATGTCATGATGTATATGTTTCGATATTTGATGGTCAACTTGATAGTTTAAGGTTAGATCTTATTTATGTGTATAATGTGATAGACGAATTAATAGCAATATGGCTACTTTAATTCGGTTAATTATTAGTGAAAATTTGCTATGCCTAGGTATGCTTTCGGTTATAAAATAGTATGATTTGGTTGATCACATGAAAATGTTATAAGCTTGTTTATATATGGATAATATTAGTATTTGAGTATTTATGTTAGGTATTCGAATATTATTAAGATGATATGCATATGATTTGAGTTATGTGTTTTGTAAAGTATGTATAAATTGTGTAGCTTGTGGCATGTTTATTTTCTTGAAAATATGACTAGATACATGATATGGTTATAGGTAAATTTAGAGGTACGATCTATATATATAATATGAATAAGAATGTATGATTAATATTAATTAGCTATTTGCTTTATATGTATATATGAATTTGACTCGTGTGAATGTTTGAATCTGCACTTGTGTTTGGTAATACCTGGTGACCCTAATCTGGCGACGGACTCGGGTGAAGGGTGTTACAAGAACAGGGTTACGGAGCATTACTGAAACTTTTCAGAATATTTTCAGATAAATCATGTCAATCACTATTCATTAACCAGGATCATTCGTAACGTCCTTTATATGGACCCTCGAGGTCCAATACAAGCATTAGAATCGAGTCGAGACTTAATCGGAAACTCTAAGAATTTTTCGTGACATTTCAAAAATTTTCCAAGGTGTAGGGCTCACACGCCCGTGTAGTCCAAGGGACACACCCGTGTGACTCTTAGACACGCCCTGCATCAGGCCGTGTTCGATTTAGGTTGTTCTATGACTTGTGCCACACGGCCATGCCACACGCCTATGTGCCAGGCCTTGTGGTTAATTAATTTAATTTGAATTAGATACAGGTTTCACACGACCATGACACACATCCGTGTTCAAGGCCGTGTCACCCACACGGCTGAGACACACGCCCGTGTCTCTGCCGTGTGCTCAATTCTTAACATTCTGTTTCTAAATTTTAGGATGTAGGGGACACACGTCCAGACCAGACGCCCATGTGCTAGGCCATGTGTCACACACAGTCAAGACACACGCCCGTGTGCCTACCCATGTGGACAAAATAAGGCTATTTTCCAAGCCTTATTCCTCACCCTTTTTGCCTTATACTTGTACCACAATTTATTTCCATATCAATCTTGTACTCATATTTACCTATATACAATGGTCACATTTTTACATTTTATATCAATTATACTAATTTAATTCATTCATCCATTTGTCAATGTGATTTCTATCAATTAACCATTTTAAACATATACTATGATAGCTTTCATACATAAACACCAAAGCATGTCCATAACTAGCCATTCCAATGGCTAGTCATTATCAAACATTTACATATCATTCCTTGACCAATTTAACCTATACATGCCATTATAACCCTAATTGTTTCACCTTATATACTGAAATGAACTGTTGGATAGTGTGAGTGATCTCCGCCAAGCTTCCAATCCAATGAGCATCTCGATTTACTATAAGATAGGGAAAAATAAAAATGAATAAGCATATAATGCTTAGTAAGTCTGTATAACTTGGTAAATAACTTACCAACCATTCACATTTAAGTTATTGCAAGGTATAACCAAACCATTTGTTCACAAGCCCTAACACATATTCTCAATACCCATGTTAGACACATATTTCATATAAACATCAAGAAACACATATATAAGTCCAACAATATTCAAGTTCTCATACACATATGTTTTTCCACAACATGTATTCACATAACATATATACAAATTATTTCCATGTATCTCAAATTTATTTCATATTAATTTATCTCGAGTTTCGGTATATTTCATGTCAGGACTTTACTCAACAATTAATTGCAGTATTGATAATCACTCGGATAGTACACTCAAGGTGTATAAATCTATTCTCATAGATGAACGTATTCATCAAACCATTTCATGTAACATCATTTCATATTTTTCAAGTAAATACATGTAAAAATCCATTTCCTTTTTGTATCAGTATTTTACTCGTTGAATTATTGAAAACATCTATGGATACACAGGTAGTACACTTGAGGTGTTCAATTCCATAGTCCGTCAATTCATATTCAGTAGTACCTTTTAGGTACACTCTCGAGCCCATATCATACAACAGAATTACCAGTCCAGGCTAAATTTTAGCTGTAACATATACTCTGAGGGATTTGTTGGATTACCAGTCCAGGCTAAATCCTTTATATGACAAAGAATTCCCTATAGAGTCCATTTTGGATTACTAGTCCAAGCTAAATCCAGTCAATTAGGATTACCAGTCCAGGCTAAATCCTAATTGAAACATATGCTCGAGAGGCTTATTTCAGAATTACCCGTCCGGACTAAATCCATTCTGCAACACATGCAGTTTTATCAGGAAAAACACATTTATCCATCGACTTCCATTTATTCAAACGAGATTTAACATTTATCAGGCAATTGTCGGGCATATTTTCAATCTCATAAAATTATGCATTTATGTAATTCACATTTTCACATTCAACTCAAGCACAAAAATAACATTTTTTATCATTTATCACTTATCGGGTATTATCATTTATTAGGCTTTATAAGATATGCAATCATTTCACTTATATAATTATACAATCACACACACAATTCAATTTAAGCATAAAAACATGCATAGTTAAGTTATACGAACTTACCTTGATAAATGTTCTTATACATAAAGTCTATTAATCTGACATTTTCTCCTTTCCTCGTTCTAACTCCGTATTCAATTTATCCAGATCTATACGAGTAAATTTAACATCAATTTAATGCAATTCATACTCAAATTAGTCCAATTTACATCTTAGGCAAAATTACCATTTTGCCCCTAAATTTTATATAAATGACGATTTCATTCCTAGGCTCGAAAAATGAAATTCATGCAATTTAATCCTTATTCCAAGCCTAACCAAAATTTAAATATAAAATTTAAAGCACATGTATTCCATAAAATTTAGAATTTTTCCATGGATTTCACATTTTTACAAATTAATCCCTAAATCAAGTTTTCATCAAAATTCACTTTGTAAAAGTTGTTTATCTATCAACAACCTTTCATTTTCTATCATAAATTTTGTAATTCAGCATATTAATCTATGGTAAAAATTATATACTTTGATATCTTTTCAAATTAATCCCCCAAATAGACAAATTAAGCTTTCTCGATCTCAAAAATATAAAAAAGAAGACATGAAAACTTACTAATTTGACCAAGAAAGCTTGCTTTCTCTTTCCTAGGGTTTCCATGGAATATTTGGGGAAGAAGATTATATAAAATGATTTTTATTTCTATTTAATTATTTATCATCTTTTAATTTTTTAACTTTCCAATTTAGTCCTTAGCCTTTTTCTAATTTTCCATGGATGAATCATCCAAAAATATCTACTAACTTTTCATTAATGGTCTAATTATCATATAAGGACATCAAGTTTTGAATTCCATAGCTATTTGATCCTTCTAGCTACTAGAATCTAACTTTTACATTTTATGCGATTTAGTCCTTCTCGTAATTAAGCACATAATCGGTAAAATTTTCTTATCAAAATTCTCACATGATATTTATATCATATTACGAACCATAAAATAAAATAAAAATAAATTTTATTTTTGGCTCGAATTTGTGGTCCCGAAACCATTGTTCTGATTTCATCGAAAAATGGGTTGTTACAATGACAACAAATAAATGTCCGCCAGGACAGTGAACCAGGAAGTTGGCAAAGCAAGGAAATGGAGATCATTATAAAACTCATACCGATAGTAGCATAATTGGATGATTATTGCACATTGGAGAATGTGGGTAAATGGGAGATACATAGAATCCACCAAACTACGAAAATAATAAGGGGATAACTTATTCAGGGTGTGAAGTATCTGTTGATAGGAGTCTGCTGGTGTTTGGAAACTAGACCAATATTGGGGGTGTTAATGAGATGATCAAGTGGAACCCAAGCCTAATGGGTCTACAAGTAAAAAGGTAGACAAGGATTGGTAAGTCTGTTAAGGTTCACTTGGAGGCAATGATCGCCCAAACGGTTTGACTGGTAAAATCCACCTAAGATCTACAAGAAGGAATGATGTATTTCTAGAATTAGGTAACGTTAGATAGTTCACGTGGCTGCTAGATGAGGAAGCCCGCACAAGGCTACTTTGAGTGGACAGTCCGTCTGGTATTAGCAGAAGAGGTAGTCCATCGAGGGACTGTCTTTTAATTAGAGAATTGTAGAAGAATGGACTAAGGGGAATTTGTATTTGGGAACTACAGAGAATACAAATCCACTCGAAATAGGGGATTCTATTCCAATAGGAAACTTTCACATTTAGAGTAAAGAAGTAGGACAAGATAAAGTGTCCTCCCTTTTGATGGACCATGATAATGCTAAATAAAAAGTAGGCATTCGTAAGAGTAAGGTGGAAAATCCTAAGTTTAATCTAGTATTGGATGAACGGATTAGGGTAAGGATCTGAATTTAAAAAGAACATAAGTGGAAGACAGTTAGTGGTAGGCAATGAACTTTATATCCAAATGTATGGTTATCAATGAGAGTTAAGCTTTCTAAGGTTTAAAGGAATCTAGATGAGGAAAAATCAGGCCAGGACCATAGAGAACCATTATTGTAAAGGACGTACTTACGTCTAAGAGAATAAATCTATCAGAGATGGAACACCCTATTGCCTGAACAAGTCACAAACTTCTAGGAAAGTCCTACTATTTGCAACATTTGAAACATTACCGGTTTCAGTTCAAACTGTTGAACCTGTATTTGTGGTCTAACTATCCCTGGATTCAAATCATCCAAAATTGGAACAATGTGCTCTCGAATGGGTCTGTCTCGGTCATTTATCACCTGACGAATAGGAGGACCAACATCCTGACCATTTGGATTATTATCGAGACCAGGACCATTTGGATTATCATTAAGACCGAGATCATTCCCGTATTTATCCATTTTTCTCAGTTCTTTTCACCTTTTTCGCAAAGTTCTATTGATCTCAAGGTCAAAAGGATACTCTTTGTTAGCAGGAATGTCTCTTCCCATACATTGATGGCAAACCTGTAGAAATTAAATATAACTAAGTTAAATAAAACTAACAGGATTAAATAAAATAACCAAACCAAATTACACCAAATTGTCGATCCTTGGCAACTGCGTCAAAAAATTATCGTGTGTGAATATGATATGTGAATTGTGTAACACCCCTAACCCGAAACCATCGCCGGAATAGGGTTAAGAGGCATTACCAAACAATCAAATCATTTCACATTCCATTTATGACACTAAGTCAATCGTCATCATAACACGTCAAAACATAATCAAATAGTCCCTTATTGAGGCCTTCAAGACCTTAAACACATGCTAGAAGAGGGTCGAGACTAAATCATAACATATACAAAAATTTTCAGAAATTCTAAGCTTTTCTAAGTTTCAGGGGTTATGCGCCCGCATGGGCAAACCGTGTGCCTCCCATGGCTGCTAGACACACCCGTGCCTCCTCCCCGTGGCCAAATCTGACTTAACACCAAGGTTACCAAACACCCCCGTGTACTAAGGCCGTGTACTCATAGGCCATATACTGACTTATTCACACAGCTACTAGGCACGCCCGTGTACCATGGCCGTGTGTCCTTAAGCTAGCTACTGACTTATGTCCACAGCTAATTGACACGCCCGTGTCAAGGCCGTGTGCTATTAGACTATATACTGTCATTCACCCACGGTCATTAGGCACGCCCGTGTGCCTCAACCGTGTGACAAAATAGGCCATTTGTAAGACCAATTTGCCACCCACACAAGGGTCAATCTCTACAAGCACATTAAAACATGATTACACACATAATTTGGCAACCAATTTCGTATCAAATGATCTACATATCATCTCATACAATCTTATTCACAACCTTGTTAACTAATAAACTAAATTACACCACTTGAACACATTTCATACCAATATGATTCATTTCCAATTTCTCCATTTCATACTAGCATTATACCAACACAAAGTTACCATTCATAAATCATTTTCTTTACTCATAAACCTTACCAAAAGATGCATCATATATCAAAGCCATTCAAGCTAAAAAATAACTCATATCTAACCACATCACATGGCTATTTATACATTTCAAACATGATCCAAATAACTAGCCTACACATGCCATATTTCAACTATGTACATCATTCCAAAAATACCAAAAAATAGATTTTCGATAGTGTGATTGAGATGCTGACGATCCTTGGATCCAAGCTAGCTTTACTGACACTGTAAAATAGAGAAACAAACACACAGTAAGCTTTCAAAAGCTTAGTAAGTTCGTAATAAAATACATTAAATCAAAACATATCATCACATAGATTATTTCACAATCTAATATCTCAAATCATCCAAAGCTAGTATTTTCAATAAACCTTCCATCAACTCATTCATAGTTTCATCAACCACATAGGTTCCGAACGTACCTTAGCCAACACTTAGTTGTCAAATACTTATGCTACTCAATACTCATAATTCATTTCAATCAACATTCCTCCCTTCTTCAATTTATTCGCACACTTAGTGCCTAAATAGTTAGCGGAAGCCTAATTAGCATCGCACACTTAGTGCATTTATATCAAACCAATCTTGAATCGATATCGCACACACAGTGCCAACCACAAAGCCAAAGCTTATATTACTTCGCACACACAGTGCTATTTATCTCGGTCACATTTCCGAATACGCACACTTAGTGCCACTTAACTCAATCTATCACATAACATTTACATTTCAATATTATCATACCATTCATTTCATAACATTAAACATATCTAAATACACGTATTATGTCCAAACTTACCTCGGACGTCGAACTATCGAAACAATCGATTAATCAAGCATTTTATCTTTGCCTCGATCTCAATCCGAACCTCTTCTCTCTTGGTCTATATACATTCAAATTCAACCCATTCAATCACCAATTCATTCAATTTAGTCCACACACACATTTTTAGGGCATTTTACAAAATGGTCCTCACATTTTCACATTTCGACACTTTAGTCCCTATTTCACAAAACCATCAAATACACAAAATTTCAAAACACATATGCTTAGCCGAATTCTTATCCTGCTAATACAAACTCATAGATTTCATTTATTTCACATTTTAGTCCCTCAAAATGTTATTTTCACAATTTAGCCCTAATTAGCTAAATTCACCAAAAATCCAAGAACAAAACATGTTAATCCAACACCAAGTTTTCATATTTCACTATCAAATAGCACATAGCTCAAGAATTCATCAATGGATCATCACAAAAACATCAACAATTCACAAAATTACAACATGGGTTAGCTAGAGCACTAAGCAACGATTACGAAAATGTAGAAATTATCAAAAACCGAGCTCAAACATACCTTGAATCAAGCTTAACAATGGCCGAATGCTTCAAGCCCTATTCTTTCTTTTTCTTCTTCACATTTGGCTAAGAAAGATGATAATGTTCATCTTTTGTGTTTTGTTTTATTATTAATGACTTATTTTACTAATTACCAAACTAACCTTTTATTAAATATATAAAACAATTATATATTAAGGCTAATTTGTCACTTAGCCATCCACTATCCTTAATAATGGTTTAATTGCCTCTTAAGACCATCCTATTATGAAGACAACAACACTTAGGTACTTATAATTCAGCAGATAGCTTTGATTTTTACGCAATTAAGTCATTTCTCTTAATTCAGCACACAATCGATCAAATTATCACACATAATTTTCACACAGACTAAGTCACATAGAATCAACACCAAATATAACATTAAACTATTATTTCAACCTCGAATTTGTGGTCTCAAAACCACTGTTCTGACTAGGGTCGTAACTGGGCTGTAACAAATTGTGCAAGTATACACGTCGAATCAAGTAATAAAGTAATGAGTGAGTATCGTTCCCATGAGGATTGGACAAAAGTGGTCAAGTTATTATAATAAAATTCAATTAATGATATGGCAAAGCTATGGTAAGTATGCAATGGCAATTAAAAGGAATAATGATGTATGCAATATGTGTATTTAATGAATACTTGGAAATGCTATGGAAAAACGAAAGTAGAAATGTAATGGCAATTATGAAAATGATTATATGAATAATATGTAACTGACAAATAAACAACTGAGGATGTGATGATAACGATACTACGGCAAAAGATAAAGGTTACGCGATGTTGAGTGGGAAGGTCAGTATTACTAAGAATATTCTTTTCCTACTAGTAATGCCTTAGCAAAATCATACTTAACCTACTATTCAAAAGAGCTCCAAAGTTGCCTACTTCTTCTGAGAGCAGAAACCTCAAGTTACCTCGCTTGTGTCTATAGGCCTTTAATATGGTACCCTACACTATTTCCTTCTGCATGAATGCTACTCTATGTCTAGAGTCTACTACAAGTATCTATCGAGTATTTGTTCATATCATTCAACCACGGTCTAACTAATCTAAATTTTAGAATTTAAATTAATTTAAGTGTATGATGCATAGTCGACTATGTCTAAGGATTGCTCACATACATTTTAAAGAGTAAAAAAATTGAATGAACAAGTAAAATAATTCAGATTTATACTACAACCATTAAAGACAGTTAAAGTTTCATCAAAGTAATCCTAACTCTATGAGATTTAGCTCATAGGTTTGCAAATAAAGTTCAAATCAAACATCATTTTCATCACTGTAATTTACGAAGGAACAGATTAGAAATAATGGAAGAACGTCAGGAAGACAGCGTTCGCTTACCCTATCCACACTCCAGCTGCACAGTGTTCTGAGGTGGCTGAGAGGGACTGCCTTTATTTTTCCTTTTCCTATCTCTATTCAGCCAGTACCTTCTATTTCGCCTAAGGATCTCACCCTCCGTTCGCTCTCTAAGGTTTCCTCATTTTCTTCTTTTTAAATTGTTTTTTTTCAAGATAATTCCAATAGTCCAAGATTTATCTTCTCCTCTTTTCTAGGCAAATTTATCTGGTACAAGTAGAGTTGGGCTGAAACTAGTATGCACTGAATGCTAACTGGACACCTTCGCAGCATTGCCACGGTATATGATTTGGAAATCTGACCACCCTTTTGCCCTGGTAAAACTTCACTCATTTATTTCTTGTTCCTCACCCTGCACCTGCCAATACCACAAAACACAGTCTTTCCACAAGCAATTAAAAGTACCTAATATTTAAACGTAGCCTAAGTTCTAATGCAATGCTAAAAATACTAATGAAATGTCCTAAAATGCAACTAGATGTACTTAAGTACAGGCAATTAACTAAGTCCAAAGGCATGAAATATAACTATTTTCAAGAGTTATCAGATCCATAGATCGAGTTCATGCAATAACAGGGGTTTTAATTAGAAAGAATTTTCAATTAATCAACCTAGAGTCAGTTGTTCTTACTCTCGAAAGAGATATTAGCATAATTTAGGGATTTCTATGAATCAAGATACTAAGTGAAGAAATTGTTTACTTCAGATTGATAATGACAGATGAAATCTAGGTGGATTCTTTCCTAGGTATTGCTTCGCTTCTTGGTTGTTAATTGTTTATTTTCCTGATTCGTTCTTTGTCATGTTCTTTAGTTAGTTAATTTTAGTTTTAATTAATCTCTCCAATTTTTCGGTTAAATAATAGAAAGACAGTAATTACTAGTACTTTTAATCTTCGTGAGAACGATATCTTTGCTCACCGTAGCTATACTATTAATTGATAGGTGCATTTGTCTTTGTCGTTTTTTTAGTTGGTTTACGATTGCAATATAAAACATGAGAGATTTAATACGAAATTTACCTTTTCCTATTTTTTGGGTTATGTATATCACTTTTAATGATTTTTCATAAATGACTCAAATAAATTAATTATTTATGAAAATGACCCGGTGCAAAATCTTGTAAGAAAATGACATGTTTTCTATAGTGCATGTTGGTGCCGACCATCTCACGGCCAGCGCCACCCTCCATCATTACCTAATGATTGCCTAATGATTGTCTGATCTATAAAAAAAAAAATTTTTTGATGTCGTCACTATGCTTGCCTGCACCAGTATGTATTTTTTTTCAAATATACTTAAATATGAGTATTCTAGGGATCAAAAAAAAAAAAGAAAAATATATTTTTTTAATAGGTGTCGGCGTTCTCGTTGCCGGCATCTGTTCAAATTTAAAAAAAAAAAAATTTAGTGTCGACATTCTCTTTGTTGGCACCAGTGGAGTTTTTGAATTCTTTTCCAGCATGTTCTAGTTATCGGGATTGTATAAAAAAAGAGAGGAAGATAAGAAGACATGGCAAATACATCAGTAAGAACAATATAGACTTAGAAATATAACAATTAATGATAACAATAACAATTTTAATTAATTGTAAAATGAATTAGAAACCAACATGGTCAAACAAAAGGAGAAATCAGAAACAAAAAGATATATTAAAATAATTATCTCCGAAAAGAAAAAGAAAATTTTATGGTTTCAATGTACTTTACTTGATATAAAAAATATTTCTATTCTCTAAAAAAGTTGTATATGGGAATTAAAAGTTGAAGGAATTGAAGAATTTGTAATGAAATTTTATTATAATTAAATTTCATTAATTAATACAATTAAACCATTTAAATGTTAAAAAACCATTAATTCATACAATAAAATTTCCATGCAATAAAAAGTTGTATACGATAAAAAGTTATATATATGGTTTATAATATAAAATATCATTTAAATGGTAAAAAATTGTATAGGATTTCCATGCAATAAACTATTTAAACGTTAAAAAAACCCATTAATTTCATTAATGGTTTCCAAGCAATTTAATTATTACAAACTTTTTAATCTTTCCAGTTACCTTTTCAATGAAATTAATTAATGTAATTAAAAGATTTTGTATCAATTAAATAAACGTATAAGAATTTATTGCGTTAATGCAATCTTGCATTAATTAAATAAACATACAAGATTTTGTATCATAATTTTGTATTAATTAAAAGATTTTCTATTAATTAATTTTTATTGTAATTATTCATGCAATTTAATTGATGCACCACAATTTTGTATTAATTAAAAATATTTATTAATTAATTTTATTGTAATTACTCATGCAATTTAATGGATGCATCACAATTACTATTATCATTTTATTGTAATTACCTATGCAATTTATTTGACGCACCACAATTTAATTAAAAGACTGTCTTCAACTCTTTAGTTTTTTCTGTTCTTCTCTTCTTTTCACTAGTCTCGATAACTAGAGTACATCGAAATTTAAAAAAAAAAAAACTACACTGGTGTCGACAAAGAGAACGTCGGCACCAAAAAGGAAAAAACTATTTTTTTTAAAAAAATTTAAACCAGTGTAGGCAACATGAACGTCAACACCAAAAAAGTAAAATATCAATTTTTTTTAAAAAAAATTGAATCGATGTTGGAAACAAGAACGCCGACAACTATTAAAATATTTTTCCTTTTTTTAATCTCGGAATACCCATATATTTTAAGTGTATTTGAAAAAAATATATACCAGTGCCGACAAATAGGGGTGAGTGTTAGATTGAATCTAATGAAAAATTTTCGAGCTAATTGAGTTGACGAATTCTATTTTATCATCCTAACTCGATTTGAAATTTTTTTGAATCGAGTAGAGTGAAATGAAATTCGAATCAAATTGAATATATTTGTTTGAGCTAAATTAAAAAATGATTTTGATGTAGGGGTGGGGTAGTTTAATAGTTGGTTTATTCGAATTATTCGAGTTATTCAAATTCGAAAATTTAATTCGATTCGAACTCAAAATTCGAAAAAAATTTGAGTTTGACTTGATTAATTCGATTAACTTAATTCGAATAATTCAAAATTTAATTCTTTTTTATTTTTTTGAGTTAAATTGAATTTTGCTCTTCCCTTCACCAACAAGTGCCTTAGAAAATATGTCATTTTCATACAAAATCTTGCATCTAGGTTATTTTCGTAAATAATCAATTTATTTGTGTGAATTACGAAAAAAAACACACATTTAATTCAAGGTTTGTAACTCTTTCAATTCTTTTCTTATAGAGTCGTTTCTCCTCCCTTTCTCTCTACCCTTTCACCTCCTCCTACCAGAACATTCTCTCCTCCCATGGTTTCTCTGCAACCTAAAACTTTGAGACGGACAGGCTTTCATGTTCTCCCAAGAACTAGACAAGGTTTGTTGCTTTCTTGTTGCCATTTTGGTTTTCTTATTTAGACAGCTAGTGGACCATTTAGCATGTCGAGGAGTTTGCTTCAGCTTTAGTTTCAATAAAAATTAATTGTTCCATTTGCGATGAGAGGTGGAACTAAGACCTGTTTCTTTCAGGGTTGTGATCCTTTTGCCATGAGAGGTGAAAAAAACAAGGCAGATAAAACCCCAATTCTTCCACTCGAGAAATCTGCGAAAACTCTGAGGCTGCCAATGGCAGTGTTGTTCATATCCATGGGGTTTGTCACCAAGAACAAAACATAGACCCCGGAAAGCTTAAACGGCCAGATCTTTTCTCTCTTCTTTTCTTTAACCTACCTATATACTTCCTTTTCTTTTCCCTATCACAGAGATGTTGCGTAGGTCATTTCAAATCGTTTATCTGCTCAGAAATTAATAGTCAGGAAGCATCAACATCTTTGTGATATGGAAAAGAAGGTGAAGAGGTATTTAAATTTAATTTTAAAAGATGACAGACCGAAATGTAAATAGATCAAAAGTTTAAAAGCAAAATTGATGCGGCTAAGAAGGGCAACACCTTTTCCTTCATCCAATCTAAGGTAACAAGATAATTGTTTCATCAGACCCTTAAAAGTTGTATATAAATATACTTCAGTCACCAATGACAATGGTGGCACCTAAAAGAATTGTTATTTTTTTTTAAATCCAGAAGTGGTGACATCAATGATAATGGCGCCACCGATGTTTATTAGTCAAAATATACATAATTTTCAAAATAGATCAATTTGTAAATAATCAAAAGTTTTGGGTTATTTTTATAAAAAAAAAACTCTAATTCCATCATTCAATTGATAGAAAACTACAAAAACAGGTATTGATAAAAATTCAATTCGATTATGTTTAAATTGTCTTGTGATTCTTCCATATGTAATGTTGTTTTCAATTAGCTTAAACAGTAGGGGTTATGGCTTGTTAGAGAGAGAATGTAAATGTTTAGAATTCGATATGTTTTAGTTTTTAATGGCATGTATGTGCCATAATTTTTTTTTTTTTTTTTGTTTAAATATGTAAAAGATACATTTATAGGAAGGAAGTTGGAACCCGTCGTGTTGATTATTTTCTATTTGTATATGTCCCCATATATATATATATATATATATATATATATATATATATATGTGTAATTCATTAAAAGCTGTTATTGGTAATTTTAGCCATGTAATTTGCAAAATCAGAATAGGTAGGATGGCCAAAATGGAAGTTTTCCTGAGACTAGAAAAAAAGGGGTACTTCTAATTTTATCTTAAATTTATTTCTTTTTTATTTTCAAAATGAAGACATATCGCAAAATTTATGAGACAAAGAACAGGTGGAAATCATATGCCATCAACTTTTTGAAAAATATGGTGTTGCTTCTTTGATAATTGGTATGGAGATCTGAATTAATCAATATTGGTATGTGGTGATTGACTTGGCCATGTCCACTTCTTCAATTACCATAAGAAGTTGTCGAGTTAGAAATGGGTGGATTCCTATACGAGGCATCAACATTAATTCTTAAGTAAACTCCGAGAAGCATGGTTTTTATATTAATTTGAATTGGACACATTGGTTAAAGAAACCAAATTATATCTCCCATGTTTCATATCAACAAGCTTTTGCCTAGAAAGTCCTTGAGTCCACTGGCATTGCTTGGCCTTCTCATAAACAAGACTTTGACAAGAATTTCTTCGCTTTCTCTTTCGGTGATTTTCTTTTGTGAACAAAAAAAGTTTTCTTCCCTGCTTCGGGGGCTGTATTTATTTTTGTCGTTTTAGCCATGGTAAACATAAAAACCAGAGTTAGCCTGAGTAGTTTATCTTTTACTTTTTTTTTTAATTGCTTGTTTATGTGCCAATTTAAAAAAAAAAAAAAGTGTACACATAAGCATGTGCCTTGTTTATGTATTAATTAGTTTTCATACCCAAATATAGTGTACATAATATGTAAAGTTATTTATTAATTAGATTTGGACCGCGAAGTTGTACTATAAATTTTAAAAGTAGAGAAAGATAATGTAGTTTTAGCATAAATATATAAATGTACATTTTCTTATTAGTAATGAAAAGTATGTGAAGCGGAACCAAACAATTGCTAGTAATAAATATAAATGAACCAAACAAAAGGGGAAAAAGTGTAAATTGAAAACAATACAGAATACTTTGGAATTTACATATAAAAACAACAGAATCAAAGTTAACTTTAAACATAGCTTCAAGTATAGTGAGATCATCTACACAATTATTTGAAACGGAAAATAGTTAAAAGTGTTAGGGACTAAAAGGAAAATAAATAAACTTTACTTGATATTTCATAATTATATAGAAGTTAACGTGTTAATGAATATAAATAAAAATAGTATATGAATGTAACAATTATCGTAGAAGAGTAATCTTAATCAAATGAGTAATATTTATATTAATGTCAAACGTAGTAAAAGGAATAATACAAAATATGACTTTCTTCAATTTAACAATAATGACTTGGATTCCATCCACTTGGTCGGACAATTTTTTTTGCTAATTTCTTTATTGTTTCCTATCTGAGGACTTATATAGCTCGATCCAGTGTAGAGGTGTGCATGAGCCGGGTCGGGTCGGGTTTGGGCCGGACTCAACTAAAAATTTAGGCCTTTTTATTGGGCTCGAGCTAGGTCGGGCCCAAAAAATGGGCCTAAAACTTTACTTAAGCCCGGCCCATATAAAAATGCTAAAACTCGGGCCCGGTCCGCCCAAATCCATATTAATTTTTATAATATTTTATATAATTTTAAATATATATAATACATCAAAATACTAAAAAATCAAAATAAATATTTTTCAACAAATTGAAAATAAATTTTAAAAATATGTAGACTTAAATAACACTAAAATAGATGCAACTTAACAAGCAAATGCCTCTAAAATAATAACAAAATTAACAAATGTCTTTAAAATAATAACAAAATTAACAATAAAATAAGTTTTATATAATATCTAAACAATAACAACAAAATAATAGAAACATAATAGTAAAATGGTAGTAAAATAATGAGAAAAACAATAAGAAAATATTATTAAAAAAATAGTTTTTTTTCATTTAATGAATTCGGGCCGGGCCGGGTCGGGCCCGGGCTAAAAATACCTTACCCGAGCCCAGCCCATTTTTAAACGGGCTTTTTTTTTTTGTCCAAGCCCATTTTTCAGGCCTATATTTTTGCCCAAACCCTCCCACATTTCGGACGGGCCTTCGGGCTGGGCCGGGCCGCCTGGCCCATGCACACTTCTAATCCAGTGTTATATATATATATATATATATATAAGAAAACAATAAAAAGAAGTCACATTAATCTACTAATATTGAACAGTTTCTCAGTAAATAGTTGTAAGCCCTCATTCCGGTTAAAAATCAACTTTGTAATGCAATAAGCTTCCATATTTTCTTCTTTGCGGATATGAATAAATTCCCATTGAATCATTTCTGACAAGATTTGCTGAATATGCATTGTAAGTGCTACATTGGGACGAAATCGATTATCATACCAAACTACCCAGCCAAACTGCCCTGCCAAAATTTGGTTGAATGCAAATATAAGAGAACAATTTTATAAGCATTCAAATTGGGACGAAATGAACTGTCATGCCAAACTACCAAGCTAAACTACTCTGACAAAATTGATTGAAAGCAAAAATAATATGACATTTATATAATGATTTAAATTGCGACAAAATGGACTGTCATACCAAACTACCCAACCAAACTACCCTGCCAAAATTTGATTGAATGCAAAATTAAGAGGACATTTCTATAAGCATTCAATTTAGGACGAAATGGATTGTCATGTCAAACTACTCTGCCAAACTGCCCTACCAATATTTTCTTGAATGCAAAATTAAGTGAACATTTCTATTAGCATTTAAATTGGGACGAAATGGATTGTCATGCCAAATAACTCCGCCAAAATTTGATTGAATGAAAATTTAAGAGGACATTTCTGTAAACATTCAAATTGGGACGAAATGGACTGTAATGCCAGACTATCCAGCCAAACTGCCCTGCCAAAATTAAATTGAATGCAAAATTAAGAATACATTTCTATAAGCATTCAAATTGGAAGGAAATTAACTGTCAGGTCAAACAGCTCTACTAAAATTGATTGAATGCAAAATTAAGAGGAAATTTCTGTAAGCATTCAAATTAAGACGAAATGGACTATCATGCCAAACTACCCAGCCAAATTGTCCTGCCAAAATTTGATTGAATGCACTTTAAGAGGACATTTTTATAAGCATTCAAATTGGGACGAAATGGACTGTCATTCCAAACTAACCTCATGCAACCAAAATTCACATTTCCTGAATTTCGCATACAATTACTTTTCTCTTAAGGTTTGCAATACAATTCTCAGGTGTTCAGCATGCTCATTGTCATCATGTGAATAAATCAATATGTCATCTATGAATACTACAACAAATTGATCTAGGTACGGTCTGAAAATTCTGTTCATTAGATCCATAAAAGCAGCGAGTATTGGTTAGTCCAAATGGCATAACTAAAAACTCATAATGCCCATACCTCATTCTGAAAGCAGTCTTCGGAATATCTGAATCTTTCACTCTCATTTGGTAGTATCCTGATCTCAGGTCAATCTTTGGAAATACAGTAGCTCCTTTTAATTGTTCAAATAAGTCATCAATTCTGGGCAATGGATATTTATTCTTTATGGTCACCTTATTCAACTGACGATAATCGATGCACATTCTCATCGTGCCATCTTTCTTTTTCAAAGAAGAACCGGAGCACCCCAAGGAGAAAAACTCGATCTAGCAAACCCTCTATCAGTCAATTCTTGCAACTGTGACTTTAACTCTTTCAACTCTATTGGTGCCATTCTATACGGAGCTATCGAAATAGGTGTAGTACCAGGCAACAATTCAATACCAAATTCAACTTCATGAATCAGAGGTAAACTCGGTAACTCTTCAGGGAACACATCAGAAAACTCGCAGACAATAGGTACTGACTCAATTTTCCTTTAAGACATTTTCAAATCAATTACATAAGCAAAATATGCCTCATATCCCTTTTTCACATAACTTTGAGCTTTCAATACTGATATCACAACAGGAAATCCATTCAAATCATTTCATTATTCGAACATCTCAAATCTATAGTCTTTCTTTTGCAGTTCACAACAGCATCATGGAAAGACAACCAGTCCATACCCAAAATAATATCGAACTTATCAAATGGCAAAAGCATCAGAGCAGCAGGGAAACAGATATCTCTAAACATTAACGGATAGTTCTTGCATACTGTATCAACCAAAACACTTTTACCTAAGGGGTTCGATACTTTTATAGCAAACTCAGTAGACTCTAAAGGTAAAGTCTTACTGTATACTAAATTTATGTATGTAACACCCTGAATTAGGGGTTATTTGTAATTTAAATAAATTCCATGTGGGCTTCAAGAAATAAATAAATATGATTGTATTTGGCATGATTTAGGTTCCAAAAATAACTCGAGCTAGGCCTGACCCAGTATTAAAAATTTTATTATTAAGTGTGTAAAAGGAAGGAGCTAGGTTAGTTAAGGCTTTAATAAAATTTTGGGCGAATTATAGCACAAAGGATGGGCCTGGTATAAGTGGCGTGGTGCGCCTAAGGGTTGCTAGGGGTCTTGGGTTCGATCCGTAGAAGAAGCAAGGAGAATTTTTTTTGGGCGTTAAAGGAAGGGCCTAGGTAAGAAAGGCTCTAAATAAATTGTGAGTAAGGAACGGACATGAATTGAGCAGTGGCCGAGTGGCTGGAGGCGTGGAGAGTTTTCTCCAGGTCTCGAGTTCGAGACTTAGGGGCGGCATCTGGGGATTTTTATTTTTGGGCTTTGGCGCTAAAAGAGAAAAGGGCTCAGGAATAAGGCTTTATGAATAAATGGTGGGATTATTTGACATGAAAGTCTAAAGGGGAGAGTTGGCTCGGGGGCGCTTAAGAAGGGGGGCCTGCTGTTGCTGCTCCCTTCATGAGGTCGCTGGTTCGAATCCCAGGCCCTGCACCTCGTTTTTTTATTTTTTTCCATTTTCTTTGCTGCTGGCGAATGGGAGAGTTTGGTTCAATTTTGAACTCTCAATTTCGGCTGGAAGGGGGTGATTATAGGTAGTTTAATTGCTATTAAATTGTTAAAGGAGATTAAGGGATAGAAATAAGATAAAACTTGTTTTTTTTTTTGTGATAATTAAGAGTTGGAATTATCACCTAAAAGAGATGAATTGGCCAGCAATAGGATTCCTTGGGGGCTGTCAAATTTTCTGTTAACACCTAGAGGAAGAGGCCAAAAAATTCTTCAAAATTTTCTTTTCTTCTCCCCAAATCTTTGCTGCTGCCGAATTCACAATTGTTTCCTAGCCAAAACTATTCAAAACTTCCAGCTTTTCCTTGCTTCTTTTAGCCGAATATACCTCCTCTTTTAAGAGAAAATTTCCAACAAACTCTTTCTCTTCTTCCTCTCTTCATTGTGCTGCCAAAATCTCCCTTAAACTCTTAGCCAAAACTATTCAGAAAATTCCAGCACTATTGTTTCCCTTAGCCGAATACACCCTCCTCCTTCACAAAAATTTCCAGCCCTTCCAATCGTGCATTAGGCGAATATCATATCTCCAACAAGGTGCTGCCAATTTCTCAATAAGTGTGGTAAGGGGTAATCATCTCTTTTGGAATTAAAATTATGGTCTACGATTCGTATTAACTTGATTAAAACCAATTGTAGGGAAGTTTTCAGATTTTATTTTTCCAAGGGACTAATTAAGGCTTCGGGATTTGTTAGGAAATCAAATCCGTTTAAGGTAAGTCCCTTTGATACTACTTGGTTTGGCCGAATAGGCCTAATGTCCCTAATTATGTTAATGGCTAATCATAGGTTAAGAGATCTAACGTTATAGATTGGCTTTTCGGGATCTAGGAGTTCCGGTAGAAACAGGTGTGTAAGATCTCTCTACACACTTTATTAATTAACATGACATTATTGTTGCTTTAAATATTTTTGGTTGTGATTAGCTTGTGGCATAATCATGGATTTCGGGTAAGTCCCCTAACTTGTAATTTTTGATATATGATATTTCATGCCATCACATGATTTAAAATGCTATGCCTAAATACATGATTTATGAAAATTAATATAAAAGCATGTGATGGTGGGATTGATGAGAGGAGGGGGATGAAATATGGACTGTCGTCAGTGGTTTTGACCACAAGATGGGTTGGCCCCATCAGATTTTTTGTGACCTATGGTCATCAGTGGTTTTGACTACAACGATTGAATATTTGCGACTAAGTCCCAGTGGTTTGGTACCACCAGTGGTTTTGACCACACTTTGATATTTTGTGACCTATGGTCATCGATGGTTTTGACCACACGATGGGTTGGCCCCATCAATTGATTTGTGACTCTAAGTCATCGGTGGTTTTGACCACAGTGGTTTTGACCACACGGGTAGTGAGGAGTATGGATGGTTAGGTTGGGTTGCATATTTGCATCTTAATTAATATCTTGTGTATAAGTGTTTTTCCGGTGGGGATTTACACACCGAGTCTTGGTGACTCACCCTTCCCTTAACATTTTGCGATGAGTAGATCGGAGATGGAGTAGGAGAGGACTCGAGGCGCCATGCTTGTTTTTCATATTTGGAACTTGTTTAATTCAGTTTTAGTCATTTATTTTCTAAGTTTTTATTTTGGGATTGTAATAAGGCCGCTATTATTATTGTTGGATGTTTTATTTTATGGCTTTATTTTACTCATACAAATGGAATTTTATAAATATTAAATGAACCGGTTAAAAGAAATTTTTCAAACTTAATAACTTCTACGAGTTTTCAAAGACGTTACCATCGGGTAACCAAAAATAGACTTAGTCAACTACAACTTGATGTTTTTAAAATATACATGATCAAACATTTTCAAAAGGGTCTATCAACCCAACTATGTTATAAAAGCCCAACTAAGTTTTCAAACCCCGTTTTCATACTTCAGCCAAATTCTACCAAGTTTTCATCAAGTTTTCAAATTGGCCCAAAATATTTTACCCAGTGACATACCAGATCCGGTCAGACTGTAATGGGTTTGGGGTGTTACAAAATTGGTATCGAGCACTGGTTCAAAACTCTAATGTGGGGGCCCAAGGCCCAAAATGTTTGGTTTTTGGATAGTAGGCCTTATTATAATGTTTGAGAAATTGTTTTGGCTTGAATAAAGATAGCACCGAGTCTCCAGCACCTATCCGCCTGTAAGTACTTCTATCAATTTTGTGAATTCTTTTGATGAGGGGTAGAAGAGAAAAATGGGAACGTAGGCTGCTAGAGTAGAACTGTTGAACCCTAGGGCTAGCATACCCCAACCATGCATAAGATTTAATAAATTCCCTAAACAAACCCTGTGAGATGTCACTAAGCAAAGGATGTGGCAATCGTTATACGCATGTCTAGGATTGGATTCGGTGGGAGCCTGGTATTTAAGCAGTCCTCGTGACTCACCTCCTACTCACTTGAATCCTACCTGGTGCGTAGTAACGGTTCATCCTAGCTGAGACGACACACTCACAGGCTAAACTCGATAACTAAAACCCGAAAGGGACTAGCCGTTTTGATTTTAGAAATAAATAAAACTTTAGCTTTTTAAAAAAAATGACCAAAATACCCCTCAGTTTGAAAAATGACCAAAATACCCTGGCTTGTAAATTACCAAAATACCCTCCGTATAAATTTTTTCAAATAGAAATTTTCAAAATATCCTTCTTTTATGAAAATACTTAGAACCTGATTTTTGGAAATTGTTTTGAGAAAATGCCCGAATGTCAAAAATTACTAAAATACCCTTAGGGTAAAATTACGAAAACGCCCTTGAATCATGAAATTTCCAAAATACCCACGGTTTTAATCAAAAGTTTCATCACATGAAAGATGCCCAAAAACCTTACTTTACAAAATATCGAAAACATCATGATTTTAGAAAATTACAAAAATTGCCCTAACCAACAAAATTACCAAAATGACCTCGGTTTTCAAAATTTTTGCAACACCATCAAAATGGAAGATAATTCTTAAAAATAACTCCCAAAATTTTACAACTTTTGAAACATCCCTCATTTATCAAATTTTACAAATTCACCCTGATTTGTGGAAAATTACCAAAATGCCCCTGAGTTTCAAAATCACCGAAAGACCCCCCAAATTTCAAAATTTTTCAAAATACCCCGGGAAATTAAGAGTTTTAAAATAATTTTTGACAAAATCATCCGAGAACCTGTATTTGTGAAAAAATTATGAAAATATCCCTGTAGGACAAATTACGAGAATATCCCTGGGTAGTGGAAAAACGATCACAACGAAACTACAACGTCTCTTTGGATTGAATGAATAGAAGACTGTGTGTTTGTTTGATTACGAAAGAACCACTTCTAAAACTCCTATCATAAAATTCCTTCGCGGGTAATCCAGTGAAACAAGTACTAATACATAAAATTTTTTTTAAACAGATAAGCGCAATAGTTAGAATGAGTTCAAAAGGTTGAGGACGTCCGCCCCGTGGCCGTGGTAGAGGTAGGATGACCCTGTCGGAGCCAGCAAGGTCTGGTCATGGGTCTGGGAATGAGATGCCGGATTTGCCGACGCCAAAAATTGAGTTTCAGGATCAGACGGGTGGTAACGGCGTAGTATCCCAAGCGGTGCTACGAGTATTAGAACGAGTTGTTGAAAGGCGTGGTGGTGAACCCGTAAATCGTGGTGAACGACTCGGGCTAACGGAGCGAAGTATTCGAGGAGTCTCCGGAGTGGCACCTAGTGCAGCGGAATATTGGTTAGAGTCCACTGAAAGGATTATGGGTGACTTGGATTTCACCCCTGAGGAGAAGTTAAAAGGTATCATCTCTCTACTTCGGGATGAGTCCTATCAGTAGTGGCTCACCATAAGGGATGGAACAGTAGCAGAAAATCTCACTTGGGAGTTCTTCAGGGATGCTTATCAGAAGAAGTATATCGGAACTAGCTACGTGGACGCACAGCGAAAGGCTTTCTTGAACCTGGTTCAGGGAAATAAGACAGTGGCGGAGTATGAGGCTGAGTTCCTCTGATTGAGTAGATATGCTTGTGGTATTGTGGGTACCGAGCATCAGCGCTGTATCAGATTTGAAGATGGGTTGAGAGATAAGCTGAGAATGATGATAGCTCCACAACATGAACGGGAGTTTGCTGTCTTAGTGGAGAAGTCGAAGGTTGCTGAAAGGGTAAGATAGTCGGTTAGACGAAACCAAGATAGAAATTAGAATAAGAGGAGCTCGAAACCTTCAAGGTTCTTGGGTAATGAACAGAAAAGGACGAGGTTTGATGGGTCGGATCAAGCTGCTAGGCCTGCTGCTGCTGCTAATCCTCAATGGCAACCACGGTGTGATAAGTGTGGCAAGTTTCATAAGGGAGAGTGTTGGAATGGTAATCGTGGATGCTTTGAATGTGGGTCTATGGAGCATCGAGTTAGAGACTGTCCTAAGAATGCAGCTAGGCTGAGAACGGAAGGTCAGGATCGTGCACCGAACAGAAGGGATAACCAACAACCACAGAGGGGTCGAGGTGCAGCTAGGGGTAATGGAAATGGTAACGGGCGTGGCCGAGGTGCTGAAGGTGCAGAGGCAAGGCAACCAAGGTTGGTTTATGCAGTTGGCCGTCGCGAGGAGGAGGATGCGCCAGATGTGACAACGGGTATGTTCCTTACTTCTGGAATACCCTTAATTGCTTTGATTATTGTAGAGTTTTCTTGTTTTTCTAGGAAGTGCTCAAACCTTGGTTGTGAACTTAGAGATTGTGCCTAGGAAGTAAGATAGTTCTATTCAGATCAGAATGACATAAGCGTATACGGTGAGTTAAGATGTACGACTATTCGTTAGTAAGTAATTTCGAGGACAAAATTATTTTTAAGGGGGGTAGAATTGTAACACCCTGAATTAGGGGTTATTTGTAATTTAAATAAATTCCATGTGGGCTTCAAGAAATAAATAAATATGATTGTATTTGGCATGATTTAGGTTCCAAAAATAACTCGAGCTAGACCTGACCCAGTATTAAAAATTTTATTATTAGGTGTGTAAAAGGAAGGAGCTAGGTTAGTTAAGGCTTTAATAAAATTTTGGGCGAATTATAGCACAAAGGATGGGCCTGGTATAAGTGGCGTGGTGCACCTAAGGGTTGCTAGGAGTCTTGGGTTCGATCCGCAGAAGAAGCAAGGAGAATTTTTTTTGGGCGTTAAAGGAAGGGCCCAGGTAAGAAAGGCTCTAAATAAATTGTGAGTAAGGAACGGACATGAATTGAGCAGTGGCCTAGTGGCTGGAGGCGTGGAGAGTTTTCTCTAGGTCTCGGGTTCGAGACTTAGGGGCGACATCTGGGGATTTTTATTTTTGGGCTTTGGCGCTAAAAGAGAAAAGGGCTCAGGAATAAGGCTTTATAAATAAAGGGTGGGATTATTTGACATGAAAGTCTAAAGGGGAGAGTTGATTCGGGGGCACTTAAGAAGGGGGGGCCTGCTGTTGCTGCTCCCTTCATGAGGTCGCTGGTTCGAATCCCAGGCCCTGCACCTCGTTTTTTTAATTTTTTTCCCTTTTCTTTCTGTCTTGGCGAATGGGAGAGTTTGGTTCAATTTTGAACTCTCAATTTCGGCTGGAAGGGGGTGATTATAGGTGGTTTAATTGCTATTAAATTGTTAAAGGAGATTAAGGGATAGAAATAAGATAAAACTTGTTTTTTTGGTGATAATTAAGAGTTGGAATTATCACCTAAAAGAGAGGAATTGGCCGACAATAGGACTCCTTGGGGTCATCAAATTTTGGTTAACACCTAGAGGAAGAGGCCAAAAATTCTTCAAAATTTTCTTTTCTTCTCCCCAAATCTTTTTTCACGCTAAATTCACAATTGTTTCCTAGCCAAAACTATTCAAAACTTCCAGCTTTTCCTTGCTTCTTTTAGCCGAATATACCTCCTCTTTTAAGAGAAAATTTCCAGCAAACTCTTTCTCTTCGTCCTCTCTTCATTGTGCTGCCAAAATCTCCCTTAAACTCTTAGCCAAAACTGTTCGTAAAATTCCAGACTATTGTTTCCTTAGCGAATACACCTCCTCCTTCACAAAATTTCCAGCCCTTCCAATCGTGCATTAGGTGAATATCATATCTCCAACAAGGTGCCAATTTCTCAATAAGTGTGGTAAGGGTAATCATCTCTTTTGGAATTAAAATTATGGTCTACGATTCGTATTAACTTGATTAAAACCAATTGTAGGGAAGTTTTCAGATTTTATTTTTCCAAGGGACTAATTAAGGCTTCAGGATTTGTTAGGAAATCAAATCCGTTTAAGGTAAGTCCCTTTGATACTACTTGGTTTGGCTGAATAGGCCTAATGTCCCTAATTATGTTAATGGCTAATTATAGGTTAAGAGATCTAACGTTATAGATCGGCTTTTCGGGATCTAGGAGTTTCGGTAGAAACAGGTGTGTAAGATCTCTCTACACACTTTATTAATTAACATGACATTATTGTTGCTTTAAATATTTTTGGTTGTGATTAGCTTGTGGCATAATCATGGATTTCGGGTAAGTCCCCTAACTTGTAATTTTTGATATATGATATTTCATGCCATCACATGATTTAAAATGATATGCCTAAATACATGATTTATGAAAATTGATATAAAAGCATGTGATGGTGGGATTGATGAGAGGAGGGGGATGAAATATGGACGTCGTCGATGGTTTTGACCACAAGATGGGTTGGCCCCATCGATTATTTGTGACCTATGGTCATCGATGGTTTTGACCACAACGATTGAATATTTGCGACTAAGTCCCGTGGTTTGGTACCACCAATGGTTTTGACCACACTTTGATATTTTGTGACCTATGGTCATCAATGGTTTTGACCACACGATGGGTTGGCCCCATCAATTGATTTGTGACTCTAAGTCATCGATGGTTTTGACCACCGTGGTTTTGACCACACGGGCGGTGAGGAGTATGGATGGTTAGGTTGGGTTGCATATTTGGATCTTAATTAATATCTTGTGTATGAGTGTTTTTCTGGGTGGGGGATTTACACACTGAGTCTTGGTGACTCACCCCTTTCCCTTAACATTTTGCAGATGAGTAGATCACGGAGATGGAGCCGGAGAGGACTCGAGGCTGCCATGCTTGTTTTTCATATTTGGAACTTGTTTAATTCAGTTTTAGTCATTTATTTTCTAAGTTTTTATTTTGGGATTGTAATAAGGCCGCTATTATTATTGTTGGATGTTTTATTTTATGGCTTTATTTTACTCATACAAATGGAATTTTATAAATATTAAATGAACCGGTTAAAAGAAATTTTTCAAACTTAATAACTTCTACGAGTTTTCAAAGACGTTACCATCGGGTAACCAAAAATAGACTTAATCAACTACAACTTGATGTTTTTAAAATATACATGATCAAACGTTTTCAAAAGGGTCTATCAACCCAACTATGTTATAAAAGCCCAACTAAGTTTTCAAACCCCGTTTTCATACTTCAGCCAAATTCTACCAAGTTTTCATCAAGTTTTCAAATTGGCTTAAAATATTTTACCCAGTGACATACCAGATCCGGTCAGGACTCGTGGGTCGGGTTTGGGGTGTTACAATGCATATATATATAAATGCGTAGAACCAGGGTATATCAATGCAATCACACAAGTATCATAAAGTGTAAAAGTACCCGTTATAACATCAGGTGATGAAGCTTCCTCACGAGCTCGAATAGCATACGCTCTGGCAGGCACTATAGTTTCAGATCTTGCAACAGTGTATCTCGTAGTCCTTTTACTACCACTAACATTTCTTACATTCTTTGGAGGTCTACCTCTCACAGGTGCATTATCAAGTCTCAGATTCTGAACAATCTCTGGCTCGACAAACTCAGGACAATCACGGATGAAATGATCAAGCGATCCACATCTGAAGCAAGCTCTGTCATTTAATCTACAGCTTCCTGGATGCCTTTTTCCATAATGTTTACATTCAGATCTCTCCGATCGAACAATACCAACACTGGCCACTGAAGTTACTAGAGTTTTGGAATTGATTTGCCATCTAGCTCAATTTTTGTTCGAATGTCCCACATTATCTCTGGAACGACTTTGATCATCTCTGAATCTCTTCGAAGCGGACTGAAATGATTTACTCTGAAATCTCTTTCTCATATCTCGACCTTCAGACTTAACTTTTCTTTTATCTTTCCCGAGTGCCTCAGCTTTACACGCTCGATCAACAAGTACAACGAACTCTTTTATTTCTAAAATCCCGACTAGCAAATGAATATCTTCATTAAGCCCATCTTTGAATCTTTTACACATTATAGCTTCAGAAGATACACATTCCTGAGCATATTGACTCAATCTTACGAATTCTCGTTCATATTCTGAAACAGTCATTCTACCCTATTTTAGTTCTAAAAATTCCTTCCGTTTCTGATTGACGGATCTTTTACTGATATATTTCTTTCAAAACTCAATCTGAAAGAAATCTTATGTAATTCACTCTTTCGGAACAACAGAAATCAAAGTTTTTCACCATTGATAAGCTGTATCTCGGAGTAGTGATACAACACACTTTATACATTCTTTCGAAATCAAAGACATCTTATCAAATACACGGATCGTGTTTTCTAACCAGAACTCAACTTTTTCAGCATCATCATCATTAGTAGCTCGGAACTCTTTAGCCCCATACTTGCGGATTTTATCAACTAGAGGCTTATTCCACGGATTCAGATTTGCAGTCAGAGGTATACCAGATGTTTGAGGGGATTAACCTGGGGCCGGGGTTGCCAAACAGTCAGGTTATTCTCATGAATTGAGTGAACCATTCACTCATCATCTGGAAGAAAGCTTGTTTAGCTCCTCCCTCTTGACAGCTCGTAGCCAGTCTCGGATCACAGATTACTGTCCCTTGCGCGGGAGCAGGTGCATTACTTTTTACGTCGTCAGTTACGACTCTTTTGGGATCTATTACTATAAAAAAATCACATTTTATATGTCAGGATTCATTACACTATCACAATTCAAATATATGGCATGTATAGCTAGACTCTGACACACTACGTTAGTCTAAGAATCGACTAAATTGTGGCTCTGATACCAACCAAATGTAACACCCCTAACCTGTAACCATCGTCGGACTAAGGTTAAAGGCATTACTGAACAGATTTGGAAACTTATACAGAAATGTCATACAAATATACATGTATTTGATTCATAGGGTCCCTTAGAAGGCCATCGAAACCTAAAACATGCTTATAAACCGAGTCGGGACAAAAATGAAACACATACAGAAATTATCAAAAACTTAAAAACTTTTCAAAAATGCAGAGGACACATGCCCGTGGGAGTAGTCCGTGTTCCCACAACGACTGCTAGACACACCTGTGTGTCCTCCCCGTGGTCGAACCTAACTTCTCACCACGGCCACCAAGCACGCCCGTGTACCCTGACCGTGGTCGATCCTGCCAAACCCACACAGCTATCAAGCACCCCCGTATGCTAAGGCCGTGTACTAATAAGCCATATACTGACTTTCTCACACGGCTTCTAGGCACGCCCGTGTACCATGGCCGTGTGCTCTTAAGCTAGCTACTAAATTTACCCCACGGTCACTAGGCATGCCCGTGTGCCATGGCCGTGGGAAATTAAAGGTCATTTGGAAGACCAAAATGCCATCCACTTGGGTTATACCTACAAGAAAAATTTACCATTCCATTTCATGCATATATGACAACCAAAAACATACCAAAATAACCATTCAAACCATGTATTCAATACCAATTCCAACTATGACAAATTTCAAGACTAAAACTCATCCCATCAAAAGCATAATTCATTCATTTGCTTACTTAAAACTAGACCATTTCATGTGTCATCTAGCCATGCCAAAGCATACTTCACATATAACATACATTCCAACAATTTCTCAACTCACAACTAGACAAAACACATGGCTAAGATTATATAATAAATTATACCAAATACTAGCTTATACATGCCATATCTAATTATATACATTTCCAAAGTGTACCAAAATGAGTTTAGTAGTGTGATGATGATCCTTGACGGTCCCGAGCCTTCAGTAGCTTTGACGACCTATAAAACAGATAAAACACACAGAGTAAGCTTTCTAAAAGCTTTGTAAGTCATAATACAAATAAACTTAACAAATTAGCACATATATGCTTTGAATCATATACTTAACCATATTTGCCACATTCATCAATTCAAGAATCATTTGTATACATAGCTTTTTCATAATCATTCTTGCATCTCATTCACATTCTCATATAGGTACTTACCTTTTTATACACACTTGTGTATATACCAAACGTACCTGAATCAGACATTTGTTCACTTAATTGGTCATAGCTCGGATTTGCAATTCATATCATAGACTTGCCCGTTGAACCAATAGGAATCTAGTAGGATGCTTAGAAAACTCGAAATAGTTATACAATGTCAACGTCCCAAACGAGGTCTTACATGCACTCAGATATCGATGCCACTATCCCAGACAGGGTTTTACACGAATCAATACGATACCGATGTCCCAGACATGGTCTTACACGTAAAGCTCATATCGATGCCAACGTCCCAGACGTGGGCTTACACGTAAAGCTCATATTGATGCCTACTTCCTAGACGAGATCTTGCATGAAATTTCAAATCAATGTCAACGTCCCAGGCGTGGTCTTACACGATAAAACAGAACAGATACCTATGTCATGACATAGCTAATCCTATCTATTCCTAGGTTCATACGGGACTTCTCGGACATTGTCACTAAGTACTCCTTATCTCGAAATTCATGAACAGATCATATCATAAGTATTCATCGATAATAATAGTCATAATAACACACATAATTCAATACGAATACGTTTATTTGCATAATGACTTATCTCAGATTCGATCTATCGGAATAGAAATAGCTACTCGGTTACTTTCGCTTTCCCGCGATCTAAGTCTGTTTTCCTCGGTTATTGATCTAAACATATTCAGAATTAACCCTTTTATTCTCTAATTCATTCAATTCAATCCATACACATATATTTAGGGCTATTTGCAAATTAACCCTCATATTTGCATAATTTATCAATTTAGTCCATTTTTCTCAAAACATCAAATTCACAAAATCAACCCATACTCATGCTTAGCTGAATGTTCCTACATCTCATACAAGTCCATATTTTTCATCAAATTTTCAATTTAGTCCCTCAAATTGCTATTTTCTCAATTTAGTCATAATTAGCTAAATTCATCAAAAATTCAAGAACAAAGTATGTTCATCTAGCTCAAATCTTTCATTTAACACCATAAATCATCACAAAGCTCAACATAACATCAATGGCATTTCTCATTAACAACATCAATTCATCAAATTGAGACATGGGCTTGATAGTAGACTAAGCAACAATCTCAAAAACATAAAAATCATCAAAATTCAACTCAAAATCATACCTTAATTTAAGCTTGGAATGGCTGAATTTGCAAAGTTTTAAAAACTTTCTTTTTCTTACTACTTTTGGTCAAAACAAAAGAAATAAAAGATGAACACTTTCATCTTTGGTTTCATTAATAATGTGTTAATAATTCAATTACCAAAATAGCCTTCATTCATATATTTATAACATATAATTACAAGGTCATTCATGACCTTAGCCGACCACTAAACATGATAATGGCTTAATTGCCATACAAGGCCTCCACCATTACAAAGCCATAACACATTGATACTTTAACAAATAGCATGCAAGTTTCACATTTAATGCAATTCAATCCTTTATTCAAATTAAGCTCACAGACTGATAAATTAACTTACGAAACTTTAGCACATGCATAATCACTTATCAGAGACACATAAAATACTATTAAAAATTATACGAACTCAAATTTGTGGTCCCGAAACCACTGTTCTGACTAGGGTATAAACTAGACTATTACAAGCATTTAAATTGGAACAAAATGGACTGTCGTGCCAAACTACTTTGCCAAAATTTGATTTAATACATAATTAAGAGGACATTTCTATAAGCATTCAAATTGGGACGAAATAAACTGTCATACCGAACTACCCAGCCAAACTACCATGCTAAAACTGATTGAATGCAAAATTAAGAGAACATTTCAATAAGCATTCAAATTAGAACCAAATGGTTGTCATGCAAAACTACTCATCCATACGTTGCTGTAAAAATTGATTGAACACAAAATTTAGAGGACATTTCTATAAGCATTCTAATCGGGACGAAACTACTAATCCAAACTGCCCTGCTAAAATTTAATTGAATGCAAAATTAAAAGGACATTTCTATAAAAGTTCAAATTGAGACGAAATGGACTATCATGCCAAACTGCCCTGCCAAAATTTGATTGAATGCAAAATTAAGAGGACATTTCTATAAACATTCAAATTAGGACGAAATGGACTGTCATGCCAAACTACCTTGCAAAAATTGATTGAATGCAAAATTGAGAGGACAGTTCTATAAGCATTCAAATTGGGACAAAATAGACTATCATGCCAAACTACCAAGCCAAACTGCCCTGACAAAATTTTATTGAATGCAAAATTAAGAGGACATTTCTATAAGAGTTCAAATTGGGACGAAATGGACTGTTATGCCAAACTGCCCAACCAATTTGCTCTAGAAGAATTTGATTGAATGCAAAATTAAGAGGATATTTTTATAAACATTCAAATTCGGACGAAAGGGATTGTCATGCCAAACTACCCAACCAAACTGTCTTGCCAAAATTGATTGAATGCAAAATTAAGAGGATATTTTTATAAACATTCAAATTGGGACGAAATAGGTTGTCATGCCAAACTACCCAGCCAAACTGTCTTGCCAAAATTGATTGAATGCAAAATTAAGAAGACATTTTTATAAGCATTCAAATTAGGACGAAATGGACTATCATACCAAACAACCCAGCCAAACTACTTTGCCAAAATTTTATTGAATGCAAAATTAAGATGACATTTCTATAAGAGTTCAAATTGGGACGAAATGGGCTGTCATGCCAAACTACCCACCAAATTGCCCTAGAAGAATTTGATTGAATCCAAAATTAGGAGGACATTTCTGTAAACATTCAAATTGGGACGAAATGGACTGTCATGCCAAACTAACCAGCCAAATTGTCCTGCCAAAGTCGATTGTGTAATGACCCAAAAGTTGGGGTTGTTGAAAAACATATTTTCGAGATCTCGCCTATGTGTGTCGAGTTTAAAAATATTAATATTATAATGTTTGGAGATTTCTTTAGAAGTTAATTGAATAGTAAAGTAGAAATTTTAATTGATGGGGACTAAATTAATAATGAGAAAGAATAGTTACAAGGACTATTTGAGTAAATAACTTATTATTTATAGTAGTCAAATGGAGATAGTAGATATATATATATATATAGATATCCAGGTGATATCATTGATAGTTATTATAGGATGACTATTATGTGTTAGAGTTAGTATAAAAAAAAAAAAGAATAAAAAGTTCACATTTGCTCTTGCATGCCGAAAATGGGGAGAAAGATTTCAGCCGCTTTGTTCATTCTTTAAAGCTCAATTTGGTTAGTAATTTTTTGTTTTTGTTTCATGGATTTTGTGTTTTTGGAGTCTTAAGACGTGAATCGATGAAAAACGAAGGTAACGGAATAGCTATCGGCCTCACTAATACGACTATTTTGTTTAGGTAAGTTTGTAGACTCGAACTTGATTTTACTTCTAGTTACTATTTAAATTAAGTAATGTTAAATTTGTTCACGATATAAAATGTATCCGTATTATTGAATATTGTAAGGAAAATAAATGAGGAAAAATATAGAAGTAAACAATTGTATAATCCTCGATACGTTCGACTAGCGCTGGGCGCAATATTTGTCAGTTTGTCTGACTAGTGCTGGGCACACAACTATCAGTTAATTCGACTAGCGTTGGGCGCAATTCGCCGTTGGTTTATCCAACTAGATCTGGGCTCATAACTATTATCGTCGATTAATCCGACTCGCACTGGGTGTAAATATTATTGGTTTATCCAACTAGAGCTGGGCTCACATTCATTACCATCGGTTAATCCTACTAGCGTTGGGCGCAACCTCTTCTGCGGATTACCGCTAGGCACCAGGTGACACATCGTTAACTGATATTACGATAATTTTTTTTTTAAAATTATCGAGAGATTAGAATTCTTTTTTTGGCTAAGTTAGAAATTTATATTAATGGAGATTGGAATTGTGTTTAGCTAATAAATGGAACCTATTAATGATAAATTGATTTACATGTTGCAGGCTAGATAAATAGCAGAATTGGGCTCGGCATCCTACAAGAATCCCGTACTCGATGTTAGTGACGTTATCTTTTTTTTTTTTGTGTTTTGGCATGTACCTAGGATGCAAATTCAATGACAGTGTCCTTTTTGTTTAGTGAGCTCTAGGGTACTAGTTTTTGTAAATGAATATAATTGTAAATACCTTTTTGACTTCTTATACTATATTGAAAGTAATGTTTGTTTAAATGAATTGGTAATTTTAGTGATCTATCTAGATTGTTTGCTTGATAGCATATTTGATGAACATATATATGAGACTTGGCAATTGCTTGATATGTGTGTAAGCTTGAACTTATTGAATTGGTACATTAAGTATAAATATGTTTAAGCAAGAACGTGAAAAGAAAATGAGCAAGTTGAGTGTTTGAATAAATGTCATGACATATCATGCATAAAACTTGGCATTGGCATTGAATTGAGGGTTATAAATTGGCTTGTATATGTGCTTGGATGTTATGTAGGTGCAAGACCAATTGGGTGAGAGAAGTGGCCTGAAAATGACCTATTTTTCGTCCACACGGGCATGTGTCTCAGCTGTGTGTGACACACAGCCATGCGCACGGGCGTGTGGTTTGGCCGTATGTCCCCTGCACCTAAAATTTGAAAATTAAATTGTCCACACGGCCTAACACACGGGCGTGTGACTGGCCGCGTGACCCAAGTCAGAGAGTTACACGGGTAAGGACACGAGCTGGGACACAGCCGTGTGCCTCATTTCAAAAGCCCACACGGCCTAGGACACGGGCGTGTCATTTGGCCGTGTGAGACACACAGCCTGGCCACACGGGCATGTGTCCCCTGTTTCTTTGAAAAATTCATATGTTTTCTGAAAAATTTTTTGAATACCCAGTTTAGCCCCGAACTAATTTTAATGATTATTTTAGGTCTTGAGGGATCGTATTAAAGACCATATGAATGTTCATTAATGATTTTTCAATTGAATGAGAAATGTACATGAAATGTTTGATTGATTGAGTTATAAGTCTGGTAATGCTCCGTAACCTTGCTTTGATGACGGATACGAGTTTAGAGGGTTATAGATTGAACGCAAAATTAAGAGGATATTTTTATAAACATTCAAATTGGGACGAAATGGGCTGTCATACCCAACTACCCAGCAAAACTCCCTTGCCAAAATTTTATTGAATGCAAAATTAAAAGGACATTTCTATAAGCATTCAAATTAGGACGAAATGGACTGTCATGGCAAACTGCCCATCCAAACTACCCTACCAAAATTGATTAAATGCAAAATTAAGAGGACATTTCTATAGGCATTCAAATTGGTACAAATGGACTGTCATGTTAAACTACCCAGCCAAACTGTCCTGCCAATGTCATAACGTTGCCCATAAGAGTACAGGGCCTAGTAAGCAAAGCTAGACATGAAGGGCCTAAATTAACGTAGAGTCGCCACTAACCAATTAGGGCTAGGTTGGTTAGCCACCTATCATCTAAAATTTTAGAATTAATGCTACGAAAAAAATCCTAAAAGTCTAGACTCGATCTCATCACCAAATTTCGGGTTCGGGAGTACGGTTACGTATAGGGAAGGTTATAGCACCCCCACAACGCCTATCCGGGGATAGTCCTACGGGGTCTTAGGAGTTAGGTTTTTTTTAAGCATATTAATGTTCTAATCTAGACTAAAATCTTATGAAAATCTTAAATAAAAACTCAAAATTAAATGCCTCCGGTTTACTTGTAATTCATTAAGATGTGTTCACCAAACTTATCTAATTTGAACCTTAAATTAGAGATTTTTACTTTTAATGGGAACCCTAAATGATACCTAAATAATTCTAGTAAAAATACCTTCAATTCCTAAAATTAATTCTATTTTAGAATTTTTTTAAAAAAAACCTAGAAATTACCAATGCATTAAGAGAAATATTAAAATCCATCTACAACTTATTTGATCTTTTATTATTATTATTTAAAAGATTTAATTAATAACGTTGAACCTATCAAGATCTTATGAAAGTATCCTATGCCGGGTTTATGATTTATCCTACTTTAAAATTCTTGATTTACGTTTAAATTCATCAAAATCCTAAAATAATATATATTAAATAATATTTATTAGCTTTCTTAAAAGTTTCTAAAATAAAATACTTAGAAAAACCTACTCATGATTTACAATTCACCTACAAAAATCTTAGTTTTAATTTTGAACAAAGTCCTAAAGAATATTTATATATTAATTTAATATTCTAAAGATGAATCCTATACGATATTTAAAATTAGTTTAAAACCCTAAAAAATATACTACATATTATTTATAATTTTTAGGGTAAGTGGTAGACAAAATCTTAAAGACTAACCTAAATCCAAATGTAAAAACATTATGGTTTTATTAAAATGTAACACCTACTTAACTAACTTCATGTCAACATTTATAGGATGGAAAAATGACCTAAAGTTCCCTCTTTTAAAACGAATAGTAATAAAAGAGGATGTAAAAACATTTTCTTTTCTTCCTCCTTCTATGTTGGCCATGGCTCCACCACTAGAGAGCCCAGTGGCTCTTTGGCCTCCAGTGGTGGAGCTACCACATACAGTTGCTGAATTTTTTTTTTTTTTGCAAAATTATAGCTTTCTTTTAAGAAAAATAGTGATTTTCTTAAAGATCAAAACTTTATTTCGAAATAGTTGAAAAGATTACAACTTGATTTTAAAAATTTTAAATTTTCCTTTAAAATGACTAAAAAACATATTTTTATTCTTTAAAATCTAAACTTTTTTTTTTCTTTTAAAAAATAACTACTTTTCTTAAAGATCAAAGCTTTTATTTTGAAATAGTTGAAAAATAAAAAAATTAAAATTTTAAACTTTCCTTTAAAATGACTAAAAAACATATTTTTATTTTTAAAATCTAAACTCTCTTTTAAAAAAATCAAAACTTTTTTCTTAAATTAAACCTTTTTAAAAAACCGATAAACCATAATTTACATATATTTTAACCTCATGCTTGGCTTATTTTTGGATTAATTTTTATTAAATTTGATGAATTCGATGCTCCTAATCCCTTAATTTAATGTTTTATACTCAGGAGAGTTTAAAAAGCCGAAAAGAACGAGAAACGGGCCAAAAAGGGGCAAAATGGGCCTACATCAGAAATCACACGGCCTGGACTATCGACCACGGGCAGATCACACGACCGTGTGTGGCGAGCAGAATCGACCACAGCCGAAGGAGTCCACCATGAGCGTGTCACACGGGCATGTCCATACCTAGGGGTGAGCGTTCGATCGAATCGAATCGAATTGAATGAAAAAATTTCGAGTTAATCGAGTTGACGAATCATATTTTATCATCCTAATTTGATTTGAAATTTTCTCGAATCGAGTCGAGTGAGATGGAATTGAATCGAATCGAATCGAATATATTTGTTCGAGTTAAATTTTAAAAATAATTTTGGGTCCTTGTAACCACTATCACCCATCGTAATAAAATTTGTCCACCTTAATCAAATTTTTATTAACTTTCATCACCTCATAATTTATTTATTAATCTTTTATATACTGGGTTAGCTTCTTTGCTTGCTTAGTTATTTCAATTATCTTGATTCTTGTCACTATGTATTTTGGAATTAAAATATATATTAAATGTAAAATGTGATTTTTTAATAAAAGTTATTTTAAAGATAAAATATGAAATTGATACCAATATAAAATTTTAATACGAATATTTTATGGCATAATTAATAATTTAATTTTAATATAAATATTCAATATGACTAAACAATTCAATAATATAAATAATATAAAATGTGAAATTTAATTTAATAATATAAATAGTAGATATAAATAAAATTATTGCTATTTATGTTTAGTGATTTTTTGGATAATTTTGA
Organism: Gossypium rotundifolium; assembly: GCA_025506655.1. Classification (NCBI taxonomy): domain Eukaryota; kingdom Viridiplantae; phylum Streptophyta; class Magnoliopsida; order Malvales; family Malvaceae; genus Gossypium; species Gossypium rotundifolium. Next base: position 108,641,522 of record CP106732.1, on the reverse strand, counting down.
TTTTTATTTGAGGGTATAAGGTGAGAAGTAAAAGTTTAGGGGAAAATAAAAGTTTTGGGGAATAAAAGTTTGAGGAAAGTAAATAGGGAGTAAAATTTTGGAAGGAAAATATAAAAAAAAATTGGGGGGGGGGATGGGTTTGGGGTAGATGGGGAGTGGGATGGGAAGGGAGTATGAATCAAAAGTAATAAGTGAAGTCTAGGTGGATTCTTCCTTAGGTATTGCCTATCTCATATAAGTTGTCCAAAAGTATTTTACCAATTCACTCTCTGTCACAGTCATAGTCATTTAGTTAGTTAAATTAATTAGTTAATTTTAGATTAAAAATAGATCCCCTTAATTATTAGGCTAGATAATAAAAAGAGTCATTACTAGTAATTTTAGTCCTTGAAGATACGATATTCCAGACTCGCCATAACTATACTACTGTTCGATAGGTGCGCTTGCCTTTGTCGAAATAATAGTTAGTTTCGAGCTCCATCAAGTTTTTGTCACCGTTGCCGGGGACTAAGATATTAGGAACACTAAATTTTTATTACTTTAGCCATTTTTACTTTATTTTTACTTTATTTATTTATTTTTATTATTATTATTTTCTTTACTAATTTTTTCCCTTTATTTGCTTCTGGCAAGTAACTCTAGTTTATGACTAGAAGGAACCCGTCAGGACCATTACTTTACGATAGTGATATAGAAGGCACCGCTCGCAGAAATCGAAGAGAAATAAGGCGAAGCCTACAATACATACAAGAAGAGCAAGCGGACGATACTAATAATACCGAAGAGATGGCTGATAATAATCTGCTACCTCCTGTGGTTGCCACAAATCCGGTGAATTAAAATCCTGCTCCTCGTACTATGTATGATTATGCTAAACCTAATCTAACAGGAACCGAATCAAGTATTGTTAGACCTACTATTGCTGCAAATAATTTTGAACTGAAACCTAACACTATACAGATGATTCAGTAATTTGTTCAGTTTGATGGTTTGCAGGATGAGGATGCAAACAATCACTTAGTAAATTTTCTAGAGTTTTACGACACTTTCAAAATTAATAGCGTTTCTGATAATGCCATTTGGTTTCGGTTATTTCCCTTTTCATTGAGGAACAAAGCTAAACAGTGGTTGAACTTGTTACCACGAGGATCAATCACTACATGGGACCAAATGACCAAAAAATTTTTGTTAAAATATTTTTTGCCGGCTAAAACAGCTAAGTTAAGGAATGATATCTCTTCTTTTGTGCAAATGGATTTAGAGACACTTTACAATGCATGGAAGAGATACAAGGATCTATTGCGAAGGTGCCCTCACCATGGGTTACCCTTGTGGCTACAAGTTCAAACCTTTTACAATGGTGTGAACCCCTCAACTAGGCAGTTGATTGATTCAGCCGCCGGTGGAACCCTAAATAACAAGACCCCTACAGCAGCTTATGAATTTATAGAGGAGATGACACTAAATAACTATCAGTGGCAAGTTATGAGGACAAAGCCAACAAAAGCTGCCAGTGTTTTCAATCTTGATGCAGTGACCATGCTATCAAATCAGGTAGAACTGTTAAATAAAAAAGATTGATAGTTTGTGTGGTTCTTCATAGGTACATCCAGTAATGCAGTGCGATAAATACGGAGGAGGGACGAACAATACAGAATACCCACCCTACAACCCTGGCATAGAAAACGAACAAATGAGCTATATGGGTAACAATTCTAGACCCCAAAATAACCCTTATAGTAACACTTACAATCCAGGTTGGAGGAACCACCCAAACTTCTCATGGGGTGGCCAAGGAAATCAGAGACAACAAACCCCTCCAAGCTTTCAACAGCAACCCTACCCACAAGAGAAAAAGCCGAACCTTGACGAGATGGTAACAAAATTTATCGCGGTGTTAGAAACCCATTTCCAAAACACCGAAACAACACTCAAAAATTAGCAAGCATCGATTCAAGGGATCGAGAACCAATTAGGACAACTCGCTAAGCTCATATCTGAACGGCCACAAGGCAGCTTGCCAAGCAACACTGAAACTAACCCAAAGGAGCAACTTCATGTCGTTACTGCTCACGATAGTGAAGGTTTAGATGAGCCAAAGTTGAGGCAAGAGAATGTGGTAGAGGAAGGTAAGGTTGAGGTAAGCCATGATAAACTAAAACCGGTAATTACAGAGTACCAACTTCTTGTGCCATACCCCAATGCGATGAAGAAAGACCACACTGATGAACAATTTGGTAAATTTCTTAAACTCTTGAAAAAAATTACATATTAATTTACCGTTTCTTGAAGCTCTTTCGCAGATGCCCAATTCAAGGAAATTTTTAAAAGAGCTCTTGACAAACAAATGGAAGTTAGACGAGGCGTCGCATGTGGAGCTAAGTGCAGTGTGCTAGCAATCTTACAAAATAAACTACCACAAAAGTTAAAAGATCTAGGAAGTTTTACGATTCCTTGCTTAATTGGTAGTTTATCTGTTAACAATATTTTAGCTGATTTAGGGGAAAGTATCAATGTTATGCCTTATAAAATGTTTAAACAGCTAGGTCTCGAAAAACCCAAATAAACTAGGATGAGCATTCAATTGGTTGATAAAACTATCAGAGTTCCTACGTGTATAATTGAGGATGTGCTAGTAAAAATTGATAAATTCATATTCCTAGTAGACTTTGTTGTCTTCGACATGGATGAGGACAACAATGTTCCTTTAATTTTAGGAAGACCCTTTTTAGCAACTGCTAAAGCTAGAATTGATGTTGGTACAGGTGAACTCACACTTTGTGCAGGTGATGAAACGATCACTCTTCAGGCTCTTGACTCAACTAGGACATCGAGTGATAAAGGTGAGAACATAAATTCTATTAATGACCATTTGGTTCAACCTTCTTTTCAAGAAGCACCACGGAATTACACAACTGAGCTAGATCCTAGACCTCATGCTAACAAAGAAATAACTCATGAGGAGCGAAGACTTCAGATCGATGAACTAGACAAGTAGAAGATAAATGACAAGGAGAAACCGGGGAAACATGATGAACCAAAGCAAAACCATGTCAAACTTAAGGATGGGACAACCCAATTTCAGATAGGAGATCAGGTATTGTTGGATAAAATAGACCCTCAGATCGTCACTTCAAACCTTGATACAAACAAAGAGATCCCTTTTAAGGTACTCAATGTCTTCCTATATGGAACAATCGAGGTGACTAATCCTACATTCGGCACTTTTAAGGTAAACACCACTCTACTTAACCTATATATCGATAACTGAATTGATAGCAAGAATGATGAGTTTCAGCTCTTCAAACCACCATGATTATACGAATGAGAGGTAAGTCTAGTTTAAGAATTTAAACGAGCGCTTCTTCAGAGGCAACCCGAGCACTAACCCCATTAATTTATATTTTTTATTTTTAGTATCAAATTAAAAACTAAAAAATTCAATAAATGCTTAGGTTTCCCTACCACACGGCCTTGCACACGGGCGTGGCCGTGGCCGTGTGGACACCACGATTAGACACATCAGCGTGGCCAAGACCGTGCAAAGTAAGGACGAAAAATCCCTAAACCACGGACGGAAATAAAATACCACGACCGTGCAATACGGCCGTGGTCAACACTGAGAAAGTAACACGGGTGTAGGACACGCCCGTGTCCCCAGACCGTGGCCGACACTGATTAAGTAACATGGGTGTGGGAATATCCACATAGGCGTGGGAGAAACGAATGAGACACCACACGGCCATACGATACAGCCGTGTGACCTAGCACGCCCATGGCACACAGGCGTGGGCAGCCACCAGGTTCAAAAGGCTTTTAGGGAATCACCACACCACCATCGGAGTATCCACCTCCTCTGCCCAAATTTCCCTCGTTTCTTTTCTTTGACTCCATTCAAAATTTAGGAATTTCACTTCTCTCCCTCTCTTATGCTTTTCTTACTTTATTGTCATTATCTATCTTTGTACATTGAGGACAATGTACATCTTAAGTGTGGGGAGGTTATTGATTTCATTACCAGAAAAAATCCCTAAATTTTGTCTTGTTCTTAAATAATTTCTCATATCACCAATTAAAATGAAACTTTTATTGATTTATGAGTTTTGTTGATATGTTTTTGGATTAAGTCATAGATAATTATGCATTGATGATTTATACTTTAAGATATTAGAGAATCAAACATGATAAGTCTATTTTCAGAAAAATTTCTATATTGTTTTCCTAAATTTAAATATTACTTTGAAATTTGAAATTTGCAAGGTTGACATCAAAAACCATAATTTCTGTGAAATTTAAAGCCGTTAGAACATACATTTTCCTTGCTCACTTTATTGATTATGAGTGTGTCAACATTGATTTGTTATTCTAGAACTTGCTTCGATTATACAGGTCGAGACCACACCTTTGATTTGATATACCGAGATGATAAAGGCACCTAGGATTTAATCCACTCACTCCACAAAAAGCCTACTTTCATAATTAACCCCTAGTAAACCCCTTTGATCCTAATAAACCATTTCTTGACTTAACCTTTAATATTAACCTAAAACTAAATTTCTACTTCCCCTAATCTTTTGATGTCCCTTTTGTCGAGATTTGATTTGATCAGTTACCTAACTATTTTCTCTATTTCAGGTTAAATTCATCCTATTCACTTGTTCTTATTCTTTAAAAAAATTGAAATCCATTCATTATTAGTTCCATGTTATTTGAGTTCCATGTTATTTGAGCTTAAGTAGTTAATTTCATATTTTGAGAAGAAGCTCGTGTTATTATTATAATTTTTCAATTGATGTAATCATTCAGTATTAGTTTATTGTTCTAGTTAGGAATTTGACAATTCAATCTCGATTCTAACCCTTTAATTCAGCCTTCATCCACACCTTTAACCCAAGCCCCATTACAACCCGTTTAAAAGACCTTTTGATTTGTGTATCATCTCATTTTATAGTGGTGGAGATGTGATTTTCATGCAAGCCTATGGGATTTACTTTTCATGTTTGACTTTTAAGTGTTTTATCTTGAACCTTAAACACTTTGAATGATTTGAGTAAATCTTTAGTGAGGATGTCAATCGTTGTCGATTTTGAATCAAAGGTAATTATTTAGGTAACGGGAAACACCTATGTTTTTGTGCAATAAAAATTGATGACTTAAATTGTTTGAATCTTTAGGACTCTTTGAGTTAAATTATCCATGTATGAATTATCTATGAATTATGATGAGACATTATTGATGAGGATTATGAATTGAAGGAAGTTAATTTTAATTGTGAGATGAGAATTTTGCTTGAAGACAAGCAAACGCTTAAGTGTGAGGATATTTGATAAACCATAATTTACACATATTTTAACCCCATGCTTGGCTTATTTTTGGATGAATTTTCATTAGATTTGATGAACTTTATGCTCCTAATCCCTTAATTTCATGTTTTATACTCAAGAGAGCTTAGGAAGTCGAAAAGAACGAGAAACGGGCCAAAAGGGACAAAATGGGCCTACATCAAAAATCACACGGCCTAGACTATCGACCACGGCCGAAGGAGTCCACCATGGGCGTGTCACACGGGCGTGTCCCTACCGTAGCAAAGAAGAATTCTATTCAGAATAAGCTACTTGTGGGCCAATAGAGGTGTTCCAAAGCCTATATAAACACCCTAAGGGGCAACCTCAAAGGAGACGTTGAATAGACACCGAGTAGAAGGCGAAAAATACTCCAAGACAGCCGTCGGGAACAGCTTAGGAGAAGGATCTCCATCAAGACTAAAGATCTCCCATCAAGTTCTTTAGGAGCTTTTGGGTTTTCATTATATTTTGTGGTTTTCCCTATTTTATGATGTTTCCCTCTATCAGTATGAACTAAATCCCTTAGATATCTAAGGGGATGAAACATAGATGAATCTTATTATTATTTGATTTATAAGATAAATACTTGTTCTTATTCATAAGTGTGAGTTTTTATTCTTGTTTTGATAATTCAGGTTATTAATTCAAGTTGAATGTGCTTATTCAGTGGAGCAAAAGTCCCTGTTTAAGAGAAGATCAATACAATTAAGCGGAGTTGATTGCAACCCTAGAAATAGGGCGACAAAAATCTGTTGGATTAGAGTCAAATCTAATAAGGGAATGCATATATCGAGCTAATGCGACAATAGGGGTTTTAATTAGAAAGAGATTTCAATTAATCAACCTAGAGTCAGTTGTTAGTAGCCTCGAAAAAGGTATTAATATAATTTAAGGATTTCTACGGATTAAGACAAGTGAATAAATCGTATGAATCAAAAGTAATAAGTGAAGTCTAGGTGGATTCTTCCTTAGGTATTGCCTATCTCATATAAGTTGTCCAAAAGTATTTTCCCAATTCACTCTCTGTAACGTTCATAGTCATTTAGTTAGTTAAATTAGTTAGTTAATTTTAGATTAAAAATAAATCCCCTTAATTATTAGGCTAGATAATAAAAAGATAGTTATTACTAGTAATTTTAGTCCTTGAGGATACGATATTCCGGACTCATCATAACTATAATATTGTTCGATAGGTGCGCTTGCCTTTGTCAAAAAAATAGTTAGTTTTAAACTCCATCAGATGCCTTTATTTAAGAAAGTGGAAGGGAAAAAACGAGACTTTTAGGGCTCCTTCGGGTGAAGGATCGACGATCCGATGACGTCCCCTTCATCGGAGCCCAAAACCCGATCCCTTATGACATGTTTATTGCAAAAATAAAAAAGATAGAAGAAAAGAAAAAGAAATAAAGTGCTTCTTCTTCTTCTTCTTCTTCTTGTTGTTGTTGTTGTTTTACCTTCTTTTTTTTAAACAAAAAATGAAAAACCTCCTCTCTTTTTTCTTTAATTTCATTTCATTTCATACATATATATTGTTTTTTAATCTAGTTTATTTGTAAATAATAATAATAATAATAGTAGTAGTAGTAGTAGTAGTAGTAGTAGTAGTAGTAGTAGTAGTAGTAGTAGTAGTAGTAGTAGTAGTAGTAGTAGTAATAATAATTTGGGCCCTTAACAGACCCAAAAGGAAAGAAAAAGAAAATAAAAACAAAAGCCTCCATTCGGCCAAAATTGGGTAGGCTTCGAATGGGCCAAAGAGAGAACAAATATACAAATGGGGCTCTAATTGGGTTCGAACAAAAATGGGTGTCTACAGCCAATATTTGATTGAATACAAAATTAAAAAGACATTTCTATAAGTATTTAAATTGGGATGAAATGGACTGTCATGCCAAACTATCCAGCTAAAAAACCCTGCAAAAATTTGATTGAATACAAAATTAAAAGTCATTTCTATAAACATTCAAATTTGGACAAAATGGACTGTCATGCCAAACTACCAACCAAACAGTCTTGCCAATATTTGATTGAATGAAAAATTAAGAAGTCATTTCTATAAGCATTTAAATTGGGACGAAATGGACCGTCATGCCAAACTACCCAGCCAAATTGTCCTGCCAAATTGATTGAACGAAAAATTAAGAGGAAATTTCTATAAGCATTCAAATTTATACGAAATAGACTATCAAGCCAAACTACCAAGCCAAACTGTCCTACCAAAATTTGATTGAATGCAGAATTAAAATGACATTTCTATAAGAGTTCAAATATGGATGAAATAGACTATCATGCAAAACTACCCGGTCAAATTTCCCAGGCAAAATTTGATTGAATGCAAAATTAAGAGGACATTTCTATAAGCATTCAAATTGGTATGAAATGGACTGTCATGCCAAAATACCCAACAAAATTTCCCTGCCAAAATTTAATTGAATGCAAATTAAGAGGACACTTCGATAATCATTCAAATTTGGAAGAAATGGACTGTCATGTCAAACTACCCAGCCAAACTTCCCTGCAAAAATTGATTAATTACAAAATTAAGAGGACATTTCTTTAAGCATTCAAATTTGGATGAAATGGACTGCCAAGACAAACAACCCAGCTAAACTACCCTGCAAAAATTGATCGAACGCAAAAAAAGGACATTTTTATAAACATTCAAATTGGGACAAAATGGACTATCATGCAGAACTACCAAACGAAACTGCCCTACCAAAATTTGATTAAATGCAAAATTAAGATTACATCTCTATAAGAGTTCAAATATGGACGAAATGGACTATCATGCCAAACTACCAAACCAAATTTCCCAATCAAATTTTGATTGAATGCAAAATTGAAAGGACATTTCTATAAACTTTCAAACTGGGACGAAAAGGACTATCATGCCAAACTACCCAGCCAAACCTCCTTGCCAAAATTGATTGAATGCAAAATTAAGAGAACATTTCTATAAGCATTCATATTGGGACAAAATGGACTATGATGCCAAATTACCATGCAAATTTCCCAGCCAAAAATTTGATTGAATGCAAAATTGAAAGGACATTTCGATAAACTTTCAAATTGGGACGAAATGGACTATCATGTCAAACTACCCAGCCAAACCTACCTGCCAAAATTGATTTAATGCAAAATTAAGAGAACATTTTTATAAGCATTCAAATTGGGATGAAATGAACTGTGATTCCAAACTACACAGCCAAGCTACCTTGCCAATATTTGATTGAATGCACAAGTAAGATGACATTTCTATAAACATTCAAATTGGGACGAAATGAACTGCCATGCCAAACTACCCTCCCAATATTTGATTGAATGCAAAATTAAGAGGACATTTCTACAAGCATTCAAAATGGGATAAAATGAACTGTCTTGCCAAACTACCCTGCCAAAATTTGATTGAATGCAAAATTAAGAGGACATTTCTATAAACATTTAAATTGGTACGAAATGAACTATCATGCCAAACTACCCAGCCAAACTGCGCTGCCAAAATTGATTGAATGCAAAATTAAGAGGACATTTTTATAAGTATTAAAATTGGGACGAAATGGACTGTCATGCCAAACTACCCAGCCAAACTGTCCTACCAAAATTGATTGAATGCAAAATTAAGAAAACATTTTTATAAGCATTCAAATTGGGACGAAATGGACAGTCATACTGAACTACTCAGCCAAACTACCTTGCCAAAATTTTATTAAATTCAAAATTAAAAGGACATTTTTATAAAAGCTCAAATTGGGACGAAATGGACTGTCGCACCAAACTACCATTTGATTGAATGCAAAATTAATAGGACATTTCAATAGTCACTCAAATTGGGACGAAATGGACTGTCATGCCAAACTACCCAACCAAACAGCCTTGCCAAAATTTGATTAAATGCAAAATTAAGAGGACATTTCTATAAACATTCAAATTGGGACGAAATTGACTGTCTTGGAAAATTACCTAGAAAAACTACCCGGCCAAAATTGATTAAATGCAAAATTAAGAGGCCATTTCTTTAAGCATTCAAATTGGGACGAAATGGATGGTCATGTCAAACTATCCAGCCAAACTGCCATGCTAAAATTGATTGAATGCAAAATTAAGACGAAATTTTTATAAGCATTCCAATTGGGACAATATGAACTATCATGCAAAACTACCCAGCCAAACTACCGTGGCAAAATTGATAGAACGCAAAATTCAGAGGATATTTCTAAAAGCATTCAGATTGGAACTAAATGACTATCACGACAAACTACCCAGCCAAAATTTGATTGAATGTAAAATCAAGAGGACATTTCGATAAAAATTCAAATTGGGATGAAATGGACAGTCATGCCAAAATACCCAACCAAATTTCCCTGTCAAAATTTGATTTAATGCAAAATTAAGAGGACATTTCTATAAACATTCAAATAGGAACAAAATCGATTGACATGCCAAACTACCCAGCCAAACTTCCCTTCCAAAATTGATTGAATGCAAAATTAAGAGGACATTTCTATAAGCATTCAAATTGATACGAAATGGACTGTCATGTCAAACTACCCAGCCAAATTGCCCTGCCAATATTTGATTTAATGCAAAACTAAGAGGACATTTCTTTAAGCAAATTCGGATGAAATAGACTGTCATGCCAAAGTTCCAAGCTAAACTACCTTGCCAATATTTGATTAAATGCAAAATTAAGAGGACATTTCTATAAGCATTCAAATTGAGATAAAAATGACTGTCATGCCAAACTGCCCTGTCCAAATTTGATTGAATGCATAATTAAAATGACATTTCTATAAACATTCAAATTGGTATGAAATGGACTATCATGCCAAACTACCCAACAAAATTACTCTGCGAAACTTGATTGAATGCAAAGTTAAGAGGACATTTTTATAAGCATTAAAATTGGGACGAAATGGACTACATTGCTAAACTACCCAGCCAAACTGCCCAGCAAATATAGATTCAATGCAAAATGAAGAGGATATTTTCTAAGCATTAAAATTAGGACGAAATGAACTATCATGCCAAACTATCCAGCCAAACAACCCTACCAAAATTTGATTGAATGCAAAATTAAGAAGACATTTCTATAAGCATTCAGGTTGGGACAAAATGGACTGTCATGCAAAACTTCCCTACCAAACTACCCTGCCAAAATTTGATTGAATGCAAAATTAAGAGGACAGTTCAAGAGACACTTAAATTGGGACGAAATGTACTATCATGCCAAACTACCCAGCCAAACTGCCTTGCGAAAATTTGCTTGAATGCAAAATTAATAGGACATTTCAATAAACATTAAAATTGAGATGAAATGGACTGTCATGGAAAATTACCCAGCAAAACTATCTGGCCAAAATTGATAGAACACAAAATTAAGAGGCCATTTCTTTAAGCATTCAAATTAGGACGAAATGGACGGTCATGTAACACCCCAAACCTGGCCCATGAGTCCTAACCGGATCTGGTATGTCACGGAGTAAAATAATTTGAATCTTTTTTAGAGTCTGGTGAAAACTTGTTAAAATGTGGCTAAGGTATTAAATCGGGGTTTGATAAAACTTAGTTGAGATTATTTTCATAAACATGGTTGGGTTGATGAACCCTTTTAAAACGTTTGATCATGTAAAACTTTAAAATTTGTCAAGGTTATAATTGACTTGGTGTAGTTTGTTACCCGATGGTAACATCTTTGAAAACCCGTAGAAGTTATTAAGTTTGAAAAAGGTACTTTTAACCGGTTCACTTAACATTTGTAAATTCATTGGTAGTATAGCATAAGTAAAGTAAATTGACTATGTAAACATCCAAATAAATATTAGCGCCTTATTACAACCCAAATTAAAACTTAGAAAAGAAAATAAATAAACTTAATGATAATAAATTAAATTCAAATCCATCGAATAAGCATGGCGCCTCAAGTCCTCTCGGCTCCATCTCGCGATCTACTCATCGCAAAATAGTATGGGAAGGGTGAGTCACCAAGACTCGGTGTGTAAATCCCCACCGGAAATGTAACTCATACACAAGATATTAATGAACATGCAATTATGCAACCCAACTAACCATCCATACTCCTTTACTACCCGTGTGGTCAAAACCACCGGTGGTCAAAACCACGTGACTAAAGTCACAAATCAAATGATGGGGCCAACCCATCGTGTGGTCAAAACCATCGATGACCATAGGTCACAAAATATCATAATGTGGTCAAAACCATTGGTGGTACCAAACCACCGGACTTAGTCACAATTATCATTGGTGTGGTCAAAACCTTTGGTGATCAAGTCACAATAAATCGATGGGGCCAACCCATCTTGTGGTCAAAACCACGGTGACATCCATAAAATCATCCCCTCCTCTCATCAATCCCACCATCATCATCCTCACATAACAATATCATAATCCCATATATCATGCATAGCATTAAACAGCATATGATGGCATACTCAATCATATATCATAGACAAAGTAATAGGGGACTTACCCGGAATCCATGCTTTAAGCCCACAAGCAAATCACTACTATAATTATTAACAAGGAAACAATATAGCAAAGCTTATTAATAAAGTGTGTAAAGAGTTTACACACCTGTTACAACCAAAATTCCAAGATCCCGAAGATTCGATCTACGACGCTAGATCTTGACCCTATATTCGGCCAATTTACCAAAATTAGTGCCATGGACCATTCGACCAAATTAGTTAAAACCCAAAGACTCACTTGTGGCACCTACCTTGACCCGATTTGGTTTCCAACCAAATCCCGAAGCCACACACTGGATTCCTTACAATCAGCCAACCTTAGATTTACACAAGTGATTAGTTTTCGGCTTTTCCAAGTATCTAATGGAAAGACTAAAAGAGAATCTCTTACCATAGACTTACCAAATCGATTAGCAGAGAATGGGGAATTAGATCTACTGCTTTGAAAATCCCGGAGTTCCTAGATGAAATTGGTTTTAAATAGTAGTTAGTCGAAACATCAATAAATGCCGTATCTCGGCTTTTCCTTTCATCCAAGTCTACAGAGAACAGGAGAATGTGGGAAGAGAGTTTCGGCAAAACACTTACCTTCACAATCGATTGAAAAAGAAAATCCCGAAGAGATATATACCCACTTGATATTCGGCCAAAGTGAATCAAATAGGAGGAAGGGAATTTCGGCACACCAATGGAGTATGTTCGGCTAGAGAGGAAGAAAAGAGATGGAAGGAAAGACTTAGGGGATTTTGGCAAAAGGGGTGGAAGAGGTTCGGCTAAAAGAGAAAGAGAAGAAGAGAACTTTTGAAGAATTTTAGCAAGAGAGGCTAGGGAGAATTCGGCAGCAACCAAATGTAAAAAGAAAAGAACCTTGCTAAATGAATTTCAACCCCTCCTTCTAGGTGATAAAACCGAAAGTGAATGGCCCTAAGGTGTCCCAAATCCGGCCATCACCTTCCCCTCTTTGTGATAATTCAGCTTAATTATCACCCAATAAAAATAATATTTATCTTTTATTTATCCCTCAATCTCCTCTTTAAACAAATAAAATTAAAAATAAAATATAGTAACAACATCACAGCCAAAAATTGAAAGGAAGCAATGTTTATCCTTAGCTCCTTAAAAGTCCAAAATCAAACCATCACTCCCCTCTCCCATTCACGCCGGTTTCAAAAAAATAAAAAGCCAAACTGCAGCCTCTTTGGTTCAATCCTGGGACCTAGAGGAGCAACTGTCGTAGCCCCCTTTTCAACGCCCTATGCCATTCCTCCCAATTGACTTTCATGTCATAAAACCTCACCATTTAATTATAAGGCCTTCCTAGCCCAATATTCCATACATAACGCAAAAACAAAAGCCCCAAGCGCAACCTTGGCAGCTCGAACCCCTGCTTTGCCGCACCACTCTGGCTCCCTAGGTAGCGTCCCAACCACTCTACTAGCTACTTCCTTGTGTCATGTTTCGCACCAATAATTTTTAAAGCCTCCTCACTTAGCTTTTCCTTCTCAAGTGCTAAAAAGAAGTTTTTAATCCTAAGTCAGACCTAGCCCGAGGTTATTTCTAGACCCTAGAACATGCTTAGCAATCATAATATTCATTTCTTCAAGCACACACATGGGAAATTAATTAAATTACAAACAACCCCTAATTTAGGATGTTACAGTTCTACCCCCCTTAAAAAGAATTTCGGCCTCGAAATTACCTGGATCAGAAGAGTTGGGGGTATTGCTACCGCATCTCATCCTTGGGTTCCCATGTGGCCTCCTCTGTACCATGGTTTCACCATAACACATTTACCAAAGGCACTGACTTCCTCCTCAAAACCTTGACATCTCGATCCAAGATCTGTACCGGCTCCTCTTCGAAAGATAAGTCCGGGCTCACCTCAATTTCTGCTACCGGCACTACATGTGAGGGATCTGATCGATAGTGCCTCAGCATCGAAACATGGAAGACATCATGGATCTGGCTCAATTCTGCTGGCAACTCAAGCTAGTAAGCTACCGATCCCACATGTTTCAACACCGTGTACGGTCCGATAAATCTAGGGCTTAGCTTGCCCTTTCAGCCAAACCTCAGCACCTTCTTCCAAGGTGATACCTTCAAGAAGACCTTATCACCCACTGCATATTCAACCTCTCTGCGCTTAAGATCGGTGTAGGATTTTTGCCTGTTCGATGCCTCCTTAAGACGAGCCCGAATTACTCTAACCTTATCATCCATCTCCGCCACTAACTCTGGACCCAACATCTGTCGCCCTTTTAGTTCCGTCCAACATGTTGGAGTACGACATTTTCGACCATACAGCGCCTCATACGGTGCCATCTGAATACTCGCTTGATAACTATTGTTATAAGCGAACTCTGCCAAAGGTAGATACTCCTCCCAACTACCACGGAAATCAAAAACACACCCCCTCAACATGTCTTCCAACACTTGGATGACCCTCTCAGATTGTCCATCAGACTGTGGGTGAAAAGCCGTGCTAAAATTCAACTTCGTGCCTAACTCCTGATGTAAGGCCTTCTAGAATCTTGACGTAAACCGAGGATCCCGATCTGAGATAATAGACACAGGTACTCCATGTAACCGCACTATCTCGGCTATATACAGCTTGGCTAACTTTTGGAGCGAATAGTCAACCCTTACCGGTATGAAATGAGCCGACTTAGTCAACCGGTCTACTATCACCCAAACAGCATCTTTCTTACTGGGCGTAAGGGGAAGCCCACTTACAAAATCCATAGTAATCTCCTCCCACTTCCATTGTGGGATCTTTACCGGCTGTAACAACCCCGACGGTAATTGATGCTCAGCCTTAACTTGCAGGCATGTCAGACACTTGCCTACCAACTCGGTCACTTCCCGCTTAAGACCTGGCCACCAAAACTGCTCCCTTAAATCCCGATACATCTTACTGCTTCCCAGGTGCATAGCGTACGCACTGCTATGAGCTTTAAGGATTCGCTGCCCCAAATCATCATCCTTAGGCATGCATACTCTCCCCGAAAGTACAACACTCCATCATCGCTCAAAATTTGAAACCTTGGCCTCACCATTCTGTACTTGCAACCTTCGAGTATTCAAAGCTTCATCAGTCATCTGCCTTTCTTTGACCTCATTAATCCAAGACGGCTTCACTTGCAATTCCACCAAAAGGCTCCCATCCTCATAGAGACTTAGATGAGCAAACATTGCTCGCAAATCCGCTACCACCTTCCGGCTCAATGCATCAGCTATCACATTAGCCTTCCCTAGATGGTATTCGATTGAGCAGTCGTAATCCTTCAACAACTCAATCCACCTCCGCTGCCTCAGATTTAAATCTTTCTGAGTCAGGAGGTACTTCAGACTTTTGTGATCTGTGTATACTACCGACTTCTCCCCATACAGGTAGTGCCTCCAAATTTTCAAGGCAAATACCACAGCCGCCAACTCTAAATCATGTGTCGGGTAGTTAACTTCGTGAGGCCTTAACTACCGTGACGCATAAGCGACCACCTTTCCTTCCTGCATCAACACACACCCTAAACCAGTATGCGATGCATCGCAATATACAGTGAACTCCTTTCCTGCCTCAGGCTGAATTAAGACTGGTGCTTCTGTCAAAATCTTCTTCAGCCTTTCGAAACTCTCTTGCTGCTTCTCAGACCACAAAAATGGAACTCATTTTCTCAACAGCTTAGTCAACGGTGCTGCAATTAAGGAGAAATTTTCCACAAATCTCCTATAATATCCTGCCAACCCCAGAAAACTCTGAATTTTCGTAACCAACTTTGGTGGCTTCCACTCCAATACCGCCTCAATCTTACGGGGATCCACCCTAATTCGCTCGGCTGAAACAACATGCCCTAGAAAAGTTACCTCCTTGAGCTAGAACTCACATTTGCTGAATTTGGCGTACAACTATTTCTCCCTTAGAATTTGCAGAACCATATGAAGATGTGCGTCATGCTCCTCTTCCGACTTCGAGTACACCAAAATGTCGTCTATGAAGACCATAACGAACCGATCCAGATAGGGTTGGAAAACCCGGTTCATCATGTCCATAAACACGGCTGGTGCATTCGTCAGACCAAAAGGCATTACCAGAAACTCGTAGTGGCCATACCGAGTACGGAATGCCGTCTTATGGACATCAGCCTCCTTCAGCTTAAGCTGATGGTACCCTGACCTAAGGTCAATCTTAGAGAACATCGATACCCCTTTGAGTTGATCGAACAGATCGTCAATTCTGGGCAAAGGATACCAATTCTTTATTTGTCAACTTGTTCAGCTGCCGATAGTCTATACACATCCTCATTGTCCCATCCTTCTTCTTGACAAAAAGTATTGGAGCTCCCCAAGGCGATACACTTGGTCGGATGAACCCTCTATCCAACAATTCCTGAATCTGCACCTTCAACTCTACCAATTCTTTCGGCGCCATCCAATACGGAGCTATAGATACGGGCGCGGTTCCGGGTAACAAGTCTATACCAAATTCAACCTCACGGTCTGGAGGTAGACCCGGAAGCTCTTCTGGAAACATATCGACATAGTCTCTTACAGTCCGGACATCTCCCACAGTAACATCCTTTGCTTCCAAGGCACAGACATGCACCACATAAGCTTCACAACCCTTCCTAACCATCCTTTCCGCCTTCAACGCAGAAACCACATTAGACATGTAATCTCTCCTTTTACCTATCATCACCACCTCATCACCTTCCACGGTCTTTACTACCATGCGCTTAGCTGTGCAATCCAGGCTAGCCTGATGCTTCACTAGCCAATTCATCCTGAGAATTAGGTCAAACTCCCGGAACGGTAGTTCCATTAAGTCAGCCAAGAACACGACCCCTTGGAGTTCTAGGGGTACGTTCCTATAGAGTTTACTTACTTCTACAGAGTGACCTGGGGGCTTAATACGGTCATCTTCCTGAAGTAAGCTTAGAGTCTAAGTGCAAAGTTTTCACTACGCTACTAGCAATGTACGAGTGGGTTGAGCCAATGTCAATCAAAGTATTATAGGGCACACCAAAGATCGTGAACATACGGTTATGACGTCCGGTCGTCGCCTCCTCTTGACGCCTCATGGCATAGACTAGACCAGTTGCCTAGCCTCGGTACCACAGTACCTTCCCTCGCTGCCCCACGACCTCCGCCAAAGACCATTACCTCCTCTTCCTACACCACGACCCTTCTTTGGTTGTTGATTATCCCTTCTATTCGGTGCACGATCCTGACCCTCTGATCTCAGTCTAGCTGTCTTTTTCGGGCAATCTCTAACTCGATGCTCCAAGGACTCACACTCGAAGCATCCCCGATTACCATTCCAACACTCCCCCGTGTGAGACTTGCCACACTGAGCACACCGTGGCGGCCATTGAGGATTAGCAGCAGTAGGCCTAGCAGCTTGATCCGACCCCCCAAACCTTGTCCTCTTCTGCTGATTACCAGAGAACCTTGAAGGTCCCGAGCTCCTCTTATTCCAATTCCTATCCTGATTTCGTCTAACTGACTGTCTTACCCCTTTAGCAACCTTCGATTTCTCTACTAAGATCGCGAACTCCCATTCCTGTTGTGGAGCTATCATCATTCTCAGCTCATCTCTCAGCCCATCTTCAAATCTGACACAACGTTCATGCTCGGTACCTACAATACCACGAGCATACCTACTTAACTGGAAGAATTCAGCCTCATACTCCGCCACTGTCTTATTGCCTTGAACCAGGTTCAAGAAAGTCTTCCGCTGCGCATCCACGTAACTAGTCCCGATATATTTCTTTTGATAAGCATCCCTGAAGAATTCCCAGGTGAGATTTTCTGCCATCGTTCCATCTCTCACAGTGAGCCACCATTGGTATGACTCATCCCGAAGCAGAGATATTATGCACTTCAACTTCTCCTCAGCTGTGAAATCCAGGTCACCCATAATCCTTTCAGTAGATTCTAACCAATATTCGCGCGACTGGGTGCCACTCCGAAATTCCTCTAAACACCCTGCTCATAGTGGCGAGTCATTCAACCACGGATTTACGGGCTCCTGCACCCGTGCCTGCATCAGCAACTCATTCCAACACTCGTAGCACCGCTTGAGATACCACGTCGTTACCACCCGTCTGATCTTAGAACTCAGTTTTTGTCGCCGGCAGGTCCGGCATCTCATTTCTAGACCCATGTTCGGACACTGCTGGCTCGGACAAGGTCATCCTACCCCTTCCACGACCACGGGGCGGACGTCAATGACCTCTCATACTCATTTCTAACGATTGCGTTTATCTATTTAAGAATTTTATGCATTAGTACCTTGTTTCACGTGATTATCCGCGAAGGAATTTTATGATAAGAGTTTTAGGAGTGGTTCTTTCATAATCATACATGCACACAGTTTTCCATTCATTCACTCAAAGAGACGTTGTAGTTTTCATTGTGATTGTTTTTCCACTACCCAGGGGTATTTTCGTAATTTGTCCTACAGGGGTATTTTTTTGTAATTTTTCAAAAATAAAAGTTTTCGGATGATTTTGTCAAAAAGCATTTTCAAACTCTTAAATTCTTGGGGTATTTTGAAAAATTTTAAAATTTGGGGGTATTTCGGTAATTTTAGACCTCGAGGGTATTTTGGTAATTTTTCACAAATCAGGGCGAATTTGTAAAATTTGACAAAAAAGTTGTAAAACTTTGAGGGCTTTTTTGGATAATTGCACTTTCCAAAATAGTGATGTTGCAAAATTTTGAAGATCAGGGTCATTCTGGTAATTTTGTTGGTTAGGGGCAATTTTGTAATTTCACCACTAGGGGTATTTTAGTAATTTTTCATAAAAAGATTTCCAAATTTGGTTCTAGTTGATTTCACAAAAGAAGGATATTTTGAAAATTTTCTATTTGGAAATTTTTCATACGGAGGGTATTTTGGTAATTTATAAGCTAGGGGTATTTTGGTCATTTTTCAACTGAGGGGTATTTTGGTCTTTTTTTCATTTTTTTCTTTTTAAAGCAAGATTTTAATTACTTCAAAAACCAAACGGCTAGTCCCTTTCGGGTTTTAGTTATCGAGTTTAGCCTGTGAGTGTGTCGTCTCAGTTGGGATGAACTGTCACTACGCACCAGGTAGGATTCAAGTGAGTAGGAGGTGAGTCACTAGGACTGCTTAAATACTAGGCTCCCACCGAATCCAATCCTAGACATGCGTATAATGATTGCCACATCCCTTGCTCAGTGACAACTCACAGGGTTGTTTAGGGAATTATTAAATCTTATGCATGGTTTGTTGGGGTTCGCTAACCCTAGGGTTCAATAATTTCTATTCTAATAGTCTACGTTCCCAATTTACCCTTCTACCCCTCATCAAATATTCATAAAGAAAATAGATAGAATTACTTACCTGGGCAGATTGGTGCTGGAGACTCGGTGCCATGCTGTTAAAGCCAAAAACAGTTTTCAAAACATTCCAATAAGGCCTACTAACATAAACAAAATATTTTTGGGCCTTGGGCCCCCACAGCCGAGTTTTGAATCGAGCTCTGATACCAAAAATGTAACACCCCAAACCCGGCCCATGAGTCCTGACCGGATCTGGTATGTCACGGAGTAAAATAATTTGAATCTTTTTGAGAGTCTGGTGAAAACTTGTTAAAATGTGGCTAAGGTATTAAATCGGGGTTTGATAAAACTTAGTTGAGATTATTTTCATAAACATGGTTGGGTTGATGAACCCTTTTAAAACGTTTGATCATGTAAAACTTTAAAATTTGTCAAGGTTATAATTGACTTGGTGTAGTTTGTTACCCGATGGTAACATCTTTGAAAACCCGTAGAAGTTATTAAGTTTGAAAAAGGTACTTTTAACCGGTTCACTTAACATTTGTAAATCCATTGGTAGTATAGCATAAGTAAAGTAAATTGACTATGTAAACATCCAAATAAATATTAGCGGCCTTATTACAACCCAAATTAAAACTTAGAAAAGAAAATAAATAAACTTAATGATAATAAATTAAATTCAAATCCATCGAATAAGCATGGCCGCCTCGAGTCCTCTCCGGCTCCATCTCCGCGATCTACTTATCTGCAAAATAGTATGGGAAGGGGTGAGTCACCAAGACTCAGTGTGCAAATCCCCCACCCAGAAATGTAACTCATACATAAGATATTAATGAACATGCAATTATGCAACCCAACTAACCATCCATACTCCTTTACTACCCCGTGTGGTCAAAACCACTGGTGGCCAAAACCACTGGTGACTAAAGTCACAAATCAAATGATGGGGCCAACCCATCGTGTGGTCAAAACCACTGATGACCATAGGTCACAAAATATCATAATGTGGTCAAAACCACTGGTGGTACCAAACCACTGGGACATAGTCACAATTATCATTGGTGTGGTCAAAACCACTGGTGACCGAAGTCACAATAAATCTGATGGGGCCAACCCATCTTGTGGTCAAAACCACTGGTGACAGTCCATAAAATCATCCCCCTTCTCTCATCAATCCCACCATCATCATGCTCACATAATAATATCATAATCCCATATATCATGCATAGCATTAAACAGCATATGATGGCATACTCAATCATATATCATAGACAAAGTAATAGGGGACTTACCCGGAATCCATGCTTTAAGCCCACAAGCAAATCACTACTATAATTATTAACAAGGCAACAATATAGCAAAGCTTATTAATAAAGTGTGTAAAGAGTTTACACACCTAT
Organism: Gossypium rotundifolium; assembly: GCA_025506655.1. Classification (NCBI taxonomy): domain Eukaryota; kingdom Viridiplantae; phylum Streptophyta; class Magnoliopsida; order Malvales; family Malvaceae; genus Gossypium; species Gossypium rotundifolium. Next base: position 108,620,990 of record CP106732.1, on the reverse strand, counting down.
TACTACCGAAATTCCTAGATCCCAAAGATCCGATCTACTACGCTAGATCTTGACCCTATATTCGGCCAATTTACCAAAATTAGTGCCATGGACCATTTACCAAATTAGTTAAAACTCGAAGACTCACTTGTGGCACCTACCTTGACCCGATTTGGTTTCCAACCAAATCCAAGCCACTAATGGATTCCTTACAATCGGCCAACCTTAGATTTACACAAGTGATTAGTTTTCGCTTTTCCAAGTATCTAATGGAAAGACTAAAGAGAATCTCTTCAGAGACTTACCAAATCGATTAGCAGAGAACGGGGAATTAGATCTACTGCTTTGAAAATCCCGGAGTTCCTAGATGAAATTGGTTTTAAATAATGGTTAGTTGAAACATCAATAAATGTCGTGTCTCGGCTTTTCCTTTCATCCAAGTCGACAGAGAACAGGAGAATGTGGGAAGAGAGTTTCGGCAAAACACTTACCTTCACAATCGATTGAAAAAGAAAATCCCGAAGAGATATATACCCACTTGATATTCGGCCAAAGTGAATCAAATAGAAGGAAGGGAATTTCGGCACACCAATGGAGTATGTTCGGCTAGAGAGGAAGAAAAGAGATGGGAGGAAAGACGTAGGGGATTTCGGCAAAAGGGGTGGAAGAGGTTCGGCTAAAAGAGAAAGAGAAGAAGAGAACTTTTGAAGAATTTTGGCAAGAGAGGCTAGGGAGAATTCGGCAGCAACCAAATGTAAAAAGAAAAGAACCTTGCTAAATGAATTTCAGCCCCTCCTTCTAGGTGATAAAATCGAAAGTGAATGGCCCCTAAGGTGTCCCAAATCCGGCCATCACCTTCCCCTCTTTGTGATAATTCAGCTTAATTATCACCCAATAAAAATAATATTTATCTTTTATTTATCCCTCAATCTCCTCTTTAAACAAATAAAATTAAAAATAAAATATAGTAACAACATCACAGCCGAAAATTGAAAGGAAGCAATGTTTATCCTTAGCTCCTTAAAATTCCAAAATCAAACCATCACTCCCCTCTCCCATTCACGGTTTCAAAAAATAAAAAGCCAAGCTATGACCTCTTTGGTTCGAACACAGGACCTAGAGGAGCAACCGCCTGACCCCTTTTCAACGCCCATGCCATTCCTCCCAATTGACTTTCATGTCATAAAACCTCACCATTTAATTATAAGGCCTTCCTAGCCCAACATTCCATACATAACGCAAAAACAAAAGCCCCAAGCGTAACCTTGGCAGTTCAAACCCCTGCTTTGCCGCACCACTCTAACTCCCTAGGTAGCATCCCAACCACTCTACCAGCTGCTTCCTTGTGTCATGTTTCGCACCAATAATTTTTAAAGCCTCCTCACTTAGCTTTTTCTTCTCAAGTGCTAAAAAGAAGTTTTTAATCCTAAGTCAGACCTAGCCCGGGGTTATTTCTAGACCTTAGAACATGCTTAGCAATCATAATATTCATTTCTTCAAGCACACACATGGAAAATTAATTAAATTACAAACAACCCCTAATTTAGGATGTTACAGGTCATGTCAAACTACCAAGCCAAATAGTCACGCTAAAATTGATTGAATGCAAAATTAAGAGGACATTTTTATAAGCATTCCAATTGGGACAAAATGGACTGTCATGCAAAACTTCTCAGCCAAAGTACCCTGCCAAAATCGATTAAATACAAAATTCAAAGGACATTTCTAAAAGTATTCAGATTGGGATGAAATGGACTGTAATGCCAAACTATCCAGAAAAAATTTGATTGAATGCAAAATTAAGAGGACATTTCTATAAACATTCAAATTAGGAAGAAATGGAAAGCCATGCAAAAATACCTAGCCAAATTTCTCTGCGAAAATTTTATTAAATGCAAAATTAAGAGGACATTTCGATAAACATTCAAATTGGAACAAATAGACTGTCAAGTCAAACTACCCAGCCAAACTTCCCTTCCAAAATTGATTGAATGCAAAATTAAGAGGACATTTCTATAAGCATTCAAATTGGTACGAAATGAACTATCATGCCAAACTACCTAGCCAAACTACCCTGCCAACATTTGACTGAATGCAAAATTAAGAGGACATTCTTTAAGCAATCAAATTCAGACGAAATGGACTGTCATGCCAAACTTCCAAGCCAAACTGTCGTGCCAATATTTGATTGAATGTGAAATTAATAATTTATTTCTATAAGCATTCAAATTTGGACGAAATGGACTGTCATGCCAAACTACCTAGCAAAACTACCCTGCCAAAATTGATTGAACACAAAATTAAGGTGACAATTCTAAAACAATTCAAATTGGGACAAAATGAACTATCATTAAGAACTACCACGCGAAACTGCCCCACCAAATTTGTTTAAATGGAAAATTAATATTACATTTCTATATGAGTTCAAATATGGATGAAATGCACAATCATGCCAAACTACCTAGCCAAATTTCCCAGCCAAAATTTGATTAAATTCAAAATTAAAAGGACATTTTGATAAACTTTCAAATTGGAAAGAAATGGACTTTTATGCCAAACTACCCAACCAAACTTCCCTGCCAAAGCTGATTGAATGCAAAATTAAGAGAACATTTCTATAAGCATTCAAATTGGGACGAAATGGACTGTCATGCCAAACTACCCTGCCAATATTTGATTAAATGCATAATTAAAAGGACATTTCTATAAACATTCAAATTGGGACAAAATGGACTGTCATGCCAAACTACTAAGCCAAACTACCTTGCCAATATTTGGTTGAATTCAAAATTAGGAAGACATTTCTATAATCATTCAAATTTGGACAAAATTGATTGTCATGCCAAATGCCGTGCCAAAATTTAATTTAATTCAAAATTAAAAAGACATTTCTATAAACATTCAAATTGGTACGAAATGGACTGTCATGCCAAACTACCCAGCCAAACTGCTCTGCTAAAATTGATTGAACGCAAAATTAAGAGGACATTTTTATAATCATTAAAATTGGGACGAAATAAAATGTCTTGCAAAACTACCCAGCCAAATTGCCCTGCCAAAATTTGATTGAGTGCAAAATTAAGAGGTTATTTCTATAAGCATTCAAATTGGGACGAAATGGACTGTCATGCCAAATCGCCTTCGAAATTATGATGACATTCCTATAAAAATTCAAATTTTGACGAAGTGGACTGTCATGGAAAATATCCAGCCAAACTACCCTGCCAAAATTGATTGAATGCAAAATTAAGAAGACATTTCTATAAGCATTCAAAATGGGACAAAATGGATGGTCATGTCAATCTACCCAGCCAAACAGTCATGCTACAATTGATTGAATGCAAAATTAAGAGGATATTTCTATAACCATTCAAATGGGTACGAAATGGACTGTCATGCAAACCTACCCAGCCAAACTGCCTTGCAAAATTGATTCAACACAAAATTTAGAGGACAATTATATAAGCATTCAAATTGGGATTAAACAGACTGCCATGCCAAACTACCCAGAAACACTTCCTTGCCAATATTGATTGAATGCAAAACTAAGAAAACATGTTTATAAGCATTCAAATTAGGATGAAATGGGCTACCATTCTGAACAACCCAACAAAAATATGATTGAATGCAAAATTAAGATGACATTTCTATAAGAGTTCAAACTGGAACGAAATGGACAGTCATGCAAAAATATCCAGCCAAATTTTCCTGCCAAAATTTGATTTAATGAAAAATTAAGAGGATATTTCGATAAACATTCAAATTGGGACGAAAGCGACTGTCATGCAAAACTACCCAGAAAAACTTTCTTGGCAAAATTGATTGAATGCAAAATTAAGATCAGGGATTCAAATAGCGGCCCGTTATCAGAATAGCGGCCGTTATATAGCGGTAGCGGCGCCGTCCGAAACCGCTATTGCTAAAAATAGCGGTGTGAAGCAAAGTCACACCAATAGCGGTAGATCACGGCCGCAATTTAACGGGTAACAGTCTATTGCGACAATAACGGGCCGCTATTCCCGTTATTTTCCGTTATAGTTAAAAAATTTTTATCTATTTAGTATCAATGAAACACAAAAGCAAATGTCAAACACAATAAAACAAAAGCCAAAAGGAATATATTCCCTACTACTACTACCGCAAAATCGAGTTTTCAATCAAAAAAAGTAAAAAGAAGTTGAAGTGTTGAACTTGAATCAAAAGCAAACAACATGATTAGAGCGATAGAATCATAGAAATTAAAGTGCTTGGTTTCTTATTCAAACATTTTTTGTAATTCAGAAAAAAACTGAACAATATAGGAGCAGGCGAGCAGCAAATAAAAAGCACCGAGGAAGGAGGCGAGGACTTGAATCATCCAAAGATTGATAATTTTCAAGTAAGTTACCTAAAATTTTGTCTTGGTTCTTGCTTGCATGTCTTCAATTTGCAGTGCATATGTTCTTTAGAGACTTTATAGGGATGCCGATGAACCGATGAAGGGAGAAGGCAACCAGCAGCAACATATTCCAAGAGGCAAGAATTTCAGAGGAGAGGATGTCACGAATCATGATAGAGTTTCTAAAACTCATCAGATTTTCTTCCAAATTTTGTGTTTAGTGTTTCTTGTTTTAGGATTTAAACTTTGAAGAAAAAAAAGTGAATAAGAGAAGTTGAGCAGACGAGACAAATGTGAGGCGTTTTAAAGGCTTGAAAAATATTTTGTGGGTTTTAAGGGTTATAAATTTTCTTTGCCGTTCTTTAATTTTTTTAATTAAAATTGGAAAATATTTTATTTATGGTTTTGGCTTTTTGCTCATCCTCTTTATTTTAGTTTTGCTCTTTAATTAAATTTGCTTGGGCCAAGTTTTATTATAACTGGATTGGACTCCTTCATTTTTAATTTTTTCCCTTTAGTTTTTAATTTTGTGTATTATTGATTTGTTAAAATAAAGCCCAATTTTAGTTTCAAAAAATAATGCTTCACTTACTTATTCAAGAATACATATTCATTTTGTGGGTTATAAATTGCATCTTGATTGGATCACATAGTATTGAATTTTCAAAAGACTTGAAATAAATATTTTGAAATAAAACATGAACATGATAATAATAATAACGGATCATTATAAGCATATTCTTGAAATATTTTAGGCAAAACTATTCTCACTTGTTCTAACTTCCGAGTTTGAATAAAATTTAAAAAAAGTTAACTTTTGAAAAATAAAAAATATTCTGAAAAACGAGATTAGAATTTGATTTTATTTATATATGTATAGAAAAAATTAATTTCGATCTTATTGTATTAAAAAGTATTAGTTAACTATTAATTTTAAATTTAAAGTGAAAAACATTAATTTCAATTTGTTTACTTGTTTCAATATTAAAAACTAATTAGTAATTACTTTGGAACCAAGTACTAATGGGTTATGGTGTATTGTTGTTTTAAAAAAAAAAAAAACTATGTATGGATTATGCAATAAATTTAAATTTTCCATGTTAATTATGTTTACTTTTTTTTTCTATTACATTGTTGATAATGTAAGTAATGAGTTGCTTATATTTCTAAATATAATTTTATGTTTCTTATATATATATAAATAAACTATGCCACCGCGTGAAGAGTTCCCGACTAAAGGATTGGAGGGTGCACCAAGTAATGATATAGGTTGGCACTTTGGAGCTCCAGTGCCAAATGCTAGAGGAAATATCGTGTGTAAACTTTGTGGTAAAGTTGTGAAAGGAGGAATAACACGATTTAAGGAGCACATTGCTCATAAAACCAACAATGTTGCACCATGCCCTAATGTTATTGGTATGTGATACTTCATTGTTATTTTTAAATGTTATTGTAAATTTATCAATAAAGATTATATAATATTGATAATAATATAAAGTGTGAATTTTTTTATTTTGTTAACAGGTGTCATTAGAGAAAGTATGATGAATATACTGAAAGAAAGCAACACAAAGAAAATAGACAAAAAGAGGAGAAAAGATGAATTCTTATCTCAATTAAGAGAAGAGGAGGATGAACACGAAGAATTCATTGATGAGGTTTCTTCTATAAGGCAAGCAACTCAAGAAAGTATCCAATCACAACATGAGTGGCATTGAAGGGAAGAATTCAGAAGAAGTACTGGTGGTCGTGATAACATTTATGAAGAAGGGCGATCTTCTCATGGATCAGCTAGAGATTATCATAGAGAAAGAACAAGTAAATCCATCCCAAGTGAGTCTGAATTTACCTTAAGGGGAGCTATACCTGAATTGGTTAGAAGCAAAAGTTCAAAGCAACCAAAGGTCAATGACTCTTTTTTAAAGAATTTTCGAAAGAAGATATGTGAAGCGGTATCTAAATTTTTAATATATGAAAGACTTCCTTTTCAATTAGCAAGCTCTCCATGGTTGTATAACTTAATTCAAGTGTCAACAGAAGTTGGACAAGGTGTAAAGCTCCCAACACCTTATGAGGTTTCAGATGTATATTTGGAGTTAGAGTATCAACAAGTTCATGATTGGGTAAATGAACTAAAGACTCATTGGAAAGAATTGGGTGCAACTCTAATGTGTGATGGTTGGACCAACAGTTTGAATCAAATGCACATCATTAATTTCCTTGTTTATTGCGATAAAGGAACCATTTTTTGGAAATCAGAGATGCCTCAAGTGTTAAGTAGTAGAGATTTGAATTCTACTACATTTTGTTAGATTCGGTTGTGGAAGAAGTTGGAGAAAATTACATTGTCCAAATAGTGATCGATAATGAAACAAAGAATGAAAGTGCTGGAAAAAATTAATGTTGAAAAGAAAACACCTATATTGGACCTCATGTGTAGCTCCTTTGTTTAGATTTATGCCTTGAAGACATTGGGAAAAAGCCCGATGTAGCAAAAGTGTTAGATGAGGCAAAGAAAGTGACTTGTTTTATATACAATCACATTTGGATGATTGATTTGATGAAGAAGTATACATGGGAAACAAATACTTTGACCGCTCTTACTCGATTTGCAACTCATTTCATTCAACTTGAAGAGATAACAAGACAAAAGCAAGGTCTGAGAGAAATGTTTAATTCAAAGGTTAGTATTTTATAATTAGTTAATATAATTACTTAAATATAGCAACCTTTAATTATTTTATTAGTTCCAAATAATTTAAATTATATTATTTTAAAATTTTTCTTATGAATATATAGGAATTTAAAGAATCAAAATGGGGACAGCAAAAATCAGGGCCTGCTTATGAAGCCAAAAAAATTGTCTTGGGAAAAGATTTTTGGAAAAAGGCCAATGACCTCATAAAAGTTTACGAGCCTCTAGTAAAAGTATTGAGACTTGTGGATAGCGATGAAAAACCAACAATGGGCTTTATTTATGAGGCTGTTGATAGAGCTAAACGAGCAATTCAACAAAATTGTCGATATTTCACTTGAGTCTGAAAAGATTATTGACAATAGATGGAATTTTATGCATTCGACTTGCATTAATTTGGTAAGATAAAATGTTTCATATAATTAAGAAATTTGTTTATATTTTATTATTTTAAGTTTTAGATTATTATTATTTGATGATATTCTTATAAATTATACTTAGGTTATTTTCTCAATCCTCAATTTCAATTTGGGGTGGAGCATTACGAGAATGTACTAATAGAAACATTAGAAGGTACACGATCAAGAATTGAAAGATTAGAACCTTCTCTTGATAATCAAGTCGAATGGTTAATCGGGTTAGATTCAAATCTTGTTATTTGTAACTTAGTTACATAATTTGAAATAGAATTTTATTTTTATTTTTTACTCTATCTTTTATTTATGCGTTGTTGCTATTTAGAGATAAACATGATACATTCGGTACTCCACAAGCACAAAGAGCTTGGAAGCAAATGAATCCAGTAAGCAGTTAATTAAATTATTTAATTTAATTTATATTATATAATTATATTGTACATTTTGAAGTTATTTTAAATTTAAATAATATTATGCAATTGAGTGGTGGATGATATACGCACATGTGTTCCCGAATTACAAAATTAGCAATTAAAGTGCTTAGTCAAACAACTTGACATCAAATTGCGAGCGAAATTGGAGCACATTTAGTTATATTCACACCAAGGCAAGAAATAGGTTGAAGTATAAAAACTTGAGAAACTAGTGTTTACCTATTATAATATGAGGCTTAAGATAAGGCATCAAAAAAGAATGAGCACTGATGATATAATACTAGTTTTAATCCTATCAACCTTGATCATATCTTTGAAGATGTTGATCCACTATCAGAATGGCTTCATGAGAAAGAGAATCCATTATTAGATGGTGAAAATACCGGTATGTTGGCTGTGGATACCTCTGATGATGAGATGGATGTTAATCAATCTCATCAGTTGAATTTGTCTCATTCAAGTTCTAGTTCAACGCCAAGTCAGAGTGACGATGGATCCGATGGTGGTGGTTTAAGTCCAATTGAAGAGGATGATGGATATAGTGGTGATAGAGGTGAAATTAGGTCTTCTGGTCGATATGGAGGAGAATATGGGGTCGGTACCACTAGTGGACATTTCCGTGATAGATCAGAGTTTGATGGAAATATGTTTCCTGAACCTAGGAGAGATAGAAGTGAACCTAAAGCTCCATCAAAAGGAAAAGGAAAAGGCAAGAAGCATATTTCAGTAGGCTCTTCATCTGGTAGAAGATCAAGTTTTAGTAACCTTGGGTATAGTGATTCATCTACTAGCACTCAAGGTTTTTATCCACTAGAACAACCTTCATATTTTCAACCTTCACATGGTTATCCACAACCATATGGTTATTATCCACCATTTCCTAATTATGGTGTGCCATACCAGCCTCAAATGCATCCTCCACCAGCAATGTATCCCCCACCTCCACCTCTCATGTATCCTCCTCCTCAAATATATCCTCCATATCAATTATATGAAAACCAAGCTGAAAATGTTACTTTTTTTGGATATATTTTTGGACAAAGGCCAAGAGAATCAAGTCAAGAACGCTCTCAAAGTGAAGGTGAAGGATTTGATCTTCCTCGTCATTCCACTAATTGGTGAAAACTAAATCGCACCACTACCATTATTTGTAAGGTATGTTTTTTTTTAAACAAAACTTTTATTAATGTTCTTAATTTTGATGATATAAAAACATTTAAAATATATCTTTAGATAAATAAATGGAGTATATTTTATGAAAAGATAATTAAAAATCGAAGCATGTTAAATTATATATTAAAGTAGAATGAGAGTGATAATAAGTGGTAGTAAATAGAAATAATTAATGAGAATCTATACAATTATCTATTCCTTTTTCCTTTTGCAACATAGAATGTCTATATCTTCACCATCTTCAAAGTGTCAAGAAATATTATAGACATCTATCGGTATGAATTTTCAATTATTTTATCTATAAAACTTTCAAACTTATTAAATATGATAAATGTTTAATCTTTCCTTTTTTACTTTGTTATTAGTTAATATAACATTCTTAAAAATTTCGTAAATAAATGTAAGTATATTTAATGATTATAAAAGTTGTGTTCTCATATCATATTAATAAAAGTTCATAAGTGTTAGAAAACACTCTAAAAATCATTAAAAGTGACTTTTTATAATTATAATTATAATTATTATGTTTTATAATGAGTTGTGCGAATTTTAAAAAAATTCACGACCGCGATATCGCAGTAACCGCAATAGCTTCCGTTATGTCCGCAATCGCGATAAACGCAACCCGACCGAAAACGCGACCGCGACCACAATTTAAATCCCTGATTAAGATGACATATCTATAAGCATTCAAATTTTAAAGTTCAAATTTGGATGAAATGGACTGTCATGCCAAACTACCCAGCCAAATTTCCTAGCTAAAATTTAATTAAATGCAAAATTAATATGACATTTCAATAAACTTTAAAATTGGGACGAAATGGACTGTCATGCCAAACTTCCCTGACAAAATTGATTGAATGCAAAATTAAGAGTACATTTCTATAAGCATTCAAATTGGGACGAAATGGACTGTCAAGTGAAACAACCAAGCCAATATTTGATTGAATGCAATATTAAAAGTTCATTTCTATAAATATTCAAATTAGGACGAAATAGACTATCATGCCAAATTACCCAGCCAAACAGCCCTGTCAATATTTGATTGAATGCAAAATTAAGAGGATATTTATATAAACATTCAAACTGGGACAAAATGGACTGTCATGCCAAACTATCCAGCCAAACTACCCTGCCAAAATTTGATTGAACGCAAAATTAAGAGAACATTTCTATAAACATTAAAATTGGGACAAAATGGAATGCGATGCCAAACTACCTAGCCAAAATTTAATTGTATGCAAAATTAAAAGGAGATTTTTATAAGTTTCAAAATTGGGACGAAATGTACTGTCATGCCAAACTACCCAGCCAAACTGCCCTGCCAATATTTGTTTGAATGCAAAATTAAGAAGACATTTCTATAAACATTCAAATTGGGACAAAATAGACTGTCATGCAAAACTACCCGGCCAAACAGTCTTACCAATATGAATGCAAAATTAAGAGGATATTTTTATAAACATTCAAATTGGGACAAAATGGACTATCATGTCAAACTATCCAGCCAAACTGCTGTGCCAAAATTTGATTGAATGTGAAATTAAGAGAATATTTCTATAAACATTCAAATTAGGAAGAAATGAACTGCCATACCAAACTACCCTACCAAAATTTGATTGAATGCAAAATTAAGAGGACATTTCAATAGGCACTCAAATTTGGACGAAATAGACTATCATGCCAAACTACCCAACCAAACTACGCTGCTAAAATTTGATTAAATGAAAAATTAAGAGAACATTTCTGTAAGCATTCAAATTGGGACGAAATGTACTGTAATGGAAAACTATCTGGCTAAACTGGCCTGCCAAAATTAGATTGAATGCAAAATTAAGAAGACATTTCTATAAGCATTAAAATTGGGACGAAATTAACTGTCATACCAAACTACCTAGCAAAACTACCCTGCCTAAATTAGATTGAATGCAAAATTAAGACGACATTTTTATAAACATTAAAATTGGGATGAAAGGGACTGTCATGCCAATCTACCCAGCCAAACTGCCCTGCCAAAATTGATGGAATGCAAAATTAAGATATTTTTATATGTATTCAAATTAGGACGAAATGGACTGTCATGCCAAACTACCCAGCCAATCTGTCCTGCCAATCTGTCCTACCAATATTTTATTGAATGCAAAATTAAGAGGACATTTCTATAAACATTCAAATTGGGACGAAATGTACTGTCATGCCAAACTACCCAGCCAAATTGCCCTACCAGGAGAAAATGGACCTGTCGTGCCAAACTACCCAGCCAAATTGCCTTACCAAAATTGGATTGAATGCAAAATTAAGAGGACATTTCTATAAGCATTCAAATTGGGACGAAATGGACTGTCATGCCAAACTACCCAACCAATTTATCCTACCAATTTGTCCTGCCAATATTTGATTGAATGCAAAATTAAGATGGCATTCCTATAAACATTCAAATTGGGACGAAATGTACTGTCATGCCAAACTACCCAGTCAAATTGCCCTACCGGGAAAAAATGGATTGCCATGCCAAACTACCCAACCAATTTGTCTTGCTAAAATTGGATTGAATGCAAAATTAAGAGGACATTTCTATAAGCATTCAAATTGGGATGAAATGGACTGTCATGTCAAACTACACAGTCAAACTTCTCTTTCAAAATTTGATTGAATTCAAAATTAAGAGGACATTTCTATAAGACTTTAGATTGGGACAAAATGGACAGTCATGCCAAAATACCTAGCAAAGCTTACCCGCCAAAATTGATTGAACGCAAAATTAAGAGGACATTTCTATAAGCATTCAAATTAGGACGAAATGGACTATAATGCCAAATTGTCCTGCCAAAATTTGATTGACTGCAAAATTAAGATAACATTTCTATAATAGTTCAAATTTGGAAGAAATGGACGGTCATGTCAAATTACCCAGCCAAAATTTAATTGAATGCAAAATTAAGAGGACATTTCGATAAACTTTCAAATTAGGATGAAATGGAATGTCATGCCAAACTTCCCTGTCAAAATTGATTGTATGCAAAATTAAGAGGACATTTCTATAAGCATTAAAATTGGGACGAATTAATGGACTGTCAAGCCAAACTACCCAGCCAAACTGCCTGCCAATATTTGATTGAATGCAATATTAAAAGGACATTTCTATAAACATTCAAATTGGGTCAAAATGGACTGTCATGCCAAACTACCTAACCAAACAGCCGTTCCAATATTTGATTAAATGCAAAATTAAGAGGATATTTTTATAAGCATTCAAATTGGGACAAAATAGATTGTCATGCCAAACTATCCAGCCAAACTGCCCTGCCAAAATTTTATTGAATGCAAAATTAAGAGAATATTTCTATAAACATTTAAATTGGGAAAAAAATGGACTGTCATGCCAAACTGCCTTGCCAAAATTTGATTGAATGCAAAATTAAAAGGACATTTCAATAGGCACTCAAATTTGGACGAAATGGACTGTAATGTCGAACTACCCAGCCAAACTATCTTGCCAAAATTTGATTGAATGCAGAATTAAGAGGACATTTTTGTAAGCTTTCAAATTGGGACGAAATGGACTTGTCATGCCAAACTACCTAGTCAAACTGCTCTTTCAAAATTTGACTGATTTCAAAATTAAGAGGATATTTCTATAAACATTCAAATTTGATTGAATGCAAAATTAAGAGGAAATTTCTATAAGCATTCAAATTTGGAAAAGATGGACTATCATGCCAAACTACTCAACCAAACTACCTTACCAAAATTGGATTGAATGCAAATTTAACAAAACACTTCTATAAGTATTCAAATTGGGACGAAATGGACTGTCATGCCAAACTACCTAACTAAATCGCGCTGCCAAAATTGATTGAATGCAAAATTAAGAGAACATTTCTATAAACATTCAAATTGGGACAAAATGGACTATCATGCCAAACTACCCAGTCAAACTACCTTACCAAAATTTGATTGAATGTAAAATTAAGAGGACATTTACGAAATGGACTATCATGCCAAACTACCCAGCCAAACTGCTCTGCCAAAATTAATTGAATGCAATATTAAGAGGAAATTTCTATAAGCATTCAAATTAGGAGAAAATGGATTGTCATGCCAAACTACCCAACCAAACTGCCCTGCCAAAAGTTGATTGAATGCAAAATTTGGAGGACATTTCTTTAAGCATTTAAATTGAGACAAAATAGATTGTCATGCCAAACTACCCAGCAAAATTGGCCTGCCAAAATTTATTGAATGGAAAATTAATAGAACATTTCTATAAGCATTCAAATTGAGACGAAATGGATTGTCATGGCAAACTATCCAACTAAACTGCCCTGCCAAAATTTGATTGGATGCAAAATTAAGAGGACATTTCTATAAGTATTTAAATTGGGACGAAATGAACTGTCACAGCAAACTACCGTGCCAAAATTTAATTGAATGCAAAATTAAAAGGACATTTATATCTAATTTGTAAGCAATCAAATTGGGACAGAATGGGTTTATTATTATCATCAACTTTTAATATTCTTTGGGGGAGGGGGCAAAGAGTACTTTTACCATTAAAGTAATTTATAATTTTAAAAACGATAATTTTCTGTTTGGAGAAGGGCTAGGGCCCCTACCTACCTCTAAAAGACATCGACTTCTGAAATAAATTACTAATTTTTCAACTTTTGAGGAATTTTTATTTAATGGTTGTGAATGATTAATTTTTTTCAATTTTTTCAACCTTGATTCCATGAGAGCAAGGTAGAAAGCTTAATTGATTCGTTCACAATAACCATAAGATGATCATTATTGAGGTTATTTGAATGATTATACTAATATGAGTTTTATTAATTGTTTCAAGGGGTTATCTCAACGGAGTCCAAGGGTGGTGGAAGAGGAATTTTTCACGACTTGTTGGCGTCTTTGGTGCGCTAGGAAGAAATATGAATGGGACAATACAGTGGTTCAAGGTGAATAGCTTGTTAATTTGGCTGTGCAGTACCTGCTGGAGTGGTAATAGAACCAATCGTTGGCTGCTTCTGTAGTGTAGTTTTCTACTACTCATGAGTCTGGGGTAGCTAATCTAGAGATGGGCTTGGACTATTGAGTTAGAGATAGTTTTCTACTAATCGAAGCTATGGCATTCTCTTCGTGGGTTGAGGATAGCTGAAGCGATGGCTCTCAGGGAGGGTTTGAAGTGGGTTCGGCTCAGGGGGGTCTTTAGGATGCTCAGGACGTTTATTTTGCTGTTGGTTCCAAGGAAGAGAAATAGTTTGAGTTTGAGAGTAATGTCTAGATATCTTTCGCTCTCCTGATGATATTGAAGTCCATTGGATTTGGAGATGTTACAATGAGGAAGCTCACGGGCTTGCCAAAATTTGAGTTTCTTTTGATAATGTTAATTATTGAGATGTTATTCCAAACTCTTTAGCTTAATAATTATAATAATAGGGACATTTTTTTAAAATGATTAATATTTTGTTCAATTGAATTATGTTTAGAATAATTATGATTAATTAACCTGTAGGGAAATGGTTTCAGAATTTTGAGAGTTGTATACGCTTATGGGTACGAGTAAAATTGGGTTGACAGCTTTTTGTTGGAAATATTGGGCCAATTTGGAGTTTAACGGGACTATTCGGACATTTTTAAAAAGTAAAAATGATTTCGCGCCAGATAGGGGTCGAACCTATGACCTTCTGCTTAGGAAACAGACGCTCTATCCACTGAGCTACAGGCGCCGGTTGAATTGTTAGTGTCTATAAATATATAATACAAACAACTGTTACCACTTCCTTTTTAAGGAGATTGACTATGCCATATTATAATTGAGATTGTGGAATGCTTTTCAAAATTATTATGGAAAAGTGTTCATGTTTAAAATGTTTAGTATTATTGAAAAAAAGCTTTGAGAAAGATGGAATGTTTATTTTAAATCTATGTTATAAAATAAAATATATGTATCTAAATGATATTTAAATTTAAATTATAGAAAAATATTTTTATTATTATAATACTGGGAGAAGGGAAGAAGGATGACATATTTTGAAGTCGTGCCATTTAGATGTCAAACCAGTATTCTAACTATTGTTTCAAGTAAGCCCTCACATTAAAAATAATTTGTTAAACAACTAATATTATTATGTATGAAGTATTTGGAATATGATAATTTAAATTCCTTATTATTATGACATATATAATACATAAAATTGAGTGGTAATAAATATTATTATTTGGTATTAAAAAGAATTCAGTTTAGATTACAGTACAAATATAATAAAATAATTCATGGTAACTTATTGTTAATATTATGGTATATAAAATATAAAATTTAAATTATTTATAAAATTTAATTTGAATACATCAATGACGCAAATGTTGATAATTTTATAGGTTAACACTTAAATATTTAAATTTTAATTTAATTTTAAAAGTTACTAACTTGAGTTGCATTTCATGATAGCAGCAAGAGACGACAGAAAGAATTTATGAATGCATATTTTGTGATAAATCAGGCTTGAAAATGGATTTTGTTGAGATTTTTTTTTTTTTTTCTGTCCCCTTTTCTTGGTGATGTTTACCTATTTATATGATTTGAGTACTATTTATTGAGATTTCATGCTAGGTAGGTTCCATGCATACAAACACATATCCTACTTTAGATTTAACACGTGTTACACATTCTCATGCACGTATGTCTTTGCAGGGGAGTAGGCTTGACGAGTGAGCTTAGCCTGCGATCCCATCATGCGAGCTTAATCTGCGACCTTGTAGGTTTGGGCTGATGCCGACCCAAGCCCAAATGGGTTTTGGACCGATGCTGGTAACTATCTTAACAATTTGTCCCCCACTTGGTTAAAAAGAATGCCACAAAGTGACTCTGGTTGAAATCTAGTGGCAAGCTTACTGTTGCAATCTCAACAGGTAACAAATAGTTAGAATAGAACAGTTAATCCATATCCTAAGAATTGCGATGCAAAGCCCTAACATCCCTTCGTAAAGTGTCCAACTTGCTCTGCCACGATTTTGCATGCAAGCCAAAGCCATCCTCACGCACGTCACTATTTTAATGGAGGTTAAATTATCAGATTGTACCTTTTTCCTCGGTTCTTCATTTTGCCTTAATAGTTCCTGTTGAAATGTCTGTTGTTGCTCGAATCTAGCATTTTGTTAAGTCACTTGCTGCCTCATCAATCTCATCTATTCTTGAAAAGCTATATACTGCTATGGGGACGCTTCCTGGTCTGATGGGAACGACAATCCTTGACCAGAAGGAATCCCCTAACCTGTAGGGACATTCAAATCAAAAGAGTTTGAGGCCCTTACATGAGCCGAGTTACCTAGGTTCTTCAATCGATCAGTAAACCAATAGAAAAACAAATCTTCCTCACTAGGTCGGTTTCTTGCACCAGAGTCCCTAGATTGTCCTGTGAAAAAATTCATGGGAAATTTCTCATTGGGATTAGCCATTTCAATTTCTTAGCAAACAGAAGTTTTGAAGATCAAAAGTTCTCCACGCTCACCGCACTAATTGTTGAGGTATTTTTTTTTTCTTTGTCCCCTTTTTCTGGTGATGTTTGCTTATTTATATGATGTAGCATTGTTCATTGAGATGACATGCTAGGTAGGTCCCATGCATACAAACACGTACCTTACTTTAGATTTCGTGTGTGTTACACGTTCTCATGCACGTAAAACTTTGCAGGGGAGTAGGCTCAGCGAGCGAGCTTAGCCTATAAGCTCAACCTACAATCCCATCATGCCAGCTCAATCTACGGCCTTATAGATTTGGGGCGATGCCGACCCAAACCCGTTTGGGTTTTGGACCGATGGTGGTAACTATCTTTAACAGATTCTATAAGAAGATAAAATGAGCTTAAATGTTGTAAGCACTAAATTTTGTCCGGCTCGATTTCTTGTTTAATTTTCAACATAAAAAAATTGAAAAACCAAAATTACATTTTAACCCCTCAACTTTTCCAAAATTACACTTTGACCCTTAAACTTTTCCAAAATTTCATTTTGACCTCTAAACTTTTCCAAAATTCCACTTTAACCTCGATACTTTCTCAAAATTATGTTTTGACCCCACTAGTTTTACTACTTTTACAACTGGGTCCTCTGGCAGATTACACGACTTGGGCCACCCACTCCTCAAATTTTTTGGCCACCAGCATGGGTGCCTACTCCTTCTTCACCCACTACCTGCAAATAGCATGGGAAACAAGCAAAATGACTGCATAAAAAAAAATCACACCAAAACAGAGTAGGGGAGAATTCAGACATCAAAAAAAGAAAAAACTACAAAGAAATTTTCAGCAGATCAAGAAGATTTAGGGGAGACTACAAGGAATTCTCAACCACCCTCATTCCCAAAAGTGCTCCCAATTTTAAATCACCTACCTTCAACACCACAAAAAAAATCCCCATTCGATTGTCAAAATTGGGTGTTTTATTCGGCACCCAAGAGAAAAAAAAACAATATTCAAGGCTCAACCTGTAGTAGCCGAGTTACCTTCCGGAGAAGAAGTACTCCGGTGATCGACGCACCCTAAGGCCAAGAGAGTTGACGGCGTGAAGAGAAGAAGAAAAAAAGAAAGAAAAAGAAGAAAAAAGAGAGAAAAGAAGAAAGGAGAAGAAGAAGAAAAGAAGAAAGGAGGAGAATAAGAAGAGAAGAGGGAGAGGATGGTCACGACGGCGTGAAGCAGTGGTCGGCGCACCACCAGGCCGAGAGAGTCATCCACCCACTAACTTGTAGGAAAAGAAAATAAGAGTAGGCCACCCACCAGCAGCCACCCAAATTGCAGGCCCATTTTTCCACCACCATACCCATCAACAGCAGCCCATTCCCATTGACCCAGCAATGGCCCAATGCAGTGCAAGCCCACTCCAATTGCAGTCCATTTTGGTAGCCCAAAGAGAGAGGAAGTGGACTCAATTTAGTGGCCCATTGAAGCAGGCCTTTTTTTTTTCGGGGCTTTGGGTTATATTCTTGACTTTTCTTATTTGTTAATTAGCCAACATGTTTAAATGTTGTTTCATTAACATTTTTAATGTTTTTTTTAAGCATTATGTTGTGATTTCATTTACCAATTTTAATTTTTGATAGTTTCATAAAAAAAAAAAGAGGCAACGAATCGATTTGACACTAAATCGTTGATTTCATCGCTATGTTGGGTAAATATCATCGATTTGTGTTAAATACAATACGCCCTTCCAAAAAATCAAAAAATAAAAATTCTCGGGTTATAAAAGAAAATAATTATTTTTGTAGTTATTTTAAATTATCAAAATTTTATTTTAGATTATAATACAATAATATGTAATTTATCAAAGTTTTCATTTTTCAAAATTTTCGTGTTTCAAAAATTCTCGTGTTTTCAAATTTTTTTTTCAATTTAAAAATTTTCGTGTTTTAAAAAAATTCTCAGGTTTCAAAAAAAAATTTCTCCAATTTCAAAATTTTCGTGCTTTTAAAAAAATTTCTTGTTTCAATCAGATCACAATGAATATTGAATTGAACTTGTATTTTTTAAAATTAAGACAACACGCGTTTAACGAGATACCAATTTTGGGCGTCGCGAGGGTGCTAATACCTTCCTCGCGCGTAACTAACTCCCGAACCCTATTTTTCTCTGGAATTTTGACGTAGACCTAAACTCGGCCCTTTTTTTAAGAAAATTCAAAAAAAAATCTTTTAAAAAAGTAGATTTATTAGGTATCCGATCACACCTAGGAAAAAAAAGATTGGTGGCAACTCCCTTTTTTTTAATAAAATCGAAACTCTATTTTCAAATGTTCAATAATTTTCTCAATTAGCGCCCTACAAAATTTTAGGTCGCTACAGCTGGCGACTCCACTGGGGACATTTTTTTGAGAGTCGAGTCTGGAATTAAACGCGTGTTGTCAAAATTTTCGAAACTCTTTGTTCAAATTAATATTTAGTCGTGATCCTTAAATTTTGAACAGTCATGCATTTGCATCATGTTGTAAATATTTTTCTAACTTGTTTTATCTTTTTGTTTTTTAGATCTAAGTTTTTACGGTTTTAGTTTTTTTTTAGTTTTAAAATAAAAACGAAAAGGTTTGTGAGTTTCTCTCCACACACCGTGCACTTGCATTTTTGCATAACATGAGCTCTCTACCCGGGCTCCGTCCGTTTAAGTGGAAGTAAACGCTATGCCTTCGTGAGTTAACTCGTCCCTCAGCACAGGCTAGTGAATACTTCCGGGTCACATATGACTTATGCTTTCGTGAGTTAACTTGTCCCTCTGCATAGGCATAAGTAAATGTAATCCCTCGAATTGAGCTCGCGAGCCTATGATGGGCGATAATCGAGGCTTCGTATTAGCCTTAGTAGGCAACAGTACGGACAGTTCGAGTATATTTTTAGAACCAAAGCCGCATATAGTGAACCGTATGAGCCACCCGATTAGAGCCATGTCGAGACTTCGTCCGTCGAATAGTCACCAAAATAAGTACATGAGAGAAACGCTTCTTACTTTTTATTTCTTTTACATTTATTTTTGTTTTTGCAAGAGAATTAGGTTTGTTTAATAAAATTGTATCGGGTAGATTATCTGATGAGCATGTGGATTAGGTTTTTGTAAAGCATGATGGGGTAAAAAAAACAAAAAATAAAAAGTAGGTCGGTTTCACTAAAATGCACGATTAAATAGCTTAATTTGTTAGATTTGCCATAGTTTTTCTCTGTTTATATTTGTTGTGATTACTAACCAAGGTTATTTGTCTTTATTTTTATTTTTATTTTATCATGCATTATAGGCATCTTATTAGGAAGGTGTTGATTAGAAATTGGTTGCCAAAAACGGGTTTCTGATGGAGAAGTCAATTACACAAGTAACCGAGAAAAATGCTGTGGTTCGAGACTGGTCTTTGAAAACCCAGAAAGCAAAAGGGGACAGTTTAAAAGAAGGACGTATCTTCAATCTCCCGAGCATGTAACTTCAAATGCTCGTCAGAATAACCTCGAAGACTTGAGTTGTATTTGGAAACAATGTGACTCAGACACTAGGGGCATCTTCACTGAAAAGCACAGGGATATAGTTCACTTGATCGTCGTCAACGTAGACGAAAAATTGATTCAAGCCATGGTTCGATTCTGGGACCTAGCTTATCAATGTTTCACTTTCAATCAAGAAGATATGACTCCGACCATAGAAGAGTATGCCGCCTTGCTTCGCGTTGACAATGCACAATTCAGCAAGATATATGTGAAGGAGCCCAAACCAATGACCTTCAAGAAAAAGCTAATGAAGTTGACGGGAATGACTGATACATGGGCTAAAAAATAGATAAAGAAAAAGAACAAAGTCAGTTGTGTTCCGTGGTTTTTTCTGCGAGGCTTAGCTCAAAACCATCCAAATATTGTGAAGAGAGTGGATCTGTTTGCTTTGGCCATTTACGGATTAATCGTCTTCCCAAAGGTCCTTGGGCACATAGAAGTTGCGGTAGTGGATTTCTTCGAAAAGTTGAGGCAAGGAATCAACCTCGTCCTAACTATCTTGGCCGAGACTTTTAGATCTCTAAGTAGTTGTAAGAGGAAAGGGGAAGGACGTTTTATCATATGCGCGCAGTTACTTAATGTTTGGATTCTGAGCCACTTCTGGAAAGTGGAGCGCATTCCTTTCTACATGTTTTCAAAAACATTCTCTCCATTGGAAGCTTACATTGGGAAAGATTGGCCGAAGGATGTCACTGAACAACACTAGGCTTCGGTTTTTCAGATCCTCCGTGCTGAAGACATAACTTGGAGAGCACCATGGATCCGTCCTTCAGTTCTGTTATACAAATGCGAAAGTCAAGATTGGGTGCCTTTACTCGGATTATGGGGAGGAGTTGGATATGCTCCGTTAATGGTTCAAAGGCAGTTTTCCTCACGTCAATTCATACCACTCTGGGGATTGGCACGATCGAGTTTACTTTTACGGTGAAGGTTACATGAAAAAGTCCGAGAGATCTTGCAAAGTCTTGGAAAAAATTTACCTAATGGAGTTAGCTCTCTATGCTGATACTATCACTCAAGATTATGACATATGGAGACAACGACGAGTGAATAGTCAACAAATCTCGCCGATGGATTATACTTTCCAGAATCCTTTCTCAAAAGAAATGTCGTCTGAGCTAGAAATGGCAAGACATGAATTTGAACGTGAAAAGGCCAAGCTGTTACGGGATATTAGTTCTCTTCAAGAGGAAAATTAGCAGCTGAAAGCCGATGTTCAAATTGAAAAATTCAGAACTGAGAAAGTTCAGAAAGAAGCTGAGATCATGAGAAATTACTTACAGGATCTTTATTTGGAAAATAAGAAATTAATAGGCACTATAAGGATTAGTGGGCTGGGCAAATCATCGGCAGAATGGAAGGAAGAACTAAGCAACATCAAAGGTGGGATGGAATTCTGGAGAAGGAAAGCGAAAAAGGAAAAGGAAAAAGCTGCGTGTGCTATGATAGAATTAAGGAAGAAGAATGTTAAATACGAAACCGTGTCTGCAGAATTAATGACTAGTCAGTCTAAGCGTCAAGAGTTAAGAAGGAAAATAAGAGATTTAGAAAATACGCTGCATGCTTATCAGCAACATTTGGATACTCTCCTAAAAACCTTAGAAGAAAAGAATGGTCAGCATGACAGAGACATTCGTGCCTACAAAAGAGCTCTCCCAGAAAAAGATATGCATCTCGGCGATTTGATCAATGAAATTTGCAAGGCGACTGTGCAAATCGTACAATTATCAGATGAAGCCGAACTCTCAGTTATAAATTTCCTCCGAGACAAGGATCAAGTATGACGGAGTTCCTAGAACGAGTGAAGAAACAAGGCGATGTGGCTAGGAAATTTGTGTAATTGTTAAATCAGATATGGAAAAACGTTTTGTAATAGACTCTTTTGATTAATGAAATGCCTAAGTATGGGGCTATCTTGAAATCAACACCAAATTCTTGCATATTTATTCATGACTAACATTCATTTGTCATTTATTCATTCATCCATTCATTACATGTACATATCGCTCTAATATTTCACTAAGGCTAAAACCGTATAATCCACAATTGTGACACTACGAATCTGGAATCACGTCATTCTTATAGGACACGTCTAAGAGCTAGAGCTATGGATGCTGAACTCAACAAAAGAATTGAAAGAATGGAAATGACCCAAAGAGAGTTGCAAGAGCAGTTGGCTAAGTCACAACAAGAAGCAAGAGATCTGATGGTAAGATCTCGAGAGGAATCGCTCGAGCAAAGGGATCAAATGGCCAAAATGATAGAGATGATGACAGCTTTGGTCAAAGGAAAAGGACCCATGTAGAGCCCTGACATCACAGAACCCCAGTCAAGAGTTAATCAGGATCCGCTCTATCCCCCAGGATTCACTCCACCTCACGTCCATGCAATGCAAAGAGGATATTCTCAAAGGGAACCTGCAAGCCTGGAACAACGACCTGCACCACCTGCTCAAAAGGGGCAAGGTATATTCGTATCGAATCCCAGAGCTAATCCTATTGATCCAATTGTTCCAGATTTGGATGATCCGGTAGAAATAGACAGGTTAAAAATGGATGATCATAATACCCAGGATAAGTATAGGAGCTTGGAAGAAAGACTCAAGGCGATAGAAGGTACTGAAGTCTTCTCTGCACTGAATACCAAAGAGCTCAGTTTGGTGCCCGATCTGTTTTTGCCTCTGAAATTTAAAGTGCCAGATTTTGAAAAATATGATAGGACAAGATGTCAAAGGCGCATCTTATCATGTTTTGTCGAAAGATGACTGGTTACGAGAATGAGGATAAATTGCTAATACATTATTTCTAAGACAGCTTTGTCGGATCGGCTCTTCGATGGTATAATCAACTTAGTAGAGAAAGGATCCAATCATGGAAAGACTTAGCATCAGCATTCTGTGAGTAATACAAGCATGTATCCGACATAGTGCCTGATCGACTAACCCTGCAGATGATGGAAAAGAAGCCGACGAAGACTTTTAGGTAATACGCGTAAAGGTGGAGGGATATCTCGGCCCAAGTAGAGCCCCCATTAACTAAAACTGAGATAACGGTACTCGTTATCAACACCTTGAAAGCGCAGTTTTACGATAAATTAGTAGGAAATGCCACGAAAGACTTCGTAGATATTGTAATATCTAGGAAACTTATAGAGAACACCATCAAGAGTGGAAGGACGGAAGGCACCGAGAGTTCAAAAAGGGCAATACCTATAAAGAAAAAAAGAGGCAAAAACCCATATGGTGGGGACTGAGAGCCACTATACTTCTAGTCTGCACCCAACCCAACCACGACCTCGACATGGCCCACCTCCAAACTTCTATTTTCCTCCTCAAAGCCCTTACTATCAAGCACCTCCTCCTTACCCCGTCTACACCACAAATAACCAAAGACCATTCACCATGTTCCCACCAAATACCATGCCTACTCAAAGCCAACCCAAAAATGAACAAAGACCAATAGGACCCAATCCTGAAAAACCTCAATTCACCCCTTTTCCCGTGTCATACGGAGAGCTCTACCCAAAACTATTGGAAAACCAATTAATATCCCCACATTATATGGCATCCCTGAAGCCTCTATACCCAAAATGGTACGATCCTAATGCTAGTTGCATGTACCATGCTGGAAACCAGGGGCATTCTACAGAAAATTGTCTTGCCTTTAAAAAGAGGGTTCAAGGTCTTATTGATGCAGGCATTTTACGATTTGATGGTGCTAGTAATATGGCTGGAAATCCACTCCCTAACAATACTGAAGGGAACGTGAGTGTGGTGACAAAGGAAGACAAGTGGCGAGCCAAAAGTTGTGTTTTTGAAATAAAGACACCTTTGTGGAAGGTATGGGAAATAATGGCTGAGAAGGGTTTGTTCTGTCCACTCAACAGAAGTTTCAAGGAAAAAAGTACAAAAGGTCAAATTTTTTGTGTCTTCCATGGCATAGAAGGGCATTACATCTAGTCTTGTGAGGAATTCAAAAAATTACTTCAAGACATGATGGACAACAAGGAGGTCGAGATATTTAATAGAATGAAAGAGGCCGATGAAGGAGAGATATGCGCTTCTGATAATCAATCATTAGGTTCACCTTATAGCATCGATCAACCTTTAGTGATCTATTACGAGGCAAAAAAGGAAAAAGTGAAACCAAAGATGATAATTGAAGTACCATCTCCTTTCCTTTACAAGGACAACAAGGTGGTACCATGGAAATATGATGTCAACATTATCATACCCGAATGTGAAAAATCCAAAGCTACGACTAGAAGTGTCAGCGAAGTGGGACACTTTACGCGCAGTGGGAGATGTTGTTCTCCTGAGGTGGTTGAACCAAGAAAGAAGACTAGTGACTCGAACCAAAAAGGAAAGGCACTAATGCATGAGGCTGAGGTCGAGTTTGAAACTCCGTCCAAACAAGAAGTTAAAAAGCCTGTGAATGAAGAGAAAGCACATGAATTCTTGAAGTTCATTAAGCACAGTGAATATAACATCGTAGAATAATTAAACAAGCAACTAGCGCGAATCTCGATATTATCCCTACTGTTGAATTTAGAACCACATCAGAATGCTTTGTTGAAAGTGTTAAATCAAGCTTATGTGGCAAGCAATGTATCTGTTGAAAAGCTTGATAGGTGGGTAAATAACCTGAATGCGGATAATTTCATCTCTTTCAGTAATGATGAAATACCGTCAAATGGTAGGGGCTCTGTAAAAGCATTGCATATTACAACCAGTTGCAAGGGTTACATAGTACCGAATATACTCATCGACAACGGATCTGCACTTAATGTCATGCCTTTGGCCACACTTTCTAGGATGCTAATTGACATGTCTTATCTAAGGCCTTGTCATTCCACAG
This sequence comes from Gossypium rotundifolium, assembly GCA_025506655.1. Lineage (NCBI taxonomy): Eukaryota > Viridiplantae > Streptophyta > Magnoliopsida > Malvales > Malvaceae > Gossypium > Gossypium rotundifolium. The sequence goes on along the minus strand of CP106732.1, from coordinate 108,596,051 downwards.
TAAGGGCATTTGATGGGACACGACGAGAGGCCATGGGAAAGATTGAAATTCCTCTAGAAGTGGGCCCATGTACATATGATATCGAGTTTCAAGTCATGGACATCACGCCTTCGTATAATTACCTTTTAGGGAGGCTTTGGATCCATCAAAAAGTAAAGTTGATCATGGATAGCCGCTTGATCACGGTCGCTGGTGAAGAAGACATTGTTGCATCTATCTCTACTGATGCACCCTACATCGAAGTAGACAAAGATGCAGTAGAATGTTCCTTCCGTTCCTTCGAATTTATCAATGCTACATTTGTTACTGAAGGAAATAAGATTCCTATACCCAAACTGTCAAGGAATACCAAGATGGGAATTAAGCTTACTGTGGGAAAGAGAGCCTGAGCGAAGAAAGGTTTGAGAAGACGTCAGTAAGGGATAGTTAGAGCATTAAAACCAGTACACCATAAGGCTCGATACGGTTTAAGATTCAAGCCGGATATGCGACAAAGAAGAAAACAGTTGCAGAAAGTTCAAGAAAGGAGGATTGCAAGAGCTTCAGGTCGAGAATTGGAATGGGAGCCCATAGTGCATCCTCCTTTGTCAAAAACATTTACATCTGCAGGAATGATGTACCCAGGACGAGATAATTCAAGAAGCACACTGTTATTGATTGAAAAGGGTCTTCAGAATGTCAGTATAAATGTTATTGACGAAGGAGATGATGCAATTAAAGATGTTTCAATGATACGCCCTTATCCTCTTGGATTCGTTTTGAACAATTGGACTATTGTGGATCTTCTCGTAGTTTCTAAGTCCTCTCCAAAGTAATGCTCAATGTTAACTCTCTTTTTGTGTGCTCCTAAGTAATAGTGGGATTCTTTTGTAAGAGCTTATGTTTGCTCTTTATCATTTAAATGAATATTAATGGAGATGCATTTTGTCATGGTCTTTTCATTCTTATTAACTTCATAATTATTCCCTCTTCTCATAGCCTGTCCTTACATATACCTCATATCATGCCATAACATTATGTTTGTTGGTTCCAATACCTTGATACTCCTCTATAGTTTTCTTTTCCATTCACCTCTCAGGTGTTCAAATATCAGCGACATGAGCAATCCCGTTACAAGTCCTAAAATCGATTTTGAGAAAGCTATTTGTTTAAGAGAATCTGAAGCTGAGGAAATTGTTGAAGTTTATGTCTCGTATCCTGACTTACTAAGAATGGTAGAACAAGAAGATAAATAGATTTTACCCCATCAAGAATCAGTTGAGACAGTAAACTTGGGAAATGAAGAAAAGAGACAAGAAGTGAAGATTGGGACCTCCATTTCAGAGGACACCAAACATGATTTGATCGCCTTGCTTCGTGAGTACAAAGATGTATTTGCATGGTCGTATCAGGACATGCCAGGGTTGAACGAGGATATAGTGGTCCATAAACTCCCACTAAAATCAGAATGCAAACCCATTCAACAGAAGCTAAGACGAATGAGACCTGGAATAATGTTAAAGATAAAAGAAGAAGACAAGAAACAATTTGATGCTGGCTTCCTACAAGTTTCCAAATATCCAGAATAGGTAGCTAATATAGTCCCGGTACCGAAGAAAGACAACAAGGTTCGAATGTGCATAAATTATCACGATCTGAATCGAGCAAGCCATAAGGATAATTTTCCTTTGTCACACATTGATACGTTGGTGGATAATACAACAAAACATTCATTGTTTTCTTTCATGGATGGATTCTCGGGTTATAATCAGATAAAGATGGCTCCCGAGGATATCAAGAAAACTACCTTCGTAATGAAGTGGGGAACATTCTACTACAAAGTGATGTCATTCTGATTAAAGAATGCTGGGGCAACATATCAGAGGGCAATGGTGATGTTGTTCCATGACATGATGCACAAAGAAATAGAAGTCTACGTTGATGATATGATTGCCAAATCTCGAGGGGGAAAGAGAGCATGTTGAGAACCTCAAGAAGTTGTTCGAAAGACTAAGAAAGTTCCAACTGAAGCTTAATCCATCCAAGTGTATGTTTGGGGCTACCTCAGGAAAATTACTAGGCTTCATTGTCAGCGAAAGAGGTATTGAGGTGGATCCAGATAAGATAAAAGCCATACAAGAACTACCACCTCCACGCACACAAAAAGAAGTCATAGGATTTTTACGGAGGTTGAACTACATCGCTCGATTCATTGCTCAACTTACCAACCAGTGTGACCCAATTTTTTGACACCTTCGAAAACATAATTCGGGAGAATGGAATGAGGAGTGCCAAGTGGCCTTCGATAAGATAAAACAGTATTTGTCTAACCCTTCGGTGCTAGTATCGCCAACTCTCAGAAGACCGTTGATATTGTATCTGACTGTGTTCAAAAACTCAATGGGTTGCGTACTGGGGCAACATGATGAGTCGGGAAAAAAAGAAAGGGCGATTTACTACCTCAGCAAAGAAGAAAGTATTCGTCAATTGAAAAATTCTGTTATGCTTTGGTCTGGGTAGTTCGAAGGCTCAGGCAATATATGTTGTATCATACGGCTTGGTTAATTTTAAAGCTGGACCCAATAAAAAACATGATGGAATCACCTGCCCTCTCAGGAAGAATGGCACGATGGCAGATCCTACTATCAGAGTACGACATCGTATATATGAGTTAAAAGTCGATAAAGGGGAGCGCGAAACCTGACTTTTTAGCAACTCGAACAACGGAGGAATACGAGCCATTGAGATTTGATTTCCCAGATGAAGATTTGATGTGCATTATAGAAAAAGATTGTGAGTCGGCAAAAGAGAAATCATGGAATATAAGCTTTGATGGTGCATCGAATACATTGGGGCATGGGATTGGAGTAGTCTTAGTGTCACCAGAGGGGAACCATTATCTGCTCACTGCCAGATTAAATTTCTTCTGTACCAATAACGTAGCGGAATATGAGGTTTGCATCATGGGACTTCGTGTAACTATTGAACAAAACATCGAAATCTTAGAAGTGTACGGGGACTCAGCGTTGGTGATTTAGCAAATTCATGGAGATTAGGAAGTGAGAGATTCGAAATTAGTTAAATATCGCAATCTAGTTACAGAACTGATTAAAGAATTCAAAGAAGTGACTTTTAATTACTTCCCACGAGAAGAAAACCAATTGGCTGATGCCCTGGCCACTTTGGCTTCAATGTTCAAAGCAAACAGAGAAACGGAAATAATGCCTCTCCAAATGAGCATATATGAGGTCCCTGCACATTATTTTAGCATTGAAAAAGAGACAGATGGACTGCCATGGTTCCATGATATCTTACAATATATCAAGAATCAAAGGTATCCCGAGCAAGCAAATGAGAGCGACAAAAGAAAGAATGGCAGTGGGATTTGTCCTTGATGGGGATATCCTATACAAAAGAGGAAAAGATCAAGCGCTCCTGAGATGCGTGGATGTTGTTGAAGCTAGAAAAATACTTGAAGATGTCCATGAAGGAATTTGTGGGATGCATGCCAATGGTTTCACTATGGCTAGGCAGATTATGAGACTCGATTATTACTGGCTGACGATGGAAAACGACTGCATCAGTTATGCACGAAAAAGATACAAATGTCAAATTTATGGCGATAAAATTCATGCAGCCCCTTCACCCCTTCATGTCATGACTTCTCCGTGGCCTTTTTCTATGTGGGGCATGGATGTTATAGGGCCAATTTCCCTGAAAGCTTCTAATGGACACCGATTCATTTTTGTTGTTATAGATTACTTCACAAAATGGGTAGAAGCCGCTTCGTTTGCTAATGTGATGAAGACTGCAGTTTGCAGGTTCTTAAAAAAAGAGATCATATGTCGATACGGTTTGCTTGAGAGAATTATTTCAGATAATGCTTTAAATCTCAACAACAAGAAGATGAAAGAAGTGTGCGAGCAATTTCAAATAAAGCATCATAATTCCTCACCTTATCGCCCAAAGATGAACGGAGCAGTAGAAGCTGCTAACAAAAATATTAAGAGGATTATTGGGAAAATGACTGAGACATATAAAGACTGGCACGAGAAGCTACCATTCGCTTTGTATGCATATCGTACATCTGTGCGGACATTTACAGGAGCAACTCCTTTCTCTCTGGTCTATGGAATGGAAGTTGTGCTGCCCATCGAAGTTGAGATCCCCTCTCTACGAGTCTTAATGAAGTTGAAACTAGAAGAATTAGAATGGGTTCGAGCTTGATATGACCAGCTAAATCTTATCGAAGAAAAACGCTTGAAGGCAATCTGTCATGGACAGATGTACCAGAAGAGAATGATCAGCGCCCATGACAAGAAGGTGAAGCCAAGAGAATTCCGCGTGGGAAAACTCGTAATAAAAAAGATTCTTCCAATACAAAAAGACTTTCGAGAAAAATGGGCACCAAATTGGGAAGGGTCATACATCGTAAAGAAGGCTTTCTCGGATGGAGTTTTGATTCTCACTGAGATGGATGGGAGGGAGTTACCTAATCCAGTGAACTCAGATGCTGTGAAGAAATATTATGCCTAAAAAAAGAAGATCAAGATGAAAACCCGAAAAGGGCGTTTTGATAAAAAAAATATATAAAAAAAAGAGAATGAAAAGAGAGATCAAGATGAAAACCTGAAAAGGGCGTCTTGATTAAAAAAAAAGAGAAAGAAAAGAGATCAAGATGAAAACCCGAAAAGGGCGTCTTGATAAACAAAAATGATTAGGATGAAAACCCAAAAGGGCGTCCTAATGAAGCACATTCGGTCTTAAGGAGCAAGGCGATTTGAACAGAGAGTCCAATGGCGAGATTATAATATTTGAAACAGACTCGGAAGCTCAAAATCTTCTACATAAGAAGCTTTGCTCGAAAAGATCCAGGATGAAGAAACGTGGAGAAGTTCATGCGTTGGATATCTAGAGCATTTGCGACAATTGAATCTGCTTTCCTTTCTTTATAATGTTTTTTTTTATTGAATTATTCCTTGTCAATTTTCTTTGCTTGTTGCTTTTGAAATAAATATGAATGTGAGGTATTTCTTTCATACATACCGTGCCATTGTCAAGCATATCATGTTTGGTTCATTTAAATGATAAATAGTGAGATGACATACTCTAAACAAAAGGAATGTTGAGCATTACCCAGATGAGAATTTGGTAAGTACAAGAGCCTCAAAGCAAGGGCAAAGTTCAACAGGGGGCAAAAGGGTGATATACGAGAAACGCAGATTACTCGTAAAACTCGAGGATGAGTACAAAACCTGAAAGAAAAGTCAAGAGTCGAAGCAATGAATGCAGGTCATCTTGGAAATTGTACCGAAAAGGGATATATGACAAACAAACCTAATGCGCACAGCATGATCATGTAGGCATGAAAGCATTTGAGACAAACACGTGCATATCATGATAACATCACGCATGACATATACAGGTACTCCAGTAGAGCAAAAGATTTTGATGATAGTTGTGCTGAATCAAAGAAAAAGAAGACATCCGAGTTCAACCAGATGATATGTTTTGAAATTTTGATATTTTTTTTTAAAAATTATTTCATTTTTATTTTTAAAAAAAAATCAACTCATATTGTGAGAGGTGAGTTGAGCCTCGGGTCACACGCCAGGGTATTTTTTCAATTTCTTTTTCAAAAAAATCAACTCATAATGTGAGAGGTGAGTTGAGCCTAGGGTCACATGCCGAGGTATTTTCAAATTCTGTTTTTCAAATTCTGTTTTTTTCCAAAAAAAAATCAACTCATAATGTGAGAGGTGAGTTGAGCCTCAGGTCACACGCTGAGGTACTTTTAATTTCTGTTTTTCTAAAAAATCATCTCATATTGCGAGAGGTGAGTTGAGCCTCAAGTCACACGCTGAGGTATTTTCAATTTCTGTTTTTCCAAAAATCATATCATATTACGAGAGGTGAGTTGAGCCTCAGGTCACACGCTGAGGTATTTTCAATTTCTGTTTTTCAAAAAAATCAACTCATATTGCGAGAGGTGAGTTGAGCCTCAGGTCACACGTGAAATATTTTTAATTTTGTTTTTCAAAAAATCAACTCATATTGCGAGAGGTGAGTTGAGCCTCGAGTCACATCTTTGAGGTATTTTTTAATTTCATTTTCAAAAAATCAACTCATATTACGAGAGGTGAGTTGAGCCTCAGTCACACGCCGAGGTATTTTTAATTTTGTTTTTCAAAAAATCAACTCATATTGCGAGAGGTGAGTTGAGCCTCAGTCACAAGTGAGGTATTTTTTTTTTTTAAATTTCTATTTTTCAAAAAATCAACTCATATTGCGAGAGGTGAGTTGAGCCTCGGGTCACACGCCGAGGTATTTTCAATTTCTGTTTTCAAAAAAATCAACTCATAATCAACTCATATTGCGAGAGGTGAGTTGAGTCTCAGGTCACACGCTGAGGTATTTTCAATTTCTGTTTTTCAAAAAAATCAACTCATATTGCGAGAGGTGAGTTGAGCCTCAGGTCACACGCTGACACTACACCAAAACAGACTTTTAGCGGTGTTTTTTTAACCTTTAGCAGCGTTTATAAGCGCCACTAAAAGTACTAAAAGAGCCGCAAAAAATGCTGCTAAAATCAACGCCGCAAAATTTAGCGGCGTTTTTAAAAAAAAAACGCCACTAAAGGTCATGACTTTTAGCGGCACTTTCCCCACAAACGCCGCTAAAAGTCATGACTTTTAGGCGCTTTTCTCATAAACGCCGCTAAATATCATGACTTTTAAAAAAGCACCGCTAAAAATCATAAAAATAATAAAATATTATACTTTTAGCGGCGCTTTTCTCAAAAACGCCGCTAAATGTCATGAAAAATAAAAAAATAAATATTATAGAAATGCCACAAATCCAATTTAAAAACATATAATTTAATTTGAAGACGTATTAAAATGAAAATTCACAACCAATACGTATTAAAATGAAAATTCATGAACAAGACATATAATTCATGAACAAAAGTCACGAACAATACGTATTATACTTTTGTTTGCTGGAAAATGATTGGAATAATTGGCTCAACAGTGGCACGATAAACCTGTACAAGAAAATAAGAAAACTCAAACTTTTGCTCTAACAAACAATAAACAAAGAGAAGATGAACTTTGGTCATAGTAAACTCAACATTATTCGAAACCATGTTAGCGGCAACAAAGCAAAATAGCTCAACCGAGTACTACCTCGTCATTGTTAACATGCTCATCTAGAACGACATCAAAAGCAGAACTTATGCTTCTCGACATACATTTGTCAAGTCCACCTTTAACAAACAATAAAAATAGATATAAGAAAAGAAAATAATATATCAAACAAGCACAAATAGTTCTAAAATATTCATCTCGAAACATATAATGAGGTCGCAAGAACTTACATGGATAATAGACAAACCTTTAGCTTCTTCGACTATCGATTACAAAGAATTAACAATTTTAATATGAACTGAATCTGAACAAACCTCATTCAACATGCTCACCATCTTAATTATCACCACAGTTTTCACACTAGATAAATTTAAAATTATATATATGATAGAAAGCAGTTTGGCGACTTAATATGTTCAAGCAATTTCAAAGTATTTTACGGATCTTTTATTTATCTTTTCACGGTATGCAAAATAAGTAGTTATGTCCAATGCAAAATAAAGCGACAACCGACATCTATTTTAACATTTGTCATGCTCAATAACCATTTAAGTAAAGGAAGGAAAATATATTACTTTTATTTTAACATTTAAGTCAATGATTACACAAAAGGAATTAAGTTATAAAGCTTTACCAATACACCAAAGCAGCCATATCCCATGGTTTTAAACGATATTCCCAATGTGCTTCCACAACTCCCGAGCTACATGGCACATGTCCACAATTACTGACACCAAGCCTTCTTACACCCTAGTCATTGTAAGTCGGGAAAGTTAGAGACAAAAAGGGTAAATCACGAGTTTAGTAATTTTTGGAGAAAGAGCTTATGACCACGAAATATCTTTTAAGGTTCATACTCTCTCGATGTCGATAAATTCCTTGAATAATTCAATGTTGGTAATCCATGCATCATCGTGGTCATATCCAAACCCAGTCCACAAGAAGAGATCTGCCCACCGCAAACAAGTATTTCTTTGCAAGATGTCAAAACATTTGGCCTTTTAAAAATCATAGGCATGCACTGGGAACCAAACTTTTAAAAGATATATTTCATAAAAGCATAGGTGATCGGTTTAATCCTAATTGAAGGTATCTAAGGCTTGTGCCTCAACAAGTTTGCTTAGCGAAGTTACCATGAAAAACCTCTATAGAAAATATTAGAGGCACATAATCATTGAGCCCCAAATATTTTTCCAACGAATGCATAAAATGTGTCATCAACCAGATCAAGCTTGTTGAAGTATAAAGCAACAATTGTTCACAGAAAATAGTAACATCTACTAATTAAATTATTCACAATATTTTTAACTGTTTGATTCAGTATGATCACTTACCTTATCCATTTTACTGGGATGGATTTTCTGTCCATTACAAAATGTTCCCCCACCTAGAACCCAAAGCATCAAATATTTAGCCATTAATTTACTATTAACATAGGCATGAACCTTAAGGAGCTTTAACTAGTTCGATATTTCCTACCAGCAGTAGTAGTAAATGTACGGGTATTCCAACACATAGGTCCCCCAACAAATTCAACCTACACGTAAAAAAATAATAATGTCATCTTTCCTCCTACATCATGCAAATTAAAAAAAGCAAGAAACTGATTTTGTAACTTCTATACTCAATATTCTTTAAGTGATCATATTTTGAATGTAAACTTATGTAAATGGAATATTGCCAAAATTCACGTAAGAAAATAATACCACAAAGAAGTGGCAGGATTTCCTTGAAACAGTACACCCTTTGAAATTGCAAAGCTAGGATAACAATGTGCAAAATTTATTGTTCCATCTACGAGAAGGTAGCAAAGTGAAACCAACGAGCATTTATATCTAACCCTTACATAAAGTAAATATTAACACAAACAAGCGGGAATTAATCTTGAGTATAAACTATGGTATGCTAAAGCATCTCTTCAGGTAAGAGTGCAATAAAAAGTGAAAACATGACTCCCAAATTATAGGATATTTTTCTAGTACTTTATAAAATACAAACATACAAATTGTTTTGGTTAGAGAAACCAAAGGATGAAAGAGACAGACCTAAAGGATCAATACACCATAGATAGCCCGATGAGGTATCCCTATAATTCCTCCTCCTCCCCAATGATCGATGATCTCCAAAATTCTTTTACTACAGAAGAATAGCAACCTCACTCATTTTATCATCTTTGTAGGTAACATCATATGATAATTGTGAGTGGAAGCAAGGAATATAATAAGTTGTCTACATAAGCCATTTCTTACCCTCCATAATAGATCTCTAAAACCAATTTTCTGCAAGTCAAGAAAATGAATCCCCATTAATGACTGATTATTTAGTGGAAAACAATATTAAGTCATTTCTCATCCAATCGGTTTAGAGTTAAAGGAATTAATGAACTTGACAAAGACATGGCCTCTATTTAGCTAAATTTCTCTCATCTAAAACATTAATAGACATTTTAAGTTAAAAATTCTTGATTTTTCATACTATAATTTAATTCAACAAAGACTATAACAAAGCATTAGTGAATTAACCTTTGAAGCAAACATTAATACAATTGGAGCTTGGAAATACATGAAAATGAAGTGGTTCCTTTGCCCATTACTAAAACTTCCTCAATCATTACATTAAAGCAGAGAGATAAACCAGATATTACTCTTTGGACTACAATTCAGAGAGCATACATTTCTGCTCCCTTGAACAATCTCACTTAAAAAGAAAACCTTGAGCGAGGCATGAGAAATTTCCAGAAATTTTCTACCTCACGAAATATATGAACCATAGAAGGGTTTCCGCATTTCAACATCTCTTAATCTACCTCCTTTCCCTCATTTTCTAGGCATCCAAACATAGCACAACCAGAAGCAAAAGTAAAAAAAAAAAATTCACAAAATATAAAATCCTAAAATAGTTCGAATCTAAAATAATTCAACATAATATAAAATCCTAAAACCAAACTTCTTGTTTTCCACAAAAGATGAAATTTTAACTTCTAATCATTCAAAAACAGTGCATTTTGTTTTGTAAACAAAATCATAGAGTTAATAAGGCTTCTCATGTAATCCTTCTCGATATTCTCAGACAAATAGAGAAAACAAAGCAAACATTACATGAACATCAGAAAAATGAAAGAAAAAAGAAAGCAAGAATTTAAAAAATGAAATATTTGATAGTACTTGGTACAGTACCTGATAAACAAATTGACTGTCTTCAGAAACTAGGCGAAACCCATTATTATGGGAAAGAGACTGCAGCTAGAACTAGGGAGCAAGGGAAGAAGAAGAATGTGGAAGCTGTAAGTATTTGGGTGATCAAAATAAAAACAATTAGAGAATAAAACAATTGGAAAACAAATTCCATGCCTCTATTGAGAAATTCCTTGTCGGTTTTCACAAATCTGGCAACTAATGCCAGTGGATTGGTGCTAACGGGTAAAAGATACGGTGCTGGCAGTTGCGTGTTGGAGTGGAGAAGGGGAGAAAGAATTGGCTGTTAGGGATTAGAATTTGGGGGAATCGACGGAAGAGGGAAAGAAAAGAAAGGCAGTGGCCAAACGGTGACGTTTAGGCTATTTAAATTTTGTGGCGTTTATATAAAGCGCCGCTAAAAAAAAGGCAGCGTTTTAGTAATATATTTGCGGCGTTTTTATAAAAAACGCCACTAAAACTGCGATTAGATAAAATGGCAGATTTTTGCACAATTGTATAACATATTTGCGACGTTTTTTGGTAAAAACGCCACTAAATCGATATAAACATATTTGCGGCGCTTTTCGGTAAAAACGCCACTAAAACCTCTATAAGCTAAAACAATAGTGTTTTGCACAATTGTGTAACAATAGTGTTTTTTTTTTTTTTTGATCAATTTTAGTTTTTCCATTTTACATATTTTTGCTATTTTTTCTTTCAAAATTTTTGTGCTCATATCATTAATTTTTGAATTTTTTATTTTTGAATATTAAAATTTTTAACTCAAATATGTATTAAAATATTATTATTTAAATTTTTAAATTTTTAAGTTTTTATTTTAAGATTTAAATTATTTTGAAGATCTTTATATTTTTAAATTAAATATTTAAAAAATAGTATCATGTCATGTGAATTACCTTGTACATTTTCACGTCAATATCATTAAAAATTAATTTTACAATTACATTCCTATTAAAAGCATAATTTAAAATTTTTTAAAAAGTGGAAGGTTTTGGTTCAAAAATAAGAATATTCAAATTGATAAAAAAGTATAAATATTGAAAGTTATAATTTAATTACCATGATCAATTCTTTTACGTATTAAATTGATATATGGGTATGGCATGGTCTAGTATATTGTTGAAAGGATTTCTTTTTCTTTCTTTTTCATCAACATTATTCTTTTAAAGTATAGTTCAGTATTAGTCGTTGTTTAAATTTTTATATAAATGGCATTTAATTATATGTATACTCATAAATTTGGATAGCGATACATCTCGTAATTATATATGAACACATACCGAAAACCCTAAATTATACACCTTAAACCCTAAACGCAACTCATATATATATATATATATATATATATATTTATTTATATTTCAAGTTGCGTAAGTAATTAAAGAAATAATGATCTAATTGCTTACCTAAACCTTAAAATAATATGATTTTTATCTATTTTATCAAAATCACTAATACTTAAATCCTAAACACTAAGACTCTAACTTTATTAGTCGATATGGTTTAAGCAATAAACCCTAAACCACATACATCTAAAATATTAAAAATTAAACTTAAACCTGGCCTAAACCCTAAACTAACGGGCCTTAATCTTAAACCCTAAATCATAACCCTAAAGATTAAACCATAAACTATATACCCTAAATTAAAACATATACCCTAAATTATCATGACAATTAATTCAAAATTTTAAAATTAATATTGTCTCTTTTACGATTATATAAGAAATTATTTAATAAATTTTTTCATCTTTAACAAATATTTTTCTATGTTTTTACTTTCAAATTTTTCAAATTTAAGGTTTAGGGTTTAAGGATAAACAAATGCACAATCGATTTTGTTAGAAATGAAATTAATTTGTAAGTAAAAATACAATCTCACCATTTTATAGCATATATTTTATAATTTTTAATGATTAAATCAAATTTAATATTCATCTTCATTCGATAAACCCTAAACTGGCCTAAACCCGTGAACCTTTCAATATTATATATTCTTTCAATATTTTAGGAAATTTAAATAACATTTTCAATTTACTAATTAATTTTGTTTCTCTCTGAGATGCATAGGTTACCAATTTTTTAATTTTAATATATATAAAGTTTATCTATTATCTCTAAAATAATTTAAACTATAGTTATAATTTTATATATATATATATATATAAGAAATTAAATAATTTAAACTATAATATATATAAAGTCAGTTTTCTTATAGTGGCTAAACCCTAAATATAAATTTTATAAGGGACAAAAGTAATTAAAATAGAATGTTAATGCTTACATAGATCCTAAAATAAATTAATTTTTAGCGGCGTTTTTTTAGAAGCGCCGCTAATGCTCCGATCTTTAGCGGCGTTTTTTTAGAAGCGCCACTAATTCTCTGATATTTACGGCATTTTTTCAGAAGTGCCGTTAATGCTCCGATCTTTCGCGGCGTTTTTTTTAAAAGCGCCGCTAATGCTCCGATCTTTAGCGGCATTTTTTTAAAAGCGCCGCTAATGCTCTCGATCTTTAGCGGGATTTTTTTAGAAGCGCCGCTAATTCTCCGATCTTTAGCGGCGTTTGGGAAAAAAACGCCGCTATTTCTCCTTTTTAGTGGCGTTTTGAAAATAAACGCCGCTATTTCTCAACTTTTTGCGGCGTTTTCTTTCAAACGCCGGTAATGTATAATATTTACGGCGTTTTTCATTAAAACGCCACTAAAAACACCGTTAAAAGTCTGTTTTGGTGTAGTGTATGAATTTTGGTTTAATGTGTAATTCTAGATGTGAAATTCTAGTTGTGGTTTAAATGTATAGTTGAAACTTTAATTTTGATTTAATCATACACATTATTTTAAAATATAAATACATCAATATATTTTATATTGAATAAATATAATTTTTATGTATGCATATATAAATAAAAATGATGTTAATTATATCAATAATTGTGTTAATATTTTACAAGATCCGGATCAAATTAAAGTTCATGTATATAATTGCACAATAAACCATTGTTCATGTATGCTTTTGGATTTATCCCATTTTGATATATATATTTTTAAAATAATAATTTACATTTATCTTATTTTGATTTATATTCTAAGAAATCTAAGATTAATCCCTAAATCATAAACCTTAGACGCTAAATATTATACCCTAAACCATAAATACCAAACCCTAGATCCCAACTCAAAACCCAAACCATAAAATAGCTTCGAGGTTATGGGATTTCGGGATTTTGGGATATATAGTTAATACCCTAAACCCTAAATTTAAACCCTAAACCTAACATATTAACCATTTCCCCCAAACCCTAACCCTAAATCCATAAACTATAAACCTTAAACTATAAACTCAGAACCCTAACCCATTAACCATTTCCCCCTAAACCCCTAACCACTAACACTTAAACCTTAATACCGGTAAACACTAAGATATTAAACACTATACAATAAACCCAAACAACAAACTTTAAAACACTAAACCCATACACCAAAATAACAAACCCTAAACCATGAAATTAACATACTAAACATTAAACCCTAAATAAATTTTAATAGCTTAATTTGTAACTTAAATGAAAACTTCTAATTTGTTTAGTTAGCAATTTGTAACTTTTCATAATTAAGTAACTAAAATGAAACTTTCTCATTGCTTATAAGTGAATGTATCAAAATAAAATATAATTCAAAGCAAGAATAAGAAAAAATATGAAAAACATTTAGCGGCATTTTTCCAACAGCGCCGCTAATGCTTAGATCTTTAGCGGAGTTTTTTCAAAAGCGCCGCTAATGCTCAGGTCTTTAACGGCATTTTTCCAAAAACGCCGCTAATGCTCAGGTCTTTAGCGGCTTTTTGGGAAAAAAATGTCGCTATTGCTCCTTTTTAGCGGCGTTTTGGAAATAAACGCCGCTATTGCTTAATTTTTTGCCGCGTTTTAGTTTAAACGCCGCTAACGTATAGTATTTGCGGCATTTTTCATTAAAACGCCATTAAAAACGCCGCTAAAACTCTGTTTTGGTGTAGTGTGAGGTATTTTTTTAATTTCTATTTTTCAAAAAAAAAATTAACTCATATTGCGAGAGGTGAGTTGAACCTCAGGTCACACTCTGAGGTATTTTCAATTTATGCTTTTTCAAAGATCAACTCATAATCCGAGAGGTGAGTTGAGCTTCGGGTCACATGCCAAACTATTTTTTATTTCTGTTTTTCAATAAAGAATAAAGATTGAACAATCGAACAAAATTTAGTTCTTTTAAGTCTTTGCTCTATCCCTGTTTCACAGCGATGAGCAAAGAGAGGCATCTGTAAGCACTAAATTTTGTCCTGTTCGTTTTCTTGTTTAATTTTCAACATAAAAAAATTTGAAAAAAATAAAAATTACATTTTGACCCATAAACTTTTCCAAAATTACACTTTAACCCCTAAACTTTTCCAAAATTTCATTTCAACCTCTAAACTTTTCCAAAATTACACTTTAACCTCGATACTTTCTCAAAATTATGTTTTGACCCCACTAGTTTTACTACTTTTACAACTAGGTCCCTCTTGCAGATTACACGATTTGGGCCACCCACTCCCCAGATTTTTTGGCCACCAGCATGGATGGCTGCTCCTTCTTCACCCACTACCTACAAATAGCATGGGAAACAAGCAAAATGAATGCATAAAAAGAAAAATCACACCAAAACAGAGTGGGGGAGAATTCGGACATCAAAAAAAGAAAAAACTACAAAGAAATTTTCAGTAGATCAAGAAGATTTAGGGGAGACTACAAGGAATTCTCAAACATCTCCCTCATTCCCAAAAGTGCTCCCAATTTTAAATCACCCACCTTCAACACCACAAAAAAAAAAAAAAAAAACTCATTCGATTGTCAAAATTGGGTGTTCTATTCGGCACCCAAGAGAAAAAAAACAATATTCAAGGCTCAACCTATAGTAGCCGAGTTACCTTCCGGAGAAGAAGTACTCCGGTGATCGACGCACTCTAAGGCCAAGAAAGTTGACGGCGTGAAGAGAAGAAGAAAAAAAAGAAAGAAAAAGAAGAGAAAAAGATAGAAAAGAAGAAGGGAGAAGAAAAAGAAAAGAAGAAGAGAGAAGAAGAAGAAGAGAAGAGGGAGAGGATGGTCACGACGGTGTGAAGCAGTGGTCGGCGCACCACCAAGCTGAGAGAGTCGTCGGCGTGAGGAGAATGAGAAGGGGAAGGAAAGAAGAAGAAAAGAAGAAGAAAAAGAAGGAAAAAGAAAGAAGAAAAAAAGGAAGAAAAAAGAAGAAAATAAGAGTAGGCCACCCACCAGCAGCAGCCTAAATTGCAGGCCCATTTTTCCACCCCTATACCCATCAGTAGCAGCCCATTCCCATTGACCCAACAATAGCCCAATGCAGTGCAAGCCCACTCCAATTGCAGTCCATTTTGGCAGCCCAAAGAGAGAGGAAGTGGGTTCAATTTAGTGGCCCATTGAAGCATGCCTTTTTTTTTGGGGCTTTGGGTATATTCTTGACTTTTCTTATTTGTTAATTGGGCTACATGTTTAAATGTTGTTTCATTAATATTTTTAATTTTTTTTTAAGCATTATGTTGTGATTTCATTTACCAATTTTAATTTTTTATAGTTTCATAAAAAAAAAGAGGTAACGAATCGATTTGACATTAAATCGTTGATTTCATCGCTATGTTGGGTGAATATCATCGATTAGTGTTAAATACGATACGCCCTTCTAAAAAATCAAAAAATAAAAATTCTCGGGTTATAAAATAAATGATTATTTTTGTAGTTATTTTTAAATTATCAAAATTTCATTTTTAGATTATAATACGATAATATGTAATTTATCAAAGTTTTTGTTTTTCAAAATTTTCGTGTTTTAAAAATTCTCGTGTTTTCAAAAAAATTCCAATTTAAAAAATTTTCGTGTTTTAAAAAAATTCTCGGGTTTCAAAAAAAAATTTCTCCAATTTCAAAATTTTCGTGCTTTTAAAAAAAAAATTTCTTGTTTCAATCAGATCACAATTGAATATTAAATTGAACCTGTATTTTTGAAAATTAAGACAACACGCATTTAACAAGATATCAATTTTGAGCGTCGCGAGGGTGCTAATACCTTCCTCACGCGTAACTAACTCTCAAACTCTATTTTTCTCTAGAATTTTGACGTAGACCTAAACTCGGCCCTTTTTTTAAGAAAATTCAAAAAAAAAATCTTTTAAAAAAGAGGATTTATTAGGTATCCGATCACACCTAGGAAAAAAAAAGATCAGTGGCGACTCCCTTTTTTAATAAAATCGAAACTCTGTTTTTAAATGTTCAATAATTTTCTCAATTAGCACCCGTACAAAATTTTACGTCGCTACAAATGTTTTTGGATTTAGACTTACAAGATGTCATATTTTATACTCCAAGACATTCTACAATAGTTGTCAGTTCCAGAAAAGATAAGGAAAAAAATATTACAAAGAAAGAAGATGAGATGAAGGGCACAGGCCCCACGTGAGGGGATAATACCTTAGCATTTATATTTGGTCCTTAAGTTGCCCAAGGACGGTCCAACCATTTATTATATGCTTGTGTTAATGGTCAGTGGGCAGTTCTTTTTCTGATAAATCTTGACCGTATTATACCTGGCTTTTCTTGAAAACTAGCATTTAGCAATATATAATATAATTCTCCTAGACTTGCTTTTCTTTGTTCATGTTCTACGTAGTCGAACAAAGGGTTATTATCACAATCACGTTGTTGGCGTGGTGAATTGATGATACTATTAAGTATTAACTAACCAAACAATCGGCCTTTTAGATGGGAAATGCAGTGTTACCAAGTAACAATGATTCTCTACCCTTGGAATTGTATTTCACAAAATCACACACATCCTACAGAGAAAAAGCCAAAAGCAATTGAAAAGTCACCTTTACTCTAGGAATTTATTTATATATAAAAAAGGAAGAATGAAAGAAGAGTCAATGAGGCAAGCAACCTTTATTCAGGGTTGTACAACCTTAAAAATATACAGATTACTTGCAAGTAATTTCAAGAATCTGATAGTATTCCTTCCATCTTGTTTTATAGGATATTCATCGGAGTGAATCAAGTGATTAATTCTCTAAGTTCTGTAGGCCTATTAAGAGGTAGGTATTAGTCACGAGTTTTAAAATTATTTCGTACTCAAAACGAGAATCGAATCCTTACTATCTCATCTAATCTCATGGTTATGCTTCTTACAAACTTCAACATGTGAGCAAGTTGCTAGTAGTTGCTAGTTTAAAGGGAAGACTAAAACCCTGTCAACTTCAGTTCTAAGCAATATATTTCATGCAACTTTACTGCCCTTACAATCATCAATAACTCTATTCCTGCCCTTTCTAGTTTATCATTCCTTGGGTTGAGTTGTCATGGGTATTATTATGTTACTAGTCCTTGTACTCTTTACACATTTAAAATTTAATTCATTTATTGTACAAAGCCCAAAATTGCCCGGCCCAAAATACATAAACCCAACAACCAAATCCAGACCCAACCAGATCCTGACCCAACAAAACCCAATTACATACCCAAAATAAAAAAAAAAAAACCCAAATTGACGGGGCCCAACAGGCCCACTCTTTTTTCAAAGAAGTTAGGGTTTCAGAAAACCTAGCCAAGAACCCTCACTGCAGACCACCAACCCTCACCTACCCCGACTTTTTGACCCGACACCACACCTACCACTGCTCCACCATACCTTGGCCACCGCAACACGCATAAAATGAAGTGATGAGCA
The DNA here is from genome assembly GCA_025506655.1 of Gossypium rotundifolium. Classification (NCBI taxonomy): domain Eukaryota; kingdom Viridiplantae; phylum Streptophyta; class Magnoliopsida; order Malvales; family Malvaceae; genus Gossypium; species Gossypium rotundifolium. The sequence goes on along the minus strand of CP106732.1, from coordinate 108,577,984 downwards.
GCAGAAGCAAATAAGAGCAGTAGAAATATTAGTATTATATGATATTTCAATGGCTATAAAAGCCGATTTTGAATACTGTAACAAGGAGGTTTTTTCTTCTTCTTTTGAAAATCAAAAAAAGAAACAGAGAGCATTCAAGCAAAAAAGGTTTCTTTTTCTTTTCGAAAAACAGATAAGAGAGACAGAGAGACTCGCATAGAAGGGGCTTTTTTTCTTCAAAAAAAAGGGATTCCAAAACACCAATAAAAGAACCAGGGAGATTAGAGCAAACAAAAAGTTTTTTTTCTCAATCAAAAACAGTGGTTCAAACCTTCAAAAATCGACAGAAACAGCGAGCAAAAATCAACACGAATTCTAACAAAGAAAACGAGAGAAAGAATCAAAAACCGAAGAAAGGGTAAAAGTCGTTGCATTTTCGATATTTTTTTCTCGCTTTCCTTTTTTATATACACGTATATATATATGCAAAAAAATAATATATAAAAAGCGGAAAGTCATAAAAAATAAATAAAAATAAAAATAAAAATTCTTACCTTTTCCCCAGTGGTGGTGGTGAAGCCTTGGCCACAAACAACGTCCGACTACGGAGTTCCCAGCGTTCCCCACTGCAGAGGAAAGAGAGAAGGAAATCAGTTTTTTTTAAGAAGGGTGAGGAATGAAAATTTTTGGCAAAAAATTTGATTATATAGCCGAACCAAAACGACGTCGTTTTGGCCGGCGTCCAAAAGCCCCAAAACGACGTCGTTTTGCCCTTGACCACAGCGACCGACCCGCTCGGAGGATCGCGTGTTTTCGAGGATGGGTTAATTGCGCAATTGGCCCTTCCGCATTTTTAGTTTTTTTTAAATCAAATTTTTAATTTATTGCAACATTGGCCCAATGATTTTTCGCGGTTTGCGATCCAGTCCCCCATTTAAACGCTGCGTTTTAAGCTTTGGGAAAATTTCCCCTTTGGTCCCCTCGTTTTCACGCGTGTTTCAAATATGCCCTTCCTTACATTTTATTTCAAATTAACCCCAAAATCTCATTTTTAATTCAATTTGATCCCTCTTTAATTAATTCACAATTTTGGCCTTTTGGCCATTATTTGATATTTTTTTACTACTATATTATTATTATTATTATTATTATTATTATTATTATTATTATCACCTTATTATCATTATTATTATTATACTATATATTATACTATATTATATTATGTTATATTATATCATATCATATTATATTATATTACATTAATATATTATTTTATCATACTAAAGCCAATTCTTACATATTAAATTATTTTGTATATTATCAAGGTTATATCATATAAGTTTTGTCACTCACATACGTATATATATATTATATTATTATTATTGTTATTATTGTTGTTATTATTATCATCATTTTTTAAATTATTAGTCCTACTATTATTACTATTTTGCTACCTTATTATCTCGTATTATTTATTTTTCAGATATCGTATATATTTTCCTTATCATTTTGCTTACCGATGGTTTCTATTATTATATTATTATCATTATTATTATTATCGTTATTAAATATATTATTTTACTATTCCTTCTTACTATTATTATATACATATATATATATATATATATATATTACTATTATTCGTTTGCTATTATTTTGTATTATTACCATTATCTTATTTTTATTATCACTTTATTATTTAATTTGCACCACTAATTTTGTTATTCTATTACCATTATTATTATACATGCATTGTTCATGTCGAAATAATATTATCATAATTTGACATCATCATCTTAACATTATTGTTTGTACTCTTACATTCATCTATTTATCTTTCTTGATTTTATATTAATACTACGTAAAATGTAGTTTTGAAAATCATTATATTTCACTTTAAGGTTTTAAAATAAAGGTGATGATTCGTGTTTAGGAATTGGAAAATAGTGCCCTAACGTCTTTGAGTTGCGATTTCCGTCTAACTAAATTACTTAACATTCCTTTTACGAAGTTTCGCAAATCACGAGACGACTTTGATTTGAGAGATTAAAACATTGTGTCCTAACGAATGGATGTGATGTTTATATCTTTTCGGGACTAAGAAATCTCAAGTTTTGACTCGAACCTTCTCTCGATTTGACCGATCGAGATATTTTGCAAAGTTGCTACCTTTCATTTAAAGGTTTTTAAAAATAAAGGCAATGTTTTGTATTTAGGAATTCGGGGAATAGTGCCCTAACGTGCTGGGTTACGATTTTCCGTTTGACTAAATCACTAAACACCCTTTTGATAAACTTCGTAAAATCATGAGATAACTTTGATTACGAAGGTTAGAAATATCATGTCCTAACGTGCTGGATGTGATGTTTGTACCCTCTCGAAACAAAGAGATCTCGAATATCCTAATATCTTTTAAAAGGATCCGTATTTTAAAACCTTTTCAAACTTCCGACATCAAGACACTAATTAATCATGTTGGTACCAATTTTGGGCGTATCGAGGGTGCTAACCCTTCCTCATGCGTAACCGACTTCCGAACTCATTTTCTGGATTTCGTAAGACCAAAATCGTTGTTTTGATAAATCAAACTGTTTATTAAAAACAACCGTTTTATGAGGTGACCCGATCACACCTTATCAAAAAAGGATTGGTGGCGGCTCCTTTTTTTTATGCTTTTAAAAAAACCAAAGTCGAGTCCTCCTTTTTTGTCGTTTTCGCAAAAAAAAAATGGTTACGACAGCTTGGCGACTCCACTGGGGAATTCTTTTAGAGAGTCAAGCCATAAATTGATTATTTTCTGTCTTTTGTCGGAAATTTAAAAGTTGATTTACAAAATTATAATCCTTTTATTACATGTTTTAATCTCGGCATTGCATTGCATGACCGTTGTGGTCGCACCTTTAAGTGGAAGTGAGAAACTACTCCTTCGTGAGGTCTTCACCTCCGTGCAGGATAGTGGATCGCTTTCGGAATACATCCGTACCTATGTCTTCGTGAGATTTTCATCTCCGTGCAGCCATAGGGAAATGTATTCCCTCGAACCGAACTCGGTCCGTATGAGCCTATAATGGGTGAGGATTGAGGAATCTATTTGGTTCGGTACCTCTCTTTAGAACCAAACCACAAGTAGTGAACCCTAGGAGTCCACTTTAAGTAGAATAACGTCAAACCTTAGTGGTCACCTGTAGGTGTTTGTTCATTTTCACCGGCTTTATACTTTGTGATACTAACTCGTTGTATTTTATTTTCGTGCATATCATCTCATTTCTTTAGAGGTATCGATTCATGGTCGGTTTCTAGGTCGAAGTTGGTTATGGAGAATGGGTTCCTTGATAAAGTGGAAGACAATGTAGTCGTCAGTATATAGTTAGAACCTAAGCGGTTAGAAGGGTATGGATCCATTTGAGCAAATGGGCGGTGCTAAAATCTCACCACCTATGCTTCCTAATGTTGTTCGATCAAAACCAAATCGGATGTGGAAAAGATTGTATGACATTTTATGGCAATGCATGGTAGAAAGTAATTATACTCACTAATCACTTCATAGTAGGCGAGTAAGGTAGGATAGACGCTTCTACCATTACGGTGTTTCTCTTTCATGTGAAGATGGCAACCACAGAGACAACGAGGGTGTTGGAAGGAAAGTAATTGACGGAGGGCAAGAGAACTATGACAATGAATTGGTGGAAAGGACCTTGTTTACGACGGGAGAAAAGTTTATTTCTCGTTGATGCTCTTCCAAATAACAAGCATAAGTTTACAATGGTATTTTAGGATGTTACATCTAATGAAACAACGGTAGTGTAAGACCCGATGACTCAAGCGGTAGCGAAAAGGAAATCTAAAACTCTCAAGAAACACCGAGGATGATGGTTGTCATTTTAAGGTAGCATGCTGCGAAGCAGGGATGCCTATTGGTTTGCCAATCTTTTAAGATAATCGGAACAACTTCACAGATATTGGAGGAGGTACCCTTGATTATAGGGGTTTCCATTCAAGTTTCATAGCCACTCGAGAGGCCTTTCCTGAATATTTCGTGGATTCGTTGCTAATCGAATGCCATAGATCCCGCAAAACGAAGCCTTGAGAACACGAGGACAAAAGTCATCCATCCAATTACGAGTACAAGATCCTTTGGATTGAGCGAGCAGTTGTGCAAAGATCCGTTGTTTTCATTGAAGGAGGAAAGTGTGAAAAAGTTAATAGACTTGCCATGCTTTAATGTCAGAGAGCCGAAACAACCTACATACATTCCTTTGGAGCTACATTCCTTGATGTACTTGCAATTGACAAAGCACTAACTAGAGAGCTTCTTTGGTTAAGGCAGAAATCTCGTGAAAGAGTGAAAGCCTTATCCTATGCTTCATGGGGAGCAACCATAGTGCCAAGCCAATCTGCGTTCTTATGGTGTTTCTTTCAAGACTAATTCCACCCAAGTCAAAGGTCGTGGCTGTTAAGGGCAACGATGAAAATTTCTTCTGAAGAATAGGCGATGGAATTGGTGGAACCATCTAGGTAAAAGGATAGGCCGTTGTGAACTTCGGGCTCATCGTTGTGATCCAAACAACATTGCAAGGGATTTGATTCTGTTTGTATTGACCCAGTTAGATAGATTCAAAGAGACGAACCGTAATAGACGACTTTCACCGGTGGTTGGAATTGGAAAAACTATTGACGGATACAATCAATGTCCTGAGCTTCATTCCTTCTTGGTCCGGAAAACTCTAATCTTTACGAGCCATGAAAGCGGAAAAATCCTTGAGTACGATGCTAGCTAGAATAAATGATCAATCTTGAAAAAAAGCGACGCTAAGCTGGGATAGTCTCCTCACTACCCTCAAAGCTGTAACTCTGCAATCGAGTTGAATTTAAGTCTGAACAAGATTGAGGAAATGAAGTGTAGTTAAATCTAACGTTACACAATTGTGAACTACGGATCGAGCTTCTTGAAACAAGAGAGAAATGTTGAGAGAAGAACTTCATCATTCTTATGATCATCAAGTTAAAAGTCAAGATTACCTTATGAGGGGAATGACGGTTCAGATGCAACAGGTAGTCGGTCATCTACAGATTTTGGCATTACAAGTGGATATGTTAAGCATAAAATATGGGCTACAGTCTGATTCAGTCACAGTCAAGAGCTAGCTTCATTACTTGGGAAATCAAGACTTTTAGGACTTAGGACGAATGCATATAGTAGTCCATTTTATGTAAAAGAACTTGTTTTCTAATAAAGTTTTCTAAAATGAAGTCGATCAGAATCGATGCCTCTTTGCATTCATGCATTCGCACTACATTGCATTCGCATTACATTGCATTCATTTGCATTAGACTTTTACAAAAGGACCCTAATTAGGCAAAATGTTTCATTAACACGGAAAACATGGAACAAAGGTTGGTGAGGATAGAGCAAAGGCAAATCTGATGCAAGAACAATTGATCCAAATACAACAAGAAATGCGAGAGCAAATGCTAGACTTTCAAAAGAACATGATGGGCCACTAACTCGATTACTAGTCAAGGACTTGAAAAAGGAGTGACCCAAAGTGATCGACAATGTGGATAATGATGAAGACATCGTTTATTCCCAATAAATGTCCCAACTCAACCGGATACACATTCTCGCGTGGTACCTGTCATTATTGGATCTCAATATAGGACTAATACTTCGGTGCTGCTGAATTCTCCAATGGGCCCTGGTAATGAGCAAGCCAATCGCGTTGTTTTTGGCCTACCAGAGACAAAGAAAAAGGGAGAAGGGGCTTCAAAAGCCCCGAAGAGGAAGGATAAAGATGGGGCCGGCACGAGTGTGTATACTAAGGGTTATTCGAAGCCGTTTACAGCAAGCCAGCCAAAGAAGGCAGTTACCAGTCACCCGGTCCCACCAAAGCAAGAACCCAATCCAGGAGCGTATTCGGAAAAACCTCAGTTCACTCCTATTCCCATGACGTACAGGGAGTTATACCAGAACTTATTTGATATGCATGTTGTAGCTCCTTATTTTATAAAGCCACTGCAACCTCCATACCCAGAGATGGTATAACCTAAATGTCCAGTGTGAGTATCATGCGGGAGTTACAGGACATTCCATAGAAAATTGCACAGCTTTCAAGAAGTTGGTGGAAAAATTCGTCAAAATGGGTGTTGTGGAGATAGGTAACGCACCAAAAGCAGAAGCATGAACCTAAGAACATTTTAAGCAATGAGGCTGTGGAAGTAATTCTCATAGTATTTAGAAGCTTATCTAGAGTAATGTATGAAGTATACTTGTTGCTTTAAGCCTAGAAGCAATAAGATCTCTTTTGTGAAATAGGCTCGTGTTTTGAATTACTACTTCAATAAAATGCATCTTTTGGACCAATATTTTTTTATTTTTCCATGCTATACATTCTATTGAACATTCTTTTATTCTTAATTCATAAATAATCATTCATTCTCTAAATTGCCTTCATACCGGATATGGGTCCCAGATATCAATGACCTGAGCGACGTTGTTACGAACTCCCTTTCTAGTGAGATATGTGTCTAGAAGAATCTAAGGACTTAGAAGATGATAGAGATTGCAACTTACTTCCTAATTTGTTAAAATGGCGTAACCTACCTCGCGAGATATCGCCAACACCGCAAGCCAACGAAGGAGATGAAGATGGAAGTTTAGTTCACCGCAAGAATAAGGCAAGATATTATCGCATGATCACGATTAGACACATTAAGGCCACTAAAACGTGGATTCCTATATGTGAGGCATGAACGCTATCAAGCCGATCTACTCAAGAGCTTTGGGCCAACATCGGTTCATAATCATAGCCTTTGGTTACCTTACTAAGAGGGTAAAGGTCGCTTCACATGTCAAAATTACAAAGTCGGCGGTCGTCTACTTCAACTTCAAATTCAACTTCCAAAAAAAAAAAAAAAAACAAAAAACAAAAAAAAACCAAAAAAAAACAAAAAAACAAAAAAATACAAAAAAAACACACAACAAAAAAAGGAAGAAGAAGAAAAGGAAGAATAAAGAGAGAATGGCAATAAAGAATGCCAGAAAGAAACGCGTTAGCACGAATTTATAGTCTGTCCAAAGATTAGACACCACGTCAGTGCAGCAAGATAGCCAAAACCATTCAAAATTTTTGGAAAATGGTGATACTTGTAAGCGTTGGCATAGAGAAGTTACCATTTACCTCTAGGATTTTTAAAAAAGTTGGCTAGGACTTTCACCGGGGCATCTTTACCATTGGTTTATGACAAAAATGTTCGCTCAAAAGGAATTTCAGGAGAAAGACCCGGCATTAAGAAAGGTTCTTCGTATTCAAGAGGACTCTGAAAGGAAAAGTAAATGCAGCAAAAAAAGGCTTGTTCTGAGGAAACATGGATACTAATCCAAATGGATGGCAAGGACCTGTCCAATCCGTTGGGTTCAATTTCAAAAAAAAACAAAAAGAGTCTTACAAAAAAGGAGTTTTGCAAAAAAAAAAAAAAAGAAAATGGTGAAAAAGAACAAAAACAAAAAAGACACGAAAAAAGAAAAAGGAAAAGGAGAGGTCGAGGCGAAAATCCGCAAAGGGCGCCTTGGGATCAAAAGGGATTTGAGTTGAAAACCCGAGAAGGCAAATTTTAAATTTTGATCAAAAGTAAGGCGCATGTAGTCTTACCACGCTTGAGTTAACAATGAAGAAGTATGTTGCGTCTTGGAGCATCGACAAAGTACTCGGATCCCTAAACACATGTTGAGCCTAAAATGGTCCTCAAGAAGTTTGAGCAGAGGAGCTCAGTGCGATACAGGGCACCTAATTTCTATTTTACCTTGCGGATACATCGCCAATAAATTTCTTTCCGACTACACTCACTATTTTTGCTTAACCTGTTGGTTTCGAGCTATGCTCCTAACTAATTTCGTTCTTATCCATAGTTATGATCTCTTTCAGACATTTTGCATTGAAATAACGATTAATGGACTAACGACACTTCCACAAAAAAGAGTTTCACATATTACTCTAAGAAACTTTTAAGTAGTATCGGAACCTGAAACAGGACCATTGCTTAAAACTCCTCGAGTTTTGAGGACAGGAATAATGGTGGAGGAAAACTCGAATCGAGGCTACCTCTTCAATTGAAAGCGGTGATTGAACAAATGTCGAGGTATTACGTAAAAGTATCATCTCGATAAAATGGCAATATATAAATAGGGAATCATTCGCAAGAAAGAACGATTTTGTATCCACACAACTATCATGAGTGCACACCGGTCACGATCCACAGGAATGAAAAGGTGCAATGCACCAAATCAACAAATTCTATACCCCGAGTCGTAGTGGGATTGATCAAGATGACATAGATTCTACACCCCGAGTCGTAGAGGGATCGATTGAAGATGATACAATTTCTATACCCTTAAGGCACAATGGGTTGATCTCAAGATAGTATAGGCTTTAAAGTCCTCAGATGCGCTGTGGAGTGCGCCTTTGAAGTCACATTGGGGCAAACTATTTGAGCAAAATATGATTGTTTCTTTGAGTTTCGCAAAGGTATCGCAATAGCGAGATATCGTGGTTGTACGACGACTGTGGACGACGGAGCAATGACAACCCTAAGCATAAAAGGGTCATTTCATTTTACATCCATTCATCATCATTAGGGCGTGCAATCATCGCATCGTGATCCTTATACATTTTAATAAAGAATCATTCTCATGACATCCTCGCATTCATGCAAATGTCCTCCATAATATCATTTAGTTAGGAGCATTCGATTTATTACAATCATTGCATCTTAATGGAAAATCATCATTCTCATGACATTACGCATTCATGTAAGTGTCATTCATAACACATGTAGTTAGGAGGCTTTGAGTCATTCTAATCCGGCGTCCTCACCATTTGCATAAGCATAAGCACATAAAATTAATTCTACAGACGGGATCCTCAAAGAACAATGTAGCAATATCAAAGTTCGATTTCGTTCCCTCAAGATGGTAGTGGGGCGATGAAAATTGAAGTCTTCCTAAAATAGTAAGGAAGCAAATTGAAAAGTTCAGATTTCGCTCTTCGAGATGGTAGTGGAGCAGTGAAGATTGAAGTCTTCCGAAGATAGTAAGGAAGCAAATTGAAAAATTTCAATTCCGTTTCATGACGTTTGGTGGAGTAGGTTGAGATTACAAATCCGTCTCCTGCATTAACAATGAGGTTATATCCTTATTTCTTTGGAGTTTGAAGAAGAGAAGATGGAGATTACAAATCTCTTCTCCTCAATTCTTATTTCTTCAAAGTTCCCATGAAGTAAGAAGTAAATCAAAGAAATCAGTCCGGTGATCCCCGAGTTTGTTGGGATCAGATTGATGAAAGCAAATTTAACCTTCCTGAAGTTGCAGGAAGAAGGTCGAAGATTCATCCGGTGATCCTTGAGTTTGCAAGGATCAGATTGAAGAAAGATATTTGACCTTCCGAAGTTGCGGGAAGAAGGTCAAGATTCATCTGGTGATCCTTGAGTTTGCAAGGATCGATTGAAGAAAGCATATTTGACCTTCCTGAAGTTGCAGGAAGAAGGTCGATATCAGTCTGGTGATCCCCGAGTTTGCTGGGATCAGATTGATGAAAGCAAATTTGACCTTCCTGAAGTTGCAGGAAGCAGATCGAAGATTCAGTCTGGTGATCCCTGAGTTTGCTGGGATCAGATTGAAAGTCCCTGAAGTTGCAGGAAGCATATCGAAGATATCACTCTGGTGATCCTTGAGTTTGTAAGGATCAGATTGAAGAAAGCAGATTTGACCTTCCTGAAGTTGCAAGAAGTAGATCAAAGACTCAATCTGGTGATCCTTGAGTTTGCAAGGATCAGATTGAAGATAGCAATTTAGACATTCCTAAATTTGTACGAGTAGATCGAAAATAAACAAGTCACATCCCATTGAAGTCGCAGCAAGAGTAGATTGAAGCCACATATCGGTGGAGTGGATCGAAGCAACAAGATGCGGTGGGCGTATGACGCTACCTAAAGGAGAGCACCGAGAGGCCAAGACTCGGCGAGTAGGGCAATATTGCTTAAAGTCTTTGCTCTATTCTCGTTACGAAAATGAGCAAAGAGGGCAACAGACAAAGCCCAAAATTGCCCTACCAAAATACATAAACCCAACAACCAAATCCAGACCCAACCAGATCGACCCAACAAAACCCAATTACATACCCAAAAAAAAAAAACCCAAATTGATTGGGGCCCAACAGGCCCTCTCTTTTTTTCAAAGAAGCTAGGGTTTCAGAAACCCTAGCCAAGAACCCTCAAGCAGCATGACCACCAACCCTCACCTACCCCGACTTTTCGAACCCGACACCACCGCCACTGCTCCACCATACCCCGGTCACCTGCAACACGCAAAATGAAGTGACAGAACAGGAAGCAAACAAGAGCAGTAGAAATATTAGTATTATATGATATTTCAATGGCTATAAAAGCCGATTTTGAATACTGTAACAAGGAGGTTTTTTCTTCTTCTTTTGAAAATCAAAAAAGAAACAGAGAGCATTCAAGCAAAAAAGGTTTCTTTTTCTTTTCGAAAAACAGATAAGAGAGACAGAGAGACTCGCATAGAAGGGGCTTTTTTTCTTCAAAAAAAAGGGATTCCAAAACACCAATAAAAGAACCAGGGAGATTAGAGCAAACAAAAAGTTTTTTTTCTCAATCAAAAACAGTGGTTCAAACCTTCAAAAATCGACAGAAACAGCGAGCAAAAATCAACACGAATTCTAACAAAGAAAACGAGAGAAAGAATCAAAAACCGAAGAAGGGGTAAAATCGTTGCATTTTCGATATTTTTTTTCGCTTTCCTTTTTATATACACGTATATATATATGCAAAAAAATAATATATAAAAAGCGGAAAGTCATAAAAAAATAAATAAAAAAAATAAAATTTTACCTTTTAAACCCCAGTAATTTGTGGTAGGAGAGCAACACACAAGAACGTCCGAATAGGAGTTCCCACTGGCTGCCCCCACCTGCAGAGGAAAAGAGAGAAGGAAATCAGTTTTTTTTAAGAAGGGTGAGGAATGAAAATTTTTGGCAAAAAATTTGATTATATAGCCGAACCAAAACGACGTCGTTTTGGCCGGCGTCCAAAAGCCCCAAAACGACGTCGTTTTGCCCTTGACCCGCGCGCGACCCGACCCGCTCCAGAGGATCCGCGTGTTTTCGAGGGGATGGGTTAATTGCGCAATTGGCCCTTCCGCATTTTTAGTTTTTTTAAATCAAATTTTTAATTTATTGCAACATTGGCCCAATGATTTTCGCGGTTTGCGATCCAGTCCCCATTTAAACGCTGCGTTTTAAGCTTTGGGAAAATTTCCCTTTGGTCCCCTCGTTTTCACGCTGTTTCAAATATGCCCTTCCTTCATTTTATTTCAAATTAACCCCAAAATCTCATTTTTAATTCAATTTGATCCCTCTTTAATTAATTCACAATTTTGGCCTTTTGGCCATTATTTGATATTTTTTTACTACTATATTATTATTATTATTATTATTATTATTATTATTATTATCACCTTATTATCATTATTATTATTATACTATATATTATACTATATTATATTATGTTATATTATATCATATCATATTATATTATATTACATTAATATATTATTTTATCATACTAAAGCCAATTCTTACATATTAAATTATTTTGTATATTATCAAGGTTATATCATATAAGTTTTGTCACTCACATACATATATATATATTATATTATTATTATTGTTATTATTGTTGTTATTATTATCATCATTTTTTAAATTATTAGTCCTACTATTATTACTATTTTGCTACCTTATTATCTCAGTATTATTTATTTTTCAGATAATGTATATATTTTCCTTATCATTTTGCTTACCGATGGTTTCTATTATTATATTATTATCATTATTATTATTATCGTTATTAAATATATTATTTTACTATTCCTTCTTACTATTATTATATACATATATATATATATATATATATATATTACTATTATTCGTTTGCTATTATTTTGTATTATTACCATTATCTTATTTTTTATTATCACTTTATTATTTAATTTGCACCACTAATTTTGTTATTCTATTACCATTATTATTATACATGCATTGTTCATGTCGAAATAATATTATCATAATTTGACATCATCATCTTAACATTATTGTTTGTACTCTTACATTCATCTATTTATCTTTCTTGATTTTATATTAATACTACGTAAAATGTAGTTTTGAAAATCATTATATTTCACTTTAAGGTTTTAAAATAAAGGTGATGATTCGTGTTTAGGAATTCGGAAAATAGTGCCCTAACGTGCTGGGTTGCGATTTCCCGTCTAACTAAATTACTTAACATTCCTTTTACGAAGTTTCGCAAATCACGAGACGACTTTGATTTCGAGAGATTAAAACATTGTGTCCTAACGAGCTGGATGTGATGTTTATATCTTTTCGGGACTAAGAAATCTCAAGTTTTGACTCGAACCTTCTCTCGATTTGACCCGATACGAGGTATTTTGCAAAGTTGCTACCTTTCATTTAAAGGTTTTTAAAAATAAAGGCAATGTTTTGTATTTAGGAATTCGGGGAATAGTGCCCTAACGTGCTGGGTTACGATTTTCCGTTTGACTAAATCACTAAACACCCTTTTGATAAACTTCGTAAAATCATGAGATAACTTTGATTACGAAGGTTAGAAATATCATGTCCTAACGTGCTGGATGTGATGTTTGTACCCTCTCGAAACAAAGAGATCTCGAATATCCTAATATCTTTTAAAAGGATCCGTATTTTAAAACCTTTTCAAACTTCCGACATCAAGACACTAATTAATCATGTTGGTACCAATTTTGGGCGACGAGGGTGCTAACCCTTCCTCGTATGTAACCGACTTCGAACTCATTTTCGGATTTCGTAAGACCAAAATCGTTGTTTTGATAAATCAAACTGCTTATTAAAACAACCGCTTTATGAGGTGACCGATCACACCTTATCAAAAAGGATTGGTGGCGGCTCTTTTTTTATGCTTTTAAAAAAACCAAAGTCGAGTCCTCCTTTTTTGTCGTTTTCGCAAAAAAAATGGTTACGACATTTATCTTTTTAATTTAATAATTAAAGTCCAATTGAAAGCATTGTCAAAAGATTTCTATTAAACTGGATTATGTGGCATTTTAAAGATAAAAAAAAAATTACACACGTCACTAATATTATACATTTAGAAGGCTAAATAATCAAATAAAATGTTAAATATGGGGTATAAGGTTTCTTATTCTAAATCAGTGAAATTTGATTTTTTTTTTTTTTTTTTTTTGCTTATATAGCTTCCAGGTAAATTGTTTTGATAGACTTTCGTTTTTTTAAACACCACTTAATCCAATCAAACAGAAGTCCTTTCACAATGATATTAATTGGACTTCAATTGTTAAATTAAAAGGATAAAGGGACTAAATTCCATATATGTGAAAAAGTATAAAGTCTAGGAGCATAATTAAACTATTTCTCATGTATTTGGTTTAAGTTACATGGAGTTTGCACCATAAGTGGTTCTGGTCCCCAAATAAATAAATAAATAAATAACACAAATTTGGAGCCAGATTTGCAGTGTCATAAGGAATTGGATGCTGGTTTTTAGGTTTTTGACATGAAACGGTTGGGGTTTTCTTCCGTCGCACAAATCTAGCTAGGTTACGCCATCCCCTCGACTAAGATAAGTTGACCTCAACTAATCAGCATTCTTGAAAGTTAAATTTGTTATGCAATTCCACGTTTAGGAACAAAACCCCTTGACGGTTGGATTGGTTTCAATCAACTGTTTCATTTTACAACACTTGTTCCACTCATTCCTGCAAAGATTTTATCGTTTGTCTGAATGTTTGATAAACGCCACTAAACTAATCTCCCTAAACTTTTGGGATATTAAAAAACAAAAATTAAACACTGACGTTAAGCTCAAATTATATTCCTTTTTGCAAAATTTCAGCCTGGATTACTTAACTAAATCACACCCCATTTTCAATTTTAATCCCTCATCTCCTGTCATTGTTTATCCCACCTTCAACAATAAGATTAGCGCCGATTAAATTTTAACTCAACATTATTATTAGTACAAAAAAATATATGTTTTATCCCCCTACTGTTACGCATTTATTATTTAAAAATGTAAATAAATTAAAGATGAATATAAAATCCCAAGAGAAACTATATATTTAATGAAAACTTTTGTGTTACCTTTTGGCCTTTTTCGCATGGTGTACTTGAAATTGTAGAGAAAGAACGTGAGAGAATTTAAGTTAAAGGAAATGACAGACATTGGGTCGTATGAGTATGTGAGGTTGGTGGGGTTTAGAGGATTTGGATTGGATTATGTAAACATTTAATAAAAAAATTTAAAAAGAAAAAGGTAAAAAAAAAAAAAGTCATTCATATTAACGGGGTTTAGTTCACCAACTTAACCATGACTCACTCCACTCCCTATTTTTAACACCTTTTTTGAATTTTGATAGTGACTCCCTTCGCTAATGGAACATGACTTATGCAATCTCATGCTCAATTTCACCAATCTTATCTAGTTTTTTCTACTTTTTGTTTTATCAATGGTTATAAAATATCACAAAATTCCTCAAAAAATTATCCAACAAATTATAAATATATGTCTCATTAATTAAAATTAGCATTTTCGTAATTAAATAAATATAAATTTGAGTAGAATTCACATTTAAATCCAGAAAAGTATAAAGTATGGATATCATAGTTAAAACATTCATCATGTTTAAAAGGAAAAAATTTGAAGTGTAAAATAAATTGTATATAATTATAAAACATTTATGACCCAATCCGTAAAGGTGTAGTGGAGTGAGATTTTTTATTTAAGAATATCCTAAATTTAAGGTATTAATTATCAATTTAGGAATTAAAATAAAAAATAAAATTGTATTTTGCTTTTTATTAAAAAATAATTTATACATCAAATCAAAGGGTAAATTAATAATTTTATTAAAAATTATATTAATTTCTATTGTTAAAAATTAATATTTGTATATTAACATAAAATACATGTGACACGTCACGTGTTATTGTTTAATTAGTCGGTCAATCATGAGGTGTATATTAATATTAATTTACTATCTAATCTAATTTACAATAACTATTTATTTTTCTAATAGAAAAATAAAATATAATCAAACACATAATATGATATTTTCACCTTTAGATTCAAATAAAAAGATCTACTTCAAACATTTTGTTTTTCATATCTTCCTCAACTCTGATGAGCCGCAATCAATTCTCTCAATTTCATGTTTCATCCTTGATTAGTCCAAAACGAATTGACCAAAACTTGATGAGCCATGACTTTTTGACTATGAAATAGCAAAATGTTGGAATTTAATAGTTTGTAATTAGTAAGATGGTCAATTTATGGTTAGTTAAGTGTTGGGTATGTGAAATAAAAGTGTTCCCAAACTGGGGCATGATTGTGATAGATTCCTAATTATGAGGCCAGACATTAGGCCCCGCCTCTTTCTTATTGCTCATGCTAAAACTTAATACGGTAATTCATATATTTTTCTACTACATCAATTTAGTGTTATGTCATTCAATCTGCCAGTCACTGCACTCTTCAGATGGGTCATTTAAAACCAACCCTGTCGCTTATTGGAAGCTCTTTTCAACCTACAATTGAAAAAAATAAATAAATTAATAATTTACCAATAAAATTTTTTTAAATTACGAAAATAGATCTATTATTTAATTATTTATCGAAATGAGTTTTTTTTCGAAAGTGCGTCCATATCAACGCGATGTCAGGATTTATGGCAGAAATACATGTCCTTAGGGGAGCATTTTTGCCACATCAGCAGAAAACACTTCCTTGAGGGCGCGCTTTGCTAATGTGGCAAAACGCACTCCCAAGGACCCATTTTAACCTGTATTTTTTTCAAAAAAAATTTATTTTACGAGAATAAACATTTATAAAGGCTCAAAGTGACAACACCATTCTTTTTTAAGGTGTCACCAATTAATATGGAAATATAACTTACAAAGCAAATCTTTATATAAATCCAAAGTCTCATTTCCCTTATTTTCTTCAACAATGTAGGATATGAGATATGTGTATATATAGAATCATGAATAGTTTTGCAGCTTATTCCTAAACAATGTGAGATTCATTTCTCTTTTAACTAACAACATGAGATTAAATACTACACTATATTTAATTTTTTTACTTAGAGTTTAATTTTTTTACAAAAGTTAACATTTGTTACATTATAAATAAAACTTTTAAACTCTATAAGTAAAAAATATATATAAAATATAAAATGAGTATAATAAAATATTAAGAAATAAATATTTAAAAATTACTAATAGTTGAGTGATTATTTTGTAAGTTTTATAATTCCATAGCTAAAAATATAGTTAAGTGACTACTAATGTAATTTAATCTAGATATAAAATATGTAAACAATTATTATATTTTATGTATATTATATATTTCTATAAAAAACTTATTTAACATAATTATATACTATGTTTAAATAGATTATCTATCTAGTCAAAATATATTTGAAATAAATTTATCGGCATTCATTAGGTAATGAAAATTAAATTAAAATTAGAATTAAAAAATTAATTAGTATAGTAAAATATTAAAATAAATAAATATTTAAAAGATATATCAATTTTTAAAATTACAAAAATACTATTTGAGTACTAAATACTTACCATTTATTTATTAATCAAATATTCATAATATAAAATAAAATAAATAATAAAAATTAAAAATATAACTTCTAAATTTAAATAATGAAAATTATTTTAAAAATTAGAATTGCATTAATATTAACTTCAAACATTTAAAATTGAATAGAAGATTATTGCATGTACAAGTTTCATATGTGCAATTTGTTCTCTTTTTAATAGTTCTTTTGTATATGTTAACAATTCTAAAATGCAACAAGATTAAAGATCTCAAAAGATAATTTTATAATATGAGAAAATGTTAACAAAATATAAAAAATAAAAATTGTTTTGTAAAAAATATCAAATATAGTGTAGCATTTAATCTCATGTTGTTAGTTAAAAGAGGAAAGAATCCCACATTGTTTAGGAACAAGTTACAAGCCTATTCATGAGTCTATATATACACATATCTCACATCCTACGTTACTTAAGAAAACAAGAGAAATGAGACTTTGGGGTTTATATAAAGATTTGCTTTGTAAGTTATATTTTTAAATTAATTGGTGACACCTTAAAAAGAAAAAATATTGTTGTCATTTTGAGCCTTTATAAATGTTTATTCTCGTAAATTTTTAAAAAATTTAGTTTATTTTTATAATACCTAAAAAATTACCTTTTTTGAAAATTTAATTCGAGACTAGTTTTTTTTTTGAAAAAAACACGGGCTAAAACGCGTCCCTAGGAGAGCGTTTTTGCCACATTAGCAAAGTGCGCCCTCAAGGAAGCGTTTTTTGCTGATGTGGCAAAAACGCTCCCCAGAGACGCGTTTTCGCTAAATACCTCGACATCGTCGACGTAGACGCTTTGAGAAAAATAATCCATTCCAATAAATAATTGAATAATAAGTCCATTTTCATAATTTTTGAAAAAAAATATTTATTAGTAAATTGCCAAAAAAAAATGCCATCCAAATGATGTATCCATAATAATTGGGCAAATATCCCAAAAATACCAAAAAAAATTAAAAATTATCGGAAAGGACAGGTTTCAAAAATATTGACCGGAAAGGGCAATTTCCCCAAAAAACGCATCCACGTCAGCGCGTTTTTGGGGGAAAACGGCCTAAAGCGCGTCCCTGAGGGAGCGCTTTTGGCCACCTCAGCAAAAACGCTCCTACGAGGGCGCGCTTTTGCTGACGTGGTCTCGGGCACAATTATTTTGAGGAGACGTTGCAGAACAAACCGTGGCCAAAAACGCTTCCAGCATGGTGCACTATTACTAGAGTCTTGAAAAGCGCCCCATCGGACGCGCTTTTGCTGATGTTATCCGGCAAAATTAGGCTATAAATCAGCCAAATTTCATTCTCAGTTGGCAAAAAGCAAATTCAAGCAAAAGGAAAAAAAATTGAAAATAAGTGAACGTATTAATGCTGTTATTTACTACGATGGTGAAGTGCGTGACACCGAAAATGGTGTTGTTTTCTTATCGGAGAACACAGCGCGATTGAGTTTTAATCGGAACGTCGATTTGGTAGAACTTCGCAAAAGAATTAGGCGTAAAATATTCGGAACAACGCTAATGAAAGTTCAGTCTATTAAGTATAGATTTTGCGCTTCGGTTGATCCGGTGAGATATGACTCATTCGACATCAAAGGTCCTCGGAGCCTTGAGGCAATGGTGGAGACTCATCTTGCCAGTGGTTCACCCTATATCGAGGTATATGTAGAATTTTCATCTCCAAGTGATCTGGCTGCGACCTCAACATCTAGTATCGTTCGAGAGGAATACACGACCCCAAGTCGACACTTTGTAAGTGGGGAGCAAAACACAGAAGTGCCCGTGTGCGGTGGTAGTATGGAAAACATAACCCCTGCACGACACTCGATTGGTGGATGGGACATGCATATTCGTCATTCGACGTCGGATGACAGAAATACGTATTGGGGAACGTCATCAACTTCTAGTGGATGGTAATCCACATACGATTGGGATCTTTACGAAAGATGTTTAAGGAGGGATGATGTATTACCGACGACATCCACCAGGTAGGGGCCCTTTTTATTGCAGGTTATGGAGGATCCGACGATGAATCTGATGTGGATCCACCTCGGGAGCCAGGGCCTGACGGTGTAGAAGTTGGATTATTTTCTGAACCGGAGCCCGTTCCAATTGTACCTGAAGACGTTGAGGGCGGTTCAGACGAAGAAGAAGAAGATCCGCTATTCAGGGCATACTCACTTCCAGCGCACATGCATAATGTCGATCTATCTCAAGATGATACATTAGAGTTTCCTGAACTACCACACCGGACGCGTGACCGTACAAATTCTTCGTTGGATTCGGACCAATTAGAAGTTGGTAACCAGTTTTCCAACAAGAATACTTTTCTTGGTGCATTGAAACAATACAGCATCAGGAACGGAGTTAACTACACTATGGTTAAATCAAAGCTCGATAGGTACGAGGAGAAGTGTGCAGTGTAAGACGGCACATGTTCATGAAAAATCATGGCGTCTTTGAGGAAAAAGATGGAGGATGTGGGAGGTGAAAAGTACAAAGGTCCGCATACATGTCTTCTGTGCAGATGATACACTATGTGTTCAATGATTTGAATAACACTAATATTATGTAATGTTGCATCATTTAACGTGATTTCGTTGTGGTGTAACACAAGATCATCCGAGGATGGATTCGGACATGTTGGTGATTTAATAATCCGACGGTGAAGGCCGATCCCAAAACTACAATCTGCGGCCTTAATTGGCAATATTCGTAGCAAATGGGGTACACGCCTCTTACGAAAGGCTTGGATAGCCAGCGAGGCGTTGGAAAAATTACGGTCGGTGGGATGCTTCATATAATGAAGTGTGGCGGTGGTGTCGGTGTTAGAGGCGTATGTCCCAGCAAAGAGCAGACCTTGAAACGAATCGGCGTACTACAACGATCGTCGCTTTCCGTGGATGCGCGATGTTCAAGCGCCTATTCGGACATTTAAGCAATCTTGAGATGCTTTTACATACCGCAAGCCATTGGTACAAATTGACGGTACCTTCATGTATGGTAGATATACGCATCGGCTATTGCTAGCTATGGCATAAGACGGCTGTGGGAGAATCCTTTCGATTGCGTTCGAAATAACACCGGAGTCGGTGATGATCGGACTTCTTCCTATCTAGGTTAAGGAGGCATATGCGCCTCAACGACATATCGTTATATCGGATTGGGGCCTGGAATACTTGCGGCAATAGAACGACAAGGAAGCATGTGGCATCGCACACACCATCAATATTGCCTGAGGCATGTTTTATCCAACTACTATGGGCAACATCGATCTAAAAGACTGAAACGAAAAGTGACCGATATGGGTATGAAATATCTATTAATATAATTTCTTTTGAAATTTTAATTTATTCACAATTGAATAGTGGTATGTAATATTCGCTATCAACGTATATTGGTGGTACGAGATCAATAAAGACCGTTTCACGAGATGTTGGCCGTTTATGCTACAGATAACACCGAAAGCGCAGAGTACATGCAATATTCCTTTTGAACATGAACACAAGCATATGGCATATGGCCCTACGATATGGTCATATGACCACAAACTTGGCCAAATGCATAAATTTCATGCTAAAAGGAACCCGTCATCTGCCGATTACAGCGATTTTGAGGGAGACATATTTTTATTTAGCGGCACTATTTCCGAAGAGAGCAGCGAGTTATCGAGGGCGATGCAAGGAGGCTATGTATGGAGCCGAAGGTCTTGTAAGAAATTAACCGTGGGAAGGCACGGCGAACACCATGCACACACAGTGTGTCACGACCATGACGACTATGGTTTCGATGTTACTGAGTTTGATGAGACCGAACCAAGGTATTGTTGGCGGGCATTATCGTGTACACTTGACAAATAGGACATGCGATTGTGGGATATTTGATGCGCCGTTACCCATGTGCTCATGTACTTGCGGCTTGTCATAATCTTCGTCTTGACCCCATAAGCTATGTCGATGAAGTCTACAAATTAGAAAACATGTACAACGTGTGGAGACACGTATTCCCACCGATCCGGATGAACGTAAGTGGCCATTGGTATCGCTTGCACCAGTATAAGTTTGTTCCGGATAGAGAATTGAGGCGAAACCAAAAGGTCGACCTTCCTCGACTAGAATACGCAACAATATGGATATCCGAGAACCGACCAACCAAAGTCGGTGATGCGGGTGGTGTAGGAACCCGCCATACATCTCGCTCGTGTCCAAATCGAACTAGTTGATCGTGTTCTTAGCTTGTTTGTCTCTTCTTTGGCTATGTAATTTCTATTTTTTGGAGGAAAAGCGGTGAACTTTTGTACAATAACTCAAATTTATTAAATATAAGATAATTAAATTGCAAAAATAAAAATTAAACCATTTCTATTTTATCAAAGATATTAAAACTAAATTAAAAAATTAAATTACAAAAGAAATAACATTAAACTCAATTTTATTAAATATAAAAAAATTTATATTGCAAAAACTAAATTATCAATGAAAACTTCTTATTTATTAAATATAGTACAACTAAATTACAAACAAATAAAAATAAAGAAAAATTCTTATTTATTAAATATATTAAAACTAAATTACAATAAAATAAAAATAAAAACAATTTCTTATTTTATTATATATATTAAAATTAAATTACAATAAAAACTTAAACAATTTCTATTTTATTAAAGATATTAAAATTTAATTACAATAAAAAATTAAACAACTATTATTTTATTAAATATATTAAAACTAAATTAAAAAATATAAAATAAAAATAAATTTTTATTTTATTAAAAATCAAATTAAATTACATACAAAAAATACACAACTTCTATTTTAGTGAAGATATTAAAATTAAATTACAAACACAAATAAAAACAACTTTTTTATTCAAAAATAAAAAAATTATTACAATTTAAAAATAAAAAGCCCATCCTAATCAATGTTGATGCGGTGGGAACCGGCCACAGGGAGGCGGTCGGTGGTTCTGTACTGGATTCCTCCTTCTTCTAGCTTCCGGTAGAGGTCGTGGAACCTCGGACGGGAATCGAGTTTCTCGGCGGTGGGTGCAGTTCAGGTGTTGCGATAATGACCCACCTTGATAAAATAATGACCCGGAGGTGTTTGCATATACCACGGCGGGGTGATCGCATCCGCACGATGAAGGAGCTGGAAGAAAGAAGCGCTCCCGACGGCGCCTCCTCTAATCCCACACCCGACGTTGGCCTCACGATCGGTGGCTAATGAGAGTTGTCGAGAACGGACTCGAACCCGCCATGCATTCCAACACAGGGTGGGACTAGGAAAAGAAAACATATATGGGTTAGGAGGATACATATAAGAGGTGGTACTTTTGGCATAAAGCTAGATATTTGTGATGTCGGTGTTGTCACCGAACTAATGGGCCGGTGATTGTGTAGGCGCTGTTGATGGGCCGGTGATCGTGTAGTATTGTTGCTAGGCCGATCTCATCACCCTTCTCCTTGAATGTAAAGGGTCCGACGTTCCCTTCGCCGCGAATTTACCGTCGCCTCTCTTCATCCAAAATAGATCTGACTTGCCATGGATTCTAAACCATGGCATGTACTCCAAGACGCACGCTAACTCGAAACTATGATCGATTCCGGTTAGGTAAAAGTCATACCGGTTCTCCCACGCCTCGATATGTTCGACCAAAATCTTGGCCAATCCGTATTACGCCAGTAAGTCCACTTTGTGCTCATCATCGAGCACCTCGGGAGGCACGGAATCGGTTGCCAGATATCTAAATTGCCGCAGAACCCGATCGACTGGTGCATCTCCACGGTCGCGTAGGTGATTAGCGGGACCTTAACGTTATAACTGTTCGGATTTTGGAGGAACTCCTAATTCTCGCTGAATTTCGGGATCCTCGTCACGGTGTCCATTGAAACTATATTAACATTTCCAAAATATTAGTTATATACATAACACTAGACACTACATACGAAATACTAAATTATAATAACGAAATTGACACTTACTTGTGATTCACCGTTGTTCCAATAGGAGCCAGTATATCCTCAAGCGAGTTAGGTATTCCAACATGACTCGTCGGATGGTTCCACCTAATTAAATAAACTTTTAGCATGCAATTATACTATAAATCTACGACATAATTGTAAAATATAATATTAAATTCACCTCATTATCGGTGGGAATGAATATGGTGGTCGAGTCGAGGGCGTAAAATGGAAATCAAAACCATGCCCATGATTGCAGTAGTGATAGACAACCTCGATTTTTGCTTTACTCAGCGTCGCTTCAAGACATCTCCGTTACAACCTCGATAGCACGGCGGACCCCCAACTCAATTCACCGATCGCTCTAAAATCAACAAGTTTGAGAGCCA
The DNA here is from genome assembly GCA_025506655.1 of Gossypium rotundifolium. Lineage (NCBI taxonomy): Eukaryota > Viridiplantae > Streptophyta > Magnoliopsida > Malvales > Malvaceae > Gossypium > Gossypium rotundifolium. Next base: position 108,554,921 of record CP106732.1, on the reverse strand, counting down.
TCTCGGTGGACGAGGTTTCTAGAGAGGTCCCAGATCGGATAGCCTCAATTATCTGAAGCATGTATGCCGCAAGATATCGTATTCTTTTTCTTGGTCGAACCTTCATTCACCGCGAAAATCGTCTCGTAACCAAGCCATATCGATCCGAGCTCCTTGAATTCTATCCGGAATGGTACCGAGCTCGTAGCATCGACCATCCAATCGAGAGATGTTACGGACCCGGTGACAATTCGCCCATCACCGGTAATCCCAATCAGAATCGCACATCTTCTAAGGTGATGGTACACTCTCCGCATGGCGGATGGAAAGTGTGCGTCTCGGGTCTCCACCTTTCTATCAACGCTACCGATCAAAGCGGGTCCAACTTGAACCCCTACCTATCGTGGTACGTGCCAAAAACCCGCTTCCGCAGTAATTCTCGATCAATGGCGATGGGGACCGGGCATGTTATGAATATAACATTGCAACACCGATCTACAAACTATTTAAAAATTATAAAATTCAAAATTAATTAAAATTGCATAATTAAAAATTTTAATAATATTGAAAAATTAACATTCAAACTTACCATTTTCATTTGCTCGTGACAATGTGCTTGTTGTCTAGGTGAAGTAATTCCCTACCATTGTATTCGATAAAGAATTTTAAATTTTCTAAAAATAGATATATTAAAAAAATTATAAAGGGCTTTTTCAGTAAATAGTAAGGACTATTTTGAAATTTAAGCGTAAATTTCAAGGACTTTGAGAGAAACTTGAGAGAAAATTGAGAGCAAATTGAGAGAAAATTGAGAGAAAAATGAAAAAGGATTGAAGTGTGAAAAAAATGAAGGGTTGGGGGGTATTTATAGTTTTTTTTTGACTGTTGGGGAAATTGCCCTTTCCGGTCAATATTTTTGAAACTTGTCCTTTCCGGTAATTTTTAATTTTTTTTGGTATTTTTGGGATATTTGCCCATAATAATTTGCATATTATCCATATTTTATATTTATATAAATTTTTAATAAGATAATAATTGGTGTACTTGTATTTTCTTTTTTGGTGTTGATCACCACGGCTAATAATATCCATTGTACCCAAAAGACAGAGCAAGTAAAAAGAAATTTATGATAGCTGATAATTAGATGTTGTAGAATAAGTTTCAACATTGCATGTTCAAAATTGTTCAGGCAAAATATATCTTCATTTTAATGGTGATGAATTACTTTAACGAGAACATGTGGAAAAAGAGGGACCAAACACATTGGTACGGATGAATTATTTAACAATGTGGGACCCGAAAAGACACGTGTCTCACTTTATTATTGAGAGGGAATAGACTTCTCACAATTTCACATATGATATGAAAATACATTTTTATTTTTTTTTCAACACCGTTACTTTTTTATTTTTTATTTTGTCTAGCGATGGTGTTTTTTTTTTCCAATTGATTATCGCCTGTTTTTTTCTTCTTCCCAACAACCTTTTCTTTCCTTTTCCATCTCATTCATTCTATATGTTTTTTTTTTTTTTAGTTTATAAATTTATTTTGTAGATATTTTATTATTTTCATGAGTTGTGATGGAAAAATGACGGCACTTGTTGTTTTTACTAAAACTCTACCGACCACTAATAATTTTTCTTGAAAAGTGAGTGGCTCTTCGTTAACTTTTTAATATGCTTCTGTTTTAAAAGTATTTTAGAATAATAAGTGATTTCACAAGTTAATTTGGACTAATACTATCTTAAGTTTTATATTTTTTTTCCCATTATTTAATAAGTTTTTAGTTTTAGAATTTTTTATTTACTCTTGTAGCACGTTTTTTAGTCTTGCATATGTATGTAACTTTAGTTTTACAAGTGATTTTATAGATTATTTTGTTATCGTCCTCTCTAATTTGGTGAATACTTGATTCTTTTGTTGATTTTTGCTTACCGCTTTGAACCATCTGAGGTTGATTTTCTTATCCTATTAAGTAATTGTGATCACTCTAAATATATCGTACTTAAGTTGTGACAAAGTCAATTGTCAACGTGTCTATTTATACTAAGACTAAAGCTTTTGTTATGTTGATGAGGCCTATCATTTATCATCTACGAAAAAATTCTATTCATTGAATGAATTAATGAACTTATCTTTAAAAAAAATACATCTTTAAAAGAAAATTAAATATCATGTTGTCTAAATCCCACATTTTCAATTGTAATAAAAATGGGAAGGTGTATTAAAAAAATTCAAAAAGTGCTCTAATTACATTTAATCTAATTAAATCCGTTAATTATAGTGAATATCTAAATATGTCACACATATTTAATTATATTCAAATTAAATTATGAATTGACTTTCCAAGCATACTTAATAAAAATAATATTATTATTTAATACAGATGTTTTTTAACTCAACAAAGCAGGTTGAAAAGTTGCCATGTGTCCCATTTATTTATTTATTTATTGAAACATATAACAATTTTTAACTTTACTACCAGCAACATATTAAACAAATATACATGAAAATAAAACAATAAATATGACATTGTCTATTTAAATAGAATTTACACCATTATTAGTGCATCACGTAAAGATTGTTTAGTGTTCTATTAATTGGGTATTCACTTTCTTTAAGAATAATTTAGAGTCAAATTATTGTTGTACAAAAATGATTATTTAATCTCTATACGAAAAAAGCCAAAATTTTGTTTTAAAGGGAAGACAAAAACGAATAAAAAGTTTTAAGAGGCCAAAAATATAAAATTTCCATTATACAAACTTGAATAATATATATATATATATATATATATATATATATATATATAAACCCTCCCCATTGATGTCTACCAAAAAGTGGTCATAATTTAACACTATTACTTCGTTATTTCTTTTCACAAAATGTAATATTACTATAACATAATTTAATAAAATATATATTTAAATAATTTTATATTCTATGAATTAAAAAACAAAATTTCACGCTTAATTAAATAAAATAATGTAACATTTTCAATAATAATACTCGGAATAATCGTACATTTTAATAATTTTATTTACATTTAATGTCATCGTATTTATCACAATTATTAATCTAATATGCATATATAAAATCATTTACAACTCGTCAATAATTTTCCTTTCATAAATCAAATATCATAAAATCTTATAAATTATTTTAAAATTCATTTAATTTCTTTTAATGATTATAATCAATAAATTTACTATTATGCGAATTGTAATTATTATGATACAAATTAAATTGTGATATGGAAATTTTCTTCTGTTGTGAGAGCTGTGACAACTTTACATTTACTGCTTTTTCGAATATTTAGCTTCAATCAAATCCAATTATTCCTAATATTAAAATTCTTATTCATACTAAATTTTAAAAATACTTTACTATTTGAATACTATAACAAAGTGTGTTCATCGCCTTAAATGTGATATAAGTTCAAGTCATTTTAATCGCATTAGTTGTTAAAATTTTATCTTATTATCGTAATTTACTAAAAAAAGTACTTCACTATTTACAAATGTCTACTATATTATTCACATTTCAAATATCCCATATATTCTCATAATTTATTTTTGAATTTGTGCAAAAAAATGAATACTTCATAAAATAATAAAATTCCACGCTCCAAACTTTTCCTCTTTTGTTAAAAAGTAGATTTTGACCTACAAGTCAAAATCTAATTAAATGGCAACAAAAAAAACGTCCCTTTTAATATCCCTAATTTTGTCCTTTTTAATTTTAATTAATCAATCTAATCCCTTAATCCTTCCCGCCCTGGGAGCTTTCATTTCATCGGTTATCGTACGGGCGTGGGAGCCTCCACACCCGCATCCCATCTACTAAATATATATATATATATTTGGTTTATTAAAATTCCAACCACATAAAAAGACATTCCTTATAATACCCAAAATACCCTCCGAAACGCTTGAAAATTACCAACCGTGGGTCGGTTCGTTAACTTTTCTCCCACCCCTTTACATGCGTTAGTTGCGGCAGAAATCTCGAGCGCTAAAACCAACGGTCACTATTTCATCAGAGCAAATGATGGATTAATAAAATATTTTCTTTTGTTCATCAATAATTAATAAATAAAAGATACTTCAAATAATACAGTTTAAATGCGTTTCTTTTGGTCTGATTTAAATTTCATCCTTCTATTTTATGAAAGTTGAAACTTAATCCTTTACATTAATTTGTCAAAATTTAACTCTCATCCTTTACAAAAATGGAAAAATTAATTCAATTAGGTAATGCTATTAAACATTTATCCTAAATCATAAACAAAAATAATTATTTTAATAAACATGCATAAAATCAACAAAATTTAACCATTCAATAATTTATATGCAATATATTAACGAAAATCAATTATTCAAATTCATGTAATTATCAAAATTAAATTAACTTGTCAATTTTTGTGGAGTATAAAGACGAAATTCAATAAACAAAAAAATAGACAACTTTTTAATATTCAGAAAGTATAGGGATGAAATTCAAATTATACCTTTTTCCTTTAAAAGAAAAGAAAAGTCTGTATAAATACAGGAGAGATTCCAAATCATTCTGATCAAGCTGCAGGTTTTTTAGCTTTGCTTTTGATTTGATGTCTCTAAGAATTACGAACTTCAAAAGATATACCCTTTCTTTTTTTTTCTTCGAGACCAAACAAGTCAGCCCACCTCAAAACATGAAAATGTAAAACTTCTTTTCTTTTTTTTTTTTCTTTTTGTGGGATTTCCATGCTTGTTATGTATCCAAGAACATTTTCAAGTTCATAATATTGAATTGAAAAAATAGCAAGTTTTTGTTCATATTTCTTTTGAGTACTTGAAAAAAAGCCTTGGATAATGGCTATGGAAGGTACCTTTTAGGCTTCTTTTCTATTTTGGGGTTTTGGGTTTCTTTCTGTTTATATTATTGTCGACAGTTCTCATGTTTTAGTGGGTTTGTTTTTGTTGTATTGGTGCAGAGACTGGGAGAGAGACAGTGGAAGAGAAAACCCCAGAAAAGGAATCGAAATCCAATGAGATGAGAAGTGAATCGATAAATGAACAGCCATCACCGAGATGTGTATTGGAGATTCCGGTGCTGGGATCCGACTCCGACACCAGCAGCTGCAGCAGCAATTCCAGTTCCTATTCTTCTAGGAAGCCTGTTTTTCAGAAAGGGAACAAAGACTCTTATGGTCTGCAATGGAAGAATTTAATTGGAAATGTTAAGAAGAAATATGTCAGAAGTTTCTCTCTTATTCCTTTGCTGACAAGTAATGATAAGAACTTAAGGAGGACAAAACTGGCAAAACTACATGCCTCTGAGGAAGAACATGTTGATATTAACTCCATGCCAGTTCCTAAACCATCATGGAAAAATTTTACCTACTCAGAGCTTGCTGCTGCTACTGATAATTTCAGTTCTGGTATGCAATTTCATTTTAAGATTAATTTTCATCTCTTTAAATCCAATGTTTTAGCAGTTAGAAATTTTAGATAGATGAATTGGTTCAGTTTTTTCTAATCAGGTTTATAGATGAAACAATCTTTTTAAAGTTGGTTAAATTTGAACGTTCTTATATTTGATTCTAGTTGAATTTATCAATTATTACGTCGGCAGCCAGGCAGTCAAACTTGACTGCAATTGAAGGCAACTTAATGGTTTAAAGAGAAGATTTATTTAATTTTTGACTAAAATGAAATTTCGTTGGGGGGTTGAAATGAAATTGATGTTGGAAAATGACCCTTGCTGTGAGCCATGTAACATCAATGGAACTTTGATTGACTTAATGGTTCCCCTTTAATCATGGGGACATGAAATTGACAATTCACTTGACTTGTCTTTCCTGTGTTTTTGGTTGTATTGTATTGATGAACTGTGATTCTATCTATCCTTCCATTGCAGAGAATTTGATTGGAAAAGGGGGCCATGCGGAGGTGTACAAAGGACATTTATCTGATGGTCAAATCGTAGCAGTGAAGAAGCTAATGAAGAATGAGAAACAAGAAGAGGATAGGGCCAGTGATTTCTTGTCTGAACTTGGGATTATTGCTCACATAAATCACCCTAATGCAGCTTGCTTAATCGGATTCAGCGTCGATGGAGGCTTGCACTTAGTACTTCAGTTTTCACCTCATGGCAGCCTTTCTTCTGTGCTTTTTGGTACAAACAAAAGAGTTTAATCAAAATGGCTGCAATTGTACTTTTGGGTCAACCATGACAACCATTGGACTAACTAGGAAACATTCCACTCTGCAGGTTCACCCGAGCGCCTAGATTGGAAAACTAGGTTTAAGGTGGCGATTGGGATTGCAGATGGATTGAAATATCTCCATTATGACTGCCAGAGGCGCATTATACACAGAGACATAAAGGCCTCTAACATACTACTCACTGAAGATTATGAAGCTCAGGTGCTTTCCATGCTCTGACATGTGTATCTTTCCACTGTTAATGGCTTGAGATTATACTATTTGGTTGAAAACACCAAGCTTCTGATTTCTTCTTCACGTTGCAGATATCAGATTTTGGTCTGGCAAAGTGGCTCCCGGAAAATTGGCCTCACCATGTCGTCCATCCCATTGAAGGAACATTCGGGTTAGGCATGCAGCCCCTTTCCCTTCTTCGTTACTAGTATTGGTAATTTCATAAAGTCAGTAAATGTGTGGCCAATATCTCAGGTATTTAGCTCCGGAGTATTTTATGCATGGAATTGTTGATGAAAAGATTGATGTATTCGCATTCGGAGTTCTATTGCTGGAGATAATAACAGGTCGCCGTGCAGTCGATTCAGCCAGACAAAGCCTTGTGATTTGGGTACATTCTGCACCAAAGTCATCAAACTAGCAAAAGCATTTGAAATGATATTATGAACTTATTTGTTGTCTCATTTACAGGCAAAACCGCTCCTGCAACAGAACGAAGTAAAGGAATTGGTAGATCCTGGACTAGGAGACAATTATGATCCAAGTGAAATGAAACGTACAATGATAACAGCTTCTATGTGCATTAATCACTCAGCCAGTAAGCGTCCAACCATGATAAGGGTACGAAACGAATTCGAAAGCATCTCCTTTTGTTCCCTTTGTTTTCCATTTGGAACATGGCAGGAACCGCTAAATTCTTTGCAATTTTCAGGTTGTGGAGTTGCTGAAGAACAAAGAGAGTCCGGTAGAAGGTGAGCTGAAATATTGTGGTGAGAGAGGAATAATTGCAGACAGCTTGGATTTGCAAGATTACAGTCGAACCAGCTACCTAAATGACTTAAATCGTCATAAGCAACTGGTTATGGAGTGACAGGCTTTGTTGTTGTCTGAAAATTTGAAACAAAGACAAGAGTAATGGCCCTGCTGGGGTGGGTGTGTTGTAGATAAAATCCAATTAAATGACCCAAACTTTTCCCAAGAGTAGATTGGTATACGTAGCATAGAAGAAAATGGCATCAATGTCCAAAGCCATTGGATTGATGAAACTAAAGGGAAAACTAGAAATGAAGTGCCATTGGGTCAATATTGTACTTTAATTTACAAAACCAAGAAATTAAATCCTTCGTCAAAAATGCATTTCTGCTTTTCATACAAGAAAGTAAACGGATTAGTTGTGAGACCCAACTCTTGCATTAAGAAACAATAAAATAGAAAGCACACTTAACTAAGCTGCGTAGAAATACCCAAGCAAATAGATCCAAATCACGATTTATTTTACTTCATCTGAATCAAAATTTTATTTTTTATTTTTATATTAAAAAATTATTCATTCTTTTATATTTACTTAATTTTTGAAAAGATTTATGGAAGTTTTGAAACTTTATTAAATAATATCTAATTGATTTTATCATAATAAAGTTAAAAAAATAATCAGAAACCAAACTGTCACAGATTGTTTGAAAGATAAAAAATCACAAACTTCAAATCCCTCATCAAAACTATACCTTTAATTTGTCGATATTCAAATTTTCAGAATATAGAAATTTATATGCTTTTGTAAACCATTGCGTCAAATACTTGTAACTAATGATGTATGAAGTCGGGTTGACTTAAAATTTTAAGTTTTAGATTTAGTTTGACTAAATTTTTTTTTAAATTTTGCTCAAATTCGGGCCAGGTAAAAAATGTTAAACTTAATTCAGACTCAACTTATTCGTATTAATTTTTAATATAAAATAAATTTTAAAAATATAATACATTAAATACTTTAAAATATTAAAATAAATATTTTTAACAAATTAAAATATATTTTAAAAAAATTATACTTAAATAACACTTATAACTTAACAAAAATACTTCTAAAATAATAACAAAATTATCACTAAAATAAAAATTATATAATATCCAATTAATAATAATAAAATAATAATAATATAATAACAAAATGGCAACCAAATAACAACAAAACAATTAATTTTAGTCAACTCAGTTTGATTAGAAAACAGATTTTATTTTTATCTAAATTTATTTTTAAACTTGTATTTTTATTTAAATTCCCACTTTTTAAATGAGACTTGGAATTGCTTGACAATTAATTTTTATTGTTTCAAGAAAGGTATGTCCCGTATGAAAACACTTTAATAATTATTTCATTTATTTTGAAGTAGAAAAATTTGGTGAAGCAGCAGACCAAGTGTAGGCATTGGTCAAAGGAAATGGGGCATAAAAAGTTGAAATCTATGACTTTACCTGCTTTTACCATACTTTTCAGATTTCTATCATTCATTTCTATTTGGACCCTCCAATTTTCTTTTTTGGTCCTCTCACTTTGCTAAAATTAAAATTTATCGGCACTTATTGGACTTATCAAATTTTGATTTTTCTAAAAAGAAAAGAAAAACAAAATAATCATGAACTATTTCACAAAACATTTATCTAAAATAAATTATTAATAATTTAATTTATATTATTTAAAATTAAAGATAAAATAGTTAAAAGATTAGCCCACTATATTTTGCTCCATAAACAAGAAAACCATATTAAGGGCCATTCAGATTGCTTTTTAAAAGCACTTCCTGGCTCCAAAAGACTTTTGGAAGAAAAAGCATGTGAAACAATGTTCTTTTAATTTGGAATTTTTACTTTTCGAAGTCTTTTCAAAAGACTTCAAAAGGAGAAAGTTAAAATTTTTAGCTTTTCTCTTCCAAAAGCACTTTTAGTGCTTAATTACTTTTCACCCTCTAATAACATAGTACTTTCCTTTTTTTCGTGGGGCTTAATTATAAATGTATTAAAATTATTAATTAAAAATAAAAAATATTTTTAAAATATTAATTTTAAATATTTAATGGTTATATTTAAATATTTAAAATGTAGTTTATATATTCTAATTAAATTTTATAACTAATTAATATTTATTACTTACAAATATTTAAAATTAAAATTTATATTTCATATATTAAAATATTAACAAGTTATAGTAATTTTTATACTCTTACTAAAATATAATAATATTAACTAATTTAAAATTTATTTAAATGTATATTTGTTACTTGATAATAACATGTCTAAAATGAACATTTTATTTCTCAAAAGACTTTTTGACAACAATGCTAAACACTCAAATTTTAAAGCAAACTTTTCAAAAGACTTCTCAAAAGACTTTTTACAAAGACTTTTAAAAGTCTTTTCAAAAGATTCTTAAACTATCCCACTTTTCAAAGCATCTTAAACTATCCCTAAGTGTCAAAAGCTCCTTCAGTCTAACAATAGGTTAGTTCCTGTTACTGTAAAAATGCTTTTTGAAAAGTGTGATAAAAAAAGTAGTGTGAAAAATGTATATGTTACTTAGTGTTCTTCATTGATATAAAAAATTAAAATATTTTTAAAACACAATAATAGAAAGCACGATATTTTAAAATTTTTAATATATTGATACATGAAATACAAGTTTTAAATAATTTTAAGTAATTAATAAAATTATTTATAAAATATAAAATATAATAATACATATAAAATATTTAAATAATTTAATATTATAATATATAATATATAAATTAATCTAATTTTTAAATGCATTTTTAAATAATTAATATAAATAATATTTTTTTGATAATTTTTACTTTCAAACATAAAAATGAAAAGCACCTAAATAACAGTTTTGGGTAGAAAAATTCTTTCACACCACACTTTGATTGCGCCCTTCATTGCTTTTGCAGTGCTTTACTACCGTAATATGAAAAATGTTTGTGGCTAAAGCCATAGCGATAATGCTTGGTTCCTTCCTCATTGATCGCAAAGGATGGTATAATGTTGTTATCGATTCCGGCTATTGAAGTGTGTCATTTTTATAAATCTAACCCAAAAAATAATTAATTATTTAGATTATTTTTTAAAATACGAAAATAATCTAAAATCTATCGTAAAAATTAATAGAGTCAAAGTATTTAGCGTCACACTTGGATGTGTGAAAAGGTGGGTGTGCCGAATTTGTGTAGTTAAAAGGGTGACCATCTCTTGGTTATTCTTTTCTTCTTTTATTCTCTTTATTTGAAATTGTTTCTCTCTTTCCATTCTCTCCTTGTGCGAATTCCAAGCGACCAAAAAGGCCATTTGTGTTTCTTCTTCTCCTCTATTTGTTAGCATTAGCGAATCTATAAGCTTCCTTTCTTTTCTTTGCTTGGCACCCAAATGAAACATCATAGCCGAACGCACCTTTTCCTATGGTGGTTACTCTTCCATTATTATTTTATAAGGCTTAGCTGAATCTTCAAGTGGTATTATTCTCCTTATTCGACGTTAGTTTGAGAAGTCGAAAGTGTCGTGGGTGGTAAGTATTTCTCCTTTAAAAGTCGGTTTTGGATTCTTTCTCTTTAGTATGTTGAAAGCAAGGGTAAGCCTTGGTATTTGGGTTGGCGAACCTTAATAGGGCCTTGATTTGTATGTCTTGTTTTGTAGTCGAGGGAAGATAGCGCTAAGGGATAATGAGATCTCTCGGGTTTTTGGAACATCAAGGTAAGCAAAAATGTACCATTCGGCCAAGGGCCACATATTTCTTTATGTCTTAAGAATGGTAGGCAAGGCCATTATTTATGCTCAATTGTGGTAGGCCGAATCCAACATGGCTCAGGCAGGATTTCGACAACTCTCAAAAGCAAGTGAGCATTGGATTATAGTTGGGCAAGGGGTAAATCGACGGTGATTAAGAGGAGCCTTGGATTTGGTAGGAGACCAAATCGGCGTTAAGGGAGGAGGAAAAACCCCGTTCATCGTGTTAGAATCAAATAGTTCAGGATTTCGCTAAATAGTCAGGTGTGTGATTAACCCACCGTTTTTTGGGTTTTTGCTATATTTGCATGTGTGAATTATGTGCTAACCAGTGCAGTGGCAGTTATGTGGTGATTACCCTAAAAAGGGGTATATCGATAATCAGGTTAGTATTATCTGTTGATACGAATGTGAAAGTGCCGATGTGAATGTGACTATGCTTATGGAAATGTGATGGTCTGCCTTAATAACATGTGCATGCATTTATTATTATTATGCCACTAGTACATGTTGCATGTGCATGGGTTGGGATATGAAAGAAGGTACGGGTGTACTTCGAGTACGTGGTTTGATGTTAGCCTTGAGCTACATCGTGGATTGACGTTGACTGAGGTCACGTTGTGGATTAATTGCGATTTAGTTCGCGTGGCTTGATGAGTGGCTATGTGCCTCATCGTGGTTGATATCGGCTAAGTGCCATATTGTGGTTGATGAGTGACTAAGTGTCCCATCGTGGTTTTGGTGTTAGCTACGGCTACATCGTGGATTGGCACTGACTGAGGTCGCGCTGTGGATTTTTGTGCTTTATTGCACGTGGACGGCATTGATTGCCTTTTGGAGTGAAAAGGAGAGGGTGATTTATTAATCCCTTGGTGTGTGGTAGGCTGGATAAGGGGGTGTGTAGCGGATAGACCCTAGGTTTGGGTTGGGTGCACTTTGCATAATTCTATGTGACCTGTGAAATGAGGTATTAATGTGGAAATGGGCCAAGCCCAAAATGTGAATGTGGATTGGAATGAGAAATGGGCCAAGCCCAGTATATGATATTTGGAATAATGTGGTAATGGGCCAAGCCCAGTATGTGGAAACATGTGGCTATTTACCTATTATATGAATGTGGGCCAAGCCCAGAATGTGGTAATATGTGATTATGATATTTGTTATCGATATATGGGTTAATATGGGGTTAACATGTGGGTGGAAATCGGTGGTTTAATTACACATCGAGTCTGTATGACTCACCCAATTTTTATCAACATCGCAGTGATGCTTGGACCGGTTTGGAGTGGATATGAGGTGGCCCATGCAGTAAGACATTTTATTTAATTAATTAAGTATTTATATTTTCAGATTTTGATTAAGTGTTTATTGTAATAGGGCCCATTAAAGTATTTAAGTATTTTTTTAAGTATCTTTATTGTTATGTTTTATTATGGATTGACAATTGAGATATCTTTCACCAATGATTTTATTTTCTTAAATCAGATATAATAAAGTTTTATTTGGATATTTTATCAAGCTTATATTATTTAAAATTTTAAATGGACATGGTTTTGAATAAGAACAAAATTTTCAAGTTCCACCACAAGTCGATATTTTCAAACGTTTTTCGCAGTTGGCATTTCAAATTTGATAAGTAACGAATGGGCCGGGTTTGGGGTGTTCTGATTTGGTTTGAGCCAGTTCAAAACTCGACTTTGAGGGTTTTGGGTCCAAAACGTTTTCAAAATGGGCTTTTCAAAATATGGACTTTATTTCGAGTTATTCGGCATGGCACTTGATCTTCTACCAAGTCCACTAGGTAAGTACTTTAATTATTGAAGTGATTGTTTATGTGAACTGTTATGGGCTTATTTGGGCTCGTAGATTAGAATATTAGGGCTATTGAACCTAGGGCTAGTGTACTCAAACATATGCATAAGACTTAAGGACTATTAAACAAACTCGTGAAGTAAGTCATTTGAGTTAAGGTGTGGCAACCATTGTGCGCATGTCTAGGAGTGGATTCAAGAAGAGCTTGGTACTTAAGCAGGTCCTAGCGACTCACCTCCTCTTTACTTGAATTCTACAGTGCGTAGCTACTGGTTCACCCTAACCAAGAGGACTTATTCATAAAGCTAAACCCAAGAACTAAAACCCGAAAGGGACTAGTCAGAATTTTTTCTATAAAACACTAGTTTTAAATCCAAATTACCCCTTCGATTTGTAACAAAATCTATTTTGAAAAATTTCTCAAAAATTTTTCGAATTGCCAAATTACTAAAATACCCCTGGTGGAAGAATTACGAAAATGCCCTTGGTTTCTAAAAGTACCATATTACCCTTGATTTTAATAAAATTTCTCTATCTTGCAAAAGTGTCCAAAACAAAACTCTATTTTGCAAAAAGTCAATGTACTTTGATTTGGGAAAATTACTAAATGCCCTCAGGTTTAAATTACTAAAATTTCCTTAGTTTTAAGATTTTTAAAAAATACCCTCGACTTTTGCTAAAATGTTTCTACTTTACAAAATACCAAAACTTCATTTTACAAATATCAAGATATCCCGATTTGGAGAATTTACTGAAATGCCCTAACTTCCAAAATTACAAAATAACCCCGATTTCAAATTTTGCAACACCTCGATTTGGAAAATAAATTTTCAAGATTACCCGAGTTTTTGAAAACCTTTAGTTTATAAAGATTTTAAATTGATCCCGATTTATTACCAAAATACCCCTATAGACAAATGATAAAAATACCTTGGGATAGAAACGCGTAAATGTCCGAATAGTGAATGTGTGGTAGATACCACTGAATGAATGTGTTCTTGTTGATGAATGAATGTGCCTCTATTGAGGAATGGATGTGACTCTCGAATTAGAGTAGTGAACTTAAGCTGAAACTTTGATTGCTCGAAGAACTACTTCTGGAAACTTCTTATCATAAAATTTGCTCGTGGATAAACAGTGAAACAAAATTTCTAATGCATAAAACTTTTTAATCAGATTAAATCGCGATGTTAGACATGAGTTCTAGGGGACGTGGTCGTCGTGGACGCGGTAGAGGTAGAATGGCCGTGTCGGAACCCGTTAGGTCGGGTCAAGGATTTGAGAATGGGGTACCACCGCCACTACCACCAGCTTTTGGTGTTGAGCAGCAAGATCAGACGGGGGATGATACAGTATCGCGCGCTATGTTGCGAGTACTAGAACGTGTGGCAGGAGCTAGTGTGGGAAATGGAGCTCGAAAATCAGTATCGGAAAGACTTAGGTCGAACGGAGCCAAAGTTTTTAGAGGAGTATCAGGAGTAGCTCCGAATGTAGCGGAGTATTAGTTGGAGGCAGTTGAAAAAATCATGGACGATTTGGATCTGTCTTGATGAGGAAAAGTTGAAGGTCTTGTCTCGTTGCTCCGAGATGAAGCTTATCGATGGTGGCTCACTGTCAGGCAAGGTGTTCCAGCAGATCGAGTGGATTGGGAATATTTTAAGCTTAAGTTTGAAGGGAAGTACGTTGGATCTAGCTACTTAGACCCGCAGAGGAAGGCGTTTCTAAACTTGGTTCAAGGAAGCAAGTCGGTAGCAGAGTATGAAGCTAAATTTGTGCGGTTAAGTCAAGACGCCAAAGGGATCGTGGCTCACGACACGAAAGGTGTGTCCGATTCAAGATGGGCTACGAGATGAGTTATGAGAGTTGATTGCTCAAGCAGAGAAAGAGACTTTGCCATTCTAGTGAAGAAAGCTCGGATAGCTAAAGAAGTTAAGAGGGCTGTAAGAGAGAACCAAGATAAGGAAAGGAATGGGAATAAGAGAAGTTCGGACCGTCAAGATCTTTTGGAGATGTTCGAGAAAAGACCACGGATCGAGAATTTCATGCGTGCACCGCATGCGCTTCGAGAATCGAGTCGTCTATGTGCTCGGTGGGAGAACTCACAGGGAGAGTGTTGGGGTAATAGTAAGGTATGTTTCCGATGTGGATCTAAGGCTCATTTGGTTAAGAATTGTCCTTAGGCAACGAAGGTTCGTGGTCCAAACCATGGAGGAAATGGTTCCGGCCAAGGATGTGGAACACCCAGTAGAGGAGCTGAAAGTTCGGATGTGAGACAACCAAGGATGTGATAGCGGGTAAGTTCCTTGTTTTTGGAATATTATTTACTGCTTTAGAGATAGTTCATTGTTGTATTGCTAGTGAAGTGTGAGAAACCTCGAATGCGAATCTCGAGATAGTATCTAAGAAATGTGTTAGTATTATTAAGATCAGAGTACGCAGCAGTAGAATAGTGTGACAAGTTAAAGATGTACGATTATTCGTTAGTAAGTAATTTCGAGGACGAAATTATTTTTAAGGAGGGTAGAACTGTAACATCCTAGATTAGGGGTTATGCATTTAGTGCATAATTCATGTGTTAGTGGACTCAGTGAGTGTGTTTGGAGGTGTATTAAAGGTTTTAAAATTTTAGGATGGAAGAGAATGCATTGGAAATTTTGGAATTTTAGGTTAAAAAAGGAAACTAGGCAAAAGAGGCCTTAATGAAATTATGTGGGGTTTAGGACATAAGGAATTAATTGGCAAAGTGGCTTGGGCGCTAAGGTGCAAGAGGACTTCAGGAGGAAGGGTTCGAGCGGCAGAATCGCACTTGGGAGTTTTATTTTGGCGTTAAAGGGAGCAAGGCAGAAGCCTTAAAGGAAAAATCTTAGGCGTGTTTGGCATAAAACAGGCCTTGGTAAAGTGGCTTCCATGCGCCACTTAAGGGCCTGGAAGTGACGCCTGGACAAGGACCTTGGTTAGAATCCCGTTGGCAGCATGGGCGTGTTTTTATTTTGCTTTGGTGTTAAGGCAAGTGGGAGCTAGGGAAAGAGGTCTTAAAAGAAGTTCAGGGTGGTTTATGTCACAAACAAGACCTTGGCAAAGTGGTCGGCGTGTGGTGTTTCCAATGGTCTCAAGTTCGAAACCCGAGGCGCGCTTGTGTGTTTTATTTTTGGCCAACAAAGAGGGTGAGAAGTGGGTCGGCATAAGACTTTGGAAGAGGTAAAGATAAGCTTTGATTATTTTTATTTTGAAATTCGGCTGGAGTAAGGATAATTGTTGGATTTATTTTTGATATTTGTTTATTTTGAATAGGTAGAGATAATGGTTGTATTATTTATTTTAGATAATAGAGGTGTTATTTTATTTAGTTTAAATGTGGAGATAAGAGATAAAGAGGAGATAAAGTATTTATTTTATTTTAAGTGTGTGATAAAGAAATAAGGGATAAAGGATTGGATTATTCTTTTAATTTATTTTAATGAGTCTTGTGGAGTTAAAATAGAGTTTAATTGGAATTTGATAAGGGTGGCCTTATTTTATTATTATTATTATTATTTTGAATGGATGTTGAAGGGATAAAATAAGAGATTAAATTGGGATTTGTTATGGGATGAGCAATGGCTTAATATAGGATTCCTTGGGTAGCAAATTTTGGCTTGGATGTGTGAAAAGGTGGGTGTGTAATTTGTGTAGTTAAAAGGGTGACCATCTCTTGGTTATTCTTTTCTTCTTTTATTCTCTTTTATTTGAAATTGTTTCTCTCTTTCCATTCTCTCCTTGTCTTGAATTCCAAGCAAACCAAAAAGGCCATTTGTGTTTCTTCTTCTCCTCTATTTGTTAGCATTAGCGAATCCTATAAGCTTCCTTTCTTTTCTTTTCTTGGCACCCAAAAGAAACATCATATTTAACGCACCTTTTCCCTGGTGGTGGCCGACTCTTCCATTATTATTTTATAAGGCTTAGCTAGAATCTTCAAGTGGTATTATTCTCCTTATTCGACGTTAGTTTGAGAAGTCGAAAGTGTCGTGGGTGGTAAGTATTTCTCCTTTAAAAGTCGGTTTTGGATTCTTTCTCTTTAGTATGCCGAAAGCAAGGGTAAGCCTTGGTATTTGGGTTACGAACCTTAATAGGGCCTTGATTTGTATGTCTTATTTTGTAGTCGAGGAAGATAGCTAAGGGATAAGGAGATCTCTCGGGTTTTGGAACATCAAGGTAAGCAAAATGTACCATTCGCCAAGGGCCACATATTTCTTTATGTCTTAAGAATGGTAGGCAAGGCCATTATTTATACTCAATTGTGGTAGTAATAATCCAACATGGCTGGCAGGATTTCGACAACTCTCAAAAAGCAAGTGAGAGCATCGGATTATAGTTGGGCAAGGGTAAATCGGCAAAGTGATTAAGAGGAGCTTCTGGATTTGGTAGGAGACCAAATCGGCGTTAAGGAGGAGGAAAAACCCGTTCATCGTGTTAGAATCAAATAGTTCGAGATTTTGCTAAATAGTTAGGTGTGTGATTAACCCACCATTTTCGGGTTTTGCTATATTTGCATGTGTGAATTATGTGCTAACCGGTCAGGCAAAGCGATTATGTGGTGATTACCCAAAAAAGGGTATATCGATAATCGAGTTAGTATTATCTGTTGATACTGAATGTGAAAGTGCCGATGTGAATGTGACTATGCTTATGGAAATGTGATGGTCTCCGCTTTAATAACATGTGCATGCATTTATTATTATTATGCCACTATTAAATGTTGCATATGCATGGGTTGGGATATGAAAGAAGGTATGGGTGTACTTCGAGTACGTGGTTTGATGTTAGCCTTGAGCTACATCGTGGATTGACGTTGACCGAGGTCACGTTGTGGATTAATGCGATTTAGTTCGCGTGGCTTGATGAGTGGCTATGTCCTCATCGTGGTTGATATCGCCAAGTGCCATATCGTGGTTGATGAGTGACTATGTGTCCCATCGTGGTTTTGGTGTTAGCTACGGCTACATCGTGGATTGGCGCCGGCCGAGGTCGTACTGTGGATTTTTGTGCTTTATTGCACGTGGGCGGCATTGATTGCCTTTTGGAGTGAAAAGGAGAGGTGATTTATTAATCCCCTGGTGTGTGGTAGGCTGGATAAGGGGGTGTGTAGCGGATGGACCCTAGGTTTGGGTTGGGTGCACTTTGCATAATTCTATGTGACCTGTGAAATGAGGTATTAATGTGGAAATGGGCCAAGCCCAAAATGTGAATGTGGATTGGAATGAGAAATGGGCCAAGCCCAGTATATGATATGTGGAATAATGTGGCAATGGGCCAAGCCTAGTATGTAGAAACATGTGGCTATTTACACTATTATATGAATGTGATATGAATGTGGGCCAAGCCCGAATGTGGTAATATCGATTATGATATTTGTTATCCGATATATGGGTTAATATGGGGTTAACATGTGGGTGGAAATCGGTGGTTTAATTACACACCGAAGTGTATGTATGACTCACCCAATTTTTATCAACATCGCAAGTGATGCTTGGACCGGGTTTGGAGTGGATACGAGGTGGCCCATGCGTAAGACATTTTATTTAATTAATTAAGTATTTATATTTTCGAGATTTTGATTAAGTGTTTATTGTAATAAGGCCCATTAAAGTATTTAAGTATTTTTTTAAGTATCTTTATTGTTATGTTTTATTATGGATTGACAATTGAGATATCTTTCGCCAATGGTTTTATTTTCTTAAATCAGATATAATAAAGTTTTTATTTGGATATTTTATCAAGCTTATATTATTTAAAATTTTAAATGGACATGGTTTTTGAATAAGAACAAAATTTTCAAGTTCCACCACAAGTCGGGATATTTTCAAGCGTTTTCATAGTGGCATTTCAAATTCAATTGAACGAATGGGCCGGGTTTGGGGTGTTACAACTAACATGCCACATCAACAATTAGGATAAAAAATAATATTTTAGTGGAGTTATGTAAAATGATACAACTTGTATAAATATTAAAAAAATACTACAATTTTTAAAAAAATGAGGAGCTTTAAAGCAAATTTATCTTTTTTCTGATGGAGCCAAACCATTTGTCGCCACTAGATTCCAAGGCCCTACTATCTATGTCCTTTTTCTTATTTTTTTTATTTGTTTATTTTTTTATTTATATATCTTTATTTCCTAATAAAAACAGAAAAAGGAAAAGCAAATAAACAAAAATTGAAAAAGGAGATAAAGATAAACAAATAAAAAAAAAAGAAAAGGACAAACAAATAAAAATAACTGAAAAATGAAAAAATGAAAACAAATAAAAAATTAGAAAAGAGATATAGGTAGCTGGATTTGGAATTTGGTCGCATCAAATTATTTGACTCTATTAGGAAAAAAAATAAATTTGCTTAAAGCCTCTCTATTTTTCAAAAATCGTAATATTTTTAATATTTATATAGGTGATAATAATTTTATATGGTTTCACTAAAAAAATAATTTTTTATTCCTATTGCTAACGTAGTATGTTGGTGGCACCAAATACTTTGCTCTACCAATTTTTATTGTAGATTTTAGATTATTTTCATATTTTTTAAAAATAAATTATTTAATGAATTAATTATTTTTTGGGTTAATTTTATAAAAAATCCGAGGAAGTGTTAGTAAAACCTAAGACGTCTCTGGTGATATTTTGCTGCAAACTTCATGTCTTCATTCTTGTAAACAAAGAGGCAGATTGATTTGAGAAAAAAACTGTTTCTCCAAACTATCCACCATTTTGGCAACGTCTTTTACATGTCCATCTCAAGATTTTGCTGTAATTTTCGTTGAAGTTTAATGAATTATGTTTTTCAATAAAAAAATATATTAATAATATCGTAAAAGTATTATGGAAGTTGTTACATTAAGAGTCGAATTATATTTTATTTTATTATTTAAAAATAAATAAATTAATGGTTGTAAATTAAAAAATACAAAATAACTCTTCCGTTACAAATTCTATCCACATATATGTGCTATTAAGTGATTATTTAGAATTTTTTTAAAGTTTTTTATTTTTTTGTAAGTTGTTAACATATATAGCTACATTTTTACCATGTACAAACTTAACACAGCCAACTTATATCCTTCACCAAACAAACCCCTGCTATTGTGATCGTTTGGGTTATTAAATGGAACCATACCATTTACGTTTTGTTTTGACTTAAATTTTAATGTGTTTCAATTATTTTATTATATTTTAATTTATTTCGATTAATCGATTGGTGGTGACATTTATTGATCCGTAATTATTAATATAAGATTTTAATATTTTAAATTAATTTTAATAATAATTGTTTTTATAATTATATTAAAAACATAATTAAATTAATATATATTTTTAAATAAATGAACCTTCATTAAGATAATTCAAAGAGACATAATACCAAAAGAAATGAGGAAGAACAGCAAGCTTACCCCGTACACTCTATCTTAGGTCCAGTCTCATCCTTGGTACAGAAGAAAAATTATGTAATAATAAAATAGAGGAGAGACAACATAAAATCATCTTTAATTCATAGTAATTTGCATACAAGAAGACGACCCTAGCAAGAAAGTGGGTAGCCTTATTTGTGTACCTACAAGTCCAAAGAAAGGATAAAGATTGAAAATGACATTATAAATTTAAGCAATCCTAAGTGAGCGCTCCAAATTCGGAAACGTTAGCTTTATACTTCATTATAGCATTTCAAACACCACCCATCAATACTGCTCAAAGCCAAGAAAGTGCCTCGCAAACAACAAAGATCTTAGCAAAACTGGGAGTCATCAAATAGGGCACAGGACCAGTAATACACCTAATAAAATTTCCACTATCGTCTCGCACAACAGCTACCCAACCCGTGGCATTATGCTCATGAAATGGAGCTGCATCAATGTTAAATTTTAGAATACTGATAGTCGGCTTAGACCGTTTGGTGTTGATGACAGCAGACGAAAGAACTAGTGACTATAGTGTATCGAAAGTTTGACGAGAAAGTAGCCAATGTTGCAGAAAAGAATCAACAAAACCAAGTACATGAGAAGCTGGTGTATTAACTTGTTTCCATAGGAAAAGGTTTCTATAGAACCAGATACTCACACATGATACACAAACAACGACAGGTCACATTGCTATTTGGCTATGAAAACAACAAAAACTATGAGATCCAACACCGAACTATGAGAAATATTAATATCTGCCAGGCGCCACACATCAACAACCAACGAACGAGAGTAAAACTTGCTCAAGGTTCTCAACCAAACCCCGTTATCACATAAAAGAGCAACATTAATTCCTTTATAAGCCTATCTCGCTCTGAAACGTACAAAGCCCCTTAAGCACCTCCAAGTAAACTCTTTGATTTTTGATGGAAGAGAGCTACTCCATACTCACTACCACGACCCTGACAAGGGTCCATCCAGAATATTTGTCATTGAGTTCACCGCATCCCTATAGCTCAACTTCACTACTACATAAAGCAATACTTGACTTTCATATCCTCAAAGCTTGGAAGACGAACTAAATCAATGTAAAAATTATCATCGTCACAAACCTAAGGGTCTTTAAATACCTCAATGCATTCGCCATATCTAACCCGCCACCTATTTCTTTTTGACAACAAGTTTTTGGGTTTGAAAATGCTCTTCCAAAACAAATAATTGATTTCACAACTTTCTGTGGCATCGAGAAAACATCTAGCTTTCAAAAGCTTATTGAAAAAAGAATCAAGGCCTGAAATAAATATCCACACTTACTTGTCGAGCATAGCTAAATTAAAACAGTTGAGATTTCAAAACCCCGTACCTTTAAATTTCTTTGGGATGGATAAGTTATCCGATGAGCCCTAATGAATTTTCTTTCCATCATCAAAGTTTGAACCCCACCAAAAAGAAGGCTTTTCTTTTTATAAAACTAACCTTAAAAAAATAATTAATTACTTAAATGACTTTTTTTTATAAAGTACGAAAATAGCTAAAAATTTAGAGTAAAAGTAAGTGGAGCTAAGGTATTTAGCGCCACCAACATGTCATATCTGCAATCTGGATAAAAATTTAATTTTTTTTAGAGCCATATAGGATAATGTCATTTGTATAAATGTTAAGGAAATATTGCGATTTTTAAAAAAATGGGAGGGTTAAACAATTTTAGCTTTTCCTAGTAGAGCCAAATAATTTGACGTCACCAAATTCCAACACCCGACCCTATTCTGTTGCCTATTTAAACACCCTAAATTTTTTTTTTTTTTTCATTTGTTGCTTTTTTGATTCTTTCTTTCATTTGTTTGTCCTTTTTTGTTTTATTTATTTTGTTTTTCTTTATTTACTTTTTCAGTTTTTTTGTCAGTCCTTTATTTGTTTTATTTATTTGTTTATTATTGATTTTATAATATTTTAAATGTTTCATAATATATTTTTAAAATTTGAAATATATATTTTTAAAATTATTATTTTTAAAAATTTAAATATTATTTTATATTTTAAATATAATTTTTAATATTATAAAATATTTAAAATATATTATTTTTAAATATATGACCTTTTAAATTTATTATTTGTTTTATAATATTTAAAATGTATATTTTAAAATTTTTAAAATTATTTTTAAAATTTTAAATATAATTTTTAAAATTATTTTTAAAGATATTTTAAATCATTTTGAATGGCTCTACCACTTTATTTCAAGTGTAATTTTTTAAAATATGTTCTTTTAATATAAAAATTTAAAATTTGATATTTTATTTTGGTGGAGCCATTTTTTTGACTTTATCTCTTGGTTCTCTAGCATATATAGAATGGTGAAATTGTTGTGTTTAGTAGGAGAGTTCAAAAATTCTATTGAAGATGAATAATGAGGTGTTTTTGGTGTACATTCTTTTTTATTGTGAAATTGTAGAAGGTGATGTTGGTTGTGTATTTCAAGGTCGACAAAGAGTAGGGTTGCAATTCAAAAAAAAATGAAGCTGGCAGAAATGAAAAGGAAGATCAGTGCGAAAATAGCTATCCGTTGTGGAAGGGCAATGTCCAGATTATTTTACAAGTTTCCAATCTCTACAGATCCGTTGAAATTTTATCAGATGCAACTGTTAGATGATGATGACTTGGGCACTATGATGGAAATATGGTGGTCAAATGGGGGTAAGAACCCCCAACTAGTTGAGTTGAGTTAGCATACTTATAGCTTGTTGAGAATGTTAGTCTAATAAGTCAACATTGCGAATTTGACTTTGATCTTAATGTCGGATGGATAGACCAGTTAGAATGCGGAGGGACATCGCAGATGCCCGAAAATCCAAATTATGGTGGGAGTTCGTATAACAACCCTACCCCGGTCCTTATCTACAAATACATCCGAAGGTGATAATAAGCACAGAGGCAGACGTCAGAGAAATGACCAATAATAGTGAAGATTTTGATTAGGACGTTGAAGATTTTAATGACCCCGATGTTGATAAGGTTTAGGACGATATCGATGATGAATGCCCGGAGGAGGTTGAAGATGTTCACAACCCTTCATTTAGTAACTCGAGTCGTGGTATTGTTTTATGAAATAAACCTAAGGGCGACATGTTGAACGTATATCTAGATGCAACGCATGCATCCGAGTTCCTTGAGTACACCGATATAGTACCTACTTATAGATTGGCGTCAAATTCACAGTTGGAAGAGTTGTTCGTTAGGTAACGGTTCGAGAATAAGGTGAACTGTGTGTTTCCTATCAAACAGTACATCATGAAGTTGTCGATTGATTATAACGTTGCCAAGTCTACACCGACATTATATGTTGGGGAATGTTGGAGAACCGACGATGGGTGTGGTTGGCGAGTTCAGCTGCAATTATATAGAGGACTCAATAGTGGCAAATACGAAAATTAGAAAGGCATCATACATGCACTCAGGGATTTAAATTACGGTCGCAGTCGCGTTTTCGGTTGTATTGCATTTATCACGGTTGCGGACATAACGAATACTATAACGGTCACTGCGGGTATCGCGGTCGTGAATTTTTTAAAAATTTGCACAACTTATTAAAAAAATAATTATAATTATAATTATGAAAAGTCACTTTTAATGATTTTTAAAGTGTTTTCTAACACTTATGAACTTTTATTAATATAATATGAGAACACAACTTTTATAATCATTAAATATTCTTACATTTATATACTAATTTTCTAAGAATATTATATTAACGAACAACAAAGTAAAAAAGGAAATATTAAACATTTATCATATTTAATAAGTTTGAAAGTTTTTATAGATAAAATAATTGAAAATTCATACACGAGAGATGTTTACGATATTTCTTGATGACTTTGAAGATGGTGAAGATATAAACATTCTATCTTTGCAAAATGAAAAAAAGAATAGATAAATATATAGATTCTCATGAATTATTTCTATTTCCTACCACTTATTCTCACTCTCATTCTAGTTTCATATATAGTTTAACATGCTTCGATTCTTAATTATCTTTTCATAAAATACACTCCATTCATTTATCTAAAGATATATTTTAAATGTTTTAATACACTACAGGAAAATAGGGTTATAGCGGCATTTTTAGTGGCATTGCAAAAATTATACATTTGTGGTGTTTTCCACAAAATACCGCTAAAAACTGAGCAATAGCGGCGTTTTTGTTTCAAACGCCACTAAAAACGAGCAATAGCGGCGCCTTTAAAAACATCGCAAAAAATTTAGCACAACGACGTTTTATATTAAGCTTCAAGGGCATTAGCGACGCTTATAAAAAAAACGCCTCTATAGATTGAGCATTAACAGCATTTATTGGAAAACGTCGTTATAGGATGACCATTGCAAAATAATTGGCACAATGGTGTTGAGCTTTAAGGGCATTAGCGGTGCTTTTTAAAAAACGCCGCTAAATATTGAGCATTAGTGGGCATTTTTACAATAAACGCCACAAAAAAAATTTTATTTTCCATTTTGCTCCCTATCTAATTATTATTTAACTTGTTCATTTATATTAATTAAAATACAATTTATTTATAATTGAATATTTTAATTTATATATTAAATAATTTCTTATATATATATATTAAAATTATAATTATAGTTTAAATTATTTAAGAGATAATAAATAAACTTTATCTCGTATTAAAATTAAAAAATTGGTAACCCATGCATCTCTAGAGAAACAAAATTAATTAGTAAATTGAAAATGTTATTTAAATTTCTTAAAATATTGAAAGAAAATATAATATTAAAAAATTATCTAATTAATTTAGGGTTTAAGATTTATAGTTAAGGGTTTAGGGGTTTGTATGGGTCGACTAGGGTTTTGAGTTTAGCATTTCAAGATTTAGTATTTAGAGTTTATGGTTTATGGTTAGTGTTAGGATTAGGATTATGGCTTGGGTTTATGGGTTTATGAGTTTAGGGTTTAGGGAAGATCGAATGAAGACAGAATATCAAATTTGATTTAATCATTAAAAAAATTTAAAAATATATGCTATAAAAATGGTGAGATTGCATTTTTTACTTACAATTTAATTTCAGCCCCTAATAAATTTTGATTGTGAATCTGTTTATCCCTAAACCTTAAACCCTAAATCCATAGCTATAAACTCTAAACCCTAAATCATACCTCTAAACACTCAACCATAAAATCCTAAACTACAAACACTAAACCATTAATCCATTAAACCCCCAACTATTAAACCCAAAAACTCTAAACCTTGAAAACATATTTCATATGAATATATATTGATGTGTGTATATATAGATATTAATGTAAAATCTTATGTTTATAATAATTAGTTAATATTGATTAAAAAGTTGATTATAATTAGAAATTATAATAAATCATAAAATTTGATTTTACTATAATAAATAAATTATAATAAATCAAAATTTATAAAAATAATTACCTAACTATTCTCTATTTTACGCACAAATTAACTTTGATCGAAATTTAGTTAAAGTTAATATTTGCAGACTCTATCAATTTAATCTTAATTTTAAAAATTTTACAAATTTAACCCTTAACTTTACACATTCTCGTTAATTTAATCTTTATTCTTAAAAACACAAAAATTAAAAAACCTAAAAACTTTGAAAATATATATATATTTGAATGTTTAATTTTATAAAATATATACAAAACTATAAAATATTTATAAATAAATGAATACCCATTTTCAATTTTCTAACATGAAATTTATTTATTAAATAATAAATATAATAAATAAAAACAATAATAAAAAGTTAGGAATAGTGACATTTTTAATAAAAGCTGGTAATATATATGAAAAATTTTGAAACGACGCCATTTTAAGCTGATGCTTAGTGGCGTTTCCTATAAAACGCCGCAAATGATTATACAATACCGGCATTTTTATATAAATGCCGCAAAAATGTATTTAAGAGTGCAAAACGCTGCGTTTTTATTCTTGTTTATAGTGGCATTTTATAAAAAAATGCCGCAAAATGTTGTGTTTTATCGGCGTTTTATCTAAAAACGCCGCTAATATATATTAAGTGTTTACAAAACGGTGCCGTTTTTCTGCTTTGTTTTTAGAGGCTTTTTTAAAAGCGTTAACTGTTTGCAAAACGTCTTCGTTTTGTCATTTGGTTTTAGTGGCGCTTTGTAACACCCCAAACCCGGCCCAAACGTTATGGCCAAATTCGGTATGTCACAGAGAAAACATTTTGAAAACCCTTGTTAGCCGATTTAAAATTTAAGGCAAAAGATTTTTGTTTTATTTTAAAACCATGGAATTTGTATGAAGATTTATTAAGTCAGAATTGTTACAGATTTTAATGTACACGATGGCACAATAAAACATTTTTCGTTTGATTTTCAAGGAACTTGTGGAATCATTTTATAGTTGTAAAGTAATTTAAATAGTTCGTCCAATCATAAAAATAAATATAAAAGAAAAGATAGACTTAGGAGGCCTTATTACAACTTAATTAAATAAAACCCAAATAGAATAAAACTAAAATAAAATACTTCAAAGTAAAATTCAATTTCCACTGCATGGCCACCTCGAGTTCATCCGGCTCCTCATCCGCTATCTACATGTCACCTGAAAAATGTTAAAGGAAAAGGTGAGTCACCAAGACTCAGTGTGTAACCCTTTTCCCGGTTAAATGCAACATCATACACAATTATAACAAATTAACATGCATTAAGTCATGCACCCAACCTAGCCATCCAAACGCCTTTCTCTACCCCGTGTGGTACCAAACCACTGGTGGTGCCAAACCACTGGTGACTTAAAGTCACAATTGTGATACCAAATCACTGGAGGTGCCAAGCCTCTGGTGTCCGTAGACACAAATCGATTGATGGGGCCAACCCATCGTGTGATACCAAATCACTGGCGTCAATCCCTTAATATCGTCTGTGGGGCCAACCCACTGTGGTGCTAAGCCACTGGGACGAGACGCTATGAGGTGCCAAACCTCCGAGGTGCCAAACCTCCGTGACCAAGTCACATTGTGATACCAAATCACCGTGTCCGTCGACACGAAAATCAATTCCCCTCCACTCATATATATATCCCACATCAATCCATGATACACAATGATTTCATGCCAACATATAATTAAATCACATATACCAAATATGCCATGCTTCCTAAAAGCATCAAATAGTATCTCATATTGACAGAGACTTACCTGAACCATCGCTTATACCGTTACGGTATCAAATCCAAAGTTACATAAATCAGATTTAGCACACACAATATTTAGCACAGTTAATCAATCATAAAGTGTGTATGTACACACCTGTCACCAACGATAATTCTAAATCCCGAAAAGTCAATCGGCCACACTAGCCTTCCTTGCCCTATATTCGGCCATTACCAAATATTAGTACCAAGGCCATTCGGCCAAACTAAAACCATCTCAAGGGGTTATCATTTGAACCCGAAACCTCACCTATTTGTCCTTAAGTATTAACCTTAGCACACTGCTCGCGAATCTTCTTCACTTCCTACAATCGGCCATCATCATTATTAGTAGCCTTCGGCTTAATTGATCACTAATTAAATACTCACTAAGAATAGAACCTTACCACTACTTACCAACTGGTTGACAAAGAATGGTAGATTAGATTTCGCTTTGAGATCCCAAGTTCCTTCTCAAATCGATTGACAACGAGGATCCAAAGAGATCTATACTACTCTCAATATTCGCCAAGACTACACCACATGGGGAAAGAAATTGCACACCAAGGAAGTGAATTTGAATAAAGAGATGCTGGAAATTTTGTAAAATTTTGGGCGGTTTGTCTAAGAATTTTCAATGAAGGTGGTGGATATTCTACCAATGGTGGAAGGAAGAAAAGGAGAATTAGTAGGAGAGATCAAAGGTGGTTTTGGCTAAATAAAGAAGAGAAAGCTGGAATTTTTGAAGGTTTCCCTAAGGGAATTTCTGCAGAGCTATGGTAAATGTAGAAGAGAAAATTCCGGGCTTTTGGGCACCCATTTGCTGTACAAAAACAGCCCCCAAAGAGTCCCAATCTTGGCTAATTAC
The DNA here is from genome assembly GCA_025506655.1 of Gossypium rotundifolium. Classification (NCBI taxonomy): domain Eukaryota; kingdom Viridiplantae; phylum Streptophyta; class Magnoliopsida; order Malvales; family Malvaceae; genus Gossypium; species Gossypium rotundifolium. Next base: position 108,526,668 of record CP106732.1, on the reverse strand, counting down.
TCCCCTCTATGCTGATAATTTCAGCCACTAATTATCACAAATAAAGCATAATTATCTTACCTTAATCTCCTATATAATTTGAAAGAAAATAAACTTCTAATACATTCCCATCCAATTGAAATTAATGTGCAAAAATTAAGCCTAATCTCAATCACTTAAAGAGTCCCACCACGCCAAATTACGCCTCTCCTTTACGCCAAAGACCAAAGAAATAAAAGAAGAAAAAAATTGCATTTGTGCCCTATAGGTTCGAACTCGAACCTCCACCAACCCCATGCCCTTCACGCCTTAGCCAACTCTCCCTTAAGACTTTCATGTCACATACCCTTTTCATTTATTTATTAAACCTTCCTCTTCATCACGCCAAAGAAGGGGAAAAATAAAATCAAATGCTCTTGATTGGACTCGAACCAATGACCCCAAGACCCTCTCTTCCAAATACTTGCCACTTCTCCCAATCGACTTTCTTGTCAAATTGCCCTTCCATTTAATTTTAAGCCTACCTCTACTTTACGCCTTTAACGCAAAAACCCAAAATAGAAACGTTCCTTCGTTCCTCGAACCCGAGACCTCTCTCCTCAAGTGGCGCCCGTGCCACTCTTACTCACCGGACTTTCATGCTACTGAACCTTCCCCAATTATTTTAAGGCCTTCATTGCTTTGGCCCCTTCATTCAACGCCAAAAATAAAAACAAAATGAATTCTCCCTTTCCAAGATTCAAACCCAAGACCTCCCTTGCAAGCCCTTAATTCACCAAGCCAACACGCCAATTACAATCTGGTGTCAAGTTTCTCCTAAATTTTATTTAGGCCCTATCTTTACCTAGCTCCTTCCTTGTACACACTTTAAAAATAAATTTTTAACACTGGGTCAGGCCTAGCTCGGGTTATTTTTAGGCCCTTAAACATGTCAAATAAAATTATATTTATTTATTTCTTGAAGCCCACACATTTTTTTATATTACAAATAACCCCTAATTTAGGGTGTTACAATTCTACCCTCCTTAAAAATAATTTCGTCCTCGAAATTACTTACTATCGTCCAATCGTGTATCCTTAACTCATCACCCCACGCCATCATTGCACTCGATCTTAAAGATCTATCATACTTTCCAGAAACATTCCCTACGTCCATAATCCAAGTCTTATACACTTTACTAGCTACATAAGAGCGAACTAACGTAACCACAAACAAGACAATTGAGGGTATTTCGGAAATAAGAAACTTACCCGTTGTCATAACTGGCACATCTTCCTCCTCGCGACGGCCAACTGCATAAACCAACCTTGGTTGCCTCGCCTCTGCACCTTCAGTACCTCGGCCACGCCCGTTACCATTACCTCTAGCTGCACCTCGACCTCTCTGTGGTGGTCCTTCATTTCTAACCTGAGCACGGTTCTGACCCTCTGGGTGATTCTTAGCTAACTTCTGAGGACAATCCCTTACACGGTGATCCAACGATCCACATTCAAAGCACCCTCTACTTCCACCAAACATTCTTCCGAGTGGGATTTCCGCATCTAGCACACCGAGGTGGCCTCGAGTAGGCTTTGTGGCTCTTTCGATTCCCCAAATCTAGCCCTCTTCTCCATATTCTTGCCCGATCCAGCGATCCAAAGCCTCTCTTACTTTGTTCTTTTCGTGATTACATCTTACGGACTCCTTGATCCCTTCGGCTACCTTAGCCTTTTCCACTAGGACTGAAAACTCACGCTCTTGTTGGGGAGCAATCAGTAACCTTAGATCATCCCTAAGTCCGTCCTCAAAACGAACACAACGTTCGTGCTCCGTTGACACAATTCCCCGAGCATAGCGGCTCAGCCTTAAAAATTTCGCCTCATATTCCGATTAATCGACTTATTTCCTTGTACTAACCCCAGAAAAGCTTTCCTCCGAGCATCGCAGGTGGTGCCCACATACTTCTTCTGAAAAGCAGCTTTGAAGTAATCCCATGTAAGATCATCTGCCGTGGCACCATCTCGGACCGTGAGCCACCACTGATACGCTTCATCCTTCAGAAGCGACACTGCTCCTTTTAACTTCTCCTCATTAGTCAGGTCAAGATCGTCCATAATCCTTTCCGTTGATTCTAGCCAATATTCCGCTGCACTGGGTGCCACTCCCGACACACCCCGGAATACCTCAGCTCCGTTGGATCGAAGTCGCTCAGCCACAGACTTACGGGTTCGCACCGCTTCCGACCTCAACAACTCGTTCTAATACTGTAGTAGCGCGCCGGGATACTACGTCGTTACCACCCGTCGATCCCGAAACTCGATTTCGGAGTTGGCGATCCTAATCTCATTTCCGGACCCATGACCCGACCTCGCGGGCTCGACAGAGTCATCCTACCCTACCACGGCCCGCAGGCGGCGACCACGACCTCTTGAACTTATTCTAACGATCGCGTTTATCATTTAAGAATTTTATGTATTAGTACCTTAGCTTCACTTGGTTATCCGCGAAGAAATTTTATGATGGAAGTTTAAAGAGTGGTTCTTTCATAATCAAACAAACACACAGTCTTCCATTCATTCAATCAAAGAGACGTTGTTGATTTCATTGTGATTGTTTTTCCACTACCCAGGGGTATTTTCGTAATTTTTCCTACAGGGGTATTTTCGTAATTTTTTTAAAAATGAAAATTTTCGGATGATTTTGTCAAAAATTATTTTAAAACTCTAAATTTCCTGGGTATTTTTGAAAAAGGTTTCAAAATTTAGGGTCTTTCGGTGATTTTGAAGCTTAGGGGCATTTTGGTAATTTTCCATAAATTAGGGTAAATTTGCAAAATTTGATAAATTAGGGATATTTCAAAAAGTTATAAAACCTTGAGGGCTCTTTTTGATAATTGTACTTTCCAAAATAGTGATGTTGCAAAATTTTGAAAGTTAGGGGTATTCGGTAATTTGGTAGGTTAGGAGCAATTTTGTAATTTTACCCTAAGGGTATTTTAGTAATTTTACGTAATCGGTGTTTTCTCAAAATAATTTCCAAAATTGGGTTCTAAGTGATTTCACAAAAGGAGGATATTTTGAAAATTTCTATTTGAAAATTTTCATACGGAGGGTATTTTACAAACCAGGGGTATTTTGGTCATTTTTCAAACTAAGGGTTTTTTTTAAAAAAAAAACTAAAATTTTAATTATTTCCAAAACAAAACGGCTAGTCCCTTTCGGGTTTTAGTTATTGAATTTAGCCTGTGAGTGTGTCGTCTCAGCTAGGATGAACCGTTACTACGCACCAGGTAGGATTCAAGTGAGTAGGAGGTGAGTCACGAGGACTGCTTAAATACCAGGCCCTCACCGAATCCAATCCTAGACATGCGTATAACGATTGCCACATCCTTTGCTCAGTGACATCTCACAGGGTTTGTTTAGGTAATTATTAAATTTTATGAATTTTTTTTTTGTTGGGGTATGCTAGCCCTAGGGTTCAATAGTTTCTACTCTAGTAGTCTACGTTCCCATTTTCCCCTTCTACCCCTCATCAAAAAGTTCACAAAAATTGATAGAAGGACTTACAGGCGGATAGGTGCTTGGAGACTCGGTGCCATCTTTGTTCAAATCACAAACACTTTCTTAAAACATCATAATAAGGCCTACTATCAAAAACCAAACATTTTGGGCCTTGGGCCCCCCACAGTCGAGTTTTGAACTGGCTCTGATACCAATTTTGTAACACCCCAAACCCGGCCCAAACATTATGGCCAAATTCGGTATGTCACAGAGAAAACATTTTGAAAACCCTTGTTAGCCGATTTAAAATTTAAGGCAAAAGATTTTGTTTTATTTTAAAACCATGGAATTTGTATGAAGATTTATTAAGTCAGAATTGTTACAGATTTTAATGTACCCGATGGCATACTAAAACATTTTTCGTTTGATTTTCAAGGAACTTGTGGAATCATTTTATAGTTGTAAAGTAATTTAAATAGTTCGTCAATCATAAAATAAATATAAAAGAAAAGATAGACTTAGGAGGCCTTATTACAACTTAATTAAATAAAACCCAAATAGAATAAAACTAAAATAAAATACTTCAAAGTAAAATTCAATTTCCTTTGCATGGCCACCTCGAGTTCATCCGGCCTCATCCGCTATCTACGTGTCACCGAAAAATGTTAAAGGAAAAGGTGAGTCACCAAGACTCAAGATGTAACCCTTTTCGGTTAAATGCAACATCATACACAATTATAACAAATTAACATGCATTATGTCATGCACCCAACCTAGCCATCCAAACGCCTTTCTCTACCCCGTGTGGTACCAAACCACTGGTGGTGCCAAACCACTGGTGACTTAAAGTCACAATTGTGATACCAAATCACTGGAGGTGCCAAGCCTCTAGTGTCCGTAGACACAAATCGATTGATGGGGCCAACCCATCGTGTGATACCAAATCACTGGCGTCAATCCCTTAATATCGCCTCGTGGGGCCAACCCATGTGGTGCTAAGCCATCGACGAGACGCTATGAGGTGCCAAACCTCCGGAGGTGCCAAACCTCCGGAGGTGCCAAACCTCCGTGACCAAGTCACATTGTGATACCAAATCACCGTGTCCGTCGACACGAAAATCAATTCCCCCTCCACTCATATATATATCACACATCAATCCATGATACACAACTGATTTCATGCCAACATATAATTAAATCACATATACCAAATATGCCATGCTTCCCAAAAGCATCAAATAGTATCTCATATTGATAGAGACTTACGAACCATCGCTTATATAATTCGATTGTCAAATCCAAAGCTACATAAATCGATTTAGCACACACAATATTTAGCACGCTTAGTCAATCATAAAGTGTGTATGTACACACTGTCACCAACGATAATTCTAAGTCCCAAAAGTCAATCGGCCACACTAGCCTTCCTTGCCCTATATTGGCCATTACCAAATATTAGTACCAAGGCCATTCGCCAAACTAAAACCATCTCAAGGGTTATCATTTGAACCCAAAACCTCACCTATTTGTCCTTAAGTATTAACCTTAGCACACCGCTCATGAATCTTCTTCACTTCCTACAATCGGCCATCATCATTATTAGTAGCCTTGACTTAATTGATCACTAATTAAATACTCACTAAGAATAGAACCTTACCACTACTTACCAACCTGGTTGACAAAGAATGGTAGATTAGATTTCTGGTTTGAGATCCAAGTTCCTTCTCAAATCAATTGACAACGAGGATCCAAAGAGATCTATACTACTCTCAATATTCGGCCAAGACTACACCACATAGGGGAAAGAAATTCGGCACACCAAGGAAGTGAATTTGAATAAAGAGATGCTGGAAATTTTTGCAAAATTTTGGGCAGTTTGTCTAAGAATTTTCGGCAGCAAGGTGGTGGATATTCGACCAATGGTGGAAGGAAGAAAAATGAGAATTAGTAGGAGAGATCAAAGGTGGTTTTTGGCTAAATAAAAGAAGAGAAAGCTGGAATTTTTTGAAGGTTTCCCTAAGGGAATTTCGGCAGCAGCTATGGTAAACAGAAAAGAGAAAATTCCAGGCTTTTGGGCACCCCTTTGCTGTACAAAAACAGCCCCCCAAAGAGTCCCAATGCTGGCTAATTACTCCCCCTCTATGCTGATAATTTCAGCCACTAATTATCACAAATAAAGCATAATTATCTTACCTTAATCTCCTATACAATTTGAAAGAAAATAAACTTCTAATACATTCCCATCCAGCTGAAATTAATGTGCAAAAATTAAGCCTAATCTCAATCACTTAAAGAGTCCCACCTGCTGCCAAATTCTGCCTCTCCTTTACGCCAGCAGCCAAAGAAATAAAAGAAGAAAAAAATTGCATTTGCTGCCCTATAGGTTCGAACCTGGAACCTCCAGCCAACCCCCATGCCCCTTCACGCCTTAGCCAACTCTCCCCTTAAGACTTTCATGTCACATACCCTTTTCATTTATTTATTAAACCTTCCTCTTCATCACGCCAGCAGCAAGGGGAAAAATAAAATCCAAATGCTACTGTTTGGACTCGAACCAGCGACCCCAAGCAGCCCCTCTCTTCCAGCGCCCTTGCCACTTCTCCCAATCTGACTTTCTTGTCAAATTGCCCTTCCATTTAATTTTAAGCCTACCTCTCGGCCCTTCTGCCTTTAACGCAAAAACCCAAAATAGAAACGTTCCCTTCGTTCCTCGAACCCGAGACCTCTCTCCCTCAAGTGGCGCCCCAGGCCACTCTTACTCACTGGACTTTCATGCTACCGAACCTTCCCCAATTATCTTTAAGGCCTTCATTGCTTTGGCCCCCTTCATTCAACGCCAAAAATAAAAACAAAATGAATTCTCCCTTTCCAAGATTCAACCCAAGACCTCCCTTGCAAGCCCTTAATTCACCAAGCCAACACACCAATTACAATCGGTGTCAAGTTTCGCTAAATTTTATTTAGGCCCTATCTTTACCTAGCTCCTTCCTTGTACACACTTTAAAAATAAATTTTAACACCTGGGTCGGGCCTAGCTCAAGTTATTTTTAGGCCCTTAAACATGTCAAATAAAATTATATTTATTTATTTCTTGAAGCCCACACATTTTTTTTATATTACAAATAACCCCTAATTTAGGGTGTTACACGCTTTTTTAAAAACACCGCAAATGGATTCAGTTTTATACTAAAACATTGTCGTTTTTTTCCATCCAGTATATCTCTAAAATTAAACCCGAAAGAACATAATTTTCCCCCACCAAAATTTCCCCAAATCCCTAAGTATTTGCCCTAATGAAAATCAAAACATCCTTCTGCCGCTAAAGACTCGAGTCGATGACTTCATTGCATCGCTGTCTCCTCTCTCACATCACACATCCTGTCGCTCTCCACGCCACAACCAATCAAGAAATTTCATACTTGGTTTAAACTTTATCATTAATATTTGAGGCTTTAACGAGAAATGGGATTTTGGTTCGCTTTATTTTACTAGGAATTTGAAATTTTGGAAGAAGAATATTATGCGTGTAGGCTTTATTTTTCCATTTTGTGAAGATATATCCCTTTTTGGTTGTACAATGTGTTGTAGTTGAATATGGATGATTTTTGTATATTTGAAAATGAATTTATGTACCACTCAAAGAAAATAATTTAGGTTTCTGGTGGGAGCTAGTGTAAAATATGTTACCCTGGGTATAATTAGTCGAAATTGACAGGAATTGATTTGAAAATTGAGGGCAAAGATAGTAATACTTTTATGGTTTTGGTCACTGTTGGTTAATATATTATTATTAGTAATAATGCTATAATTAATGCAATAATTTATATAACTTTTAATATTTTATAATAGGTAGGATTTAGTGTTTTTGGGATTTCAATAATACGATGGTTGGTGGTGATAGAGCCTGCAGATAGAATGCTCAATGCAGTGTGCACTTTCATCATTTATGTATTATTATAGTAATAATAACTTGATTGTAGTTGTATTGTTCCTAAAAAGGTTCTATTAACTTGGCTAATCCATAGGCTCCTTTTTTCATAGACATACACAATTCCCTGCTTATTTTCCCATCTATGAATTACAAGTGATTGATATTCGCTATGTTGCTTTTGCATCAACTCTAGATTTTGGATTCTCTAGAAATGCAACTTTAGCTAGGCATGTTTCAGCAATCCTTCTGATTGCATATTGGTTTTTGCTTCAGATATTGTGCACATCTTTTCTTACTTGCCTAGGGATCTGAACTTCGTCGAGCAACAAGTAGAATTTGTTGGAAAGAGTGAGTATAGTTGATTTCATGAGTAATGCTTTTTATATTTTCATTTTTCATTGATTTATCCACTTCTATATTATTTTAGATTTAGTTGCTGTCCAATTACTTAAAAAATTTCCTATTGCTCAAGCAAAGTAGATTTGGATGCTGTTGCTGCTTTTTGTTTTTTTAATGTTGAAGCTCTGTTCAGGTACTGCAATTTGAATTATTTATTTGCTGGAAATTGAGATGTTTTATTGGAGTAATTGAGGTCTACAAATGTTGTTAATTGAGGTGTTTAAATTGCTGCAAATTAATCAATTTAAATATTGTAAATTGAAGTTTTAAAGTGTTGCAATTGAAATATTTAAATACTGTGAATTGAAGTGTTAAAGTGCTGCAAATTTATGCATGTTTAAATGTTGTAAATTGGGATGTTAAAGTATTGTAAGTTCAGGTGTTAAAGTGTTGTCCTTATTATATAACTTAAGTGGCTCATAAATGATGGAACATTTGTCATAATTTTCTATAATCTAAAACTATACTATACTGCATCAAATAATATAAGGTTGAGGGCCTCTTTATTTTATTTTTTGTTGCCCTTCTGTTAATGCCCCATTAAATTCTAGATGAATTTCATTTGATTATATATATGTAGTATTTTTATTATATAAATGATTTAAGATATATTTTCTGGTTTATTTAGGCATTTTAGTTCCAACAATTTTACTGGTGAAATACCTCTATCATTTTCTGTGTAACACCCCTTACCCGAGGCCGTTGTCGGAGTCGAGCATGAGGCATTACTAGACTTAACTACTAATTCGGGGCATAAAAATTGAAACTGTCCATCTGCATCATGTTAACTAAATTGACTATAACTCGAGTTACAAAACTCAAAATTTAGATCTGTAAATTTTTCTTGAAACTAGACTCATATATCTTCTTACTATAATTTTTTCAGAATTTTTTATTTGGCCAATTAGTACAGTTTAATCATTAAAGTTTACTCTGTTTCACTATTGGATGGTTCTGACCTATCCTTACAAAAACTCAATTATCTCATTGTACAGAATTCAAATAATGTTCTCGTTTATTACAATAAAAAATAAACTCATTAAGGATTCTAATAATATAAACTATGCTCCATGATTATTTTTGTACAATTTTTAATAATTTTTCCAAGACAGAACAGTAAATCACGAAGTCATTCAGAACCAGTCTCACTAAAATTTAAATATCTCATAATATAAATTTCGTTTGCCTACTATGTTTCTTTAATGTATAAATAGACACAATAAGCTTTAATTATATAACTTATTCACTTTCTAATTCCATTTCTCCTATTTTTGGTGATTTTTCAAAATCACTTCACTGCTGCTAATCAAAACTGTTTCATTGCAAAATATAGTTAACTATTTTATAACATCTTTACTCCATTTCATTTAAACTCTATACATTAACCATACTTATATATATACTAAAACCAAATCAATCAAAACCTCAACCAAACAAAATCATCAAGCCAAAATTTAAATTCCAAGATTAACAAGATGGACAAGCCATTTTCGCATGGCTTATACAAATATATACAATTTCAAAACCAACATAATATTTCTAGCCTATACATGCCATAGTTCCAAAAGTTCAACTTATAAAAGGGTACCAAAGTAGTTGATAGTGTGATTGACTTTGACGATGATCCCCAAACTCATACGTAAACTTTAAAATCTATAAAATAGTCAAATGATCACACACAGTAAGCTACATAGCTTAGTAAGTTATAAGCAAAAGGGAACATATATATATAATGATTCAATATAAAATTTATAACAATTTAACTCAATCATTCATTAGTTCGTAACATCATTTCTTCTAACATAATACCATATAGCAATATCATATGCAATGAATTCTCCAAACCGAATATTCAAATACTCTATACCCTTTTTGTTCAAGCTCAAAAATTAATGTATCCTTTTCGTTTCTATAATTTAGCATACAAGAATTACTAACCTCTTTAGCACCAAGTTATTAAATTTCCATGCACCATTTACTTACATGTCTCGTATGGTCATCTTCATTCATTGATTCATGTCCTTGAGAGGTCCGATAATCCGTACACACAGTACAACTCATGAAACGTATCGAACACATAGTGCCGTTACTTGATAATTCGCACACATAGTACCATCTTTCGGTAATGTATCTCACACTTAGTGCCATTACACGTTTCCCGTACACATATTGCCATTCCACCGATATCGCACACATAGTGCCATTCCACCGATATCGCACACATAGTGCTCAGTGTTTAATCTCGCACACATAGTGCCATTATCCGAACCTTTCTTTGTTTATACAACACTTATAATTCCTATTTCATACATATATATATACAAAGATACGATTGTCCTATAACAACTCAATTTCTTTATATCCTTCCATTGCATTCGGCTCAACTAAAGTATAAATATATTTATACATTTACATCCACCTTTTCAAAACAGCATCTCTCTTTTAAATTCACATCTAGCTATCACCATATTCGTTCTCAACTCACATTACTCAATGAATTAACACTTATACTATTATATATTCACCAACCTTACATTCGGCTAATTTATCAATAGTTCACCCCATTCAATATTACATTCGGCAAAATGGATTAAAAATACTTAATTCAATCAATCAATGGACATACATATATAGTGGTATTCAATAAACCACATTCGGCTAACATACTTAAAAGTCCCCATTTCTCATTCGACATTTTAAAAATTTAATCCATTAATTTATCTAATTATAAGCATATTATTTTAGAAATAATTCAATTAAACCCGATTGCTTATAAACTTACCTCGAAAATCGTCGGATTAAACTTCCCGGCTAGTCGTTCAACTTAGCTTTTCCGCGATTCAATTCCGTTTCCTTTTGTTCTTGATCTAAATAATTCCAATTTAAACTTATTCAAATATATGTTCATTCAATTTCATCCAAAAATACATAATTATGCAATTTACCATTTTACCCCTAATATTTGCAACTTTTACAAATTAGTCCCTAATGCACAAAATACAAAATACACATAATTTGGGTTCACTCCCTAAGGGCCGAATGTTCATCATGTTTTTATAAATCCATACAAGCCATTTATTTAGCATTTTAGTCCTTCAACTATTTAATTTTTGTAATTTAATCCTTAATGCTCAATTTAATCAAAATCTCCAATTCAAAACACGTTGATTAAAACACAACCATCATATTCTATCATCAAACATTTCCAAACATGAACATTCATCAATGGCCGAATCATCAACATGCCTCAAACTCAAAAATTTCAACATGAGTTGGATAGTATTCGAAACAACGAACTCAAAAACGTAAAAATTTTCAAAAACCGAGCTCAATTACTAACGTTAATATGACATGGCCGAATGGTTAAAGACTAAAGCTTCTTATTCTTTCTTTAGATTTCGGTGAAGAAGAGATGAGAAATGATGATGATAATGGTGGTTTCTTATTTTAATAACAATAACATATATTATAACATCATTTCAACTTTAAAATTATAAAAATAAAACATTTTAATATAACATTTGTGTCATTGTCGTCCACTATCTCATAGTAATAAATAATTTACAACATAATGAAAAAAAAAAACACTAAGGATGGGCATGCAACTTCTTTTATGTTTTCTTTATTATAATAAGTTTATAATATAATAGTTAGTATATAATATCATTATAATAAAATAAACATGCAAATGCATTATAAAAGTATAATGCCGTCCACTAGCATGCAAAAAGGGGTCAATTTACAACTTAAATCCTCATACGTAAGAAAACAAATTAATTTAGCCACTAAATTTAATAAATGGTTACTTTTATCACTTACGCGATTTAGTCCTTTTCTTTAAATTAAACACACAAAGGGTCCAATTAATTCACGAAAACTTTTGCACATGCAATCTCATAAATCATAGACACCAAATATAATATTTAAATATTTTTCTAACTTGAATTTGTGGTCCCAAAACCACCGTTTCGATTAGGGTCATAATCGGGCTGTTACATGCTGGGTTGACTTCATTGAAGGAGTTGTAAGCAATTTTTAATGTGTTTTTGATACGAAAGTTTCAATATATTTTATATGATATAGTTATGATAATTTTGTATTCTCAACAGTCGGATTAGTGACAACAACATTTTCTCATTGACAAGTAATAACGTTCAGATTTTGTTCCCTAGTGGAGCAAACTGAAGATTGAAGTCTTCTTGAAGATAGTAAGGAAGCAAATTGGAAAGTTCAGATTTTGTTCCCTAGTGGAGTAGACTGAAGATTGAAGTCTTCCTGAAGATAGTAAGGAAGCAAATTGGAAAGTTCAGATTTTGTTCCCTAGAGATGATAGTGGAGCAGACTGAAGATTGAAGTCTTCCTGAATATAGTAAGGAAGCAAATTGGAAAGTTCAGATTTTGTTCCTAGAGATGATAGTAGAGCGGATCAAGATTGAAGTCTTCCGAATATAGTAAGGAAGCAAATTGGAAAGTTCGATTTTGTTCCTAGTGGAGTGGATCAAGATTGAAGTCTTCCTGAAGATAGTAAGGAAGCAAACCAAAAAGTTCAGATCTTGTTCCCTAGAGATGATAGTGGGGCAGACTGAAGATTGAAGTCTTCCTGAGATAGTAAGGAAGCAAATTGGAAAGTTCAGAATTCTTATTTCCTCGAAGTTCCCGTGGAGTAGGTTGAGATTACAAATCCCGTCTCCCTGAGTTAACAAGGAGGATAAATTCTTATTTCTTTGAAGTTTCAGTAGAGAAGATGGAGATTACGAATCTCTTCTCCCTGAATTCTCATTTCCTCGAAGTTCCTGTGGAGTAGGTTGAGATTATAGATCCCGTCTCCCTAAGTTTACAATGAGGATCAATCCTTATCTCTTTGCAGCAGAGAAGATTGAGTGGAGCGGATTAAAGCTACAAGTCCTATCTCTCTGAAGTAGCGGTGGAATGGATCAAAACAACAAGATGCGATGGACTAGAATGAGACTACCTGAAGAAAAGGAGCGAGACTCAGCAAAATCGGGCAAAATTGGTCCTTTTAAAGTTTTTGCTTCGTTCTCGTTCCACGACAACAAGCAAAGAGGGACAGCTGTAAAACCCAAATTTTGCCCGGGTTAACCAACCCAATTGCTGAAGCCCAATTCAGAAATAAAACTACCCAACAACTCAGTTACAAGACCCAAAATTAAACCCAAAATTAAACCTAAAAGACCCAAACCCAATTACAACTAACGATGCCCAATTAGCACAATACCAAATCAGAAAAAAGGAAAAACAAAACCCTAGCCCCCCTAATCCAAGTGGTGCCGCAACCCTAGTCCCCACTTGCTCTGCCGCCGTCGAAGCTTCTAACCCACCGCCCTAGCGCCGCCACTGTCGCCATCACTGCCCATCCACTTGCACCGCCACCTGCAAGCATTAAAAAGAAAAGACAGAAATCAGTGTAAACAGTAGGAAGATCGGCTATAAATGCCGATCCGAAACTATTGTAAGGGGACCCCTTTTTTTGAATGATCAATAAAAAAAATAGAGAGATTCAAACAAAAGAAAACAGATCAGTGAACGGCAAACATTGATTAAACAAGAAGGCATCAAAAACGCAAAATAACTACTAAAAATCAAGAGAAACCGAGGCTAAAAGGTGACTTTTTTTTCCCTTATTTTCAAAGCCTTTTCCTCTTTTTCCTCTTTTTTTCACTCGATATAAGTACATATATATATAAATATTATTCTAATAAAAGAAAGGAAACAAAAACTTACCCGATCGGGGCTCCAACCATGCGTGCACGGGCACCATGACGGAGCTCAAGTGAGCATGGTCGAAAACCCTCCCCCTTTTCGGACCTACAGAGAAAAAAAGAATAGTAAGATTTAAAAAAAAAACAAGCAGCTCAAATGATTTTTTTCGATTTTATGGCCTTAAATAGCCCCTCAAAACGACGTCGTTTTGGGGCTGGCCTTTAATGCCCAAAACGACGTCGTTTTACCTGACCCGACCCGATCCAACCCGCCTACTCGAAGATCCGCGTGTTTTGCCGAAAAAATGGGATATTTATGAGCGCAGTCCCTCCTCATTTTCTGATGTTTGCAATCAAGTTCCGTTTTCCTGTCAATTTGGCCCCGTTAATTTTTTTAAGTTACATTTCAGTCCCCCTTTTATCCTGCAAGGTTTTTGATTAAGAGGGAAATTTTCTATTTTGATCCCTCGATTCTTTCGTACTACAATGGTGTAACACCCCAAACCCGCCCACGAGCCTTGACCGGATCGGTATGTCCTTTGCGGGAAGATGTTTTGAAAGAATTTGACTTAAAGTGAAAACGATAAATTTACGTCCTTGGAAAACATTATGTATTTAAAAGCCCATTGAAAATTTAGTCGGTATAAATTCCGGATTAAAACTTTTACATATGTTATTGTAATATAAATTAAATCCAAAAATATTTCCCATTATTAGTTCGATAATAAAATAAACTTCAAAACCATAAATAAAGTTTCCAAGTACTATAAGTGGCCCTTATTACATCAAATAAATTCCCAAGATCTTGATAATATAAAATATATAAAAATAAGGAAAATCAACTTCGCATGGCATAAAATAACTTGCATGGGCCACCTCGTATCCCTCCACCCGATCCAAGCTTTATGCATCACCAAATGTTAGTAAAATTTGGGTGAGTCAGCAGACTCGATGCATAGTCATTTCACATGTCTCCACATATGGGCTTGGCCCATATCCACACGATCCATAAATATGCAATTATGAAGCCCAACCCAACCTAAGTCCATCCATTACACCTACCTTAGTAGACTCCCTGCCCAAGGCCGTGGCTAATCCACCACCGATCACATAAGTGATCCACATATCTTACCTTGGCAGACTTGTCGCTCAAGGCCGTGGTGAGCCACCGATCACCTAAGTGATCCCACATATCAATCGATCTCTGGCGATGCACACGACCATCAACCGAGATGTGGCACCTAGCCAGCACCTCCCTTGATGAAGCACATAGCTAACATCAAGCGCTAATGTAGCACAAGGCTAACATTAGACCACGTACATAATGTACACCCTTTTCCTTCGATAGTCACATCCCAAGTCCTATGCATATATATATGTATCATGGCAACATATCACTTGAAACAAATATACATCACATGCCACCACATTTTCATACATTCATCAATAATCATTTATTATCGTAAATCACTGACCTGATTATTCAATCGCCCACCATGTATTCACAATCTTAGCCCTTATTTCGCTATTATTCATATTATACACATACATAAAATAACACATATAATCATTCAAGAGACAAGGCGATAACTACGCTTTTGATTATTTAGCGAGATTCGATCTATTGAATCTAACACAATCTAGAATCCGAAACTTGCCCTTATGCATCGATTAGCCCTAATCCATCATGGATGTAATCGATTAGCTACTTAGATACCAAAATGGCCTAAGGCGAATGCTAACCACCACTTACCTTGCTAACTATTCGAATCACCACTGGTTATGAAGTTGACGAAATCCTACATACTAGATGTTAGGTTCGGCTTTAACACATGAATATTTATGGATGCACCTTTTAGCAAAGCGCATTACTTACCAAAACCAAAGCTGCTCTTGCTCTTGAAACTGTCGAACTCCCTATATACTATATGTTAAAGATCGGCTAATACATAAATCCATGAATAGTGGCCATTGGTGAATAACACATACTACTTACCTTGATGCTTTCAATCAAGAACTCCTCATCGCTCCTTAATATCGGCTACACAAAACACACATAAAATAGCTTAATGGACATTCGGCCATCCAAAGAAATCAAGGCCTCTACACTTGATTTCGGCACTTTAATGGAAAGAAACCCCATAACTGATTACTAGGAGAGAACTAGTTACCACTACACGTTGCTTGAAGAGGCTAAGAGAGAATGGATCTCCGCTTTTAGAACTTGCGATAGAAGAAAAAGAATACGGCCTCCTTTGAGATTCGGCTATGGTTATTAATAAAAGAAAAATACAAATAGAAGAAAAGCACTTACAAGGTTCGGTTAAGGCTTTAAATCACAAGAAATATTCGGCTACAAGGGGATTTGGGGTTGGAAGAAATAAAAAGATGAATAAGGGAAAAGTAGAAGAATTTCGGCAATGGAGATTAAAAGATGAACAAACAAATTTTCGGCAAAAGGAAATAAAATGAAGGAAAGGATGGCAAAAGATGAACACCCCTACTTATACTACTCAAATTCGGCACCTATTTTTCCTCTCCCAAACTCATGCAAAATAATTTGAATTAAGCCAATCTTTATCTCTTATCTTATTTAGACTAAAATAAATAAAATTCATACTTTATCTCTTCTTTATCTATTCAAAATAAATAAAATAAAAAAACACTTATCCCTTATCCTTAAAGTCCCATAACCGTCCCACTTCTCTCCACCTTGACGCAAAAGCCAAAAATAAAATAAAACACCCATTTGTTGCCACCACGATTCGAACTTAAGACCTGCATTGGAACCCTTCTCTGCAGTAAGCGCTAAGCCACTCATTGCTGATTCTTTTGTGTCATAAATCCCCAACAACTTCTCTTAAAGCCTCCTTAGCCTAGCTCCCCTAATTAACACTTAAAATAAAATTTCTCCTATAGCTCGGGCCTTCCTTAGCTTATAACTAGCACCTAAAATACCTCAATCAACACCATGATGACCACACTTATGCAAAATAAGTTAATAAAAATCTACCCCTATTTCGTGGTATTACAATTCTACCCCTTAAAATAATTTTGTCCTCGAAATTACTTACTATCGCTCAATCGTGCATCCTTAACTCAACACACTACGCTATCGCTGCAAGACTCGATCTTAAAGAACTATCATACTTTCTAGACACACTCTCTAAGTTCATAATCAAAGTTCCATACACTTCACTAGCAACATAAGAATGAACTAACTTAACCACAAACAAGACAATTGAGGTATTCGAAATAAGAAACTTACCGTTGTCACCTCGGGCACATCTTCCCCTCATGACGATCATTGCAAAAACCAACCTTGGCTGCCTTGCATCTGCACCTTCAGCCTCTCTGTTTGGTGCTTTATGACCTCGGCTTGAACCATTTCCTCCATGGTTTGGACCACGACCCCTTGTCGCCTGTTGACCACCTCTGCCTGACTGCTCATAATCTTGGCCTGCTGTCCGAGCCCCATTCGGATTCTGAGGACAATCTTTAATCAAATGAGTCTTAGACTTACATCTAAAACACTCCCGATTCCGATTCCAGCACTCGCCAACATGATACCTCCCACATTGAGCACATGGACGATCCAGATTTCCGAGAGGCGGCTTAGCGCCACGAATGTAATTCTCGACCCTAGGTCTTTTCGAAAGTTCTCGGGCAGTTCGGACGATCCAAAACTTCTCTTATCCCGATTCCTCTCCTTATCTCTCGCGCCTCACGAGTCCTTAATCCCTTCACTACCTTAGCCTTTCTACTAGCACAAATGAACTCCCATTCCCGATGAGGAGCTATCAACAACCTCGGTCCTCCTCAATCCGTCCTCGAACCGGACACATCGCTCATGCTCAGAAGCAACTACCCTCGAGCATATCGGCTTAACCTTAAGAATTGACCTCGTATTCCGCTACGGACTTGTTCCCTTGAACCAACCCTAAACGCATTCCTCTGCGCATCAATATAATGAGTACCGACATACTTCTTCCGTACGCCTTAACGCGTACTCGGTGAGATCCTCCGCCGTGGCACTATCCCGAACCGTTAGCCACCATTGATATGCCTCATCGCAAGCGGCGCCACCATTCCTTTTACTTTCTCCTCGGCGGTCGATCGAAATGATCCATAATTCGCTCGATTGCTTCCAACCAATATTCACCGTCTTTGGGTGCCATACGTCGCCTCGAAACACCTCGACTTCATTAACTTCTGAGTCACTCGGTGCGGACTTCCTAGCTCTCATATTTCCACCGCTCCACCACCATCTCAAGAACTCACAAGACCGCTGCGTCTGACATTATCCCCGTGCGATCTTGCTACTCAACACCAAAAGCTGGTGGTAGTGGCGGTGGTACCCCATTCTCAGATCCTTGACCCGACCTAACGGGTTCCGACACAGTCATTCTGCCTCGACCACGTCCACGACGACCACGTCCTCTAGAATTTATTTCTAGCGCCTCGATTTAGTCTGATTTACAAAATTTTATGCATTAGAAATTTTGTTCCACTATTATCCACGAGCAATTTTATGAAATGAAGTTTCCAGAAGTTGTTCTTTCGATCAATCAAAGTTTCAGTTCGAGTTCACTACTCTAATTCAAAGAATCACCTTCACAATCACATTCATTATGGAGATATCTTCATTGCTCAACAAGGCCACATTCTTTCAGTGGTATCCACCACCCACATTCACTATTCGAACATTTTTGTCTGCTTTATCATGTGGGTATTTTCGTCATTTGTCCTACAGGGGTAATTTGGTAATAAATCGGGGTAAATTTGAAAATCACTAAAGCCATTTCAAAATTTTTTCCAAACTCATGGGCATTTTAACAGAAAGATTTTCCAAATCAAGGTTTTGCAGAAATTTTGGAAATCGGGGTTATTTTGGTAATTGGGTAATTCAGTAATTTTCCAAATAGGGTATCTTTACCTTTTGCAAAAATAGAATTTTCTGATATTTTTGTAAAGTAAGAATATTTTAAATAAAAGTCGAGGGTAATATGAAAATTTAGAAACCAAGGGCATTTTGGTAATTTTACCAGCCAGGGGTATTTTCGTAAATTTTCCCAAATCAGAGTATCTTGATATTTTGAAAACTAGAGATTTTGGTATTTTTGTAAAATTATTTTAACAAAAGTTGAGGGTAGTATGGTAGTTTTTACAATCAAGGGTATTTTTAGTAATTTTACAATAATTTTGTAAATCGGAGATATTTTGGAAAAATTTTCACAATAATCTTTACTAAAATTAAAAAGGGAATTTTAGGAATTTAAAACTAGGAATTTTATAAAAACTGCATGGCTAGTCCCTTTCGGGTTTTAATTATCGGGTTTAGCCCGTGAATAAGTCCTCTTGGTTAAGGTGAACCGTAGCTACGCACCAGGTAGGATTCGAGTAAAGAGGAGGTGAGTCACGAGGACTGCTTAAATACCAAGCTCTTACTAAATACCAATCCTAGACATGCGTCAGATGGTTGCCACACCTAGCTCTACGACTTAATCATGTGTTTGTTTAATAGTCCTTAAGTCTTATGCATGTGTTTGAGTAGACTAGTCCTAGGGTTCAATAGATCCTAGTTCACTAATCTACATTCCCATAAAAGCCCATATAGTTCACAAATTCAAACCACTTCAACAACGGAAGTACTTACAGTGGACTTGAGTAGGAGATCAAAGTGCCATGCCGAATAAACTCGAAAATTTCGTAGAAAGTCCATATTTTAAAAAGCCCATTTTGAAAATGTTTTTGGGCCCCACAACCCTCAAAGTCGAGTTTTGAATCGAGCTCGATACCAAATCATAATAGCCCCAAACCCGCCCACGAGCCTTGACCGGATCGGTATGTCATTGGGAAGATGTTTTGAAAGAATTTGACTTAAAGGTGAAAACGATAAATTTCGTCCTTGGAAAAACATTATGTATTTAAAAGCCCATTGAAAATTTAGTTGGTATAAATTCTGGATTAAAACTTTTACATATGTTATTGAAATATAAATTAAATCCAAAATATTTCCCATTATTAGTTCGATAATAAAATAAACTTCAAAACCATAAATAAAGTTTCCAAGTACTATAAGTGGCCCTTATTACATCAAATAAATTCCCAAAATCGATAATATAAAATATATAAAAATAAGGAAAATCAACTTCGCATGGCATAAAAATAACTTCGCATGGGCCACCTCGTATCCCTCCGACCATCCAAGCTTTATGCATCACCGAAATGTTGGTAAAATTTTGGGTGAGTCACAGACTCGATGCATAGTCATTTCACATGTCTCCACATATGGGCTTGGCCCATATCCACACAAATCCATAAATATGCAATTATGAAGCCCAACCCAACCTAAGTCCATCCATTACACCTACCTTAGCAAACTCCCCCCAAAGTGGCTAATCCACCACCGATCACATAAGTGATCCATATCTTACCTTGGCGGACTTTGTCGCTCAAGGTCGTATTTGAGCCACCGATCACCTAAGTGATCCCACATATCAATCGATCTACGGTGATGCACACTGACCATCAACCGTAGAGATGTGGCACCTAGCCGGCACCTCCTTGATGAAGCACATAGCTAACATCAAGCGCTAATGTAGCACAAGGCTAACATTAGACCACGTACATAATGTACACCCTTTTCCTTCGATAGTCACATCCCAAGTCCTATGCATATATATATATATATATATATATATATGTATCATGGCAACATATCACTTGAAACAAATATACATCACATGCCACCACATTTTCATACATTCATCAATAATCATTTATTATCGTAAATCACTGACCTGATTATTCAATCGCCCACCACAGTATTCACAATCTTAGCCTTATTTGGCTATTATTCACATTATACACATACATAAAATAACACATATAATCATTCAAGAGACGGTCGATAACTCACTTTGATTATTTAGCGAGATTTCGATCTATTGAATCTAACACAATCTAGAATCCGAAACTTGCCCTTATGCTCTGTCGATTAGCCCTAATCCATCATGGATGTAATCGATTAGCCACTTAGATACCAAAATGGCCTAAGGCGAATGCTAACCACCACTTACCTTTCTAACTATTCCGAATCACCACTAGTTATGAAGTTGACGAAATCCTACATACTAGATGTTAGGTTCGGCTTTAACACATGAATATTTATGGATGCACCTTTAATTTAAAGCGCATTACTTACCAAAACCCAAAGCGCTCTTGCTCTTGAAACTGCCGAACTCCCTATATACTATATGTTAAAGATCACTAATACATAAATCCATGAATAGTGGCCATTGGCGAATAACACATACTACTTACCTTGATGCTTTGAATCCAAGAACTCCTATCGCTCCTTAATATCGGCTACACAAAACACACATAAAATAGCTTAATGGACATTTGGCCATCCAAAGAAATCAAGGCCTCTACACTTGATTTCGCACCTTAATGGAAAGAAACCCCATAACCGATTGCTAGAGAGAACTACTTACCACTACACGTTGCTTGAAGAGGCTAGAGAGAATGGATCCCGCTTTTAGAACTTGCGATAGAAGAAAAGAATACGGCCTCCTTTGAGATTCGGCTATGGTTATTAATAAAAGAAAAATACAAATAGAAGAAAAGCACTTACAAGGTTGCTAAGGCTTTAAATCACAAGAAATATTCAGCTACAAGGGATTTGGGGTTGGAAGAAATAAAAAGATGAATAAGGGAAAAGTAGAAGAATTTGACAATGGAGATTAAAAGATGAACAAACAAATTTTCGCAAAAGGAAATAAAATGAAGGAAAAGATGGCCAAAGGATGAACATACGCTTATACTACTCAAATTAAGCACCTATTTTTCCTCTCCCAAACTCATTCAAAATAATTTGAATTAAGCCAATCTTTATCTCTTATCTTATTTAGACTAAAATAAATAAAATTCATACTTTATCTCTTCTTTATCTATTCAAAATAAATAAAATAAAAAACACTTATCCCTTATCCTTAAAGTCCCATAACCGTCCCACTTCTCTCCACCTTGACGAAATGCCAAAATAAAATAAAACACCCATTTGTTGCCACCACGATTCGAACTTAAGACTCTTTGGAGCCCTTCTGCAGGTGGCGCTAAGCCACTCTGCTGTGATTCTTTTGTGTCATAAATCCCCAACAACTTCTCTTAAAGCCTCCTTAGCCTAGCCCCCCCTAATTAACACTTAAAAACAAAATTTCTCCTATAGCTCGGGCCTTCCCTTAGCTTATAACTAGCACCTAAAATACCTCAATCAACACCATGATGACCACACTTATGCAAAATAATTTAATAAAAAATCTACCCCTATTTCAGGGTATTACAAATGGGGTCCCTTTTCTTTCTATTTATTTCGAATTAAGCCCCAAACTTCCATTTCAAACTCAATTTGGCCCCTTTTGATTAATTTGATTATTTTACTATTAAATTAATTACTTTTAGAATTATTATTATTATTATATTTATCATTATTTGTATTATTATTATTATATTCATCATTGTAGATATTAATATTAATTTGCATTATTATTTTGATTATTATCGTATTTAATAATTGTTTTAAATGCTAATCTTAATATTATTTTTGCTAATCTATTACCGTATTTGTTTTGTTATTATTATTTTCTAATCTTATAGTTATTACTATTACTTCTTGATTTGAGTATTATTATTTTCATTTTTTATATTATTACCATTATTATTACCGTTATTTTCATTATTATATTACTAATATTATTTTTTACTTATATTATTATTATTGTTTTATTATTGTTAGTATTAATGTATTATTTTCATTTTCATTTCATTAGCACTTATATTATTATTCTCATCTTGTTATCATTATTTTATACGTTATTGTTTTATTATTTCATTATCATCACTATCATTATTTTATTTTCATTATTATTGTTATTACTATTATTTGATATTTTCATTATTATCATTATTATTAGTATTTTTTACCTATATTTATTTTCTTAGTTTCATATTATATTATTAAACAAAATACATTCTGTAAAATCACCATATTTCATTTAAAGGTTTTTAAAATAAAGGCAATGTTTTGTATTTAGAAATTCAAGGAACAGTGCCCTCACGTGCTGGGTCGCGATTTTCCGTTTAACTAAATAACTTAACATCCTTTAAATAAATTTCGTAAATCATGAGACGACTTTGGTTACGAGAGATTAAAATATCGTGTCCTAACGTGATGGATGTGATGTTTATATCCTTTCGTAACAAAGAAATCTCACGTTTTGACTCAAACCTCTATGCTTATTTTCTTAGTTTAATGCGATACTATACATTTTGTAAAATCACTACATTTCATCTAAAGGTCTTAAAATAAGGCAATGTTTCGTATTTAGAAATTCGGGGAATAGTGCCCTAACGTGCTGGGTTTCGATTTTCCGTTTGACTAAATAACTAAACATCCTTTTAATAAATTTCGTAAATCACGAGATAACTTTGACCATGAGGGTTCAAAATATCGTGTCCTAACGTGCTGGATGTGATGTTTGTATCCTCTCGGAACAAAGAAATCTCAAATTTCAGCCCAAATTATCCAAACATTTTCTAAAGGATCCGTATTTTAAAATCTTTTCAAATTTTCGACATTAAGACACTAATTACTCAATTTGGTACCAATTTTGGGCGTGACGAGGGTGCTAACCCTTCCTCGCACGTAACCGACTCCCGAACCCGATTTTCAAAACTTCGCAGACCAAAAACACTGTTTTAGTAAAACAAAACGTTTTATTAAAACAAAGGTGATCCGATCACACCAAATAAAGATTGGTGGCGACTCCCTGTCCTTTTTTTCGTTTTCAAAACTAAAGTCGATTTCCGTTTTTCCAAAAAAAATGGTTACGACAACCCGCATTGCTTCTCTATGGATGTATAATATTGAAATTCATTACTACCTCAATGGATGTTGGGTGTATCCCTCTTCACCTCACCCCGCTCCGCTTCAATTTAATTGTTGCTACTTATCTTTTTTTTTTCATTTTTAAAGTAAAGTAAATATTTAAACATAATTCTTTAAAAAATATTTAAACATAAAATATATTTTTTCTATATTACGTTATTAAATTTTTACCCATTTAATAGTTTATATATACAATGATAAAATGGTAAGTGTATATAGTGGAGAGGGGCGGAGTGGGGCAATCAATTACCATAACAGCTTTATATCCACTATCCAAAAGAAAAAATTCACCCCACCCTACCACCTTGCATTTACTTTTCAAACAAAAAATTGACTTGAATTTCAAAATCCAGAGGTAATTCGGTTTTGCCATCTCTACCTAAACCTCTCCCTTTTACCTTAACCCAATTTTGGTTCTTTTCTTGACGTTCAACTCTTTATGTGGAGCGTTAGCAAACCATACAAACTCTTTATAATTTTATATAAAATTTCAATATTTTTTTGCTATTTTAATAACTTTTTGCAATTTTATAATTTTTAATATTTTTTGCAATTTTATATTAAATTTTATATTAAATTTTAATATTTTTATAATTTTTCCAGTTCTTATAATTTTTATTATTTTGAAAATTCTAAATTTTTTATGACTTTAGAATTTCTTTTAGAATTTTTTATGTTATTTTAAACATTTTAAAGGAAAATTATCATATTTTGCCACATGGCATAACCCTGGCATACCATGTGGTGAAGTTAATAGATGTCATGGGCTTATATAGAAATTGATTTTTTTGTGGGCTTAAATTGCTCATATTTGATTTAGGGCTCGACTGGTATTGTTTTCGGTTGAGAGCTCAATTGATTATTGAATTATTTTAGAGGGGCTTTTTGATATATTAAGCCAAAAAAAAAAAATAAAAAAAGCAATAAAAATATTAAACTAACTTTGACACTAATGTAAGTCGAGATCCAAAGTCAGACTTAATAAAAACAAGAAATTAATAAAAATATTAAAACGTAACTCGACACCCATTGAAGTTGAGGTTTGAAGTTAAACTTGTCAATTGAAATTCTCTTTCTTTCTCCCCTTCTCGATCTTAAGAAGGCTTAATAACCAAAAATTTGTACTGACCTCGACACAGTCGATATTCTCCTCTAAACAAACAACATATTCTAAAAAAAGCTTCTAGAAAAATTTAGTATAAAAAATAATGATTTTTATATTATTAAAATAAAAAACCTAGGTAATTGTCCTATTTAAAATACAAATCAATTTATGTAACACCATAGTTTTGGCGAGTTTAAAGTTTTGGCACATAACAGTAAAAAGCTTGTATGGCATAGTGTAATTTGCCTAAATGATTATTTGGCGTATATGTGTGGATGTATAGTAACCGCCACGAGAGTAAGTAAGAATTTGATTTCCTGATCTTCTACCATATATTAAGGAGAAGTTTGTGCTAAGTGGTTAAGAGTATGTAACAGCCTACCTGGTGAAGTCCTAATATCCTGTTACTTTTTAATGAGATAACTGCCTGGTGGAGAGATGATTTCGAAAGGAGTACTTGCCAAGGAGTAGTTAGAGCTAATCATGGGTCGGGATGGGCCTAGGCAAAATTCTAAGCTCGGGCTCGGCCCGACCTGACCTAAAATATGGGCCTAAAAAATTATCCAAGCCCAGCCCAAAATAAAATTGCTAAGCCTGAGCCCGACCCGGCCCGACCCATAAATTTTTTTAACTTATTTTATTAAATAAAAATTTTAAAATATAATAAATCAAATACATTTAAAAACATAAAAATAAATATTAAAACAAGAAACAAAAAAAAATGATACAAAAAATTCTTAAAACAATACACAAATTGAAAGTGAAAGTGAAATTAGAAAAGTAAAGTTAAAAATATAAAATGATTAAAAATAAAATAAAATATTTATTATATAATTGAATTGGTCCGAGCTAAAAAATCTTGCCCGAGGCCCAAATTTGCTTTTACGAGCAGGCCTCATTTTTCGTTCAAGCCCATTTTTGATCTTATATTTTTCTGAACCTCTCATTTTTTAGGCGGGGCCACCCATAATCAGGTCTAGGCTTAGTATACCATGTTATTAGAGTGACAATGCTAGTTGCATTGTGAGTATAGTAATTATGACCCCTTTGGTTAGAGTAACTAGGTATTGTCCATATTAGATTCTTATTTATATTTGCATTTACAATTGTAGACCATTAATGAAGATATTTTGAAAAGGTGTGACACATGTTAAATTTCTATGGGAACATGGGTCCTAACTGTAAATAAATATTAGTTAAATGGGCTGGAGAGAGGGAGACGTTTTATTTCTTCTTTCCTTTGAAAACATTGATGTGGCTTTCTTTGGAAGCCGTCTAGGGTTTGCTGCCCTTGGGTTAGAACTAAATATCAGATCTAGAGTAGAAGATTATTTCGTATTCCGATGAGTATTTCAGTTATGTAGGTGGAATTTTGAAAAGTTTTTAATTTTGGTTGAACGTTAAGATTAAAGAAAAAGGGGCTTTATATAGGGTTGTCCATGTTTGAGAAATGGTTAAAGGGTATGTGAATGGGTTTTGACAATGTTTCTATGTTTCTTGAGCAGTGATTTCTAATCAGATGGTTGGATCTAGAGTTTTGAATGGCAATAGGTAAGGATTAGGTGAGCTTCTACACTAACATTTGTATATATATTTTTTGCTCATACTGAAATATATCTATATGAAATTAATTAAACTATGAATCTAAAATCATGAATAGTATGAAAATCATACTTATATGAATAATGGGATGAAGGTATATGTGTGGGATATGAATTCTGGCGATTTCAAACTTTTGAAAGAATGGGGATTGAGTTAAGATTAAGTTAAAGAATAAGTAGCCTGGTCGAATATGAGTTCTCTCATGAGGACGCCGTAAATCTTTTAGATAAGTCATTTATTATCTAAGTTCCAGGAAGAAATAAGTGAGTGCATGAATGATCGTTGAAGATAGCATGAAAATTTGATAAGAAATCATGACTACGTATGTGATAAACATTTGGAATGTATACTGTGAAATGTGATCTTGTTGATATGGTTGACATATGCATTGAAGTATAGTTTGATTAAAGAATTGAGTTAGTCAACTTAAATGTGAGTTTCTACTTTGAAGTCAACTTAAATGTGAGTTTCTACTTTGACTTTTACATGTAAATTGTAGATATAGATGATTAAATAATGACAAAACTTGAGTATCGACTAGATGAGTAAAACATAAGAAAATTGTGCAAAGTAAAGTTATTATGTGCAGAATTACATGAATAAAACTAGAATGATGCATACGTAGGTAAGGTCTGATCAAGAAAAGTGTATAAATTAGATATATAATTTAATGAAAGGTTAGATGAGCCTGAGTGCATAGGTAATTGTGATGATGAATTATATCTATGAATGAAGGAATGTTTGTTGACTATAATATGTGTTTCTAACAATGAATCTAATAAGTTCAGGTATACATCAGTTGTTGTTTTAGCATTAAAAAATTGAAGTATAGTTGTAACAGTATGTCCAGAATATATGATGTGAGATGTGTGCTATGTTGATTGTTTGTTGGTAACCTAAGATGATTGTGCTAGTTTTTTTCTGTACATGAAGTGATTCTAGTTAGAAATCGAGCTCCAACATTTGTTGCAGACTCAAAGATAAATGTGATAGATTTAGCCTGGACTGGTAATCTATTATTGTTCTAAAATTTTAACATGGACTGGTAACCTTACATGTATGGTACCTTCTGAAAAGGATTATGAGTGGCGATTACCTAAAGGGTTTATCTGCGTATGCCATGGCGATGATAGGTAAACCTCATGAATGTGAGTCTAACAAATCCATATCGTAAACATGCTATGAAATAATACCTTTGTAGAAACATATAAAATGAATGCCTATGTGGCAATATACGGAAGGAATAATTCCATGGAAAGCTTTGAAGGGAATGCCTTCGTGGAAATCTCTAAAAGGAATGCCTTGATGGCGTACTCTATATATGGCCCATGTGCGGGTTTTGTGTGACCTTTGTGGCGCATTCTACAAAGAATTTCTAGTAAAATGTGCTTATCGACCCTTATGGTAAGCTCTGAATAAATTTTGATAGTTCTGTAATAATTACTTATGAGAGAAGGTTATGGTATGTCCAAGGTCAGGGGTTGAATAAGATCCATGATACAATTGAATAAGGGAATGCTTTCGTGGAAAACTCTAAAATGAATGCCTTGGCGGTGTACTCTATATAATGGCCAATGGGCGGGTTCTGTGTGACCTTTGTGGCGCATTCTATAGAGACTTTCTGATAAAATGTGCTTATCGACCCTTATGGTAAGCTCTGAATAAATTTTGATAGTTCTTGAATAACTACTGATGAGAGAAGGCTATGATATGTCCAAGGTCAGGCGTTGAATAAGATCCATGATATAATTGAATAAGCCTTTCTTGAAAAGAAATGTGTATATGTATGTTAAGAAGGGTATACACCATGATAATCTGCTAGTGTTGAATATGAATGTGTTTGTAGCTATGTGTGACCTAAAAAGTAATCAATGCGAGTTCATCTGTGTTATGTAATGGTTGAATTAGATTTACCTGGAATCTGCCATATCTAGTTGTATAATGATTTCTACTGAATTCATATGCAATCTGAGCTTTGGTTATCTTGAGTATCTGGGGTCTCGAAATAAAGTGATGTGAAATTTATCTGAAGGATCTATGTAGCACAATATCAGTATAGGTTTGTGTGGTATTGAACGAAGGTATGAATTGATTAATTGTTGACGGTATTATTTCTACGTAAGTATTTGCCAACAACTATTTGAAATAAGAATATGAGTTAAGACATGGATAGTTGGAAGGGTTTGTGGGGGAATTTTTTGTTAAGAAAGTATTACGGGACAAAAGATTTCTGAAACAATGGAAGGGATATCCTCAATTTACTAAATATGAAATATTAAGCATAGCAAGGGTTTGATGATTGGCATATATAAGAGTGATAAAACTTTAATTGTATCAACTGAAGTAAATGATGCAAAGTAATAGTTGACTCATAGAAATTCATAAAAGATTTGCAAAGTATCATTTAAAGGTATGGTTGTAGAGCTCATTAAATACTCTTGTACATACAAGGTTTCTTTTCATTTCAGGTATTTGAGGAGAGTCTGCACCTGGAGGGACAACACTAGGAGTTCACCAAGATAGTGGTGAAGTGGGCTATTATGCATACAATGAAAATTTTGGCGTAGTCTAAGAATACACCCATTTTAGTCTATTTTGTTAAACTTCTTTTTGTAAAGATTTGTATCTAGATTCACATGATAAACTATTGTAGGGCATTTTCTTTGCCTTCATATATTAAGCATTTCAATTGGAATGCCATAGGAAATGTTTTAAAGAAGTAAGAAATTGTGAACTAATCTTGTTAAACGTTTAGGTTTTATATGGTAACACCCGAAATCTAGATCCGGTGAATCAAGTTGGGTTGAGGGTGTTACAATTTTAGAGTTCATTTTTACCGTCTAAGGTGAGTGGATATATAATTAGAATTAATGATGGCAACAAATGGAACAAGTTGGATTTTTAACTATTCGAGCTCGATCTTCACTTGATGCTTTACCATTGTGCTTTACTCTCAATCTAACCAAGAAAAAATTAGCTCGTTTCATACTTAACCCAAAAAATTGATTAAAACAAATGGCATTGAACCCATTCAACCTAAGTTTTATTTTACTCTGTAAATTTTATTGCTTCAAAGCAATATATTGATAAGGATTTATTTTGTAAATTGATACATGATGCAAACAAATAAAATGTTTTATGATAGAATGAAACCATGACCTTTAAAGTAGAACAACATTTTTGAGTTTATACCAAAGTAAAAGCGTGTTGGAAAATATGGACATCACATATATAATAAGGTTAATTACATGTATTATTTAATATCATAATAGGTTAGCCGAAATTAAAAGTGATCTAATTTGGGTAAGGTTTATTGGACTTTAACTATTAAATAAAGTATGGGTCAAATTAAGGTTATGTGTAAAAGTTATGTATTAGGCTTATGGTCCCCAAATTATACATAGGGTAACTTTTCTAATATCTCATCTTTAGAAAAGAGAGAACAAATTTTCTCTAAATTTCTTGTGTGCTAATTTGGGAGATCAAAATCATAAGATCAAAAAAATTTCAAGGAATAGATCGATTCAGGTATGCTTCCGCATCTAGTTTTATTCATGATTTATTCTTGATGATTTTACATGATAGATCCTGATTTATTAAGTTTTGTATCAAGATTTTAATGATTCTAACAAGTAACATCCGAGCCTTAACATGTTGAATCATTAGGAATTGATTAAGTTTCTTTCTTTTTGGAATGATTGATTCATGAAATTTCACGGTTTTAATATTTTGGATATATATGTTGATCTTTGAAGGTTTATATTAAGGCTTTTTTAAATCTTGATTATCTTGGATTTATATTAAAAGTTTTAGGGTTTTGATTTCTAATTTTAAATCTTAGTGAATATTGTGTTGTTCCTTATTTGTTAATTCTACTTGTTTCATGAGATTCTGTGTTCTCTGATTCTTTAAGTGTTTGAGACAAAATGTGTTAGATCTAATTTTATTTGGTGAAGTTTTTCCTCGCTAATCGGTGCATGCTTAGATCTGATTTAGGTTCTATGAATTCTTGTAATGCATTACATCATCAAACAAGAGTTTTGGCTATCTCATATAATTTTTTTTTGCTCCATTGATTTTAGAACTAGAAATTTCATGATTTATGAAATGAATGTCACGAAAATTAGTTTGATTTGAACAAAATCATGTGTTTTCACGTATTTTATTTTAATTTTCCATTTATGGTGAAGCATTTCTAATATGGAAGTTGCAATGTTATGAGCTTGAATATTATAGAACTTCGTTAGGATTTCGTTCTATCTTGATCTTTCCACGTGGCCATTTTATCAAATATGATATTTGATGTCTAATTCAATGAATGAGATGCATGCGTAATTCATATATATGTTTCAATTATATATACATATATAATATATGCATGTTTTGATTGGTTCAATGTATGAATTAAATTTTGTATTAAACTTTATTGATTGAGCTTATGGATTATAAATTTTGATAGTTTAGATATGATGTATGCTATTTTGGAAAATTATATAAATACATATATATATACGATTATCTTTCAATTTGATTAAAAGTTAAAATTAAGATAAATATTTTGAAATAAATAAATTCAGATTTTGACTTTAGGTTTTAATTAAGGATATCTAATATTCTAACTAGATTAGTTGAAATAAAATGCCGCCAAAGTAGCCTTTTTGTGTAGATTAGTTTATTTAAAATATCAAGATGATTATATGTTTTGTGATTCATGCATTTATTAATTGACCAAAAAGTAAATTAATATTTGGCGAATTTCAACATTTGTCGTGATAAATGTGTGACAATTATAAGGAACTTTATGTGAGTAATAAATTAGTCCAAAGATAGATTAATTGTTTGACATAATTTATTGTTAATGTTTGATTGCTACAATAAGAGTATTGCTTCTCGTTAATATTATTTTCCAAAGACTTAATATTAATATTGTGTTTGGTATCTTGAGATGAGATTAATAATTATCTTGAATTTATTGTTTACTTATGAATATTGATGTGAACTTATTTTTATTTATTTTGTTCTATATCCAGTTAGTTCATCTTTTGCTACCACAATATCTGCTAATATAAATTCTATATCCATGCTTAATGGGACTAATTTCAAGGAATGAAAAAGAAACTTATTTAAAGTGCTTGGTTGTAGGGACATAGACCTTGCATTAAGGGAAGAATAACCCGCACCTCTCACTGCAGAAAGCACCCCTGATGTTAAAAAGGATTTTGAGAGGTGGGATTGTTCAAATCACATGAGCCTAATGATCATGAAGCACAACATTCCAGAAGCCTTTAAGGGCACAAAATCTGAAGAGATGACTCAAGCTAAGGGTTTCATTGACGAAATTGAGAAACGTTTTGCTAAAAATGATAAGGTTGAGATGATATCACTTCTAACTTCTTTGATGTCTACGAAGTATAAGGGTCAAGGAAACGTGAGTGAGTACATTATGGAGATGTTCCATGTTGTTTCAAGACTTAAGGCACTTAAGATCGAGCTTTCTGATGAATTGTTTATTCTTATGATTTTGGTATTGCTTCTTGCACAGTTTAATCAAATTAAAATTAGTTACAACTGTTAAAAGGAGAAATGGACTCTGAATGAGCTCATTTCTTATTGTGTGTAAGAGGAAGAAAGGTTGAAGCATGATAAGTCTGAAAATGCTCATTTGGCCAATGCCTCTAAAGACAAGGGTAAGAAAAGAAAATATCAGAATGAAGCTGCTAAAGGCCCAACTCAAAAGAAACAACAAGAAGGTACAAAGAGTTGTTTCTTTTGTAACATGTAGCGCCCAATACCCGACCCTCTAGAAGGATCCAAGAATGACGTGTTACAACGTTACAGCCTTACATCCTTTCTCTTTCTCCAAAACAATTTGAAAAGAAGTTGGACTTCTTTAAATCTAACTTAAAATAACATAATTTTGAAATACTAAAATCATGAAGTAAACCATTACAAATCAAGACCATAAGCTTCATTACAAAATTTAGGGAAAATCCAAAATTTGACGAATACAATTTTTGTTACAAAATATTGTTCTTTAAAATCCTAAGCCTTATTGCCACCCTTATTATCACGCATAACATAAAATCATTAAAAGTCTCATAACAAAAAATATCATTTGGTGTGATCCTTGGTGATTACTTTACTTCTTCAATGATCCTAAGAAGGAAAGGTAACAAAGTAATTTCATAGTACTTAGTGAGTTCCAAAACAGACACTAAGATGACTATACATACGATAAACAAATGAACCTTCTCAACTCAATGGAACACATAGTTCGCCCATTGGCGAATACTATACACAATCAGACTTTACCTTTCGCCCATTGGTGAAATACTATACACAAGCAAACTTTATACAATTAGCCTATTGGTGAAATATTGAACTTACACAAACCTTATAGCAGACTAAGCTCCTATGGTGCATACATTACGCCCATGCATTCATGCAGACAACAGTCTTCATGTTGGCCAAAAACCCTAGTCTATGTTTAAAGATCATATCATTCGTACATTTATTTTCCTTTTTCATGCTCTACCAATTTGGTTTGCAATTACACTTTCTCTACCCTACCAGAGGCTAGATAATCATTTTCATGTATTATGATCTACCAATTCAATGCTCATATCATTGAAGGCAACACCATGATTTCATTTCTTCTTTTTTTCAAACCACATAGTTACTTTCAGAGTATGCGTGTATTAACTCAACGCGAATCAATGCCCTTTTAACTTTTATGTAGATGTGTCGGACCAACCGTAATAAGCATTTGTTACTTTGGTGCAAACACTTTACCTTCATAGCACATGTAAACTTACCTTTTACCAAACATGAACAAAAACATAACACACTCATGAAGTATGAAGGAACTCACCAGAAAAGTTACAAAAAAGCTCAGACAGTAGGACCCTTACCCTTATCTCGAGAGCTTTCAAGAGTTACTTGATCTATAACATGAAGAATTATCTTATCAGATCATTTTACTAGAAATTAAACATGTCTAACAAGAGTGTTAACAAGAAACCCATAATCTGAAAGTTTCCTCATTGTTTCCCTTAAACTAACCATAGAGCATAAAAACCTCGAGCCTTGTAAATAACCATGAAAATAACTTGAGTTTCATCTGTATTTACCAGGTACCAATGTTTGTGAAGTTTTTTGAATACTATGAACTTGATCCTTCCAGCAAGTCTTAGTTATCGAGTTTTTCGGGAAAATACAAAGAAAGTTTTTGGAGAGAAAAATTAAGGTTGCTAAAGAAAGCACAAAACTTGGTCAGGAAGCCAATATTGGCTTTAAACTGGTGCACACGAAAGGAAAACTTAGTGGGCAAGTTTATCCTCCCACTACCCTTTCTTCGGTACTTATGAATAATAACATTCTCTCTCATCTTAAATGCATGCCCTTTCAATTTCAAAAACTTTGTCTCATTCTAACTAGTACTCTTTAGGCCAACTAAATGGTTCCAAATAAAATAATAATAAAGCCGATAGTTCTTTTAAACTAAGGGCTTATCTCTTAAGGAATAAACATTAACGCCTATCAGTTGGGGTGACATATACCCTATAAATTACTATTATTTGATATTTTCATTATTATCATTATTATTAGTATTTTTACCTATATTTATTTTCTTAGTTTCATATTATATTATTAAACAAAATACATTCTGTAAAATCACCATATTTCATTTAAAGGTTTTTAAAATAAAGGCAATGTTTTGTATTTAGAAATTCGGGGAACAGTGCCCTAACGTGCTGGGTCGCGATTTTCCGTTTAACTAAATAACTTAACATCCTTTAAATAAATTTCGTAAATCATGAGACGACTTTGGTTACGAGAGATTAAAATATCGTGTCCTAACGTGCTGGATGTGATGTTTATATCCTTTCGTAACAAAGAAATCTCACGTTTTGACTCAAACCTCTATGCTTATTTTCTTAGTTTAATGCGATACTGTACATTTTGTAAAATCACTACATTTCATCTAAAGGTCTTAAAATAAGGCAATGTTTCGTATTTAGAAATTCGGGGAATAGTGCCCTAACGTGCTGGGTTTCGATTTTCCGTTTGACTAAATAACTAAACATCCTTTTAATAAATTTCGTAAATCACGAGATAACTTTGACCATGAGGGTTCAAAATATCGTGTCCTAACATCTTGGATGTGATGTTTGTATCCTCTCGAACAAAGAAATCTCAAATTTCATTCAAATTATCCAAACATTTTCTAAAGGATCCGTATTTTAAAATCTTTTCAAATTTTCGACATTAAGACACTAATTACTCAATTTGGTACCAATTTTGGGCGTGACGAGGTGCTAACCCTTCCTCGCACGTAACCGACTCCGAACCCGATTTTCAAAACTTCAGACCAAAAACCTTGTTTAGTAAAACAAAGCGTTTTATTAAAACAAAGGTGATCCGATCACACCAAATAAAGATTGGTGGCGACTCACCTCTTTTTTCGTTTTCAAAACTAAAGTCGATTTCGTTTTTCCAAAAAAAATGGTTACGACAACCGCATTGCTTCTCTATGGATGTATAATATTGAAATTCATTACTACCTCAATGGATGTTGGGTGTATCCTCTTCACCTCACCCGCTCCGCTTCAATTTAATTGTTGCTACTTATCTTTATTTTTTTCATTTTTAAAGTAAAGTAAATATTTAAACATAATTCTTTAAAAATATTTAAACATAAAATATTTTTTTCTATATTACGTTATTAAATTTTACCCATTTAATAGTTTATATATACAATGATAAAATGGTAAGTGTATATAGTGGAGAGGGTCGGAGCAGGGCAATCAATTACCATAACAGCTTTATATCCACTATCCAAAAGAAAAAATTCACCCCACCCTACCCTGCACTGCATTTACTTTTCAAACAAAAAAATTGACTTCGAATTTCAAAATCCAGAGGTAATTCGGGTTTCGCCATCTCTACCTAAACCTCTCCCCTTTTACCTTAACCCAATTTTGGTTCTTTTTCTTGACGTTCAACTCTTTATGTGGAACGTTAGCAAACCATACAAACTCTTTATAATTTTATATAAAATTTCAATATTTTTTTGCTATTTTTAATAACTTTTTGCAATTTTATAATTTTTAATATTTTTTGCAATTTTATATTAAATTTTATATTAAATTTTAATATTTTATAATTTTTCCAGTTCTTATAATTTTTATTATTTTGAAAATTCTAAATTTTTTATGACTTTAGAATTTCTTTTAGAATTTTTATGTTATTTTAAACATTTTAAAGGAAAATTATCATATTTTGCCACATGGCATAACCTGGCATACCATGTGGTGAAGTTAATAGATGTCATGGGCTTATATAGAAATTGATTTTTTGTGGGCTTAAATTGCTCATATTTGATTTAGGGCTCATTGGTATTGTTTTGGTTGAGAGCTCAATTGATTATTGAATTATTTTAGAGGGCTTTTTGATATATTAAGCCAAAAAAAAATAAAATAAAAAAGCAATAAAAATATTAAACTAACTTTGACACTAATGTAAGTCGAGATCCAAAGTCGGACTTAATAAAAACAAGAAATTAATAAAAATATTAAGCGTAACTTCGACACCCATTGAAGTTGAGGTTTGAAGTTAAACTTGTCAATTGAAATTCTCTTTCTTTCTCCCTTCTCGATCTTAAGAAGGCTTAATAACCAAAAATTTGTCTTGACCTCTACACGTCGATATTCTCCTCTAAACAAACAACATATTCTAAAAAAGCTTCTAGAAAAATTTAGTATAAAAATAATGATTTTATATTATTAAAATAAAAAACCTAGGTAATTGTCCTATTTAAAATACAAATCAATTTATGTAACACCATAGTTTTGGCGAGTTTAAAGTTTTGGCACATAACGGTAAAAAGCTTGTATGGCATAGTGTAATTTGCCTAAATGATTATTTAGGCGTATATGTGTGGATGTATAGTGTATACGAGAGTAAGTAAGAATTTGATTTCTGATCTTCTACCATATATTAAGGAGAAGTTTGTGCTAAGTGGTTAAGAGTATGTAACGACCTACAGGTGAAGCCTAGTATCCTGTTACTTTTAATGAGATAATCACTGGTGGAGAGATGATTTGAAAGGAGTACTTGCCAAAGGAGTAGTTAGAGCTAATCATGGGTCGGGATGGGCCTAGGCAAAATTCTAAGCTCGGGCCGCCTACCAAATATGGGCCTAAAAATTATCCAAGCCCATTAAAATAAAATTGCTAAGCTGAGCAGGCAAGCTAGGCCCATAAATTTTTTAACTTATTTTATTAAATAAAAATTTTAAAATATAATAAATCAAATACATTTAAAAACATAAAATAAATATTAAAACAAGAAACAAAAAAAATGATACAAAAATTCTTAAAACAATACACAAATTGAAAGTGAAAGTGAAATTAGAAAAGTAAAGTTAAAAATATAAAATGATTAAAAATAAAATAAAATATTTATTATATAATTCGGGTCGGTCCCGAGCTAAAAAAATCTTGCCCGAGGCCCAGCCTGTTTTCTGAACGGGCCTCATTTTTCGTTCAAGCCTATTTTTCGATCTTATATTTTTTCCTGAACCCTCTCATTTTTTGGGCAGGGCCCGACCCATAATCAGGTCTAGGCTTAGTATACCATGTTATTAGAGTGACAATGCTAGTTGCATTGTGAGTATA
The DNA here is from genome assembly GCA_025506655.1 of Gossypium rotundifolium. Taxonomy (NCBI): domain Eukaryota; kingdom Viridiplantae; phylum Streptophyta; class Magnoliopsida; order Malvales; family Malvaceae; genus Gossypium; species Gossypium rotundifolium. Next base: position 108,489,821 of record CP106732.1, on the reverse strand, counting down.
GTAATTATGACCCCTTTGGTTAGAGTAACCAGGTATTGTCCATATTAGATTCTTATTTATATTTACATTTACAATTGTAGACCATTAATGAAGATATTTTGAAAAGGTGTGACACATGTCCAATTTCTATGGGAACATGGGTCCTAATTATAAATAAATATTAGTTAAATGGGCTGGAGAGAGGGAGACGTTTTATCTTCTTCTTTCCTTTGAAAACATTGATGTGGCTTTCTTTGGAAGCCGTCTAGGGTTTGTTGCCCTTGGGTTAGAACTAAATATCAGATCTAGAATAGAAGATTATTTCGTATTCCGATGAGTATTCAGTTATGTAGGTGGAATTTTGAAAAGTTTTAATTTTGGTTGAACGTTAAGATTAAAGAAAAAGGGCTTTATATAGGGTTGTCCATGTTTGAGAAATGGTTAAAGGGTATGTGAATGGGTTTTGACAATGTTTCTATGTTTCTTGAGCAGTGATTTCTAATCAGATGGTTGGATCTAGAGTTTTGAATGGCAATAGGTAAGGATTAGGTGAGCTTCTACACTAACATTTGTATATATATTTTTTGCTCATACTGAAATATATCTATATGAAATTAATTAAACTATGAATCTAAAATCATGAATAGTATGAAAATCATACTTATATGAATAATGGGATGAAGGTATATGTGTGGGATATGAATTCTGGCGATTTCAAACTTTTGAAAGAATGGGGATTGAGTTAAGATTAAGTTAAAGAATAAGTAGCCTGGTCGAATATGAGTTCTCTCATGAGGACGCCGTAAATCTTTTAGATAAGTCATTTATTATCTAAGTTCAGGAAGAAATAAGTGAGTGCATGAATGATCGTTGAAGATAGCATGAAAATTTGATAAGAAATCATGACTACGTATGTGATAAACATTTGGAATGTATACTGTGAAATGTGATCTTGTTGATATGGTTGACATATGCATTGAAGTATAGTTTGATTAAAGAATTGAGTTAGTCAACTTAAATGTGAGTTTCTACTTTGAAGTCAACTTAAATGTGAGTTTCTACTTTGACTTTTACATGTAAATTGTAGATATAGATGATTAAATAATGACAAAACTTGAGTATCGACTAGATGAGTAAAACATAAGAAAATTGTGCAAAGTAAAGTTATTATGTGCAGAATTACATGAATAAAAACTAGAATGATGCATACGTAGGTAAGGTCTGATCAAGAAAAGTGTATAAATTAGATTTATAATTTAATGAAAGGTTAGACGAGCCTGAGTGCATAGGTAATTGTGATGATGAATTATATCTATGAATGAAAGAATGTTTGTTGAGTATAATATATGTTTCTGACAATGAATCTAATAAGTTCAGGTATACATCAGTTGTTGTTTTAGCATTAAAAAATTGAAGTATAGTTGTAACAGTATGTCCAGAATATATGATGTGAGATGTGTGCTATGTTGATTGTTTGTTGGTAACCTAAGATGATTGTGCTAGTTTTTTTCTGTACATGAAGTGATTCTAGTTAGAAATCGAGCTCCAACATTTGTTGCAGACTCAAAGATAAATGTGATAGATTTAGCCTGGACTGGTAATCTATTATTGTTCTAAAATTTTAACATGGACTGGTAACCTTACATGTATGGTACCTTCTGAAAAAGGATTATGAGTGACGATTACCTAAAGGGTTTATCTGCGTATGCCATGACGATGATAGGTAAACGTCATGAATGTGAGTCTAAGCAAATCCATATCGTAAACATGCTATGAAATAATGCCTTTGTAGAAATATATAGAATGAATGCCTATGTGGCAATATACGGAAGGAATCATTCCATGGCAGGCTCTGAAGGGAATGCCTTCGTGGAAAACTCTAAAAAGAATGCCTTAATGGCGTACTCTATTTATGGTCCATGTGCGGGTTTTGTGTGACCTTTGTGGCACATTCTGCAAAGACTTTCTAGTAAAATGTGCTTATCGACCCTTATGGTAAGCTCTGAATAAATTTTGATAGTTCTGTAATAATTACTTATGAGAGAAGGTTATGGTATGTCCAAGGTCAGGGGTTGAATAAGATCCATGATACAATTGAATAAGGGAATGCTTTCGTGGAAAACTCTAAAAGGAATGCCTTGACGGCGTACTCTATATAATGGCCCATGGGCGGGTTCTGTGTGACCTTTGTGGCGCATTCTATAGAGACTTTCTGGTAAAATGTGCTTATCGACCCTTATGGTAAGCTCTGAATAAATTTTGATAGTTCTTTAATAACTACTGATGAGAGAAGGCTATGATATGTCCAAGGTCAGGGGTTGAATAAGATCCATGATATAATTGAATAAGCCTTTCTTGAAAAGAAATGTATATGTATGTTAAGAAGGGTATACACCATGATAATCTGCTAGTGTTGAATATGAATGTGTTTGTAGCTATGTGTGACCTAAAAAGTAATCAATGCGAGTTCATCTGTGTTATGTAATGGTTGAATTAGATTTACCTGGAATCTGCCATATCTAGTTGTATAATGATTTCTACTGAATTCATATGCAATCTGAGCTTTGGTTATCTTGAGTATCTGGGGTCTCGAAATAAAGTGATGTGAAATTTATCTGAAGGATCTATGTAGCACAATATCAGTATAGGTTTGTGTGGTATTGAACGAAGGTATGAATTGATTAATTGTTGACGGTATTATTTCTACGTAAGTATTTGCCAACAACTATTTGAAATAAGAATATGAGTTAAGACATGGATAGTTGGAAGGGTTTGTGGGGGAATTTTTTGTTAAGAAAGTATTACGGGACAAAAGATTTCTGAAACAATGGAAGGGATTTCCTCAGTTTACTAAATATGAAAGATTAAGCATAGCAAGGGTTTGATGATTGGCATATATAAGAGTGATAAAACTGTAATTGTATCAACTGAAGTAAATGATGCAAAGTAATAGTTGACTCATAGAAATTAATAAAAGATTTGCAAAGTGTCATTTAAAGGTATGGTTGTAGAGCTCATTAAATACTCTTGTACATACAAGGTTTCTTTTCATTTCAGGTATTTGAGGAGAGTCTGCACCTGGAGGGACAACACTAGGAGTTCACCAAGATAGTGGTGAAGTAGGCTATTATGCATACAATGAAAATTTTGGCGTAGTCTAAGAATACACCCATTTTAGTCTATTTTGTTAAACTTCTTTTTGTAAAGATTTGTATCTAGATTCACATGATAAACTATTGTAGGGCATTTTCTTTGCCTTCATATATTAAGCATTTCAATTGGAATGCCATAGGAAATGTTTTAAAGAAGTAAGAAATTGTGAACTAATCTTGTTAAACGTTTAGGTTTTATATGGTAACACCAAATCTAGATCCGTGAATCAAGTTGGGTTGAGGTGTTACAATTTTAGAGTTCATTTTACCGTCTAAGGTGAGTGGATATATAATTAGAATTAATGATGGCAACAAATGGAACAAGTTGGATTTTTAACTATTCGAGCTCGATCTTCACTTGATGCTTTACCATTGTGCTTTACTCTCAATCTAACCAAGAAAAAATTAGCTCGTTTCATACTTAACCCAAAAATTGATTAAAACAAATGGCATTGAACCCATTCAACCTAAGTTTTATTTTACTCTGTAAATTTTATTGCTTCAAAGCAATATATTGATAAGGATTTATTTTGTAAATTGATACATGATGCAAACAAATAAAATGTGTGCTCATGTATGTAAATATATAAGTATATATTTTATGATAGAATGAAACCATGACCTTTAAAGTAGAACAACATTTTGAGTTTATACCAAAGTAAAAGCGTGTTGGAAAATATGGACATCACATATATAATAAGGTTAATTACATGTATTATTTAATATCATAATAGGTTAGCGAAATTAAAAGTGATCTAATTTGGGTAAGGTTAGGTCTCGATACCTTGTTTTACACAATTCCTTCAATAATTCCTTTTTCTAACTAACCACTAAATCGGTAAAATTTTCTATCGATATTTTAATACGATTTTCCTATCATATAAATATTCATGCAAAAATATTAAAATAAATTTCTCTTTAAATCGGATTTATGGTTGCGAAATCATTATTCGATAACCTTGAATTTATGCCATTACATTCATGAAATTTCACGGTTTTAATATTTTGGATATATATGTTGATCTTTGAAGGTTTATATTAAGGTTTTTTAAATCTTGATTATCTTGGATTTATATTAAAAGTTTTAGGGTTTTGATTTCTAATTTTAAATCTTAGTGAGTATTGTGTTGTTCCTCATTTGTTAATTCTACTTGTTTCATGTGATTCTGTAGTGTTTGAGACAAAACGTGTTAGATCTAATTTTATTTGATGATGTTTTTCCTCGCTAATCGGTGCATGCTTAGATCTGATTTAGGTTGTATGGATTCTTGTAATGCATTACATCATCAAACAAGAGTTTTGGTGATCTCATATAAATTTTTTTTGCTCCATTGATTTTAGAACTAGAAATTTCATGATTTATGAAATGAATGTCACGAAAATTAGTTTGATTTGAACAAACTCATGTGTTTTCACGTATTTTATTTTAATTTTCCATTTATGGTGAAGCATTTCTAATATGGAAGTTGCAATGTTATGAGCGTGAATATTATAGAACGTCGTTAGGATTTCGTTCTATTTTGATCTTTCCACGTGGCCATTTTATCAAATATGATATTTGATGTCTAATTCAATGAATGAGATGCATGCGTAATTCATATATATGTTTCAATTATATATACATATATAATATATGCATGTTTTGATTGGTTCAATGTATGAATTAAATTTTGTATTAAACTTTATTGATTGAGCTTATGGATTATAAATTTTGATAGTTTAGATATGATGTATGCTATTTTGGAAACTTATATAAATACATATATATATACGATTATCTTTCAATTTGATTAAAAGTTAAAATTAAGATAAATATTTTGAAACAAATAAATTGATTTTGACTTTAGGTTTTAATTAAGGATATCTAATATTTTAACTAGATTAGTTGAAATAAAATGCCGTAAAGTAGCCTTTTTGTGTAGATTAGTTTATTTAAAATATCAAGATGATTATATGTTTTGTGATTCATGCATTTATTAATTGACCAAAAAGTAAATTAATATTTGGCGTAATTTCAACATTTGTCGTGATAAATGTGTGACAATTATAAGGAACTTTATGTGAGTAATAAATTAGTCCAAAGATAGATTAATTGTTTGACATAATTTATTGTTAATGTTTGATTGCTACAATAAGAGTATTGCTTCTCGTTAATATTATTTTCCAAAGACTTAATATTAATATTGTGTTTGGTATCTTGAGATGAGATTAATAATTATCTTGAATTTATTGTTTACTTATGAATATTGATGTGAACTTATTTTTATTTATTTTTGTTCTATTTTCAGCTAGTTCATCTTTTGCTACCACAATATCTCGCTAATATAAATCCTATATCCATGCTTAATGGGACTAATTTCAAGGAATGAAAAGAAACTTATTTATAGTGCTTGGTTGTAGGAAATAGACCTTGCATTAAGGGAAGAATAACCCGCACCTCTCACTGCGGAAAGCACCCCTGATGTTAAAAAGGATTTTGAGAGGTGGGATTGTTCAAATCACATGAGCCTAATAATCATGAAGCACAACATTCCAGAAGCCTTTAAGGGCACAAAATCTGAAGAGATGACTCAAGCTAAGGGTTTCATTGACGAAATTGAGAAACGTTTTGCTAAAAATGATAAGGTTGAGATGATATCACTTCTAACTTCTTTGATGTCTACGAAGTATAAGGGTTAAAGAAACGTGAGTGAGTACATTATGGAGATGTTCCATGTTGTTTCAAGACTTAAGGCACTTAAGATCGAGCTTTCTAATGAATTGTTTGTTCTTATGATTTTGGTATTGCTTCTTGCACAGTTTAATCAAATTAAAATTAGTTACAACTGTTAAAAGGAGAAATGGACTCTGAATGAGCTCATTTCTTATTGTGTGTAAGAGGAAGAAAGGTTGAAGCATGATAAGTCTGAAAATGCTCATTTGGCCAATGCCTCTAAAGACAAGGGTAAGAAAAGAAAATATCAGAATGAAGCTGCTAAAGGCCCAGCTCAAAAGAAACAACAAGAAGGTACAAAGAGTTGTTTCTTTTGTAACATGTAGCACCCAATACCCGACCCTCTAGAAGGATCCAAGAATGACGTGTTACAACGTTACAGCCTTACATCCTTTCTCTTTCTCCAAAACAATTTGAAAAGAAGTTGGACTTCTTTAAATCTAACTTAAAATAACATAATTTTGAAATACTAAAATCATGAAGTAAACCATTACAAATCGAGACCATAAGCTTCATTACAAAATTTAGGGAAAATCCAAAATTTGACGAATACAATTTTTGCTACCAAATATTGTTCTTTAAAATCCTAAGCCTTATTGCCACCCTTATTATCATGCATAACATAAAATCATTAAAAGTCTCATAACAAAAAATATCATTTGGTGTGATCCTTCATGATTACTTTACTTCTTCAATGATCCTAAGAAGGAAAGGTAACAAAGTAATTTCATAGTACTTAGTGAGTTCCAAAACAGACACTAAGAGGACTATACATACGATAAACAAATGAACCTTCTCAACTCAATGGAACACATAGTTCACCCATTGGCGAATACTATAAACAATCAGACTTTACCTTTCGCCCATTGGTGAAATACTATACACAAATACTATACACAAGCAAACTTTATACAATTCGCCTATTGGTGAAATATTGAACTTACACAAACCTTATAGCAGACTAAGATCCTATGGTGCATACATTACGCCCATGCATTCATGCAGACAACATTCTTCATGTTGGCCAAAAATCCTAATCTATGTTCAAAGATCATATCATTCGTACATTTATTTTCCTTTTTCATGCTCTACCAATTTGGTTTGCAATTACACTTTCTCTACCCTACCAGAGGCTAGATAATCATTTTCATGTATCGTGATCTACCAATTCAATGCTCATATCATTGAAGGCAACACCATGATTTCATTTCTTCTTTTTTTCAAACCACATAGTTACTTTCAGAGTATGCGTGTATTAACTCAACGCGAATCAATGCCCTTTTAACTTTTATGTAGATGTGTCAGACCAACTTCGTAATAAGCATTTGTTACTTTGGTGCAAACACTTTACCTTCATAGCACATGTAAACTTACCTTTTACCAAACATGAACAAAAACATAACACACTCATGAAGTATGAAGGAACTCACCAGAGAAGTTACAAAAAAGCTCAGACAGTAGGACCCTTACCCTTATCTCGAGAGCTTTCAGGAGTTACTTGAGCTATAACATGAAGAGTTATCTTATCAAATCATTTTACTAGAAATTAAACATGTCTACCAAGTGTGTTAACAAGAAACCCATAATCTGAAAGTTTCCTCATTGTTTCCCTTAAACTAACCATAGAGCATAAAAACCTCGGGCCTCGTAAATAACCATGAAAATAACTTGAGTTTCATCTGTATTTACTAGGTACCAATGTTTGTGAAGATTTTTGAATACAATGAACTTGATCCTTCCAAGAAGTCTTAGTTATCGAGTTTTTAGGAAAATACAAAGAAAGTTTTTGGAGAGAAAAATTAAGTTTGCTAAAGAAAGCACAAAACTTGGTCAGGAAAGCCAATATTGGCTTTAAACTGGTGCACACGAAAGGAAAACTTAGTGGGCAAGTTTATCCTCCCACTAACCTTTCTTCGGTACTTATGAATAATAACATTCTCTCTTATCTTAAATGCATGTCCTTTCAATTTCAAAAACTTTGTCTCATTCTAACTAGTACTCTTTAGGCCAACTAAATGGTTTCAAATAAAATAATAATAAAGCCGATAGTTCTTTTAAACTAAGGGCTTATCTTTTAAGGAATAAACATTAACATATATCAGTTGGGGTGACATATACCCTATAAGGGAGTCTATCAGACCACCAAACTTGCTTTAATAAAGACTTTGCCCAAATGTGCATTCTATAATCTTCGAGCACTTAGTCATATTTAGTACCATATTCACCCAAAACCTATCCTATAAGTCTTACTTCTAATAATAGTGCTTGAATATTGTGGCTTCGCTGAGTTGGATGTTATATAACAAGTTTGGACAGGTGAAGAAAGAATGTGCCAAACATCATGGCTGGTGTTCAATGAAAGATATAATTCTAAATTTGTTATGTTTTGAGGCTAATTTAGCTTCAAACACTTGGTGGATAGATTCTGGTGCTACTACCCACATAAGTGTTTCAATGCAGGGTTGCCTGAACTAGTGAAAACCAAGTGATGATGAAAGACACATCTTCATGGGAGATGGAAAATCTGTAGAAGTGGAAACAATTGAGCATTTTAGGTTGTTATTAGGAACTGGCTTTTATTTGTATTTAAACGACACTTCTATTGTATCATCTTTTAGATGAAATTTAGTTTTTGTTTCTTCGTTGGACAAATTTGGATATTGTTGTTCATTCAGAAACAATTAATTTAGTTTGTCTTTAAATTCAAATGTCGTTAGAAATAATTATTTAAATACATATGACAATCTTTATTTTCTAGAAATAGTTGCATCTTATAATGAAACCACGTGGTATCAAACGCAAATTAAATAGGAAAATTTTAACATAATTATGGCATAAACGCTTAGGTTATATCTCAAGAGCTAGAGTTGAATGCCTTGTGTCTGATGGGATTTTAGAGTCCTTTGACTTCATTAACTTGATGTATGTGTCGATTGCATTAAGGGAAATAGACCAAAACTAAGAGATTAGGTGCTAATAGATTTTCAAACGTCTTAGAATTAATTCATACTGATATTTGTGGGTCATTCCCTACGGTATCCTAGAATAGTCAACATATTTTATAACATTCATAGACGATTACTTATGTTATAAGTTCCTATATCTCATTTGTAACACCCCTAACCCCTGTCCGTCACCGGATTAAGATTAAAGGCATTACCAGACAGACTGAAAACTATCATAACATTTCATACATTTCATTCATCAATCATACACACAATGTCCTTAAATAGGTCAGCGAGACCTTAAACATGCTTAAAACCCGGGTCGAGACTAAAACGAAACATTTACAAAAGTTCTTGGAAACTTAAAAATTTTCTCAAATACAAGAGATACACGCCCGTGGGAGTAGGCCGTGTTCCACCCTCGGCTACTAGACACGCCTGTGGGAGTACGCCGTGTTCCACCCACAGCTACTAGACACACCCGTGTGTCCTCCCCGTGGTCAAAACTGACTTAGCACTATGGCCACCAAGAACGCCCGTGTACCCTGGCCATGGTCGATCCTGCCAAAACAACACGGCTACCAAGCACCCCCGTGTGCTAAGGTCGTGTACTAATAGGCCATATACTGACTTTCTCACACGGCCTCTAGGCACACCCGTGTACTATGGTCGTGTACCCTAAAGCTAGCTACTGACTTAGCCTCATGGTCATTAGGCATGCCTATGTGTCATAACCGTGTGGAAAAATAGGCCATTTACAATGCCAAAATGCCACCTACTTGGGTCTTACATACGAGCAAAATTATTAAGACATCTCATGCCTATTTGGCAACCAAGAACATACCAAATTAACCATCCAATCCATACATTCAATACCAATTCCAACCATGCCAAATTACAAGACTAAAACTCGTCTCAACACAAGCATAATTCATTCATTTATCTACTCAAAAGCTTGACCAACTCAAGTGCTTCAACCATACCAAAAATGTCATAATCACAAAACATATAACTAACACATAATTAGCCAAATCCCATGGCTAATTCACATCTCATACTTATTCAATAACTAGCCTATACATGCCATATTAGCATTATACATTTTCCAAAATGTACCAAAACAAGCTGGGTAGTGTGATGATGATCTTCTACGATCCTCGAGCCTTCAGTAGCTTCGACGACCTATAAAATAGAGTAAATCACACACATATTGTAAGCTTTCAAAAGCTTACTAAGCCATAAACAATTAAACTTATCATATAAACATTCAAAACATATAATCACTATAAATTCACTAATGGCTCGATTGCACCATTATAATTCTTCTTAGTACATTCACTTAGGTCATTTATCTTTCAAAATTTGCATATCAGTACATACTTTATTAGCTCATAGCTTTTCTATCCTTGTAACACACTTACATTCTCATATTCAAATACATAATTCATCTGGGTAATTTTAAGAAAATACTTACCTTCTTATACACACAAAGTGTACTTATCAAACATACCTGAAACAATATACAATATACAATTTACATATTCATTCATTTCTTGAACTTGACTATTGAACCGTTCGTAATCTAATAGGATACATAAAGTGCCCAGAATAGTTATACAATGCCAGTGTCCCTGACGTGGTCTTAATTGTAATCAGATATTGATGCCATTGTCCCAGACAGGGTCTTATACGTAATCAGATATCGACACCATTGTCCTAGACAGGGTCTTACACGTAATCAGATATCGATGCCACTATCCCAGAAAAGGTCTTATACGTAATCAGATATCGATGCCACTGTCCCGCATGTGGGTCTTCAATTAATACGACATCGATGTCCCATACATAGTCGATACGTAATCGATGTCCCAGACATGGTCTTACACATAATCAAATATCGATGCCACTGTCCCAGATAGGGTCTTACTCGAATTAATATGATGCCGATGTCCCAGACATGGTCTTACACGTAATCAGATATCGACGCCACTATCCCAGATAGGGTCTTATACGTAATCAGATATCGATGCCACTGTCCCAGACAAGGTCTTATACGTAATCAGATATCGATGCTACTATCCTAGACAGGGTCTTACTCAAATTAATACAATGCCAATGTCCCAGAGATGGTCTTACACGTAATCAGATATCAACGCCACTGTCCAGAGCGGGGTTTTATATGTAATCGATATCGATGCCCTTCGCCCCGAGCGTGGTCTTATACGTAATCGATATCGATGCCATCGTCTCTCGCGTGGTCTTATACGTAATCAGATATCGATGCCATTGTCCTAGACAGGGTCTTACTCGAATTAATATGATGTCGATGTCATAGACATGGTCCTACACGTAATCACAAATCAATGCCGACGTCCTAGACGGGGTTTTACATGATATCTCGGAATAAACACCTATGTCATTCTTATCTTAGAGTTCTTGTACACATCATTTCTTAAACAACCATCATCATCAATAATTATACAAACATACAAAATTCAATACAAATATGTTTATTTGCATAATAACTTACCTTGATTCGATTTAACCGAAACAAAAATGGCTACTCGGTTACTTTCGCTTTCCCGCGTACTAAGTCTACTTTCCCGTTTCTTGATCTATACATATTCAGAATTAACTTTTTTATTCACTAACTTATTCAATTAAATCCAAGGACACATATTTAGGGTCATTTTCAAATTAACCCTCATACTTGCACAATTTATCAATTTAGTCTATTTTTCTCAAAACATCAAATTCATAAAATTAACCCATACTCATGCTTAGCCGAATGTTCCTACATCTCATACAAGCCCATATTTTTCATCAAATTTGCAATTTAGTCCTTCAAATTACCATTTTCTCAATTTAGCCTTATTTAGCTAAATTTATCAAAAATTCAAGAACAGAGTATGTTCATCTAGCTCAAATCTTTCATTTAACACCATAAATCATCACAAAGCTCAACATATCATCAATGGAACATCTCATGAACAAAATTAATTCATCAAATTGAGACATGGGCTTGATAGTAGACTAAGCAATGATTGCAAAAACGTAGAAATTATCAAAAATTGAAGCAAAACATACCTTAAATTTAGCCAAAAGAGTGTCAAAACCTAGCTTTCTTTCTTTCTTTTCTTTTCTTATGAAATTCAGCCAACATGAATAGATTATGGCCATTTCTCATGTTTTTTTTATTAATATAAACTTAATAATTAATATACAAAAATAACCTTTAATAATAATATACATAACACATAGTTTCAAGGTCATTTATGACCTTTAACAATCCACCAACTTATGAAAATGGCTTAATTTCCATATAAGACTTCCACTTTTCCAACGCCATAACACATTGGTACTTTAACAAATAGCATACAACTTCATATTTAATGCAATTCAATCCTTTTGTCAAATTAAACACACTTACGGACAAATTAACTTACAAAAATCTAGCACATGCTTAATCACATATCAAAGACACAAAAATAATATTAAAATATTATACGAACTCGGGTTTGTGGTCTCGAAACCACTGTTCCAACTAGGGTATAAATCGGACTGTTGCAATTCTCCCCCCTTAGGGATTTTCGTCCCTGAAAATCTTACCGTTAAACAGAGTCGAATATTGTTGTTTCATTGAATCTTCAGGCTCCCACGTAGCCTCTTCTTGTAACATCTCGATTTAGGGCCCAGTCAAAATAGTGGTGTGAAACCACAAATCCGAGGTCTATGTATGATTTTTTTTATGTTATTGCTATGTTTGCATGTTGGTGTGAAAGTTTCATGAAGTAATTTTGTGAAATTACGGTTGAATTGTCCAAAAGGACTAAATTGCAAAAGTTGCAAAATGTGATGTTCTAGAAGCTATTTGTGTGAAATTGCTTTAGAATATCAATTAGAGGTCCTTAATGAATAAATTTTAAAGTTCTAGTAGCATGAGTAAGATATTTTTAGCTATTTGGTGAGCTAAAATGGATGTTCAAAATGTGGTCATGTATGACATGCATGTATTTTGATGTTTTATGGAAGAATATGAAAGCTTGATGTAGTAGAAACATCTTTTGCTAAGTGATTTTCCATGAAAATGCATGTAGGGACTTGATTGTAAAAAATCTTAAGTTTGGTCATAGTGTATGATTTAGTGATAATTGATAAATGCTTTGGTTAAGTAAGTGACTTAACTAAGCATGAAAGGCTAGAAAGTTGAATAAAAATCACTTTATGAGCCTTGGGGTAAAAGTGTAAATATGAGAAAGATTAAGGGCAAAATGGTTAATTTAGTCAATGTGTGTATTGAATGAGTTGATTTATCATTATAGGTCAAGAAGGACGAAGCCCGGATCGAAACCAAGGCAAGAGCAAGGTGGTGGACTAAATTTCATGTTTTTTTATATGTTTGAGTATCGAGGTAAGTTTATGCGTAAATAAAACATTTATACTTACACATTCTTAATACTAGGTAGTGTGTAGCATGAATGAGAATGATTGAGAACCCATGTGGTTCAAGTAGAATGAATGTGGTAGACATTGTGAATGGATGAATGATTGAGTAAGTAGATTGTGAATGTATAGTGATAATGCTAAATGGTGGGCTAAGTGTGATACCATCTTAATGCTTAACGATGATGAGCTAGGCTATGTGCGATGCTATCGTTAAGTATGTTGTCTAGTGGGCTAAGTGCAAGACCACTATGATTACCTTTGTGATAGGCTAAGTGTGATACTACCTTATTAATTGATCGAGGTGGACTAAGTGCGAAACCACCAAGAAATTAACTGTGTAGATTAGCTGTGTGGATTAACGGTGTGGTAGTATTATAGAGTAAATTAGCTGTGTGGATGTATTATAGAGGAATAATGATGTGTTGTATATCGTGTAAATGTGATGTTGAATGTAGGGATGCATTTCAATGATTATGAGTATGTGACTCATGATGTGTTGAAAATGTGGTAAGGGATAGAAAGAGTAAGCATAGTTGTATATTATATATTAGTATAATGCTAATTGTTGTTTAGCTTATACTATGATGTTTAATTGTTTATGTGTAAACTTACTAAGCCCAAAGCTTACTCCTTTTTTTTCCCTTGTCTTATAGAGAAAGCGTTGAATCGAGATACGTGAATCAATTGGAGGACCGACCACACTATCAGCACACTTTGGTACATTAAACTCAGTGTTTTGTATATGGCATGTATAAGGGCTAGACAAGTTAATGACTTCCTTTGTAATTGCTAAGATGTATTGGCCTTTAGGTGGATAATCTATTTGTATAATACTATAGTTGTTGGCTACTTTATTATACGAGAAAATGTAAATATCCATGAGAGTTTAAGTTTCTTAATGATTTGATTATGGATGTGTTGAATGAGTATATGTTGTATGAACTTGAGGGGGGTAAAAAGCTTGGCAAATAGCTTTGTTCTTGACCATGTGGTTAGACACACGGGTGTGTGTCTAGGCCATGTGATTCACACGGCCAGCCCACGGGCGTGTGTTGTGGCCGTGTCTAAATTGGAAGAATAGAGTAGTTTGGGACACGGGCTAGTCACACGGGCATGTGACTAAGCTTTGAGACCGTGTGGGTGAAGTCAATGTTCACCACGGGTTGAAGGCATGGGCGTGTGTGACTACACACGGGCGTGTCTCATCTTACACGGGCGTATGAGCCCTATATAAAAGAGAAAAAATTTTAAGATTCAAAAAAGTTTCGATATAGTCTTGAGAGTCCTATTACGTATAAGTGAGGCCTCGTAAGTCGAGAATGGGGTTGTTGAGGTGACTTAAGAGAGTAGTCACGATAAGCCTAAGTGGTGATCAAGTGGTTAGTACGGTAACACCTCGGGATCAGTTTCGACGTAGAACCCGGGTAAGGGGTGTTACACTTCTATTCCGTGACGATGCCATAGTACTTTCACTAACGAAATTTTCTTGCTTTTCAACTCTTTCACTTCACGAGCTAAGATACGAATCGGTTCCTCTTCGTAGGTAATATCAGATCGAATTTCAATTTCAGATGGGGCAATCACATGTGACGAATCAGATCGATACCTACGGAGCATCGAGCCATGAAAAACATTGTGTATCTTTTCTAGCTTAGGTGGCAAAAGCAATCTATATACAACAGGCCCAACACGTTCAATGATTTTATACGACCGATAAACCTCGGACTCAACTTGCCTTTACGTCCGAATCGAAGCACTTTCTTCCACGGTGACACTTTTAGAAATACTCTGTCGTCGATCTCAAATTTTATATCTTTTCGTTTCAAGTCGCATAAGACTTCTGACGATCAGATGCTGCTTTCAAACAATCTCGGATCAATTTCACCTTCCATTCTGAATCCTTTATCAAATTAACCCACGTAGCTTATTTTCACTGAGCTCGGTCCAATACAGAGGTGTACAACATTTACGTCCGTACAAAGCTTCATAAGGTGCGATTTTAATACTTTACTAAAAACTGTTATTGTACACAAATTCAATCAATGACAAATACTGTTCCCACAAACCATTAAACTCAAGTATATAGCATCTTAACATGTCTTTGAGAATCTGAATAATCCGTTCAGACTGACCATCTATTTGTGAATGAAAAGCTATACTGAAATGTAACTTCGTGCCTAAAGCTTCTTGCAATTTCTTCTAGAATCGTGATGTAAACCTCGGGTCTCTATCTGATGCAAAGATAGTGGTACTCCGTGCAATCTTACAATCTTAGAAATATAATACTCAGCTAATCTGTCAAGTGAGTAATTAGATTGTACCAAAATAAAATGAGTAGATTTCGTCAATCTATCTATTACAACCCTAATCGCATCTTTCTTTCTTGGGGTCAGGGAAAATCAGAGACAAAATCCATTGTCACTTTATCCATTTCTACTCGGAAATCAGAATCGATTGTAGCAAACCAGATTGAACTTGATGTTCAGCTTTAACTTGTTGACAGATTAAACATTTCGACACAAAATCAGAAATATCTCGTTTCATACCAGACCACCAATAGTGTTGCTTCAAATCATGATACATTTTAGTACCTCCCGGATGAACAGATAGGTGACTATTATGAGTCTTATTCAGAATTAGCTGTTACTACTCAGAGTTTCTTGGTACACAGATACGATCTCTTAATCTCAAACAATCATCAATAACACAAAATTCAAAATCAGAATTCGAATCACATTGAGCTCGTTTTGCTATTATTTCATTATCAACTTTCTGACATCACATATCTGTTGTATACTTTTGTAGAACTTTTCAGCATACACACTCTATTTCGAAATAACAAATAAACATCGATATCACATCTGAGATTCTAAATCAGAAATCAATTTATGTTAAACTCCTTTTAACTTATAGTTTGCTGACTCACTTCTGAATTTCACGACTTCACTAAACAAACATTTATTTAACTTCTTATTCAACTAATTATTGTTCATTACCTGATAAAATTAATCACTTATTCATTGCCAAAACAAATATTCAAAACCATAATCAATTTCCTTGGACAAGAATCACTTATAGACTCAAAAGTTTTTTCGACAATTGAAGCTAACCTTGTTCTGCCAAGTTCAGACCTTTCATTCATTAACACAAGGTTAAAGATCGTAATCTCTTTATTAACCTCAGACTAAACTATAAGTGATATTTCGGTCGAAATTATTTTCGTGCAGAAGAAAACTTCAACAATCAAACTAACTTTAATTTATCACAGTGAGATAGAATCGTTCTTATAAATATAATACAGTATCAAGTCTTCAAGAAAACGAATTCTTCTTCCAGAATATCCCTCAATTCACCATGTACATTCAAATTTGTTTCCAGACAGATGGATAGATTCAATCACATTTAACCATTGAAATCATTTAACTCAATCCGAATTGTTTCATCATTTTGACATCTCAAATCAATAGCCTTTCTTTTACAATTTACCATAGCAGCATGTAGTATTAACCAGTCCATACCCAAACTTATGTCAAACTCATCATATGGTAATAGAATCAGATTAGCAGGAAAATAGATATCTCAAAACATTAATGGACAGTTCTTGCCTATTTTGTCAACTAGAACACTTTTACTTAGGGTTTCGATGTTTTTACAACAAATTCAGTGGACTCTACAGGCGAAGTCTTTCTGATTACTAAATTCTATATATATATACGAATGAGTAGAGTCAGGGTCTATCAATGTAATCACAAAAGTGTCATAAAAAGTAAACATAATCGTAATAATACCTGAAGATGAAGCTTTCTCACAAGCTTGAATAGCATACGCTCTATTTGGCTCTCTAAATTCAGATTTTGCAATAGTATCCCTCATAGACCTCTGACTACTACTGACATTTCTTGTATTTTTGGAAGGTCTATCTCTCTCTGGGGTGTTATCTGATCTCGAATTTTGAGTAGTCTCTTGTTCAACAGATTCTAGGTAGTCTCAAATAAAATGATCTAACGATCCACATCTGAAGCAAGTTTGATTATTCAATCTCCAATTCCTCAGATGTCTTTTACCACAATGCTTACACTTAAGTCACTCGGATCTGACATTTCCAACACTCGCCATCTCTGAGCAATCTCGAATGAAGTGATTTTGTGATCCACATTTATAACAAACTCTATTGTTATACTTGCCCCAACATTTTCCCACATGTCGTCTTCCATACTGCCTACACTTAGGTTTGTTGCTTTTAGTACTTTCATCATTTGATTCAATTGCAGCTTGATTTCTCAAGCTAACATTTGGTCTCACACGATCTCTTCTAGCATGTCTAAGTGAAGCATTTGATCTATTGTTTACATCCCTATATTTCTTGGTTAAAGGTTGAGAAAAATCACTCATCGATCTTTTTCTTTTATTACGAGCTTCAGAATCGACTTTCTCAGTATTATCGTCATTAGTAGCCCTGAACTCTCCGGCCTCATACTTACAAATTTTGTCAACCGGAGGCATGTTCATCAGATTTGAATTCATAGTCGAAAGCATAGCAGATGTCTGAGGGAGATTAACTGGGGGCAGAGGTTGCAAAATAGTTGGGTTATTTCTCACAAATTGAGTGAACCACTCACTCATCATCTGGAAGAAAGCTTGTTTAGCTTCTTCCTCTAGACCGCTTGTAGCCGATCTCGGATCAGAAGGCACTGTCCCTTGCATGGGAGCAAGAATATTACTTTCTACGTCATCAGCCACGGCTCTTTCGGGATCCATTACTATATGAAAAATCACATTTTATACGTTAGGATTCATCCCACTATCACAGTTCAAATATATGGCATGTATAGCTAGACTCTGACACACTACGTTAGTCCGAGAATTGACTAAATCGTAGTTCTGATACCAACCAAATGTAACACCCTTAACCCTTGTCTATCGCCAAATTAGGGTTAAAGGCATTACCGAACAGATTGGAAACATTCATAACATTTCATATATTTCATTCATTAATCATACACATAATGTCCCTTAAATAGGTCAGCGAGACCTTAAACATGCTTATAACCAGGGTCGGGACTAAAACGAAACATATACAGAAGTTCTCAAAAACTTAAAAACTTTTCTCAAATACAGGGGATACACGCCTGTGGGAGTAGGCCGTGTTCCACCCACGGCTACTAGACACACCCGTGTGTCCTCCCAGTGGTTGAAACTGACTTAGCACCATAGCCACCAAGCACACCCGTGTACCCTGGCCGTGGTAGATCCTGCCAAATCAACACGGCTACCAATCACCCCCATATGCTATGGTCGTGTACTAATAGGCCATATACTGACTTTCTCACACGGCCTCTAGGCAATCCCTTGTATTATGGTCATGTGCCCTAAAGCTAGCTACTGACTTAGCCCCACGGTCATTAGGTATACCCGTGTGTCATAACCGTATGGCAAAATAGGCCATTTATAATGCCAAAATGCCACCCACTTGGGTCTTACCTACGAGCAAAATTATTAAGACATCTCATGCCTATTTGGCAACCAAGAACATACCAAATTAACCATCCAATTCATACATTCAATACCAATTCCAACCATGCCAAATTACAAGACTAAAACTCATCTCAACACAAGCATAATTCATTCATTTATCTACTCAAAAGCTTGACCAACTCAAGTGCTTCAACCATACCAAAAATGTCATAATCACAAAAGCATATAACTAACACATAATTAGCCAAATCCCATGGCTAATTCACATCTCATACTTATTCAATAACTAGCCTATACATGCCATATCTAGCTTTATACATTTTCCAAAATGTACCAAAACAAGCTGGGTAGTGTGATGACGATCCTCTACGATCCCCAAGCCTTCAGTAGCTTGACGACCTATAAAACAGAGTAAATCACACACACGTGGTAAGCTTTCAAAAGCTTAGTAAGCCATATACAATTAAACTTAGTATATAAACATTCAAAACATATAATCACTCTAAATTCACTAATGGCTCGATTGCACCATCATAATTCTTCTTAGTACATTCACTTAGGTCATTTATCTTTCAAAATTTACATATCAGTATATACTTTATTAGCTCATAGCTTTTCTATCCATGTAACACCCTTACATCCTCATATTCAAATACATAATTCATCTGCGTAAGTTTAAGAAAATACTTACCTTCTTATACACACAAAGTGTACATATCAAACATACCTGAAACAATATACAATTTACATATTCATTCATTTCTTGAACTTGACTATTGAACCGTTCGTAATCTAATAGAATACATAAAGTGCTCGGAATAATTATACAATGCCAGTGTCCTTGACGTGGTCTTAATTGTAATCAGATATCGATGCCACTGCCCCAAATATGGTCTTACTCGAATTAATACGATGCTGATGTTCCAGACATGGTCTTACACGTAATCACAAATCAATGTCAACATCCCAGACTGGGTCTTACATGATATCTCGGAATAAATACCTATGTCATTCTTATCTTAGAGTTCTTGTACACATCATTTCTTAAAAAATCATCATCATCAATAATTATACAAACATACAAAATTCAATACAAATACGTTTTTTTGTATAATAACTTACCTCGGATTTGATTTAATCGAAACAAAAACGGCTACTTGGTTACTTTTGCTTTCCTGCGTATTAAGTCCGTTTTCCTCGTTTCTTGATCTATTCATATTCAGAATTAACTCTTTTATTCACTAACTTATTCAATTAAATCTAAGGACACATATTTAGGGCTATTTACAAATTAACCCTCATACTTGCACAATTTATCAATTTAGTCCATTTTTCTCAAAACATCAAATTCACAAAATCAACCCATACTCATGCTTAGCTGAATGTTCCTACATCTCATACAAGCCCATATTTTTCATAAAATTTATAATTTAGTCCTTCAAATTACCATTTTCTCAATTTATCCCTATTTAGATAAGTTCATCAAAAATTCAAGAACAAAGTATGTTCATCTAGCTCAAATCTTTCATTTAACACCATAAATCATCACAAAGCTCAACATATCATTAATGGCACATCTCATGAACAACATCAATTCATCAAATTGAGACATAGGCTTGATTGTAGACTAAGCAACGATTGTAAAAACATAGAAATTATCAAAAATCAAAGTAAAACATACCTTAAATTTAACCAAAAGAGTGTCGAAACCTAGCTTTCTTTCTTTCTTTTCTTTTATTATAAAATTCAGCCAAGATGAATAGATTATGGCCATTTCTCATGTTTTTTTATTAATATAAACTTAATAATTAATGTACAAAAATAACCTTTAATAATAATATACATAACACATAGTTTCAAGGTCATTTATGACCTTTAACAATCCACCAACTTATGAAAATGGCTTAATTGCCATATAAGACTTCCACTTTTCCAAAGCCATAACACATTGGTACTTTAACAAATAGCATACAACTTTTACATTTAATGCAATTCAATCCTTTTGTCAAATTAAACACACGAATTGTGAGTTTGTAATCTTGGTTGAACGAGCTTGTAAAGTGAAGAGTTAGGAAAGGAAGCGAAGTGAGTTCGAATCCAAGGACATTGAAGAGGACCGCAAGCAAATTTGCGGATGTCACGAAACGTTTAAGAATGACGGTGGTCGATTCAAGCCTAACGCCAGGATTTTTATTAGAGAACGACCGCCAGTGAGTTCACGGGCTACATCAGTTGCAAGCGTGGGCAATGAGAAATCGGGTAAACCAGAGTGCTAGCAATGTGGCAGACGACATCATGGAGAGTGTTGGGGTAAATCTAATTCCCGCACTTGTTATAAGTGTGGCTCTCAGGACCACTTTATTCGAGATTGCCCGGAGAATGCTGAGAGGTGTGATGTGCAGAGTGCGAGACCGAGTGGCAACACAGCTCGAGGTAGATCATTCCGTCTTGGAGGTGGTAGAGGCGGTACACAGAGAGGAGCTTCAGATGCGATTGTTTGATCAGATGCTCGAGTACCAGATAGGGCTTACGCAATTCGTGCTAGAGAGGAGGCCTCATCCCTAGATGTCATTACCGGTATTTTCCTTCTCTTTGATACTATTGTGACTGCTTTGATTGACCCCGGCTCAACTCACTTATATATGTGTGAAGCATTGGTATCTAGTAAAACCTTACCTATCGAGTCTACTGATGTTGTAATACGGGTTTCAAACTCCCTAGGTAGATGTGTGCTGGTCGATAGAGTGTGTAAAAACTATCCATTGATGATTAGAGATATGTGCTTTTCAGCTAATCTAATGCTATTACCATTCGATGAGTTCGACATCACTCTCGGTATGGATTGGTTGATAGTTCACGATGCAGTAGTAAATTGTCGAAGAAAGGCTATTGATTTGAGATGCCGAAATGATGACATATCAGAGTCGAGTCTTCAGATTTGGGTGGACTATCTGCGGTGATATCTTCAATGTCGGCCTGGTATTTGAGAAAAGGTTCTGAAGCCTACCTTGCATATTTGATTAATGACAAAATAATGTAAAAGAAGATCGAATCAATGTCGGTTGTTAATGAATATTCGATGTATTTCAGAGAATTACGGATTACCTCGGTCGAAAGGTAAAATTCGGGATTGAGCTAATTTCGGGGACATACGATTTCGATAGCCTCGTACAGAATGGTGCCAGCTAAACTAACAGAATTAAAGGCTCAGTTGCAAGAATTGATGGATAAAGGCTTCGCTAGACCGAGTTTTTCTCCTTGGGGTACACCGGTATTATTTGTGAAAAAGAAAGACAGAACTTTGAGAATGTGCATAGACTATCGACAACTTAATAAGGTGACGATAAAGAATAAATACCTGTTGCCAGGTATTGACGATTTATTCGATCAACTTAAAGGAGCTTCAGTGTTCTCAAAAATCGATTTAAGATCTGGATATTATCAGTTACGAGTTAAAGAGGCGGATATACCAAAGACTGCGTTTCGGATGAGATATGGTCACTACGACTAATTCCCCTACTATTTTCATGGATTTGATGAATCGGGTGTTCAGACCCTTTTTAAACCGGTTTGTTATTAGTTTCATCGACAACATACTGATTTACTCCCGTGACGAAATCGAACATGTCAAGCATTTGAGGGTGGTGTTACAGATTCTACGGGATAATAAATTATTTGCTAAATTAGATAAATGTGAGTTTTGGTTGAAAGAAGTCGGCTTTTTAGGACATGTCATCTCAGAATAGGGTATACGGGTCGATCCGAACAAAATATCAGCTGTACTTGATTGGAAACCTCCGCGAAATGTTTCTGAGGTTTGTAGCTTTCTGGGGCTTACCGGATATTATAGACACTTTGTGAAGGGATTTTCTATGATAGCATCCCCGATGACGAAGTTACTACAAAAAGATGTGAAAGTTGATTGGACAGATAGGTGTCAGAAGAGTTTTGATCAACTGAAGACACTATTAACGGAGGCTCCGGTACTCATTCAGCCAAAGTCGGGAAAGAAATTCGTCATTTTTAGTGATGCATCAGTTAATGGGCTCGGTTGTTTATTAATGCAGGACGGCAAGGTGGTAGCTTATGCCTCGAGACAGTTGAAGTCGCACGAAAGAAATTATCCTACACACGACCTTGAACTAGCCGCTATAGCTTTTGCTTTGAAAATATGGCGTTACTACCTTTTCGGTGAGAAATGTAATATCTATTCGGATCATAAAAGTCTAAAGTATTTAATGACTCAAAAGGATCTGAATCTGAGACAGCGTCGATGGTTAGAATTATTGAAAAATTACGAACTCGTGATCGATTATCACCCGGGAAAGGCTAATGTGGTTGCCAATGCACTTAGTCACAAATTATTATTTGCTCTTCGTGTGATGAATGCTGATCTAGCTATGACCGATGATTGAGTGATTATTGCAGAATTAAAGGCGAGGCCGTCATTCGTTCACAGATCCGAGAAGCTCAAGAGGTCGATGAAAATTTAAAGTCAAAAAGGAATTGTTGTAGCTCTGGAACAGATTTAGATTTCCGGATAGATGCGGAAGGATGCTTAAGGTTCAAGAATCGAATGTGTATACCAAAGAAAGCTGAGTTGATTCGAATGATTTGTGACGAAGCTCATAGTGGTAGATTGTCGATTCACCCGGGTAGCACAAAGATGTATAATGACTTGAAATAACATTATTGGTGGCACGACATGAAACGAGATATCTCGGATTATGTATCAAATTGTTTGATATGTCAGCAAGTAAAAGCTGAGCATCAGGTGCCTTCGGGACTTCTTCAACTGATTATGATACCTGAGTGGAAATGGGACCGAGTCACCATGGATTTTGTATCGGGTTTGCCTCTAACGTCGAACAAGAAAGACTCGATCTGGGTTGTTATGGATAGACTGACAAAATTGGCCCATTTCATCCCCGTACATACGGATTTCTCACTTGATAAGCTGGCTGAATTGTATGTGTCCCAGTTATGCGATTACGGAGTACCCATTTCTATTGTTTCGATAGAGACCCAAGGTTTACGTCGCGGTTTTAGAAGAAATTGCAAGATGCTTTAGGTACTAAGCTACACTTTAGTATCGCCTTCCACCCTCAGTCAGATGGACAATCTGAGCGAGTCATTCAGATACTCGAGGACATGTTAAGATGTTGCGTTCTTGAGTTTGAGAGTACGTGGGAGCGATACTTACCCTTGATTGAATTTGCATATAACAACATCTTTTAGTCTAGTATCCAAATGGCACCTTACGAAGCTTTGTATGATCGTAAATACCGTACTCCATTGTACTGGACGAAATTGGGAGAAAATAAGATTCATGGAGTCGATTTGGTTAAGGAAACTGAGCAGAAAGTAGCAATAATTTGGGATAGTTTGAAATCAGCATCGGATCGTCAGAAGTCTTACGCAGATCTGAAACGCAAGGACATTGAATTCCAGATAGGTGATTGAGTGTTCTTAAAAGTATCGCCGTGAAAAAACTTATAAGATTTGGTCGTAAAGGCAAGCTGAGCCCGAGATTCGTTGGATCGTATGAAATCGCTGAACGTATGGTCCAGTTGTTTATAGGTTACAGTTACCACCTGAGTTGGAGAAGATCCATAACGTCTTTCATGTTTCAATACTTCGTAAATATCGATCTGATCCATCACATATAATTTGCTTGACTGAAGTGGAAATCCAACATGATATGACCTACGAGGAAGAACCGGTTCGTATTTTGAATCGTAAGATAAAAGAACTAAGAAATAAAAAGATCCCCCTAGTTAAAGTACTATGGCAAAAACACGGAGTCGAGGAAGCAACTTGGGAATCAGAGTATACGATGAAAGAACACTATTCGAACCTCTTTTCTGGTAAGATTTTCGCGGACAAAAATCCCTAAGGGGGGAGAGTTGTAACGGTCTGAATTCAACCCTAGTCAAAACTGTGGTTTTGGGACCACGAACTCGACTTAGAAAATATCGTAATATATATATATATTTAATTTAATGTTATGTGTGTGTTGAATTGTGTGGAAAATATATGGTTAATATGTTGAATTTAGAGAAGGGACCGAATAGATAAAATCTAGGAATGACTTTAATAGATTGAGAGGGACAAATTTTAAATGTGACATAAACAAAGGGGATGTGCATGTCAAATTTGTCCAAAACTTTTAGTAGTGGACGGTAATGATGAGGATTAATGTTAATTATAATAAAATTTGGATAGTGGGATGTAGACTTAATATTTTATGTGATTAAAATGAAAGAAAATACTTTTTTTTTTATTTTATTGTCTTCTCCATCATCTTCATCTTCCTCTCACAAAACAAGAAGAGGAAAAAAGCCATTTTTTTCTTTCATGACCAAGGCTTTGCATGTTATTCTAAGGTGAGGTATCAAGCTCCATTTTGATGATTTTTACATGGGTGTCTGGTAATCTTATATATTATCAAATTCATGTGCAAAATTTAAGCTTAAAGTTTCCCCTAGATTCGGTCATGATCTAGCACTTTGAATTGCTCATGTTTGATAATAAAAAAATGTTGGTTATGGTTAGCATATTAGCTTATTAAATAGGAAAGCAGATATGTACTATGGCTTGAATATTTTGGGAAACAATCGGTTGGAAGCTATATGCTTGATGAATGGCTTTGTGAACCTAGGAGGGGAGGTATAGGTGTCGGCAATTGAGTGAAACTAGTCTAAGTTTAGTGAATGTTTAATGAAATTGTTTAGGGATTGAGTTAGTAAGGAAATCGAACTAGGGAGGGGTAAATGAGTTAGTAAGGAAATCGAACTAGGGAG
The DNA here is from genome assembly GCA_025506655.1 of Gossypium rotundifolium. Taxonomy (NCBI): domain Eukaryota; kingdom Viridiplantae; phylum Streptophyta; class Magnoliopsida; order Malvales; family Malvaceae; genus Gossypium; species Gossypium rotundifolium. Next base: position 108,464,308 of record CP106732.1, on the reverse strand, counting down.
GGGTAAATGGCTATTCACCTTTAAGATGGATATAATAAAGTAGGGCATTCGGTCTTGGGGGGAAAATTTGAATTTTGACCATATTTACTTAATCGAATAGGGTGTGAACATGTAAGGAAAAAAAAAAATTAAATGATTGTATAAATTTTGAGTTTTAATTGAATTGAGTAAAATTAAAGGAAAAATATATTGAATAAAGGTTGCTTGATATTTTCTTAGATCGAGATAAAAAAGGGGATAGATCGTGGAAAAGCCAAATTAGACAGTAGCAGGAAATTCTAAATCGTCTTTCTCTTGAGGTAAGATTTCAGAGCTAATACGGACAAATTAACTTACAAAATTTAGCACATGCTTAATCACATATCAAAGACACGAAAAACAATATTAAAATATTATACAACTCGGGTTTGTGGTCCCAAAACCACTATTCTGACTAGGGTATAAATCAGACTGTTACATCATTCATGAGAAATCGCAGTCTTTGAACGTGTTTAAAGCTTATAAAGATAAAGTTGAGAATCAACTCAACAAAAGGATTAAGAAAGTCAGATTTGATCGTGGTGGTGAGTAATACGATAGATATGATGGCTCAGGTGACCAACATCTAGGACCATTGTGAAATTCCTAGAGTAATGTGGTATTGTCCCATAGTACACCATGCCAAGATCACTCAGTATGAATGGTGTAGCTGGAAGACGAAATAGGACTCTTAAGGATATTGTAAGGAGCATGATTGCTCATTTTACCTTAACTGAGTCCCTCTAGGGAGAAGCATTAAAAAAACACCTTACTTGAATAGAATACCCACTAAAGTAGCAACAAAAACACATTATAAGTTTTGGACAAGTTAAAAGCCTAGTTTAAAGCACTTTCACATTTGGGGATGTCCAGCTGAGGCAAGACCTTATAGGCCACATGAAAAGAAATTAGAAATATTTCTTAGACGGGAACTACAACATTTTTTAAGGATATTGAGTTTGGAGAAAGAAATAAGGTTAGAGACATTGCTTTTGAGGAGGAATTGGATTCTAACTCAGTTCCTGCTATTACTTTTGATGATGTTCAAATTCTCATACCTATCATTGATCAAGAAGTGAATTGGGAACCTCAAAAGTGAATCTGAAACCTGAACAAGATAATGTTAAACAACTCACTATTCAAGATGAGGTAATAGTTCCAGAAGAACAAACTCACCAACCTTAAGAAAAAGTGTCAATAAGGAGGTCCACGAGAGAAAGAATAAATGTTATTCCAGATGATTATGTTGTATTTCTCCAAAAACATGTGGATGACAGTAAAATGATGGAAGATTATCCAATCAACTTTCATTAGGCCATGAAAAGTTCTAATTCTCAAACATGGATTAATTTCATGAAAAAAGAGTATAAGTCTATGCAAGACAATAAAATTTGAGAACTTGTCCCATTGCCCAAATGTGCAAAACTAATTGATTGTAAATGGATATTGAAAACCAAGAGGGATGAAAATGTTAATGTAGAAAGGTATAAGGCGCATCTTGTAGCTAAATGATATACTTAAAAAGAAGACATTGATTTTATAGAGACTTTCTCTGTAGTTTCATCTAAAGACTCTTTCAAAATAATCATAGTGCTTGTTGCTTATTTTGATCGTGAGTTACATCAGATGGATATTAAGATTGCATTTCTCAATGGAGATATTGAAGAAAAATTTATATAGTACAACCAAAAACTTTGAGTCAGAAAACCCAAAGAATATGGTTTCTAAATTGACAAAATCCATCTATGGACTCAAACAAGCTTCCCGCCAATAGTACCACAACTTTCATCAAGTAATTGTCTTGTTAAGTTTTGAGATGAATATTGTTGATAACTGTATGTATCACAAATTCAATGAAGGTAAGTATATATTTTTTGTTCTACATGTCAATGACATTTTACTTATTGCTAATCATATAGGCTTATTGCATGAAACCAAAAAAAAAATTTATCTAAGCATTTTGAGATGAAAGATCTTGGGGTGCCTATTTTCTTTTAGGAATTTAGATACATCGAGATCGATCTCGGGGTATTCTTGGATTGTCACAAAAAAGCTGTACCGATAAAGGACTCAAAAGGTTTGGCATGCAAAGTTATAGACCAGGTAATGATGTGATCCTCGTAAGTGTTGAAATTACGAATAACAATTTAATTTTCCTGGTTATTTCTAAACAAATAAACTCTCGAAATATGGTAAATATGAAAGAAAATAAACAAAAGAAGTTTTTGATATAACTTACGAATAAAAAAACAATCTTAGAAACAAACCTAAGTTATAATTCAACTAGACTTGATTTTTATAAAGATGTTTAAGTCTCGAAATTTTGGGAAACAAAGAAGAACCGTGACCCACTATCTATAAAAAATAAAAGAACTAATGGTATACAGTGATCTCCACACTTTGGAAATAGGTGAGAAGGGAACTGAAAGATCAAGATAGTTTTGAAATACACAAGAAAACAATATTAATAAGTTCGGTTTTAGTTTTTGAAGAACAAAACAGATTTAACTCAAATTATATAATTGATCATTTTTCTTTGAAATGTTTACAAGAACAACTATTTATAAGAAAACACATAAGGTATATGAATGACCACAATTCGACCATTAATAGGGTTTATGTAAATAAGTCGTACATTAAACCAAAATGGTTCATGAATTCCCTTAAGTGTATGTTTGATGAAATGCATGAATCAGCCGAATAGTCATAGTAAGCCTCCTTAGACGTACATGCATCGACAAGTTCATTGTTGCGTCATTAATGGCATACACCCTAATTGACCGTGCATGAATGTAAAGTGTGCCTTTAATTTTTCCATGAATGTAATTGCACAAAACATCGAATTTGGGCATAAAATTTGAAGAGTCATCAAGCCATGAATGTGTGCATGAACTTGTAGATTCATTGAACGTGATTATGTATGAATTTGGGCAGGAAGATGAATAGTCACAATGTGCCCTTTTGGTGGCCAACGATGTACCTACAACAAGTATAAAAAGAGCTTCCATAAGCACATTTCACTACAACTCACAAACAACTAAGATCTAGGATTATGATGCACAATAACATAAACTTGACACACGAATACTTATATAGAGAAAAATGAAAAATGTATGTTGTAGAAACTAATGCAAATATAACATATGCAATAAAAAAAATAAGCATGATAATGATAAACAAAACTCAACGCATGAAATGAATCACATGTGAAATAGAACATAGGGTCTGAAAATTAGATCTTTCATCTTGAACTTTGGCCTCTTACATGGAGCCTTAATCAATGTGTTTAGCTCATGTTTGGCCTCGTTAGACCCAACGTTCCTACAGAAGAATGGCCCAATTGGCATGTTAAGCCCATTACTTCTTGACCTATTAAATAAGGGGAATTAGGTCTTGGCCCAATCAAAGGCCCACGTGGCCAGGTTCAAATCAATGTGACACTCTTGTTGCTAAAGGAAACAAATTTAGTCTTGCTCAATGCCCTAAAAGTAACCTTAAAATTAAAAATTGCAAAAGCTTCCCTATGATCAACTGTTGAGAGTTTAATGTATACTCATGTATGTAAATGTTCAGATATTGCATACATTATTGGAATGTTAGGCAAATATTTAAGCAACCTTGGTATGGATCATTGGATAGCAACCAAGAGGGTTAAGAGGTATCTTCAGAGAACAAAAGATTACATGCTCACTTATAAGATATCAAATCATTTGGAGGTTGTAAGGTGTTTTGATTCTGATTTCATTGGGTGCCAAGATAGAAAGAAAGCTACATTAGGCTATATTTACCTATTAAATGGAGGAACTATATCATGGAAAAGTGTCAAACAGACACTTGTAGCTTCCACTTTGGCAGCAGAGTTTGTAGCATGCTATGAAGCATCAAACCATGGAATATGGTTGTGGAACTTTGTCATTGGGCTACGCATTTTGGAGAATGTAGAAAGACCACTCAAATAATTTTGTAACAATAAGTTAGCGATGTTGTATTCCAACAATAATAGGAGTTCATTTAAGTCAAAATATATTGACATAAAGTTCCTAGTTGTGAAATAAAGAGTTCAAAATGGACAAATATCCATAAAGGACATTAGGACAAACTCCATGATAGCAGATTCGCTCACAAAAAGGTTTACCACCCAAGGTCTTTCATAAGCATACTACTCATACGGGTGTTACATTATTTGAGGACATCATGGTTTAGTGGGAGTTTGTATTTTATTTTCTCTATGTTTGTTTTCAGATATTTATGTATTTGGTTATTTTCTGATCAGAAATGAAGTATTAAGTTTCTTCACTCTATTTGATATTGACCTCATTCAAGTTTAAGGAGGATCAATTGGAAATACGCATGTTTGGTTCACATTGCATGTAATTTCCATGCTACACATCCAAACTTGATCTATGTCATCTGGGTATGTTAATATACGTGATCAAGAATGGATTTGGTTACGATATATATGTAACGACAGTCGCCTTGGTTCTATGTTAACATAATTAATGGACGAGATTGTTTGGAATATCTTTTTGGGTATGATAGTAACGTTGAGCTCATAAGGTTATATAATGACATGTAATTATAGAGTAAATAATATATGTGGTCCAAGTGGGAGATTTTTGGAAAATATGAACATCACATATATATAATAAGGGTAATTAGATGTTATTATTTACTATCATAATAAGTTAACTCAAATTAAAAGTGATCTAATTTGATTAAGGTTTATTGGGCTTTAATTATTAAATAAAGTATGAGTCAAATATGTGTAGATACTCTAGTAACTAATTTCTAATTAATGATAGGTTGATTAGAAATTAAGGTTATGTGCAAAAGTTATATATTAGGGTTATAGCCCCTAAATTACACATAGGGTAAGTTTTCTAATATCTCATCTTTAGAAAAGAGAAAGCAAATTTTTTTGAATTTCTTGTATGTTATTTTGGAAGATCAAAACCATAAGATCCAAAAAATTTCTAGGAATCGATGGATTCAGGTACGCTTCCACATCTCGTTTTTTATTCATAATTTATTCTTGATAATTTTATATGGCAGATCCTGATTTATTAAGTTTTGTATCAAGTTTTTAATTATTCTAACAGAATAGAGACGAGAAGATGAGTGCGAGGAAAATTTTAGGGATATTTCTTACCTTAACTAAGATTATTTATAGAGAGGCAACTTCTTAATTATCTTGGGTTAAGGTGGACCAGATTAGAGTAAACTTGATTCGACCAACTTTTAAGATTAACTCACCTATATCAACTTTAAACCTAAGTATTTTTCTTAAAATGACTTTATTGTCCTCATAAATCATCCTAAGAGTACTCATTTTTAACTATTAAATGCTATGTTTGGTTAAAATATTATTTTATATGCATGTTTTAGTATATAAGTTAGCAATAAACTAATTCAATTGATAATATTTAGTCACTTTTATGACATATTTTTAGAAAAGAGAAGAAAAGTTTTTCGCTTATTTTGAAGATGCCTTATTTTTACAAGAGCTTTTACTTATCTTTCTAGTTTAAACTTTAAATTTGTACTAAATATTCTTTATTTTATGTCTAATTATTGTAATACATGTGTAATAAATAAATTTTTTCTCATGTTATTATACTAGTAATCAAACGAGGCTAATAATTGATTAAATTAGAAATTTTATTTAAATTTAGGGATAATGTTACATTTGGTACCATTACTTTCATAAAATGTCCAATGTAGTACTTGAACTATCAATATATGGTTTATTATGATGCTTTGTGTTAACACCTTTAGTAAATTGCTAATCAGCCAATGAAAATTTAACATGTAAATTTTTTTTCTAAATCATCAAACCCACATGAATAGTATAATATTATTTGAAAAACAAAGTAAAACAAAAAAAATTAACCGTATGTTTAGTTATTTGTTTTACTTATATTTTTAGTTTTGTTTAGTTTTTTAATAATGTTATATTATTTATGTGAACTTGATGATTTGAAAATAAAATCACGTGTCAAATTTTCACAATTTGTGTTAACCTCGGTACAATGATAAAATACGTATTGATAATTCAGATATTTCATTAAATATTTTTAAAATATAAATACTAATTTAGATATTTTATAAAAATACATGTATCATAATAAATTGTGTATTAATAATTCAAATATATTAAATATTTACAAAATATAAATATACATTAATTTATTTTAAATTTCAAATATCAAATCTTACTATTTAAGAAGATTGTTCACCGTGCTAATTGAGTGTTAACTCAATTGGTATGAGCATTGTTATTAATGAAAGAGGACGTGAATTCGAACACGTTGAAACGTATTATCATCCTATTTATGAATTGATAAAGGACTAAAAATAATTTTAAACGTATATATATATATATATATATATATATATATAAAATTCCATCTTGTTAAAAATAACCCATAAATGCGTCCCCGTAGCCCTTGATTCCAGGGGAAGAATCAAAGTAGAAAGAAAATGATAATTCAATCCAAATAAAAATCAATTATCCCATCACCAATATTCGACAACGACAGTGCCTAAAAATCTATAGATTTTTATTTTTTATTGGGTACAATATAAAAATTTAATCCTGTGAGTAAAAATAAAAATTTTATAAAAATTCAACTCACTCACAAAATTTCAAAATTAGTTGAAAGTTAGGTTGAGAATCATCAAAGCATGTAAGAAAAAGATTCTATCAATCATTTTATTTTGAAAATAATTCTATTGAAGAAAGAATAAAAATATTGTTGTAGAATTGAAGGGATTAATGAGATTAGTTGAATGAGGGCGTTTTTTATCAAAATAGGATAGAAAAAAAATGACAGAAATGGGATGTGATCCTAATTATTTACCGAAATGGGGTGCCCAGGGTGGTCACGCCACTCCCATAGGCGGCACCACCACGGTGTCAAGACCTCCTGCAACAAGCAAAGAACAAAACTCGCACTAATGATTATAAAGCATTAAGTAAACAATTACAAACTGAAAAAAGCAGAATAATGATCTGCAATAGGCGGCACCACCTAGACAATGTACTGCCAGAGGCGGCACCAAGCCAGGTCAATGGCTTGGCAGAGGTGGCACTAAGCCAGGTCAATGGCTTGGCAGAGGCGGCACTAGCCCACCTTAAATAGCTCCCCTCGTCCTGGAAAGGTTCTTGCTACAGAAGAAGAAGAAGAAGGCCGGAAAAAGAAAGAGGAAGAAGAAAGAAAGAAGGAAGAAATCAGGGGAAAAAACATTTGAAAAATTAGGTATATTTTTCTTGAAATAATATTTGTGTTCTTTGTTGTTAGTATATTATTATATTAGATATTAAATTTTATTTTATTAGTTATTTGTTGTAGTAAACTATTAATAAGTATTGTTACTTACTTAGGATTAGTAGGTTAAACCTTAAAACCCTAAAAAATAGTTATGTTAACTTAGTTAGTATGTTAGTATATATTAATATGTTAGTTTTAACACTAACATTATTTTATTTAGTATATTGTTTTTAGTTAATCCTTAATGATTAATTTAGATAGTATATAGAATAGTTATTATTATTGCTAGTGTAATATTGTTGTTAGTAAAAATGGTAAATGTTATTTTAATTAGTATTATATTATTATTGTTGATAATATATTATAATTATTGTTAGTATAAAAACATTAAAATAATATAGAAAACATTATGTATTAAAATAAAAATATAAAATAATAAGATACTGAAAATAGTATATTTTTAAAAGTAATCGAATTTGAGAAAAGTGTTAGTATATTAATGTTAGTTAGTATGTATATTAATGTGTTAGTATATTAATATGTTAGTTAAAAACCTCAAATAATATATTGTTAGTTAGTATGTATATTAATGTGTTAGTATACTAATAAACATTACTTTAAAACCCTTAGAATCTTAAAATAATATATTGTTTGTTAGTATATTAATACTTTAGTATTACTCTAAAAGTTAATATTTTAGTTAGTATATTTTAGTTAGTATTATTAATATTGTTAGTATAGTAAAAACCTAATTATTATTTTTGTTATTTTTAAATTTTTAGTTTTGTTTTAAAGCTATTCTATTTTGTTTGTTGATTTTGATTTGTTAGTAAGTTATTTGTTTATATTAATTAATTTTTTATTGTGAATGTTATGTTTTAAATTTTGTTTGAGAAATTTTGTTTATTTTTTAACAGATTGACCATTGAAGATGGATGATCAGTTCTTCGTATGCGTTTATTTCGATGGAATCATCTTGACAACAACCGTTGGATGCATATTTGAATGTCGGCAACAAATAGCAATGAGATTTAATAGAAATGTCTCGTTGGATGATATGAAGGGAAGGATTAACGCAAAAATTGTTAGACGTTGTGGGAGATCGATTTCGAGAATTTTCTACAAGTTTCCAGTTTCAGCAGATCCGATCAAATTCACAGAAATAGAACTTGTAGACGACGAAGACGTGGAGACAATGATCGCTCTTTACTGTGGGAATGGGAGTAACAAAAATGCACCGATTCACTTATTTGCTGAGTTAGTCGGTATTGTGCAAAATGAAGACATCAATGCATATGGTGAAGAACATGGGGTGAAGAACTGCATAGTGCCTCCAATATCGTATGTTGATGTCGACTCGGTATACATGGGATCGATATCGATCTTAATATTACACCCGATATTGATGTCGTTGGTGATGATGGACACGATAGTTGTGATCATTGTGAGGAAGAGGCCGATATTGACAGTGATCCCGATATGGACGATATACCTGATGATATTGACGATGAAGACGTGAATGACGATGGGAGCGATGAGTGCGTCTTCCGTCGGGAACCGATGCGATGTATTACGATACACAATAAATCTGGGCCACACATGTCGCTCATAGACCCCGACGCTTGTAAGCGTAATCGAAGTTTTGAGTACCCGAAATATGTCATGCTCACCGGTCGCCAGTAAATTCGATCATGAGGAGTTATTCGTGAGGCCGTAGATTCGAAGTAAAGAAGAGTGCGATTTTCTATTAAAGCGGTATAGCATGGATATATCG